>CM077666.1:95093414-96395080 GCA_039707655.1 Elymus sibiricus
TTAGGTAAGTATATGCCATTTTAGAAGAAGAAGAAGACAAGAAGAAGACAAGAAGAAGAAGAAGAAAAGAAGACTAGAAGAAAAAGACTAGAAGAAGAAGAAGAAGAAGGTGTTTACCCTTTTCCTTCTCATTCTTCTTCTTTTATTCTTTCCTTTTCTTCTCTTTCTTCTTCTATTCTTTCTTTTTCTCCTCTTCCTTGTTTTTCTTCTTCTTATTCCTTATTTGTGTCATTTTAGAGCTTACATAGGTAATTATGCCATTTTTGAGCTAACTAAGCTTATTATGTCAATTTGGAGGAAAATAAGGTAAGTATAGGTCATTTTTGTGCTAACATAAGTAATTATGCCATTTTTTTAGCTAATTAAGCATATTAAGTCATTTTGGAGCTAAATAGGTCATTTTGGAGCATATTAAGTCATTTTGGAGCTAAATAGGTCATTTTGGAGCATATTAAGTCATTTTGGAGCTAAATAGGTCATTTTGGAGCATATTAAGTAATTTTGGAGCTAAATATGTCATTTTGGAGCAAAATAGGTCATTTTAGAGCTAAATATGCTCCAAAATGACTTAATATGCTCCAAAATGACTTAATATGCTCCTAAATGACTTAATATGCTCCTAAATGACTTAATAGGTCATTTTGGAGCTAAATAGGTCATTTGAGAGCTAATTAAGGTTATTATGTCATTTTTTAGCTAGCTAAGCATATAAATCCCAAGCTTCGTATGTCTTGATCCCATTATCCCACGCTTCTTGCAGTTCATGTACCACGCACGCATTAGGAAGTTTTTATTTGTAGCGGCGTCGTATGTCTTGATCCCATTATCCCAAGCTTCTTGCAGTTCATCCTTAAGCGGCTGCATGTACACATTCATATTCTTCCCCGGATAGTTGGGCCCCGGAATTATCAACGTCAGGAAAATGTTCTTTCTTTGCATAATCTGTCCGCGGGGGAGATTGAGTGGAATGACAAATACAGGCCAACAACTGTATTGAGCTGCCATCATACCAAACACATTGAACCCATCCGTGCTTATGGCGATTCGAGGATGCCTTGGATCTGCCGCTTTAGCATGATGTATTGCATCGAAGCGCTTCCACGCAAAAGCGTCCGATGTGTGTACCAACATCGGCTCCCCATCTGCATCTAGTTCGGTTCTTTTGCCCAATTTGTGCCATGTCATCTGTCTGGCCGTCTCTTCGACCATGAAAAGACGTTGAAGTCTTGGTATGATTGGCATATACCGAAGAACATTAACTGGGATTTTTGTCTGACTCTTCTCACCCATACCGTTGTCTACCTCAACATACCTGGAAGACTGGCAAACGGGACAATACTTCAAGTCCGCATACTCAAGCCTAAATAAGGCACATCCTTTCTCACAGGCATCTATCTTCTCATAGGGCATCTTAAGTGCACGGAGGATTTTGTCCAACTGGTACAGGTTTGCAGCCATTACATGGCCTTTGGGTAGAAAGCGTCCAAATAGTGTCATCATCGCGTCGTAGCATTCTCTGCCCAAGTTGAATTGAGCCTTCAGAGCCATTACTTGTGCGATGGCATCCAGCTAACAAAGCTCAGTGTGCTCGTGGAGAGGACGTTTTGAAGACTCCAACATATCATTGAAGGCCTTTGCAGATTCCTCCATCTCATCGTCCGAATCCCGAGCATCATCAAAGTCTTCCACCATGTCTTCCATCCCGGTACCATGCTCGTCGGTGCGACGACGGCCCTCCTCAGCTCTGGCACGTTGGGCAGACTCACCATGAAATGTCCAGACCGTATAATCAGGCGTAAAACCCAACTTCTGCAGGTGTTTGATCATTTCAAACTCGGACTTCTTATGAAAGTTGTCACAGTCGACACAGGGGCACCAGTTTGTTTCATGTCCATTTGCAAATGCGGCTCTCACAAACCCCTTGGTTTTTCTTAGCCATTCATGGGTCATGTCTTTCTGACTAGTGTGACCGGTGTACATCCACGCACGATCACTCATCTTGCCTAGCTACTGGACACACAAGAAATATATACATAATTCAGCAAACCATATTCATCAGTTAATAGAGTTTGTCAGTTTTATTACGTCCATGCAACCTAGACGCTAGTAGGTAAAGATAGGTCCTAATCCCACCCGAGTATGTGTAGATTGGGTTCGTTTTCCCATGCTCTGCTCCGGATTCGACGCATAATTTCGGCAGCACCTCCCCGCTGTTCTCCTGATACACGTCTCGGCAATAAGCAGAGAGGATGTGTACCCGGAGAACAACAGGGAGGCACTGACGAAATTCTGCATCGGATCCGGAGCAGAGCATATGGGAAAACGAACCCAATCTACACATACTCGGGCTGTCCATGGATAACGTTGGACAATTCGAAAGAATCATGGTTATAAATATGCAAATGCATGCATATTTATAGATGTAACCCTTTCGAACGGGAGACGCATAGTGGTCACGCATACTGATGATTGACACCTATAGCTAGCAAGTTTCATCGGCACGAAGACCGGAACAGAGCAAATGAAGGGGGGAGGAGGAGATGTCATTTGTGCTCACCCACGAACGCAGGGGCGGAGCTCGTCGAACGCACGGGGAGGTCGTCGAACACCAGACCCTCGCAGCCCCGAAAGAACTGCACATTTAAATCCACCCGATCAACACAAATATATATGATGTTTTTCTTAACAAAATTGGGAAATATACTTCCTAACTCATAATTCACAAATATATGACCCCATCGGCCTCTGGAAGGCCGAAGAGCACCTTTTCGGTCAACAGGAGGCCGAAGAGGTGTCGGGGGTCGAGGGTGTCGTGTCTGGGTGGCGTGGTGTCGGGGTGTCGTGGTGTCGGGGTGTCGGGGTGTCGTGTCGGGGTCGGGGTGTCGGGGGGTGTCGTGTCTGGGTGTCGGCGTGTCGGGGTCGGGGTGCCGTGTCGGGGTCGGGGTGTCGGGTCGGGGTCGGGGTGCCGTGTCGGTGTCGGGGTGTCGGGTCGGGGTCGGGGTCGGGGTGCCGTGCCGGGGTCGGGGTCGGGGTCTGGGTGTCGGGGTCGGGGTGTCGGGTCGGGGTCGGGTTGTCGGGTCGGGGTCGGGGTGCCGTGTCGGGGTCGGGATCGAGGTCGGGGTGTCGGGGTCGGGGTGTCGGGTCGGGGTCGGGTTATCGGGTCGGGGTCGAGGTGCCGTGTCGGGGTCGGGGTTTTTTCTCTTTTTTTCTTTTCTTCTTCTTCCTCTTCTTTCTTTTCTTCCTTTTCTTCCTTTTTTTTCCTTCTTCTTCTTCTTCTTCCTCCTTTCCTTTTTCCTCTTCTTCTTCTCCTCCTCTCCTCTTTTTTCTTTTTCTTCTTCCTCTTCTTCTTTTTTCTTCTCCTCCTCCTCCTCTTCTTCTTCTTCCTTTCCTTTTTTCCTCTTCTTCTTCTCCTCCTCTCCTCTTTTTTTCTTCTTCTTCTTCTTCTTTTTTCTTCTCCTCCTCCTCTTCTTCTGTTTCTTCTTCTTATTATTATTTTTTGTTCTTTTCCTTTTTTTTCATCTTCTTTTCTTCTTTTTTTTCTTCTAGGTTTTTTTTCTACCTAAATGTCTAAATATTTTTTCCTATTTACCCAAACACCTAAACAACTATTTGCAAAACATCTAAAAACAGAAAACTAAAAATCTAATTAGAAAAACAGAAAAAAAAATTAAAAGGGGGGCAGGGGAAGCTCACCAGAGAGGGGCAGGGGGCAGGGCGGCCGGCGGCGAGGAGAGGAGGCCGGCGGCGAGGAGAGGAGGCCGCCGGGGAGGGGGCGGCGGCGGCAGGAGGGCCGTGAGGAGGGGGCGGCGCCGCGGTGGTGGAGGTGCGCCACGGGGAGGGGGGCAGGCGGTGGTGGAGGGCGGGAAGGGGGCGGCGGCGGCGGTGAGAGAGGGGGGGAGGGGGCGGCGGCGAGAGGGCAGGGAGGGGACGGCGAGAGGGCGGGGAGGGGGCGGCGGCGGCGGCGGCGGTGAGAGAGGGGAACGGGCGCGGGTGTGAGAGAGAGAGAGGTGAGAGAAAGAGAGAGAGGCGGGAGGCGCGGGGGGATGGCGAAAATTAAGCCCCCTCTTTGCCGTCTGCTGGCAGACGGCAAAGAGGGGGGCCGTTAGCCCGTCCCCGCCGTTACACTGTGGGGGCCCCCTCACCTCTTTGCCGTCTGCTGGCAGACGGCAAAGAGTTCTTTGCCGTCTGCCAACAGACGGCAAAGAAGTGGCCCGTGTGACCTGGCAAGTGCAGTACCAAGTGGGGCCCACTTTGTTCTTTGCCGTCTGCTGGCAGACGGCAAAGAACTCTTTGCCGTCTGCCAGCAGACGGCACAGAAGTGCAGATGGCAAAGAGCCTCTTTGCCATCAGCATGTTCTTTGCCGTCTGCTTTATAAAAGCAGACGGCAAATATCCTCTTTGCCATCTGCCAGCAGACGGCAAAGAGCTGGCAGATGGCAAAGTCCCTGATTCCAGTAGCTTGCTACCCTTCCGATGATGTGTGAGTAGTTTACCACAGACCTACGGGTCCATAGCTAGTAGCTAGATGGCTTCCTCTCTCTCTTTGATCTTCAATACCATGTTCTCCTTGATGTTCTTGGAGTTCTATCCGATGTAATCTTCTTTTGCGGTGTGTTTGTTGGGATCCGATGAATTGTGAGTTTATGATCAGATTATTCATGAGAAATATTTGAGTCTTCTCTGAATTCTTTTATGCATGATTATTATAGCTTTGTATTTCTCTCCGATCTATCAATTTGGTTTGGCTTACTAGATTGATTTATCTTGCAATGGGAGAGGTGCTTTGTGATGGGTGCAATCTTGCGGTGCTCAATCCCAGTGACAGAAGGGGACATGACACGTATTTGTATTGTTGACATTAAGGATAGAAAGATGGGGTTTAATCATATTGCTTGAGTTTACTTTGTCTACATCATGTCATCTTGCTTAAGGCGTTACTCTGTTTCATACTTTGTACCCTAGATGCATGTTGGATAGCGGTCGATGGGTGGAGTAATAGTAGTAGATGCAGGCAGGAGTCAGTCTACTTGTCTCGGACATGATGCCTATATACATGATCATTGCCATGAATCCATCATAATTATTTGCTTTTCTATCAATTGCCCAACAGTAATTTGTTTACCCACCCTATGCTATGTGTTCGAGAGAGAAGCCTCTAGTGAAAACTATGGCCCCCGGGTCTACTTTATCATATATAAAAGACCTAAAAATACATTGCTGCAATTTATTTACTTATATTTTAAATAGTATTTTAGTTTATCTATTTACCTCTATAAGATTTAATCCTTGCAAATAACCGCTAAGAGGATTGACAACCCTCTTATTTGCGTTGGGTGCAAGTGTTTGCTCTTGTGTGTGCAGGTGCACATAACGGAATTTTGCTTAGTTCTCCTACTGGATTGCTAACCTTGGTTCTTAACTAAGGGAAATACTTATCTCTACTGTACTGCATCATCCTCTTCTCTTTGGGGAAATACCAACGCAGACAACAAGTAGCAGTAGGTCCCAGCTGTCAGAGGGACGAATCTTTTTTTCGCGTAATAAGGAGGCACTTCCTTGCATGCGAAGATGTCGTTGGTGGGTCCAACCTGTCAGGGGGAAGAATCATTTTTTCGCGTAATAAGGAGGCACTTGCTTGCGTGCGGCCATGGACCATGTGGGACCCTACTATCAACCTCTCCACCTACATCCCTCTTCCGATGACTATCGTTTGTTGACCATGTTGACCACGCCGCACCGAGAGCACCAACGCGGTGGACGATGGCGAGGCCTCGGAAGGGAATGACCTGGAGCCAGCGAAGACACATCAGTGGATGCCCACGCGGAGGGGAGTACGAGGGTTGACTGGTTCGGCTACGGGGTGAGGCTGCCGTCGCCGGAAAATAACAGGAGGTGCGGGCGGGTAGAGGGATGGACTGGCTAGCGGTGGGAGTAGGGTGGGAGCAGGCAGTAAAGCCGACGCTGGTTTGGGTGGCTTGATCAAGAAGATCAGAGATTGAAGAAGCACGACGGCCGTTGGATGGACATCCAACAGACACTGCTGCTAGAATCATTTGTTAACTATAAGTTGACAAAGCCTTACGTAGGCGTCAACTTAGTCGGCCAACAAGTCAGCCTGGAAATCTGTGGCGTGTACAGCCCATTTGCTATTATTTTTACAATTTAAAGCCCATTTTCTAATTCATATGGAATTTATTATAGCCCATTTGCCATTTTTAGAATTGCTGCCCTTTTCTGGTCAGGACCAGGGTTAAAAAACTGCTAAAAAATATGCGAAACTTTCGAAATTTTGCATATTTTTGCCAGGGTCCGAACTATTTTTAATCCCATAATTAGGAGCGAGATTAAAACTAATTTAAAAAAATGTTAAAATCCAATGAAACATAAAATCTCAAAGAAGAAAAAAACAAAATATGAAACAAATTGCTCATTTGCTGTGTATTTTTACGTTTGCAGCCCATTTCATATTACTTTTATGATTTACTGCCCATTTTCTGGCCAGGCCGAATGCATCCCTCCTCGTCTTGAAAGATTTGCAGCCAAGCAAGTCAGAGAAAACAAATAGGCCTAGGTTGGGTATTCTTCAAAAAAATGGTGGGCTACCCATTTTCCCAAATAAAAAACTGCTGGCCTGGTCATGTTGTTAGACGGGCCACAGACACCGCACATGCCAGTTTATACGCTGCTTCGTCTGAACAACCAAAAAAACTGCTCGAGCTGCTGGATCCCTGGTGTCAGCCGCTCCTTGTGCAATTCTGTCATTAATTGACTATACATTGACAATGATGTCGGTCCCAGATATCAGCATGGTGGATATGAGTAAAAAAATTGAGGGGTGGATCTGAGTAGTAAGGAGGCACTTGCTTGCATTCGGTAGTGGACCTGGTGGGTCCCTACTATCATACTCTCAAGTACAGTCCTCCCCCGATTCACCATGTTGACTATGTTGACAAGGCCGGACGGCGGCGCCGCGGCGAGCGCACCAAGGCGGAGGACGACGGCAAGGCCTCAGACGGGAATGAACAGGAGCCGGGGAAGATGCAGCAGTGTGGTCGTAGGCGACGGGGAGTACGAGGGTTGACTGGTTCTGGTGCGGGGTGGGCTGCCGTCGCCGGAGAAGAATAGGATGTGTGGGGGAGTAGAGGGATGGCCTGGCCAGCATTTCATGATACGACAGGGCGGCGATCCGGGCACGGCACCGCAACCAGCCGTGGAAGGCGGGAACAGGCCGTCCCGCCGGCGCTGGTTTGGTTTTGGCGCCTGGATCGGTCTGTGACGCCCTCTGCTCGATCGTGCACTAATCATACACGCAAACGTGCACGCTCGAGAACAGAGACGCACGGGAAGATATCACAACACAACTCTAAACACAAATTTAAACATAAATCTTCATATTACAAACCAGGGGGTCACGAGGACCCGAATACATAAGTCATACACACAAATAATATCTGAGTACAGACATAGTTAGTCAAGTTTTGCCTTAAGAAGGCTAGTACAAACAGCGACACTGATCGAAAAGGCGAAGGCCTCCTTCCTAGGGCCTCCGAACTACTCCTGGTCGGCTGGCTCAACCCAGTAGTACGTGCCTCCGGGGCTCTCCTGGTAGTAGTCTCCTGCGGTGGCATCTGGCTCCGGGACTCCGTCGTCTGATTTCATCAAGTGGGTATGGGGAAAAAGATAGCAGAGCAACCGTGAGTACTCATCCAAAGTACTCGCAAGACTGACATCAGGACTATGCTAAGTATGCATCGGTATCAAAGGAATGGGGCTATATCTTTGGACTAAACTGCAGAATGCTGGATCAGAGGGGGAGAGGCCTAGCCTATCGAAGACTAGCATCTTGAAACAATCTTGCAGCATCAGAAGAGAAGAGAGCAAGATAATATATATCGATCGTAGTTTAGTAAAACCCTGAGATCCTTCCTCGACTACCCTGCGAGAAAGTGATCCCGAGAGCATTAGTAGCAGTTTATCATTGTGACAGTATCCATTTATAGTTGCAGCGGATCAAGATACAACTCCGAGCGTCCTGTTATCGTGGACACGGCTATTCGAATAGATAACTTCCCTGCAGGGGTGCACTACTGTTACCCAACACGCTCGATCACATCTGGCCGGACACACTTGCTGGGTAATGCCCGGCCTCAGGAGATCGACACGACGCAGTCCTACCTAGGCTCAGCAGAGAGGTCAGCACGCCGGTCTAAATCCTAAGTGCGAAGGGGTCTTGGGCCATCGCCCTTTGCACTCCTGCACGTTGCGTGGGTGGTCGGGGCCCAGGCGCGACACTGAATACACCAGTGACGTAACTAGCCCACCCCAACAATCGGCCCGCATCTCTGAGCTGTGACGTCTAAAGAGCTTTCGGCTGATACTACGACGTAGAGGGTCCCATAACCATTATCCCACGTGGTGGTAGTGCGTATAAGGCCAGCGGTCTACTCAGATCAAATACCCAAATCCGTTAGGCATTTTTAGTAACTCGCAGAGACGAACAGGGTTCCTGTCGCTCCGACTTGGTAATACGTATCGCGCGGGTGCTCTTGGAGCCGACCCGTCTTTAGTAGTATTCTCTCGCGGGCACCCTTGGGGCCAGCCCGACTTTAACAGTTTAAGTATTGCAGTAAGTAAACATTTCCGTGATCATCACCCAAAGTGATCACGGCCCGGTAAAAAGCATGGCAAACGGACAAGGGTGATGGGCCAAAGATGAAACAATGGCATAGCTAACTAAGCATCATGGGACAGCAGGTAGAGTATCAATAGCAGACGACAAAATTAGGCTATGCATCAGAATAGGAGCTATCGGAACAGTAGCAGGGGCAATTCTAATGCAAGCATAAGAGAGGAAGGAATTGGGCGATATCATATGATCAAGGGGGTTTTGCTTGCCTGGAAGCTCTGCTGAAGGGGTCTAGTCGTCGTCGACGTCGTCGTACACTACAGCGTCGTCAGCAGTCTCGGGGGCTATCGGGAGAGAAGGAGGGGGAAGAAACAATAAATACACGGCAATAATGCAATAGGGATGCATGACATGCCTAAATGATATGGAGATGTGATATATTGCCTATCTAACTGCTTTAGTTAATTTAGGAATTTATCTGGATTTATTTTATTAAAGTTATGCACTATTCATTTATTGGAAACAGGCAAAAAGTTCCATGTTCAGTATGTTAGAGGGGTGTGGCAGGCATGTGGATAGGTTATTCGGATTCTTCATATTTTTCTGATCATTTTTCATATATAAATTATTTTCATCCGAGTTACGGTTTAATTTATATGATTTTTCAAAGTTTTACTGAATTTCTGGAATTTCTGAAATTATTTAATTAGAATTATCCGAAACAGTAAATGGTGACATCAGCATGACGCATGCATGACATCAGCAGTCAACCCAGTCGGTTGACTGGTCAAACCTGACCAGTGGGTCCCACTGGTTAGTGAGACAGTGGCTAATTAGGATTAATTAAACTAATTACAGATTAATTAGGGGGGTGGGGCCTACTGTGAGTGTCTAATTAATAATTAATTTAATTAACCGATTAATTAACGTTTTAATTAATATTTTTATTTATTTTTAAAATGTTTTAAGCGGTGGGGCCCGCATGTCAATGGGCCACGGGCGCCCAGTCAGCGGCTGACCAGGTCAACTGGGCCTGCGGGGCCCAGCAGTCAGCGGCACAACGGTGGGGCCCGGTCGGCCACGTCGGACGCCGAGTGAGCGCCGGCCACCGGAGTGCTCCGGCGAGCCCGAGCGCGGCGGCAACTCCGGCGAGCTCGGATTTCTTCTGTGGTGCACCATTTCGCGCGTGCTTTGGCTTGCTGGAACATGCTCTTCGAGCCGCGTCCGATGGCGGTAGTCTCGCGGGCTACGGTGGCCGGAATCGGCGATGGCGACGACGGCGGGCGGCGGTGACTTCGGGCGGTGGTCGTTCTCGTTGGTACGGTGTGCGCGCGAGTAAGCAAAGCAGCTAGGGAGAGCCTACGCGGTGCGGCGAGTGCGATGGTGGCACGCATGGGACCCAATGGTCGCCGTGGCTACACCGGCAACAAGCTCCGCGGAGGCGCGTTCGAGCACGACGGGGAAGACGGCTAGGGGTCGACCGAGTGGCGGAGAGGAGAGGGGAGAGGTAGAGCTGCTCACTGTGGCCCTGTAGAGGAGCAAAGCGAGCTCGGGGAGGGGTTGACGGCGGTGGATCGACGCGGCGATCACCGGCGTCCAAAACTTGAAGACGAGCTCGTGGGCATCGCGGTGGCGGCTCCGAGCTCCAACGGCGAGGCGTAGGCAACGTAGTTGAGGGTGAGGAACACGATGGACACGGTGCGGCGACGAGATGGAGGCGGTGGTCGCGAGGTTCAGCGGTGGCCGATCATGGTGGCGCTCGGGTGCGGGTGGAGAGAGCGAGGGAAGGGAAGAAATGGGGCTAGGGCTCGCCAAGGGAGTCCGTGGGGATGCTCTTATCCTCCCAGAGGTCCTGTAGCGCCTCGCTGTCGACATTCGAGCGGCGGGCGAGCATGGACGGCGATGCCGCTCCGGCCATGGCGGGAGGTGGACGAAAGGCCTCGGCGGGCTGGGCCGATTTGCACTGTGCACTCAAGGCCCAGCGCACCAGTGAGTCCTTTGCCTTTTCCCTTTTCTTTTCTGATTTGATTTTTCCTTTTCTGTTTTGTTAAATGTTTAGCCACAATTTCAGTTTTGTAAAATATCTGACTTAGCACAATAATTACAGTGCAATATTATGTACTACCAGAAAATGGTTTGGAGATAAAAGGATTCCATTTGCATTTTTAATAATTAAAAAGGGATTAAACATGGCTATTTTGGTTCTGTTTTAGGATGTTAGGGTCATTTAACTAATTCAATTAATGTTGATTATATTTTTATAATTGCTTCTGGATTATTTGCAATACTATGAACATTTTGGTTTTCAAATTTGAACAACTTTTATTTTTACTTTATATTCGAATTTCAATTTGAATTGGAATTTGAAATGAGGTATGATTCTAATGTGATCAAGACTTGTTAATCATGCTGACTTGGCATTATCAAAAGGGTGATCATTGTAGCTATTACATGGGGATGTTACACGGTCAGACCCAAAAACTCAGCATGCTCGATAATAAGAATTAATTTTATATGGCTACAACTTATTGTAAAATGAAGCTGAGCACTTTTTTTCTTTAGGTGTGAAGCCGAGCACATTCAGAAGCCCTGGGATAAAGTGGGGTCGCCACATGTGTTGGGCTGGGCTGGGCATTCTTATCGAAAAATAATGTTTGGCTGGAACTTTTTATCATAAAAAAAACTCGGCTTGTCAAAAAACTTGTGGTACCTGGGATTCGAACGGGAGAGCTGGGCAGCACAATCCATAAAACATACAAATGCAACGGAAAAAAATTGTGATATTTATTACAACTTGCCGCTAATAATTGTTAGATGTTGACCACGTTGACTATGATTTGCATCGGCTTCAATCTGGTGGGTACCAAATAACAGTCCGCTGGTTGCACGAAGAAAAGGGTGTGAGAAAAAAGACTGGTCGCTATCTTTGCCTAAGAATAATATCGACTGAATGTAAAGATACTCTCATAGGAAAATAATATTCTCCAGTTAAAATCATACTTTTCAAATCGTAAATTTAAACAACCTGTGCATGAACATTTAGCTTTATTTATTTATTTAGGGGAGCATGAGCATGTAGCTGAGCCAGATTCATGTGAGGGCCTCCCTCCCAGTTAATTATGGGCTCTTCTATTGGGCCTAAATCATTGGGTTGCATGTCCTCGGCAAGTGGAAGATTTCTTCCCTAGAAAAAAATAGTATGTGCTACGTACGGGGCACTAACCTCTCAAAAAAACGTAAGGGGCACTAAAGGATCGGACCATGCAACGACTTCCAAAACATTGTTTTTATCATTCTAACACCACTATTTATTCAACCAACAGACAAAATATATTACTCATTGTCCATTGAAAACACCAGCAGCATCCATGGCTCTATATTGTTTTAGTAAAAGGGGTTTTCCGCCAATTTTCCGTTAATAGAAACCACTAGAGGTTCACAGCAAACTAGAGCCCTACAAAGGAGCCTTGGGATTGATGATACCACCAGGGGTGGGGTTGCAACAGAAGCAGTAAGCAGGCCAGAAGAGTAAAGACGCAGCTCTCTCTTCCAACCAAACATCAGCCAACATTACAGGGCTACCAAAAAAAACCAAGTGTATGCATCAAACTCAATAAAGATCCTACTACACCAAGTGTACGCATCTAACTAATTGGCTCAGTTAGACGTTACTATTTATTAAGCTGTGGAGATTGGCTAAAGGCTTGAACCAGATGGGTGCCTGACGGGGGAAATTCCAGCCAGCAGGTCAAAGTCTGATACATGCGACCCTCTCTCCCACTTTGGGCTGCAGAGCGTGGCGGCACATATCAGGGTATGGTGCATGGAGAGATGCATGGTACGCTATGTACACACAGTTTTGCCTGATGAACGGAACCGCGCTGCCATCAGGATCCTTGACGTTGGTGATCTCCTGGTTAATTAGATAATTCAGTCCGAGAAACAAAGAGCGTGTGCCGAGGCTAGTTACCGGCCTCCAGTCAAAAATTCCTGAAGGCCCAAAGAAGCTGGGATCCTGCTCAAAGACCATGCAGTGACTGTGATTGTATTCCGTGAAACAACACGTCCGGTACGTGCGAACGATCATCAATCATTCGCCATCGTCTGATCAAGCCAGGAACCACCTGCAACTGCCATGCCGCTTTTCTTTGAAAGGTTCTGGGATTAGGAAGGGAAGGGACACCACGCGGACAACAACATCATATCAAGTTGGAGTCAAATAAAAATGGGCTGGTACTCTAAATTTAAGAATAGCATGTTCAGAGCATGAATATTTTTTCAGTAAATGTTAACAATAATATAAGCATGGGAAGGATGATTTGATTTCACCAAAATTCTACTACATCTGATCACCAATGTGGGACATTTTGGCAGTTCGAATTAAACTGTCAAAACGTCCATGTTACTGAACAGAGGGTGTATTTGACAGCGTGGTGTTAATTTCTAACAACAATATCATGATTCTAACTCTTCTCAAACTATACTCTGGCAATTGGAAGCAAGCAGCCATCATGATATCATAGGAAATTAGGAGTAACATACTGCTGTAACAGCCATTTGTAGCGATGACTGGAGTAGGCCAGCAATATGTCCAGCCATAGAAGGAGTCCACGGCGTAAATGAAGCCCTTGTGTTCAATGGCATCAGAGAGCCATGGAGGATGTATGATCCTGTGATGGACGTGGAGATTTATCCACTTACCATAGTGACCTGTCAGATAGACGAGACCGCGGTTGAAGAACACAATTAGCCTGAAGTCTTTATAATTCGCAGATCTTGTGGGCACTTGGCAGATTACAACCTTGAGCAAATCAAACTTGGTATCATGTTGGCTACTGTAAGATTCCGAGTATTCTGGGCCACGGTGCCAAAGCAATGCAGTGTTAATCGAAGGAAGGGGTATCAATCGCCGGGTGTAGACCTCCACGAGCATCCACCTGCCGCGTCCGTCGAGGAGAACCATCCAAGACGTGTTCATGCCGACCCAGTACATACCGTTAATGTAGTTGAGGGTGACGGGGATCGGATCACAGTCGAGGGGGTTGCTGCTCGCCACCCTAGGATCCTTAAGCTGTGTAACACGCCATTTCTGAAGATCAGGCGGCATCAGCAAGCAGGGAGCTGGCTTAAAAAGCTCTGGCCTGAGGGCTTTGAGTAAACGGTACATCCCCGACAAGCACGCGGCGAGCGGCATGGTACTGAGATTGTCCACACGCGAAACAATGAGTTTCATTACCTCTGTGGGGAGCGAATTCTAGCCACTCTTTTGGCGGATGCTGCTCGGTTCTGCCATTGTTAGTGCTTGGGTTTTGAAAGAGGGGGAGGTGCCTAGCGGGGATGGAAGATTGGACGATTTTGTGCTGGCGAGGATGGAGAAGCGAATATGTGCTGCGGGAAGTGGACAGGTGATGATGACAATGTAACAGCAGCATGCCGCTTGACTTACGAGACACATCCCAGCAGCGTAGGGTCATATTGATGCGAGACAACTTGACTGATTATAGTACTACTAAAATATACTCCTATAAACTACAGTACCTACTATAGTGGAGTATGACTCTGCTCTACCGGAGTAGTATAGTAAATACTACAAATTCAATGCCCGGGCATGGAACTACTACGAACCACCATCGATGCTAACGCCAATCTCCATCAAACGTTCACTGGGAAACATGGCAGTTGCAAACGCCCACGTCGCAGTTACATGTATAAGGGTGGCAGTTTTGTCAAATACCATGGGCTTAAAAAAAAGGCCACCGTCGGATGGAAATCTGGCAGTTATGTGGGCGTTCGCCAGGATTGGGCTCGTGGCGAACGTTCGCCAGGTATCATTACTAACTACTACCTCCATCCTGGTTTATTGGTCCTCATTGTATTTTGTGCCAAATTTTGACCAAAGATTTAACTAATAAACTGTTAATGCATGTCACCAAAAATTATATCATTGGATTCGTATTTCAACATAGTTTGAGATGATATTATTTTTTATGACAAGCATTAATATTTTGTTAGTTAAATCTTTGGTCAAAAGTTGGTACAAAATACAATGAGGACCAATAAACCAAGACGGAGGTAGTAGTAAGTAGTACTGGTAGATGCTCATAATTAATTAAACAAACATACGGGCGACACACACACTAACTACTTCTCGCATGCTGGCCAGACGCAAACGCCATCGTTCTCTTTCTCATCCTTGTCGGCGGGAGCCCACCGTGCTTGTTGGACCTCTGCCCAGCTCTCCTCAGCATCGCGGTAGCTACCGCCGTGATCCTGGCAGGTGGAGGCATCGGGCCATGCTAGCCAGAGACTGTTGTTCTCCTTCCCGGCTTTCTCGGCGGCAGCCCGCCGTGCTTGGATCTCTGCCCGGCTCTCCTCACAAGCACGTGCGGCAGCTTCTTTCTTGCGGCGGTGGGACTCTCTTTTCTTGAGTGCTTTCTGCCTTTTCCGCTCCTTCTGTGCGGCTTTGGCCTCCTGTTGCTCCACCGCCCATTCGGCCATGGCAGCTTCAAAGTCCGCCCACGTAGGTGTGTGGTCGCGGGCGGCGATGAACATGGCACGGTGGGATGCCATCGCTGCCTTACCAGTTCGTGTGCGGTCGCGGGCGGCGATGAACTCGGCGTGGCGGGATGCCATCACTTCCTTACCAGTTAGTGTGCGGCGTGGTGGCATGAACGGCGACGCTTGGGGAGAGCTCTGGGACGGGGTGGCCGGACAACCGTATAGTGCATTGCATTCTGAATGGCCAGAACCCCAGCCACGCGGATCGCGCGTGTTCACCTGGGCCTATGCATTACCAAGTTAACTGTTCATCATTAGTCTTCGCTCAATGGAAGCAGTTGTCTAAGCATGTGGACACCGACGCTCTCACCAGTTTCATTACAAAGATCCGTACGTCTGCCCTTGGCCTTCGTCCTGCAGCCCGTGAGAGCCAGCTCCCTCGAGTGTGATTTGTGTTGCTTTATCTTCGTTCGTTTTGTTGGGCCTGTGTGCCTTTTGCCTGCTTGACTGTATTAAACCTTCCTTGTTGCCGTACTGTTCATGTTGCTACTCTGTGATTTGGCTGGTTGGGCGGGCGATCTTCCTTTTCTCTAAAAAAATCTACCGCTTCCTGGATCCTCTTTGATCATCGGAACCGGTTTCTCGACTCACAGCCATCATAATTTTCATTTGAATGCACTTTCCAGTAATATTATTTTTGCCAGGGCATATAACATACACTATTTTTTTAACCCGAATACAATGTTGAATTCTTTTTTTTTTGAATTGTTTGGATTGCTTACCACATGTGTCACGTGGTTCCGACGTCGAACTTTATACTGGAGTACTATTTCCCTACTAGTTAAATTTACAGTAAAAAAATATAGGTCGAAAAGTCGAAATACGAGAGGTGCTAGTAAACCGGGACGGAAGTAGGAGTAGTAGGGGCTACTAGAGTAGAGGGCGGCGCTGCAGGGGAGTCTCACCCCGCTCGTGGCACGGCAGTAAAGCCGTCATATCACAAAACCCCACCACTCCCAGTAATAAATGGCCTGGAAAAATGAATGGACAAGCAACCATCATATCACTCTTGTCTTTATTGCATTTCATCTCTCTACAGTCCGGTTCATCTCTCCACATTTACGGTCGATCCAAAAGCGGCACGCTCGATCCCTATCTACTAGTAGTACTCAAGTTGGAATTCCAATTGCACGGCACAACTTCGTGTACGAAGCGATTTGGGAGTAGTAGTAGTACTTGCAAAAAAAATAGTGAGTATAGATTTTTTGAAAAGTCAAACTTTACAAACTTTGACCAAGTTTATATAGAAAACTACTTGTATCTATAATAGTGAATATATAAATTATGAAACTATGTGTTGTGATGAATCTAATGAAATATGTTTTGCACTCTAGATGCAAATATTTTTTGCCAAAAACTGGGTCAAATTTAGTGAAGTTTGACTTTTGAAAAAGTCTATATGCACTACATTATGGAACGGAGGGTAGTAGGAGTCACTCGTAGGAGTACTGCTAGTACGTATGGTGTGTCGCCAAAGGCCACTACTCCCTCCCCGGTGCATAGGGCATAGATCAAATTGCTGATCTGCGGGATTCGCTTGAATAGTAGCTGCTGCATCGGTACTGTTCTGGAACAATCACAAGGGCACTTGTCCGTAAAATTTGCATGACTCCCGACCAGTGAGATATAACTACTACAATAGAGAAAAATCTATAGAGAGAAGGAAGTAAACAATCAAATGAGAATGAGTCCCACCATTTATAGCTCATCAGAAAACAATCAATGGAGTTTTCACTTCTCATTCTTGCATTTCTTTTGCATTGAATCATTTCACAAGGTTGTCTACTATTTTACTACTTTTACCAAAACCACATCGTAACATTCGAATGCACGTGTGTATACATATATACTAGTTGTCCTAGTGCATAAGCCTAGATATAGAGAGAGACGTGTACTGCGATATATAGTGTTGAACTTCGTGCTATATACGTACTCTACTTACAAAAAGTAACAAGCGTACAGATACAAAAGGTTTTCAAACTTGTTCCTTTTATACATAATTATTTAAGGACGCTAATAAGTCCCGAGCATTCCGGATTTATCATTTCCGTCCCAATACCATAGAAAACTACGAGTACTCCTACCTACTAATGGGATCACCTTACGGTAATAAATTATTCCTAACAAAAGCCACGACACTCTCAGGAGCGCTTGCGGTGTGCCACGAGTGCCCTGGTGCGTGGCCGTTTCCCAGCGCGGCAAGACAACGCCTCTTCTTCGGCCTCGCAAGTCGCGAGGTGCTGATTAGCGGCTTGCCGACAGGCGAGCACGATCTCACCGGTCTGGTGATCCGGCGCCAACACGTACTCCTCCTCGCTGGAAGCGTGCACCCGATCGACGTACCGCCAAGCGTAGATGAGGCGCATCGACCCGACTGCACTCAGGGCTTTAGCACGGGCATCCTCCGCCACCCACACGGCCCTCGCACGAGCCTTCTGCCAAAGAGCGAATTGCCTGACTCTCTCGGAGGCGACATAGGCCTGCCAGGCAGCATCACTCATGGCGGGCTTCTCTTCCTCGGCCTTCTTCTCTGCCTCTCTTTTGGCGTGCTCCACCAGAGGCAAAGCCTCCCACAAGGCGACCTCCATTTCTTTCCATAGCTCCTCCAAGTTGGGCGGCTCGGGGGCCGGCACGATGTCCTCCTCATAGCGGGGCGGTGACGCATCCTCCAATGCGCGTGCTGGCGAGTCTGGGAATGCCGATGCGTCCACCTCAACGCGTCGTGGCGACGGGGAGGAGCGGAACGCCAACACGTCATCCTCGACTCGTGGCAGCAAGGAGCGAAACGCCGATGCGTCCTCCTCGAATCGTGGTAGCAAGGAATGGAACGCCGACGCGTGACCCTCCGCGCGGGACAGGGAGGAGCGCCTAGGGCTAGGGAGGGGCGATGCCATGGTGGTCGACAGGTCCGTAATTGAGAGGGAGGGCGGGGAGATGAATGTGAGCGTTCTTCGGAATGCTGTGGGAGGCGCATTATTTATAGCAAGCAATGGTACACCTACGTAAGATAGGTTGTGTGATTAACGTAACAACTAGGTGGGCATTTTTTTTGGAGGAAATTAAGGGGGAGGTGGGGGGCACTGTTTGGGATGTTTACCAGCATGGAGACCCGGCAGGGTGTTAACCCAGCCATAATGCAAGCTTAGCGGGTCAACTCACCGCGGGGCTGAAGACTCTCTGTGGGCCGGCTTAACGAGGCCTGGCAAGGATAGGCCGGCTTAAGCAGTAGGCCGGCTCACGATAAGATGGATGGCAAGAAGACCGTCTTGGAGAACAAGTAGGAAAGAGTAGGAGGCGGGTCAAAGAACGACCCGGACTCTCGTGTAATCTAGGGTTCCACCTGTATATATAAAGGGGAGCACCTATACGAAAAAGAGGAAGTTGCAATCTCATCGAGAGCTAGGTTAGCGAATCTGCATCCTTGTAATCGAGAACCACAGCAATATACACAAGCAGGACGTAGGCTTTTACCTCCACCGTGAGGGGCCGAACCTGGGTAACCCGGCGTCTTCTCGTTCCCGATCAACCCCGTTAAGCTTCCACACTTGTGCGATGGCCTCATCTCTAAGTCCTTTCACAAGGGCATCTTCCGTGTTAAAACCACGATAGTTGGCGCCCACCGTGGGGCTACGCACAGTGGAGTTGAGTTCTTAGCGGGATCTCTCCTAGGGTTCGGAAAGTACGCTGTCGGCTTGATGACGAAGAGCCGCCATGGAATGTTCTACATCAACGATTCATACTGGGGGCCCCGATGCCGGCTCAATAGAGTACGGGTACTAGGTCCCCTTCGGCAAGATTCACTTTCATCGGCGCGGTTGGCGAGTAGGCCGCCGGGTTGAAGAACATCGCCGGCGTCGAGTCGGCACGCCGTACCGGTCCAAATCAGGCAGGACCAGACCTGGCTCAAGCCAGTCGGAACCATGTCGTCTAAAAAAACATCAGGTGTTATCCTTCCTATGTGTTCTATCAGCACATATTAATTCCTCCGAGAACAATTACTCTGGCCTGTAATATTTTATGCAGGACAAAAGTGTCGTTATACCACGGATACGGAGCGCGCACCAACATCATTTACACTGGCATTCGTCCGTGCCACGCCGCTCGACGGACACGTGTGTGATCCGCCGCTTCTGCGGCTCAGTCTACATCAACACGCCAGGCGACTCCCTCATCCGCACTGGCTTACAAACGCCTCGGCCGGCCCGCGCGTCCGCACCGGCTTATAACGTCGCGGCCGACTCATGCGCCCGCACCGGAAGAACAAAGAGCCAATCTCGATAAAATCGGCAAATTCTAAAGCCGGTAGCAAAGAATAAGAAAAGAGAACGGCCCTGGAGGAGCCAGGAGAGCCGGACCAAGAGGCGTCCGAAAATCACCTTGGGCAAAAACGTCCCTACAAGATCATCGACTCGCCATATCGCCTCCGGCTCCGATAAATTCCAGTTTCTAGCTGTCAACTGTACGCCGGTTTACGCCACAGCCAAGGAGAGCCGGACCAAGAGCTGAATTCAGGGGGCGAGGTGGAGATATTGTTGTTCACAACAGTTTAGGGTTTAGGTGATCTGCGATTTATTAGGCAGGAGGAGATTGGATGAGCACGGGAGGGAGAGTCAACAATCGGCTATACTAGTATGGCACTAATATATGGCCCACATGTTTCTCTCACAAAGTGTATTGGAGCTCGTGCTACATCCGACTGTAAGTTTGTAGCCCGCTTCTCTTCTCTCTCATCCAACTCATCAAAAATATATTAGTATTTAAAGTATTACAGTCCGCCTACATCACCTTATTGTGCTACTACTTGCTCTCATGCATGCAGATTGTTTTCACACGGGGAGGACAGGTGGGACTGCGGGGGGGAGATGGAGAGTCATGCAGCAGACTATTTTCACACATGGAGAGGAAAAAATTTGGAGGTGAACGGGTTTCCTGGTAGGCTGAATGAGAAAAATGAATCGAGAGGGAGGTGGGCGCATGAGGCGGTTGAGTTAAACGAGGCGCAGTTTAATTACTACTGTACATCGCAGCTAATACTTTAATATTTTATGAATTCTCTTAGAGTAAGTACAATAATGAGCTTATAGCCCGCTTACATGGCACTTTTGCCTATGTGGAGTAGAGAGAAATGGAAAAATGGTGGGACTGGGCTCTCATGCAAGAGCCTAGCTATATGCGTACTCCTTGGCAAATGCAAGAAATACGAAGAACAAGATAGTGAGAAGGTAAAAAAATAGTACTCTTATAGCCAACCTTATAGCTAACCTTGTTCTATGAGTGACTATAAGTGATGACTATATATGACATGGCAACATCATATAGCCTAACGCACCCGGACGGAGGAAGTATTACTCTGGTTTGGTGTGTAAGGCTCACTAGGAATCGCATCGTGACCAAGGTGGATGACTACTGGCTAGTAGCGATTACTCGTCTCGTTCCTTTCCTCCAATCAAGATCCTGTTTAGTTAATTAAATAGAGTTGGTTTCCCACGATATGCATGCATGCAATTGTATTCTCACGGTGCGGTCAATGCAGCCCCCTCATGAAGACCAATGGAATTCCCACCCGCTGGCATGCTAGTCGTTTCCACCAATGGAAAAAGGGAGAAAGGACCGGTAGACAGTAATTAGCATGAGTAATTCCCATTAGGAGACGAGCCTTAGAGAGAGGGTAAATCGGAAAAAAATGCTCATTTATAGCCGTCCGAAGTCTCAAAGGGCGCGACCGCGTGAGCGAGGCGACGGTCTTGGGAGGCGCGACGCTTGACGGAATTAAGTCAAAGTTGCATGCACACGCCGGCATGGCGTGCGAACACGCGGATCCTATACTGTCAGCCTTACGAAGTGGGTCTAATAGACATGACATCTAGTGGGTCCCCCATAGTACTAGAGAACTCTTTGGGGGCATGCAACCATTTATCCACCGGGCAAGCCACTAGCCCACGCCGTTCGCATGCCCTACTCAACATTTTTACAATCGGAAAACCGCTAGCAGTTCGCTCCTACTCGTCCCCATCCTTTAACATTACAGCAGTTCGCTCCCACTCGTCCCGTCCTTCCGCATTACAGAAGTTCCACTTCTCCTAGCCCTCCTCCAAACTCCATGGCCTCCCAAATCTCCATGATCGGCGGTGAGTACAAGGTTGAAACCATCACCGGTGATGAGATCGATGTCATCTACACCCGTTCTTCCACGACGGTGCAAGGATGCCTTCGTCGTTTCCAACGCATGTTCCAAAATTCAAATGATGAGTGGGTCGCTGGGCTAGATGTTGAGTACACCACAGTCTTGGAGAAAGAGAGGTTTCTAAAGGAGGAAGAGAAGAAGAAGCCCGCCGTGATCCAGGTTTGCGTACATAACTTGTGCTTGGTGTACCACATATGCCATGCCGACGTAAGGTGCCAGAATTTTGAAGAATTCCTCAAGGACAAAAGAGTCAAATTCGTTACTGTAGACTTTACCAACGACAAGGAAGTCCTGGGTCGGATAGGCCTTGTTGTACACCAGCCCTTTGACCTCTAGAAGAAATGCCTAGTGTCCTCCTCTCAGCCTTCAATGCTGACCCTGGCAAAAGCCATGATTGATCCTTCGTACGGTAAACTGAAGAAACCTCACTATACGTTTCATTATTCATGGGAGCGAAAGAATATAGATGAAGCTCACATCGGGTATGCAGCACTGGATGCCTACCTTTGTTTAAATATCTACAAGGGTTGGATGAAGAGGCGGAGCCTAGTGTCTGGTTCAAGCAAGGAAGTATTGGCGAAGAGGAAGAGGGACAAGGACGAAGTCGAGGGCGTGGACGAGGACTCCGAGTAAGGTGGCATTGTTGTTGCTCATGCTGGTTCTGATGCAGTTTCAACCGGATTAGTTGCTTAGTTTTATTTCAGGGTGCTTAGTTTTATTTCAGTGTGCTTAGTTTTATTTCAGGGGTGTGTTGTGCTGAGCCCCCAGCAAAACTATGTTATGTTCTTTCTCGTTACTTGAACTCTTTACTGTACGTAATAGTATTTCTTACAGTTCCAGTTGTAGATGGTACTACTACTCATTTCTTCACCTTCCTACTGTACTTAATAAGTACTAGTAGTATTATTTCCATCCGTCTAACTAGCTGGTACTATTTGTCTGTACTACTCATTTCTTACACAACAGCTATAGCAATTTGGGTCAGTCGATTTGTGAAAGAAGAAGTTCGCCGGAGGGAAGGAAGAAGACGGCAGAGATGCTACCCCAATATCTATATTATGGTGGCAGGGTGCCCATGATCTATCTTATGAGTGTTGGGTGTGGGATGCAGTTCGCCGAAAAAAATGGATCTTGCCCAGGGTTAGACAGCTGGCAAGGGGGGAGCACGGCGGTGGGAGGCGGTTGAGGGGAGGGTGGGGTGGAGGCAGCAGGCGGTTAGACCTGTGGCGGCTTGATGTTTGAGAGAGAAGATGAAGAGTGCATCATTTTCGGAGGTTGAAGAAGCCCTTCTGGCCATCCATGTTGCATCCAACGGCTCACAAGAGTCGACTGGCCCAAATTGTTCCTTCAGATTGGATTATCCACATGACGTTCAAGGTCTCGAGGGAAGATTCCACGTCCGCACCCGGTTTGCATCCTCCTCCTCTTCGTACGCTGTGGGCATAGACGCGGCTCCAGCTGCTCGTGTCCTTGGCAGCGTGGCGGCATCGCCTGGAGGGACTGCAGACGACGTGAGCAGGCGAGCCTGCGACTTCATGGCACCAGGATGGCGGGGACAGGGCGGTGATGGGCGAGAAATGGTCGGCCGGAGCAGTACCACATTAATTAGCACAGCATCGATACGGAATCCTCTGCAAGCGCGTGCACCGCGGCCGCGCGGTTGATCGAACGGCGCGTCACGGTGTCGCACTCGAAGGACATCCACCGATCCTTTGTGTGTGTGTGTGAAAACAATCCCCGAATATCACGCTACACTTTTTTGCTGGAAAAGTTCTTCACGCTACAATATTTCCATATATTTGAATTTAGCTTCAGTTCATGCTTATTTGGATTTGGACGTTTTAGGTGCGCCCTAAAAGTATTTTTTTTGAGAGAGATTCTGTGGGTGTGACGGAGAGAGAACGTGTGTATGTGTCTATATGTGTTGTGGCGAAAGGGCAATGTGGAGACGGTGTGTGTGTGATATAAAGAGGTGTGAATGTGCAAATGATCGTGTATAAGTGAGACATAGAGAGATGTCGAGATATTGTGTATGCGTGAGAGAACGGTCTTGTATTTGTGTTTGTGTGTGTGTGTGTGTGTGTGTGTGTGTGTGTGTGTGTGTGAGAGAGAGAGAGAGAGAGAGAGAAAGGCATCCGTAACACAACAACCATCTCTCTCGATTCGACCCTCCCTCGCACACTCGCATGTAACACATGCATCAACGCACACATTTTCACACCCTCACCCAGCTCCTGCCCGCCTCAAGGCCTCTCTCTCTCACACACACACAATCTCTTCCCGAAAAGCCTATTTAGCATGTACCTCTCCATCACATACACCCTATACCACACACCCACATTTATCTCTCGCTATGTCTCTCTGCCTCACAAACACACTCCCCATAGTCCTCTCTTCGTATCCCGCACACGGTCTCTCTATATTGCTTAAACACTCATGCACACGATGTATCCATCTCGCACCATTAGCCTCTCTCGCCTGCACACAATGCACACACACTCTCCCTAGGTTTGATTTCTCTCAATATTTCTCACACCCCCCCCCCCTCGCACACTATCCATCCCTGTCCAAGGTTATATAGCGACCACTATCGCTTGTGCTTCTCTGCACCCCGGCATGCACACCACCTCGATCTTCAAGGAGGGCATCGGGAAGAATGAAGACGCTGACCAGACCGCACTAGAGAATGCGGGGCCAGTTGGAAGCAGGCTGATGTAAAAGCGGCTGACTGACTCCTTTGCTCTCTCTCTCTCTCTCTCTCCCGCACAAAAATATCAATCCCTGAACCCACAAGGCCACAAGCACACACACAAGCTCCCCCCCTCTCGTCCATGTTTTTTAAGCTCTCTCATCAAACCTTTTGTCTCTTCTCCTTCCACATGTACAAAATCTCGATCGCACACACGCATCTCACTCTGTATATATACTTCCTCCCTATACAAATGTCCCTCTCTCGCACACTTCCTCTCTCTCTCTCTCGTGAGGTTTCTCCCCTACTCCCTCGCCCACATATATACAATCTTTCCCGCCCTCTGTCTCTCTCTTCCATGGGGTGTATATCTTGTGTGTTGCGCGCACACATCAGTCTCCCATCATTGCTCCATCCTCACACACGCTCTCTCTACGCTTCATTCACAAACGCAGGAATTCACACATTGGGATGTGTTCAAATATTGTTTTGGACTGGATCATGTAGAGTTATTGATGGTTTCGTTGCATCCAACTAATTAATAATTAGGAAATGCATTTAGATTTTTCTTTGAGTTGGATTATGTGAGTTTGAGTATATTGTGAAGTACCATAGACTTGGTATTCATCTTGGAATTCAACAATGATTCTAACTGTTGAATTGTATAAACCATTACATTCGAAGTCAATAGCTTAATATATTTATTTGACAACTACAACAAATAATTAATGTCACGACAGTAAACTAAGAAAACAGATGTGTACTAGTACTCCTAGTTGCATAGCCCAATCATCCACCACGCCGGACGGGGAGTACAGTGTTACAAATTTTCAGGTCGGCGGCAAAATCTCCCGCTTCCATCGATATCTCCCGCGACACAGATTCGAGCAATGCGAAATGACCATCATACCCTTTGTACAACTGGCCAAAGGACGGTGTTGGGTCGGGGGTTGCTTTGGTAACTTCACGTTCACCCCGCCCAGCCACCCCCACTCCCGCACCCAGAGGACACCTCAATAATCCCCATTTTCTATCCCCACCGCAAAATACACTTCTCCACGGCACCGCAGCACCCCACAAGAAGCCGGCTGCGGTTAGCCGGCCTTCCTGCCCATCCCCTTCTACATTGGCACAGTCGTCCACCGCAGCGCATCTGCCTCATCGACGATGTCGTACGCCGCACTTGAGCCGGTCCACCTAAGCCGTCGTACACCACGCAGGAGCCGCTTCCCCGATGAGGGTGTCCCGGACTAGGGGGTACTCGGGCTACCAGCCTATCTCTCATAGGACGGGCCGGTGGGCCGCTCTCTACTCGTCGATGGAAGGCCGGATTGTGGGCGACCCCGTGTATCAGACGGAAACCTCCGAAGACTTGGCGTCTCCTCCAAGGAATAACTGGCATGACCGGCATGTTTATCCCCTAATGGTAACCAACCGTATGTAACCCTAGGACCCTCTAGTGTCTATATAAACCAGAGGGTTTAGTCCGTAGAGCATCATCATATCCATTGCCTAGGGTTTAGCCCAGTCGATCTCGAGGTAGATCAACTCTGTAACCTTCATACAATCACATCAATACAATCTAGCAGGACGTAGGGTATTACCTCTTCGAGAGGGCCCGAACCTGGGTAAATTGCCGTCTCTACGTTCCCTGTTACCCATTGATTCCTAGACCTATAGTTCGGATCCCCTACCCGAGATCTGCCGGTTTTGGTACCGACATTGGTGCTTTCATTGAGAGTTCCACCGTGGGTCATTAAGGATCAATGGCTCTCCTAGTCATCAGCAACAGCGCTAGCCGCAGGGACACTTTTGTTCCCGGCCAGCTCTTTGCGTTCGGCAGCGTCATGCTACATGCCGATCCGGCCAGTCACCTTGGCCGGGTCGACAGCTTCACCCCCGACCAGGAGATCAAGTTCGGAAACTTAGAGTTCGTCGCCGACTCCCGGGGAGATCTTATCCTCACGAGATCCTCAGCCTCGCCTGAAGGACCCACAAATCCTGAAGCACTGACTTCGAGTACGGCTAACCCCACTACCGAGACGGCTGCCACTGCGGATCCAGCCTTGAGCCCGGACCTAATCTCCGCGCTCGGCTGCCGAAGATCAGCCTCGGCCGAACATGACTACGGGACGAATTCAGACGCCCCCGTCATGGCCATACTGCGGGTGGACCCCGCAAACTGCCAGAACTTGGAGCCGACGGATCTCTCATCATTAAACGGGATACTAGATCGAATACAGGCCCTGGGAATCACCGATGGCCAGTCCTCGGTGTACGATCAGATCGGGCTTAAAACCGACGACAAGGAAATTCACGCCCCTGCCACCACTCACTTGGTCGCCACTATCGAAGGCCCCACGGAGGGCTCACCCTTTCCCCCAGAACCGAAAGCACATGAGTTGCAAGTTTCTGACCAGCAGGCTTCATCCTCCAGCTCGGCTGCCGAACTCCGCTCCGGAGAGGGTTTAGAGCCGAAGTCTGGTTCAGCACGCAATTCCGGATCCACGCACCCGCGCCCGTCCAACTATCCAGAGCTTGGCGCATTGGATTCCACGTTAGTCCAGGACGCGGCCGGCCGCCAAAACTCCGGACTCACACTCCGCTGGGATCAAATTTTTTATCCCGCCCACCCCCCATATTGAGTACTGCCCAGATAACTCAGGACGGCCCGACATATGGGACCTAATGTACGTAAAGCAGCAGCCCGGAGAGACAGTTCGGCACTTCTGGGCCAGATTCCTTATCATCAATAACAAGATGACGGACGGCTGCAACAAGGACATTCTGGAGATCTTCCAACAGAACTGCCGAGACGAGGGCGTCTTAAACGCCCTCGCCCGCCCCCACATCCAAAATTTCTCTGATTTATCGGATCTGGTGTCCAAATACTGCGCCATGGAGTATGCTTGGCAGGATCAGCTCGAGCAAACGGAGTCAATCCGTACAGAGGAACCAAACCGAGCTCGGGCAAAACGCGCACACCCTCGCCGGACACCCCAATACGAGCCATCCGAGAAAAGAATGTAACCATTGACAAGATCCAGAACGGTCCTTGACGAACTGCTGGATAAACCATGCCCCATACACTCCGTCCTCCTCAACACAAACCCAACCCACAGCCTTCGAGCTTGCTGGGTGGTCAGGCAAGTCGCCAAGAGCGGCGAAGTCATCCTCGGAGGCCTGTACTCAAATAAAAGTCCAGCAACGCCCTTTGATGATGACGCCGAGATCTTAACAATCTACGAGACGTATTCCTCGAAGAATCAGAGGAAGAGAGCCCTTCGAGAGCTCGCTCAAATTCACCATGTGGCAGAGACAGACTCATGGACAGACACACCCATCACTTTCAGTGAACAAGACCAGCCGAGGTCCCGCCCTACTCGAGCTGCTGCCGCCCTTGTCCTTGATCCCATAGTGGATGGATTCCGACTCCAAAAGGTGCTAATGGACGGCGGTAGCGGGCTAAACCTCATTTACGAGGACACCTTGGACAAAATGCAGTTTGACAGATCCTGCATCGAGCAAAGTCACACCACCTTTCGAGGGATCATCCCCGGAAAGGAGGCGCGTTCTAGTGGCCGAGTGGCTCTTGATGTGGTCTTCGGAACTCCCGAGAACTACCGATCCGAAGAACTGCTTTTCCACATCGTGCGCTTCCGCAGTGGCTACCATGCGTTATTAGGGCGCGATGCCTTCGCACGATTCCATGCCGTCCCACATTACGGGTACATGAAGCATAAAATGCCAGGGCCAAACGGCGTGATCACAATAATAAGTGATCCGGACAGAGCTCTTCGGGCCGAGAACAAAACAGCATCCCTCGCCCTCGAAGCGTTGTCCGAAGCCCTCGCCGCTCAACGGTGGATAAGGACGACGTAATCCTCGACAAAAGGCCCAAATCCACGTCCTTCAAACCAGCGGATGAAATCGTCAAATTCCAAGTGCACCCAACAACAAGACGGCGTCCATTGGAACTCAGCTGGACCCCGTGGTCGATGCAGAGCTGCGCAAAAATTTTCGTGAAAACTGGGATATCGTCGCTGGCACCCGTCAGACATGCCAGGGATCCCGCGTAGATTAGCCGAGCACAGCTTGAACATCATTAAGGGTTTCAAGCCAGTCAAACAGACTCTGCGTCGGTTTTCCGAACCCAAGCGTCAGGCTATGGGCGAGGAACTGGCAAAGTTGCTCGAAGCCGGATTCATCCGGGACATCAAACATCCTGAGTGGTTGGCCAATCTGGTCATGGTACCAAAGAAGGATAAGTCCTGGCAGTTGTGCGTCGATTTCAAGGATTTAAAAAAGGCCTGCCACAAGGATCCTTTCCCTTTGCCCCGCATAGACCAGATCATAGACGCCACTGCCGGGCATGACTCACTATGTTTCCTCGACGCTTACTCCGGATAACATCAAATTAAAATGAAGGAATCCGACCAAGCGGCCACTGCATTCATCACTCCTTATGGACCATTCTGTTTCAACACAATGCCCTTCGGATTAATGAACGTAGGGGCTACATACCAGCGCATGATTCAAACATGTTTGGAAAAACAAATCGGCAAAACAGTCGAAGCATATGTGGACGACGTGGTTATCAAAACCAAACATGTCAGCCAGCTGGTGGACGATCTCCGGCAAACCTTTGATAGTCTTCGGACTTTCGATATACGGCTCAATCCGGAAAAGTGCGTCTTCGGAGTGCCGGCCGGTAAGCTGCTCGGATTCATCATTTCCCATAGAGGAATAGAATCCAACCCAGCAAAAATACGGGCACTGTCCGAGCTGGCTATCCCCACTGAGCTCAAACACGTCCAGAAACTTGCCGGCACTGTTGCAGACCTAAGCCGCTTCAACTCACGCCTCGGAGAAAAGGCCTTCCCGCTATATAAATTGCTCAAACGGACAAAGAACTTCGAATGGACCAGTGAAGCGACGGCAGCACTCAAAGAAATAAAAACTCTACTGGCCAGCAACGCGATCTTGACAGCACCCAGCCCGGGCGAGCCAATGCTGCTATATATCTCGGCCACGAATCAGGTGGTCAGCGCGGTTCTCGTCGTCGAACGAGAGGCAGACGGTCACAAGCTCCAGGTGCAGAAACCTGTGTACTACGTATCCGAAGTGCTCACCCCGTGTAAAACGAGGTACCCACATTATCAGAAGATCGCCTACGCAGTTTTCATGGCATCCCGAAAGCTCCGCCATTACATCCAGGAGTGCTCGGTAACGGTGGCATCCGAAGTACCACTGAATGACATAATCAACAATCGAGATGCCACCGGCCACATAGCCAAATGGGCTATAGAACTCCTCCCCTTCGAAATCATATATTGACCACGCCGAGCTATTAAATCTCAGGTTTTGGCTGATTTCGTTGCGGAATGGACGGAAGCCAAACTCCCTAGGGAGTACAGTACATATTCGCATTGGACGATGTACTTCGACGGCTCCAAAATGCTCGCCGGGCTGGGGGCTGGAGTGGTCCTCACATCCCCCACTGGCGACAATATTTGGTACATACTCTAGATCATGTACACCGACTCCAACAACGCAGCCGAATACGAGGCTCTGTTGCATGGACTTCGGATTGTGGTGTCAATGGGCATACAGCGGCTCGAGGTACGGGGAGATTCTAACCTCGCCATCTCTCAAGTCAATGGCGAATTCAACGCAAAAGACCCGAAAATGACAGCATACCACAATGTCATCCTAAAAATCTCCGCCCGTTTTGAAGGACTGGAGTTTCACCATATACCTAGAGACAGCAATCAAGCTGCCGATATCCTTGCTCGAATGGGCGCCAAGCGCGACCGTGTCCCTGAGAACACCTTATCAGAATGACTCTTCAAGCCGTCCGTGGTGTGGCAGGAGGATGCCCAGGGCTCGGAATCCAATACCTTAGGAGAACTCATCCCTCCGCCTATCGAACCAGACGAAGGAATTATCGGGGGCTTGGCAATTGAAATGACATCTTCGGCTCACGAAGTCATGGCGTTAATCGCGCCATGGACCGAGCCCTTCCTCGCCTACCTCCTCCGCCAAGAACTACCGGCCGACCAGACTGAGGCGAGGCGCATCATTCGACGATCTAAAGCCTATAAAGTCCACGAGGGAGAACTATATAAGAAAAGCACTACTGGCGTCCTCCAAAGATGTATATCCGAAGAGGAGGGAAGGCAGCTCCTGGCCAAGATTCACGTTGGCACGGGCGGTCACCATGCGGCAGCTCGGGCCTTGGTAAGCAAGGCTTTCCGAGCAGGGTTCTTCTGGCCCACTGCCCGAATAGACGCCCAAACATTGGTCCAACATTGCGTTGGATGCCAGCTCTTCGCAAATCAGAGCCATATGCCCCCCACGGCCCTTCGGACAATACCGATTACTTGGCCTTTCGCGGTCTGGGGGCTAGACATGGTCGGACCACTTAAAGGGGGGACCAAGAAAAAGAAATATCTACTCGTCATGGTAGACAAATTTACTAAATGGATTGAGGCAAAACCGGTAACTTCTGCCAAGTCTAAGCCGGTCATCGATTTTATATCCGGCGTCGTACACCGTTACGGTGTCCCCCATAGCATAATAACGAACAACGGATCCAATTTTACCGCCCAGGAAGTCAAAGACTGGTGCGCTAATTTAGGCATTAAGCTCGACTATGCCTCGGTGTATCACCCACAGTCTAATGGACAGGTCGAGAGAGCTAATGGACTGATCTTGAGCGGCATCAAGCCCCGTTTGATCCGATCTTTAAAAGAATCCGACTGCCATTGGGTCGAGGAGCTTGACTCCGTACTGTGGGGCCTACGCACCACCCCTAATCGATCCACGGGCTACACACCGTTCTTCATGGTGTATGGGGCAGAAGTCGTCCTCCCCAGCGACCTTATTCACGACGCCCCTCGGGTGCGTATGTACGAAGAAAAGGAGGCCGAACTGGATCGGCAAGATGACCTGGACGCCCTGGAGGGCGAGCGCGACATAGCTCGGGCTCGTTCTGCTTTTTATCAGTAACAGGCCAGACGTTATCAGAGCAGGGAAGTACGGGCGAGGGCCTACATCGTCGGCGATCTAGTCCTGCACCTCCCGGAGAAACAGAAGCATAAGTTGTCGCCCCAATGGGAGGGGCCCTTCATAATCGATCAAGTACTCGCGGGCGGAGCATATCGTCTCTTCGACCCAAAGGACGACCGCCTCGAACCAAACCCATGGAACGCAGCTCAGCTACGACGTTTCTATGGCTAAACTCCGCGACCTTACCTTGTTCGGTTTATCCTTCTAGGATCTATATTTTTCTAGTCAATAGTCTTTCCCGGGTTGTGTTCGGATATGCCGAACGACATTAAATTTTTCGGCAAACATCTTTGAATGTACCACACGCTGCCACCTGAGGGCTTCTTTTACGGAGCCAATCATATTTTATTTATGCAACCATCCGTCTTTTACGAGTTTGCAACCTTCCTGCATCGTTTTAAAGCCACTATATGCATCAATTTGACTTAAGATTTGGCCAAGCTGGGTTGCCTCGCTCCTGTGTTTACCCCCTACGTTCCCGATTGTTCGGCTAGGGAGTAAAGGGAGCACCTCTGTGATTGTTACCTCAGACGGGTGAAGCCAAAACCTAGTGTTCTTAAGAACACAAGTTGGTCGGCCACGGGGGAAGTGAAAATAATTGGTAACTATCACCAAGTTTCCGGGGTATTTTCCCGAAGTAACCATCCCCGTCTATTTCGGGTATTCAGTTATCCATCCATGGTTAACATGGTAACCCGATGAAAGGGACCCATCAAGGAACTATTTTCATCGGAAGATGTTTCTTACCTTAAAGAGTAATATAACATAACTCCCCGAGCACGTTTTTGTCTGTTTGCACCAAATGGCCGGATTGCCTCGTTCTCCGAAGTATTTTCCTATGTTTTCGGATCACATAGTAGGAAACACTCCTCGGCTCCTGGTCGAGGAGGCGGAAGCCGATGGCTGGTTAAGACAACATTTTATGCACGGTTCGGAGACTATTTGATGTAAAGTACATAGACACATAGAATCAAACTGTTAATCTTGATCAAGACCATCTATTATGGTCTCCAGAGCACAATCTGCTTGGGACAGCCGAGCTGCGGGCATAACCTGGTCATATACCCGATGCACGGGCACTTCCTACCCATCTGGCCCTACCGGCCCAACCCTAGCTAAATGCTCCGGCTCCAGCTTGGTGAAACGGGTCTTGATCATCGCCCAAGCCTCCCGTGCTCCCTCACGACAAGATGATATCTTCCATAGCTCCAAGCGGCGCCGAGCTCCTTTGTAGCGATTCGTGAGCTCGGCCATCCCTTCCGGAGCCACTTCGCCAGGCCACAGTGCTTTGAACATGCTCTTCATGGCTTTCCGGGCCCGCTCATGTACGGCGGATAGCTCCTTCAGGAGGTCCCGCTCGAATGAGCCGGCCTCCTCTTCGGGACGTCCGGTTAGAAGAACTACAACGAGACGTGGCATTGTTCATATTGCTGCCTAATACGTGTAGTTTATGAACTGAAAAATCAGATTGCACTTACCGAACATGCCCGCTTTCAGTCTCTGGTTCTCCTCTTGGGATAGGGTCAGTTGAGCTCTCAAACTTCTGATTTCTTGAGCCTGTTGTTCGCCTTCCGCCTGAAGATTATCCCTCTCCTCATAACTTCGGGAAAGCACCTGGTAGCCAGCCTCTTGCTGTGACTCCGCATACCTTTGAGCTTCCCTGGCAATATCTAGATCCTTCTGCAGCTGATTTATCGACTGGGCCGTTATGGAATCATCTTTCATTAGCAGAGGTGTTCCTTCACATTTTTCTTAAATAACTTTGAGTCCGGCACTTACCATGTGCCTCTCTGGTGAATTTCTTCACACCCTCTAGCTCGGCCTTCACAGACTCTAACTCTGTTCGCGCCTGTTTGAGGTCCTCGGACAGCTTTTTCTTTTGCTCCCGAACAGTTTGCACAATAGCAGGGCATTATAAATGTCAGACCCTTAACTCGGCCGTCCCGCCCAAATTAAGGCTCGGGGGCTACTGGGTTAGATACTAGTTGTCAAAACTAATACCATACCTGCATATTAGTAGACATGAGCTTCACGGCCCCTTCAAGTCCCGTTCGGGCAGCGCCGAGGTACGCGTCTACCGAGCTAAGGGCATTAAACTCCTAATCAGAAAACGCGGAGTGCCAAAGTGACACCTTACGCCGCCGATGATTCATCACACTTTCAACCACGGAGTTAGTGACCGAGACGCCACCTGAGTCCTTGGGATGTTGGTCCTCGGAAGGGACCCCCGGAGTAACTCCGACTACAGCTGGCGACCTTGGGTTTGAGTCACCCCTCGGCACCTCTTCAACATCCCCAGCTGAGGGCGGTTCCACATATCGTCTACAGGACACCGTGGAGAAAATTATTGGCATATTCGGTGGATGTCGAAGATAGAGGCTATGACGGTACGGTGGATGCGTTACCTCTTCGGGCGGGGCGCAGATGATGTAGCTCCCGTTGGGGCCACGCGTCTGGTCACCCCACGACTACTCGTCGCTGGGGCCGCTGGTGCCGCTCTTGTGGCTGTTCGGCGCGTCGTGCGGCGGCCCTTGGGAGTAGGTGTCAGTGTATTCGGGGTAGCCACGGCTGAGTGTTTCTTTCGAGAGGAAGCCCGTTGGCCACTTACAGCGGAGGAGGGAAGCGCCCCGGGATGATCGGCCAAAAGGGCCACCTTAGAACCATCGAGGCTCTCCTGGTAGAAGACCCCCTCCTCGAAATTAATCGATGTTTCAGGGTCATCATGGAACCCAGGATCATCATCACGAGAGTAATTCTGCGGTTGAGGAGCGGGGCAGCTCACTGTCTCGATCCAGCGCCTCCAGTTCTGTTCGGACAGGATAGGAATCTGGTTAAGAAAAATTTGGGGTACCTTCCGGACTAGAAAATGTGGTCGGACTCACCATTTCAATGGGTTTGTAGCTCGAGAAGCCTTCCTTGGGCCTTAACCGAGCAAATTCCTGCTCTTCTCCCTTGAAGAGATCGGCCAGTATGGCTGCCATCGCCGCCTAGTCGGCAGGTCCCATCCGTGTGTACCGGGTTGCATCATCTTCCCCGTTGTAGCACCAAAGCGGGTGCATTCTCTGTTGGAGAGGTTCGACGCACCGAGCAATGGCTGCGGCCATCACGTCAATAACGGTTAGCCCGTTGTGGGCTAGCCACCTCACTTGAGCGGCCAGCCGAGTTACTTCGGCGCTTTCCTCTTGAGAAGGACTCTTCGGGCGCCAGTTGAACCACTTCTTCGGAGGGACCAATGAGAACTCGGGCAGCCCCCTCCGGACTGAATCAAATAGGGGGACGTCTTCGATATAAAACCATTCCGAAGTCCATTCTTCGGCATCTTTCTTTGGAGTCCCTATGGGATATCTGGTTCCGGCGATCCGCCATACTTCAGCCCCACCGACCTCATACGAGGCAGAAGAACTTCCTCCACAACTCGAAGTGGGCCTCGCAGCCCAGGAACATATCTCAGAGAGCGACGAAGCCCGACATATGCAGAATCGATCCTGGGGTAAGGTGGTGGAGTTGAATCCCGTAAAACTCTAGTAGACCCCTCAAGAAAGGATGAATGGGGAAACCCATCCCTCGCAAGAGGAAGGGCACGAAGCACACCCTTTCCTCCCCGTGGGGGGAAAGAAAGTTCTCTGCGAGGGCGTCCCCGTCTGCGGAAGTTAATCCGGGACGGGTGGATGCGAGATCTGAAGCAGGGAGATATCCCTGCGTCTCGAGCCTGCGTAAACGCATGAGGGATACGGAGCAGCTCGCCCAATCACCTTGACGGGGGCCGTGAGGGCGAGAGGAAGAGCCTGGGACGCTCGCCATTGTTTGCTAGTCGCGACCTCGATAGGACGTGAGGAAGAATGGCCGGGGGTGGGGTTCGTAAACCTCCGTGCCCTTGGCCTATTAAAGGGGCATTGACTCCCCCCGAAAGAGGGGCATTTTTGTAAAAACCCTTCGGGCCACTCGCATTCCGTGGGTGCGCAGAAATCGAGGGTCGTCATTTGATTCTGGGCGAAGAAAACTGGTATGACGGGCCCTGCGGGGCCTCGCCAATTGGAGGATTCTTCGGCAACCGAGCTATTGGTGGCCGAACTATTGTTGAACCAAATACAGGTAAAGGGAGGAACTCGCCACCCAAGCCAAAGACCATTGAAGCATGAAGCTGCCGAAGACCGTCAACCTCGGCATTGGAGGCTAGTTCGGGGGCTACTGAGGGTGTCCCGGACTAGGGGGTACTCGGGCTACCGGCCTATCTCTCGTAGGACGGGCCGGTGGGCCGCTCTCTACTCGTCGATGGAAGGCCGGATTGTGGGCGACCCCGTGTATCAAACGGAAACCTCCGAAGACTTGGCGTCTCCTCCAAGGAATAACTGGCGTGACCGGCATGTTTATCCCCTGATGGTAACCGACCGTATGTAACCCTAGGACCCTCTGGTGTCTATATAAACCAGAGGGTTTAGTCCGTAGAGCATCATCATATCCATTGCCTAGGGTTTAGCCCAGTCGATCTCGAGGTAGATCAACTGTGTAACCTTCATACAATCACATCAATACAATCTAGCAGGACGTAGGGTATTACCTCTTCGAGAGGGCCCGAACCTGGGTAAATCACCGTCTCTACGTTCCCTGTTACCCATCGATTCCTAGACCTACAGTTCGGATCCCCTACCCGAGATTTGCCGGTTTTGGTACCGACACCCGGCGCCGTCGTCCATGGTCTCAGATCTGCTTCCCGGTAGCCGACGGCAAGGGCAGCAGTAGCACCGTCGGCGACAATGAACTGACTCCCGTTGCCGCCCATGATGCACAGATGAGGCCGCGACATTCGTGATCCTCTGCGATTGGTAATGTGTACATTGATTCTCTTAGCTGTACTTGTGCAGTTCCGATTTTGTTCATACCTACCCATCAAATTTTGGTGGTGCCATTGTTCCCCTTTCCTGGCTGCTATTGTTCCAGTAAAAGTAATTGGTTATAGCTTGCATTATCCAACAGAATATCATCTTGTAATTGGGCGTCCCTCCTGTATTGTGGTGTGCTTGCGTAGGTTCTTCATCTCTAACCAGTAGTGTGGCAGATGGTTAAAAGTTTTTGAGAATAGCAGGGAGGTGATCCCCCAGTTCTATTGACTCAGAATGAGACCACAATGTATTTGTAGCAAAGTTGAATAACCACAAAGTAGGATATTAAAAATTACTCGTGCCAACATTGCAGATGAGTGCTTTAATGTTGCCTACAAGATGTGTGAGTATTACTATATTTTTCTTGCCATGTTGGGATTTTACAAAACTACTAATGCCAACATGCAGAGGGGAAATGAAGATCAAATACGGGATGTTGGGGACATCTTCAAGGAACGTCGCAAGATAAAGACGAGCTGCACCAAACCTATAAAACGAGCTTTGGTAAGTAACAGCCTTTCAATTACTTTGACATGGTATGTGTCTGGCAGCAGTATTGTAGACAGGACCAGGCCAGTCCCTGGGCAAGTCCTGAGCCGAAAACAGCATCAAACAATGTTGTGTGCTTGGCTAGGGTTCTTGCCATGCAATCCAGCGGTGTGGCAAATTATTAAATAGTAATAGGCGGGACAAACAATTGCCTCTACACTTGATTAGGCTCTCTATCATTTGTAGGATCTCAATTTACTCACTGGACCCACCATGCCATAGGATGAAAAACTAGTCAGTCAAACGTGGCTACAGAGGCCCTGGAGATCATCTGGTTGCCGGTTGTTTTGCTGCAGCTACCCTTGGCTTAGTGCACCCCTCTACTGGTTTTCCTATTTTGCTCGATATGTAATAAGCACACTTTTTAGGGCTCCTTTGATTCAAAGGAATTCTATAGGATTTCTGGAGGATTGAAACCCTTAGGAATTTTTCCTATGTTGGCCCTTTGATTCATATGATTGGATTCCATAGGAATTTTTCCTATGGAATCTTTTGTACTACATTTTATAGGAAATCTAACATGCACTCCAACCTCTTTTACAATTCCTTTGTTTTTCATGTGGCATCAAACACTCCTTGCTAATCCTATAGGATTCAAGTTGGCATGCCACTCCAATCCTATACTTTTCCTATTCCTACATTTTCAAAATCCTGTGAATCAAAGAGGCCCTTAGCTTGATGTAGGAAGTGGGTGTTCTCACCCTACGAGTCTCTTTTTATATTTCTCCTTCTGAACTCACTTCTACTAGTCATGTTTATGGGGCTTCTACTGAATGGATCTGTGGAGCTCTCACTATTGATCTAAAAATGAAGTAACTTCTTCATGTCAGGATGCAGTTCGTGCGAGGAGGGAAGTATGGTCAACCTCATGATCAGGTTTTGAGGCTAGTCCTATGTGCCAGTTCCCAAATGATGCTGGATTACACACAAGGTGCGAGTCCCCTAATGATGCCAGATTAGACACAAGGTGCCAATTCCTAAATGATGTTGGATTACACACTAGCCAGGTGAAGTCGTCAAGTGTTCGTGTCCTCGTGGCTCTAGTAAAGGCTGAAAGAAAGTGTGCAGCAGCCCTTGAGAATGTAGCTGAGTTCCTGAAGATGCGAAAAGAGCAATCAGATGCTCTCTTCACCCAATCCAAACAAGAGATGGAAGAAGCCAGAAAGAAGCTAGCAGAGGCAGAGCAGGCTAAGCGTCTCCTGCTATCTAAAACCGATGTCAATTCGAATTTTCATTCATAATAGCTAGGTTCAAATGTTGATCCACTCAGCATGCATATTGTGATGTTCGTGCATCGACTGAGATGTATGTAAGTCTGTTGCCGAGATGTGGCACATAATATATTTTTTCTGGGTCATGTAATAACTTACTCTATTTCCAGAACAATAACAGACAAACTTACTTTCACATCAAACTCATGTTCATAGATATCTTCACATTCACAGATAATGTCCACAACCAATTAATAGCCATAGTTGAAATAGTTTATGCATCTCAATGATTCACTTCAAAGCTAAAAAAAGTGAGGAGAACTAGAAATAAAGAAAAATCTATAGTTCTTACTACCAACATCAATGCTTCTCCAAAACAACATTTTAATTCATAGCCAAAACACAAATTCCTTCTGAGAGCATTGATGAAAAAGGTGCATTTTCTACCAATGGTGGAGGGACTCCCGTATAATTCTGTGGTTCCACTAAAATTGAGGTATCTGCTTCTGTTTGCACAAACATGCCTGAGATTGACATCCGTGTTTGAAAAAATATCTAAAAGGGTTATCGATGGCATTGTGTCATTTTACATGTGCCATTGGATTTATCAATGGCACTAGATTGATAGATGCATATTACTCCATGTGTGACATTGCATCATTTTTCAAGTGACATTGGATTGACAGCAATTAAACAATGGCAATATAAGGGCATGGCGATGTTGGGCGCGCCAACACCATGTGAAGTACCTCCACAGATGCAATAAATTATCGAAGCAGAGCTCATTGCCGAGAGCAACAAACATATCAGTGCAAGCACAAAAAAACTAGACCGTACAAAATTAATTACATTTCGAACATTTTTTAACTAAACGCGAATAGCTTCCGGAGGCAGGTATAATCTAATGCCGGCCGCGGCGGCCCTCCGTGCCTTCCGCCTCCGTGGCCTCCGCCTCCGCCACAACTTCCCTATGTCCGGTTGTGCTTCAACCGAAGGGGATGACCTCGGGGAAGAGTGGCTCATCCGCTTCCGTGAAGCTGAGGTGGGTGTCAACGGTGTTGTGCGCTAAACCGGGCAACACACCGGGTGTGTATGCCGGCGACGCGGTGGTGGTGGCCTTCGTGGGACCCAAGCGGCGGCGGCTCCCATGGTCTACTTTTCCTCGATGTCGGCGGCAGCCGTGGGGGGGTGCTGGTGTAGGAGATATGCCATAGAGGCAGTAATAACAGTTATTTTGTATCTCCGAGTTTCTAATGAATGTTTATGTTCCATGCTATAACTGCAATGATTCTCGAGTCTACAATATCCACGAGGCTCGGAGGGAAACTCATGTGCATGTGTGGTATAATAAACGGTAAAAAGTATTCCTAGTCATGCCTCTAAGACTGGCTCAAGTATTGCATGATGATCCTGTTTTGCTGATCATGGGCATGGCTATGCCGGCAATTTTTAGGGCACAATGTTAGTGGAACACTTGTGTTGAATCGACCCGAATTGATGTTATGCTATGAGATACATTCGTCACAAGTTAATGGTTAATAACACAGAGATAGTTAATGTTTGCATAATTCCTTAGACCATGAGAGTATCAAGTTCCTTCGTACTTGCTTCATGAACTTTGGGGTTTGTTAAACGTCATCCGTAACTGGGTGGCTATTACGGCGGCTTACGGGTTCACGGAAAAGTATGACAAAAAACGAGATAGCTCAAGATTGGGATTTGCTCCTCCGACGATGGAGAGATATTCTCGGGCCCTCTCGGTGTTACGGTATCCATCATCGTCTGGCCAGACACATTGTGATTTGACCACTGGGATGCCGGAACGCGGAAACTAGAAAAGAGAACAAAACCGGTAACGAGGTTACTGGCATTGTGGACAAGTTGTTGATCCACGGGGATGCAGATAAATCTCACCTCGGGTGTTTGTAATATATCGTGAAGCAACAGGAATAGCACACGGCAACTGGAGGTTCACTCGAATATTCATTCGTGTGGGTATAGGGGTCAATATGGGTGTCCACGGCTCCGATGTTGATCATTGATCGGAAAGTGTTCCGGGTCATGTCTATACGTCACCGAACCTATAGGGTCACACGCTTAAGGGTCATCTATCTGCTGAATTCTAGACAAGGAGTCTGAGAGAAAATCACCGGAAAAGTTTCGGAGACAACGGAAACGTTCCGGAGAGGACACATGAATAGTTCCGGTAAAACTGAAAAGTTGTTTCGGGGTATACCATTAAGTCAAATTGGTTTTGGCACACGCCTGGAAATTCTTGGAGGGTGCCAGAATTATTCTGAAAACTTCTGGGATTTTTCCGGGATAAAAACCGGAAATGTTCCGGAGCTGCCGGAACTGGTTTGGTTGCTTTTCGCAGATGAAAATCACTAATTCGGAATTGTTTCAGAACGCGTCCAAAATCATTTGTGTGGGTACTGGAATTATTCTAAGACCCACAGAAATATTTTGGGATTTAACGGTCGCGGAAAATTGTTTCTGTGAATAGTGAAAATCACTTTATGGTTACTATTTTGGATAGCCACCTTTTGGGACTTTAGTCAAAGTTTCTAGAAGGAAGAGGCTTGCAAGGGAAGGAACCCCTTTTTGGGGGGGGGGGCCATGAAGTGGCCGGCCAAGGGTGGTGGTGCTCCTTGGAGCTCCACATGGCCTTCCATTATGCCCTAGCTAAATGCCCACCATTTGTGACCTAATGCATGGGTATTTTGGTATTTTTGGAGGCACCCCTACCCCTTGGCTTTCCTATAAATAGAGGTGGAGAGGAGCTCTAAACACTCATCCCTTGCTCTCATACACATGCCATGCTTTGTCTAGTTCTCTCTCTCCCTCCCACGAAATAGTTTCGTAGAGCCGAAAGGCTGTCTGGGTTCTGGCAGGAACTAGTTCTGGACGGCGAAGCCCTGCTGCATAGCTGACAGCGTATGTGTGCAACCCCATAGAGAGGTCGTAGTTTCGATCTTTTGCCCGAGGGGCTGTTCGAGGTTCCTCCCGAAGGGCTGTCCGAGTTACCGTTCGAGCTTCGAGGGTCCTCCCGCAGGGCTGTCCGTGCCATCGTCCGACGGACTGTCCGACCGCCTCCTGAAGGGCTATCCGACGAGGGAGTATATCCTTGCGGTTGGGAGGTTGTAAATCCTAGCTACGGGGATCTGCACCGATGATCTACATCGACTCTTCTTCCACTGCGCTACGAGTCGGTAATGATCAGATCAAACCCTATATGCAGTCTCCATAGTGGTCCTGGGCGTGCTCGCTGTACCGAAATTTTTTGTTTTCTGTTGCATTCCCCTACAGTGGCATCAAGAGCCTTGCTATGCGTAGATGCAGGTTACGATCTAGAATACATAGAGATGTATGGGTATTGCATAATATAATTTTGGAGTAGATGAGATCTATTGATGAAAATTATTTATGTGGGTGGCAGATGAAATCTGTTACCCGATGTTCTTGTTGCTTCCCTAGAATTTGCGTATTTCTGATCTTGAAACGACATGGTGGAATTTCACAAAGTTCTGGCAATCCGCGATCCTGATTGATCAACGAAGTGCTATCAGTTCTTTGGGTTCCACCATAGTTGAGAGAAAGATGAAATTCCGCAGACGAAAGGGCAATGCAGATATGATCTGCACGGGGGTCATGCGTATGACGAAGTTTAGTATGGGGCTCAAGATTTTATTATCTCGTGTTTCATACACTCCGCGATGTTAATCTAGCGACTTGAATAATCATACTTGATGATAAACGTTGGTAGCTGTGGTTTAAGTCAAAACCTTAGAAGCCACGTAAAATAAAATTTTGCATAAACCGATTAGAGGCGTCTAACTTGGTTTTGCAGGATGTGCATGTGATGTGGTATAGCAGTGCTCATATTAGTTCGATTATGTATGAGATGACTATATGATGTAAATTTACTATCATGACCTGTGTGTCATGATTCGGCATGATGGCTAGAGCCATATGATTGTCACTTTAATGACCTGCGTGTCAACCTTAAGTAATGCACTTATTTTATTAGCTATAGAGATAGCAATATTATCTGGTGCATCGAAAAGGTGGTGGTAATCTTCGCGAAGGTGAACACCGACGCAAATGCCGAAGACGAAGAAATTAAAGACTTCTCCGTTAGAAAGGGCTATACCATATCATGCTATTATGAATTGCCTGAGATGTTTATCCCTTATGATGCACCCTTCTTAATTGCGCGGTAGTCGCTTTTTATTAGGGTGATCTCTCACTTAAAAATATCAAAGTAGTTAGTGTTCACCCAAGTGTAGCACCGTCTGAAATTCGTATCTTTTCGGGGTGCACCATGTCCACATGGGTACGACCGAATCGAGAGGAATGAGGCGGGTGAGGTCAGACCTCGCAGCAAGATCACTTGGTTGTCTTTCACGTTCAGGCAGGATAGTCCTGAGCTCAGAACACACCCATCGAAAGATGAACAAGAGTCACATAAAGATGTGATCGGCAAGTTTGCCTACCGATTAAAATTCTCGTCATCAGTGATGTCCACATCAATGGCGTTGAATTGAAATGTGGATCTTGAATCACTCATAATCAATTTTGAGAGATATTGATTTGAGTGGGAGCGCACTTTAGAATAAAAATGTTTATTCACTAGTGCTAATTGAATATGAACAAAGTCTAAGTGAAACTTGTGTTTACCGTTGTAGATCAAATGGCTCGCAACACCGCATTCAACTTAGGCCCGATGTTAGAGAAAGAGAAGTTAGCTGCGACTGGAAACAACTATGCGGACTGGGTCCGTAACCTGAGGATTGTCCTCAGGAGCGCTAACAAAATGTATGTGCTTGAAACTGCTCTTCCAGCTAAACCGGCGGCCACTGCCCCGGAAGATGAACAAAATATCTGGGCCACTAAGGATGATGATTACAACTTAGTGCAGTGCCTCATGCTAGCTTGCATGAATCCAGAGCTTCAAAAACGTTTTGAATTCCATAACACCCATGATATGATCCGGGAATTGTATGCTCTGTACAAGGAAACCGCACGGTCTGAACGATTTGATATGATGAAGGCCGCGATGGATTGCAAGATGGCTGAGGGCAGTTCAGTTGGCGAACACGTAGTCAAAATGATTGGCTACGCTGAAAGGCTTAAAACCCTGGAATTTCCAATTCCACCAGCCCATATGATGGACATGTTGCTTTCTTCACTCCCCCTGTCTTACGACGGTTTTGTCATGAACTACAACATGAGTGGGATGGAGAAGACACCAAATGAGGTGCTCGCCATGCTGAAAACTGCGGAAGGAGGACTGCGGAAAAATCGCAAGCAAGCGTTGCTTGTGAATAAAACCGCCAGTTTCAAAAAGAATGGCAAGTCCAAGAAGGGCAAGGGCGTCGGTAAGACCGGCTCCTAGAAAAACTCTAAGGGCGGAGCCAAGAATGAAACTGAGTGCTTCTACTGCAAGGGCACAGGACACTGGAAGAGAAACTGCAAGAAGTATCTAGAAGATAAGAAGTCCCGGAAAACTGGAAAAGGTATAATTGTTATACAAGTTAATGTCATTGACGTTTTGCTTGCTAGCAAAAATTCTAAGTCTTGGGTATTTGATACCGGGTCGGTTGCTCGCATTTGCAACTCGATATAGGGCCTGCAGAAGGTGTGCAAGCTGGCAAAGAATGAAGTCGTGATGCGCGTCGGGAACGGCGCTGGGATCGCCGCTCAAGCCATCGGCATTATGCATGTACGTCTCCCTTCAGGATTTATCTTAGAACTAAGTAACTGTTATTTTGTTCCACTATTGTGTAGAAACATTATCTCCGGATCATGTTTAGTACACGATGGGTATTCGTACAAGTCTGAGAACAATGGTTGTTCACTTTATTGTAAGGATATGTTTATGGATTTGCACCCATTGTTGGGGGCCTTTTCATACTAAATCTTGAATGTGGAAATGATGTCTTTAACGTGAATGCTAAGCACCTTAAGAAGGCTGATACCACCACCACTTTCATATGGCACTGTCGGCTTGGCCACATCGGAAAGGAACGCATGCAAAGACTCCATAAAGATGGAGTTTTACCGTCCTTTGATTTTGAATCATTTGACACATGTGAAGCTTGCTTGATGGGGAAAATGACCAAGACGCCGTTCACGGGTCATCCTTAACGAGCGAGTGAATTGTTGCAAATAATACATAGTGATGTATGTGGTCCAATGAGCACAATCGCACGGGGTGGGTATTTCTACATCGTGACTTTTACTGATGATTTGAGTAGGTATGGATATATCTACTTGATGAAGCATAAGTCGGAAACCTTTGAAAAGTTCAAAGAATTTCAGAATGAGGTAGAAAATCATCGTAACAAAAGGATTAAGTTCCTGCGGTCTGATCGCGGGGGCGAATACCTTAGTCATGAGTTTGGCCAACATCTCAGTGACCGTGGAATCGTTTCACAGCTTACGCCTCCCGGAACTCCACAATGAAACGGAGTGTCGGAAAGACGTAACCGAACCCTGTTAGACATGGTAAGGTCGATGATGTCTCTTACAGATCTACCGATATCTTTTTGGGGTCACGCACTACTCACTGCCGCTTAGACATTAAACAGAGCACCGTCTAAGTCTGTTGAGACGACACCATATGAGTTATGGCATGGGAAGAAACCCAATTTGTCACATCTCAAAATCTGGGGTTGTGAAACTTATGTAAAACGTTTACAACCAAGCAAACTCGATCCCAGATCAGACAAATGTTACTTTGTAGGTTATCCAAATGAAACAGTTGGGTATTCTTTCTATGAACCCTCCGAGTGCAAAGTGTTTGTTGCTAAAAACGGAGTCTTTCTGGAGAAAGAGTTTCTCGCTAAAGAATTGAGTGGGAGGACAGTGCAGCTTGATGAGATTAGTGAATCTTCGGCAACCGTTGTTATGGCTGAGGAACCGGAAGTAATTCCGCAAATTATCCCTACAACCAAGCCGGAAGTTGTCGCATGTGATGCAGAAACTTCAGACAATGTTGTAACTGAACCGCGCAGATCAGGTAGGGCTATCCAGCCACCTGAGTGGTTTCATAATGAAATCTTCATTCTTCAAGACGATGAACCTGCGCACTACAAGGAAGCGATGGCGGGGTCCAGCTCAAGGGAATGGCACAAGGCCATGAAATCCGAGATGGAATCCATGTACGAAAACCAAGTTTGGAACTTGGAAGAACTTCCAGAAGGCATAAAGCCCATTGGTTGTAAATGGATTTTCAAAAGAAAGACGGAAGCGGATGGTAACATTACTATCCACAAAGCTAGAATTGTCGCGAAAGGGTTCACGCAAGTTCCAGGAGTGGACTACGACGAGACTTTGTCGCCCGTAGCTATGCTTAGGTCTGTTCGGATATTACTAGCAATTGCTGCTTATTTCGATTATGAAATATGGCAGATGGATGTCAAAACAGCTTTCCTAAATGGAAACCTCAAAGAGGATGTATACATGATACAGCCAGAAGGTTTTGTCGTTCATAAGGATGTTCGAAAGGTGTGCAAGCTTCAGAAAGCCATTTATGGTCTGAAGCAAGCATCAAGGAGCTGGAACATTCGTTTTGATGAAGTAGTCAAAGAGTTTGGCTTCATCAGGAATGACGAAGAATCTTGTGTTTACAAGAAGTTTAGTGGGAGCGCAAAAGCATTTCTAATCTTATATGTGGATGACATATTGTTGATTGGAAATGACGTGAATTTTCTTAGCGAAATAAAAGACTCATTGAAGAAGAGTTTTTTAATGAAAGACTTCGGCGAAGCGGCATATGTATTGGGCATCAGAATCTATAGAGATAGATCAAAACGCCTGATAGCGCTTAGCCAAAGCACGTACATTGACAAGGTGTTGAAAAGGTTCAACATGGAGAACTCCAAGAAAGGCCTACTCCCCATGTCACCTGGCACAGTGCTTTGCAAGAATCAGTGTCCTTGGACTCTCGATGAGCGAGTACAGATGAATGATGTTCCATATGCCTCGGCAGTTGGTTCTATTATGTATGCCATGCTATGTACAAGACCGGATGTTTCCTATGCGCTAAGTGTTAGCAACCGGTACCAAAGTGATCCAGGACTGGAACACTGGGCCGCAGTCAAAGGTATTCTTAAGTACCTCAGAAGGACCAAGGATTTACTCCTTGTGTATGGAGGTGATGAAGAGCTCATTGTAAGTGGTTACACTGATGCAGGCTTCATGACTGACCCAGATGACTTCAAATCTCAATCAGGCTATGTTGTCATATTGAACAGCGACGCAGTTGATTGGAAAAGTTCCAAACAAAAGACTGTGGCGGATTCTATGACGGAGGCGGAATATGTTGCAGCTTCAGAAGCCTCCAAGGAGGCGGTATGGATCAAGCAATTTCTTGAAGACATTGGTGTGGTTCCAAGTGCTCTGGACCCGGTGGAGATCTATTGTAATAATAGTGGCGCCGTGGCTCTGGCAAGGGAGCCAAGTTCGCACCATAAGACAAGACATATTGAATGCAAATATAAACTCATTCGACATCATGTCGAAGCGGGTTTAGTGAAAGTACGCAAAGTTCACACGGATCTGAACGTGTCAGACCCGATGACAAAGCCTCTACCACAAGCAAAGCATGAGCAGCACCGGATAGCCATTGGTGTTAGGCAAGCCATGTAACTAGATTATGACTCTAGTGCAAGTGGGAGTCTGTAGGAGATATGCCCTAGAGGCAGTAATAATAGTTATTTTGTATCTCCGAGTTTCTAATGAATGTTTATGTTCCATGCTATAACTGCAATGATTCTCGAGTCTACAATATCCATGAGGCTCAGAGGGAAACTCATGTGCACATGTGGTATAATAAACGGTAAAAAGTATTCCTAGTCATGCCTCTAAGACTGGCTCAAGTATTGCATGATGATCCTGTTTTCCTGATCATGGGCATGGCTATGCCGGCAATTTTGAGGGCACAATGTTAGTGGAACACTTGTGTTGAATCGACCCGAATTGATGTTATGCTATGAGATACATTCGTCACAAGTTAATGTTTAATAACACAGAGATAGTTAATGTTTGCATAATTCCTTAGACCATGAGAGTATCAAGTTCCTTCGTACTTGCTTCGTGAACTTTGGGGTTTGTTAAACGTCATCCGTAACTGGGTGGCTATTATGGCGGCTTACCGGTTCATGGAAAAGTATGACCAGAAACGAGATAGCTCAAGATTGGGATTTGCTCCTCCGACGATGGAGAGATATTCTCGGGCCCTCTCGGTGTTACGGTATCCATCATCGTCTGGCCAGACACATTGTGATTTGATCACTGGGATGCCAGAACGCGGAAACGAGAAAAGAGAACAAAACCGGTAACGAGGTAACTGGCATAGTGGACAAGTTGTTGATCCATGGGGATGCAGATAAATCTCACCTCAGGTGTTTGTAATATATCGTGAAGCAACAGGAATAGCACACGGCAACTGGAGGTTCACTCGAATATTCATTCGTGTGGGTATAGGGGTCAATATGGGTGTCCACGGCTCCGATGTTGATCATTGATCGGAAAGTGTTCCGGGTCATGTCTATACTTCACGAAACCTATATGGTCACACACTTAAGGGTCATCTATCTGCTGAATTCTAGACAGGGAGTCTAAGAGAAAATCACCGGAAAAGTTTCGGAGACAACGGAAACGTTCCGGAGAGGACACCGGAATAGTTCCGGTAAAACTGAAAAGTTGTTTCGGGGTATACCATTAAGTCAAATTGGTTTCAGCACAAGCCTGGAAACTCTTGGAGGGTTCCAGAATTATTCTGGAAATTTCTGGGATTTTTCCGGGATAAAAACCGGAAATGTTCCGGAGCTACCGGAACCGATTTGGTTGCTTTTCGCAGATGAAAATCACTAATCCGGAATTGTTTCAGAACGCATCCAAAATCATTTGTGTGGGTACTGGAATTATTCTAAGACCCACAGAAATATTTTCGGATTTAACGGTCACAGAAAATTGTTTCCGTGAATAGTGAAAATCACTTTATGGTTACTATTTTGGATAGCCACCTTTTGGGACTTTAGTCAAAGTTTCTTGAAGGAAGAGGCTTGCAAGGGAAGGAACCCATTTTGGGGGGGCCCCCATGAAGTGGCCGGCCAAGGGTGGTGGTGCTCCTTGGAGCTCCACATGGCCTTCCATTATGCCCTAAATGCCCACCATTTGTGACCTAATGCATGGGTATTTTGGTATTTTTGGAGGCACCCCTACCCCTTGGCTTTCCTATAAATAGAGGTGGAGAGGAGCTCTCCACACTCATCCCTTGCTCTCATACACATGCCATGCTTTGTCTTGTTCTCTCTCTCCCTCCCACGAAATAGTTTCGTAGAGCCGAAAGGCTGTCTGGGTTCCGGCATGAACTAGTTCTGGACGGCGAAGCCCTGTCGGATAGCTGACATCGTAGTTTCGATCTTTTGCCCGGGGGGCTGTTCGAGGGTCCTCCCGAAGGGCCGTCCGAGTTACCGTTCGAGCTTCGAGGGTCCTCCTGAAGGGCTGTCCGTGTCATCGTCCGAGGGACTGTCCGACCGCCTCCCGAAGGGCTGTCCGACGAGGGAGTACATCCTCGCGGTTGGGAGGTTGTAAATCCTAGCTGCGAGGATCTGCACCGACGATCTACATCAACTCTTCTTCCGCTGCGCTATGAGTCGGTAATGATCAGATCAAACCCTGTATGCAGTCTCCATAGTGGTCCTGGGCGTGCTCGCTGTACCGAAATTTTTTGTTTTCTATCGCGTTCCCCTATAGCTGGCCGCCTCCGCCGGCAAGCCGCGGTTCCGCCAACGTTTGCAGTGGATGGCGCGGCCGGCCACGGTGCACTGGACGCCGTGCTCCCCCGCGTGCCGGCGTGGAGCAACTGGCCACTCCTCTGCGAGCTGACTTGGAGCGGGGAGTTGCTGCACCAGGGGCCAGCTTGGAGCGGCAGCTTGCTCCTCCGCTTGCCCGCCTGCAGCCTCGCCCATGGTATTGACGGCCTGGGGCAGGGAGGGAGGTGGAGCAGCGAGTTGCCTGGCTCGTATCCGGCAGGCTCGGCTTGGCACCCAGCTGGCTTTTATGCCGGAGAACTCGTCTTCATGCTTGCCGGATGCTATGGAGAGTGTGGAGAAAATGGTGCAAGGAGGAGATGGGGAGTGGAGGTGTGGTGCAGTTCTTGCCAAGCGTCTGGCCTCGTTTAACTAGCGGGCAGACGCTAGGAGCCAAGCGGTGTTGTGTTGAATGCCGGTAGGCTCGCGGACGGAAGTGTGGGCGGAGTTGGTTTCTCCACACACGCGAGGGTTCAATGGAGGTAGGCGGGGTAGTCTGAAGCCGGTTGAGAGCATGGTTAATAATGTAGCCAACAATTGGCTATAAGAAGTTGCCATGTCATTTAGAGTCAGCCTAAAAGCCGGCTTGTATACAATAGTAAGATTTAAATATGTATTCCCTCCGTCCCATAATATAAGAACGTTTTTGACACTAGTGTAGTGTCAAAAACATTCTTATATTATGGGACGGAGGGAGTACTACTTTGTTAATAGCTGGCCCACCATACATTCTCACAAAGTGTCTTGGGTCTCATGCTATAGCCGGCTCTTATTCTACAGCCCGCTTTCCTTCTCTCTCCTCTTCTCTGTCCTCCAACTAAGCAAAGATATAATGTGGCGAGGAGGCATGTTCAGCCTGGCGTGCAGCGGGTGCTGCTCTCTTGACCGGCGCACCGGTTCAATGCCTGCGCCAGTGAGAGGTCGCGTCCGCTCTGGCACCGGGTGAGAGAGGACGGCACAGTCCACAGATCGGGACGCGCCGGCAGTGTGTCTCCTACCTCACCGTCGGCGACCGCATCAACGCTTCATCGCCTCCATTCGACGGTCGGATCTTTCACCGCTGGTGAGGAGACAGACAATGGCTACCACCTGTCTTGTTTAGATTAGGAGAGGGTGAGAGTGTGAAGGGAGCTACCCTGGCTAGCAGCAAACGCTGAAATTCCAGCCTACGTGTATAGTGACGATTTTCATTTTTCGCTCCATACCAATCATTTTAATAAATTCTATAACGCGATTCTCAAAAAAACAATGTATGACGCGCCATTGAAAAATGAAACTCGTGTCTTGCTAAAAAAATGTATTTTATAAACGTGGCAACTCGATCAGTAGCAAGCCACCGCCTCCAGGTCGTTCACGTGTAGTCCCGGGCCGTCAACACCTGCGGATCAAATTATCACGCGAGCTGACTCTTTGTACAAAAGTGCGCTTCACCACGTACCCGGTACCTGCGCATGCAGAAATTGCACCTACGGGTTTATTTGTTTACTGTGCGTTACGTAACTCTCATATGTGTGAGACAGCGAGAGACCGACTGCGTGCGCCTCTTCTCTTCGTATATGTACTCCAGTGTTTGTGTGATGTCCAAAAAATAATTATAATACTCCAGCATTCCTGTGGGGACCGTTGGATCGTCGATCAAACAGACACAGGTAGAGGTCGTAAAAATTTGAAGAAAACCCCTCAATGAGTCTCAAAATTTCGCTCGGGTCCAGAGGTTTATTCCACGGTCCAACGGCCGGAGAACTATCGTATCATGGGAGCTTGGGAGGCCTTGGAGCACCAGATTTTGCCCCACAAGGGATCGTCCTACAAACAAATGTTGTGTGTGCGTGAGAACCAGCATAGAGAAAGAGAGTAACCTAGAGAGAGAGGGGGGGAGAGCGTGCATACGAGAGATCGACCTCGAGATAGATCATGTGTCTGAAAGAGAAAGGGAGAGAGAGAGAGAGAGAGAGAGGAGGGAGTACTGCATGTGTGAAAAGACACGAAGAGTGAGTGTGTGAGAGGTATCGACATAAAGAGAGACGGTAGCTAGTGTGTGTGCACGGTCGAGAGAAATAGAGGTAGACAAAAGATCGAGGATCAGAGAGAAAGAGAGAGAGAGAGGAGGGAGTACTGCATGTGTGAAAAGACATGAAGAGTGTGTGTGCGAGGGTATCGACATAAAGAGAGATGGTAGCTAGTGTGTGTGCACGATCGAGAGAAATAGAGGTAGACAAAATATCGAGGATCAGAGAGAGACATCGGAGTATGCGGGTGTGAGAGAAGTAGGGAAGAAGGCTCGGTGATCCATTGAGCGCGTTTGTGTGCGACGGAGAATGGATGGAAGAAGTTACATGGAGTACACATGAATGGTTAGGGAGCGGGATACATTGTGTGCAAGGGAGGCCGAGAGAGACGGGGTGCGTGGAATGAAGGGGCCTACAAACATTGTGTGAGAGAGACCTAGAGACAGCGCACGAGAAAGAATGCCGAGTGCGTGTGTATGTGTGCTGCGGAGAAAGAGAGTTCTTGCTACAAACAAATAGGGAGCGCGGGAGACACTACACAGAGAGGTTGTGTTTCAAGAAGGGGCGAGATATCTACATAGATACAAGGAGCGCGAGAGAGACAGATACGAGAGAGGGGAAGCGAGAGTGTGTAATAGATGGATAAACCTAGCCAGAGGCTGGTCGATAAGTGTGTGTGGGAGAGATAGGAGTCGGGGGTGCAAAAGGGAGAGTTGTGTGTGTGTGTGTGTGTGTGTGTGTGTGAGAGGGACACAGGGGTCGGGAAGGGGCGGGCGAAAGCAAAGAGGTGTGTGTGTGTGTGTGTGTGTGTGTGTGTGTGTTTGTGAGAGAGTTAGAGAAAAAGAGATTGTCTGACCAGTAAACAAAGGAGTAGTTTCAATTTTGGAACAAAGGTGAAGAGGGAAAGGAGACGCCGACAAACGGTGTGTGTGTGAGAGAGATAAATTTTAGTGGTAGGAGTCATATCTAGAAAGAGATGAGGTGCGTGATAGATCCCTAGAGAGAGAGAGAGAGAGACAAAATGAAAGCCGAGTGAGAGAATGTGTGTGGAGGGGGAAAATAACGCTATGTAGCAGGAGAGATACTAGAGCACGATAGAGATGTAAGAGATAATGAAAGCCGAGTGGTCTACAGAGATAGAGAGAGTGTGACACGTGTCGAGAGAGACGGTGAGAGACTATGTTTGTGAAAAAAGAGAAACATGTACTTAGTGTGCGGGTGAGATAGAGTAAAGAGTGTGATAGCTATACTGCTATATGAAGGAGCACGCGAGAGAGACCTAGAGAGAGATGGGCATGAAAGGAGATTCAAATATTTAGTTGCGTGTGTAAAAGATGTCAACATAAAAGGGATTCAAATATTTGATTTAGAGATGATGATACATGTAATTCATACTCGAACCAAAATTGATCTATCAAACATGCATATTCATTTGAATTTGGGCACATGTATGTTATTTAATTTCTTGATATTAGTGATTCAAGCATTTAAGTTGAACATAAAGTGGTTTCAAATATTTGAATTCAACCTTATGAATTTGAGATTATGGCAATTGTAAACCATTTATATATATAAAGGGTGTTGTGCTTTTGAAAGTATATATAAAAAAATGATGTATATAGATTTGTATTCGAATACAAACTGGATCCTGCCCAAAAAAAAGAATACAAAATGGATTCGAATTGAGATGGCACGGTAAACGTGCAAGCTTATTCTCCTAAAATTTGAACGAAGCTGCGAAACACCCAGTCCCTCATCGGCCGTAACCGCCCGAAACCAAATTTTGGGTGATGGAAATTACTACCTATGCCCTGACACGCAAAACCCGCAGGCTCGATTTTTATAGGTCTCGATAGGGGTAGGTTTGTAATTTCACTCAAATGTGACATATCCGTCTCTCACCCCGATTCATACACGGTGGGCGCCAAAACACAGTCTCTCCTCGGCCGAAATCGGCTCTCACCCCGATTCATACACGGTGGGCGCCAACAGTGGGCGCCAAAACAAACTCTCCTCGGCCAAAATTGCTCTTGCCCAATATTCAGGGTATGCGAGATTACCGTCCTACCCCCAACCTACCAATATCGCTTTGATGTCTGAAATTTTAAACGGGGGCTAAGTTTGTAACTTTCCCCACATCTGAGACAAACGCGTCCCAAAGACATGGTTCCCCCTACCTCTCTCTCCCTCCATTTCCCCATTCGTACTCCGTGGGCGCCAAAACACCCTCTCCACCCCAGCCTCCTCCGTCCGTCACCCCATCCACCGCCGTCCTCCTCCACCATGCCAGAGCTGATACCTCGACGCCATCGTCCATTACAAGAGATCGACGTCTCTCATCCACGGTTCCGGACCAGGATCCTTGCATCGCGTCCTCTCGCTTCATCCGCGCCGTCGTCCACCTTGTCGGGGCCGTTCCTACGACTATCTCATCCACCGCAGCGGGACATATCCCCCGCCGCCACCGTCTGCCCTGCCAGATCTGCTTCAACACCGCCGACAGCCATCGCAACCGCAGCACCCTCAACTTCTCAGCAGATGCCTACAAGGCGCCGCAACAGAGGCAGTACTCTTTCATATCTACTCAAGTTATTTATCTCAGCCAAAAAATAGATCGCCACTGCTTTACTGTGATTCCTTGTCCATCACTTAGAATCTTACTTCTTAGTTGAAAGCAAACATTGTTTGTGAAGTAGCCGTTGTCTCCTTTTCACCTTCAGATCTGCCATGGTACGCTCAACACTATACTCGCACACTACTAGGGAAAACCCTAGCAGTAGCACGGGTATGTGGCCTAGCAGTAGCGCGGGTACCGGCGCTACTGCTACAGCGCTACAGCTAAACATTAGCAGTAGCGCGGGTTGGACCACCGCTACTGCTAACAATATGTAGCAGTAGCGTGTTTCCCTAAACAGCGCTACTGAAAATAGCTACAGCGCGCACCGACATGTACGCGCTACTACTAAAGTCTCGCTGCTGCTACGCGCAGGCCCCGCGCTACTGCTATTTTTTATGTTTTTTTTCTACAGCTTATTTCATTTCTATTTGTACAGGTTTTATACACAGAATAAAATCATCATATCATACACATACAAATAGTCTCATCAAATCATGTCATCATCATCCAACACAAATGATGTCTCTCATCATCATCGATCTCGAAATAGCGATACAAGTTATGATATGTCTCGAATATACACATGTTTCATCATCCATCTATATCATGATATAGAAGAGAAGAGCTATGACTATCAACAAGAGAGGAATTATGCAGTACATGAGGCACCGGTTCTGATTCCTCTCTCGCGCTAGCGTGAACCTCAAGTAACTAGCTTCCGCTTCTTGTCTGCTATCGAACCCTTTCTGGCAGCCGCCCGAGAACCCTGACACTTGGGCCTGAAACTCTGGCCACTCGTCGTAAACTCCTGGAACCCTCCCTATGTACACGGCATATCACTTCTTCGCCATCCATGTACCTATTAGAGATTCATGCATCTTCATCAAGCGAATTCAATGATATATAGTATGCAACATAATATACTTGAGCAACATGAAGAGAAAGAGTTAGCAAAAATATGTAACATATAGTAAACATAATCAACGCAGGTTCATCGTACCCAAACTAATTAACTAGATGTACGCAGGTTCATCGTACCCAAACTAATTAACTACCGTTATGCAAGTTCAGCGGGACCGTTTAAATAAAGTACTAATTCAACCGACACATCATCATCGGCATCGTGAATCACTACAAGTTCCATCCATCCATATCCGGGAGGATGCACCCTAGCTTGGTGAACGGCGTCAGGTCCTGACGTTGCATGCCTATGCGAGTTCTGACGTCAGCTCGCGATATAGGGCCGTGTTAGAACATCACCTCCTCTTCGATGACATCTTTAATGATGATCGATGCAATGTCCCTCTGGATGCGAAAGAAGTCATCTCTGAGCTTATAGTCCGGTTCGGCTCCTAAGTCTTGTGCCCATTGAAGGATATGGTCATCGTTTTTGGTTGTCATGCGAAGATGTTGGTGGTCCCTTCTGAACTCCATCATGAGATGGAGGACGTAGAATCCATCGTTGTGGCTTCCTGCCGATTGATGGACCGAGTAGAACATAGTTTTATGCAAGAAACCCGGCGCGCCCTTCCTTTGTTTCCTGATCTCGATGTGGCCACACATCATGCTGAAGCCGTTGAGAGCACTATCCAGAATATTCATTATGTGGGTGTAGTCTTTCTTCTCTAAGTTTCCGGACGAGTCGAAATACACGGCGTGGGAGACTCGCAGGAAAAGAACAATAAGGACGGCACGCCCGTTGCTGCGGAAAATAAAGACACCTCAAATTAGCCACCATATGAGCGAAGGAATGATTGAAATGTACGAAAGGGTTTTCTGGCAATGACTTACATTGGATGATAAGGCAGGAGAACCGTATCCTTGTCCTTATTCATTATCATGAAGTTCTCGATGTACTGCCTAGCAGCTTGACGTTCAAATTCATTGAGACACAAGAAGGACTCATGCATGTAGTGTGGATCCACAACCGAGGTTTGATCGATTTGGTCTCTCCTAATGATGAAGTTCATATGTAGCGCAAAAAGGCGGACGATCGTAAAATTGAGCTGCCTAGTGAGAAACATGTCAAATATGTGATGAAACCGCAGGAAGAACACGTCCGCGGGGAGAGTGTCGACGTAGCACTTGGCCTGAGGCACACGAACCGCATAAAGCGGGTATCCTGGAGCCTTCGAGGCGAGAAGTATTTTCTCTGTCGACAGCACATGGTCATGCAGTCTCCTGAGATCCCCTGATATGCCCTCTAGCGGTTTCGGCGATAGGATCGGCTGGCCCGCGACATGGAACATCGCCGCACCTTTGACCGGTACACGGTCTTCAAAATCGGTCGGCGGAGCCGACTGGCTGCTAGAAGCTTTGGCGGTAGGAGAGCCTCTCTTCCGCGGTCTCTTCCTGTGCTTCTTCTTGGGTTGAGGTAGTGAGCCTTCTAGGCCCTGCCTGACCTCCGCGACCAATGTGTTCGGGCTAAGCATTGCACGACCCTCAGCTACTTGACCGTGGGTTGAGGCGGCATCTGGAGGCGTCTCCTATGAGGATTGCATGAAGAGAGACTTCTTGCAATCAACCCTACGACGTCCCTGCTCCGGCACATCATCTAACTCCTCATCCACATGCTCATAGCCCGAGTCACAGTGCTGATTCATCATTTGTCCGTCATCATAGGCGCCGGTATTGAGGAACCGGAGAGGGTCCTCCTCCTCCATCTCATCATCCATTCCTTGTTGCACGGGGGCGACTACATCATCCACTATTGGACCCCCTTCCTCGCGTCATCCGCCGCTCTCACCCGGCACGAGAGGCACTGGTAATTGCATAGGCGGGATGGTGGTGTTCATACCTTGCTGATGTGTGGTCATTGGTGTGCTCTCGGCCACCTCCAAACGAAGAAGATTCTTCGGCCACAGCAGCATCCAACCCTTGCATTCTCCAAGCCGCATCGGGGTCTCATCCTCCTCTCCCCCGAGCCGTCCTAGAGGAGTCAAATCCTCATGGACCGCTTTCACACTCGACAAGGTAACCCTAAAGGTGCCAACGGGGATCAGCTGGCCGTGGAACGTTAGTTCCAAGGGCTTCGTTATCACTGCATTTCCCACGTCCACCTTTCTGGCCGTTGATCATGTAGAGTACGGTGCATGGGGTTTCATCGGCCTGCGAAGACATGTCTGCGGCGTAAGACATCCGAAAGGCAACGAAAAACGGAAGATTATAGATATGTTGGTGCGATGTGTAATTACGGTGACGGCGTCGAGGTCAGCCAAAGATGAAGGCCCTCCTAGCACGCCAGAGACAGAGGATGGGCTGCTATGAGCGGGTGCGGGAGCAGGCGCGGGTGCGGGAGCAGGTGCGGTTGCGAGAGCAGGTGATAATGGTGCGATGTTCATCGAGTTGCTCCCAACGAGCTGGGCATGGGAAAATCCTGTGCCGTCTTGTCTGAATTTTGCTTCGACCAGTCGATAATAGCCGGAATCAAGTTAGTAGTGAAATCATTTCTGTAGGCAGCTAAAGCTGCATTGACTGCCTGCTGGACCAACTCATTTCTGGTCACTTCTGCGGCCTCAGCTGCTTTTTTCTCAGCCTCAGCTGCTTTTTTCTCGACCTCAAGCTTCACCTTCTCATCGATGTTCAACTGACTGAACTTCTTTTTCTGCTTTTTGGCCTCCGGGCCCTCGTCGTAGTAGTACTTCCACATGGCGCTGTCTCCAACACCGTGCACACGTCCATATTGCGGCCGCTGGTCCAAAGGGAATCCCATTTAGTTGGTTCAAGGCCCGGTTGAGAGGGGTGTCCCACTTGGGCCTCATCGACGACTGAGACGACGAGTCACTTTCGGCCGCAAGCCTGTGTTGCTCCTTCTACAAAAGGAACGTGAACCATTTACAAATGTTACTACAACGTGTAGTCGACTTGATCAGAAGCTAAATGTAAGGTGGTAAAAGAATAATTACCAGTAATCTAATCAATTTCCTCATGATCGTGTCCATGTACCAAACCTTCTTTTCCTTGTCCCACTTGTACCGGGCCCTTATGAAGTCACGCTCCTGTGGGTTGGTGAACTCCACGAAGGGGTCTGGGATCCCCACGGCTTCACGTTCCGCGTCCTCCTTATCCCATATGGGCCTCTTGCCAAGGTAGCCACGGCTTCTGAGGCGTTGGTTCCCCGTGTTCCTTTGCTGAAGCCCCTTGTATTTTTGAGACTTAAGCTTGGCTGCCTCGGTAGCGGAAGTGTCCTTGAACTTTTCGAACTCCTCTTCCGTAAGTGTCGGATTGTCCGCCAAAATCTTGGACAGGGGTTCTTTAGCATCAATCGCTCATTTCACCCTCCCTTTCCAGGCGGCCAAATCTTTGCTGAACATGCCCATGGCGTGGTTGTTAATCTTTTTCATGGCAGGATCATCCCACGGGTGTTCTATGCAGTCATCCCGGCCGGGGAACTGGAATCTCTTATGCAGCTTCATTAGGAGCAAGTGCTCCATATGTGGTTTACTCCTTAAGTCATTGTCATTGATGCTCGCGGTTTCCCATAGGATGCATCCGACTTGGTTACCGTAGCACTTGCGAGCTTCAACCGGCGCTATTGGCTCGATTTGCCGGGGTGCATCTCTGTGACCAGTAGTCTTCCGATGCCGAGTTTGTTAGGGCGTCGTGTCCTCTACTTCTTCCGCTTGTTCTTTTCGTTACCGGCTTCGACGCCAGTACCTTCCGCGCCGGTCTCGGCACCGCTATCGGTGCCGGTGCCATCAGTGTCGATGTCGGCGGCAGTACCATCGTCCGCTATGACTAGGGCGCCCTGCAAACCTTGTGTTTGCTGACTAAACAAAAAGTCGAGGTAATCATGTTCATGGTCATATTGTATGTCGTCGGTAGCGTGGTCAGAAGCCCCGGTTTCGTCGTTGTTCGACATGCTTCCAACGATTAACTCTGCTCGTTTAATTCTTAAACTATAATAAAATGAGTAATGACATAAAAAAAGGCCTATGGTCTGCCGGAATGCCGTTTCATTCCCATCCCAGCAAATCCCGGGCACTCGATATGCCTACTTTCTAGCACAAGTCATGCCGAAATTCACGGGAAATTTCGGCATGACCTTTGCTAAAAAGTGGACATATCGAGCGCCTGAAATTCGTCGAAACAGAAATGAATCAACATTCCGGCAAAACATAGGCCACTCAGATCATTTTCCCTGCAAACAATATAAGACAAGACAACACTTGGCTACATGATCCACGTCATGACATGATCTTGTGCATGATCATCAAAATACACATGACTTTGTTTAGCATCAAGAGTTAACTGAAATGAAACTAGGGTTAACTGAATTTGTTTGACATTGTATTTTTGCATCTAAAGTATTTAACAATTACACATGACTTTGTATTTTTTTAAATAGCAACAATTCTGTTTTTTCTTTAAATAGCAACAATTGATTGAACTAAGTATTTTTAAATAGCAAAAATTCTGTTTTTTCTTTAAATAGCAACAATTTATTGAACTAAGTTTTTTTAAATAGCAACAATTCTGTTTTTTCTTTAAATACCAACAATTGATTGAACTAAGTTTTTTTAAATAGCAACAATTCTGTTTTTTCTTTAGATACCAACAATTGCTTTAACTAAGTTTTTTTAAATAGCAAAAATTCTGTTTTTTCTTTAAATAGCAACAATTGCTTTAACTAAAAAAATTAAATAGCAACAACTCAAAATAATGTTTACTAGCAATAACCTAGGGTTCATATGGCACCTACGGTTCATAATCAAGCACTAACCCTAGGGTTCATATGCCACTAATCTAGCACTAACCTAGGGTTCATATGGAACTAATCTAGCACTAACCTAGGGTTCATATGGCAGAGAGAGAGAAGAGGGGAGGTGAGAGGAGGGGCTTACAGGGCGGCGAGGGCGATGGAGGAGGAGGAGGTTGGAGTTGGCGGCGTCGGTCGGCTCAGGGAGGCAGTGGGCGACGACGACGGGCGGCACCGAGGAGGCAGTGGACGATGACGGGAAGGGTCGGGGGAGACGGTGACACCGAGGAGGCTCGGAGGCGAGGTGGGGACGCGCGGGCACCGGAGACGGCGGCATGGAGGAGACGGTGGCGGCGTGGAGGAGGGGAAGGGGATGGAATGGAATGGGGGGAATTGGGGAAAAAAGGCCCGCGCAGTGTGGTTAAATCAAACATAGCAGTAGTGCGGGTGTGGACCCGCGCTATAGCTAACTTAGCTGTAGCGTGGGCTAGCCAAACACGCGCTACAGCTAAGTTAGCTATAGCGCGGGTCCACACCCGCGCTACTGCTATAGCTAACTTAGCAGTAGCACCGGTTTGGGTAGCCCGCACTACAGCTAAGTTAGCTATAGCGCGGGTCCAGACACGCGCTACTGCTATTCCTTTGATTTTTCTTTTCATTTTCTCCTTTTGCTTTTTCTTTTCATTTTATTTTTCTTATTTCCTTTCTCCGTTTTCTTTTTCTTTTCATTTCCTTTTCTAATCCTTTCATTTTCCTTTTCATTTTCTTCTTTCCTTTCTCATTTTTCTATTTCTTTTCATTTTCTTTTCTTTTCCGAAAGACGACTGAGCCGGGAAGAAGGGGATCGGATACAATGTATATAACTCTGGTCGTAGTCTTCCTCGTTGGCGACTCCATCCATTCCGATGATGCTCCTTTTGCCTCTCCTCACGACAACACGGCTGGGATTGCTCGGGTCGGTTATGAAGAAGCATTGTGTCACGTGCTTAGCGTGTACCCATGGCTCGTTTTTTGCGATGGCGTTCACGGTAGCGCACTTGGCGTCGAGTATAGACATGGTAGTGAAATACCGGTTTTCTCTTTCGACGTTCTTAGCCCATCTGACACGGAACATCGTCGCATCATGCAGTCCAGAGTAGTCAAGCTCCTAGATCTCTTCGACCCTTCCGTAGAATCTTTTAGTTGCGGCGTTGTCACCGGTCATGCATTCCATCGTCACCCCTGAGTTCTGAAAATCACTGTTTATATCTTCGGCCTCCGTGTAGAACGTGTATCCGTTGATATCGTATGCCTGATAGGTCGCGAGGTTGGCCGCGGGGCCATGTGCTAAGGCGTATATGAGCAATCTGTCTGTAGAGCCCTCTTCCGGGGGATTAGCAAGAACATGCTCTTTGAACCAAGGCAGGAAAGTGGAGTTGTGCTCTCTTATAACTTTGGCGTTCGTCTTGCATAGCCCCCGGTCACGGTACTTCTTTGCGATGGTTTCTTTGTGCAGTGTCGCGAAAGGATCTACCACGTCTAGGTGCTGTAGCACTACTAAGTTTGCTCTGTCAAAGTCATTGCATCGACCCGAGTGGTCCACATGCAGTTCCCTCCAGCCATTGGTGTGACCTTCTCCTCTGAGCCTCCCAAGGTGCTTGTTAACGGGCAAACCAACAATAGGGTCTCCGCCATATAGATAATTCTCGCAGAAAGAGGTGCACTCTTGGGTCAGATAGACCTGGATGATGCTTCCATCCAGACGGGACATGTTATGAATGAATCCTTTGATGACCCCATTCATCCTCTCGAACGGCATCATGTTGTGCAGGAATGTCGGCCCGAGGTCTATGATGTCGTCCACAATGTGGACACACAGATGCACCATGACGTCAAAGAACGCGGGCGGGAAGTACATCTCAAGCTCATTTAGTATCACAATGATCTCTTCCTGTAGCCTTTGGAGTTGCTTCACACTGATCGACTTTCGAGAGATAATGTCAAAAAAGTTGCAGAGACCAATAAGCGTGTCACGGACGTGCTTGTCCATTATCCCTCTAAGGGCAACAGGAAGTATCCGTGTCATCATCACATGACAGTCATGAGACTTCATCCCGCTGAACCTTTTCTTCTTGGTGTCTAGAAATCTGCTTATCTTCCCACAGTAACCAGAACTAACTTTGATTCTGGTAAGGCACTTGAAGAATTGATCGATCTCCTTCGGACTTAAGGTAAAGCAAGAAGGGGGGCAATAATTCTCTTCCTTCTTGTTGACTTTTTTGCCCTTGTCCCGCGCCTCCGTCTCCGTCTCCTCCGACTTTTTATGGGGCGGCATGTGGAGATCTGCTCTGATGTTCAAATCTTCCAAGTCTCTTCTTGCCTTCGGCCCATCCTTGGTCTTATCCGGCATGTTCATCAGTGTTGCAAGCAAGCTCTCAAGGACATTCTTCGTGATATGCATTTGATCAAGGCAATGAGGCGTGTCGAGTTTGGGCCAGTACTCCAAGTCCCAGAAAACAAACCTCGTTTTCCATACCTTCAGCAGCGGCTCCAGCGCCTTTTTCATCTTTCCTGGCACAAGGCACTATTCCCAGTTTTTCAACAGCTCATCGATTTCGGCGCCGCTCCTCTTATGTGGAGGTCCTCAATGCTCAGCCTCACCATTGAATAGATCTCCACGGTTTCTCCACGGGTCGTCCTTCGCGAGCCATCTTCAATGCCCCATGTACACGATTTTCCTAGACCCGCCATCTTTCGTTAGCTACCGAGACGTTGTATCATCCATGCACCACGTGCATCCGCAATATCCGTGGCACACCTGGCCTGCGACATATCCATAACCGAGATAATCGTGCACCGTCGTCATCAGTGCGGCTCTCATATAGAAATACTCGCCTTTGCTGGCGTCCCATGTCTTGGCCGGTGTTTTCCATAACGTGTCTAACTCCTCTTGAAGTAGCCCCAGATACAGATTAATATTATTTCCCGGTTGTTTCGGCCCTTGAATCAGCATGCTCATGTGTATGTACTTTGACTTCATGCACAACCAGGGGGGAGGTTGTACATCCATACAAACACGGGCCATGTGCTATGGTTGGTGTTCTGGTTGCCAAACGGATTCATGCCATCGATACTCGTGCCAAGCACGATGTTCCTTGCATCACCTGCGAAATATCGATATTCGGCGTTGAACACTCTCCACTGGCTTGCATCCGCGAGGTGTCTCAGCTTCGGATCATCTCCATCGTCGGGCTTCACCCTCTCCGCGTGCCAGCGCATGAGCTTTGCTTCCTTAGGATCTACGAAATAACGCTGCAGACAGGGAGTGATCGGTAGGTACCATACAACTTTCTGGGGAGATTTCTTTCCGGCCTTCTTGTATCGGGAAGCATTGCACACCGGACAGTTGGTTTTTTCTGCGTGCACCTTCCGATAAATGATGCAATCGTTGATGCATGCATGGTATCTAATGTGCGGCAGATCAAGAGGGCACACGATCTTCTTGGCCTCATCGACACTAGTAGGACACAGGTTCCCCGCGGGAAGAACCTTCTTTAGATACTTGAGAAGCTCATCGAGGCTTCTGTTGGTCCATTTGTTTTTAGCCTTCGTCTTTAGAAGTTCGAGCGTGAAACTCAAGCGGGTCACCTCGGGATCGCAACCATCATACAATGGAGTCTTCGAGTCTACCTCCAGTTGCTCCAGCTTGGCCTCCTCTCTAAAAGCAGCTCTGTCGCTACTCGTCTTCTTGCGAACCAGGTCTCGAACATGAGGGTCCCGCACGATTGAACTTAGTAGCGACGAAGGCTGCGGCATGTCCGCGTCTTCTCTGGCGCCATTTCCGACCTCTTCTCCGCCGCCATTTCCGGCCTCTTCTCCGCTACCACCATGTCTGGCCCCTTCTCTGCCACCATGTCCAGCCTCTTCTCCGCCGCCATTATCGGTCATCTCTTCGTCTGGCCCCATGTCGTCATTGGCTGCCCCGTCGGCGTCCTCATCCTCATCATAGTCACTTATCCACCGAGTATAGCTATCCATGAAACCAGTCATGAGCAGGTGCGCCTTCAAACGACCATCCTTATAGGGGTCGAGCCAAACTCCTCCTTTGCATCTTCGACACGGACATAAAATACCTGTCCGGTTATTTTCATACATGTCCTGCACCGCCGATCGCAACCACCTTTCCACCATCGTTCCACTCACCATCATGATCGCCTGCGCGGTAATAATAAGCAAAATGATTATAAAAACGCATGCATGCATCAAAGTCATACAAAAATTCGGCATGACCTTCCCTAAAAATAGGACATATAGAGTTTGCCTGAAATTTGCCGAAACGGAAATAAATCGACATTTCAGCAAAACATAGGAAGCTCACGCACAATTAAATGGATAGATCTAGTTGGGGAGGTAAAAAGGTCACTTCATTAAATGGGTAGATCTACATAGCTAGTTGGGGAAGGAGATGGCTCTAACTAGTGGAGGGGGTGGAAAAGTGAGGAAAAGAGAAAGGAGTTGCATTAATGGAGGTGTGGTGTAGTTAGGGGCATTAAAGAGAGAGAAAGAGAGGTAGGAGAAGAAAGAGAGTAATGGGGGGAGAAGCAAGGTGAGGAAGAAGCAAAGTGAGGGAGAGAGGAGGGGGGAGGGCAAAGTGAAGGGAGAGACGAAGGGGGAGGGGGAGAGGGTTGAAAAAGGTGGCTGCTGCGCCTTAGCAGCAGCGCGGGCCAGCAAACGGCGCTACTAATAAAACGTTAGCAGTAGCGCGGTCCTGCAGGCCGCGCTACTGCTAAGTGGGGCCCACCATGTGGCATAGTACAACATTAGTTGCAGCGGTGGGTCTGCAACACACGCTACTGCTAAAGTTTTAGCAGTAGCGCGCTTCAGGCGGGCCGCGCTGCTACTATACATAGCCTGGTGGCTAAGGGGGGGCTCACATAGCAATAGCGCCTTTCGTCTGGGCTGCGCTACTGATAAATGGATAGCAGTAGCGCCTGTGCAGTGCCCGCGCTGCTGTAAATTAGCAGTAGCGCGTTCCACAAAGCCGCGCTACTGATAAGCCTCCACCTATAAGGTTTTCCCCTTTTATATTCACTACCATCATCCTAGGTGCTTCGTGTTGTCCCAGCATGGCTCCTCAACCCATCAAACGAAACAACATGCCACTCATATTTCCAAAGCTTAGTTGTTCAAATACGAATCTGATATGATGCTGATATTACTAAAACAGTGAACGTTTAATTGGTCAGCTAATGTTCCTACTTTAGTTTCAAAAAAGCATGTGCACCACATATAGAGAGACATCAGGGAATTGCATTTCTTTATGCGCTCTGGTTCATCATGGGTGGGCAACGAACATTGTAGTATCCAAACTCTGCTTGCTCTTCTTTAACATGTTCCTCTTCTGTTCTTTATTAAGTATAGTAGTACAGTATGTTCCTTGCCTGGAAGAGGAGCAGGGACATTTGCAGTCGACAGGTCTATTGTGTCGCTTCTGATGGATGCTTTCAACTCTTCGAGTTGGTCTGCCATAATATCCAGGAAATGCTGGGAGCTGTGTCGCCTTTGAGAGTCTAGACTGATAGTAACAGTAGTGCACCTTCAGTTGAAGAGAGCTGCCCCTGTAGGGGATCCAAAGCCTATCTAGCCGTACCGGCAACACAAGCCCATATTTTCCAGCTAGTTCCACTTTCCCGATTTTACTCGTGATGCTTAGGGTTTTCCCATTTTATCTACACTATGATTTGTATGTGCTTTGCGTCGTACTAGCAGCACTGCACCCTTCAAGCTAAACAACACACCACTCATAATTCCAAATCTTAGTTGTTCATATACGAATGTGATATGATAATGATATTAGTTAACAGACACACATTTAATTGGTCAGCTAATGTTTCCACTTGAGTTCCCAAACGCACGTGGCCACATATAGAGAGACAGCAGGGAATTGCATTTCTTTGTGCGCTCTGGTTCATCATGGGTGGGCAACGAACATTGTATTATCCAAAATTTGCTTGCTCTTCTTTAACATGTTCCTCTTCTGTTCTTTAATAAGTATAGTAGTACAGTATGTTCCTTGTCGGGAAGAGGAGCAGGGACATTTGCAGTCCACAGGTCTATTGGGTTGTTTCTGATCGATGCTTTCAACTCTTCGAGTTGGTCTGCCATAATATCCAGGAAATGCTGAGAGCTGTGTCGCCTTTGATAGTCTAGACTGATAGTAACAGCAGTGCGCCTTCAGTTGAAGAGAGCTCCCCTGTAGGGGATCCAAAGCCTTTGTAGCTGTACCGGCAATACAAGCCCATATTTTCCACTTTCCCAATTTTACTCATGATGCTTAGGGTCTTCCCATTTTATCTACACTATCAGTCGCGTAAGTGCTTTGTGTCGTACTAGGAGCACTCCACCCTTCAAGCTAAACAACACACCACTCATATTTCCAAAGCTTAGTTGTTCATATCTGTCGTGCGTACGACCATCTATGGGGCCATCTAGTCCCTTTGCGGTTTGACTAGGGAGATCGACGAGCACAAAGAGCAGAACCAGCAGAGACGCAAAGAGTTTACCCAGGTTCGGGCCACCGTGAGGTGTAAAACCCTACTCCTGCTTTGTGTATTGGATGTGTATGAGCGCAAGTACAAGGAGCGCTTCTCCCGGCAAGGCGCAGAAAGAGTAGCTACGCATGCAAGTTGTGCAAAGGTTCGATCCTTGTAACCGTTGCCCTGGCCCTCCTTTTATAGCTCAAGGGGTAACCACAGTGGAAAAACAGTCATTACATACTGATTAGATAGAAAACAGTGCTATCGTACCTAACTCTGCTAGTTTAGGACAAAAGCAATAAATGCTTCGTTAGGTGTCATGTGGAGGAGTAGTCGCGGCAAGGTTTCTGCACTGCTCGCCCAGCTACCTCCTATTAGCTTGACACGCCTTCTGGACGGGTGTCATTAAAGGTAAATCTTCTTCCGGCGTGCTGACACGTGCCCCGACAAATCTCACCTAACTGCCTACGGGCTCGACACCTCATCGATTAGCGACTAGCTGCTCGATGAGGTGGAGCGCGAACAGCTAGCGAGAGCTTGCCGGCACGGAGCTTGCCGGGCCTTCACCTTGGCGGGTTTTGATAGCTTCTCCCCCGGCAAAGATCTTGCCGGGTCTTCAAGTTGTATCTTCACCATTTCAGACCTCTATCTTCTGAGATCTTCTTTGCTTCTTGTAATCTGATCTTGATTTTGGTTTTAGTTATTTTCCAGCAAGCTTTCCTGACAAGAAGGCTACTACTGCCTGTGCATAAGTCTGGAGTATTCTTAATACACCGATAGGAGCCCCCGGGCCTGGACCACACACGCATGCGAAGCGTTGTTAGGCTAGGCCCAAAACAATGCACAGGCACACGTGGAGGAAAATAACTGCCGTACCTAACGTAATCTTTTCTTTTATTGTGCCCTCCGCCACGCGTACTGCACGCGAGACGAAGGATTGGTGAAGAGGGGCGGTCACTGAGGTAGTGCGCCTGTCAATGCGCATTCATTTCAAACAGTGGAGCGCCAGCCCCTGAGCCTTCCCCATAAAGAGGGGCACTGGAGAGCGCTGCTCGTCCACCTCTCCCCATTCCAATCTAACCATCATCGCTCTCTTCCTTCGCCTTCTTCCCATTGCTGTTCTTCCAAAGAATCACCACTGCAATGGCGAGAGGCAGAGGCCGAGCCCGGGCATCTGCTACAGTCGCACGGGTTCCAACACGAGGCCAGGCGCACGTCCCCGCCGCGGTTACGGAGGTCGGTTCCAGTCTTCGCGGAAGGGCCATGAACCATGGCCACGGAGGGCGCGGGATCCAGGGCCGGGGCGGCCACGCCGGTAGATTCGCGCTTCCTCCTCCTGCGGAAGCCCACTCGGCGGAGACGGCACATGAATTCGTCGTGGCCATGCATCACCAGCCGCGCAATTGGCTGCATCTTCCGAAGTCTTTTGCAAAGATGATGGAAGATGTCGAGCCCCCAGGCCTCTGGCTGCGGGCTGATGGGTGCTGCAACGGCCCTGTCTGGGTGGCGACGGAGATCTCCCCCAACGGCTTCTTGTACCTGCGATGAGGGTGGAAATCCTTCGCCCGTTCTCGCGGCTTGGGGCGCGGGGATCTTCTCTATTTCAGGTATGACGGATCCGCCATCAAGTTCTTTGGAGCTTCTGGCGGCCGTCTGGAGTGTTGCACCGAAAGCGAGAGCAGCAGCGACGCCAGCTCTTCCAACGAGAACGTGGATGATGATGCCGACCTTCCAAGCGTCAAGGTCGAAAACGATGACTCCAGCTCCAGCTAGGCACAGGCGGCGTCATTGCTGGATCTTAAGGGCGAGGCGTGATCGAGGACGAAGGCTTCAGTGGCATTGGCATTGTACTCATGCTTCTGGCTCGCCTGCATTGTGTTGCTCTGACTGATCAGCGCGCCGTTTCTTTTGCTTTTTCATTGCGTCCAATGTAGCCTTGCGGGGATGCAAGAAATGTTATCGGACACTTCAGCCGAATATCTATCGTTAATTATGCTTGTTGAATGCGTGTTGTTCCCCCTTGTTTCTCTTTGTCTTTGTATAATTTTATACCCTACGCGTACTAGAAACTTGCCGGTGCATGCACTTGCCGTGAGCGCTTGAGGAATGGGTCCTTAGCAGCCTGCTGGTAGTGTTGCCTCCGACAAGTTTTCCTTTGACGTTCTCAATGCAGCTACTTAAATTGTTGAGCAGACTCGAAACAAAATAAGAGCGTGAATGATCACGACAAGGTTCCTTCGCATGCAGGTTTTTCATACAAACATAGAATCATTCAAGGGAAATTGCAAATGTAACAAGGAAATTGTTTCAAAGTTTTTCAACTTAGCTTTTCCTTGCACTGTCTTTCTTGTCGTACAAAATGATCACTTGAACGTCATTAAATGGTATCCCCACGTCACTGCCCCCGGGAAACTTGCACGCGAGGAATCCTTCTGTCCTTTGAGAAAAAGAAAGAAGAGAAAAGAGTGGTTCGGGAACCTTAACGGTTCATCAGCCATTTCATACGAATCAAAGTGTAATCACAACATTACATGCATTCGTACATAAAGGAAAAAAATGTACGAAAAGTTGCGAAACACTTAGCTTTATTTCACTTATGCATAGGATCTGCGCCTGGCTTTGTACAAAGGGTTATAAGTCTTGACGACAAAGCTTGTACAAAACGGGTTGTCGGGAGGCCCGGCAACTGCGCCTTATGGGTAGAACTTGCGAAGATGCTCAATATTCCATGAGTTTTGCACTGGGATGCCATCTTCGGTCTCCAGACGGACTGCACCAGGTCTGGTGACTCGTGCTACCCGATAAGGGCCTTCCCACTTTGGCGTCAACTTCTTTGATTTCTTGGCGAACTGAATGCGCTGAAGAACAAGGTCGCCTTCCTCAAGACTTCGGGCATGCACTTTGCGGCTGTGATAGCGGCACAAGGCTTGCTGGTAGCGTACAGCTCACACAGCCGCCCGAAGACGATCTATCTCAAGGAGCGTTGCATCATCTTGCCGCAGCTGCTATTGCTCTGCCTCATCGTAGGCAAGCACTCGAGGTGACCCGTATATGAGTTCCGTGGGGAGCACCGCTTCTGCACCATAGACTAGGGAGAAGGGTGTTTGGCCGGTAGCTCGATTTGGTGTCGTCCTGAGTGACCAAAGAACCACCGGCAACTCATCAATCCAGCGTCTTCCACACTTGCGCAGCCTGTCAAAAGTTCTTGTCTTGAGGCCCCGCAGTACTTCAGCATTTGCCCTTTCTGCTTGACCGTTTCTCTCGGGTGAGCAATAGATGCAAAACAGATTTTGCTGCCAAGGTCTTGGATGTACTGCATGAAGGTGCGGCTCGTGAATTGTGTGCCGTTGTCGGTGATGATCCTATTAGGGACACCAAAACGGCAAACTAATCCTTTGAAAAACTTGACGGCTGACTGTGCTGTCACCTTCCTCACTGGCTCTACTTCTGGCCACTTTGTGAACTTGTCGATTGCAACATACAAGAACTCAAAGCCCCCGGTAGCACGGGGGAAGGGGCCCAAAATATCAAGCCCCCAGACCGAAAAAGGCTAGGAGATAGGAATCGTTTGAAGATCTTGAGCTGGTTGATGTATATTCTTTGAATGGAACTGGCATGCTTCACACTTGGTTACTAGCTCAGTTGCATCCTGGAGGGCAGTGGGCCAATAGAAGCCTTGCCGGAAAGCCTTGCCGACAAGTGCTCTTGAACCTATGTGAGAGCCACATATGCCTCCATGTATCTCCGCCAACAGCTTCAGTCCATTTTCCCGGCAAATACACTTCAATTTCACACTGTTTGGTCTCTTTCTGTATAGAATGCTATCCATAAACTGATACATACTTGACTGACGTGCTACTTTCTTAGCTTCTTCTTGCTCATTGGGAAGTTCTCCTATTTGAAGGAAATGAACTATTGGCTGTGCCCATGCCAGAGCCTGCGGCTCGACAACAAGGTCTAAAGGCATCTCTTTGGCCGTGGGAGCGCTTGCCTCAGCGGCAAGAACCTGAGGTTCTGCGCAAAGCCGCTGCTCACCAACAGTCGTGTCGTTGTCTCCGGCAACTTTCTTGCCGGCGGCTTCTGGGAGCTCTGCCGGAAAATACTTGCCGGTGTTCAACTTTCTTCTTTTACTGGCCTGCATTCATGGAGTGACTGATGGTTGATTCAAATGGAGCACAAAATTTCCCGGTTCCACAGGAAGCTTTTGAGCGGCACACTTTGACAGGCTATCAGCAATGCTGTTTTCTGCACGAGGAATGTGCTCTGTTTGCAATTCGTCAAAGTGTTCTTCCAATTTCCTCACTTCTTCCACATACGCTTCCATCAACAGGCTCTGGTAATCTTTGTTCACTTGTTTCACAACAAGCTGCGAGTCGCCACGGATGATCAACTTTCTGATTCCAAGGTCCACTACGATCCTAAGACTGGCAAGGAGCCCTTCGTACTCAGCAGTGTTGTTTGTAGCTTTCTCCCTGGGAAAGTGCATTTGGATTACGTACTTGAGATGCTCTCCGGTGGGTGTGACAAGCAGCACTCCGACACCGGCACCTTGCAGCGAGAAGCCACCGTCAAAGTACATGATCCATTCTTTAGCTATTTCTTTGCCGGGGAGAGCTGTTTCTTGAATTTCTTCATCTTGGGTTGGCGTCCATTCTGCAATGAACTCCGCCAAGGCCCTGCTCTGAATAGTTGATGTGCTTCCAAACTTAAGTGCAAAGCTTGATAACTCCAACGCCCACTCCACTATCCTGCCAGTCGCATCTGGATTTCTCAAAATGCGCTGTAACGAAAAGCGAGTGACGACTGTGATCTCGTGTGCTTGGAAGTAGTGACGTAGCTTTCTCGAGGCCATGAGAAGGCCGAAAAGCAACTTCTGCACCCCAGAATATCTTGATCTAGCCCCTGGAGGAGCGAACTAACAAAATACACCGATCGCTGCACCACCTTCTTCTTCGGCACCATCTGCTGATTAGCTTCATTTGCTTGTGCTATTTCTGATTTATCAGCACCAGACCTTGCCGGAGAAGATTCCGGGTTGTCGCTGGACGGGCTTGCCGCTGCTGCTTCTTTGTCATCAGCTTCTCTTTGCGTCACTAATGCAGCACTGACCACTTGATTTGTTGCCGCTAAATATAGCAGCAATGGCTCTTGTGGTTTAGGCGCAACTAGCGTTGGCGCAGAAGAGAGGTATCTTTTCAAATCCTGCAGCGCAGCCTCCGCTTCCGGAGTCCATTTCATTGGACCTGCCTTTTTCAATATTTTGAAAAATGGCAAGGCGCGCTCAACAGATTTTGAAATGAACCTACTCAAGGCAGCAAGACGCCGCACATCCTTGACGCTTTTAGGTGCTTGGATCTGCTCAATTGCTTTGATCTTGTCGGGATTTGCTTCGATTCCACGTTGATATACAAAGAACCCGAGAAGTTTGCCGGATGGAATGCCAAACACACACTTCTCAGGGTTGAGCTTCAAATTGATCTTGCGCAAGTTTGCAAATGTTTCTTCTAAATCTCGAATGAGGGTTGATTTGTCCTTGGTTTTGACCACTATATCGTCCATATATGCTTCCACATTTCTGTGCAGCTGGGGCTCAAAACCAATCTGGACTGCTCTCGCAAATGTTGAACCAGCACTCTTTAATTCGAAAGGCATACGCACAAAGTAGTATGTGCCACATGGAGTAATGAATGCGGTTTTCTCCTCATCCTCCTTGGCCATGAATATCTAATGGTATCCAGAATATGCATCAAGAAAGGAGAGTAGATCACAGCCGGCCGTAAAGTCTACAATTTGATCAATGTGCGGCAAAGGGAAAGGATCCTTTGGACATGCTTTGTTAATATCAGTATAGTCGATACAAAGTCTCCACTTTCCATTTGCTTTGCGCACTACAACTAGATTTGCCAACCAAGTTGGATGTAGTACACCTCTAACCAAACCTGCTGCTTCAAGTTTCTTGATTTCTTCGGCAATGAACTGTTGCCGCTCCAAAGCCTGCTTCCTGATCTTCTGCTTGACGGGCCGAGCATGAGGACAGACGGCAAGGTGGTGCTCAATTACCTCCCTGGGAACACCGGGGATGTGATGACCCACAAGTATAGGGGATCAATCGTAGTCCTTTCGATAAGTAAGAGTGTCGAACCCAACGAGGAGCAGAAGGAAATGACAAGCGGTTTTTAGCAAGGTATTTTCTGCAAGCACTGAAATTATCGGTAACGAGTAGTTTGATAGCAAGATAATTTGTAACAAGTGACAAGTAGCAATAGTAACTAAGGTGCAGCATGGTAGCCCAATCCTTTTGTTGCAACGGACAGGCGGAACGATCTCTTATAATAAGCTAAACGTTCTCGAGGACACATGGGAATTTCATCTAGTCACTTTCATCATGTTTGTTTGATTCGCGTTCGCTACTTTGATAATTTGATATGTGGGTGGACCGGTGCTTGGGTGCTGTTCTTACTTGAACAAACCTCCCACTTATGATTAACCCCTCTCGCAAGCATCCGCAACTACGAAAGAAGAATTAAGATAAATCTAACCATAGCATTAAACGTATGGATCCAAATTAGCCCCTTACGGAATAGCGCATAAACTAGGGTTTAAGCTTCTGTCACTGTAGCAACCCATCATCTAATTACTACTCCACAATGCATTCCCTTAGGCCCAAAGATGGTGAAGTGTCATGTAGTCGACGTTCACATGACACCACTAAAAGAATCAACAACATACATATCATCAAAATATCGAACGAATACCAAATTCACATGATTACTTATGACAAGAGTTCTCCCATGTCCTCAAGAACAAAAGTAACTACTCACACATCATATTCATGTCCAAGATCAGAGGGGTATTAAATAGCATAATGGATCTGAACATATAATCTTCCATCAAATAAACCAACTAGCATCAACTACAAGATGTAATTAACACTACTAGCAACCCACAGGTACCAATCTGAGGTTTTTGTGACACCCTGGTTTTCGCTCCTTGTTTTTTTTCCTTCGTGGGATTTGACTCCCGTCTTTTTTCGGTGTTATCGGATTTTCTCTTGCTCTTGGGTATATGAAGATGGTCATTTAGCCTTGCCTTTCCTACCCAACCAGAGATTCTCTCTAGACCAACCTTGCCACCCAAGATATTTTTCCCAGTATTTTTGCCACCGAAACCCTACTCTTCGATCCACCGGAAGGGAAACCCTAAATCCTTCTGTTACAAAGGAACCCCAATTTTATTTGCTCCGTTGTCTCCCTAACTTTTCCCAGAGTCTCTCCTACATCTATAAACCCTGGATATGCAAAAATATTGCCAAGTCATTTGCAATATTTTTCATTTAAAATTAATTCCTTTTTCTGTTGTTTAAAGGAATTAAATCCAGGAAAATATCTATCCATCTCCAAAGTTCATGAAAACTTGTGGAGATATTCTTTGTGATCATATTGAGCTCCAATAAAAATATTGGCCATAATTAGATAAGGGAAATTGCATTTTCTTATTTAAAGCCAATATTGCATTTTTGGCACTTTCCAAAGGAACTACCATTTTGGTAGCCAGGAAAAATCCCAAATAATTTGTGGAGCTTCTCCTATCCATATCTTCACCATTTCCATCAAGAACCCAAGTTCCACAGTTCAACTTTTGATCACATCATCCAATTCTTGTTTCTGGATTTATTTTGAGGTTGTGAAGCAACTATATTTTATATTGCTTCAAAAATTCTCAAATTAATCCAGGACCTCACATTCCATATATGATGTGAGTATGCAAAAATTCACATCATTGTATCTAGCCATTTTCTCCCAAATATTCCATCTAGTTTCTGTCCAGATTCAAGCTCTGTGAAGGAAGTACCACTTTGGCATTTCCAAATGAGCTGAAATTTTTCCAGTATCTCTATACCTCCAAATAATCACCCTACACCAAAATTCAGTTCATTTCATCAAGCCAAATGAGTGCATCTTCAAGATCAAGTTTCTGGACCAAATTTGGCATTGTAAAGGAACTGTATTCAAACTTGGTCCAATTTGCTTCAAATTTCTCCAGCAGGTGCTCCTTCTTATCTCTTTCCCCTGTGACAACCTGGCCAGCTCATTGGCACATCTATCTGACCACAACTTCCTCCCCAAGTTTCTGTCCAAAAACTTTTCTGGATCCCCTCGACCCACCTAGACCTTTCCTGGCCTCTCCAATGACCCATTTTGTCTATTTGAGCAGTGGTGCACCTGTTTGACAAGGTTGGACAGGCAGGAAAATGCCAGAGTTGGTAGTGCGCGTGGTGACCATGCAGCCACCGTGCAGAAACGGTGCTCTGCACTTTGTCAGCTTCGTCCGGTCGTCTCCGGCCAGTACCCGCTTTATCCAAACATGTCCGGTGACTCCGCACCACCCACGTACCCCTCTCCAGGCTCTTCCCCCCTCCTTTTCCTTTCTCCCCACGCCACGGTGAGCGCCACCGGGACCCTGTTCCGCCCGTGACGCCGTCGTCTTCTTCTCTCCGTTGGCCTCTTCCCTCCCGAGCCGCCCCTTCCCCTTGGAGCTCATCAGGTCGGCACCTCTCCTCGTCTGCCAGCTCGCCGCGAGCACCAGTATGTGGCTAAGGATGCCACGGCGGCCACCCTTATCACCTCGCCTCAGCCGGCTATAAAAGCCGCGGCCCGAGCCCTCTCCCGAGCACCATCCGCGCCCGCAGTCTCCTCCTCTCCCTCCTAGCTCCTCTCAACCTCTCACCCGAGCTCCCAGAGCTCTCCTGCCCCTCCAATGGCCAAAGCTCTGTCACCGGCCCACTGCTCGAATTCGAGCTCTACAGCCACCGTCTTCTCCATCTAACCACCGTAGCTGACCACCACCACCACCACGACTCGTTCCCCCGCCTCCATTTGCTCCGGAGATGCCCGTGGCCTCAGGCCCGATCTGGCTAGCCCCGCCGTCCGCCGCGGCCAACGCCCTGCCTGCCCCAGTGCTTCCCGGCGGTGGTGCCGCCCAGGGATGGGTGCGGCCTGAGGTGCTGAGCACGCCGGTAGGCCGGCCGGCGAGATTGGTGGCCGGAGTCGCCAGGGATCGCCGTCGACCTCCCCTCCTTCTTCGGCCAGATGCGCGAGTGGGAGGAGGACGAAGGCCCTGCCAGCGGGACCCACATGGCGGCCTCACGCGTTGACCGAGCTGACCGGTGACGTGGATAAGTGAAAGCGCACTCCGCGGTTTACGTTTTCTGTAGTTGAAAACGTATTTTTCCTGCGGCTTAGAGCAAAAATACGTTTTCAGTGCAGAGAAGCGTATTCTCAGAAGTACGTTTTCTTTATTCAGCCGCCGGCCGAAACCACTGTATTGCGGACGTTCACTAGATAAGAGCAGAAAAGCACAGTCACTATTTGTTTTTCTGCCTATCGAACGAACAGCCGTTTCTCTTCAAACGTAACTCCGATTCAGGTGATTCCAAAGCCCACATTCTCAGTTCATCGAGCCCATTCCGATGACATCACTTTCACCATGTTAACACTTTCTGAATGACCATTTTGCCCCTGCCCTCATTCAGCCCCCTTCGAGAGAGAACCATCTCCGGCGAAATTTTTCCGCGAGCTTCCCGCACTTCTTCCGGAGTATTCCTTCACCCCCAGGCAAGCCGACCATCTGATATATGCCCTAAAGCATTGCTCTGTGTTATTCTTGCGTGTTTAATTAATAAATATGCCTGTGTTAGTAGTAGTTAAACTCCTGCTAAGTTGAACTTGCTATTTTCATTACCTGCTAATGCTCATCATATTGTCGCACTAGTGACTCGTTGTGATATTGTATGGAGATAGGTTGTTATGTTTTCATAGTTGTTGCAGTATGCATTATGACTGTTATTGCAATAATAAAGAATGTGACTTAATGATGACAACCTCCTCCGTCGACTGGATCGAGTCATAGTGTCACCGAATCGAGCTCATCAGTGCAGCCACATTTGCTGGTATGGGACGGCCCTAGCTTGGTCTATTGTCTTGCCTCTTGTCGGTACCACCAAATAGGGAAGGTTATGCGTGCGCGCTACCCTGGCCCGGTAGGCGGCGCTAATTTTGTGAGCCCAGTTTGGTTATTGAGCTCAAGTCCCCGTTTGGGACAGTTTTGTTTGGCCACGATGGTGGCAAGTGTCACGGGGTGACACAGGGGCCACCCAGGACATGACCCTGGGAGGGGATGATTGTCGGTGGGGCCGTAAGAGTGCCGGGCAATAGACGAGTTTTGTTGGAGCAGCACCGGTCCACCCGAATGGGAACATGTACTAAGTACGAGGCCGGGAGCTCCATGGTGTGGGTAAAGTGTGCAACCTCTACAGAGTGTAAAATCTATTCCAATAGCCGCGTCCTCGGTCATGGACAGTTCGTATGAGGCCACTATTTGGTCTGTGTCGAGTCTGGAGGAACAAACTATATAACGTGTTGAACCAGAGAGTGGTAAGGGTTGTCAGACTTGCAGTGTAGATGCATGGACATCAAATGATGTCAAAGGTTTGAATGCTAGCCATGAGATGGCTATGAGATGAGTGGTCGGGTGACCGCTAAGCTTGGATCAGATTTGGATCGTGAGCATATTCGGAGTTCGGATCATTTACCTGATATACTTTACTTTACTGCATTTACTTCAGTAATTGTCATGCTAGATAATCCTGCTATGACATGATGATTAATGTTGCTAGATGTTTAATCTTGCTAGATAATCCTATCATAACATGATAGTTAATACTGTTAAGATAACAAATGCATGCTTGAATGCCATGGATTGCATTGCTTGGTGTATATGTTAGTTTGGTTTGCTTGCGAGTACATTCAAACGTACTCAGCGGCCTTCAATGTGGCCAGGTTCACCTAAGGATCCGACGTTCGCTAGAGAGGAGCCGGAGTGTTCGCGGGCTAGAAGAGTAACCCAGTCAGATCCCTGTGGATTGGAGCCGCACCAAGACCATGCTGCCTTAGATAGAGCTTTTCCGCTGCCATTCCCCTTGTAAAACACCATGTAAGACTGATATATCCATTAATAGAAATGCCGGTGTTCATGATACTTGTTGTAAAAGCGCATGCCAGAGTGATTTCCTGGGCTGGTGTGTGCGGCGACCGTCTGACTACAGTGGTATTCAGGCAGGGCGCCACAGTTTTGAGACAAAGATTGAATACAAGAGATGAACTACGGTTTGAGATGAGATGGTGTTGATGAAGATTAGTCCTCCCACGATGAGAGGATTGTTGGTGATGACGATGGCTCTGATTTCCCCCTCCCGGAGGGAAGTATCCCCGGCGGAATCGCTCCGCCGGAGAGCAAAAGTGCTCCTGCCCAAGTTCCGCCTCGAGACGGTGGCGCTCCGTCCCGAAAGTCCTCTCCTTATTTTTTCTAGGGCAAATGGGCTTATATACAAGAAAATAGGCACCGGAGGTTGGCCAGGGGCCCCACAAACCACCAGGGCGCGCCAGGGGGGTGGCGCGCCCTGGTGCCTCGTGGGCACCTGGGTGACCCCCTCTGGTACTTCTTTTCTCCAGTATTTTTTATTTATTCCAAAATAAATCTCCGTGAAATTTTAGCTCATTTGGAGATGTAAGTGTTATATTGATTAAAAACACTATAAATAACAGTAGGAAAACATGATGCAAAATGGACGTATCAACTCCCCCAAGCTTAGACCTCGCTTGTCCTCAAGCGAAAGCCGATATCGATAATCATGTCCACATGTTTAGAGAGAGAGGTGTCGATAAAAACAAAATACGGACATAGTAGCGTCATGGTCATTATTATAACAGCAATATTCATTATCATAGAACTTCACATGAGCAAGTAACAATTCATCACAACAACGAAGTATAAGACATAAACTTTCTTGAAAACTAACAAACTATGTTCTCAGTCAGCAATGCAATTGCAATTCATCATATTTTCAGGAAGGGTCTCATGTAGGAGCTTTTTAGCAAGTCCACATACTCAACCATCATTTAGACTTCTATGATTGCTAACACTCACAACATATATATGGAGCAAAAAGTTTCAGGCAGACACATAGAAAGATAGGGGCTTATAATTTCGCCTCCCAACTTATTCACCTCAAGGGTAATGTTAACAATAATAACTCATGATCACTCATATCCAACTGGATATATGTGCCCAGATCTTTCCCCACCACACGATGCTTGCAAAAGAGAAAAATAAAAAAGGAATAGAGGAGAACACTATTGACTCTTGCATAAAAAGTAAATACATAAAAGTAAAAGATAGGCCCTTCGCAGAGGGAAGTAGAGGTTGTCATGCGCTTTTTGTTTTTGGATGTGCAAGCTCTTAATGCAAAGGAACGTCACTTTATATTGCCCCTTGTGATAGCAACCGTTATTATGCAGTATGTCGCTTTTATTTCTTTACCATCACAAGTTCGTACAAAGCTTATTTTCCCTTACAATAAAAGTTCATACATATTTAGGAGCAATTTTTATTGCTTTATGCACCGATGACAACTTACTTGAAGGATCTTATTCAATCCATAGGTAGATATAGTGGACTCTCATGACATGAAACTGGGTTTAAGGGTTTTGGATGCACAAGTAGTATCTCTACTTGGTGCGGATTTTTGGCTAGCAAAGATATTGGGCAAGCACCACATGTTGGAGGATCTATGACAATATAACTTCTATGTGAATATAAGCAAACATAATTCATTACGATGTCTTCCTTGTCCAACGTCAACAATTTGACATAAAATACTCAATGGGGGCTCACAATCATAAAAGATGTCCAAGATAGTGTATTTGCATGTGAATCTTCTCTTCCCTTATTAATTTTTTCATGAATTGCGTCATTGACCAATGCTATGTTTGTTAACTTTCAATAAATTTTACCACTTATACTTTTCTTTATGTAATGTCATTACTTTCCGTAAGATTAGCATATGATCTTTTTCATTATTTTCATTGCTAGGATTGAAACATAAAAGTGAAGAAGCAAAAACTCAAACTACTCTTTATTATATAACTCTCAACTCAATTACATAGATAGATAGATCACAAAACTAGCACTCGAAAATAGATCATACTAAACTTTTATTCAACTAAATCACGAAATAACTAAGGGTCGAACTAAAAATAGGTAAAGATAATAAAAGTGATGGTGATACGATACCGGGGCACCTCCCCCAAGCTTGGCACAAGCCAAGGGGAGTGCCCATACCCATGTACTCAAGTTTCTTTCTTGGGCGATGATGGTGATGATGAAGTGGTGGGCTTGTCCTTCAGTTTCCGCTTGAGAACACAGTTTTCTTCCTTCAACTTGCTAATTTCTTGCTCAAGCTCCACTATCTTCTCACACAATATGTTCTTGTTTTCCTGTAGAAGACGAAAAGGGATAAATTGGATCTTAGATTTGTTTATTGTGTTTGGGAGGCTCGACTTCTTGAACTCCACATGCATATCTCCCGGTTGAGGTAGAGGGGCATTGTCTTCATCCGAGCTCGCGTCTTCCGTTCACTTCATGTTGACATCTCGCTCCTCCTCCGCGGACCATCCATAGGGATCTATATCCCCATAGATCCTTGGATTTGTAACATAGTGTGATATGAAGCTCTCTCCATCTGAGTCTTGAGACGACATACTTTCATATCTGTCAGAAAAATAGCACGAAACAAGAACAGAGGAGAATCTTGCGATACGGTGGTCAAAACATCCGGGAGTATATATAAAGAATTTTTATCTTGCAAAACAAGTATTCCGGAAGAAAACGGAGTCGGGAAGGCTCGCGAGGGGCCCACGAGCCACCAAGGCGCGCCCAGGGGGTGGCGCGCCCTAGTGCCTCGTGTGCACCTCGTGGGTCCCCTCAGCTGTTTCTTATTTTTGTATTTTTCTAATATTCCAAAACTGACAGAAAGTATTTTTATGGAATTTTTGGAGTCGGTTTACTTACCGTATCACGTACCTCTTCCTTTTCAGGGTTCTGGAGTGTTCTGGAAGGTCTCTCTTATGTATTCCTCCGGTATCATAGTTTGAATAATGTTAGTCTCAACATTAATAGGTGTACCTGAAATGTAATGCTTAATTCTTTGCCCATTGACCACCTTCGGATTAGTGCCTTTGGCGTTATTGATCTTAATGGCTCCAGAGCGATAAACTTCCTCGATGATATACGGTCCTTCCCATTTAGAGAGAAGTTTTCCTGCAAAAAAATCTAAAACGAGAATTGTACAATAGAACATACTCACCCACTTTGAATTCTCGTTTTTGAATTCTTTTATCATGCCATCTTTTAACTTTTTTCTTTAAACAATTTGGAATTTTCATAAGCTTGGGTTCTTCATTCATCTAGCGAGCTAATATCAAATAACCTCTTTTCACCGGCAAGTTTAAAATCATAACTGAGTTCTTTAATTGCCCAATATGCTTTATGTTCTAACTCAAGAGGTAAATGACATGCTTTTCCATAAACCATTTTATAAGGAGACATACCCATAGGATTTTTATAAGCAATTCTATAAGCCCATAATGCATCGTCAAGTTTCTTAGACCAATTCTCTCTACATCTATTGACGGTCTTTTGCAAAATTAACTTTATTTCTCTTTTGCTCAATTCAACTTGGCCACTAGATTGAGGGTGATAGGGAGATGCAATTCTATGGTTGACATCATATTTAGCAAGCAGTTTGCAGAATGCACCATGAATAAAATGTGAACCACCATCAGTCATTAAATATCTAGGGACTCCGAACCTCGGGAAAATAACTTCTTTAAGCATTTTAATAGAAGTGTTATGATCAGCACTACTAGTTGGAATAGCTTCTACCCACTTAGTAACGTAATCAACAGCAACTAAAATATGTGTATACCCAATAGAGGAAGGAAAAGGTCCCATATAATCAAATCCCCAAACATCAAATGGTTCAATAACAAGTGAATAATTCATAGGCATTTCCTGACATCTACTAATATTACCGATTCTTTGACATTCATCACAAGATAAGACAAACGTGCGAGCATGCTTGAAAAGAGTAGGCCAATAAAAACCAGATTGTAGTACCTTATGTGCAGTTCTGTCTCCCGCATGGTGTCCTCCGTAAGCCTCGGAATGACACTTCCATAGGATTTGTTCCTGTTCATGCTCAGGTATACAACGTCTAATAATACCATCTACTCCTTCTTTATAAAGATGTGGGTCATCCCAGAAGAAATGTCTTAAATCAAAGAAGAACTTTTTCTTTTGTTGGTATGTGAAACTAGGTGGTATAAATTTAGCAACAATATAATTAGCATAGTTTGCATACCAAGGAGTATTACGAGAAGCATTTATGACAGCTAATTGCTCATCGGGAAAACTATCATCAATAGGCAGTGGGTCATCAAGAATATTTTCCAACCTAGACAAGTTATTAGCTACGGGATTCTCAGCTCCCTTCCAATCAGTAATATGCAAGTCAAATTCTTGTAGCAATAGAACCCACCTAATGAGTCTAGGTTTAGCATCTTTCTTTTCCATAAGGTATTTAATAGCAGCACGATCGGTGTGAACAATTAATTTAGAATCAACTATGTAAGATCTGAATTTATCACATGCAAACACAACTGCTAGAAATTCTTTCTCAGTAGTAGCATAATTTCTTTGAGCACTGTCTAGAGTTTTACTAGCATAATGGATAACATTTAATTTCTTATCAACTCTTTGTTCTAGAACACCACCAACAGCATAATCACTAGCATCACACATAATTTCAAAAGGTAAGTTCCAATCAGGTGGTTGAACAATAGGTGCAGAGGTTAAGGCTTTCTTAAGTGTTTCAAAGGCTTCTACACAATCATCATCAAAAACAAATGGAATATCTTTTTGCAAGAGATTAGTAAGAGGCCTAGAAATTTTAGAGAAGTCTTTAATAAACCTTCTATAGAAACTAGCATGACCAAGGAAACTTCTTATACCTTTAATATCATTAGGACATGGCATTTTCTCAATTGCATCAACTTTAGCCTTATCTACTTCAATACCTTGTTCAAAAATTTTATGCCCCAAGACGATACCTTCATTCACCATAAAGTGGCACTTCTCCCAATTCAAGACAAGATTAGTTTGTTCACATCTCTGCAAAACTCGATCAAGGTTGCTTAAGCAATCATCAAAGGAAGTTTCATAAACGGAAAAATCATCCATGAAAACCTCAACAATCTTTTCACAAAAGTCAGAGAATATAGCAGTCATACATCTTTGAAAGGTAGCAGATGCATTGCATAAACCAAAAGGCATACTTCTATAAGCATAAGTTCCGAAAGGACAAGTAAAGGTGGTTTTCTCTTGGTCGGCTTGTGATACAGGTATTTGAGAGAAACCAGAATATCCATCAAGAAAGCAAAAGTGTGTATGCTTGGACAATCTTTCTAACATTTGATCAATAAAAGGTAAGGGGTAATGATCTTTTCTAGTGGCTTTGTTTAATTTTCTAAAATCAATTACCATCCTATAACCAGTTACAATTCTTTGTGGAATGAGTTCATTTTTATCGTTAGGAACAACAGTAATGCCTCCTTTCTTAGGGACACAATGAACGGGACTTACCCATCTACTATCAGCTATGGGATAGATTATACCTGCTTCCAAAAGCTTTAATATTTCAGTTCTTACCACCTCCTTCATCTTAGGATTTAATCGTCATCGATGGTCGACAACTGGTTTAGCATCAGGCTCCATATTAATTTTGTGCTGACATACAGTGGGACAAATGCCCTTAAGATCATCAAGAGTATATCCAATAGCAGCACAGTGCTTCCTAAAAGTTTTTAGTAATCTCTTTTCTTCATGCTCTGAAAGGTTAGCACTAATAATAACAGGATATATCTTCTTTTCATCTAGATAAGCATATTTCAATGTATCAGGCAATTGTTTCAATTCAAATACAGGGTCACCCTTAGGTGGAGGAAGACCTCCAAGACTTTCAATAGGCAAATTGTGTTTAAGGATAGGTGGTTGATCAAAGAACATCTTATCTATTTCATTTCTTTCATTCATGTGCATATCATTTTCATGGTCTAGCAAATATTGTTCTAACGGATCAGTAGGAGGTACTGCAATAGAAGCAAGACCAACAATTTCATCATTACTAGGCAATTCTTTATCATCAGGTTGTCTACGAAACTTAGAGAAATTAAACTCATGAGATATATGTCGGGGCCGGATTTCCGGGACATGATATCCCAGAAATTAACCCCTCGTGTCGTCACCAGCCCAGGATTACTGTTACTGGTGGACACGTCCTTGTTACAGATTACCAAGCATTTACAAGAATTGGATACAAGACCATAAAGGCCTACTGCTACAACAATGATTTCTGGGGACGGGTGACAGAAGCGGCTCGTGGTTCTCCAACATCATGGGGCTCCATTCCCACAGGAACAGCTGACCCGGGTAATTCCTGTCCCGCGTGGCTGCTATCCTAGGCTCCGCATGGACGTCGTTGTAGTACTCCTCGTTGAAATCCTGACCTGGCCAATTAAATAGCCAGGGACAAGCCTGTGAGTACGTTGGAATGTACTCGCAAACATAATGAACAAAAGATATACCGAATGCATATGATCATGATGGGTTAAATTATATGCAAATGCTGAACGAAATTTAAACCATGGCATGATGAATATTACTACGGTGCTGAAGAATAAATATGAAATGTTAGTGACAACAAAGAAAGTTAAAAGTGGATAATCGGGCGAGACAGGACCGCCCGAGAATCCAAAAGAAAATATAAAAGTGGAGAATCGGGCGAGACAGGACCGCCCGAGAATCCAAGAGGAATGCCAAACGGGTGTCTAAAAGAGAATCGGGCGAGACAGGACCGCCCGAGAACTCAAGCGACGCCACGAGAGGTCTTGAAAAGAAATGCCAAACGGGTGTCTAAAAGAGAATCGGGCGAGACAGGACCGCCCGAAAACTCAAGCGACGCCTCGAGAGGTCTTGAAAATAAATGAGTATCCCGGGTACTCTAGCCAGCCCATGAGATGCTCAGAAAATAAAATAAGAGAAACGGGTTAGTCCACAATAATATTCATATCATCAATAATATTCATGATAATATCAGTAGTGGCAATAATTATCCTGCAAAATAATCCATGCTCAATTTTTAATTATTTCCTCCGGAGACCGACACTAAGACCGACACTTGACCAACCCAGACTGTAGTCCTTAACCGCGGACACGGCTATTCGAATAGATATAACTCTGCAGAGGGTGTACTCTTTACCCACAAGTAAAGGATTTCTTTAGCCAGCACCGAGACGCTGACTAATTCCCATTACGGTCTTTGGGTTGAAAACACACCTAACTAGCACACACCAGCTTAACTCACCAAAGCCAGGAATCACCCAAGGCAATGATAAAGTAAAACTCTAAGTGGGAAGGCCTCATTCAACGGCCTCCAATAGCATGGGATCATAATATTTATATCGGCGCGCAAACAGGGGTGCTACTCCTCTCCGGCTACAACCGGAGACACCCATGCCCTCGTACCAAGTGACATGCCTACCATGGGCCAATGGTATCTTTCACTATGGCCTCTCTGTACGGTGTGTGCGGGAAAGGGGTTAACAACTTACTGGACCATACCCTACCTGTGGCAGGGACATGTGGTAGCACGGATCAAGTTTGGGGGTTACCGGAACAAGACTCGATCTACGGTCGACTCAGGAGGCTTATATTTTCCTGTAGTGGTTAGCACAATAAAGGGTTCTTTCAACAGTAACACCAAAAACAGGGCCTCAGCCCTTGCATGTCCCAACATGCATAACCAACAAGGCATGATCACGCTCCAACGTGATCACCCTTCTACTAGTAACGGTATTTCTCTTATACCTACTCCTGCAAGTCAGTCATGACAGGCACACGTTGCACGGTGCGAAGAAACATGCCCACACTATATGCATGCAAATTTTCTTTGAATTCAACATAAGCACGATTCAATTATTTCTTGCAAACATTTAACCATGCAATCACCATATCAAGTGTTCAAGATGCTTGCCTTGATCATGCAGAAATATTGGGTGCACTCCAAAAGTTTGAAAATTTTATCTTCCCTCCATTTCCTATTTTCAAAAATATTGCAATTAATTACCACATAAAGCAAAAACAGTACTAAAAAATTGTTTGGAAATTTTTACAATAAATCCTAAAATAAACTAGATGAAAAATGATGAATTAAAAAAAAGAATCAAATTATTTGGAGTTCATATGATTTTCCTAGGAATTTTCTAAGCTGAAATAAATGACTAAAAGGACTATTTAATTGATCCAACAAAAACTAAGCTTAGCAAAAATGTTCACCTTAGCTAGAATAATAGAGCATGATTTTAGGAGTATTTATAAATTTGAATCATCAAATTTGGATTTGAAACGGTTGCTGTGGAAATATTTGAAACTTGCTGGAATTGAAAAAAGGAAAGAGGTAGAAGTGCGCCTGAGCGCGATTTAGACATCTGGCGCTACTGGGCCAAGCCCAGCCGCTCGGCTGTGCGGGCGGCTTGCCACGTCGAAGGCGGGTCACCCGGGTACGCCATAGTTTCGGAGAAGCGGCTTCTGCAGAGGCCGTCTCCACTTAAACCGACGGGCGGGACCGGCCGACGCCTTTGGTGGCTGACAGGTGGGACCGCAGGGCCCACTGGCAGGTGCTTCTTCCTCATCGCGTGCTCGTGCTCGGCCGAGGAGAGAGGGTGATCCCGACGGCGATTGCCGGCGACTCCATCCTCCGTTTGTGACGCCCAGCCTACCGGCGTGCTCAGGGGAGTGAGCCGCTTCGACTGGGATGTCGCACATTCACCGGAGACAAAGGAGATGAGCAGGGCTTCAACTTCCGTGGCGGTCGACTGCGGTAATGATGAAGCCGATACCACGGTCATCTTGGAGAAGAATGGAGCCACGAGGGGGTTCCTTGGTGACGATTAGGGTCTGCTGTGGTGGTCTATATGGAGAGGGGGTGGACGAGGCACTCGAATTTGAGCTGCGGCTGACGGCAAGGCTTCGGCCATGGAGGTGGATGGAGGGCGCGGGAGAGAGAGAGAGTTGGTCCAGGGAGATTCCTGGGTGGAGTGGAGTGGCTTGCGCTGTCGATAACGAGCCCGAGGTGGTCATTTTATAGCACGGGAACGTCAATTCAGCGGATCACGGCTTCACTGACTCCGGCGGCGGCCATTAATGGCGAGGAGAGGCGGTGGCGAGGCCGTTGGGGTCGGTAAGGTGGCCGGTACGGTTTGGTATGGACGGTGGAGGCCCGAAGTAATGGAGGGGGTGCGCTGGACGGCTCCGATGACTTGGGCGGTGGCGTGGTCAGGACGGCAGTAGCGGGCGGCGGCGATGGTCGGCGCCAGGCGGTGCTGGAGGCCAGGGTGGGGTGTCGGCGAGCTTCTAGGTGGTCGAGTTGATCCAGACGAGGGCTAAGGCGAGCGTGGGCAGCAGCAAAAGAGCAACAGCAGATCGATGCCGTGACTGCAGTTCGTGCACTCTGGCCGCGCTCTCTGCACGCATGCAGGGTGTTCGACCAAATGCCAGAGCACACTAGGGAGCTCTATTTGAGTTGATTTTTGGCAAGGTGGCGCTATCTGGTGTGGTGAGAGTGATGGACATGTTAGTGTGGCCAGATGATCAAGTGTACAATGCAAGATCATGAGGATGCAAGTTTCTGCCATGCTCACAACCTGTCTGATAAAATGCTATGGCTATCTAGGAAACCTTGTTGGAAGTGAGATTTGGCAGGATGGTGTCTCTTTGGATGAGAAGGAAGGTGGTGGAGTTGTTTTGTGAAAAGGAGAAACTTGCTAGTGCAAGTTTGGAAAAATTTCTGTTCTGGACAGAAACTTGGGGGTTTTATTTGGTGAACTAAAAAGAGGTAGTTGGAGCTGGTGTTCTGGAATTAAGGGTTTCTTAGGAAGGACTAGAGGTGGGAATAATTGCAGAATTTTTGAGGCAATAAAAATTGAGGTTGTAGTTCAAAGCTGAATCTGGACCAGAACTGAAAGGAGGATGTTTTGCTCAAATTATTCAAATGACCAAGTTGGGTTTTTTCATAAAAGTAATCTATAGGCATCACATGAGCCCTCATAATTTTTGTGGAATTTTTAGAGAATTATTTAAAATGGTTGTAGTGCAACAGAGGCATTTAAAATATTGAAACTGCCTTTAAAAGAATTATCTTGGGCAAAATTTTATTATGAAAATAATTCCTACTGTTATTTAAAATATAAATGAATTGATTTAAGAAAACTACCAAGGCTCATAATATTATTTTTTTTAATTATATGGAGGGAAGAATTTTGGATAACAGAAACAGAAAATACTCTGAAATAATAAAAGACCTAATAAAGTTCCAAAATTTTATTTCTGGCCAAATTTTACTTAATAAAAACATGGTTAAATTTTTGGGGTGTTACAATATATCACCAAAATTAACACTGACAGTTTATTTAGCGCAATCAATCGTAGCATTAACAGTATTCAAGAAAGGTCTACTAAATATAATGGGACAAAAATTATCTTGTGGAGAACCGAGGACTAGAAAATCAGTAGGGTATTTTATTTTTCCACACAAGACTTCAACATTTCAAACAATTCCAAGCGGTGAAATAGTATCTCTATTTGCGAGCTAAATAGTAACATCAATATCTTCAATCTCAACAGGTGCAATATCATTCATCACTTCTTGATACAGAGTAAACGGAATAGCACTCACAGTAGCACCAATATCACATCAACCATGGTAACAATGATCTCCAATTTTAACAGAAATAACAGGCATGCCAACTACAGGTTTATTTTTATCTTTAGGGTCTGGCTTAGCAATTCTAGTTGCTTCATCACAGAAATATATGACATGTCCATCAATATTATCAACCAAAAGATCTTTAACCATTGCAACACTAGGTTCAACCTTAATTTTTTTAGAAGGTCTAGGTGCTCTAATATTACTCTTATTAACCACAGTTGAAGCTTTAGCATGTTCCTTAATCCTAACAGGGAAAGGAGGTTTCTCAATATAAGCAGTAGGCACAACTGGATCAACATGGTAAACAATTGTTTCTTCTTTAACACTAACAGGTTCTTCTTTCAATTCAATAGGTGGATGATATTTAAACCATTTCTCCTTAGGGAGATCAACATGAGCAGCAAAAGATTCACAAAAGGTAGATACTATCTCAGAGTCAAGTCCATATTTAGTGCTAAACTTTCGAAAAGCATCAGTTTCCATAAAAGATTTAACACAATCAAACTCAAGATTTATACCTGACTCATTACCTTTGTCAATTTCCCAATCTTCATAATTGCGTTTAATTCTTTCAAGAAGATCCCATCTGGATTCAACAGTTCTCTTCATAAAGGAACCAGCAGAAGAAGTATCGAGCATGGATTGATCATTATGAGAAAACCGAGCATAAAAGTTTTGAAGAATTATTTCTCTCGAGAGCTCATGATTGGGGCATGTATGCAACATATACTTGAGCCTCCCCCAAGCTTGAGCGATACTTTCTCCTTCACGAGGCCAAAAATTATATATATAATTCCGATCACGATGAACCAAATGCATAGGATAAAATTTCTGGTGGAATTCTAGCTTCAACCGGTTCCAATACCATGTGTCAGTATCATCACAAAACCTATAGCATGTCAATGCCTTTCCCTCCAAAGATAAAGGGAATACTTTCTTCTTAACTCCATCTCAGGATAGACTTGCAAGCTTAAATAATCCACAAATTTCATCCACATAGATCAAGTGCATATCAGGATGTACCGTTCCATCTCCTGCATAAGGATTAGCTAGCAGTTTCTCTATCATACCCGAAGGAATTTCATAATAAATATTTTCAGTAGGTTCAATAGGTTGAGGAGCAACTCTTATTGCTTCCGGTCGAGGTGAAGATACCCCAAACAAACCCCTCAAAGGATTGTTTTCCATAGTGACAAGTGACAATAAATTTCAGCACGTAATATAAATGTTTCCTTACCAAATTCCACTCACCAAAGGCACTTCACTCCCCGGCAACGGCGCCAGAAAAGAGTCTTGATGACCCACAAGTATAGGGGATCAATCGTAGTCCATTCGATAAGTAAGAGTGCCGAACCCAACGAGGAGCCGAAGGAAATGACAAGCGGTTTTCAGCAAGGTATTTTCTGCAAGCACTGAAATTGTCGATAACGAGTAGTTTGATAGCAAGATAATTTGTAACAAGTGACAAGTAGCAATAGTAACGAAGGTGCAGCAAGGTAGCCCAATCCTTTTGTTGCAAAGGATAAGCCGGAACGATCTCTTATAATAAGCTAAATGTTCTCGAGGACACATGGGAATTTCATCTAGTCACTTTCATCATGTTTGTTTGATTCGCGTTCGCTACTTTGATAATTTGATATGTGGGTGGACCGGTGCTTGGGTGTTGTTCTTACTTGAACAAACCTCCCACTTATGATTAACCCCTCTCGCAAGCATCCGCAACTACGAAAGAAGAATTAAGATAAATCTAACCATAGCATTAAACATATGGATCCAAATCAGCCCCTTACGGAATAGCGCATAAACTAGGGTTTAAGCTTCTGTCACTCTAGCAACCCATCATCTAATTACTACTCCACAATGCCCTTGGGCCCAAAGATGGTGAAGTGTCATGTAGTCGACGTTCACATGACACCACTAAGAGAATCAACAACACACATATCATCAAAATATCAAACGAATACCAAATTCACATGATTACTTATGACAAGACTTCTCCCATGTCTTCAAGAACAAAAGTAACTACTCACACATCATATTCATGTCCAAGATCAGAGGGGTATTAAATAGCATAATGGATCTGAACATATAATCTTCCACCAAATAAACCAACTAGCACCAACTACAAGATCTAATTAACACTACTAGCAACCCACAGGTACCAATCTGAGGTTTTGAGACAAAGATTGAATACAAGAGATGAACTAGGGTTTGAGATGAGATGGTGTTGGTGAAGATGTTGATGAAGATTGGTCCTCCCATGATGAGAGGATCGTTGGTGATGACGATGGCTTCGATTTCCCCCTCCCGGAGGGAAGTATCCCCAGCGGAATCGCTCCGCCAGAGAGCAAAAGTGCTCCTGCCCAAGTTCCGCCTCGAGACGGCGGCGCTCCGTCCCGAAAGTCCTCTCCTTATTTTTTCTAGGGCAAATGGGCTTATATACGAGAAAATGGGCACCGGAGGCTGGCCAGGGGCCCCACAAGCCACCAGGGCGGCACTGGTGCCTCGTGGGCACCTGGGTGACCCCCTCTGGTACTTCTTTTCTCCAGTATTTTTTATTTATTCCAAAATAAATCTCCGTGAAATTTCAGCTCATTTGGAGATGTGCAGAATAGGTATCTCTGATAGCTTTTTCAGGTCCAGAATTCCAGCTGCCGGCAATCTCCCTCCTTATGTTAATCTTTCATATTAAGAGAGAAAAGGCATTAGAATTGCTCCACAAAGTGTTATATTGAGTAAAAGCACTATAAATAACAGTAGGAAAACATGATGCAAAATGGACGTATCAGGATGTCAGATGGTTGCCATGCAAACACATCGACATTCGCCCGCGGGAAGGCAATGAGCGTGCTTTCCTATTTGCTGTCAAGGGTGGCACTGATGGTGAAGGTACCGCCAGTGCCGTCCTCCTTTGCGGACACCTTCTTGGTTGCTGGTGGAGTAGCTTTGGATTTCTTGGTGGTAGAGCTCTCCGGTAAATCCTCAATGGGTGCGCAGCACTCCAAAGAGGTGCGCTTCCCGGAAGACTTATCAGAAGTCTTGCCGCTCTTCTTGCTTTTCTTCTCCTTGTTGGCGGGAGCAGGTGCTTTGGCGGTAGATACTGCAACCGCTTCTCTGTACATCTTATCGACGCAAATAACTGCATCTTTCTTGTCGGAGTTGATGGAAATGACACCCATCGGCCCTGGCATCTTCAATGTGTTATAGGCATAATGGGATGCTGCCATTAACTTAGCCAAAGCTGGGCGGCCAAGAATTCCATTATACGGCAAGGGGATCTTGACAACATCAAACACAATCTTCTCTGTTCTGTAATTCAATTCCCCGCCAAACGTTACCGGCAATGTGAACTTTCCTTTGGGTTGGCTCCTTCCCGGGTTCACTCCTTGAAACGTTCCAGTCTGTTCAAGCTCTTCATCGGGAATCTGCAGCCTCTTGATTACTTCTGGAGAAATCAAATTTAAGCCGGCCCCAACGTCAACTAACATTTTCGTGACCTGAAGATTGTGAATTGTTGATGAAACCAACAACGGGAAACACCCGACCGTAGTTGTGCGATCAGGGTGATCCTCGGCATCGAAAATGATAGGCATGTGTGACCACTTGAGTGGCTTTTGAGCACCTATTGCCGGCTCGGCTGCATTGACCTCACGTGCCCACTGCTTGAGTTGGCGGTGAGAGGAATGCAGAGATGCACCCCCGTAAATATACATGGCCTCAGTTGCCTTCTGGAATTCTTGCTCACTGGACTCTCTGTCGTCCTCTTCTTCTTCACTTCCACCATCTTCCTCTTTCTTTTCGCGGCCTCTAGCAGGCTTCTCTTTTTGGTGCTTGCCCTTGCCGCGGCGACCTCCTCGACCACCACGACCCTTTTTGCCAGATCCGCCAGCACCATCCTGGCCCTTCTCCTTGTCGCATTTTTCATATTCAGTTTCTGCTTCTCAACAAGGTGCTCGACTTGCCGGCACTCTTGGAGATCATGGCCTTTGGTGCGGTGAATCTTGCAGTATGGCCCATCATATTTACCGGCCTTCTCGTTTGCCGCCGCCTCCTGACAAGCTACGCATACAGTAGCCTCCTTGCCGGAGTCTTCCGTTTTAGCTTTCTTGGCAGTGTCGGAGTTGCCAGACCCTTCGACAGCCATTACAGTTTTGCCTTTGCGCTTCCTGTTGCGCTTTCAGCCCTTCTTCTTCGGGGTGGCAGCATCGTCATCCTCGGAATCCACCTAGGCACCAGCGTCCTCCCCAGGAAGTCTCCTTCCTTCCTCAACGCGCGCACACTTATCCGCCAACATGTAGAGCTCGTTGATGACCCACAAGTATAGGGGATCAATCAGAGTCCTTTCGATAAGTAAGAGTGTCGAACCCAACGAGGAGCAGAAGGAAATGACAAGCGGTTTTCAGCAAGGTAATTTCTGCAAGCACTAAAATTATCGGTAACGAGTAGTTTGATAGCAAGATAATTTGTAACAAGTGACAAGTAACAATAGTAACAAAGAGTGCAGCAAGGTGGCCCAATCCTTTTTATAGCAAAGGACAAGCCAGAACGATTTCTTATAATAAGTAACACGTTCTCGAGGACACATGGGAATTTCATCTAGTCACTTTCATCATGTTTGTTTGATTCGCATTCGCTACTTTGATAATTTGATATGTGGGTGGACCGGTGCTTGGGTGCTGTTCTTACTTGAACAAACCTCCCACTTATGATTAACCCCTCTCGCAAGCATCCGCAACTACGAAAGAAGAATTAAGATAACTCTAACCATAGCATTAAACATATGGATCCAAATCAGCCCCTTACGGAATAGCGCATAAACTAGGGTTTAAGCTTCTGTCACTCTGGCAACCCATCATCTAATTACTACTCCACAATGCATTCCCTTAGGCCCAAAGATGGTGAAGTGTCATGTAGTCGACGTTCACATGACACCACTAAGAGAATCAACAACATACATATCATCAAAATATCGAACGAATACCAAATTCACATGATTACTTATGACAAGACTTCTCCCATGTCCTCAAGAACAAAAGTAACTACTCACAAATCATCATCTTGCCCAAGATCAGTAGGGTATTGAATAGCATAATAGATCTGAACATATAATCTTCCACCAAATAAACCAACTAGCATCAACTACAAGATGTAATCAACACTACTAGCAACCCACAGGTACCAATCTGAGGTTTTGAGACAAAGATTGAATACAAGAGATGAACTAGGGTTTGAGATGATATGGTGCTGGTGAAGATGTTGATGAAGATTAGTCCTCCCAAGATGAGAGAATCGTTGGTGGTGTCGATGGCAACGATTTCCCCCTCCCGGAGGGAAGTATCCCCGGCAGAATCTCTCCGCCGGAGAGCAAAAGTGCTCCTGCCCAAGTTCCGCCTCGAGACGGCGGCGCACCATCCCGAAACTCTTCTCTATAAATTTTTTAGGTCAAATGCACTTATATACCAGAAAATGGGGGCCAGAAGTGGGCCAGGGGCCCCACAAGGTACCAGGGCGCGCCTGGGAGGGGGGTGGCACGCCCTGGTGCCTCGTGGGCACCTGGGTGGCCCCCTTTGGTACTTTTTGCTTCCAGTATTTTTTATATATTCCAAAATAAATCTCCAGAAAATTTCAGCTCATTTGGAGATGTGCAGAATAGGTATCTCTGACATAGCTTTTTCAGGTCCAGAATTCCAGCTGCCGGCATTCTCCCTCCTTGTGTAAATCTTGCATATTAAGAGAGAAAAGGCATTAGAATTGCACCACAAAGTGTTATATTGATTAAAAACACTATAAATAACAGTAGCAAAACATGATGCAAAATGGACGTATCAACTCCCCCAAGCTTAGACCTCGCTTGTCCTCAAGCGAAAGCCAATATCGATAATCATGTCCACATGTTTAGAGAGAGAGGTGTCGATAAAAACAAAATACGGACATAGAGCATCATGATCATTATTATAACAGCAATATTTATTATCATAAACTTCTCATGAGCATGTAACAATTCATCACAACAATGAAGTATAAGGCATAAACTTTCTTGAAAACTAACAAACTATGTTCTCAGTCAACAATGCAATTGCAATTCATCATATTTTCAGGAAGGGTCTCATGTAGGAGCTATTTTAGCAAGTCCACATACTCAACCATCATTTAGTCTTCTATGATTGCTAACACTCACGACATATATATGGAGCAAAAAGTTTCAGCCAGACACATAGAAAGATAGGGGCTTATAATTTCGCCTCCCAACTTATTCACCTCAAGGGTGATGTCAACAATAATAACTCATGATCACTCATATCCAACTGGATATATGTGCCTAGATCTTTCCCCACCACATGATGCTTGCAAAAGAGAAAAATAAAAAGGAATAGAGGAGAACACTATTGACTCTTGCATAAAAAGTAAATACATAAAAGTAAAGGATATGCCCTTCGCAGAGGGAAGCAGAGGTTGTCATGCGCTTTTTGTTGTTGGATGCAAGAGCTCTTAATGCAAAGGAATGTCACTTTATATTGGCCCTTGTGATAGCAACCTTTATTATGCAGTCTGTCGCTTTTATTTCTTTACCATCAAAAGTTCGTACAAAGCTTATTTCCCTTACAATAAAAGTTCAGACATATTTAGAGGCAATTTTTATTGCTTTTTGCACCGATGACAACTTACTTGAAGGATCTTATTCAATCCATAGGTAGATATAGTGGACTCTCATGACATGAAACTGGGTTTAAGGGTTTTGGATGCACAGGTAGTATCTCTACTTGGTCCAGATTTTTGGCTAGCAAAGGTATTGGGCAAGCACCACATGTTGGAGGATCTATAACAATATAACTTCTATGTGAATATGAACAAACATAATTCATTACATTGTCTTCCTTGTCCAACGTCAGCAATTTGGCATAAAATATTTAATGGGGGCTCACAATCATCAAAGATGTCCAAGATAGTGTATTTGCATGTGAATCTTATCTTCCCTTATTAATTCTTTCATGAATTGCATCATTGACTAATACTATGTTTGTTATCCTCCAATAAATTTTACCACTTATACTTTTCTTTATGTAATGTCATTAGTTTACATAAGATTAGCATATGATCTTTTTCATTATTTTTAGTGCTATGATTGAAACATGAAGGAAAAGAGGCAAAAACTCAAACTACTCTTTATTATATAGCTCTCAACTCGATTACATAGATAGATGGATCACAAAACTAACACTCGAAAATAGATCATACTAAACTTTTATTCAACTAGATCATGAAATATCTAAGGATCAAACTAAAAGTAGGTAAAGATAATGAAAGTGATGGTGATACGATACCGGGGCACCTCCCCCAAGCTTGGCACAAGCCAAGGGTAGTGCCCATACCCATGTGCTCAAGTTTCCTTCTCCGGTGATGGTGGTGGTGATGAAGTGATGGGCTTGTCCTCCGGCTTCCATGGCATAGGTGCCCCATCATAAAAAGATGAACGAGTCTCCGGAGTCCTGAAACTTGCAGCTAAACTCATACCTTTGAATCTTGCCTCATACTCATAATTTTGATTTTGAAGATAATAGATTTGGCCTTGAAGATAGTCGATCCGTTCATTGAGCTTGAAGATGATGTCCCCCATCGATCGATCATCCACCTTGCGATCACGGGTGAACTACGTGATCATGGAGTGGTTGGTGCTGAGTCCACGTTCCACCATCCCTTGGCACTTGAAGATCTCCTGCTCCACCGCCTCGAGCCTGGACTCCACGCTCCCGGTCTTCTTGGGTCCTTGAACATCCCGGATGTGAAGCACCCCCTCACGCATCTCAATGGCTTGAGGGTGTTTCATCACCTCCGGTAGGTAGGGGTTGATGACCTTCTCGTAGAACTTGTCCTTGGGAGAGGTTGGTGGTGCCATAGCGATCTAGATCTGTCAGAAAAATAGCACGAATCAAGAACAGAGGAGATTTCTGCGATACGGTGGTCAAAACATCTGGAAGTATATATAAAGATTTTTTATCCTGCAAAACAAGTAATCCAGAAGAAAAATGGAGTCGGGAGGGCTCACGTGGGGCCCACGAGCCACCAGGGCGCGCCAGGGGGGTGGCGCGCCCTGGTGCCTCGTGGGCACCAGGTGGGTCCCCTCGGCTGTTTCTTATTTTTTGTATTTTTCTAAATATTCCAAAACTGACAGAAAATATTTTTATGGAATTTTTGGAGACGGTTTACTTACCGTATCACATACCTCTTCCTTTTCAGGGTTCTGGAGTGTTCCCAAAGGTCTCTCTTATGTATTCCTCCGGTGTAATTGTTTCAATAATATTAGTTTCAACATTAATGGGGGTACCTGAAATATAATGCTTAATTCTCTGCCCATTCACCACTCTCGGATTAGTGCCTTCGGAGTTGTTTATTTTGATGGCTCCGGAGCGACAAACTTCTTCGATGATATACGGTCCTTCCCATTTAGAGAGAAGCTTCCCTGCAAAGAATCTCAAACGAGAGTTGTACAATAAAACTTGCTCACCCACTTTGAATTCCCATTTTTGAATTCTTCTATCATGCCATCTTTTAACTTTTTCTTTAAACAATTTGGCATTTTCATAGGCTTGGGTTCTCCATTCATCTAACGAGCTAATATCAAATAACCTCTTTTCACCGGCAAGTTTAAAATCATAATTTAGTTCTTTAATTGCCCAATATGCTTTATGTTCTAACTCAAGAGGCAAATGACATGCTTTTCCATAAACCATTTTATAAGGAGACATACCCATAGGAATTTTATAAGCAGTTCTATAAGCCCATAATGCATCGTCAAGTTTCTTAGACCAATTCTTTCTAGATCTATTGACGGTTTTTTGCAAAATTAATTTTATTTCTCTATTGCTCAATTCAACTTGACCACTAGTTTGAGGGTGGTATGGAGATGCAATTCTATCGTTGACATCATATTTAGCAAGCAATTTACGGAATGCACCATGAATAAAATGTGAACCACCATCAGTCATTAAATATCTAGGGACTCCAAACCTTGGGAAAATAACTTCTTTAAGCATTTTAATAGAAGTGTTATGATCAACACTACTAGTTGGAATAGCTTCTACCCACTTAGTAACGTAATCAACAGCAACTAAAATATGAGTATACCCATTGGATTTAGGAAAAGGTCCCATATAATCAAATCCCCAAACATCAAATGGTTCAACAGCAAGTGAATAGTTCATAGGCATTTCCTGACGTCTAACAACATTACCAATTCTTTGACATTCATCACAAGATAAGACAAACTTACGAGCATCCTTAAAAAGAGTAGGCTAATAAAAACCAGATTGCAATACCTTATGTGCAGTTCTGTCTCCCGCATGGTGTCCTCCGTAAGCCTCGGAGTGACACTTCCGTAGGATTTGTTCCTGTTCATGCTCAGGTATACAACGCCTAATAATACCATCTACTCCTTCTTTATAAAGATGCGGGTCATCCCAGAAATAATGTCTTAAATCAAAGAAGAAATTTTTCTTTTGTTGGTATGTGAAACTAGGTGGTATGTATTTAGCAACAATGTAATTAGCATAATCTGCATACCATGGAGTATTACGAGAAGCATTTATGATAGCTAATTGTTCATCAGGAAAATCATCATTAATAGGAAGTGGGTCATCAAGAACATTTTCAATTCTAGACAAATTATCTGCTACGGGATTCTCAGCTCCCTTTCTATCAATAATATGCAAGTCAAATTCTTGTAGCAATAAAACCCACCTAATGAGTCTAGGTTTAGCATCTTTCTTTTCCATAAGATATTTAATAGCAGCATGATCGGTGTGAACAGTTACTTTAGAATCAACTATATAAGATCTGAATTTATCACATGCAAACACAACTGCTAGAAATTCTTTTTCAGTAGTAGCATAATTTCTTTGGGCACTGTCTAGAGTTTTACTAGCATAATGGATAACATTTAATTTCTTATCAACTCTCTGTCCTAGAACAGAACCAACAGCATAATCACTAGCATCACACATAATTTCAAAAGGCAAGTTCCAATCAGGTGGTTGAATAATGGGTGCAGTGGTTAAGGCTTTCTTAAGTGTTTCAAAGGCTTCTAGACAATCATCATCAAAAACAAATGGAACATCTTTTTGCAAAAGATTGGTAAGAGGCCTAGAAATCTTAGAGAAGTCTTTAATAAACCTCCTATAGAAACCAGCATGACCAAGGAAACTTCTTATACCTTTAATATCTTTAGGACATGGCATTTTCTCAATAGCATCAACCTTAGCTTTATCAACTTCAATACCTCTCTCAGAAATTTTATGCCCCAAGACAATACCTTCATTTACCATAAAGTGGCACTTCTCCCAATTCAAGACAAGATTAGTTTCTTCACATCTCTGCAAAACTCGATCAAGGTTGCTTAAGCAATCATCAAAAGAAGTTCCGTAAACGGAGAAATCATCCATGAACACCTCAACAATCTTTTCACAAAAGTCAGAGAATATAGCAGTCATACATCTTTGAAAGGTAGCAGGTGCATTGCATAAACCAAAAGGCAGACGTCTATAATCATAAGTTCCAAAAGGACAAGTAAAGGTGGTTTTCTCTTGATCAGATTGTGATACGGGTATTTGAGAAAAGCCAGAATAACCATCTAGGAAACAAAAGTGTGTATGCTTAGACAATCTGTCTAACATTTGATCGATAAAAGGTAAGGGGTAATGATCTTTTCTAGTTGCTCTGTTTAATTTTCTAAAATCAATTACCATCCTATAACTAGTTACAATTCTTTGTGTAATGAGTTCATTTTTATCATTAGGAACAACTGTGATACCTCCTTACTTAGGGACACAATGAATGGGACTTACCCATCTACTATCAGCTATGGGATAGATTATACCTGCTTCCAGAAGTTTTAATATTTCAGTTCTTACCACCTCTTTCATCTTAGGATTTAATCGTCGTTGGTGGTCGACAACTGGTTTAGCATCAGGCTCCATATTAATTTTGTGCTGACATAGAGTAGGACTAATGCCCTTAAGATCATCAAGAGTATATCCAATAGCAGCTCGGTGCTTCCTCAGAGTTTTCAGTAATCTCTTTTCTTCATGCTCTGAAAGGTTAGCACTAATAATAACAGGATATATCTTCTTTTCATCAAGATAAGCATATTTCAATGTATCAGGCAATTGCTTCAATTCAAATACAGGATCACCCTTAGGTGGAGGAGGCCCTCCAAGAGTTTCAACAGGCAAATTGTGTTTAAGGATAGGTGGCTGATCAAAGAACATTCTATCTATTTCGTTTCTATCATTCATATGCATATCATTCTCATGGTCCAGCAAATATTGTTCTAACGGATCAGTAGGAGGTACGGCAATAGAAGCAAGACCAATTATTTCATCTTTACTAGGAAATTCTTTATCGTGAGGTTGTCTACGAAATTTGGAGAAATTAAACTCATGAGACATACCACCAAAATCAACACTAACAATTTCTTTAGCGCAATCAATCTTGGCATTAACAGTGTTCAAGAAAGGTCTACCAAATATAATGGGACAAAAATCATCTTGTGGAGAACCAAGGACTAGAAAATCAGTAGGGTATTTTATTTTTCCACACAAGACTTCAACATCTCTAACGATTCCAAGTGGTGTAATGGTATCTCTGTTTGCAAGTTTAATAGTAACATCAATGTCCTCAATTTCAGCGGGTGCAATATCATTCATAATTTCTTGATATAAGGTAAACGGAATAGCACTCACACTAGGACCCAAATCACATAAGCCATGATAACAATGATCTCCTATTTTAACTGAGACAACAGGCATGCCCACAATGGGTCTGTTTTTATCTTTAGAATCAGGTTTAGCAATTCTAGCTGCTTCATCGCAGAAGTAAATAACATGCCCATCTATATTATCAACCAAGAGATCATTAACCATTGCAACATTAGGTTCAACTTTAATTTGTTTAGAGGGTCTAGGTGCTCTAATATTACTTTTGTTAACCACAGTTGAAACTTTAGCATGTTCCTTAATCCTAACAGGAAAAGGTGGTTTCTCAATATAAGCGGTAGGCACAACTGGATCAACATGGTAAACAATTGTTTCTTCTTTAACACTAACGGGTTCCTCAATCTTTTCTTTAACAGGGGGATGATATTTAAACCACTTCTCCTTAGGGAGATCAACATGAGTAGCAAATGATTCACAAAAGGAAGCTACTATCTCAGAGTCAAGTCCATATTTAGTGCTAAACTTATGAAAAGCATCGGTAGTCATAAAAGATTTAACACAATCGAACTCAAGTATTATACCTGACTCATTACCTTTGTCGAGTTCCCAATCTTCAGAGTTGCGTTTAATTCTTTCCAGAAGATCCCATCTGAATTCAATAGTTTTCTTCATAAAGGAGCCAGTCGAAGAAGAATCGAGAGTATTTCGATTATCATGAGAAAGCCGAGCATAAAAATTCTGTAAGATAATTTCTTTTGAGAGCTCATGATTGGGGCATGTGTACATCATATACTTAAGCCTCCCCCAAGCTTGAGCGATGCTTTCTCCTTTACGAGGCCAAAAATTATATATATAATTCCGATCACGATGAACCAAATGCATAGGATAAAATTTCTGACGGAATTCCAGTTTCAATCGATTCCAGTCCCATGTATCGGTATCATCACATAGCCTATACCATGTCAATGCCTTTCCCGCCAAAGATAAAGGGAATACTTTCTTCTTAACTCCATCTCCGGATAAACCTGCAAGCTTAAACAATCCACAAATTTCATCCACATAGATCAAGTGCATATCAGGATGTATTGTTCCATCTCCTGCATAAGGATTAGCTAGCAGTTTATCTATCATACCCGAAGGAATTTCATATTCAATATTTTCAGTAGGTGCAGTAGGTTGAGGAGCAAATTTTGGTGTTTCCGGTCGAGGTGAAGATACCACGAACAAACCCCTCAAAGGATTACTTTCCATAGTGACAAGTGACAGTAAATTTTAGCACGTAATATAAATGTTTCCTTACCAAATTCCACTCACCAAAGGCGCTTCACTCCCCGGCAACGGCGCCAGAAAAGAGTCTTGATGACCCACAAGTATAGGGGATCAATCGTAGTCCTTTCGATAAGTAAGAGTGTCGAACCCAACGAGGAGCAGAAGGAAATGACAAGCGGTTTTCAGCAAGGTAATTTCTGCAAGCACTGAAATTATCAGTAATGAGTAGTTTGATAGCAAGATAATTTGTAACAAGTGACAAGTAACAATAGTAACAAAGAGTGTAGCAAGGTGGCCCAATCCTTTTTATAGAAAAGGACAAGCCGGAACTATTTCTTATAATAAGTAACATGTTCTCGAGGACACATGGGAATTTCATCTAGTCACTTTCATCATGTTTGTTTGATTCGCGTTCGCTACTTTGATAATTTGATATGTGGGTGGACCGGTGCTTGGGTGATGTTCTTACTTGAACAAACCTCCCACTTATGATTACCCCCTCTCGCAAGCATCCGCAACTACGAAATAAGAATTAAGATAACTCTAACCATAGCATTAAACATATGGATCCAAATCAGCCCCTTACGGAATAGCGCATAAACTAGGGTTTAAGCTTCTGTCACTCTAGCAACCCATCATCTAAATACTACTCCACAATGCATTCCCTTAGGCCCAAAGATGGTGAAGTGTCATGTAGTCAATGTTCACATGACACCACTAAGAGAATCAACAACATACATATCATCAAAATATCGAACGAATACCAAATTCACATGATTACTTATGACAAGACTTCTCCCATGTCCTCGAGAACAAAAGTAACTACTCACAAATCATCATCATGCCCAAGATCAATAGGGTATTGAATAGCATAATAGATCTGAACATATAATCTTCCACCAAATAAACCAACTAGCATCAACTACAAGATGTAATCAACACTACTAGCAACCCACAGGTACCAATCTGAGGTTTTGAGACAAAGATTGAATACAAGAGATGAACTAGGGTTTGAGATGAGATGGTACTGGTGAAGATGTTGATGAAGATTAGTCCTCCCACGATGAGAGGATCGCTGGTGGTGTCGATGGCGACGATTTCCCCCTCCCGGAGGGAAGTATCCCCGGCAGAATCTCTCCGCCGGAGAGCAAAAGTGCTCCTGCCCAAGTCTCTATAATTTTTTTAGTTCAAATGCACTTATATACCAGAAAATGGGGGCCAGAAGTGGGCCAGGGGCCCCACGAGGTACCAGGGCGCGCCTGGGGGGGTGGCGCGCCCTGGTGCCTCATGGGCACCTGGGTGGCCCCCTCTGGTACTTTTTGCTTCCAGTATTTTTTATATATTCTAAAATAAATCTCCAGAAAATTTCAGCTCATTTGGAGATGTGCAGAATAGGTATCTCTGACATAGCTTTTTCAGGTCCAGAATTCCAGCTGCCGGCATTCTCCCTCCTTGTGTAAATCTTGCATATTAAGAGAGAAAAGGCATTAGAATTGCTCCACAAAGTGTTATATTAATAAAAAAACACTATAAATAACAGTAGCAAAACATGATGCAAAATGGACGTATCACTCGTTGACAGTCTTCGGCAGCTTGATGTTCATCTTTTCCCACATCCTTCGATTGCACACGTTCATGTGGAAGGCGGCAATCACGGCTGTGGGGTGCACATCCAGAATATTGCGGTGCACGCGGCTAAATCTCTGGATGTACTTGCGCAAAGTTTCACCATCTCTTTGCGGGATCACTTGTAGGTCGCTGGGCTGTCCAAGGGCCTTGTGGCCTCCGGTAAAGGCACCAACAAACTCATTGCAGAGATCTGACCACGAAGAAATGGAGTTCTCCGGCAAGTGCATCAGCCAAGATCTCATGTTGGGCTTTAGTACCAATGGAAAATAGTTGGCGAGAATCTTCTCGTCTCTTCCCCCGGCAGCTTGTACGACAATCGTGTATATGCCCAGAAACTCCACCGGGTTCAGCTTGCCGTCGTACTTTTCTGGTACTTCTGGCTTGAAGGCCTGGAAGGACGGCCAGCGGACTTGCCGCGGCTCACGAGTGAAGGCTGGACATCCAACCTCGTAAGGCAGATATCCGCCAACCTCGGGCACAGGCTCATCAACGACTGGGCCGTTGCGCGCATCAGATTAACGGTGCACCTCCCGGTGCCGTTCGATGGTGGTGCGGGCGTCCTCTACTCGCCTGTTTTGCAGCACTTGCCGCTGATCTTGCCACACTCGCGGATCCGAAGAAGCCATCGACATCTCGTCGGGCTCAAAAGATCGCTGAGTTTGCCGCGGTTGCTGTTGACGTTGTTGCTGTTGAAGTTGTTGCCGCAGAGGTGATTGCACCGTTGGTGCAATGCCATCAACACGGCCACCAGTTGGAGCCACTAGTGCTATTTGCGGATGCCAAGATGGTCCTGCCTGCTGCGATCCGCTGGCTTCGGCAAATCCAATCAGGCTCTGGATGGTGGCTCTCCACTCATCCATCTTGTCTGCTACCGGAGGAAAGTTCAGCAGCATCTGGGCTCGCGCCATCGCCTCTGCCGCTGTGACTGGCATGGCCGGAAGCAAAGAACGCGACTTCAGTCTACTCCTGGCAGAGCCAGCAGGAGCACCATTGCGATCTTGCTGCCACGGCACATGATCAGCAGTGAGCTGTCGTGGCGGAGGTGGCGCCTAAGAATCTGGAACTTGATCGACAGGAGTCTTGCCATGTGGTCGTCGCCGCCCGGAGTCGTCGACGCCGCTCGGAGTTGCGATGTGCCCATTATGTGACGGGCGTGGTGTATGCCTTGATGCAGCATCTCTGGACGTCACCGCGGCGGGATCTTGGCTCGCGCCGGCCCAGGCATTGTTGCTCCAGTGGCTGCGCTCATCGACGCGGCGAGGAGGACGAGGAAGATGTTCATCCGCTCCGCCTGCGTCGTTGCGGCCTTGTTCGCCAGAGGGTCGAGGAAGTTGACTGCCTCCAGCGCCTCCGCCTCTTGCTCCGGCCACGGTAGGCACGGCGACCGCGCCGCCTGCGCCAGTTGTGCCAACCGCAGTGTCCGCACCGCCTTCAATGGCCGCGCCGTCTGCGCCGCCTGCGGATACATGCGAGGGAACCCTGGAGGTGGAAGGAGCCATCATCGTGATGCCCTTCTTCTTGGGGGCCATCGACGATGAAGAAGATGATGAAGCTGATGAAATCGACGCGCAGTCTGCTGATTCAGGTTCACGCAAGCGATCCCCCTACCTGGCGCGCCAAAGATGTCGTGCATACGACCATCTATGGGGCCATCTAGCCCCTTTGCGGTTCGACTAGGGAGATCGACGAGCACAAAGAGCAGAACCAGCAGAGATGCAAAGAGTTTACCCAGGTTCGGGCCACCGTGAGGTGTAGAACCCTACTCTTGCTTTGTGTATTGGATGTGTATGAGCACAAGTACAAGGAGCACTTCTCCCGGCAAGGCGCAGAGAGAGCAGCTATGCATGCAAGTTATGCAAAGGTTCGGTCCTTGTAACCATTGCCCTGGCCCTCCTTTTATAGCTCAAGGGGTCACCACGGTGGCAAAACAGTCATTACATACTGATTAGATAGCAAACAGTGCTATCATACCTAACTCTGCCAGTTTAGGACAAAAGCAATAAATGCTTCGTTCGGTGTCATGTGGAGGACTAGTCGCGGCAAGGTTTCTGCACCGCTCGCCCAGCTACCTCCTATTAGCTTGACACGCCTTCTGGACGGGTGTCATTAAAGGTAAATCTTCTTTCGGCGTGCTGACACGTGCCCTGACAAATCTCACCTAACTGCCTGTGGGCTTGACACCTCATCGATTAGCGACTAGCTGCTCGATGAGGTGGAGCGCTAACAGCTAGCGAGAGCTTGCCGTCACGGAGCTTGCCGGGCCTTCACCTTGGCGGGTTTTGATAGCTTCTCCCCCGGCAAAGATCTTGCCGGGTCTTCAAGTTGTATCTTCACCATTTCAGACCTCTGACTTCTGAGATCTTCTTTGCTTCTTGTAATCTAATCTTGATTTTGGTTTTAGTTATTTTCCGGCAAGCTTTCCCGACAAGAAGGCTGCTACTGCCTGTGCATAAGTCTGGAGTATTCTTAATACACCGACAATATCCGAATGTGATATGATAATGATATTAGTTAACAGACACATTTAATTGGTCAGCTAATGTTCCCACTTGAGTTTCCAAATGCACGTGGCCTGGTTTATCATGAACTTTGTTTGCAAATGTATAGAAAGAAGTGGAATCTCCATAATATGCTTCCTCTTCTATTTTTTAACATGTTCCTCTTCTGTTCTTCTTTAATAAGTACAGTATGTTCCTTGTCAGGAAGAGGAGCAGGGAGATCTGCAGTAAATAGGTGCTAGATGCTTTCAGCAGTTTGAGTTGGTCTGCCATAATATCCAGGAAATGCTAGGAGCTGTGTGGCCTTTGAGAGACTAGACTGATAGTAACAGTAGTGTGCCTTCAGTTGAATAGAGCTGGCCTATAGGGGATCGAAATGCTTTCGATTAGTAGCTGCAATACAACCCCATATTTTCAAGCCAGTTCCACTTTCCAGATTGATTTATGATGTTATGCTTTCCCCCTTTTATCTACACCGCTATCTGCCTAGATGCTTCGTGTTGTACTAGCAGCACTCCATCCTTCAAGCTAAACTACATGCCACTCATAATTCCAAAGCTTAGTTATCAAATTCAAATCTGATACGATACAGATACTAATAAAATAGAGACACATTTAATTGGTCAGCTAATGTTACTACGCGAGTTTTGAAATGCATGTGCGCCACATATAGACTCATGATGGAATACTATTTCTCTGTGCGCTCTCGTCATCATGCTTTGGCAATAAACTTTGCATACAGTATATTTTGAACCTATCATCTGCCAACTATCATTACTTCTGGAGCTCCCAACAGGGAGCCTCTTTTTTTTAGCAGTAGTGCCAGATTATATTAATGTACGCACCAAATTACAGCACACATGGGCTCTCTCATCAGAATTCCAGAGGTAGCACACAAGGGTTTACAGGGAGCCCCTATTATATTAGGATATCCTATGCATTTCAAAGATAATCTCACTACTATTTCTGTTTTCATGCATATCACATATTGAACATGATCACAATGAATATGAGATTGCGCGCATCAAAGGAATACTGCGGAAAAGTGCAATGGCTAACAAACTTGGCATCAAGGGATTGAGTTCCATTCTGGATGGAATTGTGACACCCTGGTTTTCCGCCAACTTTTCTTTCAAAAACCCCTTTTTGATTTTTGGCTTGGATTTTGATTTGACTGGCTCTATGGACTTAAAACTTGGGATTATTCTTACTCTCCTTTTCCCAAGTGACCAAAGTTCCCGAACACTTCTCTCAAGTCACGTTATCCCCATTCTTGCTCAATCTCAATTTTATTTCAATTAAAATATTCCTTTTCCATTAAAGGAATAATCCTTTGAGCTCTAGGTTGTGAAGCCACCTACATTTATGTTCTTCCAAAAATTCCAAGAAAATTCTCATAAATCCTTTGGACCATGTGAACCTTGGGTATGTGAAAATATTCAAGATTCCATGCCCATGGTGAGCACACCATCCAATTTTCGTTTCTGGTCATAATTTCAGTTTGTGAAGCAACTATATTTTAGACTGTTCCAAAAATTCTGAAACTAATCCAGGACATTCTCCTACCCATATGATCAGTCTCCACCAAATTTTGGCCCATTTCATTTAGCCATTTTCTCTATAAAATTCCTCTAAGTTTCTGACCAGAAGGGAGCCTTGTGAAGGAAGTACCTTTTATACTCACCCAAATGAGATGAAATTTTTATAGCATATTGCCACCACCAAATGACCCAAATATACCAAGTTTCAACTCCAGGAGACCATCCATGTGAGTGCAACAACTTCATCAAGTTTCTGGATCAAAATGTGGGTTGCACATGAACCATGATCAAAACTTGATGAAAATTCTTGCAACCTTCCGAGTCTGTAGTCCTTCTAACCTAGAATACCCCAGACAAATCCTTTGGCTCCATCTCCAACATATTTCTTCTCTGGAACCACCTCAAGTTGTTGTCCAGAAACTTTTCTGGAAGCCAGCGTGCTGTCCAAGCTAGCTTCTGTCAAACCAAATGCACAGTGAGGCCACAAGGTGAGTGGACTACCACGTAGACATGACTGGGCATGCTAGGGCGCACCGCGTGCACCCGTGCACGTGGTGACCATGCGTCTGGCTGGGCAAATCCGCGCTTTGTGCACCGAACCCTCTCGGGTCTCGCTGGCTCTGCGCGCATGCGTCGTCTCACCGTGTCCTCTAATGCCGACGTCCTCCCCGCCGTCCACCTGGCCCGTCTAGAAGTCTCTCGTCGCCGGCAGCGCCCTCGTCGGACGCAGCCAAGCGCCGCCACGCGTGGCACGGTACTGGCATTATGGCGGCACTGGCTGGCGTCTTCCGCCTCGAGCTGTAGCCATCGCCATTACTTCGCTGACCTCTCCTATCACTTCGCCGCACTCCGCGACAGCCAGCTCGCCGTCCTCGCCGTGCCAGCGCAACCGTGGCGGCATCCGGCCACCACAGCCTCGCTCGGCTATAAAAGGAGCTCCCCCGCCCCGTCTCTCCCCACCACTCGCTTCCTCCCCTCTCAATCACTGCCACACGCCTAGAAGCAGCACCGGGGAGGTCTCCTTCTTCATCTCCGGCGAGGTGCTCTGCCGTTCTACTCCTACTTCTCCAGCTCGCCTCCGTCCACCCCAGCACCAACCAAGATCACCGTCGAGCTCGTAGCGCTCCACTGACCACTCCCCGCCCCTCCCCTGCTCGAATCCTCGCCGGAGTCGTCAATCCCATCGACCCCCGAAGCTTGCTGCCGCCGGAGACGAAGGGGGCGACGCCGTCCGGCCAGCATTTGAGAAGCTACGGGTACGGGGTGAACCGCCGTCGAGTGCTTGATCCATCCCCACCGTATCCCAAGCTCGCCGTCGTCGCTATCGCCGGTGATCGCCGTCGGTGAGCCGCCTTGCCTCTGTTCCTCTCTCTCTCTCTCTGTTTAAACCCAGCCGGGTCCCACCTGTCAGTGGCCTAGCTTGCGCCCGAAGTGGTACATAAGTGGAGGCGTACTCCCACTTTACGCCTTCGATGTGGCCGCCCCTGGGATTTCCTGGATTTCTGTTTTCATTCAAATAATTCAGAAGTTTGACCCAACTTTGACCATTAATATCTTTTAAACCATAAGTCCAAATGAGTTCATTCTTTTTGCATCGTTTTTCTTATGAGCTCCTCTATTTGCTATAAAATTTTGGTATTTTTCTCTGATGTCTAGAATTTCTGGACAGAGAAAAAGGCTATATGTGATATTTACAAATGTGTTCAAAATATTTTTTTTCAGAGTGATTTTGACTAGTTGGTGAAGACTAGGTGTTTTCCCACACTCCCCTGGTGCAAGGCAAGCCAAAACTCTCATTTGCATAATTGCATTGCAATATCATGGTTTAAATAATGATTTTCATGCTAAAATTTGAATTATTTATAAAAGAGTTAATTCATGCAACACTTGGGGAAATTCTTGGATATGTTACTGTCATGTTGATGACTAGGATATTAGTAGCTAGTAGTTTTCAAGTTTGATGATGTCATGATGCAGTCAGATTAAGAGATTACCGTCTATGATTATTTTGTGATTTCACCCGGCAATTGTGGCTATGGAGTTGGTAGCAGTAGGTTAATCATATTGCTCATTAGATTTCTAGTTGGTTATTGTTGTAACTTGGATTACTGTGATACCGGAGTGTCAATTATGACTGAAAGTTACTTGTTAATCAAGTGCCACTGAACCAAGCTTTCCAGTGCAGCCACATCTGCCGGAATGGGACGGCCCTAACTTGGTCTAATCTCGTGCTCTCCTATTGGTACCACCAAAGAGGGAAGGTTATGCGTGTGTGCTACCCTGATCAGGTAGACGACAATAACCTTGTGAGCCCGGTTTGGTTATTGAGCTCCGGTCCCCGTTTGGGATAGTTTGTTTGGCCACGATGGTGGTAGGTGTCAGAAGTGACACAGGGGCCACCCAGGGCATAACCTCAGAGAGGATGTGTCGGTGGTGCGATGGGAGAGTCACAGGTTAGGCAGGTTTTGTTGGACGAAGGTCCATGGTGTGGGTAACGTGCACAACCTTTGCAGAGTGTAAGAATCTATTCGAATAGCCGCGTCCACGGTATTGGACACAGTTTGTACTAAGTCACACTGTCTGATCAACACCAATGAGGGGGTGACGTGTTAATGATGAAAGAACTCGTCTCTGTATAGTAAGGTGACCGCTTGTCAGAAGGCCGCTGGTAATTGCTGAGGATGATCCCGGGGATGATCGTCAGATGTTCTTGAGATGACCAAGAGTTGGTCACAAGAGTAAGTGGTTCAACCGAGTAGCCAAAAGCAAAGTAGTCTCTGTAACTGAGGTGACTTTTGTAGATAGTTTAGCAAAAGCATGTTATTATTTTCTTCCACCCTTTTAGTAACATTTGAATATATTATAATCATGATTGCTATGACGTTGTTATGCCTTGATGTTCTTGTCTGTTGTGAGCTTGCGAGTACATTCAAAGTACTCACCTGGTGTGTCATGCCAGTTTGCAGGTGTTGCCATGTTTGCATAGCCCGAGGATTCCAAGTTGCGAGCTAGGATGTGTCCCAGCCAGAGTCCCTGCGGAGTGGAGTCCACCATCGTCCTTGTTGTGCCGCCGCTAGAAGTTGTGCCGCTGTTAGCATAGAGCTACCATAGCTAGCATAGCATTATCGATGTACCCCTTTGTAATACCCCAAACACTTGTACTCCAACTATTAGTAATAAAGAGCTGATTTTTTCTATGCCAAGCAGTGCCGTATTCCAGAAGACTTGATCTCTGGGCTGGAATACAGGGTGCTCCGGTGACTCTGAGCTGGGGTGCCACAAGGTTTGGTATCAGAGCAGGTCTGGCTATAGGACACCCTAGCTTAACCGGACGTTAGAAAACTGTTAGTTTAGAGCCCAGCTTGCTTGTGTGATGCACTTGAATTGTTGCATTTGGTTGTTGCATTTGTTTGCCGCATAGCATGCATTTAGATTTGGCTCACTAACTGGTTGATTTTGTAGATGGCATCCGTTCCGATTAACTACGACTCAGCCCCTGCACCACTCAGCTTCGCATCCCTGCTTCGTGATGTTTGGCGTCTTCTCTATCCCAGTGGAGAGATGCCAAGGTACCAAGTGTTCCAAACCCCGCTTGCAGGACTGGTGCTTGAGTATCATGCCAATGTCATTCTGTCAGTCGACCTACCTTTGGGGAAGCGCACCTATAGCCTTCATGGTGGTTATGCCTCTACCCCGGAGCACGCCATCTAGCTTGCAGCTCTGGCAGGCCTCACTGTTCTTCGCCATCAGGAGAGCGCGATGCAAGAGAATCGTGCCTTCCACTACTATCCCACTATGGCCATCACTCCCAGACGGGTTAGATTTCCTCCAGTTCACCCAGACGACGACCCAGCCGTGGCATACATGTCCCGTTACATGGTTGCAGAATACGTCCTCATCGCTGAACTGGCCAGAGATGCAACTCGTGCCCGGAGAGCGCTTGGTATGGCTTTAGCTCCGTCAGCCTCTCTGCCAGCTCCTTCGCTCTCCAGTAACCCGCCTTCCGATCATAGTACCTAGGCACCTGCGAGGTTCATGCTGCATAAGTTGTAGTAGTACCGAGTGTTGTAAATTGCCTTGAGTAGCAATAAAGGGTGGTTTTGCAAGATTAGTGCATTTTATCGAGCAGTTTTCATTTGCCTTTTCATTTGGTTCCTCGGTGTCACATTACTTTTCCCTATGGAAGTTGCTCAACCCGGCTCCGAACTCAAAGAATCAATGAGGATCACAAGCATTTTGAAGCTCAGCTAAACCGTATGGAATTATCAGTTGGCTGCATTGTTTTGGGAATATCTGGATGGACTGCAAATAAAATCCTGGATGGGCTATCAGCGTCGAGTCTGCCGCAACATGTAACCAATATGACTGGAAGGAACCCGCAGGAAATAATTTGGGTGCAAGATTAGTCGAGTCAAAACAGGGAGGATAGTCAGATAAAACTTCTTTGTGCAAATGAATTCTTTTCGTGCAAGCGGTCAACTGCAGGAAGATCAAGGGTATACAAATATGGCATGCAGTCAGCATATCACAGAGAGAAACTTCGGGTGTAAGCAACTCAGTCTTCCTTCGCACGCTATCAAGCTTACGGTGCAAGGCTCTTAAAATCTTCCTCAGTACGACATGTCGATAGCTTCCGGCATAAGCTACTCTGGCTTCCTCGGTAAGCTACAGCAGAAAGCTTCTGGCATAAGGCACCGAGTCTTCCACGATAAGCAACCAGGAGGGGAAACTTCCGTGGTATGCTACCCAGCCTTCTTCAGCACGCTATCCCGGCAGAAGCTTCAAGCATAAGCTACCCAGTCTTCTTCAAGACGATGCTCTCTAAGGCTTCCAACGCAAGCTATACAACCTTCGTCAGTACAATACTACAACCAGCTGGCAACGGTAGTACCAGCAATTACACCGTGTGTTGGCAGTGCATCGTAAGAGTCAAGTCCCTCGGGAATAAGATGTTCAGCTACACATACTCCCATATATGGTGGGCATGTTGCCCAGGTCACGCGAGTCACCATACAAGGAGCAACTATGTTCAGGCAGGTCTACCAAAGGAAGAATCCAACAGCTACATAAGTCATGCAGGAGGAAGAAGACCAATATACACCTCAGCAAGTTGCAAGGAATAACAAGCTACGAAGTAATACAGTTTGGAGCAACAATTTTGGCAACAGATATCAAGGTACCCATGAACTTGGTATATGATTTTGGTGAACCCTTGCCTGCTTTTCTTTGGTAACGGCACCACGCCTATGTTCTGAGCCGCTTTCGGCCGTCCGGGGTGGAGGCCGACCTTATATTTCCCTTTTCAACAACTGTCCCATGTTCTGAGCTGCTTTTCGGCCGTCTCGGGCAGCTGCTGAGTTTCTTTTTGTAGCAGTGACCCCATGCTCTGAGCTATTTTTCGGCCGTCCTAGGGAGCTGCTACACTCTTTTTATCAACCCTACCTCATGCTCTGAGCTGCTTTCCAGCCATCTTGGGCAGTGGTTGAGTTATTTCAGTAATGTCCCAGATCTGAGTTGTAAAGACCGTTCTGGTGTCTACTGATTCATTTGCCAATTTCATACAAGGGTTCGGATGGTCGTTGCTATACGGTTAAAAGCTTGTGAGACGATAAGCTTGTCACCTAAAAGATGCTGCCGGAACATAGCACCTATGGTCGCATGAAGAGATAAGGATAAATATATGGTCGAGCTCTTGCGACAAAGGATTCAAGAAAGAGAACAATGATGAAGAGCAAGACCGACAATGCGGATATGGTGATCACTACAGGAACAACATAATACAGATACCTAAGACAGACTGATTTCATGTCAACCATCAGGAAAATTCCTTCGAGTGGGCTACTCTGTTTTGTAAGGGACCCATACTAAGGATGGATACTTGAAATGCTGAACCATAGTCTCGGATTATATGCTCTCGTATATAGTACCCTACCATAAACAAATTCTTCCACCGGAATCATCGCCAGTTAAGAAGCTATTGCTATAAGGTATTACTTCTTTATACTGGTCATGAAAGATGATAGTCAACTCGCCGGTACGGATTTGGGACAAAACAGTCAGCCTAGAGGATTCAACCTCCCTAAAAGTAGTCAGATCCCGCCAGGAGAAACGCTATAATTCTCAGCATTGTAACCCGATGCAAGGATCAGATGGATGGTATCCATTAAGGAAGTTGTTCATGGTCCCTACCTGTACTGGACAGGGGAATGACACGTCCATCGAAAATCACTCCCGGAACCGTGTGAAGGATCACATATTCCAGTTCTGATAAGATGACAGTAAGCCAGCGGACATAAGTAAATTGGAGCCAGTATAAGATGAACTTATGAAGGAAGACCTGTTAGAATATTGGATACAGTGGAGCAAACCACCCCAGAGCAATACAGTCAGGTCATGTGAGATTCGATGGGAACATTATAAAGGAAAAGGATACCCGAGTTGGAACCGGTTTCCTTAAGTCAGAATATTCATACTTGTTTCCTGAACAACCAAATCTCGAGGACGAGATTTATCTTAAGGGGGGTAAGTTTGTGACACCCTGGTTTTACCCCAACTTTTCTTTCAAGAACCCCTTTTTCATTTTTGGCTTGGATTTTGATTTGAATGGCTCTATGGACTTAAAACTTGGGATTATTCTTACTCTCCTTTTCCCAAGTGACCAAAGTTCACAAAAACTTCTCTCAAGTCACGTTATCCCCATTCTTGCTCAATCTCAATTTTATTTCAATTAAAATATTCCTTTTCCATTAAAGGAATAATCCTTTGAGCTCTAGGTTGTGAAGCAACCTACATTTATGTTCTTCCAAAAATTCCAAGAAAAATCTCATAAATCATTTGGACCATGTGAACCTTGGGTATGTGAAAATATTCAAGATTACATGCCCATGGTGAGCACACCATCCAATTTTTGTTTCTGGTCATAATTTCAGTTTGTGAAGCAACTATATTTTAGACTGCTCCAAAAATTCTGAAATTAATCCAGGACATTCTCCTACCCATATGCTCAGTCTCCACCAAATTTTGGCCCATTTCATTTAGCCATTTTCTCTATAAAATTCTTCTAAGTTTCTGACCAGAAGGGAGCCTTGTGAAGGAAGTACCTTTTATACTCACCCAAATGAGATGAAATTTTTATAGCATCTTGCCACCACCAAATGACCCAAATATACCAAGTTTCAACTCCAGGAGACCATCCATGTGAGTGCAATAACTTCATCAAGTTTCTAGATCAAAATGTGGGTTGCACATGAACCATGATCAAAACTTGATGAAAATTATTGCAACCTTCCCAGTCTGTAGTCCTTCTAACCTAGAATACCCCAGACAAATCCTTTGGCTCCATCTCCAACATATTTCTTCTCTGGAACCACCTCAAGTTGCTGTCCAGAAACTTTTCTGGAAGCCAGCGTGCTGTCCAAGCTAGCTTCTGTCAAACCAAATGCACAGTGAGGCCACAAGGTGAGGGGACTACCGCGTAGACATGACTGGGCGTGCCAGGGTGCACCGCGTGCACCCGTGCACGCGATGACCACGCGTCTGGCTGGGCAAATCCGTGCTCTATGCAACGAACCCTCTCGGGTCTCGCTGGCTCTGCGCGCCCGCGTCGTCTCGCCGTGTCCTCTAGTGCTGACGTCCTCCCCGTCGTCCACCTGGCCCGTCTGGAAGTCTCCCGTCGCCGGCAGCGCCCTCGCCGGACGCAGCCAAGCACCGCCACGCACGGCACGGTACTGGCACTGTGGCCGCGCTGGCTGGCGTCTTCCGCCTCGAGCCGTAGCCATCGCCATTACTCCGCTGACCTCTCCTATCACTTCGCCGCACTCTGCGACAGCCAGCTCGCCGTCCTCGCTGTGCCAGCGCAACCATGGCGGCATCCAGCCACCACAACCTCACCCGGCTATAAAAGGAGCTCCCCCGCCCCGTCTCTCCCCACCACTCGCTCCCTTCCCTCTCAATCACCGCCCCACGCCCAGAAGCAGCGCCGGGGAGCTCTCCTTCTTCATCTCCGACGAGGTGCTTCGTCGTTCTGCTCCTACTTCTCCAGCTCACCTCCGTCCACCCCAGCACCAACCAAGATCACCGTCGAGCTCGTAGCGCTCCACTGACCACTCCCCGCCCCTCCCCTGCTCGAATCCTCGCCGGAGTCGTCAGTCCCATCGACCCCGAAGCTTGCTGCCGCCGGAGACGAAGGGGGCGACGCCGTCCAGCCACCATTCGAGAAGCTACGGGTATGGGGTGAACCACCGTCGAGTGCTTGATCCATCCCGGCCGTCTCCCAAGCTCGCCGCCGTCGCTATCGCCGGTGATCGCAGTCGGTGAGCCGCCTCGCCTCTGTTCCTCTCTCTCTATGTTTAAACCCAACCGAGTCCCACCTGTCAGTGGCCCAGCTCGCGCCTGAAGCGGTACATAAGTGGAGGCGTACCCCCACTTTACGCCTTCGACGTGGCCGCCCCAGGGATTTCCTGGATTTCTGTTTTAATTCAAATAATTCAGAAGTTTTACTATTTGCTATAAAATTTTGGTATTTTTCTCTGATGTCTAGAATTTCTGGACAGAGAAAAAGGCTATATGTGATATTTACAAATGTGTTCAAAATATATTTTTTCACAGTGATTTTGACTAGTTGGTGAAGACTAGGTGTTTTCCCACACTCCCCTGGTGCAAGGCAAGCCACAACTCTCATTTGCATAATTGCATTGCAATATCATGGTTTAAATAATGATTTTCATGCTAAAATTTGAATTATTTATAAAAGAGTTAATTCATGCAACACTTGGGGAAATTCTTGGATATTTTACTGTCATGTTGATGACTAGGATATTAGTAGCTAGTAGTTTTCAAGTTTGATGACATCATGATGCAGTCGGATTAAGAGATTACCGTCTATGATTATTTTGTGATTTCGCCCGGCAATTGTGGCTATGGAGTTGGTAGCAGTAGGTTAATCATATTGCTCATTAGATTTCTAGTTGGTTATTGTTGTAACTTGGATTACTGTGATACCGGAGTGTCAGTTATGACTGAAAGTTACTTGGGGATAAATTCCTTCATTGTTGATCAAGTGCCACTGAACCGAGCTTTCCAGTGTAGCCACATCTGCCGGAATGGGACGGCCCTGACTTGGTCTAATCTTGTGCTGTCCTATTGGTACCACCAAAGAGGGAAGGTTATGTGTGCGTGCTACCCTGATGAGGTAGACGACAATAACCTTGTGAGCCCGGTTTGGTTATTGAGCTCAGGTCCCCATTTGGGACAGTTTGTTTAGCCACGATGGTGGCAGGTGTCAGAAGTGACACAGGGGCCACCCAGGGCATAACCTCAGAGAGGATGTGTCGGTGGTGCGATGGAAGAGTCACAGGTTAGGCAGGTTTTGTTGGACGAAGGTCCATGGTGTGGGTAACGTGCGCAACCTCTGCAGAGTGTAAGAATCTATTCGAATAGCCGCGTCCACGGTATTGGACACAGTTTGTACTAAGTCACATTGTCTGATCAACACCAATGAGGGGGTGACGTGTTAATGATGGAAGAACTCGTCTCTGTATAGTAAGGTGACCGCTTGTCAGTAGGCTGCTGGTAATTGCTGAGGATGATCCCGGGGATGATCGTCAGATGTTCTTGAGATGACCATGAGTTGGTCACAAGAGTAAGTGGTTCAACCGAGTAGCCAAAAGCAAAGTAGTCTCTATAACTGAGGTGACTTTTGCAGATAGTTTAGCAAAAGCATGTTATTATTTTCTTCCACCCTTTTAGTAACATTTGAATCTGTTATAATCATGATTGCTATGACGTTGTTATGCCTTGATGCTCTTGTCTGTTGTGAGCTTGCGAGTACATTCAAAGTACTCACCTGGCATGTCATGCCAGTTTGCAGGTGTTGCCATGTTTGCATAGCCCGAGGATTCCAAGTTGCGAGCTAGGATGTGTCCCAGCCAGAGTCCCTATGGAGTGGAGTCCACCATCGTCATTGTTGTGCCGCCGCTAGAAGTTGTGCCGCTGCTAGCATAGAGCTACCATAGCTAGCATAGCATTGTCGATGTACCCCTTTGTAATACCCCAAACACTTGTACTCCAACTATTAGTAATAAAGAGCTGATTTGTTCTATGCCAAGCAGTGTCGTATTCCAGAAAACTTGATCTCTGGGCTGGAATACGGGGTGCTCTGGTGACTCTGAGCCGGGGTGCCACAGGAATGAAACCCACACGCTCCCCACCTACAGATTTGTGTTCAGAATATGATCCTAATGACTATTCTGAGCTCGTGCAGTCAAAGGCAGATCGCCTATTGTGTTCACCCATCAAGGTGCCTGTTCTAATTTGGCAAGGTTTTATTGGTTGCACGTATCTTGCATAAGGTGTCTTGCATTTCTTCTACTTCGTTGCACCTCCATCTGCTTAGTTTACTCATCATATATGTGAATATGCCATGCCCATCCATTAACAATACCTATTCCATCTGTCATCATACCATGTTTTTCCATTCAAATGCTGCTCTTGTGTATCAGACATCCAAAAGGAAGAGGGTGATTGCAGAACCTGAAGGAGTACAAACAAAGTCTTTGAAAAAGGTGGTACCGGAGAAATCAGATAGCACCCCACATATATTGGCGACAGAACCAGCGCCACAAAACTAAGGCCCGACTCCAGCAGACTGTACCCATACTCCACTGGCCATACCACTAGCCCCACCACACAGGAACCGCACTCCAGCAAAAGGTATGCCAATTTCAGTTGCCATACCACCAGCCGTACCACAGAAAAATCCCAATCCAGCAAAAAGTACACTAAATCCACAGGCCAAAGACCTATTCCAACTGCAGAGTGCCCCAATTCCTGCAGATTGGAACCCCATTCCAGTTATTCCCAGTTTAAAAGACAATGCTTTCAATGTTGTTAGGAACCATGTGCGTATCTTCCCATCATGGGAAGATTATAGTGAAGACAAAGACCATTTTCACATCTTCATGTCACACTTACGTGTAAGTGCTATTATTCATGGTGATTATTGTCTTGTTTTCTATTGATTGAACACACATTTACATTACATTGTTCTAAATAGGAGTGGGTCAATCAGGATAGTCATGACAAGCAAAGCTTGCTTGCGCTTTTCAAGGACGCGTTGCGGCAGTATCGTTGTTACCTAAGGCAAACACACTTTGATGGCAAGTCTATAAATGAAATTTTGGTGAAGTCTCCTGTGCTAAATTTACAAGATATTGAATGGAAAAACCTTGTTATGCACTGGTCTCGTCCCCAGGAAGAGGTACTGTCTATGACATCACATGACAATTTGAACTCGTACATTTCTGCATGTGCCTTACCGATCTCTTTTGCAGGAAAACTGCTCCAAGAAGAATAACGGTTTGAAATGGGCAACAAGATATCGCAACTATGATGCTCGCTGCTTTGCTCTTGTTAGTACCTACTGCCCTGTATCCCTGTACTTACATTCATACCTGGTTGATTATGTGACATATGTGTGCATGATAGCTTGCTTATCCATTGTTTGCTCCAAATTATCATATCTATATTAATGCTTACATTAACGTAGAATAAACCCAATGCTTATGAAGAAGTTTAGCTCTGCATTGTTCTTGTAAGTACCTGTTGTCCTTTATCACTGTACTTGTATTCACAGCTAGTTGTTCATGTACCATCACTGTAGCTTATTTCCCCTTGCCCTCCATTTTCTAGACATTATCAAATCTATATTTACTCTTACCAAAATGTTGAATAAAACAAATGCTACTGAAGAAGTTTAGCTCTGCATTGCTCTTGTCAGTACCTTTTTGCCTGTACCGATGTACTTACATTTCTAGCTAGTTGATTATGTAGCATCACTCTGCGTCTTAGCTTAAATATTCTCCATTTGTTCCTATATTATCACATCTATATTTATGCTTAACAAAATGTAGAATAAAGGCAATGGTTATGAAGAAAATTCTCTGGTAAACTACTTGAATTGCCCCCCATCAGCATGGACAAGGGCTTTATAGAGCCCGTCTTCACTACTAACGTAAGCTTGTCCTTCTCGAGCCTTCAAACTTTGTTGAGTATATTTGGATAGGCATGACTGCAACTGCTATTTATTTTTTGCGTTTGCATCAAATTGCATGTTTAAAGTTTCTTATGAAGAAGTTCATAAACATAAGTTTGTCCTTCTCAATTTCAGTTTTTAGTTGTACAACCAAGTTCCTTATTCATAGCATGTAAATGAAACTAAACAGAGCAAGTGATCTTCTTTAGAGTGCATGCATGCTTGTGTTCTTGATCTGTAATCCAGGGGTGTGGTGAAAGTGAAACTACCCACTCCTCATATCCTGCCATGTCTTAACTATGAACTATGCCATATTTTGTTAATGTTATTTAAATCATGTCTCTTTATTTGCCAATATGAAATGGGATTAATTGACAGCACACTGTCCATTGATGCTTATACGTTCTTTAGCACCGCATGTATGCTTGTGTTCTTGATCTGTAATCCAGTGGTGTGGTGAAGCTGGCCACTCCTGCACAATGCCATATCCTGCCGTGGCTTAACTATGAACAATGCCATATGATGTTTATGCTATTTTAAACCATGTCTCTTTATTTGCCCATAAGAAATGGGATGAATTGACAGCACTGATGCTCATATGTGCAAAACCTGTTACCTGTTTTCTTGTTTGTCTTTCAGAGTGATATCTCTGACGTCAGGAAGGACTTCCACAACGATAGTGAGACAAACCCATTGCTTGTCCCTCTAACATATATTGCAGGGAAGAAGGCAACACATCTTGGGGATAGCGATACAACCCCAAAGTCATGTCTTGATGTAGTGTCAAAGTTACTCGCTAATAGCAGTGACGACACAAGCTCGATGAAGTCGCCGGCTGAATCTGTTCGACTTCTTCAGTCTCAAATTCAAGCAGAAAGACATGCTTCAGCTCAACTCCTACTAGAACTCCAATCTCTATGGAAGATTAACCAAAAGTACAGGACGCCTATTGATGCTATGCAGCTAGAGTTGGAGGATATAAGCATCAAACAAGCGCAGTCTCATCATCTTGCTCAGCTGCTTGCGCTGCAGCTCCTGGGCAGGGCTAACCTTTCTTGAACTATGTTGAAGTGCTGTTGGTTCTGTATATTATTTTGTCGGCGTGTTTATTTGCACTGGTGGCGACCTTTGATGCCCAGTGTATGTAATCTGCTGTCTGGTTGCGCTTTATTATCACTGGCGGCGAACTTTAATGCCCAATGGATGTAATATGTCATAATTTCTTTGTTGTATAGTCTAGGTTAATTCTTTGTCACGATGCTGTAATTTATTTATTGTATATGCGGTTGTCACTCACTGAAAACGTCGTAAGTTTAGACCGAGCGCAATGGGCCAAATCGTTAGGTTTATATATAAAAAATTACAGTAAAAAACTGGCTGGCCCACCAATCGCTATAAATGGGCTGAATCATGGGCCCACAATCATCTCGGGAGCCTAGACGTAAACTGGCCCACTATTAGTTTCGGGCCTTTTATAGGCCGAGTAAACCGCTTGCCTTAGATGGGCAAGAAAATACAATGGGCTTTTAACAGGCTGAAAAGTCGATTGGGCCTGAATTGTGCCAAACAATTCACGTGCCAACAGCAGGCCAAAATATATCTGGGCCCATGAATGGCCCAATGACATGACAGGCCGTTAACAGGACAAAATTTATGTCGGGCCTTGGTTGGCCCAATCACATGATGGGCTGTAAGCAGGCCGGATGCAAAGCAGGCCATAATTAGGCCCAACTATATCACAGGCCTTTGACAGGCCGATAACCAGGATGGGCTAAAATGTATCCACGAAGACTGCGGGCCGTTAAGAGGTCGAATATCACTTCGGACCAGAAATTGGCCCACATGTAGCACGGGCCGTTAAATGGCCGAAAGTGAAACCGGGCCGACAACGGCCCAAATGTACAAAGGGCCGCTAACAGGCCGAAACTAATATGGGTCGAACTGTTAAAAGGGCCTTTAAGAGGCCAAAGTTCAAATCGGGCCGGCAATGGCCCCAAAAGCACAGTGCCTGTTAACGGGCCGGTTCTGATATGGGCCGTAATTTGGCCCAAAACTTGGCAGGCTGTTAACGGGCCGGATCTGATACTAGCCATAATTTGGCCGAAAACATGGTAGGCTGTTAACGGGCCGGATCTTATATGGGCCGTAATTTGGCCCAAAACATGGCAGGCTGTTAACGGGCCGGCCCATTAGTATCTGACGAAATCTTGTGGGCCTTTTGCTGGGCCGGCCTTTTTAACGTAAATGGGCCACTACTGGGTCGTGCCACGTGTCGTCGTATCATAGGTGTCTCGCTTCCAATGAATGGATGACATCTATCCCAACGCCGAGCTGACAAGTGGTTCCGCCGGCGAATGAGAAATTTACACATGGAAAATCGTCATTGGTCAGGGCTGCTAACGGGTTATCGGATCCAAACCGGAACCCGATAGCTTAACGGCGACCCGTTACGGTGAATGCCATGTGTCGGTTACCCTTGACGAAAACACTTCCATGACGCGACATTTATCGTCATGGAAGTGGACACTTCCGTGATGATAATTTCAGTATTGTCATGGAACACTTCTACGACAGCACAAGTATGACTATCTTGATTCTGTCATAAAATTGTCACGGATGTACATGCATGACAGAAAACTTGACCTACTATGACAAAGACGTATCATCACGGAAGTGTTTTTTTTTGTAGTGGTGGATTCAACCTTCTGAATTCGAGTATCATGGCATTTGTAAATCATATTCATATATAAAGGTGGAATACATCTTTGTTGTGCTTTTGAAGATATCTACAAAAACATAGAATGATTTATAAAGATTCATAATCGAATACAAAATGGATTCGAATTTAGTTGCCAGGGTAAACTTGAATGCATATTCTCCCAACATTTGAAAGAAGCGGCAAAACACCCACTCCCACGTCGGCTGCCCGAAACCAGTGTTTGGGAGATGGAAATTACTATCTACCCCTGACACACACAACCTATCGGCCCGATTTCCACTGCTCTAAATAGGGGTAGGTTTGTAACTTCACTCAGACGTGACACGACCGCCTCTCACCCCATTCATACACGATGGGCGCCAAACGTGGGCGGCAAAACACATTTGATTCAAGCTCGTCCCAAAGACCTCTCTCCCCCCCCCTCCATTTCCACATTCATACACGGTGGGCGGCAAAACAAACTCTCCTCAGCTGAAATCGATCTAGGCAAATATTTTAAGTAGGGGCAGGTTTGTAACTTCACTCATACGTGACACAACCGCCCTACCTATCAGCCCCGTTCATACACCGTGGGCGCCAAAACACCCTCTCCTCGCCCGAAATCGCTCTCGGCAAATATTGGGGAGATGCGAGATTACCGTCCTATCCCCAACCGACGAGATGTCCAAAATTTTAAACGGGGGCTAAGTTGGTAACTTCCCCACATTTCACACAAGCGCGTCCCAAAGATATGGTTCCCCCCTCCTCTCTCGCTCCATTTCCCCATTCGTACTCCGTGGGCGCCAAAACACCGTCTCCACCCCAGCCTCCTCCGTCCGCCACCCCATTCACCGCCGTCCTCCTCCACCATGCCGGAGCAGCTACCCCGACACCGTCGTCCATTACAAAAGATCGACATCTCTCATCCACCGCACTGGATCAGGATCCAAGCATCGCGTCCTCTCGCTTCATCCGCATCGTCGTCCACCTTGCCGTGGCCGCTCCTACGACCGTCTCGTCCACGGCAACAGGACTTACCCCCCCGATGCCGCCGTCTGCCGTCTCAGATCTGCTTCCACACCGCCAACAGCCATAGCACCCGCAGCACCCTCAACGTATCAGCAGAGGCCTACACGGCGTCGCAAGAGAGGTGGTACTCTTTCATATCTGCTTAAGTTATTGATCTCACCCAGAAAATAGATCGTCACTTGTTTACTGTACTTTCTTGTCCATACCTAATCTTTATTTGTTAGTTGAAAGCAAACATTGGTTGCGAAGTAGCCTTTATCCGGTTAGCACCTTCAGATCCGCCATGACACGGTCAACACTATACTCGCAATGCTTATGGTTTTCCCCTTTTATATTCACTACCATCATCCTAGGTGCTTCGTGTCATGCTAGCACCGCTCCTCAACCCATCAAGAGAAACAACATGCCACTCATAATTCCAAAGCTTAGTTGTTCAAATACGAATCTGATATGATGCTGATATTACTAAAACAGAGAATGTTTAATTGTCAGCTAATGTTCCTACATTAGTTTCGAAAAGCATGTGCGCCACATATGGAGAGACAACAGGGAATTGCATATCTTTATGTGCTCTGGTTCATCATGGGTGGTGAAAGCACATTTGCTCCCTTGGTGGTTTTGGTAATTTATGCCAACATACATGTTGTTGGACTAATGCTTTTATCTAGTGAATTTCAGACAAGTTCAACAATGGCGTGGCAGGGACAAGAGGACGTGGAACCCCTTCAAAATGCTAAGGACAAGGATTGGCAAAATATCAAGACTCTACATTTTTGGTTTAGTGATCCAAGATCACATTGAGTCCATAGGAAAGCCAATACTATTAAAAGGGGATGAGGTGTTGCATAATGGTCTTTTTGCTCAAGTGCTTAGTGACAGTATTCCTGAACCCTCAACCACTCTCTCAATTCCAAATATGTCCAAAACCAACATTCCAACTCGTCCCCACCAAAATTCTCTATCCGGCCCCACCGAGTTCATCTAGACTTAGCCACTGCCAAAACCCTAACAAATCGGATCCACCAAAATGGATCTCGGTCCCACCAAGATGGCCTTGACAACTCTCTGGAATTGGTTGCATTCACTTCGGTCTCACCGAGTTATGCAACTCGGTCTCACCGAGATGGCTTGCCAAGTCTCTGTTGCCTTATTGCTTCACTTCGGTCCAACCGAGTTGATGCAATTGGTGCCACCGAGATGAGGGTTTCCCTAAGCCATTGCACTTCGGTCCATCCGAGTTGTCCGTATCGGTCCCACCGAGATGCCTAACGTTCATATCTTTTACACAGTTCGGTGCCACCGAGTCTTCTGAATCGGTGCCACCGAGTTGGGTCAAAAGTGTGTAACGGTTGGATTTTGTGTGGAGGCTATATATACCCCTCCACCACATCCTTCTCAGTAAGGAGAGCCATCAGAACGTGCCTACACTTCCACCATACATTTTCTGAGAGAGAACCACCTACTCATGTGTTGAGATCAAGATATTCCACTCCTACCATTTGAACCTTGATCTCTAGCCTTTCCCAAGTTGCTTTCCACTCAAATCCTTCTTCCACCATAGCCAAATCTGTGAGGAGTTGTTTGAGTGCTGGGAAGACTATCATTTGAAGCACAAGAGCAAGGAGTTCATCAACAACACACCATCTATTACCTTTTGGAGAGTGGTGTCTCCTAGATTGGTTAGGTGTCACTTGGGAGCCTCCGACATAATGTGGAGTTGAACCAAGGAGTTTGTAAGGGCAAGGAGATCGCCTACTTCGTGAAGATCTACCCCGAGTGAGGCTAGTCCTTCGTGGACGTAAGCCATGGTGGAATAGACAAGGTTGCTTCTTCGTGGACCCTTTGTGGGTGGAGCCCTCCGTGGACTCGCGCAGCCGTTACCCTTCGTGGGTTGAAGTCTCCATCAACGTGGACGCACGATAGCACCACCTATCGGAACCACGCCAAAAACCACCGTGTCTTCATTGCTTTTGATCTTCCATACTCTATCCCTTTACTTTCCGTACTATTGCATGCTTTACTATTTCCGCTGCTCAATCTCTAGCTATGCATGTGTAGAAAGTATTGGAGTGATCTTAACTTGTGCCAAAATCTGCCTAAATTCCAAGAGAAATTAAAAACTACACCTTTGGCTGGTTAGGAGTCTATTCACCCCCCCTCTAGACCTATCTCCTCGATCCACAATTGGTATCAGAGCCTTGGTCTCCATTGCCTTGGTTTCATCACCATTGGAGGGAGATGGATGTGTCTACTTTGGGGAGTCTTAGACGTAGAGTGCCTATTCTCGATGGGGAGTATTACAACTTTTGGAAGGATGAAATGCTTGACATCTTTGATGAATTTAACCTGAGCAAGTATATTCATAATCCTTATGTGCCCCCTATTGATCCCTTGCATCCTACCCATGAAGAGGAAATTGACATGCTTCGTAATCTTAGAACCGTCAATCTTATCATTAGAGGATTACCTAAGATTGTGCTTGGTTGTATGCAAAACTTTGAATGTGCTTATACTCTATGGCATGACTTAGAAAAGCGATATCCCGATTACTCTTTAAAGAGTCTCGATAAGATTCTTCATAAGGCTGTTACTTTTCACAAGATGAGTCCTAATGATCCTAAGTTTGATGATTGCTTGTTTGAGCTTCGTGATCTTATGCGTGCCAAAGGAGATGTTAGAACTATTAGCAATGTTGTCATGGAAGCCGTTAGAATTCATAAACTTGAACATTGTCATGATCATGAAACTAATGAATCTATTGCCCTAGGTAATGATCACATGCATGATGATGATGTTGAGCATGGCTACTATGATGAAAACGAAGACTTTGATGTTGAATTTGAGAAGACCATGAGGAATCTCAGTCTTATGGCAAATCTTCGAGATTATATGGCCGGAGGAAAAGAGTGGATTCTTGACAGCGGTTGTACCGATCACATGACCGGAGATAGAGACATGTTTCGTGAGCTTGCTAAAAATGATGGTCCACGCAAGTATGTGACTTTTGGAGACAACTCCAAGGGTAAGGTACTTGGCCTTGGTAAGGTGGTCATATCCAATGATAGCTCCATACAAAATGTTATGCTTGTTGAATCTCTTGGTTACAATCTTCTTTCCGTATCTAGACTAGCCGATTTTGGTTTCAATGTTCTATTTACCAAAGTAGATTGCCAAGTGTTTCGCCAAGATAATCATAATATGGTCTTTACCGGCATTCGTAGAGGTGATCTATACATTGTTGATTTCACTAAAAGAGCTCAACCTCGTACATGCTTAATTGCTAAATCTTCTAAAGGTTGGTTATGGCATAGAATACTTGGACATGTTGGTATGCGTAACCTTGAGAAACTTGTTAAAGGAGATCACATTCTTGGAGTAAAAGATGTTATATTTGACAAAGATCGACTTTGTAGTGCTTGCCAAGCAAGAAAACAAGTCGGAGGAAGTCATCCCGTAAAGAACATTATGACCACGAGGAGACCACTCGAGCTAATTCATATGGATCTTTTTGGTCCCAACTCCTATAAGAGTCTTGGTGGTAACTCTTTCGGTTTGGTCATTGTTGATGATTTTTCCAGATTTACGTGGGTGTTCTTTCTTGATGACAAATCGCAGGTACAAACGATCTTCAAGAACTTCGCAAGAAAGGCTCAAAATCAATTTGAAGTAAAGATCAAGAAGGTTCGGAGTGACAACGGAACGGAGTTCAAGAACACAAATGTGGACACCTTTCTTGATGAGGAGGGTATTTCACATGAGTTCTCGGCTACGTACACACCTCAACAAAATGGAGTTGTTGAGAGGAAGAACCGGACACTTATTGAGATGGCAAGAACAATGCTTGATGAATACAAGAAGCCAAGACATTTTTGGGCGGAAGCGGTTGAAACAGCTTGTTATGCAACAAATCGACTCTACCTTCACAAGCTTCTTGGTAAAACGGCGTATGAACTGCTCACCGGTAACAAACCACAAGTTGGATACTTTCGAGTATTTGGCTCAAAATGTTACATTCTTGATAAGCATCGTCGTTCAAAATTTGCTCCTAAGTCACATGAAGGTTTCCTACTTGGTTATGGATCGAACTCTCACACTTACCGTGTCTACAACAACTTCACTCGAAAAGTTGAAGAGACGGTAGATGTGAAGTTTGATGAGACTAACGGCTCGCAAGTCGAGCAATTGCCACTTGATGTAGGAGATCAAGAACCATCGGAAGCAATCCAAGACTTGCCCATTGGCAAGATTCGCCCCGTGGAAGTAAAGGAAAGTACCTCGTCTATTCAAGTGGAAGCCCCAACTTCACATCAAGGTGAATGACAAGTTGATATGGAGGCATCCACAAGTGGAACACGTCAAGACGATGGGAATGAGGAAGTGCAACAAGATGATCCACCTCAACCTCCTTCTCCACCTCCACGAGCGAACAACGACAACATCAACGAAGAAGAAGAAGATGATGATGATGATGAGGAAGCCTCACCACAACCCAAGAAAAAGCTACCTTGAGTTAGAGCAAGAATCGACAAGGATCATCCCGTCGAACAAATACTTGGAGATATCCAAACCGGGAGAATCACTCGCTCTAAATCTCGTTTAGCTAATTTTTGTGAGCATTACTCATTCATCTCTAGTGTTGAACCTTTGAAGGTGGAAGATGCTCTCAAGGACCCCGATTGGGTGAATGCAATGCACGAAGAGCTACACAACTTTGAGAGGAACCAAGTTTGGACATTGGTTGAGAAGCCTAAGGAAGAGCAAAACGTCATTGGAACCAAATGGGTGTTTCGAAATAAGCAAGATGAAGATGGACAAGTTGTACGCAACAAGGCTCGTCTCGTAGCACAAGGTTACACACAAGTCGAAGGTATGGACTATGGTGAGACCTATGCCCCCGTTGCAAGACTTGAATCCATTCGCATTTTACTTGCCTATGCCAATCACCATGATATCACTCTTTACCAAATGGATATTAAAAGTGCCTTCTTAAATGGTGAAATTGAGGAGGAAGTGTATGTTAAACAACCTCCCGGCTTTGAGAATCCCAAGAAACCTAATCATGTGTACAAACTTCGTAAAGCTCTTTATGGTCTTAAACAAGCCCCTAGAGCTTGGTACAAATGCTTAACAAAGTTTATTCTTGAAAAAGGTTTTGAAATTGGGAAGATTGATTCAACTTTGTTCACTAAGAGGGTTGATGGAGAATTATTTGTATGCCAAATTTATGTTGATGATATTATCTTTGGATCTACTAACCCCTCTTTTAGTGAAAAGTTTGGAAGGTTGATGTCCGAAAAGTTTGAGATGTCTATGATGAGTGAACTCAAATTCTTTATTGGTTTGCAAATCAAGCAAACTAGGGAAGGTACCTTTGTCTCTCAAACAAAGTATACCAAGGACTTATTCAAGAAGTTCAACATGCAAGAGAGTAAAGGTACTTGGACAAGCTTCATGTCACAAGGTTGCGACACACTCTTATCTTGAGCAATCTTGTATAACCCAAGTATCAACAATGGATGGTGGAACAAGGAACAAGACAACCTAAACATATCCTTTGACAAACTTTTGAGTTATGCTTCATTCTTGTCATTTTGAATATACATGTTGTTCCTTGCAAAGCTAACCCATGTAGGAAGATGAACTACAAATGATAGGATAGCTCCAAACTTCAATTCATGAGCATCCACTTCAAGTTCAACTACATGATGGACTTCACCACCAAATCCCAATGTAAGTTCTCACATCTTAGAGAAGATTTACTCAAAGACATGAGCTGAAGCAACTCAACAAGATGTGAACACATTGAAATGCTTAAAAGAAAAATGGCAACCCCATTTTGAGCTTAAACGATGAGTATGACCTATGATCAAGTGTTCTCACTTGACTCCTAAGTCAATATACTCTAACATAGGTGACCTAGTCACCGACCCATCTAGGTGAAGATTTCTAGTGTTTGTTTTGTTGCTTCTCTTCATCTAGATGTTTCGTTGCTTCTTTTCTTTTAGTTAATTTCGCAGCTAATTCTTTGCAAATCCTTGTGAGAGTTCCATTGCCTAGTGAGCTGAGTTAACAAAAAGTTCCATTGTATCAAACTTGGTCCCACTGAATTGACTCAACTCGGTGTCACCGATTTTGGCTGCTCTAAGGAATTTTCTGTCAAATTTCTCCTGAGATTTTCTGCTCCAGCTCCACTCAATGATTCTTATCCTCCACTTGCATCTAGATGTGTTTCTCAAGGACCAAACCCACTTATTCTAAGTCCCTTCTTGGAAATTGATGTCAAAGGGGGAGAGAGGAATACATCAAAGCTTATCACTACAAAAGAGATGCACCTTACAAGAGGAGAGAATGTTAATGTTACATGTTTCTAAGAGGGGAGAAACATGATTAGTTTGTTCTTTGGTTGTTCTAGTTTTCTCACCCTACCAATTCCCAATATCCAATGTCAGATTCAGGGGGAGAGGAAGTTCTTTAAGGAGAGACAACTATTTCTTTTGGGGACATGTCTGTTTCAAAGAAAGTATTCACCTAGTGATACTATCTTCTACATGTCATCCCAATCTTGGTTTCCTGTTGATCTTGTGTCTTTTCTTGAAGAAATTGTCTTGTGTTATCTAACCCTGTTTTCTCAAGTGTATTTCTTCAGGTACTTGATCAAGAACTTCAAGGTAAGTATATGCATCACACTCATGTGCATGATTGACCTCTTGCTAGTATATATTGTTTGCAAGAAGACAATCATGGACACGTGGATACCTAAATGCTATATATATATTGCTCTGATGCATTTAGCAAAGATACTTGTTGCATGTATATCTCCCATGTGATATCATCATTCTATATGCACATCTTCAGGGGGAGTTCCAGGGAGTTCATACATGTTACATGTTTCCTTCAAAGCTTTCATACATACCTCTACTATATCTGTATTTGAAGCTTTGATGTATGTTGTCATCAATTACCAAAAAGGGGGAGATTGAAAGCACATTTGCTCCCTTGGTGGTTTTGGTAATTTATGCCAACATACATGTTGTTGGACTAATGCTTTTATCTAGTGAATTCCAGACAAGTTCAACAATGGCGTGGCAGGGACAAGAGGACGTGGAACCCCTTCAAAATGCTAAGGACAAGGATTGGAAAAAGATCAAGACTCTACATTTTTGGTTTAGTGATACAAGATCACATTGAGTCCATAGGAAAGCCAATACTATTAAAAGGGGATGAGGTGTTGCTTAATGGTCTTTTTGCTCAAGTGCTTAGTGACAGTATTCCTGAACCCTCAACCACTCTCTCAATTCCAAATATGTCCAAAACCAACATTCCAACTCGGCCCCACCAAAATTCTCTATCCGGCCCCACCGAGTTCATCTAGACTTAGCCACTGCCAAAACCCTAACAAATCGGATCCACCGAAATGGATCTCGGTCCCACCGAGATGGCCTTGCCAGCTCTCTGTAATCGGTTGCATTCACTTCGGTCTCACCGAGTTATGCAAATCGGTCTCACCGAGATGGCTTGCCAAGTCTCTGTTGCCTTATTGCTTCACTTCGGTCCAACCGACTTGATGCAATCGGTGCCACCGAGATGAGGGTTGCCCTAAGCCATTGCACTTCGGTCCATCCGAGTTGTCCGTATCGGTCCCACCGAGATGCCTAACGTTCATATCTTTTACACAGTTCGGTGCCACCGAGTCTTCTGAATCGGTGCCACCGAGTTGGGTCAAAAGTGTGTAACGGTTGGATTTTGTGTGGAGGCTATATATACCCCTCCACGACATCCTTCTCAATAAGGAGAGCCATCAGAACGTGCCTACACTTCCACCATACATTTTCTGAGAGAGAACCACCTACTCATGTGTTGAGATCAAGATATTCCACTCCTACCATTTGAATCTTGATCTCTAGCCTTTCCCAAGTTGCTTTCCACTAAAATCCTTCTTCCACCATAGCCAAATCTGTGAGGAGTTGTTTGAGTGCTGGGAAGACTATCATTTGAAGCACAAGAGCAAGGAGTTCATCAACAACACACCGTCTATTACCTTTTGGAGAGTGGTGTCTCCTAGATTGGTTAGGTGTCACTTGGGAGCCTCCGACATAATGTGGAGTTGAACCAAGGAGTTTGTAAGGGCAAGGAGATCGCCTACTTCGTGAAGATCTACCCCGAGTGAGGCTAGTCCTTCGTGGACGTAAGCCATGGTGGAATAGACAAGGTTGCTTCTTCATGGACCCTTCGTGGGTGGAGCCCTCCGTTGACTCGCGCAGCCGTTACCCTTCGTGGGTTGAAGTCTCCATCAACGTGGACGTACGATAGCACCACCTATCGGAACCACGCCAAAAACCACCGTGTCTTCATTGCGTTTGATCTTCCATACTCTACCCCTTTACTTTCCGTACTATTGCATGCTTTACTATTTCCGTTGCTCAATCTCTAGATATGCATGTGTAGAAAGTATTGGAGTGATCTTAACTTGTGCCAAAATCTGCCTAAATTCCAAGAGAAATTAAAAACTGCACCTTTGGCTGGTTAGGAGTCTATTCACCCCCCCCCCCTCTAGACCTATCTCCTCGATCCCACAGGTGGGCAACACACATTGTATTATCCAAAATCTGCTTGCTCTTCTTTAACATGTTCCTCTTATGTTCTTCTTAATAAGTATAGTAGTAAAGTATGTTCCTTGTAGGGAACTGGAGCAGGGACATTTGCAGTCGACATGTATATTGGGTCGCTTCTGATGGATGCTTTCAACTATTCTAGTTGGTCTGCCATAATATCCAGGAAATGCTGGGAGCTGTGTCGCCTTTGAGAGTCTAGACTGATAGTAACAGTATTGCGCCTTTAGTTGAATAGAGTTGCCCCTGTAGGGGATCCGAAGCGTTTCCAGCCATACCGGCAATACAATCCCATATGTTCCAGCTAGTTCCACTTTCCCGATTTCACTCGTGATGCTTAGGGTTTTCCCCTTTTATCTACACTACTATGATCTGCGTAGGTGCTTTGTGTCGTACTAGCAGCACTCCACCCTTCAAGCTAAACAACACACCACTCATAATTCCAAGGCTTAGTTGTTCAAATACAAATGTGATATGATACTGATATTAGTTAACAGACACACATTTAATTGGTCAGCTAATGCTCCCACTTGAGTTTCCAAATGCATGTGGCAACATATAGAGAGACAGCAGGGAATTGTATTTCTTTGTCACTTGTTTACTGTACTATCTTGTCCATACCAAATCTTAGTTGTTAGTTGAAAGCAAACATCGGTTGCTAAGTAGGCTTTGTGCGGTTTGCAGCTTCAGATCTACCATGCCACGGTCAACACTACACTCATCATGCTTAGGGTTTCCCCCTTTTATGATCACTACAATTAGCCTACGTGATTTGTGTCGTAAGAGCACTGCTCCACCCATCAAGCTAAACAAGCTTAGTTGTACAAATTCAAATCTGATATGATGCTGATATTAGTAAGACAGAGACAGGTTTAATTGGTCAGCTAAATGTTCCTACTTTAGTTTCGAAATGCATGTGAGCCACATATAGAGAGACAGGAAGGAAGAGTATTTCTCTGTGCGCTCTGGTTCATCATGGGTGGGCAACACACATTGTATTATCCAAAATCTGCTTGCTCTTCTTTAACATGTTCCTCTTCTGTTCTTCTTAATAAGTATAGTAGTATAGTATGTTCCTTGTCGGGAACTGGAGCAGGGACATTTGCAGTCGACAGTTATATTGGGTCGCTTCTGATGGATGCTTTCAACTATTCTAGTTGGTATGCCATAATATCCAGGAAATGTTGGGAACTGTGTCGCCTTTGAGAGTCTAGACTGATAGTAACAATATTGCGCCTTCAGTTGAATAGAGCTGCCCCTGTAGGGGATCTGAAGCATTTCCAGCCGTACCGGCAATACAAGCCCATATGTTCTAGCTAGTTCCACTTTCCCGATTTTACTCGTGATGCTTAGGGTTTTCCCTTTTTATCTACACTACTATGATCTACGTAGGTGCTTTGTGTCGTACTAGCAGCATTCCACCCTTCAAGCTAAATAACACACCCTCATAATTCCAAAGCTTAGTTGTTCAAATACGAATGTGATATGATACTGATATTAGTTAACAGACACACATTTAATTGGTCAGCTAATGCTCCCACTTGAGTTTCCAAATGCATGTGGCAACATATAGAGACACAGCAGGGAATTGCATTTCTTTGTCACTTGTTTACTGTACTATCTTGTCCATACCAAATCTTAGTTGTTAGTTGAAAGCAAACATCGGTTGCTAAGTAGCCTTTGTGCGGTTTGCAGCTTCAGATCTGCCATGCCACTGTCAACACTATACTCATCATGCTTAGGGTTTACCCCTTTTATGATTACTACAATCAGCCTACGTGATTCGTGTCATAAGAGCACTGCTCCACCCATCAAGCTAAACAAGCTTAGTTGTACAAATTCGAATCTGATATGATGCTGATATTAGTAAGACAGAGACAGGTTTAATTGGTCAGCTAAATGTTCCTACTTTAGTTTCGAAATGCATGTGAGCCACATATAGAGAGACAGAAAGGAATAGTATTTCTCTGTGCGCTCTGGTTCATCATGGGTGGGCAACAGACATTGTATAGAAAGACTTCTAATATCTACAATCTGCTTGCTCTTCTTCTCTTCTTTAACATGATCCTCTTCTCTTGTTCTTTAATAAGTACAGTATGTTCCTTCTTTGGGAAGAGGAGCAGAGACATTTGCGGTCGACTGGTCAGGTCGAGTTGTTCTTCCTTAGTATATTTTGAAGCTGTCATCTGCGAAGTATCATTACTTCTAGAGCTCTCAACAGGGAGCCTATATTTTGAGTAGTAGGCCACATTATATTAATGAACACACCAAATTACAACACACATGGCATCTCTCAGCAGAATTGCGCAGAGATAGCACATAGGGGTTTACAGGGAGGCACTATTGGATTAGAATCCCCTATGCATTACAAAGATAATCTCACTTATTTTTATGTTTTCATGCATGTCGGGTATTGAACATGATCATAATGAATATGACAATGGGCGCACCTGAGGAATATTGCGGAACAATCCACTGGCTAACAAAGTTGGCATCAAGGGATTGAGATCATGTCTAGATGCAATGGAACACACACGCTCCCCATATACAGATTCCATTGCAGAATATGATCCTAAACATGATTCTGACCTAGATAGAGACCCAAGTCTATTTAGCTCTCTAGATGAGTCAGAGTCGGATGGCCTATCTTATTCACCCATCAAGGTGCTTGCTCTAACTTGGCAAGGTTGTATTGGTCGCATGTATCTTGCATTACTTCTACTTTGTTACACCACCATCTGCTTAGTTTACACATCATATATGAGAATATGCCATGCCTATCCATTTTTTGTACCTATTCCATGTGTCATCATATTAGGTTTTTCCACTCAAATGTTGTTCTTTCGTAATAGATGTCCAAAAGGAAGAGGGTGATTGCAGATCCTGAAGGAGTACAAACAAAGTATTTGCAAAAGGCAGTGATCCATTCTCAAGGGATCATAGGATCTCACAAAAAAACTATGCACTGCATTGCTCTTGTCAGTACCTCTTGCCCTTTATCACCATACTTACACTCATTGCTGTTTGATTATGTAGCATCACTGTGCATGTTAGCTTCCTTATCCACCATTTGCTCGAAATTATAAGATCTATATTTACTCTTACATAAGTGTAGAATAATCCCAATGGTTATGAAGTTCTAGATTGCTCTTGTAATTACCTGTTGTCATGTACTCCCTCCGTATCAAATTACTTGTTGCTCAATTGGATGTATTTAGAACTAAAACAGTGCTAGATACATTCATTTCAGCGACAAGTAATTCCGGACGGAGGTAGTATTACTATACTTACATTAAGAGATAGTTGATTGTTTGGCATTACTCTGCATCTTATCTGCCCTGCCCTCCATTTTCTCCGAATTTTCAGATCTACATTTACTCTTACCAAAATGTTGAATAAAGCCAATGCCACTACACAAGTTGAGGTCTGCATTCCTCTTGTCAGTACCTTTTGCCTTGTAACGCTGTACTTAATTGATAGCTATTTGATTATGTATCATCACTCTGCATCTGAGCTTCATTATCCTCTATTTCTTCCAATATTATTAGATCTATATTTACTCTTTAAAAAATGTAGAGTAAAGGCAACGCTTATGAAGAAGTTTCTTTGGGGAATTTCTTGAATTATCACTCCATTGACATGGAGAAGGGCTTTGTCGAGCCCATGTTAACATGTAATGTAAGACCATCCTTCTCAAGCCTTCAAACTTTGTTCTAGTATAGATTTGGATAGGCATCATTTCCTCCACTGCTTTTTATTTTGGTGTTTGCATCAGATTGCATGTTTGCAACAACTGCCAGTTTCAAATTGTAGTTGTAAAAACATGTTCCTTATTCATACCATTCACATTAATCAGAAAAGATGCATTGATTTTATTTAGCCCTACATGTATGCATGTGTTCTAGATCTCTAATCCGGTGGTGTGGTGAAGCTGCCCATGCCTGCATCATCTCATTTGCTGCTTTGTCTTAACTGATTTTGCCGATGATACGGACAATGTCATATTATGTTAATGCTATTTTAAATTGTATCTCTAAATTTGCCAATATAAAATGGGATGGAATTGCCACACACTGACCATCGTTGCTTATATATTTGTGAAACTTGTTCTCTGTCTCCTTCTTTCTCTTTCAGATTAATATCTCCGACGCCAGGCAGAACTTTAGGGAAGATAGTAAGCCAAACCCATTGCTGGTACCTATCACTTATTTGCAGCGAAGAAGGTAAACCATCTTGAAGAGAGCGAGATGACCGCAAGGTTATGTCTTGATGAAGACAGTGAGTTCAAGAGACTCACCAGCAGTTGTGACACAACCTTGGTTAAGCTGCTGCTTGAATTAGTTCGACTTCTTCAGTCTCAACTTCAAGCTGAAAGACTTGGTGCAGCTCAGGTCCGACTTGAAGTACAATCTCTAACGAAGATCAAAGAGGACAATCGTGCGTGTTTTATAGCTACGCGGCTAGAGCTAGAGGATTTAACGTTCAGATAACTGAGGTCTCATCAGCTTGTTTAGCTGCTTGCGCTGCAGCACCGGGGTAGGACTAACGTTTCTTGAACTGTGTTGAAGTGCTGTTGGTTTTGTCTATTATTTTGTCGGCGCATTTTTTTGCACTGTTGGCAACCATTGATGCCCAGTGTATGTAATATGCGGTCTAGTTGCCCTTTATTATCATTGGTGGCGAACTTTGATGCCCAGTGGATGTAATATTCCGTAATTTCATTATTGTATAGTCTAGGTTTATTCTTAGTCGGTATGCTGTAATTTAGGCCGGTAGCTTCAACGGAGCTCAACGGCCCAATACGTTATCGGTCTGTCAGTGGTATATAAAAAGAAATTACGCTACCCAAACGGGCCGGCCCGTAACTAGTTATATATGGGCCGGAAAGTCGGCCTATAATCATCTCGGGACATTATTAGGCCTAAACATAAAGTAGTTTTTGGCCTTTAACAGGCCGATAGTAAAACATGGGCCGCAGCTAGAAATTTCCCTGGGCTTTTAATAGGCTGAAAAGGAGATTGGGCCTGAATTGAGCCGAACAATTCATGGGCCGGAAGCAGGCCGAAACATCCGTAGGCCCATGATTGGCCCAATTGCATACGAGCCGTTAACAGGCCAAAATTTATCACGGGCCTTGGTTGGCCCAATAAAATTATGGGCTGTAAGCAGGCCCGATGCAAAGTAGGCCATAATTTGGCCCAACTATGTCACGGGCCTTTAACAGGCCGTTAGTCAGGTTGGGCTGAAATTTATCCATGAAGAGTACGGGTCGTTAAGAACCTAAAAGTCACTTCGGACTAGAAATCGGCCGAGATGCAACACGGGCCGTTAAATGGCCGAAAGTTAAACCGGGCCGAAAATGGCCCATATACAGCAACGGCGGCTAACTGGCCGAAACGATTATCGGGTCGAACTGTTAAACGGGCCATTAACATGCCGAGATACAAACCGGGCCTACAATGGGCCCAAAAGCACAGTGGCCTGTTAACGGGCCGGATCTGTTATGGGCCGTAATTTGGCCCAAAACACGATCCGATATGGGCCGTAATTTGGCCCAAACCATGGCAGGCTGTTAACGGGCCGGTCCACTAGTGTCTGACAAAATCTTGTGGGCCTTTGGCTGGGCCAGCCCATTTAGGTCAAATGGGCCACTGTTGGGCCATGCCACGTGTCACCGTATCATAGGCACGTCTTGTCCATTGGACGAATGACATCTGAAGCAATGCCGAGCTGACACATCGATCCGCGGGCGAATGAGAAATTTACACGTGGAAAATCACCATTGGTCAGAGCTGCTAACGGGTTATCGAATCCAAACCGGAAACCGATAGCTTAACGACGACCCATTACGGTGGATGCCACATGTCGGTTACCCTTGACGAAAACACTTCCATGGCACGACATTTATCGTCATGGAAGTGGACACTTCCGTGATGATAATTTCAGTATTGTCATGGAACACTTCTACGACAGCACAGGTATGACTATCTTGATTCTGTCATAAAATTGTCACGGATGTACATGCATGACAGAAAACTTGACCTACTGTGACAAAGACGTATCATCACGGAAGTGTTTTTTTTGTAGTGGAACGTTAAGTGTGCGTAGAGTTGTATCGGTGGTCGATAGAACATGAAGAGAATATTAATTTTACCTTTAGAACCTCGTTGGGTTCGACACTCTTACTGTAGGAGATATGCCCTAGAGGCAATAATAAATGTTATTATTTATCCCCATGTTCCTAATTAAGTTTATATTCCATGCTATAACTGCTGTGGTTCCCGAGCCCGTATATCCATAAAGGCTCTGAGGAAAACCCATGTGCACGTGTGGAATAATAAACGGTAAAATGTATTCCTAGTCAAGCCTCTGAGACTAGCTCAAGTGTTGCATGATGATTACGTTTTCCTAATCATGGGCATGTCTATGCCGGCAATTTTGAGGGCACAATGTTAGAAGAACATTTGTGTTGAATCGACCCGAATTGGTGTTATGCTATGAGATACATTCTTCATAAGTTAATGGTTTATAACACAGAGATAGTTAACGTTTGCATGATTCCTTAGACCATGAGAGTATCGAGTTTCTTCATGCTTGCTTCATGAACTTTGGGGTTTGTTAAACGTCATCCGTAAATGGGTGGCTATTACGGCGGCTTACGGGTTCATGGAAAAGTATGACAAGGGACTTGATAGCTCAAGATTGGGATTTGCTCCTCCGGCGATGGAGAGATATTCTTTGGGCCCTCTCGGTGCTACGGTATCCATCATCGTCTGCTCAGACACAATGTGATTCGATCACGGGGATGCCGGAACACGGAAACGAGAAAAGAGAACAAAACTGGTAACGGGGTAACTGGCATAGTGGACAAGTGTTGATTCATGGGGATGCCGATAAATCTCACCTCGGGTGTTTGTAACATATCGCGAAGTAAAAGGAATAGCACATGGCAACTGGAGGTTCACTCGAATATTTATTCGTGTGGGTATAGGGGTCAATATGGGTGTCCACGGCTCCGATGTTGATCATTGATCAGAAAGTGTTCCGGTCATGTCTATACTTCACCGAATCTATAGGGTCACACACTTAAGGGTCATCTATCGGCTGAATACTAGACAGGGAGTCTGAGAGAAAGTCACCGGAAAAGTTTCGGAGACAACGGAAGAGTTCCGGAGAGAGAACACCGGAATAGTTTCGGTAAAACTGAAAAGTTGTTTCGGAGTATACCATTAAGTCAAAATGGTTTCGGCACACACCTGGATATTCTTGGAGTGTGCCAGAATTGTTCTGGGAACTTCTGGGATTATTCCGGAGAAAAAAACCGGAAATGTTTCAGAGCTGCCGGAACCGCTTTGGTTGCTTTTCGCTGATGAAAATTACTAATCCGGAATTGTTTCGGAACGCGTCCAAAATTATTTTAGTGGGTACTGGAAATGTTCTAAGACCTACAAAAATATTTTCGGATTTAACGGTCGCAAAAAAATGTTTTTGTGAATAGTGAAAAGCACTTTTTGGTTACTTTTTGGAAAGCCACCTTTTTGGGCTTTCCCCAAAAGATCTAGGGATGACATGGAAGGGTGGGAACCCCTTTTTGGGAGGGCCCACAAGGTGGTGGACAGCCATGGGGTGCTCATCCATGGTGCTCCACTTGCCTCCCCATTTTGCCCTTTATGTGTGACATAAAGCATGGGCATTTTGGGTTTTTCATGTGCCACCCTACCCCTTGGGTTTTCCTATAAATAGGGTGGAGAGGCACTCTCCACACTCACTCTTTCTCACATACACATGCCATGCATGATCTGGCTTTCTCTCTCCCTCCCAGCGAAATAGTTTCGTAGAGCCGAAAGGCTGTCTGGTTTCCGGTGGGAACTAGTTCTGGACGGCGAAGCCCTGCCGGATAGATGACACCGTATGTGTGCAACCCCATAGAGAGGTCGTAGGTTCGATATTTTTGCCCGAGGGGCTGTTTGAGGGTCCTCCCGAAGGGCTGTCCGAGTTACTGTCCGAGTTTCGGGGGTCCTCTCGAAGGGCTGTCCAAGTTACTGTCCGAGTTTCGGGGGTCCTCCCGAAGGGCTGTCTGAGTTACTGTCCGAGTTTCAAGGGTCCTCCCGAAGGGCTGTTCGTGACATCGTCCGGGGGACTGTCCGACCACCTCCCGGAGGGCTGTCCGGGGGACTGTCCGAGGGACAGACGAGGGAGAACATCCTCGCGGTTGGGAGGTTGTAAATCCTAGCTGCGGGGATCTGCACCGACGATCAACATCGACTCTACTTCCACTGCGCTACGAGTCGGTAACGATCAGATCAAAACCTTGTATGCATCTCCATAGTGATCCTGGGCGTGCTCGCTGTACCGAATTTTTTTGTTTTCTGCCACGTTCCCCTACAGTGGCATCATGAGCCGTGCTATGCGTAGATGCAGGTTACGATCTAGAATACATAGAGATGTATGGGTGTTGCATAATATAATTTGTAGTAGATGAGTTCTATTACTGAAAATTATTTGTGCGAGTAGCAGATGAAATCTATTACCCGATGTTCTTGTTGCTTCCCTGAAATTTGCGTATTTCTGATCTTGATAACGGCATGGTGGAGTTTCAAAGTTCTGGCAATCCGCGATCCTGATTGATCAACAAAGTGCTAACAGTTCGTTGAATTCCACCATAGTTAAAAGAAAGATGAAATTTCGCAGACTAAAGGGCAATGCAGATATGATCTGCACGGGGGTCATGCGTATGATGAAGTTCAGTATGGGGTTCGAGATTTTATTATCTCGTGTTTCATACACCCCACAAAGTTAATCTAGCGACTTGAATTATCATACTTGATGATTAACATTGGTAGATTCGGTTTGTTTCGAAACCTTAGAAGCCACGTAAAATAAAATTTTGCATAAACCGATTAGAGGCGTCTAATTTGGTTTTGCAAGATGACATGAGATGTGCATGTGATGTGGTATAGTAGTTCTCATATTTAATTTGATTATGTATGAGATGACTATATAATGTAAATTAACATGACCAGCGTGTCATGATTCGGCATGATGGCTGGAGCATGTGATTGTCATTTTAATGACCTGCGTGTCAACCTTTTGTAATGCATTATTTTATTAGCTATAGAGATAGCAATATTATCTGGTGCATCAACAAGGTGGTGGCAATCTCCGCGAAGGTGAACACCGACGCAAATGCCGAAGACGAAGAAAATAAAGACTTCTCCGTCAGAAAGGGCTATACCATATCATGCTATTATGAATTGCCTGAGATGTTTATCCCTTATGATGCACCTTTTTAGATTGCGTGGTAGTCGCTTTTATTAGGGTGATCTCTCACTTAAAATATCAAAGTAGTTAGTGTTCACGAACGAATCGAGAGGAATGAGGCGGGTGACGGTCAGACCTCGCAGCAAGATCACTTGGTTGTCTTTGACGTTCAGGCAGGATAGTCCTGAGCTCGGAACACGCCCATCGAAAGATGAACAGGAGTCACATAGAGATGTGATCGGCAAGTTTGCCTACCGATTGAAATTCTCGTCATCAGTGATGTCCACATCAATGGCGTTGAATTGAAATGCGGGTCTTGTATCACTCAAAATCAATTATGAGAGATATTGATTTGAGTGGGAGCGCACTGTAGAATTAACTTGTTTAACTCTCTGTGCAATTAATTATGAACATTGTCTAAGTGAAATTTGTATAATAGTTGTAGAATAATGACTCGCATTTCCACCTTCCCTATTAAAATTGAATAAGCTGTTATTTATCTGGTTAATCTTTACGATTGGTAACGTAATATGAGGATTATCCTCAAGAGTGCCGAGAAGGACTTTGTCCTATCGCATGCTTTCTGTATTCTCCCACTAATGCTATGGATGATGTGACTCTCGTCTTTCGATCCAAAAGCTAGAATTCCGTTACGGTCAAGTGCAATATGTTTGCTTCCATGAGACCCGAACTTCAAAAGTTTGGGATAGTTATGTGATATTCATGGAACTGAAAATTGTTTTTAGATGCAGACAAAGGTTAAAAGATATGAGATATCCAAAGCAATGTTTGTTTGCAAATTATTAGTAAAGTATTTACTATGCATTTGACTAATAAGAGAGGGATCCAGAAGAACGCCTGTCATATGATGAAGGTGAATAAAACAACAACTCAAAGAGAAAGGAAATGTCCAAAGGGTGTTAGTGTGACTTACATGCCTAGGAAGTCCGGGGCTAACGCCACTCTTAAAGTTGGGTGCTTCTTCTGAGAGTAGGAGAAATACTAAAAGTTAAACTGTTAGAAGTATAAAGGCAAAAAGAGAGAAGACTGGAATAGCCAGCTCATGTATGAATGTCATACGAATTATAGATGTATGGAAGGCTGGTCAAAGATATAATTCTTGGAAATTATGATTAAAACATGTTAATCACTGATTCTTGGGTATTGTGATTAAAAGTTGATCACAGAGATACCCGCTCGATTGCATTCAGTTGTGACTCGATGCAAGAACTACTACGGCCTAAAAGACTTGCCAGTAATGAGGTTTAGATACGCGCTGGAACATAGTAAAAGTTACTATACCTTCCATCGATGTATTACCTCTATATTTATTTTCATAATTCATTTTAGAGTTTTATTCACTCTAGCCCATTGCATAATGTTTGTTGCAAGAAGGTTGTTCATGATAGAACAATTGTTGTTCAAAGTTATGAATAACATAAGGGCCATACTTCCATTATGAATGTGATGTATGTTATGAATATTGATAATAAAATAATACATCCGTGACACTGACGCTAAATGTTGAAAGACTAAAAGAATACCACATATGTGTGGCACTGCATTTGGTCACATTGGAGAAACCCGCATGGTGAAATTCCATAATGATGGATTTTGAAGTCATTTGATTATGAATCATCTCACACTTGCAACTTTCGTCCGAAAAGTGAAGTGACTGAAATACCGTTCACACGCCATAAGGAACGAGCAACAAACTTATTGGTGATCATACATTTTGATGTGTGTAGTACGATAAATGTTGTTGCTAGTAGTGGATTTGTATATCTTCAGAAATGACTCAAGTAGATATATGGATATTTACTTGATGAGACGTAAGTCTGGATCTTTTGAAATCATTCAAAAGGTTTTCAAAAATGAAGTAGAAGTTATTGTAACAAGAAAATTATGTTTCTACAATTAGATTGCGGAAAGGAATATTTTGAGTTACACGTTTAGCGAATGTCTGATGAGTTGTGAAAAGAGTTTCATAACTTACATCTCCCGGAACACCACTGTTGGTGGAATGTCCGTGAAGATGTAATCAAACCATTTATGACATGGTAAGATCAAAGATGACATAAATCAATTTGCCATTATCCCTTTTAAAGTAATGCTTTAGAGACTACGGTTTTACACTGAAAAGAGCGCCATCAGATCTGTTGAAATGACGCCATGGTATGGTACACCCAACCATGTTATATCTTTTCTTAACATTTGGAATATGGGGCTTGTGTAAAAAAGTTTACAAACCTATTCCAAATTAGACAAGTGCTACTTTGTAGGTTATCCCAAATTATTGGGAATTCCTCCACCACTATACCGAGGCAAAAGGTTTTGCCACAAAGAACGGTATGCTTTTAAAGAGAATGGTTCTTGCAAAAAGGTGAGTGGGAGGACAGTGCAACTCGACGAGATAATAGTATCTTCGTCATCAGATCAAAGGAAAGGAACCTTGGAAGTGATTCCAGAGTTTCCTACTGCGACAGATACGGAAGCCTCTACATGAGATGTATGGACTTCGGTCGAACTTGCAGCTGAACCACGTAGGCAAAACTCATGCAAACCTCTCAGGTGCGCAAACGAGATATTGTTGTTAGACAACAATATACCTACGATACACAAGGAAGCGTTGATGGTCCCTGACTCCGGAATTGGCTAAATGCCAATACAATCCGAGATAGTTTCCATATAAATGATTCAAGATTAAAATCTTGATACCCCCTTCGAAAGACTTAGAGTCTAACGAATATTAATGGAACTATAAACTGATACGGATAAAAATGTTTTATCCATAAAGCTCGACTTGTTGCTTATAACAAATTCAAGGAATTAACTACGGCGAGATTGTCTCTCCGTAGCGATGCTTAAAGTCGGTTCGGGTTAAACTAGCAATTAATACATATTCCAATCATGGGATATGATACATGGATGCCAAAAGGATTTCCATGAGATGGAAATACAACCAAGGACTTGTATGTGATACAATCCAAAGTATTTTGTCAATCCAGAGGATGCTAGTAAGTATGCAAACTTCAGAGTTCCAGCGATGGACAGAAGAGAGCAAAATGGAGTTGGAATCTTTGTTTTTGATGAAATAGTCAAAAGAGTTTGATTTCATCAATGGATAACGAAGATGCTTGTGGTTACAAGAAAGTAAGTGGGAGCATAATAATATTTCTAAAAAACCTTGTGTGCTTGACATATTGTTGATTGGAAATAATATAAATTTCTTGACACGAATTAGGACTTCATTGAAAATAGTTTTTTGATGAAGTGCTTGGGCTAAGTAGCCTTGATATTAGGCATAATTATCTACAGAGATAGAATTGCCTAATGGGGCTAAGCCAAAATACATATTGACAAGATGCTAAAACAGTTTAGCATTAAAAACGCCAAGGAGTGATTCTTGCCGAAGTCACATGGAAAGAGTTTTTGCAAGACTCGGTGTCCCAAAACACTGATGAGCAAAATAAATGATGGAGATTCCCCACACTTTTGTGTTTGGATTAATCATGTATTCCATGGTATGTAAAACAACCAGATATGTCCGATACTCCCAAGCTGTTCCGAGTATAGATACCAAAGTGATCAAAGTACTGATCATGGGACAATAGTGAAAAATGTCATTGATTACTAAAGTAGCACTGATGACATGTTTTCTTGCAAGCAGAGATTATGAAGTGCTCGTTGTAAGTAATTACATCGATACAGTCTTCATCAATGCTCCATGCGATTTTCGATTTAAGTTAAGGATTTTGTGTAATACACAATATAGTGACACAGTAAGTTGGAATTGTTCCAAATAGGTTACTGTGGCGAATTCTATAACAAAGGCTAAGTATGTTGACGCTTTAGAAGCGACAAAGAAGATGTTGAATCATATAGTTCATTCATGAACTTAGTATGGTTCCAAGATGGCTTTGGTCAATGGGACACTATTGTAGATAGTTGCTCCATAGCTCAGTCTGAGGAATCAGGGTTCGACCAGTGATTCACATATATACAAAGCCAAGTCCACACAAAATATGAATTTTGTGAAAGCATGAAAACGCGAGGATATGCAAAGATACACACGGAGCTGAAGTTGTCAGATCCGTTGGACATCAGGCTATACCACAAGCGAAGCATATTTTACACAAGTATGCCATAGGTGTAAAGTGCATTAGCATTGACTAGATTATTGACTCTAGTGCAAGTGGGAGTCTGTAGGAGATATGCCCTAGAGGCAATAATAAATGTTATTATTTATCCCCATGTTCCTAATTAAGTTTATATTCCATGCTATAACTGCTGTGGTTCCCGAGCCCGTATATCCATAAAGGCTCTGAGGAAAACCCATGTGCACGTGTGGAATAATAAATGGTAAAATGTATTCCTAGTCAAGCCTCTAAGACTAGCTCAAGTGTTGCATGATGATTATGTTTTCCTAATCATGGGCATGTCTATGCCGGCAATTTTGAGGGCACAATGTTAGAAGAACATTTGTGTTGAATCGACCCGAATTGATGTTATGCTATGAGATACATTCTTCATAAGTTAATGGTTTATAACACAGAGATAGTTAACATTTGCATGATTCCTTAGACCATGAGAGTATCGAGTTTCTTCATGCTTCCTTCATGAACTTTGGGGTTTGTTAAACGTCATCCGTAAATGGGTGGCTATTACGGCGGCTTACGGATTCATGGAAAAGTATGACAAGGGACTTGATAGCTCAAGATTGGGATTTGCTCCTCCGACGATGGAGAGATATTGTTTGGGCCCTCTCGGTGTTACGGTATCCATCATCGTCTGGCCAGACACAATGTGATTCGATCATGGGGATGCCGGAACGCGGAAACGAGAAAAGAGAACAAAACCGGTAATGAGGTAACTGGCATAGTGGACAAGTGTTGATTCACGGGGATGCTGATAAATCTCACCTCGGGTGTTTGTAACATATCGCGAAGTAAAAGGAATAGCACACGGCAACTGGAGGTTCACTCGAATATTTATTCGTGTGGGTATAGGGGTCAATATGGGTGTCCACGGCTCCGATGTTGATCATTGATCGGAAAGTGTTCCGGTCATGTCTATACTTCACCGAACCTATAGGGTCACACGCTTAAGGGTCATCTATCTACTGAATACTAGACAGGAGTCTGAGAGAAAGTCACCGGAAAAGTTTCGGAGACAATGGAAGAGTTCCGGTGAGAGAACACCGGAATAGTTTCGGTAAAACCGAAAAGTTGTTTCGGAGTATACCATTAAGTCAAAATGGTTTCGGCACACACCTGGAAATTCTTGGAGGGTGCCAGAATTGTTCTCGGAACTTCTGGGATTTTTCGAGAGAAAAAAACCAGAAATGTTCCGGAGCTGCCGGAACCGCTTTGGTTGCTTTTTGCTCATGAAAATTACTAATCCAGAATTGTTTCAGAATGCGTCCAAAATTATTTTAATGGGTACTGGAAATGTTCTAAGACCTACAGAAATATTTTCAGATTTAACGGTCGCAAAAAAATGTTTTTGTGAATAGTGAAAAGCACTTTTTGGTTACTTTTTGGAAAGCCACCTTTTTGGGCTTTCCCCAAAAGATCTAGGAATGACATGGAAGGGTGGGAACCCCTTTTTGGGGGGGCCCACAAGGTGGTGGAAAGCCATGGGGTGCTCATCCATGGTGCTCCACTTGCCTCCCCATTTTGCCCTTTATGTGTGACATAAAGCATGGGCATTTTGGGTTTTTCATGTGCCACCCTACCCCTTGGGTTTTCCTATAAATAGAGGTGGAGAGGCACTCTCCACACTCACTCTTTCTCACATACACATGCCATGCATGATCTGGCTTTCTCTCTCCCTCCCAGCAAAATAGTTTCGTAGAGCCGAAAGGCTGTCTGGGTTCCGGTGGGAACTAGTTCTGGACGGCGAAGCCTTGCCGGATAGATGACACCGTATGTGTGCAACCCCGTAGAGAGGTCGAAGGTTCAATTTTTTTGCCCGAGGGGCTGTTCGAGGGTCCTCCCGAGGGGCTGTCCGAGTTATTGTCCGAGTTTCGGGGGTCCTCCCGAAGGGCTGTCCGAGTTTCGAGGGTCCTCCCGAAGGGATGTCCGTGACATCGTCCGGGAGACTGTCCGACCACCTCCCGGAGGGCTGTCTGGGGGACTGTCCGAGGGACAAACGAGGGAGAACATCCTCGCAGTTGGGAGGTTGTAAATCCTAGCTGCGGGGATCTGCACCGACGATCAACATCGACTCTACTTCCGCTGCGCTACGAGTCGGTAACGATCAGATCAAAACCTTGTATGCATCTCCATATTGATCCTGGGCGTGCTCGCTGTACCGAATTTTTTTGTTTTCTGTCGCGTTCCCCTACACTTACTTATCGAAAAAGGCTACAAACGATCCCCTATACTTGTGGGTTATCAGTCCTCGATGAGGAGAACGAGCCGGAGCAGGCCGAAGAGCAAGAACGGTCGCGCGCCGCCGAGCAAGAGCGGCAGCGCGCCGCCGAGGGTGTGCGGTATCATCGCGTCCCAGTGCTTGAGCGGGCCAATGTCTACACATGTGTTCGTCGCCGCCCATGGAGCGGAGGAGAGCAAGAGCGGCAAAGCGCTGCCGCGCAAGAGCAGGAGAGCGCCGCCGCGCATCAGGTGCGGTGCGCCGCACTATTTGAGCAGAGCCGTGTCAGCATCCTATTGACTCAACCAGTCGAGAGGCCGTTTCCAGGGCTGGTAAGCATCCCGGTTCCTCGCCAGGAATGGGCAGTCGCCATCAGTGCCATAATTGCCCCTGACGGCGTACGCACTGCCAGAATCCGCCGCCATGACACCAATGGGCTGGTCGATTGGCTCTTCGGCCTCCTTGGCCCTCAGGTGCCGCCAACGACGACGCAGAGCAAAATGCTCATTGCGGCTTGGAATGTACCGTCACCGAGGAAATATCCTGGGCGGAGATTGATATCACGGTACAGCAGTTCCGCGAGCGTATCAGACACGTGGACGAAGGCATATACCAGTTCATGCTCAGCCAAGAGTTCCCGTAGGCAAGGGTCATGGACTCCATAGGTTTAGGCCCTGTTTGTATCGGTTTTTGCCCGGTTTTCCGCAATTAACTGGGCAATCATCTTCTTAATTAATGAAAAGTCACAGCTTTTGCTTCTTCCGGCCAGTTTCATGTAAAAAATTATGTAAGTTTGAATGGAAGTGGTCTGGTATGTAAAGATTGCACACAGTTTCCAAAAGCACAAACGTGTGTGATAGGGAGTAGGTCCCACACGGTGACCATCGGGATACGCCTTAAACGCGAGGAGGCAACTCTTATCAGCAAGGTGCAGCTTCCCTTCCGCTAGCTAATTCGAATAGAACCCACAGGTTAAGCGTGTTGTGGCTGGAGCAGTGTAAGGATGGGTGACCGGATGGGAAGTTTGCTATATCTCAAGCTTCATTTAAGCGATTTGATATGGTCATTACAGACATTTAGCATTTAATGTGTCTGTAGTGCCCTGTTAGGTCGATTAAATAAACCTTGCGGTCCTTGTTTTGTAAATTTGGAGAATGATTTTTGTTATTTCAACATATAATGTGCTTTTTAATTGATTTCAATAAGGTTTGTTATTTTTTGTTTTGAAAATTTTGAGTATGAAATGTAGTTATTTCAACATATCCCAGCACCGTGTGTCCTTTACCATAGCTTTCCTCGGGGGTCTGTTTTTGTGAGGCAGTGCCACATCAAATTAAGTTGCATTGGCTATTTAAACATCACACCACCCTATCATATACTTACATGTATATATATTTTGGTCACACGCAGGTGGCGTTAGTACATGGTCTTCTAATCCATCCCCATCATGCAGCTTTCCACGGCAATAGATCCGTGGGTCCGCGCGGTCTATCCCTTTGACCCACCACATATGAGAAGGTTTTGACCATGACAGGTTCCTCTTGGTCTGTGTTACGATAGGTCATGGTGGCATGTCAGACGAAATTCAGTTTGAGCACATGTGTTGGATTCCCTCTCGCCGGCTCAAAGTGGGGGAACCGCCACCCTACGTCTTGAACCTGGCTTCCTGGGGGTACGGTGTTTGATTTGTGAGGCAGCTGGTGCCACATCAAAGTTGTGCATTGGGGATTTGAACACATCACGCCACCCATACATATATTTGGGGCGCATGCATGGTATAGGTCTTATGATTGACCCCGTCTCCCTTATGTGGTTTTCGACGACACGCCTATCTGTGGGCCCCTAGGGTCTATATATATGATCCCTTTGACCAACAACGAGAGGGGGTTTTGATGACCATGAATGGATTCCTCCTGGTTCGTGTTACGATGGGTCATGGTGACATGCCCGAGCAAAGTTCGAGCTCACGCGTTCTCAGGATTCCCTCCCACGTGCTCGAATTGGTGGGTGGACCGACACCCTATGCACATCTCGTCCTTAAGTACATAGCTTTCATGTGTGTTGTCCGGTTCGTGAGGTAGGTGCCTGATACGTCTCCAACGTATCTATAATTTTTTATCGTTACATGCTATTATAGTATCAATCTTGGATGTTTTATATGCAATTATATGCAATTATATATCATTTTTTGGGACTAACCTATTAACCTAGTGCCCAGTGCCAGTTGCTGTTTTTTGCCTGTTTTTGCCTTTTCAGAAAATCATTATCAAACGGAGTCCAAACGAAGAAAAAACTTTGGATTAATTTTTTCTGGACCAGAAGGGACCCTAGAAGCTTCGGGAGAAGACCAGAAGAGCCACAAGGGAGCGACAAGCCCGGAGGGCGCGCACAGGGGGGTAGGCACGCCCCCCAAGCTTGTGGGCCCCTCGTGGCACCTCTTGACCTAATTCCAGCGCTATAAATTCCCAAATATTCCCCATATACCAGGACGATGGAAGAGAAAACCTTTCCGCCGCTGCAAGCCTCTGTTCTTCCGTGATCCCATCTAGAGGCCTTTTCCGGTACTCTGCCGAAGGGGGAATCGATCACGGAGGGCTTCTTCATCAACCTTGCTGCCCTTCCGATGATGTGTGAGTAGTTTACCACAGACTTACGGGTCCATAGCTAGTAGCTAGATGGCTTCTTCTCTCTCTTTGATCTTCAATACCATGTTCTCCTCGATGTTCTTGGAGTTCTATCTGATGCAATCTTCTTTTGCGGCGTGTTTGTTGGGATCCGATGAATTGTGGGTTTATGATCAGATTATTCATGAGAAATATTTGAGTCTTCTCTGAACTCTTTTATGCATGATTGTTATAGCTTTGTATTTCTCTCCAATCTATCCGTTTGGTTTGGCCAACTAGATTGATTTATCTTGCAATGGGAGAGGTGCTTTGTGATGGGTTCGATCTTGCGGTGTTCTATATCCCAGTGATAGAAAGGGACAAGACACGTATTTGTATTGTTGCCATTAAGGATAAAAAGATGGGGTTTAATCATATTGCTTGAGTTTACTTTGTCTACATCATGTCATCTTGCTTAAGGCGTTACTCTGTTTTATACTTAATACCCTAGATGCATGCTGGATAGCGGTCGATGGGTGGAGTAATAGTAGTAGATGCAGGCAGGAGTCGGTCTACTTGTCTAGGATGTGATGCCTATATACATGATCATTGCCTTGAATATCGTCATAACTATGCGCTTTTCTATCAATTGCCCAACAGTAATTTGTTTACCCACCGTATGCTATGTGTTCGAGAGAGAAGCCTCCAGTGAAAACTATGGCCCCCGGGTCTACTTTTATCATATATTAAAATCCAAAAATACCTTGCTGCAATTTATTTACTTTTATTTTCTTTTGCAATTTACTTTTCTATCTATCACTATCATAATTAATCCTTGCAAGTGACCTCTAAGGGGATTGACAACCCTCTTATTTGTGTTGGGTGCAAGTGTTTGCTTTTGTGTGTGTAGGTGCTGCTAACGAGGTTCTGTATGGTTCTCCTACTGGATTGATAACCTTGGTACTTAACTGAGGGAAATACTTATCTCTACTGTACTGCATCATCCTCTCCTCTTCGGGGAAATCCCAACGCAATTCACAAGTAGCAGTGCCACATCAAAATTGTACATTGTATATTTAAAACACATCACCCCTTCCTACGTACATTAATTTGGGCCGCATGCAGGTGGTGCTGGTCTTCTGGCCCCTCTCATGCGGTTTTTGATGGTGGTCCCATCTGTGTTCCCGCGCGGTCTATTATATCCCTTTTTGATCGACAACAACAGTGGTCGCTTGACCAAGATAGATTCACTTGGTCCGTGTTATGGTAGGTGGTGGTGACATGCATATCCGACCAAAGTATGAGTGCATGCGTCCCGCCGGCATGAAGTGGGGGTGGGGCAGGCACCCTACGACCTTAACCTGAGGCAGGTGCCACAACAAAGTTGGGAATTGTGTATTTAAACATCACACCACCCTTTTCCTACATATATCTGGCCACTTCCGGCCAGGTGGTGGTGGTCTTCTGGCCCGTCTCACCCGATCTTCGACGACGCGCCCACCAGTGGGCCCGTGCGGTCTATCCCTCATGACCGACATCGAGAGGGTCTGGTTTGACCAAAAGATAGATTCTCTTGGTTGTGTTACGGCAGGTCATGGCTAAATGCCAGACAATGTTTGAGATAGGTCATGTACATGTGTTCATATATAGTATTCCCTCCTCCGGCATGAAGTGGAGGGGCAGCACCCTACGTTCATGTCATGAACCCTTTTCTGTTGCACTGGACGCTTTTATGCATGCATATATATGCATCATGTGCCACATCAAAGTTGTGCATTGGTAATTTGAACATCACACACCACCCTTTTCATACATATATATTTGGGCCACATTTTTTGGCCTTTTTTTGTTGCCAAATGGTGCTATATAAAATAGCAGACGACTCAGATGAAAAAATGGTTTGCGAATGTATACGCAACAAACACGAGTGCACCGGACTAACCGTGTGCGATGCTCATGCCCTGTAAAATCAGCACAGTGCACTCGTGGCAACTGGCCACGACCTCGCAAGCGCCAGCTAGGGTAAAGGGGTAATGTGCATTGGAAATTTAGGATGAATTCCACGTCTGCGTCCAAAAATTAGGATGAACCATGTGTGATGAACCAGCTAGGTAGAAATCTCAAAAAAAGCAACCTGCCTTGAGCGATGCAAAAATTGGTGGTTCCACGGCTTTTCCTTATTATCGTACACAATTATTGTGTTTGGACCGTGTGAGATCTTGGTTGCTCCCGCCCCGCTTCAATTCTTTTACCCAAATTTTAGTAGCCGCGGTATTTCAACCGTCGCCCTCACTCCTCCACCACCGACCTTATAGTAAAATTTTCAGTAGCCGAGGCATTTCAACCATCGCCCTTCGTCGTCCACCACCATCTCCACCCACCATTACTAAAATTTTCAGTAGCCGCGGCATATCCTCAAACACCACCCCGCCCCCCTCCACAGTCCACCCCCCCCCCCCCCGCTCGAACCCTAGCTCGTCGTCACCGCCACCACCCTCCACCACCAACCTCTGCCGGTCTGCCCGTGCCTCCTAGCTTAGATAAGTTCAGGTTACCCACCGATCCCCATACCCTCGCCACCCTGAGTTTTTAGATGAGGCCTACGGTGTCCCTTCCCCCCAGATCCCCATCCCCTACTCCAGATAGTCACAGCCTAAGCCCGACCAGATATCCCGGGGAGCCCGAGGAGCGTACGGCCAAAAAGAGGTATATCATGGCCTCTCCGCCGGACGATGGCGAGGTGGCCGTTGTTCATGCCAACCTGTCAATCCCGGAGGAACACCTCACCGCGGACGCCGGTGAGGACATTGACTATGTTTCCATGCCGAAGGCTTCAAGTCTGCGGGCTCGCGTATTCCTGTATCTCAGGACAGCCAGCTACGACATCAAGCTCGTCGACAGCGACGGCTTCACGCGGGCCATGTCACAGGTTAAGTGGTCCATCCCCAACGCCTCTGATTCAACCGCCGTCAATCTCTTAGAAGGCCCCGCCACTGATCTCCTCCACCTCGCGGTCAAGGATTTGCGATCCTTGTACGCCATCGAGCCCATTTTGTCATTTCTGAAGGACACGTTCTATGGCGCTGGCTTGGGAACCTGTAACAGCCCATCTGCGACATCAGGGAGCGCATCCCTGGGTTTGTGCTCTTCCAAGTGGAAGGAGCCCATCCATGACAAGTGAGGCAATATCCTACCAACAAATCTTACTTTTTCTAGCTAGCCAGCTCGTACCCAATGTTGTAGTAGCTTTTGTCATGCAATATTTTAACTGTGCCGTGTTTAATTATTTCAGTTATGCAAAAAATGTAATGTTCAATAGGGCTATCTGATGTTTAAGTATGAATTGTCCAATTCAATTTCACGAATGGCTATATTTGGTTGTTTATAGTGAGTAGATGTCTTGTTTATCTGTATTTGGTTGTTAGGTTGGTTGCAGTGAGCATTTGTCTAGTTTTCAAGCAGACGCCTTGTTTATATGTATTTGCTTGTTAGGTTGGTTGCAGTGAGCCTTTGTCCAGTTTTTAATGGCTATATTTGGTTGTTATAGTGAGCATATATGGCTTGTTTATTTCAGTTATTCACCATGTGATGTTCATTATGGCAAGTATGAACTGTGTAGTTTGATTTCATCAATACCAGTTTGAACGGCTATATTTTGTTCTTGTTATGTCTGGTGTAGTTAACACATGCCCTTTATTTCAGTTTTACACATTTATCCAGTGTGATGCTTAAATATGAGCTACGTTCTATTCATTTTCAACAATACCAGTTTGAATTACAATATTTGGTCGTTGTTAAGCCTATTGTGGTTAACATTCCATTCCATTTTTATCAGTTTTAACAGCATGCTGAAACAACCACATTCAAGCTATCATTTGGAGTTGATGTTGTTTACCATGGCTATATTTGGTTGATGTTAAGCCTGTTGTACTTATCATGCCTTTTCATGTACTTACACAGGACAACAACGGGAGTGGCCGACGTTTTCCACCGAGGTTAGTTTCATCCCTCGGCTTATACTCCCTCCGTTCCATAATGTAGTGCATACAGATCCATGCCAGGACACTTTTTAGCTTCTAATATTGACTTGTTGCTTGTAGGTACATATGTCCTCGGCAAAGATCCATGCCTCGACCCTTTTTGCGTATGGGGCAATGAGATTCATGAACCAGCATCAAGTGAGGAAACTGATAAGGATTGTTAGCAAAAAGATATGAATGATGGCAATTAAACTATTTGTTTACGCTCTATCCAACACAATAGTGAGCTGTAGGATGGTAACTACGAACTCTGTAGCCTTCTCTTTTTACTGCCCGTAATGAGTTCTTAGACAACAATGTCTGAATCTTTTTCGTTTGCAGTGGTTCCCAAAGCAGTTTACTCAAGATTACCTCACAAAGTACATGATTGGTGGACATGCAATGAAGGTTAAAGTATTTCATCGAGGCTACAATGAGCATCGAGAAGTCCTAATGAAGATAGTGAAGGATGGACGGGCGGCCATCACAAGGGGTTGGCCTAGAGCCGTGCGCGCATTAGGCATGGAGGAGGGCAGAATATGGGCATTTTGCTTCACCTTCTCCAGCAACCATAATGTCTTTCGCCTCTCTCTTTACCGTCTTTAGTACAACTGTGGTTCATCATTCTTTACTTGGTGCTTATGTAGTTCTTCAGTATATGTACATACAATGGAGTCTTCGAGTCTACCTCCAGTTGCGCCAGCTTGGCCTCCTCTCTAGAAGCAGCTCTGTCGCTACTCGTATTCTTGCGAAGCAGGTCTCGAACATGAGTGTCCTGCACGACTGAACTTAGTCGCGTCGAAGACTACGGTGTGTCCGCCTCTTCTCCGCCGTGTCCGGCCTCTTCTCCGCCGTGTCCGGCCTCTTCTCCGCCGCCATGTCCTGCGCCCTCGTCTTCGGGTCCATCGTCGGTCATCTCTTCGTCTAGCCCCATGTCGTTATTGCCTGCCATGTGGACATCCTCATCATCATCTTCAATTATCCACCGAGTATAGCCATCCATGAAACCATGCATGAGCAGGTGCGCCTTCAAACTGCCACGGTCAAAGGGGTCCAAGATGATGATTAGTTTGCATCTTCTACACGGACATAAAATCCCAGTCCGATTATTTGAATACATGTCGTGCACCGCGGATCGCAACCATCTTTCCACCACCCTTCCACTGACCTTCATGATTGCCTGCACGGTATAATAAGCAAAAGAATTATTACCATGCATGCATATGCATACATCAAAGTCATACAAAAATTTGGCATGACCTTCCCTAAAAATAGGACACATAGAGTTTGCCCGAAATTCGCCGAAACGGAAATAAATCGACATTTCGGCAAAACGTAAGCAACTCATGTCAAGCATGATCCGACAAATACACATAGGCGGCAACTCATGCCACACGCACATTCCCACCATCATAGCGCAAACACACATATTTCCATTCTTGCAAAGCACAACTTTTTACTCACCTATCGTCCCGAGAGAGGGATCGAGCACACGGTAGATGGCCGGTGCCGCTATCTAGGGATCGAAAGTAGTGGACAAAGATGCATGGCTTACTTCTAAAATGGGAAGATCTAGTTGGAAGGAGATGCTCTACCTAACTAGTGGAGAGGGAGGGAGAGCTAGCTAGTGAGACAAAGGTAGGAGTGGGGAAAGGGAAGGAGGGAGAGACAAATAAAGTGAGGAAGAAGCTAGAGAGAAGGAGAGGTCATTAATGGAGGAGATGGTGGATGGGGGCATTAATGGGGAGAGAAGAGAGATAGGAGAAGGAAGAACTAAGTGAGGGAGCTAGAGGAGGGAGAGGGGAAAGGGGGAGGGGGAGGGGGGTGGGAGAAAAGGTGGCTGCTACGCATAGCAGTAGCGCGGTATGGTTAACAGCGCTACTGCTAAGCTCTACAGCAGTAGCGCGTGTCGGTGGCCCACCGCTGCTGCTAAGCGGGGCCCACCTGCTAGCACCGTGCACACATAGCGGTAGCGGTGGGCCACCGACACGCGCTACTGCTACGGGAATAGTAGTAGCGCTGGTTTTTGCCGGACGCTACTAGTACGGGCAGTCCCGGTGGGTGACGATGGGACCACTTAGCAGCAGCGCTGGTTCTCAGGCCAGCGGTACTGCTACTTTCCTACCTATAGCGATGGTACGTGCCACGCGCTACTACTAAGTAGCAGTAGCGCTGCGCCCCAGCCCCGCGCTACTGCTAAGGTTCTATCTATAAGCTTTCTCCTAGTAGTGCAAGTGCCCACGGCCGCTGCCACACGCCGCGATACTTCTTGTTCTTCGACGGCGGCGGTAGCTGAGACATGGATCTTAAGCGGGCGGTGGCGGTGGTTGCTCAGGGCGGCTGCACAGTCCCATTCTGGACGCAACGCGGATCCGCTGGTGGTCGTCCTTGTCGATTCGGCTGGCGGCTAGATTCGTCGATTCAGGGGACGACCATTGATTTTAAGTGGGGATGAGGGAAGGTGGGGTGGCGGCGAGCGGCACCGACGTGGATGGAGGCGAGCGGGAGAGAGAAGCGGCTGAGCGGGGAGGGATTTTTTTTTGGCTGAGAAGTGGCTACGGCCGCTCATATTTGAGGCACAGCTAACACGCCGCTTAAATTTTTTGAGGACTTTAACCAGATGAGGTTTTGGATAGAACCGGTTTAACTCCTCAAAAGGGGAAAATTTGAGGAGTTATACCCTTTTGAGGGCGTGCCTAGAGTTGCAACACGGTGAAATACACCAGCTCAAATGACCTTGTATGTTTCCTTTCGGCCACATTTCCCAGATTGGGTACATGACCATGTGCTTAGCTTGTGTAGAGACTTATCTCTATGCATCCGAGTGATGTTGCTTTGTGACATGGGGCGACTCGTAGGATGGCCTGATCTTTATGACTTAGAGGCAAACTTGTGAAAGACCACGGATGAAAACGAGAAAAATCACAAGGAAAAACTAACACAAATCAACACACAAGTTATAATAACAAATACACATGAGTAAATCCTTGATCCCAATCATAAACAAAAGAGAGAGGGAGCATATGTTCTTCCACTTGTCCTAGGACAAGGAGGACTTAGTATTCCTAGAGGAATCTTCCCCATAAGTGAAGGTCTTGATACTCCTTGAGTCTTCACCTCGCTAGGTGGCCTTTCTTCTCCATGTGGAGTCATCTTCATGATGGAGAAATCTCACTAGGGGAGATGCATGAGAAAAGCTCTACGAGTCTAGTTCTAATTTGCTAAACCTAGATCCGCGGAGGAGGAAATGTATGTCAATTTTTATGTGTACATAGGTTCATCCACAAAGGGGTAAGCGGGGCCAATGGCCCTTTGACTGCATGTAGGCAGTTGGCCGGACAACACAGCTCCATTTAGCCCGAAAAGTCGAGAACCTGATGTGGGTGCTGATCCTTGCTGGTTTGGACATCAAACGGCTGGAGAAGTCGAGCAGACGGACAATCTAGGTGGATTGGAGCCGGATAGTCTGTGCTCTATCGGCGATGAGGGCGATGTTGGACATGTGCCCTAGAGGCAATAATAAAATATTGTTTTATTTCCCAAACCTTTCGAAAGGTGGCAGACCCTAGTGGGATTCCCCCTTGGGTGGCTTAAGGGGTGGTAGCCACTTGGGCCGAAAATGCCAACAAGGATTGCACTCCACTCGGCTTAGGAGGCAAGCTAGGGTGGGTGGCTAGAGTTTGGGAGGGCCCCTCCTCTTTGGTGCGCCAGCCCCAAACGAGGGAGCCCCTTGAAAGCGCAGGTTATCTCCCAGAGGGGGGGTGAATGGGAGATTTTTAGAAATTCGTCAAACTCTGATGAATTTGACGAAGATCGGAGTGAAGAAATAGAAACGCAAGGGAAACTAAGTCATCACAGAATCAGAGTACATGCGAACAGGATACATAAGGTTGAAGAACATCCAATCAAACAATCATACATGCATGAAGAATATGAACTGAGAAAATAAAAGATAGCATGATCAAATACTTCAGTTCAAATTCGTCAGAGGATACATCACAAATTCTTCAGCAGCGGAATAAAGTAAGGGAGGGTGAGGAATTTGAAACCAGGTTGGCTCGGTGAAGACAATGGAATTTGGTAGACCAGTTCCAGTTGCTGCATCAACTGTACGTCTGGTTGAGGCGGCTGAGTCGCAACTCAGAGAACACTTAGTCCTCACCGTATTCCTCTTGAGATAAGGTCACTTAGACCTCGCCCAATCACTCGTGGTAAGTCTTCAAGGAAGACTTCCAAAACCTTCACAGACTTGTTCACCGGCACGCCACAATTACTTTTGGGTGCTCAGAACATGACGCCTAACCGTCTGGAGGAATGACAGTCCTCAAAGGTAACAAGCGTCGGATCACACAGATCAATCTCTTCAGTGATGCTCAGTCACTTAGGCTCTGGTTGGGTTTTTCAGCAAAGTCCAAGAGTTGCAACTTAAGCAAAAAACAGCCCATATATCGACCCGCTTGAAGACTAACTCACTCTTCTCCCCCTTTGTCATCAAATGACCAAAAGGAGACAAGGGTGAGGACTAACGCCCCTGAAGAAAATCATCGCGATGAACACTAGGGAGCGCCAGCGTTGTTGGGGTCGCGTGAAGCAGATGGACCAGCCGCAGTGTCTTCAACGGTTTCATTTTCATCAGTCGTGCGCGATGAAGACTCTGAGCTCAGCATAAGAGGAGGAACTTGGACTTTCTTGTAATTCTTCCTTGGCGGTTCTGCCCAGTCAAAGTTCATCTGGAAGTCCAAATCAGCAAGTTCTTCATCAGTCTTGAGATGCGAAAGGATGGCCCATGATCTGTCAAATATCTCATAAAGATAGTAGCAGTTTTTGCGGACTGAGTTATGCGTCACAGTCATGTTGGCTTGAACTGCAGCAAACTGACGCTTAACCCATCTGTGATTCCTGTCCACTTTCTGGTGAAGGCTTATAAGCAGCTCATGGTCCGTCATGACGCGTGGTGCTTCTGGTAAAATAGTTGGCCTTGAAGCTTTTGCTGTTGTATCCTGGCTAGCAGATTCATCAGCATTGGAGCTGGAGATTGGTTGACGAAAATGTCCATCCAAAGGACGTAAGCCTTCATCTATGGGTGTCTTGCCCTTGCCAGGTACTGTGGAGATGGTGCTCTGAAGAACTTCTACTTCAGGCAAATAGCTCAAGTGATTCTGACGGTCAGCCTTGTAGTGAATAGCAGATCGGGATCTGATGAATCTCATGATCCACGGAGCATATGGCTTCAGATCAAAAGGCGACTCTGCCACTGTGACCAAAGTCCTCAGAAAGAAGTCATGAATGTTGATGGGAGTGCCATGAATTATGTGGAATAGCAAGTTCTTCATAATTCCCACAACTTCTTCAGTGTTGGAGTTGTGACCCTTAATTGGACTAAGGGTTTTGGACAGAATGCGAAAAACAGTCTTTGGCACATAGAGCAAGTCCTTCACGAGGAAGGTTGTCCTAGGAGCATCTCCTTCAGCCATTGGCTTCATCAGCACTTGCATCAGGTGGTCAGGCAGCTCAGGTTCTTCATAAATTCTCTTTGCGTCATCTTGGGGCGGATCAACTGGGAGAGCACAAAGAAGTTTTTCAATTGGTGCTTTGTAGTTAGTGTCTTCACTCATCCATTCCAGTGCCCATGTTGCAATGTCTTTAGCCTCTCCAGAAAAATGCACAGTGGCGTAGAACTGAAGAATGAGTTCTTCATTCCAATCGCACACGTCAGAGCAGAAGCTAAGTAATCCTGCATCGTGAAGAACAGCCAGGACTGGCCGAAAGCACGGTAGAGACTCCATATCCACGTGAGGAATATGGCGATGAGGAAATATTTTGTTCTTGTCAAACAGTAGCGATGCATAGAAATTCATCCGCGTCCTTGTCCAGAATCGCAGGCGCCTGATCTTGGCTGAGTCATAAGGGGACTCGCCTATGAAGAAATTCTTCTCTTCGAAGAATTTGGCGTTGTCAAACTGAGGCCGCCTGAGGGTTCTGCCAATCTTGGGCATCACTGGCACTGGCTGAAGGTTATGCATCTTCTTGCGAACATCAAACACTGGTCGTGGGGACCCAGTGGAATCATTGGGATCGGTCACAGCAAGAGACTTAGCAATTTCCTCAGCAGTGGCGGTAGGAACTGTGTCTGTGTCTGCTGAAGGAATTGAGTCTGCACGAGATGTATTGACGACATCAACAGTGGGCTCATCTTGAGCAGTTTCATCAGCTGCTGCAGTTGGTATTTCTTCAGGAATGCTCTGGAGGGGTGATGGTTGTTTCTCCTCAGAGCCCGTATGAATTTCTTCAGTGACGGCGGGTGACTGTGGCACTTGTGACAAAGGTGTGGTGAGGGGCGAGTTTGGATGGAAAGCTTCGCAAAAGTCATCAACGATCGGTGGGGTTGTAGCACCATCTATATCCACATCCTCTTCAATTGCTTCACTGCTTGCAGACGAAGCAGTGTCATTCTCTTCAGTCAACGGAACCTGTGAGGGCTTCCGTGACACAACTTGGTGAAGCGAAGCATCATCTTCGACTTCAATCTCTTCATCCACTTGCTCTGTGGTAGCAGCAGAGTGGGTTTCAGTGACATCTACATCAGCCTGAGGAATCTCATATTCCACCCCATATGGGATAAGTTGAAGATTTGCAGTTGCAGGAGTAGGGGGCGCTGATGAGAGCGGTATGGCATCAATCGGATCTTCTGACGACAATGGTGCCGTCTTCACTTTCTTCACTAGTGCAGTGTTGGCAGGAGGAGCTGAAGCTTTTCTCTTCTTTGCTTCCTTCTCATCAGCTTTGGTTTTCTTCACTTCTGATGCAGAACGAAGTGTGATATGCCTTACAGATGAGGACGCTGGTGGTACTGCTGCTGAGGAGTCTGTTGGTTCAGTTTCTTCTGGAACGACTGATGCAGTCGCCCTGGCTATTTCTTCAGGAACAACTTCTTCAGTTGCCCTTTTTGGTTCTGGCGGAGATAAGGGCGCAGTCTCACTGGCCGGAGTAGGTGGTGGTGAAGCTGGAGAACTTGTGGGTGGCACAATACCAAACTTGGCGGCTTCGCGCTTGTTGTGGTCTTCAACAACCTGGTTGGTTGCAGTGATGAATCTGTCGCGCACATCACAGCAATGACTAGACTGTCTTTCAAATTCCTCAGACAGCTGTTGAATCTCAGTCTGTAAAGCTACAAGCTGTTGAGGGCAAATGGAAAGCATGTTCTTCCGCAGCTCTTTCTCTTTCTGCAGCTGCTGTTTCCTCACCAGTTTAGCTTGAGCAATTTTGTGCTTCTCGTTCAAGATGAAAGCAGACAGCACATGACTCGGACCAGGAGGCAGGTTCAATTCATCAAGAGGCGTGTCTGGCTTGGTGCACCAGATGTCAATGAAGTCTAGCAGCTTCTTGGGATCAAGCATCATTGGAACTGAAGAATTCTTAGCAATGGCAACTTGCTCTTGCTTTCTTCTGAGGAACTCCGCCAGCTCATTTTCGTCAGCCAGCCCGTGTTCATCAGCCTGAGGCACGATGGCCTTGCTCTTGGGACTTGGCCTAGTTCCACGGCCAGCAGTTGCCTTTTTCTTCAGCGTGGGCAATGAAGATGATGACTGCCCACAAACTGAGGCACTTGATGCAGCGATTGAGGCTGTTGCAAAGCCCTCGGTGCGCTGGCAAGATGCGAGCACGACCGGTGTTGAAGATTTTGCTGCTGCCACTGAAGAACTTGTAGCAGGAGGAGGCACTGAAGATTTTGATGCCTTGGGTGCTGAAGCCTTTGGGACTGACGGCTTTGGTTTGCTGGCAGGCTTCTTCTGCATGGCTTTCTTCGGAGCACTTGCACTGCCACTAGCACCAGCTTCAGCTGAGGCCTTTGTGGCCTTGTTGAATTCATCAATGGCCTTTTTGGCCTGTTTCTGCAATTTAGCCTGTTGCTTTGCCCATTCTTTGGGGAATTCTTCACCCCTACGGATGATAGTTGGATGAGCAGTTTGGCCTTCAGCAAGAGGTGGCCTGTTGCACGGTGGCTTTACAGCAAAGTCCTTCATGTACTTGGAGGTGACGAAATTGTAGTCCCTCCACTGGTATGTCCAGTACCTCTTGATCTTTTGCATGCATGTTTTGTGCTGCTCCTTTGTTTCCTTTCCATGTGTTTCCTCATCTGGAGTGCAATATCCATCATACAAGCCGTCGGGAATCTCAAAAGCTGTATGTTCTTCTTTCCGCTTGCCTCCCTTCTGAGGCCTTTTCCCATCAACCATTTTCTTCAGCTGAGGTTTTTGAACTTTTGAGGACTCTGAAGATGTTTGAAGATTTTCCTCAAGCAATGCTGCAACTGAATTAATTTGATGAGCACCTAGTGATTCGTCTGCAGACATTGTACCTGTGAATAGAATATAGTTGCGAGGAAATAGGGAAGAGTCACATGCGTTCTCAGAAATTTTTCAAAATAAACCAGGTGAAGAAATTAACCCTTATCGTCTTGATGCATTTCACTAAGTATTCTTGACAAAGATTCCCGAGTTGTACAGATTGAAGCAATTGCACAATTGAGGAATCTTGTTGTTAAGTGTGACTTAGATGCAAATACTCAAGACTGGCCAGAAGGAAGTGCTGAAGAATTGGAAAACTGGTAAAAACAGCACTTGAAGATTTTGTGGCAGCAAAAAGATCAAACTAGGGCGGTAAAAATAACTTTTATTTACCCCAAGGATGAACTCGACGAACTAGACAACGAGGCGATGGAAATCGTCAGTTCAGATCTTCCGTGCCCTAGCTTGGCGACGAAAGACGTCTACGGCGGCGGCGAAGGTGAAGAAATCCGCGGCCGGCGCGAGTACGACGGCGAAGAAGTCGAGGCAGTGAAGCTCTTCCTCTCCGACGACGATGAGATCCACCGGCGGCGCTAGGGTTTGAGAGTGACAGGGGCGCGAGAGTGAAAGGAGTTGAGGTTGACGGGGTCAAGCCTTTATATAGGCGCGGTAAAAACTGAGTGGCTCGAAAATTTTGGACGGATAAGCCCCTGGCGATTCGCATCTGAGTGACACGCGTCACACATGCATTTTCATCTCAATCCACGCTTGCGAAGCGCGGGATGAAGTTACTGTGGCAACCGCCAAAAATTGATTAGAAGATTTTCAAAATGTGTTCGCAATTTCTTCAGCTGTCAAGGACACAGTGCAGACTTTGAACAGTGTCAAGTAGAACGCATATGAAGAGATTGTGAACAGAGTGGGTTGAGCTTAGCACAGAGGGGAGCGGGTCCGATCACATCCACATAGATGACGAAAAACACGATTGAAGAATTTAGCTATATGTGGATGCTGTTGAGGACATGAAAAAACTCAAATATATATATATATATATATATATATATATATATATATATATATATATATATATAGGTATAGAACCAAAAGCAGTGAAGAAAAACCTCAAATGACGAATTTGAAAAGATTGACGAAATTGCAAATGACGAACAGCTCAAATTTGAAGAACGTCAAAGAAGAGGTGGTGGCGTTACCCACCGTATAAGAACTATGATGATTTCAGACACCGCGTACAATTGTTGTAGGGTTCTGAGAATCAAGTTCTTCACACTTAGAGGGTTAGTCTTCATTGATTGAAGAAAAATGTTACTTCGTGTGTTGTGCATCAAAGTCATCAAGAATGCATAAGCGTTAGGATGTGTGTCCATTTCAAAGGACATTCGAAGATTCTAAGATGTTTAGCTCACACCGCAACATGCAAAACCTTCTCTCATCCAAGGGCTTTGTGAAGATATCTGCAAGCTGGTCTTCAGTCTTCACGTGGTCGATGACGATGTCTCCCTTCAGCACATGATCACGAAGAAAATGGTGACGAATCTCAATATGCTTCGTCCTTGAGTGTTGCACTGGGTTGTAGGTGATCTTGATGGCGCTCTCATTGTCGTAGTAGAGTGGCACTTTCTTCACGTTGACGCCATAGTCCTTGAGAGTTTGCTTCATCCATAGTAACTGAGAGCAGCAGGCGCCAGCAGCAATGTACTAAGCCTCGGCAGTAGAAAGTGAGACGCAGTTCTGCTTCTTCGAGGAACAACATACAAGAGATCGTCCGAGGAAATGGCATGTGCCTGATGTTGACTTGCAATCCACTCGGTCACCAGCATAATCAGAATCGGAATATCCAGCAAGATCAAGTGATGAGCCCTTGGGATACCATAATCCAAGCGTTGGGGTGTGAGCCAAATATCGAAGAATTCGTTTCACAGCCTGGTGGTGTGATTCCTTCGGTGACGCTTGAAAGCGGGCACACATGTAAACGCTAAGCATAATATCTGGCCTAGATGCACATAGGTAAAGCAGCGAACCAATGATGGAGCGATATACCTTCTGATCGAAATCTTTACCATTTTCGTCAGTGTTGAGTTAGCCATTTGTTGGCATTGGTATCTTGAGGCCTTTGCAGTCTTGCATTCCGAATTTCTTCAGGCAGTCTCTGAGGTATTTCTCCTGAGATATAAAGATGCCATTTGGTTGTTGACGAATTTGAAGCCCGAGGAAGAATTTCAACTCCCCCATCATAGACATCTGATATTCTTCTTGCATCATATGAGCAAATTCGTCACTGTATTTCTTGTTAGTGCAACCAAAGATAATATCATCAACATATATTTGGCATATGAACAGTTCACCATCATAAGATTTAGTGAAAAGAGTAGGGTCGGGTGAACCAGGCTTGAACCCCTTTTTCTTCAGGAATTCCTTCAGTGTGTCATACCAAGCCCTCGGGGCCTGCTTGAGGCCATAGAGAGCCTTGTTGAGTCTAAAGACTTTGTCAGGATGCTTTGGGTCCTTAAAACCTGGTGGTTGAGCAACATATACTTCCTCAAGCTTACCATTGAGGAATGCACTTTTCACATCCATTTGATATAAGAGGATATCATGATGGTTAGCATATGCAAGCAATATACGAATGGCTTCAAGCCTAGCAACAGGTGTAAATGTTTCATCGAAATCAATACCCTCAACCTGTGTGTAGCCTTGAGCTACAAGACGGGCCTTATTCCTCACCACTTGGCCATTTTCGTCTTGTTTGTTGCGGTAGATCCACTTAGTGTCGATGATATTGTGCTTGCGTGGATCTGGTCGCTTAACTAGCTCCCACACATTGTTGAGCTCGAATTGACGCAATTCATCTTGCATCGCTTGAATCCATTCAGGTTCCAGAAAGGCTTCGTCAACTTTGGTGGGCTCTGAAATAGAGACAAACGCGTAATGCCCACAAAAGTTAGCCAAATGTGAAGCTCTTGAGCGAGTGAGGGGACCAGGTGCATTGATGTTGTTGAGGATCTTCTCGATCTGCACTTCATTCGCCACTCGTGGATGTGCTGGACGAGGGCCTTGTTGTTGTTGTTGTTGTTGTTGTTGTCGTGCAGAGTCCTCAGCATCATTTTCGTCAGGATGTTCATTTTCTTCACGACGAGGAACAACCACTTCTTCATCAGCATCTATTTCTTCACTGGGCACAATTTCACCCGTGCCCATCAGCTTGATAGATTCCTCAGGTGGCATTTCATCTAGCACAGGAGGCAGGTGCTCTCTTTGCGAGCCATTAGTTTCATCGAACCGCACATCTACAGTTTCAACAACCTTGTGGTGGAAGGAGTTGAAGACTCTGTAGGTGTGCGAGTCCTTTCCGTAACCAAGCATAAAACATTCATGTGCTTTCGGTGCAAATTTAGAATTGTGATGAGGATCTCTAATCCAACATTTTGCACCGAAGACTTTGAAATAACTCACATTGGGTTTCTTGTCAGTGAGGAGTTCATATGAAGTCTTCTTGAGGAATTTGTGAAGATATACCCGGTTGATGATGTGGCATGCAGTGTCAATTGCTTCAGGCCAGAAGTGACGAGGAGTCTTGTATTCATCAAGCATAGTGCGCGCCATCTCGATGAGGGTTCTGTTCTTGCGCTCCACAACTCCATTCTGCTGAGGAATGTAGGGAGCAGAGAGCTCATGAGTAATACCAAGTTCATCAAGATAGTCGTCGATGCCAGTGTTCTTGAACTTAGTGCCATTGTCACTCCTGATGTGCTTGATCTTGAGACCATAATTCGTCATGGCCCGATTGGTAAATCGTCTGAAGACATTCTGAACTTCAGTCTTGTAGGTAATGATGTGCACCCAGGTGTAGCGAGAGTAGTCATCAACAATGACGAATCCGTAGAGAGATGCTGCATTGGTTAGTGTGGCATAATGCGTAGGACCAAACAAATACATATGAAGCAATTCAAAAGGACGAGTAGTGGTCATGATTGTCTTCGCCTGGTGCTTGGCTCTGGTCATCTTTCCAGACTCACAAGCGCCACAGAGGTGATCCTTGACGAATTTGACACCCTCGACGCCAATGATGTGCTTCTTTTTTACTAGAGTGCTCAAATTCCTCATTCCAGCATGTCCAAGTCGTCGATGCCATAGCCAGCATTCCGAAGCTTTTGCCATTAGACATGTTGCAGGCTGAGGACCTGTAGAGAAATCTACAATATACAAGTCACCTCTCCTAAAGCCTTCGAAGACTTTGGATTTGTCAGATTCCAACAGCACAATGCATCTATTTTTGCCAAAGATGACAATCATATTGTAACACCACGATTTTTGGCCCTTTCTTTTTCTTTCGGATTTCTTCGAAATTTTATTTGGAGTTCCTTTTTCCGTGGCTATGTGGTCTTGAAACCTGGGAAAATCTTCTCTCCTGCCACTTCCTAGTGGCTTGTCATTCTCAAAACTATCCCAAGGCCATGTCATTTCCATCTTAGCCCAACTCCAATATTTATTTATTGGGAATATTCCTTTTTCTATTAAAGGAATAACCCTATTTGCCCTAGGTTGTGAAGCAACCTATATTTCTGTCTTCCACAAAATTCCCACAAAATTCTCATAAATTCTTTGGATCATATCTTCCACAAATATGAGCAAATCATAACTCTCCACCAAATTTAATTTCCATCCAACAATCTATGTGAGCACACCTTCAAATCTTTGTTTCGGGCCATAATTTCAGTTTGTGAAGCAACTATATTTTATATTGCTTCAAAAATTCTGAAATTAATCCAGGACCTAAATATCTCTAAATAATGTGAGCATGCCAAAACTCACATTATTTTTCCAAGCCATTTGCTCCACAAAATTCCACAAAGTTTCTGTCCAGTGTGGATCATTGTGAAGGAAGTACCATTTATACTTACCCAAATGGGATGAAATTTTTATGGTACCTTCATATGCCCAAATGATCATACTCCACAAATTTTCAACCCAACCCAAGTAACCATGTGAGTGCTACTTCCTGATCTATATTCTGACCAATTTTTGCAGTTGTAAAGCAACTGCACTCTACCCTTGTCCAAATGACCTCAAAATCCACAGGACTGTAGTCCTTCCTACCCTAAACCTGTGTGACATCTTATTTGACCATTTAACCAAACCATTTTACCACAGCTATTGGTCAAAGTTTGCTACAGCAAACTTTAGCTGAACCTTCCCATCAACCCAAAGCACTTTTAGTCGACCCATCACCTCAGGGAGGACCCATGTTGAAAGGACTACACGCTAGACATCCTGTTGCTGGCCCTAAAGTCCCGCGTGCGCCTGTTCACGCGGTGACCACGCGGAGAGCGCGTGCACTGCAGGCAGAACGCGTGCTCTGGCAGTTGGGGCCCTCGGCCTCGTCCGTTTCCTCGAGGAATCGCCGCCAAACCGTGTCTAGCATCTTCCCCTTTGCCACACTCACCTCCCCGAACGGCCCTCCCCCGCTAGAATCTCGCCGGACCAAGCCAAATCGACAGGCACGCGTGCACTATGGCCGCCCGCGCGTGCTCCTCCCCTGCCATCCTGCGTCCGCGCTTTCTGCGATCCCGCGTTGCGGCCCCACTCCTCAGTCTCTCTCCCGTCGCTGTCCGAGCTCGCACGCGCGCCTGGCCCCCTCGCCGAAGCTCGTCCATTCGGTGAAAGCGGCATCCGGGCCGCGCCCCACTTCCCCGGCTATTTAAGCCCCTCCCGACCCTCTCCGAGCCCTCCAAGCCTCCTCTCCTCCTCCTAATCGACCACCTACAGGGAGCAGTCGAGCTCGGGAGGCCATCTCCCTCCATTCCGGGGATGCATCCGCCGCTCGGCCCTCTCCCTCGTCCCTCCACTCCAGTCCACCTCCGCCCAATACAACACCACCGTCGAGCTCCTAGCAGCACCCCGACCCTCCTCAGCCTCCATCCCGAGTCATTGGACGCCCGAGTCGCCGGATCCCACATCGGCCGAAGCCCCACCCGCCGCGGCTGAAGCCCTGCCCGACTCAGAGCTCCCCGACGACCGCGCCATCATGGAACGGGACCGCCTCGTCGCCATGAACCCGTAGGTAGGCTGGGCGTCGCCTACGGTGTCCCGTGCCGCCGGCAATCGCCGTCGGGGCCGGCCCTGTCCGCAGCCAGGCGCGGGCGACGAAGGTGGAAGACGACGACCCCCCGCTTGCTGCTTGCTGATCGCAGTGTTCAAAAATGACACGAAGACCCCCTGCCTGTGGATCCCATCTGTCATCGACCCTGGCCGGTTGGCTGACGTGGATAAGTGAAAGCGTACTTTGGCCTTTACGTTTTCTGTAGTTGAAAGCGTATTTCCCTGCGGCTTAGAGGTGAAATACGTTTTCTCTGCAGGAAAGCGTATTTCCAGAAATGCGTTTTCACTTTTTCAGCAGCCGGGCCGAAACCCTTAATTTGCGGACGTTCGTCCGTTAGCACCAGAAAAGCACAGTTTTTAACTTTTTTCTGGCTAACGAACGAACGGCCGTAACTCCGCGACCGTAACTCCGATTCAGGTGATTCCAAAGCCCACGATCTCAGTTCGTCGAGCCCGTTCCGATGGTATCATTTTCATGAGGTTGTCACACTGTGAAAATGACCATTTTACCCTTGCCCTTAAAACAGCTCCGCCGAGAGGGAAACTTTTCCGGCGATTCTTTCCGCGAGTATCTCGCACTTCTTCCCGGTGGTTCCTCCATCCCCAGGCAAGCCACGACAGCCACTTGCATGATGGCATTGCAGTAGCCATGGTTTCCACTTGAATATTTAATAATTATTTGCTTATTTAATTATTTTGTGAATGCTATGTATATGCTTGTGAATCCATGTCTATGCCTTGCCATGTTCATTTTTCATCTAGTAAGTGATATGATTAATTGCTAAGGATATTCTTATCATGTTTTATTCTTGTAATCATTTCAGCTGCTAGCGATAATGACATGCTCATATGAATCATTATGGATTGATATGAAAATACTTGTGATATTCGTCATCGTCATTATGCCATGCTCATTTGCATCCCGTAGATTAAATGGATTATCATTGTTGATATTATGATATTAAATGGTTATGTTGCCCATCCATGGTTGCACTGTTATCATGCTCATATGCATCATGTTACTGTCATGACTCAGCTCATCGCCATTCAAGTTGAACCTGACATTAATCGAACTTGAACAAATCTGTTGGCTGAGTCATGGTGCCACCGAATCGAGCTAACCAGTGCAGCCACACTTGCCTTATGGGAGGCCCTAATGCGGTCTATTGTCATGCCTCTCGCCGGTGCCTCCAACTAGGGAAGGTTATGTGCGCGCGCTACCCTGATCAGGTAGGCGGCCATAAGCCTTGTGCCCGAGTTGTTTGCGCGCGGTTGTCCCCGTTTGGGACGAGTTTGTTTGTTGGGCCACGACGGTGGCAGCCACAGAGGTGGCGGATGTCACGAGTTGACATCAGGGCGACCCAGGACATAGCCCAAAGGGGAGTTTGTCGGGAGTGGCCGGGAGAGTGTCATGCAATAGATTGGTTTTGTCGAAACGTCGTTGGTCCACCCGAATGGGAGCACGAGGCCATGAGTTCCGTGGTGTGGGTACAATGTACTAACCTCTGCAGAGTGTATAATCTATCGATAGCCGCGTCCTCGGTCATGGACACAGTTCGTAGTAGGTCACACTATGGGTCAACAGTAATAATAATCTGAATAATAACAACCTCGGTTCGATGAGAAAAGAAGTTGGTTGATCTTTATGTGGTCATGCGATGATCACTGGTAGAGATCAAGCTCCGTGTGATCGAGTGATGATCACGACGGTAAGTTTGTGGTTACGAGATAACCTCCGAGCAGAGTAAGTTGGTCCATGAGACCTTAAACTTCGACCCCCTTGCATGCTAGTGCTAGTATCATCATGTTCATATCATGAATTATATGCCATGCTCATGTTGTTGCCATGCTCATGTTGTTCTAGTAGTATTGTGTTCATCATTGATGGTTAACCTGTAAATGCCATGTTGTTGTATGTCTTGATTGCTTTGGTTGCTGTGAGCTTGCAAGTACATTCAAAGTACTCACCTGGCGTGTCATGCCAGATTGCAGGTGATGCCGTGTTTTCTTGTCGAGGATCTTGAGGTTGCGCTCTAGGATACATCCCAGCCAGAGTCCCTGCGGAGTGGAGTTCATCACCGTCGCCATTGTTCCGCTGCTAGAGTTTATTCCGCTTCGAGATGTTCCGCTGCTAGCATAGAACTACCTTAGCAGCCGAAGTGTCGCCGTGCCCCTGTAACCTTTGTAATATCGGACCCTTGTACCCCGTTTATTCGTAATAAAGAGCTGATTTGTTCTATGCCAAGCAGTGCCGTATTCCAGAAGACTTGATCTCTGGGCTGGAATACGGGGCGTTCCGGTCTCTCTGAGCCGGGGTGCCACACATATCAAGATCACAAAGCATTGAGACAGACATGAGGTTGAATCCAAGGGACTCGACAAGCATCACCTTTTCCATGTGTCGATCCTTTGAAATAGCAATCTTACCTAGACCCAATACCTTGCTTTTTTCCTTTGTCAGCGTATGTGATATGCTTCAGATGAGACGGAGTAAGGGGAGCATCAGTGAGGAGATTCCTATCTCCAGTCATATGATTAGTGCAGCCACTGTCCAAGACCCATTCAGTGGCTGAAGGTGTTTCATCCTGTAGAAGCATTAGTCTGACTTACAAGTTCATATACTTCAAGGTGAAGAATATGATAATGATCAATTTCGTCAGACAATTTCATCATTGCATAATATCAAGCAGCATAAGGGATGTGTGAAATGAAGCATTCATTCCAGCATGATTAGCCTGCATCCCAACAGGCATTATGTCAGGTCTTCAGCAAATTCATTAGACATTTAGTTGTCTGAAGACCTGACCCTGCAGAAGAGATTAGTTCTTCTTCTTAACCACCCACATCTGAATGGGTGGCTGAGAAGCAATGTGCGAAGTGCATTGATGGAGAACTTAGGCATTGAAGAATATGCATTTCTCTTCACAGGAGGGTTATAGTAATTGAATGAATAGGCAGAGAAATTCTTCGATGATTTGTGAACATAGTGGTTCGAAGAATAATGCTCATATTCATCAAATCGCTGTTTGTTTCCCTGTGAAACAGAGACATTAGTGCGACCATAAGTGGGTCTGCGTCCATTTGACGACTTTGATCCCTGTGAAGAATTTGCCCTGGGAAGTTTCTTCTTCATCGGTGGTGTCATGATGACATTCACCTGAAGATTTTCCAGAAGGCTTTTAGAAACCCAGATTTTCTTCAGAGGTGGACCAATCCTGCAGTTAGTACCAATGAATCTGGCAAAGACTTCACCATTCTGATTTTTGAACAGTTTATAGTTGGAGTCAAATGACTCATATGAAGAATATGAAGAATCATAAGTATAGCCAGATAAAGAGGATGGGTCTACTGGAGGTCCCTTTGCAGCAACCCATGTGGTTTTGGGATACTGCTCAGGCTTCCAATATGAACCATCAGCGTTGAGCTTTCTCTCAAAGGCAATACCCTCTTTCCTAGGGTTCCTGTGAAGAATTTGCTTTTTGAGCACGTCACACAGGGTTTGATGCCCTTTGAGGCTTTTGTACATGCCAGTGACATATAATTCCTTCAGCCCTGCATTTTCATCAGTATCACCGGTGGCTTCCTCAGATGAGGGGTTAGTGGCCACCGTAGCAGTTGAAGCAATTGCAAGCACAAAAGCATTCAAACATTCAGCTGAAGAATTAGCATTATCACGTTCAAGGCATTTTAAGCATGGTGCAACAAATTCTTCCTGAGCGGTACTGATCTGTTGAGCAAGGAGTGAATCGTTTTCTTTTTGAAGATCATCATGAGACGCTCTCAGCTTCTCGAGATCTTGCTTCCTTTGAAAAAATTCATAGGACAACTTCTCATGTTCAGCTGAGAGGGACACATGACGACTTTCAAGTTCGTCATATTGAGACTTAAGCCTTCTGAGATCCTTAGACAAGGCTTGACTACGATCCATTTCCTCGTCCAACAGGTCATCGCTTTTGTCTAGCAGTTTTTGAATCTTTTCCATGGCATGTTGCTGTTCAGTTGCAATTTTAGCAAGTTTCTTATAGCTTGGTTTAGATTCACACTCAGAGTCATCATCACTGGAGGTTTCAAAGTAAGCTTCTCGTGAGGTTACCTTTGCGCCTCGAGCCATGAAGCAATAGGTGGGAGTGTAGTCATCAACACAGTCATCATTGTTGGTGGAGATACCATTATCCTCAGTGTTGAAGATGGACTTGCTGACGTACTCAATAGCGAGTGCAAGGCTTGCCACACCTGTGTCTGACTCCTCCTTAGATTCCTCAGCTTGCTTATCATCAGATTCTTCTTCGGAATCCATTTCCTTCCCAAGGAATGCACGAGCTTTGCTAGAACTAGATTTATTGTGAGATGAGGACTTTGATGAAGACTTTGAGGACTTTGATGAAGACTTTGAGGACTTCTTTTTCTTTCCATCAGACTCATCATCATCCCTGCTCTTCTTCTTCTTCTGCCAAAGAGGGCAGTCGGCGATGTAGTGGCCTGGCTTCTTGCATTTGTGACAGGTTCTTTTGTTGTAGTCTCGAGCAGACGCTTCTCCAGTGTTCTTCGAGTCATATTTTGAAGATTTTTCGAATCTATTCTTCTTGGAAAACTTCTGGAACTTCTTCACCAGCATAGCCAGCTCTCTGCCAATTTCCTCAGCACCGTCAGAACTGCTCTCATATTCCTCTTCTTCTTCTTCAGATGAAGAAATTGCCTTGGCTTTTGCTTTAGCCTTCAGAGCGCGGGGGCGACCATAGCTGGGTCCATACATGTCTCTCTTCTCTGCTTGCTGAAATTCATGTGTGTTGAGCCTCTCAAGAATGTCAGCAGGATCCAGTGACTTGTAATCTGGGCGCTCTTGAATCATCAGTGCCAAAGTGTCGAAGGAACTGTCCAGAGACCTCAGCAATTTCTTCACCACCTCATGATCGGTGATGTCAGCAGCACCAAGAGCTTGAAGCTCATTGGATATATCAGTGAGGCGGTCGAAGGTTTGCTGCACATTTTCGTTGTCGAGTCTTTTGAAGCGATTGAAGAGATTGCGCAGAACATCAACTCGGGAGTCACGTTGAGTGGAAACACCCTCATTCACTTTTGAAAGCCGGTCCCAGATAAGCTTCGAGGTTTCCAGTGCACTCACTCTGCCATACTGTCCTTTGTTGAGATGACCACAGATGATGTTCTTTGCTTGAGAGTCCAGTTGCTTGAATCTCTTCACATCAGCAGCATTGATACTTGGTGAAATGGTGGGGACGCCGTTCTCAACGACGAACCAGAGATCATTGTCAATAGCCTCAAGATGCATTCGCATCTTGTTCTTCCAGTAAGGATAGTCTGTGCCATCGAAGATGGGGCACGCAGCGGAGACCTTGATCATACCAGGTTGACATAACTAAAACTCCAGGTGGTTAAACCAAAATCACACAGAACAAGGGAGCACCTTGCTCTGATACCAATTGAAAGCGCATGTTATCTCCCAGAGGGGGGGTGAATGGGAGATTTTTAGAAATTCGTCAAACTCTGATGAATTTGACGAAGATCAGAGTGAAGAAATAGAAACGCAAGGGAAACTAAGTCATCACAGAGTCAGAGTACATGCGAACAGGATACATAAGGGTGAAGAACATGCAATCAAACAATCATACACGCATGAAGAATATGAACTGAGAAAATAAAAGATAGCATGATCAAATACTTCAGTTCAAATTCGTCAGAGGATAGATCACAAATTCTTCAACAGCGGAATAAAGTAAGGGAGGGTGAGGAATTTGAAACCAGGTTGGCTCGGTGAAGACAATGGAATTTGGTAGACCAGTTCCAGTTGCTGCATCAACTGTACGTCTGGTTGAGGCGGCTGAGTCGCAACTCAGAGAACACTTAGTCCTCACCGTATTCCTCTTGAGCTAAGGTCACTTAGACCTCGCCCAATCACTCGTGGTAAGTCTTCAAGGCAGACTTCCAAAACCTTCACAGACTTGTTCACCGGCACGCCACAATTACTCTTGGGTGCTCAGAACATGACGCCTAACCGTCTGGAGGAATGACAGTCCTCAAAGGTAACAAGCGTCGGATCACACAGATCAATCTCTTCAGTGATTCTCAGTCACTTAGGCTCTGGTTGGGTTTTTCTTCACATGGGTTTTTCACAAAGTCGTCAGAGGATGGGTTGCTCTCAAATGACAAGTGTCAAGTTCTCTCGGAGCAGCCAACCAACAACTGGTTGGGGGGGGGCTATTTATAGCCAGGGGGCAACCCGACATAAAATGTCATAAATGCCCTTGTCTGATTCGACCGTTGTCAGGATAAGGATCCACTCGACAGCTGGCACTCGGCGCAGCAACGGCCAGAAAATTGTACTCTCAATTTCGTCGGGGCACTCAATTTCCTCACTTTAGGCAGATCGCACTGGCGAACTCCTAACTCCTCAGCATGACCAAATTCGTCAGCGACCAGATGAACTTCGTCACTGTCGCTAGCAAATGCGTCAGCTGTACTGGAGATTTCCAAAGGCTTCACTCGAAGCGGCTTGTGTGTATAGGTTTGAGAAGTTATGAGCATCACTTTTGGAAATGTGAAATATGTTTCACCTAGACCCCCTTTAACAGTACGGTTTTTCCTATGACTCAAATAAAAGGAAAAGAAACTACAAAAACCAAAGTCTTCAAGCTTCAAAGTCTTCACATCAATTTCTTCAAAGGCCGTCCCAAATTCATCATCAAATTCTTCACTTGAAGAAATCTATTTTTAGGGGTCGTCTTCCATGTGTTAAACCAAATGTTCAGGGACTCTAACGTAGGAGATATGCCCTAGAGGCAATAATAAATGTTATTGTTTATCTCCATGTTCACAATTATGTTTATGTTCCATGCTATAACTGCTATGGTTCTCGGGTCTACAATAACCACGAGGCTCGGAGGAAGACTCATATGCACGTGTGGAATAATAAACGGTAAAATGTATTCCTAGTCTGGCCTCTAAGACTAGCTCAAGTGTTGCATGATGGTTCTGTTTTCCTGATCATGGGCATGGATATGCCGGCAATTTTGAGGGCACAATGTTAGGAGAACACTTGTGTTGAATCGACCCGAATTGATGTTATGCTATGAGATACATTCATCACAAGTTAATGGTTAATAACACAGAGAAAGTTAATGTTTGCATAATTCCTTAGACCATGAGAGTATCGAGTTTCTTCATGCTTGATTCATGAACTTTGGGGTTTGTTAAACGTCATATGTAATTGGGTGGCTATTACGGCGGCTTACGGGTTCATGGGAAAGTATGTCAAGTAACTTGATAGCTCAAGATTGGGATTTGCTCCTCCGACGATGGAGAGATATCTCTGGGCCCTCTTGGTGTTACGGTATCCATCATCGTCTGGCCAGACACAAGTGTGATTTGATCACAGGGATGCCGGAATGCGGAAACGAGAAAAGAGAACAGAACCGGTAACGAGGTAACTGGCATAGTGGACAAGTTGTTGATCCACGGGGATGCAGATAAATCTCACCTCGGGTGTTTGTAACATATCGCGAAGCAACAGGAATAGCACACGGCAACTGGAGGTTCACTCGAATATTCATTCGTGTGGGTGTAGGGGTCAATATGGGTGTCCACGGCTCCGATGTTGATCATTGATCAGAAAGAGTTCCGGTCATGTCTATACTTCACCGAACCTATAGGGTCACACGCTTAAGGGCCATCTATCTGCTGAATACTAGACAGGGAGTCTGAGAGAAAATCACCGGAAAAGTTTCGGACGCAACGGAAACGTTCCGGAGAGGACACCGGAATAGTTCCGGTAAAACTGAAAAGTTGGTTCAGAGGATACCATTAAGTCAAATTGGTTTCGGCACATGCCTGGAAATTCTTGGAGGATGCCAGAAGTGTTCTGGAAACTTCTGGGAATTTTCCGGGATAAAAACCGGAAATGTTCCGGAGCTGCCGGAACCGATTTGGTTGCTTTTCGCAGATGAAAATCACTAATCCGAAATTGTTTCGGAATGAATCCAAAATCATTTTAGTGGGTACTGGAATTATTCTAAGACCCACAGAAATATTTTCGGATTTAACGGTCGCGGAAAATTGGTTTCGTGAATAGTGAAAATCACTTTATGGATATTTTTTTGGAAAGTCACCTTTTGGGATATTTCCCAAAAGGCTTCTAGAAGGGATTGGGGAGCAAGGCACCCCCATGTGGGGGGGGGGCCCCTAGAAGTGGCCGGCCAAGGTGGGGCTCCTCCATGGAGCCCCACATGCCATCCCTTTTTCCCTTTTATTCTTTTATGTGAGACATAAAGTGGGGGTACTTTTGGTATTTTTGTATGCCAACTTTACCCCTTGGCTTTCCTATAAATAGAGGTGGAGGGGTGCTCTCCAAAGATCATCCTTGCTCTCATACACATGCCATGCTCGTCTGGCTCCTCCCACGAAAAGAGTTTTCGTAGAGCCGAAAGGCTGTCTGGGTTCCGGTGGGAACTAGTTCTGGACGGCGAAGCCCTGCCGGATAGATGACACCGTATGTGTGCAACTCTGTAGAGAGATCGTAGTTTCGGTCTTAGTTTGAGAGTGCCTCCCGAAGGGCTGTCCGAGTGATTGTCCGAGTTTCGAGGGTCCTCCCGAAGGGCTGTCCGAGTGACCGTCCGAGTTTTGAGGGTCCTCCCGAAGGGCTGTCCGCGACACCGTCCGAGGGACTGTCAGACTACCTCCCGAAGGGCTGTCCGAGTGACTGTCCGAGTTTCGAGGGTCCTCCCGAAGGGCTGTCCGAGTGACCGTCCGAGTTTTGAGGGTCCTCCCGAAGGGCTGTTCGCGACACCGTCCGAGGGACTGTCAGACTACCTCCCGGAGGGCTGTCCGAGGGGCAGACAAGGGAGTACATCCTCGCGGTTGGGAGGTTGTAAATCCTAGCTGCGGGGATCTGCACCGCCGATCGTCATCGACTCTACTTCCGTTGCGCTACGAGTCGGTAACGAAATGATCAAACCTTGTATGCAGTCTCCATAGTGGTCCTGGGCTAGTGCGTAGGTCAGAATTTTTTTGTTTTCTGCTGCGTTCCCCTACAGACTCTGTCTCCTGTGTATACTCACAAACACATTAGTTCCTCAACCTATTTGTCTTCAATACTCCAAAACCACTAAGGGGGCACTTGATGCACTTACACCCCTCCTCCAAGCCAATCCCTTCCCTGGCACCTATATAGAGGGAGAGAGGTTGCGTCCTTCCTCACTCTCTCTTTCTGCATATTTTCTCGGCCGCCGCAAGGCTGCTTCACCTCCTTGTCCTCCGGCTGCTCTTCATCCTAGACGACGAAGCGCTGCCAAACTACAGACACTAAACGCGTGGATACCACAGGGGGATCGTACATTCGATCCTAGACCGGGAGAAATTCTCGCGGCTGGGAGGTTTAACATAGTTTCGGGAATCTGCACATCTTCACCAACCTCTTCTCTCTGCTGTGGTTGTTGGTAAAATTTTGATCTATCCTCTTTGCATGTTCATAGTGATCTTGGGCTTATACGTATGTATGGTAGAAAATTTTATTTTGTACTACAATCCCTAAACAGTGGCATCATGAGCTTTCTATGAGTAGATGCAGGTACAATCTAGAGCACATAGTGATGTGCGGGCATTGCACAATTATTTTGTGCGGGTATTAAATTGGATCTTTTACTCGGTTCTTTTTGCATCTCTCGAATTTGCATTCTTTTTTATCTTGGTGGCACATGAGACTTTGTTACAAAGGTCTGACTTTTCTCGGTCCTTTTATGCTGCTTCTTAGTATGCTGGTTGTCAGACAAAAGTCATGCTTCAGGCACTTTGGGTTTCACTTTAGTTAAGAAAGATGAAAGTTGCAAATAAAAGTGCTTTTAAATTTGATCTACAAGGGGTCACATGTTTAACAAAGTTTAGTATAGGGCTCGAGATTTTTTAAAAAGTTTCGTGTTTCATGCTTAAATGTTAGGCAAGAAATTTAAATTTGACTACTTAACTGTAGCAGCCACGGTAGCTTGCAAAAAGAACTTTGTTCTCTAGTTTTTTCTGTTTTTTCAATTCATGAACTTCTTTGAAAATCACAAAAAAATCAAATTTGCAATTTTAATTTCTAGAACATTTTTCAAGTCCGTGATTTTTTCCTTTTCAAAATCGATAAAACTTTTCTAAATTTGCGAAAATTTTCAAATCCACAAACTTCTACTCAAATCCGCAAACTTTTTTGCAATTTGTAAACTTTTTTAAAGTTCATGAACACATTTCAAAATTCATGAATTTTTCAAATCCACGAATAAAAATCAAATCCAAGAACATTTTTCAAACTCATGATTTTTTCAAATTTGCGAACATTTTAAAATTGAAGAACAAATTTTAAATCCATGAACATTTTGTAAAACCGCGAACAACTTTTCAAATCCACAAACCTTTTTCAATTCATGAACATGTTTCAAATTTGTGAACACATTTCCAAAATTCATTTTTTAATATGTGAACTTTTTTCAGTTCGCAATGTTTTTTCAAATTTTAACACATTTCAAGATTCAAGATTTTTTTTCAAATCCGCGATTTTTTTTCAAATACATGAACTTTTTACAAATGCACATAAAAAATTCAAATCCATGAACTTCTTATAAAATTCGCGTACTTTTTTCAATTTATGATTTTTTCCAACTTCATGATCACATTTCAAAATTCCTGATTTTTTTCCAAACCTGCGAACTTGTAGTCCATGAACATTTTTCAAATTCGTGAACAATTTTTTTGAATCCACGAACTTTTTTTCAAATTCATGAACACATTTTCAAAATTTATTTTATTTCTATGATTTTTTTCAATTCACAAACTTTTTCAAATTCATGAACGCATTTAAAAAATTATTAACATCTTTCAATTGCACGTAAAAAATCAAATTCGTGAACATTTTTCAAAATTTGTGATACTTTTCAAACTTGGAAACAATTTTTCGAATTCGCAAACATTTTTGGAACTCGTAAGCAAAATTTTCTAATTCCTGAATTTCTTTAAACTTCACAAACTTTTTTCTGGAAAAGTCAACAGTCAGCGCCAACACCTGTGACTCAGCTGACGTGGCTTTAGCGAGCGGGAAAGAAAAATGACCACGCGGCGAAATACCAGGGACTGAATTGCTATTGGGCAACGGCCTCACGCCAGTGCGCCATCGGGTACTGAAGGCACTGCATAGTGAAATCACTAATGAAGGGATCCCCTTGCAAAGGTCACTCACATCTTCTGTGATAACAAGTGACGCACTGCATATGAGAGTTTATCTGAGAGCTTACTTTCTTTTCGTAGTTTCGTTTTCTCATAGTGTTTTATTTCTTGAACCGTGCGTCCAAACGAATCATTTTTTCCGTTGGATTTCTTGCGTCGAGATCTTTGAAACTAGATCCCATATTAATAGGTTTCGACGAAATAGTTTTCACGAAGAAACATGAAAGAAAAATAGAAAAAATGAAAACTAAATCGGAAAAAGACAGAAAACCGGAAAAAAAAATCAGTACCAAAAAATTGAAGCTGGAAGCACGATTGTGCTTTTTTTCAAAAAAAATCGAGAAGCACATGTTGTGATTTTCCTTTTTTCGGAAAGCACAGTTGTGTTTCTCGTAAAAGCACATGCCGTGTTTCTCCTTATTTCGAGGAAGCACAGCCGTGGGAAAAACACATTTTTCAAAAGCACAACTATGTTTTCCTTTTTCGAAGAAACACAACTGTGCTTCTCGTGAAAGCTCAGGCTGTGTTATTCTTTTTTTTTTCCTGGGAAGCACAATTGTGTTTTTCCCTTACAGAAAAGCACATCTGTTTTCTCACGGAAAAGCACGGCTTTCCAAAAAAAAACGTTCAACACCTAGGGAAAACAAAGAAATGAAAATCCGAAAAAACAAACAACCAAAAAACGTGTGAAAAAAATCCAAAATCCTGAGGTACGTCCAGCGCTTGACACGTGGCGGTCATCACTTTACGTGCTCCCCGGGCCCAAAAAGTAATCTCTGCGAGAGCCCCGAAGGGGTATCCATTAGGGGAGAATATCTGGTGCACGAGTAGTGCTTGTGGTGCTACCGGTGCACCGTACTCCTGTAGCACATTTTAAAATGTACCTTTTAAAAAAAAGTTAACACATTCACACAACATTAATTAATGTAGTCATAAAATTTCAAATTAAAATTCAAAAAATAGCTCGTAAAACAAAAATGACAAACTCTACACTGAATAGTACATAACACAAATTGGGTTTTAGATTTTGCCCATTATCAAATTTTTTATTTTTGTATCTCGAGCAATATTTCAAATTTTGATATAAATTTTTTATGACGATATACATTGATGTTGTGCCAATGTGCTATATTTTTTCAAATATTTTAAAATGTGCTACGCTTCCGGTGCACCGGTAGAACCACAAGGATGGGTGCACCGGATAGATTCCCTATTTGTTAGATTTTTTTTTTGAGTCTACCCTATCCCTTAGATAGTTGCCCCCGCTGCATAGGCGCTCTCTCCACAAGCTGGGATGTTGTCTTTTTTTTTTGAGTGGCTAGTTTTTGAGGGGTAAGGCCAAACTTTATTATTCGAAGACCACAATCATGGGATACATTTTGCGTCATGTGGTTCGCCAAACCAGACATGACCGCTCGGAGCTGAAGAAAGCAAAAATCTAGCTAAACTATGTGCATCAATATTGACCGCACGACCTTCAAAAGTAAAGAAACAATTAAACGTAGCTGCTCTGGTTTTAATCTCGATGATGATTTCTCCAGCTCTGCCTTGACTTCCTTGGTTAATCTCTCCCACCACTTGTTTTGAGTCTGATGCTATAACAAGATTGTGTTGATGAAGGTCTTGTGCTAGCGCCTAGCGAAAGAGCTTCTCGGCATGCCATTGCCTCTAGCACTGCTGGGTCACAAACTCCTGCTACTACCAGGGAAGAGCTACCTAGGTAGTTGCCATTGTTGTCTTTGCATACAGCCGACGCCGATCCACCCCTGTGTGGCCTAACAATCGCATCGACGTGAACTTTAACATGGCCCGGGGGGGGGGGGGGGGGTGCCTTCGGCCGCTGAGTTTCCACACACGCTGGAACCGGACCCAGTACTGCTGTCGTGGGCGTTTCTTATAATTTGGAGCTCCTGTATATATGAACCTATTCACAAAAGTATGCTGGGATGTTCTCGTGCAAGTAAAACTTACATGGGCCGCGCAAATAACCTGTTCTTTCAGCCGGGCCGTAGCAACGGCCCGCTTAAAGGCGGGACATAGGAGACGGAAGCCCACAAAGGTCTTGTTTTATGGCCCACGGCCATTCTAGGCTACCACCACCATCATTCGCCGCCGGGAACCCTCCGCTCCCCGCCGTCCCCGTCTCACTGCTGACTGCTCAGCTTACAAAGGGCGATTTGATAATTTGCCACCCCTTACTTTCCCCTTTCACAATTTGCCACCCATTGTCTCAATGACGGGTGGGCCCGGGCCCCACCTGTCATTCTTAGGGGGGGGGCAAATTATGAAAGGGGGGAGTAAGGGGTGGCAAATTATCAAATTTGCCGCTTACAAACCACGCTAACCTCTTCCTAAATCTTCGGGCAACTCCAAATTTCGAAAGCCCCCGTCGCTGCTGCCTCGCCGCAGCGCAAAATCATCCGCCCACTCCTGCGACGCCTGCCCCCCCTCCCAACTTCCTCCCCAGAACCCTAGGCTCCGGCCGCCGCCGCCGTCCATGGCGGCGCCTCGGGAGCTGGACCTCTCCGACGAGGTCGAGGGCGAGATGGACGGCACCACCGACTTCGTCTTCCGCCTCGTCGGCGACCCCATCCCCGTCCTACCTCCCGCCTCTGCCCCGCTCCCCCTCTTCGACCTCCAGTCCCCTCCCGCGCGCCCGCTCGCGGTCTCCGACCGCCACGCCGCGGTCTTCCTCGCTCACCCCAACGGTAAGCGGCCCCGAATCACCGACCAGCCAAGCGTCCGCCTCTGCATTCCTGTCGACCTCACCGCCTAGGGTTTCCCTCTCTGTTTCCAGGGTTTATCGCCGCGAGGACGAAGGCGTTGATCGAGGCCAGCAAGGAGGCCAGGGAGAAGGGCAAGGCGAGCACCCGCTGCGCCCAGGACTGCTGCGTCACCGACGTGCCCCTCCCCGGCGTCACTCTCCTAGCGCTCTCCCGCGACGAGTCCGTGCTAGCTGCCTGCACGGGCAGTGAGATCCAATTCTTCTCGGCTACTTCCTTGCTCACTGATAAGGTTGGACCATCTTTTCCAGTTCTCCACAAAATCGTGTGAACAATGCAATGTCAGTCCAGGACAGTGTAACAGGACAATACCACAATAGAATATTAGAATGGGATTATCTGTTCTGCTGCAGTGCATTTTTCACAGCATGTTCCGAGTTAGATATTTGTGTAAGAACAACCTGGTAGTAATGACTAATGAGCTAATGGCATTGATGGTGTTTATCAGTTTTTAATGCTTTGGCAATTCCTGGTAATGACCAGTTTTACTGGTTGAGGGCTTGTTGATCCCGGTGCTGCATATGGTCTGGGTTGCTGTACAATAAATCGTAGTTTTACTGTTTTCAGCAGTAGCTGCCTTTTCCAAGATAACCGTTGTCTAATAATTTTGCTCTACAGGATATCAAGCCGGCGTCATCATGTAGCATGGGACGATCTGGCACTGTCAAAGATTTCAAATGGCTAGATAATGCCTACATTGTACTCTCGAATGGTGGATTGCTATCTCATGGGAGTTTGGGGCAAGGCCTGAAGGATATAATGGAAAATGTTGATGCTGGTTTGTCTCTTTTCCTACCCTTTGCTTGAGTTGACATTCTTCTACTTATGTAACTTCTACTATATGACCAGAAACCATGCTCTAGGATACCTGTCAGTTGTTTTGTTAGAAAAGCAAGTGGTTAGCTTTTAATAATCCACTGATTTTGACATATGAGTACTTATATCATAGAGCATGTCAATTGTTCAACTGCTACTTTGTTACTGCTACATTATTGAGGATCAATACAACAAGAAATTAATGTAATAGTGCTATAATATATACTACTCTTGTTGGGTACTTCAACCATTGCCCCCCCTCCCCCCCCCCCCCCTCTCTATGGTATTATTCCTTGTAACGCTTAGGCTTTACAAAATCAACCTGATTAATATTGTTAGAGGGCTGTATGACAATAATGCTGCTACAAAATGTAGTATGAAATTGATGTGCACACGACATGCAATGCCCGATGTGCAACCGACACAAGCTCTGCACCGTCAGATTACCTAGCATCAAATTTACAAACAGCCTGATGGGACACATCGGCTGAGTATCGTCTGAAAACCATCGGCTGTATAGCAATGCTCAATGTAGTATGTGTCTTGGGTGCAGCGCAGCATCCATCTTTAGGCACCGGCTCACTTCTGGGGCTGTTATGTGTTGTCCTTCAGAACTTGCTAAGACATTTCTTTTGGTGTTGTAATTGAAGTTACTCATCATTGTCTTGGTTGTACTGAAGTTTGCCGTCTTTCTGAAATATATGTAGTCGACTGTTGCAAGGACGGGAACCATATTGCTGTTGCAAGAAAGAATTCACTCAGGATATTATCGTCAGATTTGAAGGAAACATGTTGCATGGCCCTCTTGTTTCAGTTGTGGCCTGATAGTGATTCAGAGGGCACTGACATCAAAGGTAATGAGTCTCCATTTTGGTGTTTGGTATATGTCTCGGGTATATATTGAATTGTTGGGTTGCTCCAATTTTCCTGCTGTTATTTTCTGTACACAGTCACCCCTTCCCCAGTTCTGGAAGGATATGCAGTTACGCCTGATGGCCCCGTGGCTGATCGCGGCACTAACATAATGCAGTTTCATAAATATGATTATGTTGCTACCCTGAGAGTTAGCTTGTTTGGTCGTTGACTCATGATATGTTCTTTTCCTTGTAAATTGATTTTTAATCTGTAGTAGATCGTGCTAGTAAGCATGGTTCTTTTTAGGTGCAAAATGAGCGAGCAACACACAGCTCACAAATATGATCACATTGCAGGATGAATAACATGGTGTAAAAAATGTTTGTGAAGTGCACCACAGGCTAAAATTTGTATCATAGCCATCTTCTGAAATTATATATCGAAGAACCATCGACAAAGATGCAAAGTTCCGTACGAAATTTTGAGATGATATTAGGAAACCATATAGTGAAGTTTGGTTTCAACATTCATCCCATGACCTTTGTGGTGCACACTTTACTTCTCCAATCGTTATATTCATTGATTTAGTATTATTTTACTCTTGTCCTTGCAGATACACCATTCAATACATCAAATCATGTTTAGTAGTAGATGTTACCATGATTCTTTGTTGATGTTATATTTTCAAATTTTCATCAGTGGATTCCATCGGGTGGGTTCGCGATGATAGCATTGTAGTCGGTTGTGTTAGATTGAATGAAGAAAGCAATGAAGAGGGTTATCTGGTCCAAGTTATAAGAAGTGGAGGAGATACATTTTTCGAGGTGAATTGTTCTTCTAATTCTGGCTGCTTCTCCTCTTTTGATTCACATTTTGTTGTATGGTGTTTCTTTGGTGAATGTGTCATTTGCTAAATGTTCTTTCTGGGAACATTCTTGGGTAAAGCTATCTCAATTTGGCAAATATGTATTTTAAAGCATATTTATGCACACAAGACTAAGTGTGGTCAATAGTTGTATGTATTTAAGAAATGTAAATCAAATACTTACGGTATTATCCTTCAAACACAATTTATATGACAGAAAGTGATCCCATTAGATTCGCATTCAGAATTGCTAGTAATGATTGAAATTTTCTATGACAGAAACCACATATTATTAGAGTAATAATTGATCAAAGCCTTGTCTTAATGAATCAGATGTATCGCCATTATCTGAATGATAGTCTTGATTTTCATTTTATTGTTGGTTGTCTGTGTGTGAAAATGGTATTTTCACTCTGCACATGTTGGCAAATTATGCTGAAATCTAGGAATGAAAGCACCCTTTGAGCCAAACTGTGCCCGCTGCCAAAGAGATCTCAGGCTTGTGGGATGTGGTAATAATATCAATATTGTCACTGACTTGTAGATTATTCTTCATGAAGACTAATCTTTTGAAGTGGCAGTTGCCACTTGTAACTCCTTGGGAGCTGAGTCCATTAGTAAACTACTTGCACATATGTCTATCCAAAAATACTGAACTGATATTTGGTTTTGCATAGTTTATCCTGAAAAGATGTAGGAATGCCACATGTATGCTAAAATCAAGATGTATTGGGCTATTGCCTATTAGGTTCTGTAATGGATATGATCACGTGCTGGTAATGGAGTATTATATTTAACTTAGGAAGGAAAACTCAGCTATATGCGATGACCCTTTTGTATTGTGTAACAAAACATATTTACTCAGATATTCTAGTTTGTGCTCCCTTTGACTTCTGAATTTCCGTACTGACTGGCTGAAGTTAATGTTGTTGCTTTCTTAATGCCTTATAGAGCTCAAGCAAGCCAGTTGTTTTTAGCTATGATGTTTTCGGAGGTATCATGGATGATATTTTACCATCTGGAGTTGGACCAAATCTGCTATTGGGCTATCTGCATCGTTGGTATGCAAAACCGGACTCAACATTCTTTATTCAATAATACTTCTATAATCTAGCTAGTTTATTTCATGTGCTTTGTGTGCATGGTGGTGTTGGAAAGAACTTTTTTCCCCATAAATACTGTAGGGGAAGCCTCTACGTCGGGAAGAATTATTTAATAGAGTGCACCATAGTACCATACAGATAGATAAAATATTTGAAAAGGGTATTTGCAGATGGATTCTGTCATTATCTTGTTACTGTTGTCATGTCTGATACATTTGTGTAATTTGACAGGGATCTCCTGGTTGTTACAAATAAAAAGAGCACTGATGACCATATTTCTCTTTTGAAATGGCCGTCCAAAACTGATGAGGAAAGAACTGTGGTATACCTCGAAATGGTGGAGGATAAATATAGTCCTAGGATTGATCTGCAAGGTATGACATAATTCAGAAAACCACAATAAAATACCCTATTCATTGTTTTCAAAACAATATACTCCTTTTGGCTTTCAGAAAATGGTGATGACAATGTTATATTGGGGTTTGGTGTGGAGAATGTTTCGTTATTTCAGAAGATCACAGTACTGGTTGGACCTGAACAGAAGGAGGTTGCCCCTCAACATCTTCTACTTTGTTTGACTAGTGAAGGGAAACTAATTATTTATTATCTTGGCAGGTAGGTTTTTTGTTGAAACTGGGCAGTGCCATAGTTAGATGAAAAGACTGTTTACTTTTGTACTGCATTTTCTATTAACTGACATTTTGTTTTGAATATTTTCCTTGTTTTGACACTGTTCTAATTTAGGATTTCTGACCCTTCCGATTTACCTCAAACAAGTCTGTCTACCATTGAGGATAGTAATGTGAATAAACAAATTTCTCCTGCAACTGCGTCTAATAAGGATCTGACTCCAAGTGTTACAAGCTCAATGGCTAAGAGTCTGCTCGCAGGACCTGGGGCATCTAGCGCACCAGCAGGTAAGAGATCGCTACTCAGGGCTCAGGAGTTACTATCTTGCATCTTGACCTCTGCTGGACTGTTTTCTATATTTTTTATGAGTGTTGGAAACTTAAAGAATTCTGCTATTTCTTTTATTCTTGCAGAGAAAGATCAGCATGGATCAGGAGATGCAAAGAGCAGCTTCCCAATTTCAAATAGCAAGGACATAGCTGCTGGCAGTTCATTGCTTATCTCTTCTGATAAGAAGCCATTGGATACTAAGCAAGTGAATACGGCTTCCCCATTTGCACCTCCCTCTAGCTCAGCACCAACAGGCAACATGAAACCTGGAATGCCTTTCAGCTTTTCAACTGGTAATAATGTTGGTCTAAATTCAACAGGAAGCAAGGGATCTAGTGAACCAGTTTCTTCATGGCAACCGAACAACAGCAGCAGTTTTGTAAGCAGCCAACTTGGTAAAGGTGGCTCCGATTCAGCCAAACCACTGGGAGCATTTGGGGGGTCTCAGAACGCTACAAAAAGTGGTGGTAGCCTTAGTTTTAAATCATCAGTGTTCAGCTCAGATGGATCTGTTCCGGTTAAGACTGCAGAAAGGGATGGGGCTAGTAATTTTGGAAGCTACCCAGCGCAAACCAGCTACACTACTGAGAGGAAAGTTCTTGGTTCCTCAGCTGGCTTAAGTTCTGTGTCAATTTCTCCAAATAAACCAGTTGGAGCTTCATCTGCTGGGTTTGGGGCAGGAAATCTCGAAGTACCTCCTACCTCCCGTGGATCACCTCTGCCACAACAAACCATTGGCAAATCACCCAACAACAGGAACCATACGTCAGCGGATTCAAAAAATTTCAAGTTGGGCACAATGTTTGATACCCAACAAGATCTATCTAAAAAGATCTACAGTGTAAGATCAAGATGTTTTTGTATAATGTTTACTATTAATCCTTGCTGTGCCATCTTATCTGACTCATCGTGATATACATATCTATCATAAGTATCCTATTGATTGAGTTTCCTAAATACGTTCACCTTGTCTAACCTTTTCAGCATATTTCCTTTGATATGCATATCTGCCATTAGGATTCTATTGATTGAGTTTCTTGCATATGTTTACCTTGTTCAACCTTAAATAGAACATTCTTTTGCACCAGTCCAGAGACCTGAAATTGTTCTGTTTTATTCTATTCTTCAATTGTTTCATGCTAGGACCATATTCCTCTTGTGACTATAGTAAACATCTTATCCTCCAATGTATTAAATAATTTAAATATTGGATTTGGATCTACTTTACAGTTTGCTACCTCACTGAGCACTTAACTGCCAGAATGAATGTGTTGCATCTTCCCTATTTTGACCAATAAGTTCTGCCCTTTCATTAAACAGATAAATGATATGACCGAGGAGTTAGATACCCTCCTGTCATACATAGAAAAAGATGGTGGTTTCAGAGATGCTTGCATGACCTTGCAGCAGCGTCCTCTTTCAGTTCTTGAGGGTGATCTGCAAAACCTCTTGGAACTATTGCAGGTCTTCAAGGTAATATATTTATTTTCATCTGGACTTTTCTTGGGGGTGTCAGACATTATTTGCAGTGCTGCCTGTTCAAAATTATTACTTAACATGTCTTATTGTGAACTCCAGAACAAAGTAGAGGAACAATGTTCAAAAGCTGAAGATCTTCGAAATAAGATGTTCCAAGGTACTTCCTGTTTATACCTGGAAATAGAACAATAGGAACACTTCACCTTAAACTAGAACAAATGCACTGTCATAATGTCGTTAGTGATTAATATATTCCTGGAAGAAATAATTTCATCATCATTCAAATCTTTCGATATGTTATAGACCAGCGCCTTTGTAATCTATAGTTACCTGAGATCCCTATGTACTTGGTTTGGTGCCATGTTCTTTTTTGGCAGAAAAGTTACTGAACAGTGTTAGAACAGGGTTGTGCTGTGTGTGTAGTTATCATATTGTATAGGGGCTTCTTTGCTTATTTCCCTTAATGTATATGTGCTGGCCTGTTGGCCCGATGGAATACAAGCTCACTTCATAACATGGTATAAGAGCTAGGGTTAGGTTCCCCAGCCGCCGCCGCCGCCGCTGCCGCCGGCCGCCGCTCCTCTCTTCATCGAGCCTCTCCCCTCTTCTTCCTGGTAGCCGCTGCCGCCTGCTGGTTCAGGCCGCCGCCGTTCCAGGCCGCTGCTGCTGCCGTCCTTCCCGGCCGGCGCCGCCGCCTCAACGTGCTGCTGCTGCTGCTCTTCAACGAGCTGCTGCTGCTGCTCCTCTTCTCTGCTGCTGCTGCTGCTGCTCTTCTCCTCCTGGTCTGCTGCCGCCATCAAGCTGTGCCTCCTGCTGCTGCTGCTCTTCAACGAGCTGCTGCTGCTGCTGCTCTGCTGGAATGGCGCCCTCCACCACCACTGGTGCTGTCCCAGTCCCACGATGTCCTGTTATCTTCAACGGACAGAACTACAGGGACTGGGTGCAGCACATGAAGCTGCACATGAGGGGCCAGCTGGTCTGGGAGCACCTCTCTGGTGCTCTGCCTTGTCCCCTGCTGCCCACTCCTCCGGCTGAGTTGGCCTTCCCTGTTGATGCCGATGAAACCAAGCAACGTGAGATGCTAGATGCTTTTGAAGAGGCCACTGAAGAGTATCAGAATCAACTCCACTTGTACAAGCAATGGACAAATGATGATGCTCGAGCCTCTTCTATCTTGGTGAACAGCATGGATGTTGATCTCACCATGGATGTGGTGGCCCTTACCACTGCATATCAGATGTGGGAGCACCTTCGCCATCGCTATGAGTCTACAGGGGATGCCATGTATCTCTCTGTTGTTCGTCAAGAGCAACAGCTACAACAGGGAGATGCTACTGTGGATGATTTCTACAAGGAGATATCGGCGGTGTGGCGCCAATTGGACTCTCTGGGAGCTGATGTTTGTCGCAGATGTCAGTGTTGTGTGCGGCAACAAGCTAAGCTGGAGGTTCGTCGCCTCTACGACTTCCTCACTCGCCTCCGGCCGAAGTTCGAGCAGAGTCGTGCTCAGCTATTGGCACGCCATCCTCGGCTCTCTACTCTAGAGGCCCTTGCTGAGGTGCGATCTGAGGAGGTGCGTCTACGGAGCACGGGCTTGTTGCCATCCTCTTCAGCAGTCCTGGCTGCCCGCGTTCCACCACCGCTGCCTGGTGTGCCCTCTTCTACACAGGTGGCAGCAACCTCCACTAGTGCTTTCTGCAACTACTGCAAGCAGGATGGTCACGTGATCACGGAGTGCATCAAGAGGAGGAAACAGGGTCACCGTGGTGGCCGTCCTCAAAAGGACTCGGGAGGCTCCTCTAATTCTCGTGAGGGCTCCCTTGAGAAGGTTCACCAGGAGATGCTCACCTTGCTGCGCCGCCTTACTGCTTCTGCACCATCCTCAGGTTCTGTTGGTTCTACTGGTCAGACGTCTGGTCCACCACCGCACTCTTCGTCAGGTACATCTTTGCCTTGGATTCTTGATTCTGGGGCCTCCTTCCACATGACACCACACAGAGATCACCTTTGTGCTGTCAACTCTGTGCCTTCTCCACTTACGGTTCAGACTGCAGATGGCACTTCTCTTCCTGTTGCCGCAAGAGGGACTCTCTCCACGTCTTCTTTTCATGTCCCTGCCGTTTCTCATGTTCCTAAACTGACTATGCAACTTCTATCTGCTGGTCAACTTACTGACTTGGGTTGTCGTGTTATTCTGGATTCTGACTCTTGTTGTGTTCAGGATCGTCGTACGGGGACTCTGGTTGGGATCGGTCCTCGGCGCCATGACTCTCAGCGCCTTTGGGAGCTCGATTGGCTGCGCCTTCCTTCCGCTGCGTCCTCTAGCCAGTCGGACATCACCACCCCTTTTGCTTCAGCTGCCACCTCCACCACATCCTTCGCTCAGTGGCATCATCGACTGGGTCACATTTGTGGCTCCCGCTTGTCTTCTTTGGTTAGGAGTGGTGTTCTAGGGTCTGTATCTGGTGATAGTTCACTAACTTGTATGGGTTGTAAGCTTGGCAAGCAGATACAACTCCCCTATCCCTCTAGTAATTCTGTTTCTCAACGACCTTTTGAACTTGTTCACTCTGATGTATGGGGCCCTGCCCCCTTTGTTTCGAAAGGGGGTCACAAATATTATATAATTTTCATTGATGATTTTTCTCGCCACACTTGGATCTACTTTATGTCATCTCGTAGTCAAGTGCTTCAAATTTACAAGTCTTTTGCTACCATGGTTCGCACTCAGTATGATTCCTCTGTTCGAGTTTTTCGTGCTGATTCGGCTGGCGAGTACCTATCTCGTGCGCTTCGTGGTTTCCTTGCTGAACAGGGTACCCTTCCTCAGTATTCCTGTCCTGGTGCCCATGCTCAAAATGGGGTGGCTGAACGCAAACATCGTCACGTCCTTGAGACTGCTCGGGCTCTTCTTTTATCTTCTGCTGTTCCCCCGCACTTTTGGGCTGAGGCTGTTTCTACCGCTGTTTATCTCATTAATATTCAGCCTTCTGTTGCTCTTCAGGGAGGGATACCAGTTGATCATCTAGGTGATGGTCCAGCTGATTATAGTGGTCTACGCCTGTTTGGTTGTGCCTGTTTTGTTCTTCTCCACCCTCATGAACGCACCAAATTGACTGCTCAATCTGTTGAATGTGTTTTCCTTGGCTACAGTTTGGAGCACAAAGGTTACCGTTGTTGGGACCCTATTGCTCGGAGACTGAGAATCTCCAAAGATGTCACTTTTGATGAGTCTCGCTCCTTCTACCCTCGTCATTCTTCTACTGCCACCACTGAGTCGTTAGTCGAGCCTCTTTCTTTTTTGACTCTACCTGATTCTTCCCCTTTATCGTCACCTGGTAGGTCCACTCCTAGCCCTTCACCTGTGTCTGCTCATGAGCTTCAGCTTACACAGGATGAGGTTTCTATTCCTGACTCTCCTACCCGGGTTGAGCCATCCACTCTCTCTCCTTTTCCTTTTACCTACTCCCGTCGTGCTCAGCACCCTTCTCCCTCTGATGCGCCACCTTCAACTTCCCCTCTCTCTCCGCTTCCTTTTGTCTACTCCCGTCGTGCTCAGCACCCTTCTCCCTCGGATGCGCCTACTTCCACTTCCACTCCTTCCCTGTTGGGTCCCATTCCTTCCGAACCACCTACCCCTCCTGCTCCTTGGTATAATCTGCGTGATCGCCACACTCTCCAGCCTCCTGCGTACTATGTTGCTGCTGCTACCACTCTTGTTGAGCCGTCTACGTATCGTGAGGCTGCTGCTCATTCTGAATGGCAGCATGCTATGGCAGAGGAGATTCATGCTCTTGAGCGCACATGCACTTGGGACCTTGTACCCCTGCCTACAGGCGTTAGACCCATCACTTGCAAATGGGTCTACAAGGTTAAGACACATTCAGATGATTCTCTCGTGCGCTACAAAGCTCGTCTTGTTACGCGTGGCTTCCAGCAGGATTATGGTCGTGACTGATGAGACTTTTGCTCCTGTTGCTCACATGACCATTGTTCGCACTCTTTTGGCTGTTGCTGCTGTTCGGCAGTGGTCCATCTCTCAATTAGATGTCAAGAATGCCTTCTTGAATGGTGAGCTGCGGGAAGAGGTCTATATGCAGCCGCCTCCTGGCTATACTGTCTCTGATGGCACTGTCTGTCGCCTTCGGCGCGCTCTTTACGGGCTGAAACAAGCTCCTCGTACCTGGTTTGAGCGTTTCTCCGCCGTCATCACAGGGATCGGGTTCTCTGCTAGTGCTCATGATCCTGCTCTGTTTATTCACACTTCTCCTCGCGGTCGCACCCTTTTACTACTCTATGTTGATGACATGATTATCACAGGGGCTGACCACCAATTCATTGATTTTGTGAAGAAACGTCTACATGAGCAATTCTTGATGACTGATTTGGGTTCTCTTCGCTACTTTCTTGGACTTGAGATCATTTCTTCCCCTGAGGGTATTTATCTCTCTCAAGAGAAGTACATCCAAGATCTTCTCACTCGTGCCTGCCTCACTGATCAGCGCACGGTTGACACTCCTATGGAGCTTGGTCTCCATCTTCGTCCTGGTGAGGGTGCACCCCTTGCAGATCCCACACGCTACCGCCATCTTGTTGGGAGCCTTGTCTATCTAGGCATCACTCGTCCTGACATTTCTTATGCTGTGCACATTCTGAGTCAGTTTGTCTCTGCTCCCACTCAACTTCACTACAGTCACCTTCTTCGTGTTCTTCGTTACCTTCGTGGTACTGTGACTCGTCGCTTATTCTTCCCTCGCTCCAGCTCTCTTCAGCTTCAGGCCTACTGTGATGCTACCTGGGCCAGCGATCCCACTGATCGCCGCTCTCTCTCTGCCTATTGTGTTTTTCTTGGCTCCTCCCTGCTTGCCTGGAAGACCAAGAAGCAGACTGCTGTATCTCGCTCCAGTGCTGAGGCTGAGCTGCGCGCTATGGCGTCCGTGACTGCAGAAATTACTTGGCTACGGTGGCTTCTTCAGGATTTTGGTGTTTCCACTGCTACACCGACCCCTTTGCTCTCCGACAGCACTGGGGCACTCAGCATTGCCCGTGATCCTGTTAAGCATGAGCTCACCAAGCACATCGGTGTTGATGCCTTCTACACGCGTTCTCAGGTGCAAGACAGGATTGTGGCCCTTCAGTATGTGCCCTCGGAGCTTCAGCTTGCTGATTTTCTGACGAAAGCTCAGACACGGTCCCAACACAGCTTTTTCCTGTCCAAACTCGGTGTCCAAGATCCCCCTTGAGTTTGAGGGGGGGTGTTAGAACAAGGTTGTGCTGTGTGTGTAGTTATCATATTGTATAGGGGCTTCTTTGCTTATTTCCCTTCATGTATATGTGCTGGCCTGTTGGCCCGATGGAATACAAGCTCACTTCATAACAAACAGTACCTTTTTTGTGTGGAAAAAATGTTGATATATTGTATCTCTCATCTATTGATGCTCATAACTTTGCTTACTTCACAATTCCCCTAACACATGCGTACTACACATTTTAGAATTTTAGGCCACCTTTGAAATATTATTGTTTAGACAGAAAAAGAGTTCACACTATACAATTTCACTATGGCTGTTAGGTCAGGGTAGAAACTGGGGGTTCCTTGTGTTGCATCTGAGCAGATATCTGATGCATCTGGTGTGTCTGCCAAGATAAATCTGCAGAGAGTTTACCAAAGGCTTTCTCATCGAGTCCACTATACCAGTATCTGAGTGCTGTGGGCCCGTCTTCTTTAACAAGCTTCTATTAAGTTGAAATATTAACACTGTTGCGCTGCTTATCAAAATTATGGCATCACCAATAATATAAACTTTCCTAGGCAATGCGCCTTAAGTTTACCAGCTGATCTATGAGGATTTTCCAAGTTATTACTGGTAGTTTTGAAGTTTTGTCAATCCCTTGACATGGAAAACATAGTGTCTGGACTCTGGAGAGATAAACAGTTAATCCGCTTGCGTCCAAGCTTTCTTCTGGGCAAGGAAAAATGTCCAAATAAACATTTGACCTGTGCATTGAATGACCTTATTTTCTGTTTCTCCTCAGTTTCTGCTAGGCAAGCTTATATGAAGGGAATTCTCAGTCAGTCTTCAGATACTCAGTACTGGGATATATGGAACCGCCAGAACTTGAGTCCAGAATTTGAGGCGAAGAGGCAAAATATTCTCAAAGCTAATCAGGTACTACTGTCTAATTCAAGTGCTTTTGAAATATCAATGAACTAATATTGGCTTTTCCTTTTGTCATATAGAATTTGACAAATCAGCTGGTAGAGCTGGAGAGGCACTTCAATAATCTGGAGATGAACAAATTTGGTGAAACTGGAAGAGTTGCTTCAAGTCGTAGAGCTGTTTATTCTAACAAGTCACGGTCTAGGTATTCACCTACTATCTCGCTAGAGTATCCCAATGCATTTTGTTGATATAACATCAAATGGATGACAAACGTGGAACAATATTCAAACAGCTGCTATTGTGATTTTGGTCCAAAATTAAATCAATCATTTTGCTAGCCTGTTCGTAGAGATCTGTAAATCCCTCTTGACATAAAAGGGATGGGTTTTTGCTTGCATGTTTGACCTGTATTAACTTGTTGAAATTGCTTCTCATGTTAACGTACCTCAAACAGTGTTGGTTGTGGTGTGGCCATAGTGGTAGAATTACAGTGTAATTAATTCAGAATACTGTTTTGCGAATTTGTTAAATTTGCTGTGTTATAACCATGCCTGTCTTCTGTACCACCTTTTATATTGAGTCGTTTTCCAATTCCATCCATTTTTGTGAGCTTCTTACCTGATTTCCAGTATTTACTTGACAGTCAGACACAATTATCCAGCGTGTACAATGCACTGAATTCGCAATTAGCAACAGCAGAGCAACTATCTGAATGCCTTTCAAAGCAGATATCTGCACTAAATATAAGTTCTCCTTCTAAGAAGCGAGGGGCAGTGACCAAAGAGTTGTTTGAATCAATTGGTCTAGCCCATACGACAGATGCAGCCAAATTTTCAGGCGGTACCCCTTCAAAGTTAATTCAGAGGTTTCCATCCATGAAAGAACACACAAAAGGCATCCTGGGACCTTCCAAGAGTGCTGAACCTGAGACTGCACGAAGGAGGAGAGAGTCACTGGATAGGGTAAATTCCCAGACCAAAATTTGCATTTGTATCTAATATGCATGTGATTTGCAAAGAAGATATTGATCTTCAGTTTCCAACTCCCTTTAACCCCCATCCTGCAAATCATGTGATTTGCAAAGATGTTTTCTCTTGGCATATGTTAGCTCTATACCTCTTTTCTTTTGTGTTCTACGTGGTTGACTGGAAGCAGATCTAACATCAGTTCCATTTTTTTTTTTTTTGGATAGAGTTTGGCTAGTTTGGAGCCTCAGAAAACTACTGTAAAGAGAATAGCGCAGCAACAACGCCTCAAGATTAGCAGTGATCTCCCATTCAGGTCAAACAAGAAAATGTTCGATTCTCAAATGGCAGCTATCTCCCAGGAAACTTTTGGTGGTAGCCCCAGTTCATCAATAGTCGAATCATATACTAGCAGGGTGCGTTCTCCAATTGAAGGTAAGTTATTGGCCATAGGCATTGATAGATACTTGGGTATTTCAAGGAGGTCCTGATTATAGACATTGTTGCAACATATGACATTCTGCTTGTCTTTTACAGTGCTAGATGAGAAAACAAAACCGTCAGGACCCCAGGGAAACTCTTTGTTCAAATGGGTAAAGGAACCAGCTGGGCCATCTCAGGGTTCGGAGCAAAAGCATCTCGAGTTATCAGGGCGAATGAAAAGTGCTGATCAGTCTTCAAAGTTGGCGCCATCTTCACCGGCATCATTCAGTTACACACAGAAGGATGCGAGGGATAGGACCAGCTCACCCAATGTTGCATCTTTAGGCACAATGCATACCGTTCCTAAGTCAAATACTCTGACCTTCAAAACCACTATAGCTCCTAAAACTAATGCCAATACACGGCCAGATATGTCACCTTCAGTGTCGAGCCCAATGCCTGTCAAAACTTTGTCTGGGGATTCTGGAGCTGGATTTACCTTGACTACAAAGAACAGATACGGTGACCAGGACGTACCATCTTTTGGAAGCATGAAAGGGTTGGGCATTTCTCCACAGAATACGGGTGTTAATAAGCCATCTTTATCTTCTGAACCTTCTAATCCTGTTGTGTTGCATGGGAAGACTTTTCAACTTAGTGGAGTCAGTGATACTATGCAGAACTCAGCCAAAGCTTCACCCCAGGTGGCATTTTCACCGACATCACAGTCATCTTCATTTCCTATAATGTCAGGTGCTTCCTTTTCAGCTGCATCGCTCTTATCAACCATGCAAGCATCAGCTGCAAAGACTTCTGATGTTTCATCTCCAACGGTTTCTTCCACACTGCCGCCACAGGAATCAACACCAAAAACTCACCCAACAGTACCTGAGGGTACCGTGTCTTGTTCCCTGCCATCTATACCAACACCTGTGAAGGAGTCATTACCTGACTTGAATAAAAATGTATCTAAACCTGAAGTGGTGACACCAGAGGTAACTGGAACCACAGTCTCTGCAAGTGCTACTTTAACAGGCGTACCTACAAGTGAAAGCAAAACTGCATTGCTTCCAGTGACCAATAGCAGCTTACCTTCTAATCCTCCATCCATTCCTGTTCCTAAAGTTGTGCCAGGGGTAACAGAATCTGCTGTTGTCACTTCCACAAGAAAAGATGCAGGACCAAGCAATCTCTCATCAGATGAAGATGAAATGGATGAGGAGCGTCCTTCTGCAAGTGCAGATCTAAACTTGGGAGCCCTTAGTGGGTTTGGTCTTGGGTCCGCACTTTCTTCAAGTCCTAAAAAATCCAATCCTTTTGGGAGCTCATTTGGTACGTCTGAGAGTAAAAGTTCAGGTTCGCCGTTTACTTTGACCACCAGCCCAGGACAGCTTTTCCGTCCAGCATCACTGAGCATTCCTTCATCTCAGCCAGCACAGCCATCTCAATCAACTAGCTCAAGTACATTTTCTAGTGCATTCTCAAGTGGGCTTGGTGGATTTGGACAGTCTGCACAGGTTGGATCAGGGCCACAGACGGGATTTGGGCAGTCTGCACAAATTGGAGCTGGTCAGCAGGCAGGTTTTGGGCAACCAGCACAAATTCAGTCAGGATTTGGTCAGCCGGCACAAATTGGAGCTGCGCAACAGTCAGGATTTGGGCAGCCTGCACAAATTGGGGGTGGGCAGCAGTCAGGATTTGGGCAGCCTGCACAGCTTGGTGCTCAGCAGGCACTTGGATCTGTTCTGGGTTCTTTTGGACAATCACGCCAGCTAGGAGGCTTTGGTGGATTTGCTAGTTCTTCTGGGGCTTTTGCTTCTGCACCTTCCAGTAATTCTGGATTTGCTGGTGCTGCAGCAGGTGGGGGTTTCTCTGCAGCTGCTACTTCTGTTGGTAGAGGATTTGCTTCTCTTGCCTCCAAAGGCGGTGGTGGTTTTGCTGCTGCAGCTTCATCTGCTGGTGGTTTTGGAGGTGCAGCCCAAGGTGGTGGGTTTGGAGGTGCAGCCCGGGGTGGTGGTTTTGGAGGTGCGGCCCAGGGTGGTGGTTTTGGAGGTGCAGCCCAGGGAGGTGGCTTCGGAGGTGGTGAGATCTCTAGAATTTTTGCTCTATTTTGGATGTATACTTATGTACTTTGGCCTATATCTATATTTTCATGATTAGATGTGCTGGGTACATATTTCCGTGGCAAGACATTTCTCTAAAACGCTAACTAGTTATCCAACTGTTTATTAATTATTTGAGCCAAAGTTCTAAGTAATGGTTAAAGAACGGAACCGCCACCTAACCTTTTTGTTCTTATGTGGCAAACATCCTTCTGCATGATTTAACTACTTCCAATCCAGATAATTATATACACTTTTTTTTACAGTATAAAACAAGCACCCCATACATCTTATACACGTAATGAAACTCCCAGCAATAGTACACGGCAGCAGCAGAAAGAGGGAGATCTGACTGTACTATGCTTTGTTAAATGCCTCATGTCTGACGTTCCATTCTATAGGAACATATTCCTGCTATTAAATGGCAGTGGCAAATGCTTAACATCCAGTAAACTATATAAACGACCTTCCTATTAGTTCAAACCTTTGAATTGAATTTAGCAGCAGTGTATGGCTTACCTTTACCTTGTTATTGGCCTTTTACAAGGCCACAATGGCCTATATTTAGCAGTGATTTGAGCTTGTTGATTGAATGACAATTAAGTGTACTAGATGTTTGATTTTCTGTGAGTGCGAAATATATTAAATTTGACATGTACGAAATATTCTTTGAAGTTATACTGTAGAATAGTGCTTGTTTCTTCTGGAAAGAACACCAACGCATAATGCTTTTGACATACGAAAAAAATGAGAAGTTTGGCTTTTTTGTCAGGAATAACAACAATCAGGTTTTGATAAGGTTGCTTTATTATTTAGTTGGGTCTGTGTTTAGAATATACTCCCAAAAACAAGTGCATTATTTATTTTCCTTGTAAAAGTTATCTGGTCTTAGGTTTAGGAGTAGCCTAAGTATTTAAGATATCTTTCTGCAAAGCCCTGATTACTAAACTGAACAGTTAATCAGTTTCAGTATGTTATTAATTACTTAGCTATTGACCGTTTTGTTAAAATCATCACCAATCATTTATTACTTGAGTATTGATGTTTTCATTTGTATTTCCAAATGTAGGCTTGTTGTCCCACAAGATTATGTTTGTGATAATCGTTTTAGTTGACATAACAGAGTAACAACTTATAATCAATTTGGCCTTCTGGGGGCTTGTGACTAAAAATGCCGAGTTTACTTATAGCTTGATCTTATACCAACTTTGTCTGCAATTTTTGAGGACTAACATAATTTGGTTGATCTTGAAGGTGGTTTTGGAGCTTTTGGCAGCAATAACCAAGGGGCTACTGGTTTCTCATCATTTGGTGGGAGTGGTGCGGCAGGGCCTGGAAGACCCCCGGCGGATTTTTTGACGCAGATGAGAAAATAGTGCACTTTGTCTCCAGGCACCTCCAAGTTCCGTCCGGAAATGTTCAAACGGCTTTGCTCTTGTATGTAAATCAAAAACCTTTTTTGACATGCTGGATGACAACATTTGTGCGAAAGCTGATGTTGCTAAGATGAGGCTCCAATATTCGCCTGTCCCATATTCAGTTATGGTGAGTTAAGCCCGTTTACCCCCTGAGGCGTTTCATCAGTACAACACTACAGCATTTAGTCATCGTTCCAAAAGACGAGTATTCGTGGCAACAACAATTTTTTAGGTGGGAACAACATATTGTTGTGGTTCATGATGCAATCATCTACGCTGACCGGACCTCGCCATTGCCGGGTACCTTGTCAGCAAAAGGCATCTTGAGAGTGTGCAAAAGAGAAGCACTCGACCATATTTTCCTAGAAAAAAAATGACCAGTGTATTTCGCCCCTGTTATTTTGCACACCATTAAAAGGGGAAACGGCTGCCCCGTCCTTTTTGGCTCGGTTCACTGCTGACATCGGTTGCAAATTCACTATTCAACACCATATATTCCTTCTTGCTTTTACAGAACTGGTCTTTGAGGCTGCCAGGTGCTTACACAGGGATGAAAAACAAAAGCATATGATGCCAAGCACTTGTTAACAAGCAACGACCTAAGGTATTCGCTTATCTTTGTGCAAATATAAGAAGGGGAAAAGCTACGGCTGGAAGGAGTTTATTCCATGTCTTAGCGCGCCATACTATAGTTTGCTTCTCTTTTGGCCCGCGAACCGATGCCGGAGGAATATATGCATAGTTTTAGTTCCTCCTTGTGATAACCGATTGGTCATATTTGTTGACAACTCACGAACAATGCCGAAGGAATCCGGCAGGTGTGCTTGGAACAGAACATATGCACGCACGCACGGACGCCTCACTCAAATACGGGGACGCCCACAGGTACAAGCATATCATGAGGACGTGGACCCGCGGCTCATATCTCAGTATAATTAGGTGATGATCTGTTCCTGGTCGCAGTGGCAAGCTGCTGATTGATTCCCTCAACAACTTAGAGCAGAGTTAATCGATCGACGTAGCAGCAGTAGCAACAGGGAAGCATAATCCAATCGAACCCAAAGAGGAAGGCGCCGGCTTTTAAAAGAAGAGAGAAAATACTGCTCCGCGGCATCACCCCCTTTGCTTTTTGCATGGTCAAGCTTTCCCTGCAAGCCCCACCGCATCTAAGCCGCTACAACCAAAATAAAATCTCATGGGGTTTTCGCATGAGTAAAAATGCCAAAGCGGCATAAACCAACCAGTTCATCATTAGCATTACTTTGCATGCCACATGCAGAAGTAGAACCAACCAATGAACCAACAGTGAAGCTGCAGCGTCGGCTTCAAAGCTCACACATTCCTTTGAGAGGTGCCAAACTTGCCAAAGGAGACACCGCGGGGGAACTCAATGCTTATTCCGTTATTCCACATTCCTTGCCTTTGTGCGGACTCCTCACTCCCGAGAAGGCATCCAAGAATGGGCACCTCCGCTTTAGCCCTCTTTTGCATGCAGCACTCATGCCCAAATTCTCCTTCTGGATGCCCCCTGCAGTCAAAAGATCGATGGCCCCTCCTCAAGCCCTGCGCTCCCCCGCCCCAACTGATATTCCTTCTGTTCCTCAACACATGCAGTGAACCTGCGCGGCAAGTGATCATTGCAGATCGATCGCATGGAATGCCAACCAACCAACGCTGATTGACCACAAATGTTGCCGCCCTCTCGTTTCGGCACTCGGAGAGGCCCGGAAATGACACCGGAATCGGTTCCGAGCACTCAAGGAATCTATCCAAAGAGGCCCGCAAGTTCTCATGCAATACAACAACTCAAGGAATCTAAGAGAAGAGAGAGGCCTGCAAGTTCTCACTCAGGCAACGCAAAAGTCGCCATGGGAATGAGGTGCTCCCTCAAAAGGAAAAGATCGCGCTTCGCTTTCGGGCTTTCGCCGGCCCTTCTCAGGCCGGCGCCACGTAAACTTCGGCCAAAGCAGGCGCAAATGTATCATGTATGCATGCTCAGGCTCAGAGAGAGGTTTGTTAACTTGTTGTTGTAGCTGCAAAGGAAGAAAGATCGGCCAGGGGAGAGGGGGTCCCTCGGAAGGAATAAGGATCATATCTCTTTTCAGCTCCTGCGAATATAGGGTCCTCACGCTTTGAGTGTTGAGCTTGCTCCAACGATTCGAGATTCCCTCCCTCCCTGCCTATCCATCCACCCATCTCTGCCCTTATAAGTCGAGACCCCGCGTTAGATCGCACGAGAGGTAGTTGGGTTTCATAGGCCAAGGTTGTCTCACTTCCGGAAGGCCGTGGTCCGAGTCTTTCTTTGGTTACTAGAAATAGCGGCGCCGGTGGTAAAGCTGCAGCAGGGATCTTGTCTGTCGGCCGGCCAGGAATGTGCAGCATGCAGGCAGAGCATTGCCAGTACATGACGGAACCCGAGCAGGTAAGGAGGAAGAGAAACCTTTGTTCTGCTTGTTATGGCTTGTGTTCTTACGTGAGATGTTTGATTGATGGCAGATGTATCACCAGCAACAGCAGCAGTTTCATGATCATAGGCAGCACATGTCCTCGAGGCCTAGCTTGTCTCCGGAGAAGAAGTTTTTCATGAAAGGTCAAGGAGGGGCAGGAGGAGGAGGAGGAGATTCGGGGCTCATCCTGTCGACGGATGCAAAGCCCCGGCTCAAATGGACTCCTGAGCTGCACGAGCGTTTTGCGGATGCGGTGAAGAAGCTAGGAGGGCCTGACAGTAAGTAAATGATCGAAAATTTTATTTGCCGTTCATAGCATAAATGCATAGGTGAATTTCCTTCTGATGGCTACATTACCCGAAACCATCGCAGAAGCTACACCGAAGGCAATCATGAGGGTCATGGGAATCCCGGGGTTAACTCTGTACCATCTTAAGAGCCACCTCCAGGTACATGTCACAGAGTTGTTAGTTAGCTATTGGTATCTAGCATGATGCATGTGTTTGAGCAAGAAACTTAGCTGTTTAACTGTTTCCTCATAGAAATTCAGACTTAGCAAGAATCTCCAAGCGCAGGCTAATGCCGTCCATGCAAAAAATGGTGAGTAAATCATATGGCTCTGAGGCAAGTTATTTGCTAATTATCCAATAGATGATGTATCATTAACCCTGCTTTCAATTTTTATTTCCAGTTTATGGCTTCGGCACAGCTACAGATAAAGCGTGTGAAGGGCATGGATCACCAGCTGATCACCTGAACCGAGAGACGAATACCAGCAGGTGAGAAGTAATTTGGGTTTGCTACATATGCACTCGACTTGCATCCTAATTTTTCTTAATAAAATTTGGCATATTTTGGTTAGGTCTATGCACATAAACGATGCCCTTCAAATGCAAATTGAGGTCCAGAGACGACTGCATGAGCAAATAGAGGTACGCTAATAGAAAGAGCACAATCTCAATCTCCTTCAGTAATCATGGAACGCCTACAGTTTGTCACTGTCAGTAGTGCAGTAAGAATATATTACTATCTTCATTCAACATGATTGGGTTTTGTCATCCATGTCACCCATAACTTTGGATCAACCAAATCTTGGAAGCAAATGGTAGTCTTGTGCTGTTACATATGCTGATCTGAAATGCTGCCATGTATTCAGTAGTGCTCATTACATTTCGGTATCTTGAGCTGCACTTTTTCTTTGTGGTTGCTGTTGCTGAATCCGATAAACTAGCCACTATGTCTGAAGTTATGAGTGACGGTGCCTGATGGGTTGATCTTTGAAGGTACAAAGACACCTGCAGCTCCGGATCGAAGCCCAGGGGAAGTACCTGCACTCCGTGCTGGAGAAGGCGCAGGAGGCGCTCGGGAAGCAGCACGTCGTTGCTGGCATCGAAGAGGCGGAGCCCACGCTGCGGCTGCCGGAGCTAGCCTCGTCGGTGAGACGAGGATTGCTCCAGAACGACGGTTCCGCCGATGACAGCTGCTTGACCGCGTCCGAGGACATCCTCTCCATGGGCCTCTCAGCCGGTGCCACCCGGAGAGGCTGCGGCGCTCCGTTCGAAACTTCGGCGAGCGCGAGCCGCGAGGAGGATGAGGAATGCGACCTGTTTCTCGGCAAGCCTGAGGGGCGGCGTGAGGTCAGGAGGGACGGGTGCAACGGTGGCGCGGCGTTCGGGACGGCGGCGGAGCTGGACCTTAGCATTGGCGTCGTGGCGGCGAGCAGCAGGCGGCGGCCGGACGGCGGCGAGAGGCTTGACCTGAACGGATCAGGCTGGAACTGAGTGAGAGGAGCAAGTGAGATGCATGCATGCATGCCATGCATGGCGGAACGTTCTTGCTCTGAACATGATCACACAGAGTTTCAGAAGCAGGTGCATCAGAAGCAGGACAAGATTGACGTGGTGGCCTCCTGTAATGTCTCACAGTCTGTATGCTGCAACTGTGATTCGGTGAAATAATCATTTTTTTTGTCACGATAGCTCTTGTGTCATGCTTGTGCATACCCTTTTTTTTTTCTCTACAGCAAATGCAGGAGCTCCGCCTTTTTATCAAGTAGGAAAAAAAAGACCAATTAATAAGAAAAATTAACCAAAAAACTGATATAACGAGCTCAACTCGTCTAGCTAAACTAGACCCGTGTTGCCAAGACTGAAATGCGATAAAACACACCGCCAATCAACCACAAAAAAAATATACATCGACCATGACGAAGAGAAACAATGCCTCTCAAGTCTCAACTATACCGAAAATGTCATCACTGCATTGAGGAGACGTTGAGTAGACTAGATCCGGCATGACCTACAAAACAACAAGCACACGGTTTCCCCGATTGACTTCAAAAAAGCGCGGAAGGTACCGTGAAAAGGAAGTGCAAATGAGAGAAACTCTCGTCGTCGCAAGGTGGTCTAGGGACCTATATGTATTTTTTACTTCTGGTGTTCTTTGTACTATCTTGACAGTTGATGAATAGATCGGAAACTATCTTCGCAAAAAAAAGAAGGGCTGAGTTTTATTATTTAGCAACCAAGGCAATGTACATACAATAATTTTCCCTTGGAGAAAGAGATTGCCTCCAAGGCCAATCTGAAATTAGATTCAGAGACTTTGTTGCATCGGAAGTTGCATCTAGAAGAGGATCTACAACAAAAAGCTCTCTTAGCAAGAGAATGAGCTATAAGATTTTTGATGCGAGGAATGTGCTCAACTGTGCATTGAATTAGATCAGATGTAAGTTGAAAAAAATCTGTTAGCGTCGGTTTGATCTTCCAATAACCTGGTTTTTGAATTAAATCTTTGGCTTTAGCTGTAGTCACCAAGTTCCTGCAATTAGATAGAAAAGAAACTTTGTTCCACTTCAGCGCCTTGATCCAAGAGCTTCCGCCTGCAAGATAGAATGAACGTTTGTGACTTGCAAGATAGAATGAACGTTTGTGGCTGTAGCTTGAATGAACATTGAATGTCCCATTTGCTCATTCCGAAGGAAAACTCCAAGCGCTGCTTCATCGGCCGCCACCATCGGGTTGTATGCTGCATCAACATAGGCTAGAAACCTGCATTTTGGATAGGCAAAATTGTACTTGAAGCAGTTGTCATCAAGAGTTTTATTTTCTTCCTCTTTTCCCTCCATTAAACCTGCAATAAGCATAGCCTTTGTGGCATGCATGACTTGTATATTGCTCAATTTTTTCTTATTAAAGAGAAGATCATTTCTTGCTTTCCATATGTTCCATAGAATAGTGAAAATAGTTTCTAACTTAAGATCTGAGTGTTGGGTATTCATGATCATTTGAATGATATCAATTGGATAAGAAAAGGTGTTCACCATATTAGTTCTTAAGACATATGTATATCAAACAGATCTTGGAAAAATCACATTGAAAGAAGAGATATAAATCAGATTCTATTTGACCACATCTACAACATTCATGTTTAGAATATCTGGAAGCTTTTAAGCCCGATGCTATAACTCTCTTAATTAATCTCCATGCAAAAGTGTTAACCTTGGAGCCATGTTTTTACATTTCCAAACCTAGTTGTCGATATGAACTTCCTGATAAAGCAGAAGCTCTTCTCCCTATAGATCCATCCTGGATTTCCTTCATAAGAGCTTTATATGCACTTTTTGTTGTACAATCAGCATTGGGCGTGTGAGTCCAACACATAGTCCAAAGGTCCCTAATAATACTAGGACAAGGACCTTCCACATTAGACTTGAGGTGATCATGAATATTCTCCCAATCTTTACACCAAGGACTAGTCTAGATACAAGAGTTACCAGTGGCAATTTGAATTTGACTATTCTTAAGCATGAAAGGGAGAATCTTAATAATAGAAGCCCAGAAAGCTGATTTAGGAGCATTATAGTTGGGTTTCCATATAGAGGAATTGTGAAAATATTTGGCTTTGAGAATTTTTGCGATCAACGAATCAAGATTCTTAATAATTCTCCAAGACATCATAGCCACCCTAGACTTATTCATAATATCTTGATCCTCGATTCCTAACCCATCCGTATGCATAGGAAAGGCTGCCATTTCATTGTGTCCCCCTTCATTGACCCCTCATTTGTGCCTTTCCAGCCTTAGTGGCCTCCTCAGTAGCTGCATATGCACTCGACAAGCATAGCCAAATTGTACTTGAAGCAGTTGTCATCAAGAGTTTTATTTTATTCCTCCTTTTCCTCCATTAAACCTGCAACAAGCATAGCCTTTGTGGCATGGATGACTTGCATGTTGCTCCATTTTTTTCTTATTAAAGAGAAGATCGTTTGCTTTCCATATGTTCCATAGAATAGTGAAAATAGTTTCTAAATTAAGATCAGGGTGTTGGGCATTCAGGAACATTTGAATGATATCAATTGGACGAGAAAAGGTGTTCAACATATCAGTTTTTAAGCCATATGAATACCAAATGGATCTTGAAAAATCAAATTGAAAGAAGAGATGTAAATCAGATTCTATTTGACCACATCTACACCATTCTTTTTTAATATGTTTAGAATATCTGTAAGCTCTTAAGCCTGATGCTATAGCTCTCCTAATTAACCTCCATGCAAAAGTTTTAACTCTTGGAGCTATGTTTTTACATTTCCAAACTGGTTGAGGATATGAACATCCTGAACCGAAGGAGAAGCTCTTCTCCCTATAGAGTCATCTTGGATTTCTTGCATAAGAGCTTTGTATGCACTTTTTATTGTACAATCAGTATTGGGCGTGTGAGTCCAACACATAGTATCCTCAAGGTTAGCATTGATAATAGGAATATTCGAAATACTATTCTTAAAGGAATCAGCAAAATAAGCACTTATCTTCACTTCATCCCATACTTTGGAATCGGGCTTCCAAAGGTCCCTAATCATACTAGGACAAGGACGACCTTCCACATTAGACTTGAGGTGATCATGAATATTCTCCCATATACAAGAGTTACCATTGGCAATTTGAATTTGACTATTCTTAAGCTTGAAAAGGAGAATCTTAATAATAGAAGCCCCAATTTTTTTTGATTTAGGAGCATTATAGTTGGGTTTCCATATAGAGGAATTGTGAAAATAGTTGGCTTTCAGAATTTTTGCGATCAACGAAACATGATTCTTAGTAATGCTCCGAGCCATCATAGCCACCATAGACTTATTCATAATATCCAAATCCCTGATTCCTAACCCAACCTTATGCATAAGAAAGGCTGACATTTCATTGTGTTCATCCTTCATTGACCCCTCATATGTGCCTTTCCAGCCTTAGTAGCTGCCGCAGGCATCACCACCACTAAAGAGGGGCACACAGGCCCCTCAAACACATCTGAATCAGAAGACATCGACTGAGATTGCTCAACATAAGAGAGAAAAAGCTAGTTCTTGGATAGAACAATGTCCTGCCTAAGGTTGGTCATGTCCTAAAATGGTTAGCATCAGGAACAAAGACAATGCATACTACACATGGACTGATCATTAAGCTCAACACAGTAGCACATCTAGCAAACTAGCATTGACTGATCATGAAGTTCAACACACTACCACATCTACCATACTAGCATACTACCATACTGCCATACTTCCATACTACACATGGCCCGATAAACAAGCTCAACATAGTACCACATCTACCATAGTAGCATTGAAACTGACATGGATAACATGTACATCTACCACAACAACATGAAAACATCAATGCCGACAAGCAAAACATACCATGGTACCAAAACGGCACCACTAACATCTAATCTGCCACATCCTTACACAATATCATGAAACAAAACTTGCATAACCTACCATACTACCTGTGGATCTACTCCTACCGCATGCTCACAGATCTAAGGTCCAACGAGTAGGGACTAGGGAGTGATCGAACTTACATCCATTGAAGGAGTAGGGAGGAGGCAGGGAACAACTTGGAGAAGAGAAGGAAGAAGGATCACCACCACCAACCGGAGAAGATGATATTGCTTATCTTCTCATGGTGAAGAAGAAGCCTGGGTCAGAGAGCTCGAATGGGGGCAGATGGTGGCGAGGGCTCGAGTGATGAGCCAAAGGGGGCTAGGTAGGGCGAGGAATCGACGGGAGGTGACCCAATTCGTCCCACCGCCTTTTCGGGGATGCACGTGAGCTCGCGTCATCTCCCCGCTTACATGAGCTCAACGCTACCTTTCCCCTCCTTGCATGATGAGAGTCTGTGGCTGAGTGAAAATGACTGATTTGATCGTTCCTCGTGGCCCTGGCTGAGCGGTGCTTTAAGTTTCGTGTTATGTTGGCCCAACAGTGCTCACATGCAACCAAACGGGCCAAAATTGCATCCCTAGGGCTTGGGTGGATGGTATGCAAGCTACAAAACATGCCCTTAGCTCCAGGAACCTGCAGTTGTATACTTCCGGGGACCAAGATACTATGAAAGGTTAATTGATGAGGCGGCAGTTCAAAATTGGTTTGCATTACATGAGCTTTGTAGGAAGCCACCGTTTCTTTCGGTTTGCATCTAGCACGCGCCCTCGGGCCAGAGACGGGCTTCGGTGGAATTGGACATCATCAGCCTGGCCCCAAGTTGAGCGCTTTAAATGCGAGAGCTATATCTCTCCTAATGCGAGATGGAGTACCGTCTCGCTGTAGGCGATCGCCGAAAGGGCCAGCCAATATGGGTTCCTAGGGGACCAGGTTTAGGAAGCTTCCATGACCGATGCAGACCGGTTTTAAAAGTGTGTGTTAGTTTTTATCATATTTCCTTTGATTTTTGGGTTTCAGTGTTTCTTTACCGGGGTCTTTCGATTTTTTAATACATGTCTAATTTTGTGTGTGCACGTTCTAGATTTTTCGTATACATCTGGAAACATTTGTTTTATACACGTTAAACATTTTTCAAATACATAATGTATATTTTTTCAAATACATGTGTTGAATATATATTTTTGAATAGGTGTTAACGGTTTTTGAAATAAATGATGAACATTTTTTTATGGTACATTTTTTATGAATTATGCAAACATTTTTTACATTGAACTAAAATTATTTAAAATGTTACAATTTTTTTTTGGAAACATGTGAACATTGTTTAAATATTGTGAAGATATTTTAAATTCTATCAACATTTTTAAAAGTTGCAAAAACATTTTAAACACTGCATAAACATTTTTTAATGTATGAATGAACTTTAGAAAAAATAAATAATATTTTCAAGTTCAGAAATATAAATGGAAGTAATAAAAAATAAAATAAAAAATAATACAGTGCCCCTTCCGCACTGGGCGGTCCCATTACGGAAGCGCCATAGGCGAGCGTTTCTATCGTCTCGCTTGAAGCGAGACAAAGAGGCTCCCCTATATCTCTCATACTGCGAGACAGATTGATCTCTGGCTGATTGGGCTAGAAATTCTAGCGATTTTTAAATGCTATGAAGATATTTTTTAAACGTGTGAACATGTTTTTAGATGTCACGAACCTTTTTTTTTGAATAGTATGTATATTTTCTGAAAATTAGCGAGCAAAGTTTTTGCACTGCATGAGCATTTATTAAAATGCACGATGAACCTTTTTAAAATTTAAGCAAAATATTTGTCGTTTCAGAAATATTAAAAAGTAAGAAAGCAAAAAAAAATTAGGCATTTTAAACAATATAAAAATATAAAGGGAAAGCAAAACTAGAAAAATCATGCATACATAGTGTAGAAGCGACAGCAACACTGATGAACTATATATATAAAATACTATGTCTGTCTGGCAATAAGCGATCCATATAGACGCGCACCGCTTTAAACCCCTCCTCTCCTCCTGCGTGACTGTGAAGTCCACCAACATACGTTGACAGTTGACCGCACCACTCGCGTAGCTTTGACCAAATCACCAGAGTGAAACCGAAGCACGTGGCGCCAGAGAAAGCCTCAGCCGCGCTGCCCGACACCAACACGTGCATCGCCGCACTTTTTCTACATCAACACCACCTGGAACTGCCTCAGGTTTTTGTATAAAGTACAGACCACAGGTAGTAGAAGACCATAGTAAGCAAACTGCAGCCAAAAACAGAAAGAAGTATGAACGGCAGCAACATTGATGAACGTCCGAATTACATATATCGACTCGTGCGCGAGTGCCAAATAAAAACAATATCGTCTCTTTGCTAGCTAGGGAAGAAATCAAAAAAGAATGAAAGATTCCCCACGCACGGGCCATCCGTGCTCGGCCCGATTAATCCATGCTACTAGTGGTAGTACGTCGCGGTGGACCACGGCGTGTTCCTCGGTCCGGAGACACGCCAAGGGCCGTCTAGCCCAGCTAGCTAGATACCTGGAGGAGAGGAGGCTGGCGGTGCATGCATGCGTTGGCATTGCATGGCCACGGAGGACCCCGCGGCCGGCCGGTCGACACCATCCATGCTTCTTGATCGTTCGTTGCCGTTTGTGCTTCCACCATGCATCCTTTTCCTAGCAAAGCTAAGCTAACCTATGCTAGAGACCAACCAGCGGTCTTATCCTCGCCAACCCCAACCAAACCTTCTCACTCACTCCCCCGGCCCCTCGATCGCTTTCCCTGCTTCTAGATCTCCACCGCAGCTTTTGCTCCCCATGGATTCCAAGCGTGTAGTGTAACCAGCGCTGCGAGGGCGCAGGAAGACAGGTTGGTTGGTCAGCCACAGCGCCACGCCGACGGTTATGCAACACGGCACATGCAGCGATGGACTGGATCGAACGAGTGACAGCGTAACGGAATCGATCCAGCTGCTGAACCGGCCGGCCAGTTCGTTCGTTTCACCTGGCTTCTGCTGATGGCGATCGAAGTGATCTAACGATGGGGGCGTAATACTTCTACATGCATGCATGCATGCGCGCGCGGGACATCTTTGCCCCGGCCAGCCCCGAGCGCGCGCGCGCTGTCTGTACGGCTGTCGCTGTACCAATCAGTCGAGCAGCTCATCCGGTTCACACCGTGCACAACATTTCTGCCAGCGTTTAGCTTGTACTCCTACTAGTAAACTAGTACTGATCGATGATGATTCGAGCCGACACACCTTCGTACTCCCTCCCAAATCCGAGTTCCAAGACCTGCAATCCTGCTACCTAAAGCTCTATCGATATCCTTCGTAGTGAAGCAACAAAAAGAGGGGGTACTCTATGCATGGGCACGACACGGATTAGGCCAAGCAGCATTTGCTGACCGCGACTGGTAAGGCAAGTACGTACGTACGTACGCTATCCATATCCAAGAGCTGCATGCCTAGAATGCGTATGTACTTACGCTCTAGCTAGGTATATATACGTACTACCAAGCAAAGCAATCGAATTCTACATTTTGTCATGCATATATTCTGATGATCATCATCGTCATCTTTTTAATACTTATATAGACGTGCCTGTGGGGAACAGGCAGCCCCTCTGGCATCTTGTCTCTTCCTCCTCTGCCCCCCTCGTTACTAAATAAATTCTCCGGGTCGAGACATGACACGGAGGGGTTGGTCGCCGGTTTGCATGCCTTTTGGGGCGCAGACGGTGCCCCGGTGAGCAGGGGAGTTTTCCGGCCGGGCGCGGCGCGCTGCCCACTTGTTGATTTGATCCCACGACCGCGAGGACGACGCCCGGGCACCCCACCGGTGCTTGCGTGCATGCATGCCATGGAGGCGCACGACAGCGCCTCGTGCCGTGTCCGCGCCTTGCTCCGGCCTTTTCACCTGATCCCAGCGACGTCTCTCCTTGTCTTCATACACGTCCTCCACCGAACACAAGGCGCAACGATGAGAGACAAGATATAATATGTGATATGCACCGATGATAGTACGTACATGTGAGAATTCTTTTTCGATCCATCTCTGGAAACATCGTTCATTGCTAAGCATCGTCAGCGAAAACAAATGTACTTATGTGTATTATATATGGGCAATATATTATATATTGTGTCCTTGCATCTATTTGCATTGTCGTGATGATGCACGAGATGGGTGGCTAGCTAGCTGCTCGATGAGTTAGTGGCTTCGGTCATTTCCTAATGGCTACGCAAATTAATTCCTAAATTAGACAACAAATTACTTAACCTAGTGGTAATAGCTAGTACGAGAGGCATCAATTTATTAGCTACCTAGGGCGCCTAGGCACGAATGTTCTAAACCAAACATCATTACACGTCATAAAGTTGCAAGTGACGGCTTAAAGAATTAGCTTAGCCCCGACATGAAGCCAAAAGTGTACAAAGTGTGCGTGCATATGCTCCTTCGCGATGCCATTTCGGCCGTGTAAGTTGGTGGAAAGTCCACTACTGATGCAGTCATGCCCAAAGTTGCAAACAATGTTGTTGTTAATTTCCGTTGTGGAAGAGTGTTGTTTGCTCCCGGTTTGTTTTACTAGTAGCTGACATCCATTATTTAACAAAAAATACCAGTAGCTGACAGGGACTAAAAAACAGAGGTGGCTCGATCACGAGATCGAGTGGTTGGGACAATGTGCTCCACGTACAGTGAAGGTCTATCTAGCTCGCTACTAATTGATTCTATTTTGTGTTACTACGTATAGTGAACCGAATGATTGGGTATGGGCGTAGGTATTTAGTTAGTTGGATTTTCGGTGTTAAAATATGTAACCAACTTTTCGCTTTAGCTCAGGTTTTTCGGCAACCTGAGTACAATTCAACATGATATCCATTCTCAAAATCAACGTGATACGGGAGAGACGAGAGGGTATCAAATTCAACACTTGAGGATTGCGCTACTATTCAAAATAGTTGCGATCTGCATGATTATGTACATACAATTCTTTTTTTTTTTTTGCGGGTGAACTTTGTATTACTCAAGTGGTAAAGCCACGGTCCGTATTACAAAGATCAATAACCTCTGACAAGCCAGAGTTAAGCCAAACGACGGTTCTACTCTCAGTTCTAGCATACTTTGCCAAAAAATCACTAACATTATTTTGACTACGATGAACATGAGTAAAAAAAGTTCTACGGAGACTTCTCAGATGCTTGATTTCCTCCACCAGCGAAGTAAAGATTGATCTATCAATGGCCTCATCATTTATCATCCTCACAGCTTGCAAGGAGTCCATCTCCACATGTATAGGCAGCTCCGTTCTCTGAATTGAAATTGCTAACCCCTCCATACATGCACTGAGTTCCGCTTCTAAGACATTCCTACAGGAGAACAACACCCTACATGATGTAAAAATGATCTGACCCGCATTGTCCCTGAGTACCATACCAGCACCTGCACCACCGTCAGCAGTCCAGGCTCCATCTGTATTAAGTTTAGTCCAGCCATCCAATGGCAGCGTCCATGGCGCATTAGTAGCTGAGTTCACTCTCATGAGGCAAAAGACCATGATCATATGATATCACCTGTTTCCCCTTTATCTGCTCCTCTTACGAGTACTTAAGTGTTAAGAGAGAGTCTAAATAACTCACCAAGAATCTTTTGGACACATCCATTGGCGGTGGATCCTTGTTGTGAGTCACCTTGTTCCTGTTGTGCCATACCCTCCACGGCGTCATCATTAACATGCATCGCTCAATATCTGTAAGTGGCTGCAGCGCCTCAAGTAACCACTCAGTGCCAGTGTTTGTCAATTCCTCCAGCTTCGGCAAACACCATACAATGGACATACATCTCCACATTTGCACCGCCAGAGGGCATCTACATAAAGCATGGAAGGTGTCCTCCTCCTCGCGCCCACAAATTGGACAGGTTCCTGAGAGTTCTAGCTTCCGTTTATGTTTATTTTGCCAAGCAGGAAGAGAATTAACCGCAACGCGCCAGGTGAAGTTCTTCACAGTAGGCGGTGCTACTTGTATACTGCGCTGGTATTTCCCCGAAGAGGAGAGGATGATGCAGTATAGTAGAGATAAGTATTTCCCTCAGTTAAGAACCAAGGTTATCAATCCAGTAGGAGAACCAAGCAAAATCCCGTTAACCGCACCTGCACACACAAAAGCAAACACTTGCACCCAACGCAAATAAGAGGGTTGTCAATCCTCTTAGCGGTTATTTGCAAGGATTAATTCTGATAGTGGTAGATAGATACACTAAAATAGTAAATAAAATAAAAGTAAATAAATTGCATCAAGGTATTTTTGATTTTAATATATGATAAAAGTAGACCCGGGGGCCATAGTTTTCACTAGAGGCTTCTCTCTCGAACACATAGCATACGGTGGTTAAACAAATTACTGTTGGGCAATTGATAGAAAAACAAATAATTACGACGGATTCATGGCAATGATCATGTATATAGGCATCACGTCCGAGACAAGTAGACCGACTCCTGCCTGCATCTACTACTATTACTCCACCCATCGACCGCTATCTAGCATGCATCTAGGGTATTAAATATGAAACAGAGTAACGCCTTAAGCAAGATGACATGATGTAGACAAAGTAAACTCAAGCAATATGATTAAACCCCATCTTTTTATCCTTAATGGCAACAATACAAATACGTGTCATGTCCCTTTCTGTCACTGGGATTGAGCATCGCAAGATTGAACCCATCACAAAACACCTCTCCCATTGCAAGATAAACCAATCTAGTTGGCTAAACCAAATCGATAGATCAGAGAGAAATACAAAGCTATAATAATCATGCATAAAAGAGTTCAGAGAAGACTCAAATATTTCTCATGAATAATCTGATCATAAACTCACAATTCATCGGATCCCACCAAACACATCGCAAAAGAAGATTACATCGGATAGAACTCCAAGAACATCGAGGAGAACATGGTATTGAAGATCAAAGATAGAGAAGAAGCCATCTAGCTACTAGCTATGGACCCGTAGGTCTGTGGTAAACTACTCACACATCATCGGAAGGGCAGCAAGGTTGATGTAGAAGCCCTCTGTGATCGATTCCCCCTCCGGCAGAGTACCGGAAAAGGCCTCCAGATGGGATCGCGGAAGAACAGAGGCTTGCGGCGGCGTAAAACTTATTCGGGGTGTCTCTCTGTTGGTTTCCCAATATTTGAGAATTTATAGAAGTGGAAGTAGGTCAAACGGAGCCACGAGGGCCCCACAAGGCATCAGGGCGCGCCCCCCTGGGGCCGCGCCCTGTTGACTTGTGGAGGCTTCGCGAACCTTCTGGCCTCCTCTCCAAGTCTCCAGGGTCTCTTTTGTCCAGAAAAAATCTCTAAAAAGTTTCGTGGCATTTGGACTTCGTTTGGTACCGATTTTCTGAAAAACTAAAAACAGGTAGAAAACAGCAACTGGCACTGGGCACTAGGTTAATAGGTTAGTCCCAAAAAATGATATATAATTGCATATAAAAACATCCAAGATTGATACTATAATAACATGGAACAATCAAAAATTATAGATACGTTGGAGACGTATCAAGCATCCCCAAGCTTAATTCCTGCTCGTCCTCGAGTAGGTAAATGATAAAAACAGAATTTTTGATGTGGAATGCTACCTAATATGTTTAATCATGTAATCTTTCTCTTACGATATGAATAATAAGATCCGAATGATTCAAAGCAATAGTCTATAGTTTGATATAAAGACATCAATACTCAGGCATACTAACAAACAATCATGTCTTTCAAAATAAAAATGCTAAAGAACGTTATCCCTACAAAATCATATAATCCTGTCATGCTCCATCTTCTTAACACAAAATATTTATCATGCACTACCCCGATGACAAGCCGAGCAATTGGCTCATACTTTTTAACGCGCTTCAGCTTTTTAAACCCCCACGCAATACATGAGCGCAAGCCATGGATATAGCACTATGGGTGGAATAGAGTGTGGTGGTAGAGATCAATAAGGGGAAGTCAAAAATAATAATATAGTCTCACATCAACGAGGCTAATCAACGGGCTATGGAGATGCCCATCAATTGATGTCAATGCGAGGAGTAGGGATTGCCATGCAACGGATGCACTAAGAGCTATAAGTGTATGAAAGCTCAACATGAAAACTAAGTGGGTGTGCATCCAACTTGCTTGCTCATGAAGACCTCGGGCATTTGAGGAAGCCCATCGTCGGAATATACAAGCCAAGTTCTATAATGAAAAATTCCCACTAGTATATGAAAGTGACTAAACAGGAGACTCTCTATATGAAAAACATGGTGCTACTTTGAAGCACAAGTATGGAAAAAGGATAGTAACATTGCCCCTTCTCTCTTTTTCTCCTATTTTTTTGTGGGCTCTTTTTGGCCTCTTTTTTCGTGGGCTCTTTTTGGCCTCTTTTTTTCCTCACTGGGACAATGCTCTAATAATGATGATCATCATACTTCTATTTACTTACAACTCAAAAGAAAATTACATCAAAATAGAACAAAAATATGACTCTATATGAATGCCTCTGGAAGTGTACCAGGATGTGCAATGATACTAGCGTAACATGTATAAAAATGATGAACGGTGGCTGAGCCACAAATACTATGTCAGCTATATGATCACTCAAAGCGATATGACAATGACGATGTGTGTCATAAAAAACGGAACGGTCAAAGTTGCATGGCAATATATCTCAGAATGGCTATGAAAATGCCATGATAGGTAGGTATGATGGCTGTTTTGAGGAAGATATAAAGAGGCTTATGTGTGATAGAGCGTATCATATCATGGGGTTTGGATGCACCGGCGAAGTTTGCACCAACTCTCGATGTGAGAAAGGGCAATGCACGGTACCGAAAAGACTAGCAAATTGCGGAAAGGTGAGAGTGCGTATAATCCATGGACTCACATTAGTCATAAAGAACTCACATACTTATTGCGAAAGTTTATTAGCCCTCGAAGCAAAGTACTACTACGCATGCCCCTAGGGGGATAGATTGGTAGGAAAAGACCATCGCTCGTCCCCGACCGCCACTCATAAGGTCGACAATCAAGAAGAAATCATGCTCCAACTTCTTAGCATAACGACAGATCATACATGCATGCTTCGGGAATCACAAACCTTAACACCAATATTCTTACTAAACCACAATTATCTAGTAGCACCTCCCACATATTACCATCTTAATATCGCAAAACTATTGCAAGGAATCAAACTTATCATATTCAGTGATCTACATGAAAGTTTTTATTATATCCCTCTTGAATACTCATCATATTAGGACCAAATTCATAACCCGTGCATATTACCATTGCTATTTATTAGACTCTCAAAAAGATATAAGTGAAGAATGAGAGTGCAACTATTTATTTAAAATATAACCACCGCCGTGCTCTAAAAGATATAAGTGAAGCACTAGAGCAACTGCCTAGCTGAAAAGATATAAGTAAAGCACATAGAGTATTCTAACAAATCACGAATAATGTGTGTCCCTCTCAAAAAGGTGTGTTCATCAAAGATGATTGTGACAAACTAAAAGTCAAACAAACTATATCACAAGACGCTCCAAGTAAAACACATATCATGTGATGAATACAAATATAGCTCCAAGTGAGTTACCAATAGATTGTAGACGAAAGAGGGGATGCCTTCCGGGGCATCCCCAAGCTTAGACGCTTGAGTCTTCCTTGAATATTACCTTGGGGTGCCTTGGGAATCCCCAAGCTTAGGCTCTTGCCGCTCCTTATTCCTTTATCCATCGTAGTCTCACCCAAAACTTGAAAACTTCAGCACACAAAACTCAACAGAAACCTCGTGAGATCCGTTAGTATAACAAACAAACCTTAAACTTTAGGTACTGTTGTAAATTGATTCATATTTAGTATTGGCATAATTCTACTATACTCCAACTTCTCCATGACTCATACCCCCCTGATACGATCCATAGATTCATCAAAATAAGCAAACTATGCAACAAAAACTGAATCTGTCTAAAACAGAACAGTCTGTAAAGATCTGAATTAACGTCATACTTATGTAACTCCAAAAATTCTGAAAAATTAGGACAACGTGGGCAATTCATATATTAATACTGTATAAAAAATTCAGACTTTTATCACGCTCCATAAAAAAAATCAAAATTCTAGCACTGGACGCAAAAGTTTCTGTTTTCCAACAGCATCAACCATACTATCTTCCAAATCATCCCAAAGGCATTACTTGGCACAAACACTAATTAAAAGATAAAAACACAATCATAACAGAGGCTATAATTATGTAAACATACAAAAACAGAAAATATAACTATTGGGTTGTCTCCCAACAAGCTCTTTCTTTATAGCCATTAAGATAGGCTTGAGATTTTATTGATGCTCACATGAAAGGTAATAATTTAAACACAAATAGAGCATAAAAAAACATGTGATAAACACATTTAAGTCTAACATACTTCCTATGCATAGGCATTTTATAAGCAAACAAATTATCAAAACAAGAAGTAGCTAGCATATGCAAGGAAGAAGAACGAGGCATTAACAATTTGAACTCAAGAGAGGTAATTGAGTAACATGAAAATTTCTACAACCATATTTTTCTCTCTCATAATAATTACATGTAGGATCATATTCAAATTCAATAATATAGCTGTCATATAAAATATTCTCTTCACAATCCACATGCATAAAAGTTTTATAATCTTCCAAGATAGTGGGATTAACATCAACTAAAGTCATGACCTCTCCAAACCCACTTTTATCAAAAATTTCATAAGATTGAACACTCTCCGAATATGTGGGATTCTTTTTACCTAAAGTTGACACTCTTCCAAACCCACTTTCAATATTATTGCAAATATTATTATCAATGTATTCATCATGAGGCTTAAATAAATTTTCAAGATCATAAGAAGCATTATCACCCCAATCATGATCATTGCAATAAGTAGTGGACATAACAAAATCATCATCCCCAAGCTTGTAGTTTTGCATATTGTTAACACAATTGACTTTAATAGAATTTATAATAAAATCATTGCAATCATGCTTTTCATTCAAGGAGCTATCATGAATCACTTTATAAATTTCTTCTTTCAACACTTCATCACAATTTTCAGATTCATGATTTTCAAGCAAAACTTCATAAAGATAATCTAGAGCACTCAACTCACTAGCAATTGGTTCATCATAATGGGATTTTTTGAAAAGATTAGCAAGTGGATGAGGATCCATATCAATAGTTTTTAGCAAGCGAAGATGCCAGCAAATATAAGGCACATGGCAACACAAGCAAACATAAATATTTTTGTGTTTTTGTAAAAAAAATTAGAGGCGGGGAAGATGAAAACGAGAGGAAAATGCAAATAAAAAGGCAAATAAAATAAATGCAAGTGGATGATAGTTTGTGTGAAGGTACTTGGTAATTTGATGATGTCTCCCCGGCAACGGCGACAGAAATTTTTCCTGCTACTTGTAGACTGCGTTGGTATTTCCTCGAAGAGGAGAGGATGATGTAGTATAGTAGAGATAAGTATTTCCCTTAGTTAAGAACCAAGGTTATCAATCCAGTAGGAGAACCAAGCAAAATCCCGTTAAGCGCACCTGCACACACAAAAGCAAACACTTGCACCCAACGCAAATAAGAGGGTTGTCAATCCTCTTAGCGGTTATTTGCAAGGATTAATTCTGATAGTGGTAGATAGATAAATTTCACTAAATAAAATTAAAGTAAATAAATTTCATCAAGGTATTTTTGATTTTAATATATGATAAAAGTAGACCCGGGGGCCATAGTTTTCACTAGAGGCTTCTCTCTCGAACACATAGCATACGGTGGGTAAACAAATTACTGTTGGGCAATTGATAGAAAAGCAAATAATTATGAAGGATTCATGGCAATGATCATGTATATAGGCATCACGTCCAAGACAAGTAGACCGACTCCTGCCTGCATCTACTACTATTACTCCACCCATCGACCGCTATCCAGCATGCATCTAGGGTATTAGGTATGAAACAAAGTAACGCCTTAAGCAAGATGACATGATGTAGACAAAGTAAACTCAAGCAATATGATTAAACCCCATCTTTTTATCCTTAATGGCAACAATACAAATATGTGTCATGTCCCTTTCTGTCACTGGGATTGAGCACCGCAAGATTGAACCCATCACAAAGCACCTCTCCCATTGCAAGATAAACCAATCTAGTTGGCCAAACCAAATCGATAGATCAGAGAGAAATACAAAGCTATAATAATCATGCATAAAAGAGTTCAGAGAAGACTCAAATATTTCTCATGAATAATCTGATCATAAACTCACAATTCATCGGATCCCAACAAACACACCTCAAAAGAAGATTACATCGGATAGAAGTCCAAGAACATCGAGGAGAACATGGTATTGAAGATCAAAGAGAGAGAAGAAGCCATCTAGCTACTAGCTATGGACCCGTAGGTCTGTGGTAAACTACTCACACATCATCGGAAGGGCAGCAAGGTTGATGTAGAAGCCCTCCGTGGTCGATTCCCCCTCCGGCAGAGTACCAAAAAAGGCCTCCAGATGGGATCGCAGAAGAACAGAGGCTTGCGGCGGCGTAAAAGTTATTCGGGGTGGCTCTCTGTTGGTTTCCCAATATTTGAGAATTTATAGAAGTGAAATTAGGTCAAACGGAGCCACGAGGGCCCCACAAGGCATCAGGGCGCGCCCCCTGGGGCCGCGCCCTGTTCCCTTGTGGGGCCCTCATGAACCTTCTGGCCTCCTCTCCAAGTCTCCAGGGTTTCTTTTGTCCAGAAAAAATCTCCAAAAAGTTTCGTGGCATTTGGACTTCGTTTGGTACTGATTTTATGAAAAACCAAAAACAAGCAGAAAACAACAACTGGAACTGGGCACTAGGTTAATAGGTTAGTCCCAAAAAATGATATATAATTGCATATAAGAACATCCAAGATTGATACTACAATAGCATGGAACAATCAAAAGTTATAGATACATTGGAGACGTATCAGGCGGTTCAAGGCTCTTCCATATAATTTTCCAACATGTACGATGGCCGTCCGGAGCACTGCTTGATGATTCTTCAGTCAGCCTACACGTCTCCTCAAAGGCCAAGATGTATGCCGACTTAACTGTAAAAACTCTATTTATTGTTGGTACCCAAGCAAGCACATCCTCGCCTAGCCTTGGTGAAGCTCTTATTTTCAGAATTTCATGTACATTACAGGGAATAAAAGCTTCTTGTAGCAAGTCAACATTCCAGGAGCCATTTTCTCTTAAGAGTTGAGAAACCAAATGGTATCTGCATGTACCTTGCACCGAAATTGGCCTATATGAGAAAGGCCTCGGGATCCAAGCATCCCGCCATATTCGAATACTCTGTCCGTTTCCCACTCTCCATATCAAACCTTTTTTAAGCAGATCAAGGCCATGACTGATAGCAGTCCAAGTTGAAGAAGCATTACCCGAGAAGACCGTATCCTCTAATTTGCCGTTAGGGTAATATTTGCTCTTCAACAGTCTTGCACACAAACTCTCAGGCCTAGTCAGAAGTCTCTAGGCCTGCCGAGCTAGAAGGGCTTGGTTGAAAAAACGATAAGCATGGAAACCTGTGCCCCTTTACTTTTTGGTTGTTGCAGTTTCTGCCAAGATTTCCAATGCACCTTCCGTTTCCCTTTGACTGCTCCCCAATAGAAGTTCCTGACCATCTCCGCAAGATCATCACAAACAGAGTAGGGTAGTTTAAAGACTCCCATGATAAACACCGGAAGAGCCTCAGCAACGGATTTAATCAATACTTCCCTACCCAGTTGGGCAAGCTGGCCGTCCCCCCATTGGACTAATCTCTTCATGAGTTGCGCTTGCAAGCTTTGAAATCTCTCTTGGTCATTCTGCCATTAGGTGTTGGCAGCCCCAAATACTTCTCTTCAAATCCCATACTTGTAACATTTAAAACGTCCCGGACATCCTCTTGGGAGTTCACCGGACAGGCTTCACCAAACATGATAGAGCATTTGTTATAATTCAGAAGTTGACCTGTAGCAATTGCATATAGGTCAAGATAAGATTTAACTTGTTCAGCTTGTGCATGTGATCACTACAGGAATCAGCTGATTTGCCGTCTGCCTTGGCAGACGGCAAAGGACCAGAAAGCGGACGGCAAAGGTCTTTGCCGTCTGCGCAGACGGCAAACGCTTCAGGCACTGGAAGCTACGGTAATGAGCTTCTTTACCGTCTGCATTTGTACAACGGACAGCAAAGACCTTTGCCGTCAGCTTTCCTGGTCAAGCAGACAGCAAAGAAAGTGGACGACAAAGAATAGACGTTAGCCACGTTAGGTGGCTAACGGGAGACTTTGCCGTCTGCCGGCGGACGGCAAACGTGCTCTCCCCTTTGCTGTCTGCTTCCTGACGTCAGCAGACCCGTGGCATAACGTCACTCCTCCACGCTCTTTGCTGTCTGCTGCTCTTTTTCTTTGCCGTCTGCTTGCGGACAGCAAAGAACCACTTTCCTTTGCCGTCTGCCAGCGGACGGCATAATGACCAAATGGGTCAGACCCAGTACTCCCAGGTTGCACAGGTTGCTGCCACGTGGCACCTTTGCCGTCCGCTGGCAGACGGCAAAGTGCCTGTATTACCCCTTTTTATTCTGTTTTTTTGTTATATCCAAGCATTTTCACAGCAAATATATGATATATATATATATATATATATATATATATATATATTTCACAGGGCAAACAGTATGTGCAAGTTTCACAGGAAGTATATGATATCCAACACATAAGAAACTATATCCCTGCCATATGGATATGATCATCCAACAGATATACCAAAACAAAATGTGCAAGTTTCACCATATTACAATAGTTTCATCCATTGGTAGCAAGTTTCACATTGTTCATGGATACAAAATCAAAATAAAAAGTAAACACAAGCACTCCATCAATGCAAGCTTCCGTGAAGTGAATCAAATCTGCAAAATGGGAAATAAGAAAGTTAGAATAAGAAGACTAGAAGAAGAATAAGAAGAAGACTAGAAGAAGAAGAAGAAGAACAAGAAGAATAAGAAGAAGAAGAAGAAGAAGAAGAGTTTTTCTTCTCTTTCTTTTTCTCCTCTTGTTTTTCTTCTTCTTATTGCTTGTTTGTGTCATTTTAGAGCTAACCTAGGTAATTATGCTATTTTTGACCTAACTAAGCTTATTGTGTCATTTTGGAGGAAAATAAGCTAAGTATATGACATTTATGAGGTTACCAAGGTTATTATGCCATTTTTGAAACGAATAAGCTAATTATGTCATAAATGGACTAAATAAGCTAATTATGTCATTTTGGAGGATAATTAGCTAAGTATGTCTTTTTTGGGGAAAATAAGCTAAGAAGAAGAAGACTAGAAGAAGAAGAAGAAGAAGAAGAAGAAGAAGAAATGGACTAAATAAGCTAATTATGTCATTTTGGAGGATAATTAGCTAAGTATGTCTTCTTGTTCTTCTTCTTCTTCTTCTAGTCTTCTTCTTCTTCTTCTTCTTCTTCTTCTTCTTCTAGTCTTCTTCTTCTTCTTCTTCTTCTTCTTCTTCTTCTTCTATTCCTTCTTTTTCTCCTCTTCCTTGTTTTTCTTCATCTTATTCCTTATTTGTGTCATTTTAGAGCTAACCTAGGTAAGTATGCCATTTTTGTGCTAACCTAGGAAAATAAGGTAAGTATAGGTCATTTTTGTGCTAACCTAGGTAATTATGCCATTTTTGAGCTAAATTAGGTAAGTATAGGTTATTTTAGAGCTAACTTAGGTAATCATGTCATTTTGGAGGATAATAAGCTAAGTATATGACATTTATGAGGTAACCAAGGTTATTATGCCATTTTTGCAACGAATAAGCTAATTATGTCATAAATGGACTAAATAAGCTAATTATGTCATTTTGGAGGATAATTAGCTATATAAGTATGTCTTTTTTGGGGAAAATAAGCTAAGTATGTGGCATAATAGAGAAAACTTACCGGAGGTCAAGCATCGGGGTTCGTCGGGCCGGTTTCACCTGGAGAAGGGTTGTGCGATGCGGCTTTGGAGTTATGCTGCACCAAAGATCATTTGCAAAGTCTCGTTAGCATGATGACACTCAAATGTTAAGACTTGTAACTAATGACCATTCAAATGAAACTCACCGTTCCCGCTCTAGTAATGACCGGCATCGGCGGAGGGGTCTGACCGGTCTTCTCGCACATAGACTGCACATTTGGTTTTGACGAGTCAGTCATATAGGTTAGTAATGAAACGAACATTACGTGCATGATTTGGCTAATATGCAGAAGAAACTTACCACAAGGAGCTCATACATGGCCCGGTGAGCCGCGTCATTCCGTGCCCTCTCCTCCTCCAACAACGTAGCCGTCTTCTCCTCCGCCAGCCGTTCCCTCTCCGCCGCCAGCCGGTCCCTCTCCTCCAGAAGCGCCTGGGTTGTCTCTCTCTCTTTATGAAGAGCAGCCTGCAACACCACTCCTCGTTAGCATTTTAATCATGGATGGGCACACACACAATGTAATGGAGGAAAGATATCTGAGTCCGTATAACTTACCTCGATGGCGAGATCGACTGGCCGTGGACGAGGCCTTATCTCAGGACAGGAGCTCGTTTGGCGCGCCTTGATCTCCAGGAGAGTGCGAGGACAACATATCAGTCCATCTCCAATGCTAATGAGCCATGGGGCCTCCCGCCACCAGATATCATCACCAGCTCTGGATCAAAGGGATGTTGGCTCGGGTTAAAGTCCTCCCCTTTCCTCGCCTCCCCCTCCTGGTTGTACCTCACGAGCTTGTGGTGGGAGGAGATGTTGGTGAAATTCTCTGGATGATCGAGGTCAGACTCAGAGAATGCCTTGGCCTTCTTGTACGAGGCAGTATGGGCCATGGCATAGAGTTCGTACACCTCAGGCACCTCCGTATTATTGTGTCGCGCCTAAAAGAGAGGAACAAAGTATTAGTAAAGGGCTCAAGCTAGCATGAAGAATGAATTGCATGAATCATGAAGCAAACCACATACCCAGTTCCGCCCGAACTGATATAAGTTGGCGCTGCCTTGATGGTGTGGCACACCAACCATTTGGGCACGCCGGTCCTTGGCATTGTCGTGGACGGCTCGCCAGCGGCCTGTGCACCACTCATCCACCAACGCCTCCCAACAATCCATCTTATCTACACACCATATCGGGGGCACCTAAGTTAGTAAAGAGAAATTTGAGCGCTACGCCTACGAATCAAATCAAGGAAACTAAGTACAATGCCTTAAGAATAGGTAATTACCTTCATGTACTGATCCTTCTTCAAAAACTTAGCCCGGCACGACGGCTTGTCCTTCTTAATACCACGCTTGGCGTAGTAGTCTCGAACAGCCTGCGGCCGAGCTTCGTGCCGTAAGTTTTGTAGTAGGCGCTTGCACTCGGTATCGATAACCTTTGCCGCGTCCTCCTCGTATCCCTCCTCACACCTGTAGAAGGTCTGCAATCAAACGAGACAACACTGATTAGTACAATAACTAGCTATTGTTAATTTTTAATTGTGTAAAGGAGAAATTACCCAAAAGCTTCTGATCACCATCTCGGCCCTCGTGTGGCACAAGACACCGTCGATCATCTCCTCCGGCGGGGCCGGGGCAGCCAAGTAGTGCTCCCAGCTCAATCCTAGCTCTGGAAGCTGACCCTCACCGGGCAACGTGACAAACCCCGGGAAATTTTGCCGGCAAAGCACACCAAGGACGGTGTTGGGCCTGCGGACTCCACTGGCGTGTAGCCAACCCCTGCAGTATGACAAGGTCAACGCATTAGATATTTGAAGAAACGTGAAGGCAAAAGGTACAAAAAGAGTAAATGCACTTACTTCTCCCCATCAGGCCTAATCACCGGCCTCTGCTCGCGGGTCGCCGGCAGGGGCGGGAGCCGTGTACCACCACGCTGGTACACGGTGACCCCCTCAACCACCTCGCCCTCACTATCAGTAAACTGATCCCCGTCACCATCAGCATGGCCACTCGGCCCCTTAGGCGGATCCGGCCAGGTACCCCATCCGGACGTCTCCTGGGACGTAGCCCGATCCCCGTCCTGGTCCGGAGTCTCGTGGGCCGAAGCCTCTGGGACCGGAGTCTCGTGGGCCGAAGGCCCGTCGACCGGAGGCTCATGGTCCGGAGTCCCCATAGCCTCCACCTCAGACGGGTCCACCCTAGCAGTCCTGTGCTCGGGTGAATGAGCTGGGGGTGGCGGCGAGGAAGGCATAGCAGTCTGCCTACCTCTCCCGCGGCCACGTCCTCCACCTCTCTTCTTCCCTCCCCGACCTCCTCTCCCGGTGGACAACGACGCCGACGAAGAAGCGCCCGCCGGTGTCCCCATACTCTCTATCAACGCTCTCCGGAGAGGTAGGGGTGGAATGGAAGTAGCCCTCCCGCGGGCCGCCGCCGAAGAAGTACCCGCGGAGCGCTCTCGACCCACGCCCACCATCTTTCAACACCTGCCATGACAAAGAGTAAACGAAATTAGTACAATATAATCATGATCCACCGAGTGTCAAATTTTTTTCTACACTTTTTTTGTAGCAAGATCATCATGATCCAAATTTTAACATCCATCTATCTATCCATCTATCTATCTATATATCTACAAAAAATTTAAAGAAAAAAGAGTCGACACTATCGTGTCAAAAAGGAATTATTGGCAATAAGCAGTGGCATGTCAACATTGACATAATGTCATAGGCTACATCATTTCTCATAATGCCAATACATGTATGGTACAGAAATTCTATGGTGTAGTTCAGTTTGCTGAAAAACTGGAGCTCGGATTTAACATGACACAGATTGTATTATCGTAAAGATAGAGACTAACCAGGGATAACAGGAAGACACAGCCCAACAGCACATCACATTATTGTGTACTTCCAATAAACTGGCATACAATACATGAATACAAATAGATGAACTGGACATTTGGAGGTGCTACCTGTAGGAAGTCCTTGCCGGCGTGGAGAGTGATCAAAGTCAATATCAGCCCACCCTACCGCGTGCCGAGCTTCGACGGATTACAACCAGTGGAGGAGCAGAATCTTATTAAAAGATGCAACCTGCAAGTGAGTGAGCTTAGAAAAATTCCTCACGGATGAGAAACAAACAAACAGACATAATTTATGTATTGGCAACTACACAACCATGCCAATGATACTAACAGAATTTATGTATTGCTTGAACCAAAAAATGTTTTAGAAGCAGAGAGCCCCTTGTTAATAGGTGCTCACTGTTATTAAAAGATGAAACCAATGGAGGAGCAGAATCTTCTTATTAGAAGATGCAATCTGCAAGGGAGCGAGCTTAGAAAAATTCCTCACGGATGAGGAACAAACAGACAGATGTATATATATAAAAAAAGTGTATAGCTACACAGCCATGCCAATGGTACTACTAACAGAATTTATGCATTGGTTGAATCAAAAGGAATGCTGCTGCATATTCATTCATTCATAGAAGAAACTGAACATCCGAAAAGGAATGCTCGAGATATAGTCATAGTTGAACCACCCGCATACATACGTAGAAAGTGAACCAAAACTCATGGTGTGTATTCATCATATATATATAGATGTAGAATTGCTGCAACTGAACCAATTGCAAAGCCATAGATACCAAAACAGTAGTGGCATATTCATCGCATCAAACCACGGCCTAACCCTAGCACTTTCTAACAAAAAAATTCTAGTCTAACATTTTCTCTAACATTGCCCTCTAACAAATTCTAGTCTAACATTTTCTAACACATTGTTCTCTAACCTTTTCTAGTTTAAAATTCATCTAACAAGAATTATAAAAAAAAACACACCGGAGGCGGGTCCGGGCCGGGGCAGCGGGAGACGGGGTCGGCCTGCTCCTCCCCACGTGCGGCAGAGGGAGGCCGGGGGGGCGTGGTGGCTGTAGGGTGGGGCGGGAGGAGAAGGCTGGGGCGGCAGGCCAGCGGGGCGCCGGGGCGGCGGGGGCGGCGGGGATCCGGGGCCGCCGGGGCGGCGGGGCGGCTCGTGGTGGGGCGGCGGCAGCAGCCGGTCGCCGGGTGGTGGGGCGGTGGCGGGTGGTGAGGACGGCGGGGTCGTGGTGGTCGTCGGGGAGAGAGAGGCAGAGAGAGAGAGAGAGAGGGGGGGGGGGTGGGGGCGGCCGTTAGTTAAGTCAAATGTTTGCCGTCCACCGATGTTTACCGTCTGCTTAAAGACACTTTGCCGTCCGCTAGCAGACGGCAAAATGTATTCCATTTGACCTAACCAACTACTCGGTCCAGTGGGGCCCAACTGATCTCTTTACCGTCTGCCTTTTGTCTCTTTGCCGTCCGCTAACAGACGGCAAAGAATGCACTAACGGCAAAAAAATTCTTTGCCATGAGTCCTTTCTTTGCCGTCCGCTTTGTGGAAGCAGACGGCAAAGACCTTCTTTGCCGTCCGCTAGCAGACGGCAAAGAATGGACATACGGCAAATTCTCTGATTCCAGTAGTGATAGCTCAGTCTGAGGAATCAAGGTTTTACCAGTGATTCACATATATACGAAGCCAAGTCCACAAAAAATATGAATTTTGTGAAAGCGTGAAAACGCGAGGATATGCAGAGATACACACGGAACTGAAGTTGTCAGATCCGTTGGACATCAGGCTATACCACAAGCGAAGCATGTTTTACACCGGTATGCCATAGGTGTAAAGTGCATCAGCATTGACTAGATTATTGACTCTAGTGCAAGTGGGAGTCTGTAGGAGATATGCCCTAGAGGCAATAATAAATGTAATTGTTTATCTCCATGTTCATAATTATGTTTATGTTCCATGCTATAACTGCTATGGTTCTCGAGTCTACAATAACCACGAGGCTCGGAGGAAGAGTCATATGCACGTGTGGAATAATAAACGGTAAAATGTATTCCTAGTCTGGCCTCAAAGACTAGCTCAAGTGTTGCATGATGATTCTGTTTTCCTGATCATGGGCATGACTATGCCGGCAACTTTGAGGGCACAATGTTAGGAGAACACTTGTGTTGAATCGACCCGAATTGATGTTATGCTATGAGATACATTCGTCACAAGTTAATGGTTAATAACACAGAGAAAGTTAACGTTTGCATAATTCCTTAGACCATGAGAGTGTTGAGTTTCTTCATGCTTGCTTCATGAACTTTGGGGTTTGTTAAACGTCATCCGTAAATGGGTGGCTATTACGGCGGCTTACGGGTTCATGGAAAAGTGTGTCAAGGGACTTGATAGCTCAAGATTGGGATTTGCTCCTCCGATGATGGAGAGATATCTCTGGGCCCTCTCGGTGTTACAGTATCCACCATCGTCTGGCCAGACACATTGTGATTTGATCACAGGGATGCCGGAACACGGAAACGAGAAAAGAGAACAAAACCGGTAACGAGGTAACTGGCATAGTGGACAAGTTGTTCATCCACGGGGATGCAAAAAATCTCACCTCGGGTGTTTGTAACATATCGCGAAGCAACAGGAATAGCACAGGGCAACTGGAGGTTCACTCGAATATTCATTCGTGTGGGTATAGGGGTCAATATGGGTGTCCACGGCTCCGATGTTGATCATTGATCGGAAAGAGTTCCGGTCATGTCTATACTTCACCGAACCTATAGGGTCACACGCTTAAGGGTCATCTATCTGCTGAATACTAGACAGGGAGTCTGAGAGAAAGTCACCGGAAAAGTTTCGGAGACAGCGGAAAAGTTCCGGAGAGATAGCACCGGAATAGTTTCGGTAAAACTGAAAAGTTGTTTCAGGGTATACCATTAAAACTGAAAAGTTGTTCCGGAGAGATAGCACCGGAATAGTTTCGGTAAAACTGAAAAGTTGTTTCGGAGACAGCAGAAAAATTTCGGTAAAACTGAATAGTTCCGGAGAGATTTGGCTAATATGCATAAGAAACTTACCACGAGGAGCTCGTACATGGCCCGGTGAGACGCATCATTCCGTGCCCTCTCCTCCTCCAACAACCTAGCCGTCTTCTCCTCCGCCAGCCGGTCCCTCTCCTCCAGAAGCGCCTGGGTTGTCTCTCTCTCTCTTTATGAAGAGCAGCCTGCAACACCACTCCTCGTTAGCATTTTAATCATGGATGGGCACACACACAATGTAATGGAGGAAAGATATCTGAGTCTGTATAACTTACCTCGATGGCGAGATCGACTGGCCATGGACGAGGCCTTATCTCAGGACAGGAGCTCGTTTGGCGCGCCTTGATCTCCGGGAGAGTGCGAGGACAACGTATAAGTCCATCTCCAATGGCTATCGAGCCATGGGGCCTCCCGCCACCAGATATCATCACCAGCTCTGGATCAAAGGGATGCTGGCTCGGGTTAAAGTCCTCCCCTTTCCTCGCCTTCCCCTCATCTCTGTACCTCACGAGCTTGTGGTGGGAGGAGATGTTGGTGAAGTTCTCTGGATTATCGAGGTCAGCCTCAGACAATGCCTTGACCTTCTTGTACGAGGCAGTATGGGCCATGGTATAGAGGTCGTAAACCTCTGGCACCTCCGTGTTATTGTGTCCCGCCTAAAAGAGAGGAACAAAGTATTAGTAAAGGGCTCAAGCTAGCATGAAGAATGAATTGCATGAATCATGAAGCAAACCACATACCCAGTTCCGCCCGAACTGAAATAAGTTGGCGCTGCCTTGATGGTGTGGCACACCAACCATTTGGGCATGCCGGTCCTTGGCATTGTCGTGGACGGCTCGCCAGCGGCCTGTGCACCACTCATCCACCAACGCCTCCCAACAATCCATCTTATCCACACACCATCTCGGGGGCACCTAAGTTAGTAAAGAGAAATTTGAGCGCTACGCCTACGAATCAAATCAAGGAAACTAAGTACAATGCCTGAAGAATAGTTAATTACCTTCATGTACTGATCCTTCTTCAGAAACTTAGCCCGGCACGATGCCTTGTCCTTCTTAATACCACGCATGGCGTAGTAGTCTCGAATAGCCTACGGTCGAGCCTCGTGCCGTAAGTTTTGTAGTAGGCGCCTGCACTCGCTATCGATAACCGGTGCCGCCTCCTCCTCGTATCCCTCCTCACACTTGTAGAAGGTCTGCAATCAAACGAGACAACACTGATTAGTAAAATAACTAGCTATTTTTAATTTTTAATTGTGCAAAGGAGAAATTACCCAAAAGCTTCTGATCACCATCTCGGCAATCGTGTGGCATAAGACACCGTCGATCATGTGGTCCGGCGGGGCCTGGGCAGCCAGGTAGTGCTCCCAGCTCAATCCTAGCTATGGAAGCTGACCCTCACCGGGCAACGTGACAAACCCTGGGAAGTTTTGCTGGCAAAGCACACCAAGGACGGTGTTGGGCCTGCGGACTCCACTGGCGTGTACCCAACCCCTGCAGTATGACAAGGCCAACGCATTAGATATTTGAAGAAACCTGAAGGGAAAAGGTACAAAAAGAGTAAATGCACTTACTTCTCCCCATCAGGCCTAATCACCGGCCAAGCCATATGTGCCAATCATGACTCTTGAGACCAAATATTTTCAATTTTTCAAGACTCGCTCCCCTCTTTAGATTCGCTGCATACCCATCGGGGAACATCAACTGCATTTTCACCCACAAGATAATTTCCCTCATAGCTGGCCTTCCAAGATTGAACCAGGCCTTTGGCTTCGTCCAGTTCTTCTTTCCTTTCGGTTGTCGCATGTTCTGTAACGGTCTATCACATAGAGTCTGCTGATCGACTCTAGCCTTAGGATTATTCTTTGACTTCCCCTCTATGCCGAACAATGTACCAAAAAGGGCCTCGCCGATATTCTTTTCAGTGTGCATCACGTCGATGTTGTGTGGAAGAAGGAGGTCTTTGAAGTAAGGCAGATCCCACAAGCATGTCTTGTGAGCCCAGGCGTGTTCCTAATTATACCCCTTGAAATACCCTGGACGCTCTGGATCAGGCTCGAGAGCGTTTAACTGATCCAGGATCTGTTGGCCTTTCAACGCAGGTGGTGCAGAGTTTTTGACAACTCTACCTTTGATGAAGTTCTTCTTGTCTTTTCTGAACTTATGGCGAGGATCCAGGAACGGTCTATGCAAGTCGAAGCAAGAATACTTGCGACCCGCCTCCAGCCAATGAAACTGAAGAGCTGCCTTCCATGTGGGGCATGGGAACCTTCCATGCACACACCCGCCAACGAATAGCGCATACGCCGGCAAGTCATGCATCGAGTACATGTACCAGACACGCATTATGAAGTTTTGTTTGCTAGCGGCGTCGTATGTCTTGAACCCATTATCCCAAGCTTCTTGCAATTCATCCTTAAGCGGCTGCATGCACACATTCATATTCTTCCCCGGATAGTTGGGCCCTGGAATTATCAACGTCAGGAAAATGTTATTTCTTTGCATAATCTGTCTGGGGGGGGGGGATTGAGTGGAATGACAAATACAGGCCAGCAACTGTATTGGGTTGCCGTCATACCAAACGGATTGAACCCATCCGTGCCGATGCAGACTCGAGGATGCCTTGGATCTGCCGCTTTATCCCCATGTAATTCATCGAACTTCTTCCACGCAAAAGCATCCGATGTGTGTACCATCATCTGATTCCCATCTGAATCTAGTTCGGTTCTTTTGCCCAATTTGTGCCATGTCATCTGTCTGGCCGTCTCTTCGACCATGAAAAGACGTTGAAGTCTTGGTATGATTGGCAGATACCGAAGAACATTAACGGGGATTTTGGTCTGCCTCTTCTCACCCATACCGTTGTCTACCACAACATACCTGGAAGACTTGCAAATGGGACAATAGTTCAAGCCCTAATACTCAAGCCTAAATAAGGCACATCCGTTCTCACAGGCATCTATCTTCTCATAGGGCATCTTAAGTGCACGGAGGATTTTGTCCGACTGGTACAGGTTTGCAGGCATTACATGGCCTTTGGGTAGAAAGCGTCCAAATAGTGCCATCATCGCGTCGTAGCATTCTCTGCCCAAGTTGAATTGAGCCTTTAGAGCCATTACTTGTGCGATGGCATCCAGCTGACAAAGCTCAGTGTGCTCGTGGAGAGGATGTTTTGAAGACTCCAACATTTCATTGAAGGCCTTTGCAGATTCCTCCATCTCCTCGTCCGAATCCCGAGCATCATCAAAGTCTTGCACCATATCGTCGATCCCGGTACCATGCTCGTTGGTGCGACGACGAACCACCTCAGCTCTGCTACGTTGGGCAGACTCACCATGAAATGTCCACACCGTATAATCAGGCGTAAAACCCCACTTCTGCAGGTGTTTACCCATTTCATCCTCTGTCCTCTTTTTAAAGTTGTCGCACCTAAGACAGGGGCACCAGGTTTTTCTCTGGCCATTTGCAAATGCAGCTTTCACAAACCCCTTGGTTTTTGTTAACCATTCAATGGTCATGTCTTCCTGACTAGTGTGGCCGGTGTACATCCATGCACGATCACTCATCTTGCCTACCTACTAAACACACAAGAAATATATATATATATAATTCATCATATATATTCATCAGTTAATTAAATTTGTCAATTTTATTACGCCCATGCAACCTACACGCTAATAGGTAAAGATAGGTCCTAATCCCACCCGAGTATGAGTAGATTGGGTTCGTTTTCCCATGCTCTGCTCCGGATCCGACGCAGAATTTCGGCAGCACCTCCCCGCTGTTCTCAGCAATAAACAGAGAGGATGTGTACCCGAAGAACAACAGGGAGGCACTGACGAAATTCTGCATCAGATCCGGAGCAGAGCATGGGAAAACGAACCCAATCTACACATACTCGGGCTGTCCATGGATAACGTTGGACAATTCGAAAGGACGGCAGTTATAAATATGCAAAGACATGCATATTTATAGATGCCGCCCTTTCGAACGGGAGACGCATACTGGTCACGCATACTGATGATTGAAGACACCTATAGCTAGCAACTTTCATCGGCACGAAGATCGGAACAGAGCAAATTAAGGGGGGGGAGGAGATGTCATTTGTGCTCACCCACGAATGCAGGGGAGCTCGTCAAACGCACGGGGAGGTCGTCGAACACTAGACCCTCGCAGCGATGAAACAACTGCACATTTAAATCCAAAGATGAGTAACATAGCATTATTGTTTTTTCCGTCAACCTAACTAAATATTTACAACAGGATGCCACCGCCAAGTTGTAAAAAAAAGATTCGCACTGCTCGTTCCCCGCAACAACCCCTAACCTAAAGAGTTATCATTTAGGGTTTTTCCGTCGACACCTCTTCTTCTTCTTCTTTTCTACTCCTCCTCCTCTTCTTCTTCTCCTCCTCCTCCTCCTCTTCTTCTTCTTTTCTTCTTCTCCTCCTCCTCCTCCTCCTCCTCCTCCTCCTCCTCTTCTTCTTCTTCTTCTTCTTCTTCTTCTTCTTCTTCTTCTTCTTCTTCTTCTTCTTCTTCTTCTTCTTCTTCTTCTTCTCCTCTTCTCCTCCTCCTCTTCTTCTTTTCTTCTCCTCCTCCTGTTCTTCTTTTCTTCTCCTCCTCCTCCTCCTCCTCCTCCTCCTCTTCTTCTTCTTCTTCTTCTTCTTCTTCTTCCTCTTCTTCCTTCTTTTCCTTCTTCCTCTTCTTCTTCTCCTCTTTTTCCTCTTCTTCTTCTCATTCTTCTTCCTCTTCTTCTTCTTCTTCTTCTTCTTCTTCTTCTTCTTCTTCTTCTTCTTCTTCTTCTTCTTCTTCTTCTTCTTCTTCTTCTTCCTCTTCTTCTTCCTCTTCTTCTTCTTCTTCTTCTTCTTCTTCTTCTTCTTCTTCTTCTTCTTCTTCTTTTCTTCTCCTCCTCTTCTTCTTCTTCTTCTTCTTCTTCTTCTTCTTCTTCTTCTTCTTCTTCTTCTTCTTCTTCTTCTTCTTCTTCTTCTTCTTCTTCTTCTTCTTCCTCTTCTTCTACTTATTCTTATTTTTCTTCTTTTTTTTCACATTTCTTCTTTCTTCTTCTAATTATGTAAATCTAAACCTAGCACTCTAACCTAAACCTAAACAGCAAAAAACAGAAGAAAAAAAAAACAGGAAAAAAAAGCTCACCTCGGAGGGGCCGGTGGAGGAGGGGCGGTGGAGGAGGGCCGCCGCAGGGAGGACGCCGGCGCTGCGGTGCTGGAGAAGGGCCGCGGGGAGGGGGGCGGCGCCGTGGCCTGGCTCGCCGGCGGTGGGTCGTCGCGGGGCTCGGCCCGGGGCTCGCCGGCGGTGCGGTGTCGCGGGCACAGGGGCCGGGGGGGTGGGGCGGTAGCAGGGGCCGGTGGCGGGGCGGGCGTAGGGGCCGGCGGCGGTGCTGGGCGCAGGGGCTGGCGGCGGGGCTCGGCGGCGTCGGGCGGGGCTGGGGCGGCGGGTGGGGTGGGTGACGTGGGGGGGGGGGAGAGAGAGATCGAGGGGAAGACAGAGGGGGGCACGGCTGTTACTTAGGCAGCCTATTTGTCGTCTGCTAGCAGACGGCAAAGAGGGGTGGGGCCGGGGGGCACGGCCGTTAGTTAGGCCATCTTCTTTGCCGTCTGCTAGCAGACGGCAAAGAGCACTGAAGCGGACCGCAAAGATCCAGCGGACGGCATCCAGCCCGTCCACCTGATCTAGCCCGCTCCACGGTCCAGTGGGGCCCATCTGGGCTCTTTGCCGTCTGCCTTCAGGCCCTTTGCCGTCGGCTGGCGGACGGCAAAGAAATGGCTGATGGCAAACTGTATGTTTGCCATCAGCCTGATCTTTGCCGTCTGCTTTTTGTAAGCTGATGGCAAAATCCTTCTGTGCCGTCCGCTAGCAGACGGCAAAGAGCTGGCTGATGGCAAATTCTCTGATTCCAGTAGTGGATGCCTCAAAAAATAAGAGTGTATCATCCGCAAACAAGAGGTGTGATATGCCAGGAGCACGCCTACAGATCTTTATTAGAGTAATCAAGCCCACTTCAACATTCTGTCTCAGAATTGCAGATAGACCGTCAGCGACGAATAAATACAAGAAAGGGGAGAGCGGATCACCTTGCCGAAGTCCACACGACGGTGGAAATGAATCCAAGAGGGTTCCATTGAATCTCGCAGAATATCTCACCGATGTGACACAAGTCATAATCCAGTCAATCCATCGGTGAGCAAAACCCAACTTTTGCATCACTTGCCTCAAGAAGATCCAGTCAACCCGATCATAAGATTTTGACAGGTCAAGTTTGTAGGCACAAAAACTTTTTGTAGGATCCTTTTCTTGCTTTATGTAATGGATGCATTCAAAGGCAATTAGCGCATTGTCTGTGATCATCCTGCCAGATATGAAGGCACTCTGCTCAGGGGAGATAAATGTACATACAATTCATCAGGATATCTATCCTCGAGATCAATATGATATTGGAGAGTCTGATGTTCTTAAACACTTTTCTTAAAAACAATACTCCCTCCGATCCGAATTATTGGGTGCAGCCTCTATACAATGTCCAGGGAGTATCAAATTTTAATACTAGTCTGAAGAAAATCAGATTCGAGTGGTAGTATTAAAAATATATTAAACACTTTTATCTGTCAGCTCATCACTTTGGACTAAATTGTTGCGTCAGGTGTATACTTGATATCTCATTGTGTACCGCTAATTGACGAGAAATAGATAATTTGCCCAAGTTGATTATCCATTGATTCGCAGCTATTTTTCAGGGCATACATCATACAGAGGTCGAAGGTGCAATGAACTTATCCAAACCTCACTAGTTGATTGACCTTTAATAATAGTGGCCTTTTGCCGAACAAAAAAGAAAAGCTAATGTGTAAGGGTTCTGTCAGTAGTGAACTAAGCACGAGGGTACCCACAAAACACAATTAAGGACATCCTTTTCTCTATACAACAACAATGTTACAGGGTCTTCACCTATCTCCTCTTTCTTTCTCTAGATTAGCTGGCTGAGGAGTCTTCTTAATAAAGATTATTGGTTCACCAATGAGAATGTAATACAAACTCAGGGGTATTGTGCATTATTTTCCCAAAGAGAGCCATACCCCAAGACCACTTATTCAGTCAGTTAGCACAATTCAAAGGTTCCCAAAGAACCCACAGGAAAAAAAACATACATAGGCTCAAGGTTGGCCATGGGTGGGTCACTTCTCATGAAGAAAAAGCTGGTGTGGCTCAGAATCACTTCAAGGCAATTTTACATAAGGGGCCAAGACAAAGCCGAGATTTCAACTAGGCTCTCCATTTCAATGAGTGTCATCTCTCCAGTCTTGGCGACAATTTTACTGAGGCCGAGGTGCTTGGTGCCATCTCTTAGCTCCCGAGCGACAAGGCTCCGGGCCTCGATGGATTCACTAGTGCTTTCTTCAAGTCATGTTGGGAGATCATCAAGGTCAACAACATGAGTGCCATTAACGCCTATTTGAGTCTCCACACCACTTATCTCCACTGGTTGAACACGGCAAATATTGTGTTGCTTCCTAAGAAGGACGGTGCGGAGGATATCTCAGACTTTAGCCCCATTAACCTCATTCATGCCTTTACCAAAATTATTGCCAAGATCATGGCAATTCACCAGCAACCGTTCATGAATGAGTTGATCTTCCGGTCTCAGCGCATTTATCAAGACTAGAGGCATTCACGATGACTTCATGTTTGTCTATGGCTTTGCCCGACGCTTGCACCGAGCCAACACGCCATCCTTGCTCCTCAAGCTTGACGGTGAGAAGTCCTTTGACTTAATTCGATGGGACTATTTATTGGATTTATTGCAACACCATGGCTTTCCTTCTAGATTAGGAAACCGGGTTACGACCCTTTGGGCCACCTCCTCCTCGCACGTCTTCCTGAATGGTATTCCAAGTTCTCCCATTGACCTAGGGAGGGGCTTGCGGCAAGGGAATGTCCTATGCCCTTTGCTCTTTGTCATCGCCATTGATTCGTGCAACAACTGCTTGCCAAAGCCACAGACCAAGGCCTTCTCCATTGGTTGTCGGGTCGTGTCACCACCATGCATTGCTCTCTTTACACCAACAATGCATCTATCTTCGCCGCCCCCATGAAAGAGGATATTGAGAAATTGTCTGCTATTTTGGCAATTGGGGGGGGCGGGGGGTCATGGGGCAGGATGCAAATCCTAAAAAAAAGCATTATCGCTCCCATCCATTGGCACAACATCGACTTGGATGATATCCTGCATAGTTTTCCGGCGATCCATTCTGGTTTCCCCTTGCGCTACCTAGGTCTTCCCCTCTCAACCCACAATTTAAAAAAGCCTAATTTTCAATATTTGGTGGACAAAGTGGCTAGCAAGCTCCCCCCGGCAAGGTAGGAACATCAACGCAGTGGGGTGATCGACCCTGCTCAAATTTGTCCTATCTTCCCTGGTCATTTATCATATCACTGCACTCGACGTGCCCCCAGGAACCAAGGTTGGTATCACCAAGATCTAGAGGGATTTCCTGTTGGCATGGATCGACCATGTCTCAGGTGGCCAATGCAATGTGAATTGGAAAACAGTATGTTTCTGTACCAAACCTTAAGGGGTTGACATTGTTGACCTCGACAAATCTTACGTGCGCTCAGGTTGCATTGCCTCTGGTTTGCTTGGGTGGATCCTCAAAGAGGTTGGGTTGGCTTCGACATCCCATGAGATGACAAAGACATGGATCTATTCTACACTGTGACGACAATTACCATTAGAGATGGGATATTGGCGAGCTTCTGATGGCGAAAAGACAAAGGACATCGCGCAGGGCATATTCGACCTCTGTAAGTGTAAAAAAATCTATGGAGCCAATGCCTTGGCAAATAATGAGTGGATGCGTGATGACCCACAAGTATATGGGTTCAATCGTAGTCCTTTCGATAACTAAGAGTGTCGAACCCAACAAAGAGCAGAAGGAATTGATAGGCAATTTTCAGCAAGGATTTCATTGCAAGTGATCACTATTGCAGGAAGGTCCTAACACGACACATGTATCGGAGATCAATCGACCAAACTGTGTGCGATGCATGAATCGCAAACAGTATGGTAATAAAACCGTCACCAATAAAACAAACTGTGTGCGATGGTGGATCCATCAAATACGATTCAGATTAGAGTTGCGTGTGTGAATCATGGCATATAGTTGAAATCCATACGAACTATTTGCGATGAGCCAAAACAACAGTAACGGTCAGCCAGATCAAGGTGTGTGCGATAGATGGCATACAAGTCACTCAGATGAACTGTTTGCGATGAGCCAAAACAACAGAAACGGTTACCCAGATCCAGATGTGTGTGATATACGGCATATAGGTCACTCAGATGAACTATTTGTGATGATCCAAAACAACAGAAACGGTCAGCCAAATGAAGGTGTGTGCGATAGACGACATACATGTCACTTGGATGAACTGTTTGCGATGAGCCAAAACAACACAAACGGTTCAGCTTAACAAGATGTGTGTGATACCCGGCAAATAGGTCACCTCGGATGAACTGTTTGCGATGAGAAAAAATAACACAAACGGTTCGGCGTAACAAGATGTGTGTGATACCCGGCATACAGGTCACTCGGATGAACTGTTTGCGATGATCTAGAAGAGCACAAACGATTCGCCATAACAAGATGTGTGTGATACTCGGCAAACATGTCAGTAATCAGAGTTGTGTGGGAAGGCCGATAATAACACAGACGATTCTTGCTAATAAGCACTTGATTCAGAAAATGATTGCACAGATTATCATTCGTACTCATACATAATCAACTAAACAACATAATAGCGACATTACATATCAGCAAGGTTCAGAAAACAACAAAATATAAACAGCTACTCGTCGGCGTTGTTGCGGGGCTGGCCTGTTGGTGTGACGATGTTGAAATATTCTCTGCACTGATGCAAAATCCTCTCCCAGACGGAAGGATCCAGATTCGGGTCAGCGACGACCATGTCCTTGAACATTTCATAGGCCCGGCCATTCCTCTGCTCCAGCTCCATCATAGTACCTCCGGGCTCAGGGAAAATCCCATCCATGGCCAAACGTGCGCGTGCGACGCTGCCTTGACGGACATGTTCCAAGCGGCCATAAACAGCAAAGGCATCATCTGCGCGTGCTGCTAGAGCTCTAGCAAACTCTAACGAGGCTGCCGCCCTTACCACGGCCAAATCCGCGCGTTCCGCCAAGGCAACGGCGGCGTCATCAGCGCGTGCCGCCGCCGCCACGGGCTCCTGCGCGCGTATGACCTGCGTCACCCCCGTGCCTTCCGCGATGGAGAGGGTAGTTCTAGTTTCCAAGGACATGTGTAATGTGGAGGATTTTGTGGAGGCGAGGATAGCGGGGAGAAGAAGGCCAGATTTGGGGGCTGCGAGAGGAAAGAGACGATAGAGAGCGAAGAGAGGATATTTATTGTGTCCCTAACCGTTGCAGACAGTTGCTACAGTTGTTTCGTGTGCGATTATGTGTGTAGAAAAAACTTTGAAAATGCAAACGAGTTGTTTGCGATGGCTAGGAGCATCGCGCATGATGCGTGGTGCAAGTACTCGTGTGTGATGATTTATAAGTTACACATACGTTTCCTTATGTTAACACGTGTGTGATAACACGTGACACCGCATACGGTTGTGTGCTGGGAATTGTGTGCTCCACTTAGTCTTCCCGCGCTCCAGCGAAGGCTTCCCGCGCAAGCGCCAGCCACAGGGGTAAATTGTAAAATCCCTAATCCCCTAGCCATCTGCTAGCTATAAATAACCACAACAATGGCCGGTGGCGGTGACTCACTACTGATCACCTTGCTAGCTAGTTACCCACACATACCGACATACCCGGCCCCAACGGCTGACGACAGGATGGAGTTGGGCGATGGCGGAATCGAGGCTGCCGGCACGATGGTCGGCTTTGCAGTCAACGGCCATGCCGCCACCTCTCCCGACGACAGCTAGAGGAGGCAGGAAACGCGGTACGAGCAAGCCACCATGTTAGCCAGGGTCATCCTAAAAGCGGCTAGGGATCATCAGCGGGCGATACTGCGGGCTCGGCGCAGAGTGCGGCAGATGGTGCGAGCAGCGGAGCAGGAACCGCGACGACGCAAGGACAACTGCGGCAGTGGTGGCCGCCGCACGAGACGCAGGCTTATGTCCCAGATGGAGGAGGACGCAGCGTTGGATGTCGCCGGGGCAGGCCTGGAGACCGTGACAGCAGCCCTGGTGAGAGCCAACGTCATCTCGTCGGCCGCCGAGATGATGTATGCAGACCCCGCGGTCGCGGCAGCCTGGTGAGAGATACGCCCGAAGCAGTACCAGTGATCACCGATGTCGAGGCTGCCTCAGCCTCAATCAATCAAGGTGTAGGTCATCGACTTGGCAACCTCCTCTCCTCCTGAGCCCAGGATCGACATGATGATGGACGATGGCAGCTGTGCGTGCTGGGTCCGCGTCAGGGGCATTAGCTCTTTTGTGCGCGTGCGGTTTGTTATATTGATGTAAATTAGCGAGCTAATGGTTTGTAAATTACTCCTCAAACTAGGCACTGGACCAATTTGAGCATATATATGCTCGATTGATTTGTTCATGCATGTCAAATATGTCAATTGTATGGGCTGGCCTGTCTATGTATTATCTCATTTTGCAATATGGACAATTAATATGCAAATGCCTAGTGGACATAGGCGTTGATCGCCACTTCGAAAACATGGACATCCTCTACTCTACCGGGCACGCGCTTAAACTAAATGAACTGTGTGCGATACTAATTTTGAGAACTTGAAAAATAGCATTTGAGTAACATATAGTGGTGACACTATTAAACAGAAGGTGGATCTAGGTTACACGGTACTTAACAATTCCGAACTGAACAATTTTGACAACCATATGGTCCATATCTACATACTTAAGATAGTAACAAGTAGCGCATTTTAAGAAGGTGAGGGCCAACAACCACAACTATCTGCTGGAAGCAGCTTGATCACGGCGACTCGTCATCTCGTCAATGAAAAGGAAGATCCCTCCTGTGACTTCGTAGAGCATGAGTATAACAGTGTCTCCGATTTTCAAATGTGGATGCATTGCCAGGACAACCGAGAACCTATTAATTTGAATGGTTCCATTTGTGCGGGAAATGCAGTACCTTGCAATCACTTTGGCGTACTTAGCAGGCACAAGTGTAATTCGATCACGCCGGGAAATCAATTCAGGAACAGCTGCAGCGAGCAATTTTTGTTGCAATGGAGAATAAAAACCAATTGTAACATATCGTTGAAGCTATATATAGTTTATGAACAACAACATACAAATAAGACATTGTACCAACATTTTGTTCACACAATTGGTCTTGTTCAATGTGTGCACCAGTGGTAGATTTATTCCCATCCCAAATCCAGCGTTCATACGCTGTACTAGGTCTGTCAGATTATCAACAAATTTTATGACATGCTCCAAGTCTTTCCAGTGAAATTTGGTATGCCGAGTAACATACAGATTGTTAACTATGCATCCAACATATCCATCTTAAAAGGTGGAAAGTGATTATTTAGTCAGAACATGGCAGAAGAATAGTGGGCATAAATTGGTAATTGGAAGTTGTTACTGGCTATGAACAGAGTCAGAAAATGAAATCCCAATTGGTTGCTCAAATAGTGATCATTTAGTCAGAACAATTACTTTAATTTTGCTAAGTAATATGCCGACATGGAGAAAGTTGAAAGAACACTAACCTCGATTAGACTATGGTCGGCTGATGATGCTGGGGAAGTAAACATCCATGTTAATTTTACCAGACTATGGTGCACACACTAGAATTTTATTGTCAGCTTTCAGTTCATAAAATTTAGAAAATTTTCTCCAAAGGTCCGCATCAAAATAAGAATGACCATCTTTATCAACTTTTACCCTAACTGTCATTGTAAATGCATGCTGCGTGGTCAATATGACATCCATGGAGTCATCAACTAAGTAAAGGCCAAGATTTCCTTGTACACGTGTTCTTGCAAAGCAAGGGATGTACTGCAGGAAATGATAATTAAGATCATTACATGCAAATATGGGAGTAACTGAAAGGGCAATACATCATGAATTTGCCTAATTTAGAAAAAAATCCTCTTTGACGTCTATGCCGCATGTCGCACCTTTTATCCAAATATAGCAATATATGGAATATGTTCATAAAATTAGGCCATGCCAACCGAGGTAGGGTGAGATTGAACATACCGTACGCTCCCTGAAGTCATCTTGTATGGTGAGATAGAACTTGTCTGACTGGCCACGACCACACTGGCCTGATTTCTGCTTGCAATGTGGACACTTGAATGAAAACCCTTGAATCAGCTATAAGAAAAATGAATCCACGGCGATTTCTGCCGGGTGGACAGACTGGCTGCTATAAGAGATGAGCGAATATTTTGCTAAATTAATTACCTTGTTCTCCATGAGAGAAAAAAAACCCGGCCCAAGCCCGCGGAAAATCCTGCAGAAAACCCCAATCGACCAGAGTCGAGAAAGTCGGTGCCGATAGGCATCGGCGAGTGGAAGAAACAAAATATGGTGGCGTTTGTTGGCGGCACCCGACTGCGAGGGGCGCCGTCGAGATCAAAGATTTGGGCAGACCTGTCAAGAACGAGCAACGATGACGTCGGCGCAAGTCGGTGCAGATAGGCGGCGGCAAGCGGCAGAGGTGAAATCTTGTCATGTTTGGCGCGCGGTGTTGGGGAACGTTGCATGGGAAACAAAAAATTTCCTACGCACACGCAAGATCTATCCATGGTGATGAGCATCTACGAGAGGGAGAGTGAATCTACATACCCTTGTAGATCGCTAAGCGGAAGCGTTAATAAACGCGGTTGATGTAGTCGAACGTCTTCGCGATCCAAATCGCCGAGCGTCCCGCGATCCAATCACGATCCTTCCGATCTAGTGCCGAACGGACGGCACCTCCGCGTTCAACACACGTACGGCTTGATGACGCCTTCACCTCCTCGATCCAGCGAGCGATGGTGAAGTAGTGGTTGAGTTCCAGCAGCACGACGGCGTGGTGATGGTGGTGAGGAACAATCTCTGCAGGGCTTCGCCAAGCACTACGGAGATTATGACGGAGGAACTAGAGGGCTAGGGTTGCCGGCACACGGCTTGGGAAATCCTGATGTGTCCCGTGTGCTAGCCCTGCCCCTCTATTTATATGTTGAGCCTTGGGGTCTAAACTTGGAGTAAAAGCCTCCTCCGGGTCGGTTTTGCCCGCACAAGGTCGGTTTGGCCCGCAGGGAAAGAGTCCAACTCGGATCCCGGCCGAACCGTGCACAGCCGCGCACAAGCGGTAGTACCGCTTCACACAAGCGGTAGTACCGCTTGGGCGGTAGTACCGCTTCACACAAGCGGTAGTACCGCTCGGGCGGTAGTACCGCTTCACCAAGCGGTAGTACCGCTACGGCGGTAGTACCGCTTCACCAAGCGGTAGTACCGCTTACGCGGCAGCAAAACTACTTTTGCACTTTCCAATACCTTGTGGGCTTTATCCCTTTGGCTCATATAAAGTGTTGCTGCACCCGAACATTTCGGTAAACATCCGGAACCCCTTCCGGTGAACTCCGGAACCCTTCCAGAGATCAAAACACTATTATCACATATATCAATCTTTACCTCCGGACTATTCCGGAGATCCTCGTCATGTCCGGGATCTTATCCGGGACTCCGAACAACTTTCGGTCACCAACATAATAACTCAATTATACTAATCGTCACCAAACGTTAAGTGTGTAGACCCTGCGGGTTCGAGAACTATGTAGACATGACCGAGACACCTCTACGGCCAATAACCAATAGCGGGACCTGGATGCCCATATTGGCTCCTACATATTCTACGAAGATCTTTATCGGTCGAACCTCTATGTCAAGGATTCAGTTAATCCCGTATGCTGTTCCCTTTGTTCTTCGGTATGTTACTTGCCCGAGATTCGATCGTCGGTATCTCTATACCTAGTTCAATCTCGTTACCGGCAAGTCTCTTTACTCGTTCCGTAATACAAGATCCTGTGGCTAACTCTTTAGTCACTTTGCTTGCAAGGCTCAATGTGATGTTGTATTACCGAGTGGGCCCTGAGATACCTCTCCGTCACACGGAGTAACAAATCCCAGTCTTGATCCATGCCAACCCAACAGACACCCTCGGAGATACCTGTAGAGCACCTTTATAGTCACCCAGTTACGTTGCGACGTTTGATACACACAAGGTATTCCTCCGGTGTCAGTGAGTTGCATGATCTCATGGTCAAAGGAACAGATACTTGACATGCAGAAAACAATAGCAATAAACTGACACGATCAAATGCTACGTTTACAGTTTGGGTCTTGTCCATCACATCATTCTCCTAATGATGTGATCCCGTTATCAAATGACATCTCATGTCAATGGCTAGGAAACCTTAACCATCTTTGATCAACGAGCTAGTCAACTAGAGGCTTACTAGGGACACAGTGTTGTCTATGTACCCACACATGTATTTGAGTTTCCAATCAATACAATTATAGCATGGATAATAAACGATTTATCATGAACAAGGAAATATAATAATAACCAATTTATTATTGCCTCTAGGGCATATTTCCAACAGTCTCCCACTTGCACTAGAGTCAATAATCTAGTTCACATCACTATGTGATTTACATTGTAATGAATCGAACACCCATGCAGTTCTGGTGTTGTTCATGTTTAGCCCTTGGAAGAGGTTTAGTCATCGGATCTGCAACATTTAGATCCGTGTGTACTTTGCAAATATTTATGTCGTCCTCCTTGATGTAATCGCGGATGGAATTGAAACGTCGTTTTATGTGTCTGGTCCTCTTGTGAAATCTTGGTTCCTTGGCTAGAGCAATGGCACCAGTATTATCACAAAACAGAGTCATTGGGTTAAGCGCACTAGGCACTACTCCAAGATCTGTCATGAACTCCTTCATCCAGACACCTTCCTTCGCCGCCTCCGAGGCAGCGATGTACTCCGCTTCGCATGTAGAATCAGCTACCACGCTTTGCTTGGAACTGTACCAGCTAACCGCACCCCCATTAAGAATAAATACGTATCCGGTTTGCGACTTAGAGTCATCCGGATCAGTGTCAAAGCTTGCATCGACGTAACCCTTTACGATGAGCTCTTGATCACCTCCATAAACGAGAAACATGTCCTTAGTCCTTTTCAGGTACTTCAGGATATTCTTGACCGCCGTCCAGTGTTCCATTCCTGGATCACTTTGAAACCTTCCGGCCATACTTATGGCAAGGCTGACATCGGGTCTTGTGCACAGCATTGCATACATGATAGAGCCTATGGCTGAAGCATAGGGGATGACACTCATCTTTTCTCTATCTTCTGCAGCCACTGGGCATTGAGTCTTACTCAACTTCACACCTTGCAAAACAGGCAAGAACCCCTTCTTGGACTGATCCATTTTGAACTTCTTCAAAATCTTATCAAGGTATGTGCTTTGTGAAAGTCCTATTAAGCGTCTCGATCTATCTCTATAGATCTTGATGCCTAATATGAAAGCAGCTTCTCCTAGGTCCTTCATTGAAAAACTCTTGTTCAAATATTCCTTTACGCTTTCCAGCATTTCTATATTGTTTCCAATCAGCAATATGTCATCCACATATAATATTAGAAACGCTATAGAGCTCCCACTCACTTTCTTGTAAATACAAGCTTCTTCGTAAACTTGTATAAACTCGAACGCTTTGATCACCTCATCAAAACGAAGATTCCAACTCCGAGATGCTTGCACCAGTCCATAAATGGATCGCTGGAGTTTGCAAACTTTGTCAGCATTCTCTGGATCGACAAAACCTTCTGGTTGCATCATATACAACTCTTCCTTAAGGTAACCGTTAAGGAACGCTGTTTTGACATCCATCTGCCAAATTTCATAATCGAAAAAGGCAGCTATTGCTAACATGATTCTGACGGACTTAAGCATCGCTACGGGTGAGAAGGTCTCATCGTAGTCAACTCCTTGAACTTGTGAAAAACCCTTTGCCACAAGTTGAGCTTTATAGACGGTGACATTACCGTCCGCGTCCGTCTTCCTCTTAAAGATCCATTTGTTCTGAATGGCCTTACGCCCTTCAGGTAATACTTCCAAAGTCCATACTTTGTTTTCATACATGGATCCCATCTCGGATTTCATGGCCTCTAACCACTTCTCGGAATCCGGGCCCATCATTGCTTCTCCATAGCTCGTAGGTTCATCGTTGTTTAACAACATGACCTCTAAGACAGGGTTGCCGTACCACTCAGGAGCAGTACGCGTCCTTGTCGACCTACGAGGTTCGATAGCAACTTGATCCAAAGCTTCATGATCATCATCATTAACTTCCTCTTCAGCTAATGTAGGCTCCACAGAAACAACTTTCTGCGCTGCGCTACTCTCAGGTTGAAGTAAAGGTTCAACAACCTCATCAAGTTCTATCTTCCTCCCACTCAATTCTTTCGAGAGAAACTCTTTCTCAAGAAATGTTCCGTTTTTAGCGACAAACACTTTGCCTTCGGATCTGAGGTAGAAGGTATACCCAACTGTCTCTTTTTGGGTATCCTATGAAGACGCATTTCTCCGCTTTGGGTTCCAGCTTTTCAGGCTGAAGCTTTTTGACATAAGCATCACATCCCCAAACTTTAAGAAACGACAGCTTTGGCTTCTTGTCAAACCAAAGTTCATAAGGCGTCGTCTCAACGGATTTCGATGGTGCCCTATTTAAAGTGAATGCTGCTGTCTCTAATGCATAACCCCAAAACGATAGTGGCAAATCGGCAAGAGACATCATAGATCGCACCATATCCAATAAGGTTCGATTACGACGTTCGGACACACCATTACGCTGTGGTGTTCCAGGCGGTGTTAATTGTGAAACAATTCCACACTGTCTTAAGTGACTGCCAAACTCATAACTCAGATATTCTCCTCCTCGATCAGATCGTAGGAATTTAATCTTCTTGTTACGATGATTCTCAACTTCACTCTGAAATTGTTTGAACTTTTCAAATGTTTCAGACTTGTGTTTCATTAAGTAAATATACCCATATCTACTTAAGTCATCAGTGAAGGTGAAAAAGTAACGATAACCACCGCGCGCCTCAATACTCATCGGACCGCACACATCAGTATGTATGATTTCCAATAAGTCACTTGCCCGTTCCATTGTTCCAGAGAACGGCGTTTTAGTCATCTTGCCCATGAGGCATGGCTCACATGTGTCAAGTGATTCAAAATCAAGTGACTCCAAAAGTCCATCAGCATGGAGCTTCTTCATGCGTTTTACGCCAATATGACCTAAACGGCAGTGCCACAAGAAAGTGGTATTATCATTATCAATTCTATATCTTTTGGCATCAATGTTATGAACATGTGTATCATTACTATCGAGATTCAACAAGAATAAACCCCTCACATCGGGTGCATGACCATAAAAGATATTACTCATATAAATAGAACAACCATTATTCTCTGATTTAAATGAGTAACCGTCTCGCAATAAACAAGATCCAGATATAATGTTCATGCTTAACGCAGGCACCAAATAACACTTATTTAGGTTCATCACTAATCCCGACGGTAATCGAAGAGCGAGCGTGCCGACGGCGATCACATCAACCTTGGAACCATTTCCCACGCGCATCGTCACTTCGTCCTTTGCCAGCCTCCGTCTATTCCGCAGTTCCTGTTTTGAGTTGCAAATATGAGCAACCGCACCGGTATCAAATACCCAGGCACTACAACGAGGGTTGGTAAGGTACACATCAATAACATGTATATCATATATACCTTGTTTGTTGTTGGCCGCCTTCTTGTCAGCCAAATACTTGGGGCAATTCCGCTTCCAGTGTCCAGTTCCCTTGCAATGAAAACACACAGTTTCTGGTTTGGGTCCAGCCTTGGGTTTCTTCACGAGAGGAGCAACTGCTTTGCCACTCTGCTTGGAGTTACCCTTCTTACCCTTGCCATTTTTCTTGAAACTAGTGGTTTTATTGACCATCAACACTTGATGCTCCTTCTGAATTTCAGACTCAGCGGCTTTCAGCATCGCAAACAGCTCGGCGACTGACTTGTTCATCCCGTGCATGTTATAGTTCAACACGAAGCTCTTGTAGCTAGGTGGCAATGATTGAAGAACTCTGTCAGTGATAGCCTCTGGCGGAAGGGGCATCCCTAACTCAGCCAGGCGGGTGGAGTACCCAGACATTCTGAGCACGTGATCACTGATAGACCCGTTCTCCTCCATCTTGCAAGCATAGAACTTATCGGAGATCTCATATCTCTCGATCCGGGCATTCTTCTGAAAGATAAACTTCAACTCCTGGAACATCTCATATGCTCCATGACGTTCAAAACGTCTTTGAAGTCCCGGTTCTAAGCCATACAACATTGCACATTGAACTATTGAGTAATCATCAGAACGAGCCTGCCAGGCGTTCACAACGTCTAGAGACTCAACTGGAGCGGGTGGATCACCAAGCGGTGCATCAAGGACATAAGCCTTCTGGGAAGCCGTAAGGATAATCCTTAGATTACGGGCCCAGTCCACAAAGTTACTTCCATCATCTTTCAACTTAGCTTTCTCTAGGAACGCATTAAAATTCAGGGGTGCTACTGCGCGAGCCATGATCTACAACATAAATATAGCAAAGACAACTTAGACTATTGTTCTTAGATAATGAGTTTAGTTAATCATATTTTAAAAAACTCCCACTCAAATTGACATCCCTCCGATCATTCGAGTGTAACATGATCCAAATCCACCAACTCAAGTCCGATCATCACGTGAGTTGAGGTGGTTTCAATGGTGAACATCTTCATGTTGATCATATCTACTATATGACTCATGTTCGACCTTTCGGTCTCTTGTGTTCCGAGGCCATGTCTGTACATGCTAGGCTCGTCAAGTTTAACCCGAGTGTTCCGCACGTGTAACATGGCTTACACCCGTTGTATGCGAACGTAGAGTCTATCACACCCGATCATCACGGCGTGTCTCGAAACGACGAACTTTCGCAACGGTGCACACTTGGGGAGAACACAATTTATCTTGAAATTTAAGTGAGGGATCACCTTATAATGCTACCGTCGTCCTAAGCAAAATAAGATGCATAAAAGGATTAACATCACATGCAAATCATAAGTGACATGATATGGCCATGAACTTGTGCTTTTGATCTCCATCTCCAAAGCACCGGCATGATCTCCATCGTCACCAGCATGACACCATGATCTCCATCATCTTGATCTCCATCAACGTGTCGCCATAAGGTTGTCGCGCCGACTGTTGCTTCCACGACTATTGCTAACGTTTAGCGATAAAGTAAAGCATTACATAGCGCTTAATGATTGACACGCAGGTCATACAATAATTAAAGACAACTCTATGGCTCCTGCCAGTTGCCGTATTCATCGACATGCAAGTCGTGATATTCTATACAAAACATGATCATCTCATACATCACATATATCTCATCATGTAATTGGCCATATCACATCACAACATACCCTGCAAAAACAAGTTAGACGTCCTCTAATTGTTGTTGCAAATTTTACGTGGCTGCTACGGGTTTGCAAGAACCGTTCTTACCTACGCAAAACCACAACGTGGTGTAGTGATTGCTTTTTGATCTTCTAAAAGAACCCTCTTCATTGAACCGATTCAACTAAAGTGAGAGAGACAGACACCCGCCAGTCACCTTTATGCAACAAGTGCACGCAGCGGTGAAACCAGTCTCGCGTAAGCGTACGCGTAATGTCGGTCCGGGCCGCTTCATCTCACAATACCGCGGAATCAAGTATCAACTAGTAACGGCAAGCAATATGTATACACCCACGCCCACAACTCGTTTGTGTTCTACTCGAGATCTCATCTACGCATAGACCTAGCTCAGATGCCACTGTTGGGGAACGTTGCATGGGAAACAAAAATTTTCCTACGCACACGCAAGATCTATCCATGGTGATGAGCATCTACGAGAGGGAGAGTGAATCTACATACCCTTGTAGATCGCTAAGCGGAAGCGTTAATAAACGCGGTTGATGTAGTCGAACGTCTTCGCGATCCAAATCGCCGAGCGTCCCGCGATCCAATCACGATCCTTCCGATCTAGTGCCGAACGGACGGCACCTCCGCGTTCAACACACGTACGGCTTGATGACGCCTTCACCTCCTCGATCCAGCGAGCGATGGTGAAGTAGTGGTTGAGTTCCAGCAGCACGACGGCGTGGTGATGGTGGTGAGGAACAATCTCTGCAGGGCTTCGCCAAGCACTACGGAGATTATGACGGAGGAACTAGAGGGCTAGGGTTGCCGGCACACGGCTTGGGAAATCCTGATGTGTCCCGTGTGCTAGCCCTGCCCCTCTATTTATATGTTGAGCCTTGGGGTCTAAACTTGGAGTAAAAGCCTCCTCCGGGTCGGTTTTGCCCGCACAAGGTCGGTTTGGCCCGCAGGGAAAGAGTCCAACTCGGATCCCGGCCGAACCGTGCACAGCCGCGCACAAGCGGTAGTACCGCTTCACACAAGCGGTAGTACCGCTTGGGCGGTAGTACCGCTTCACACAAGCGGTAGTACCGCTCGGGCGGTAGTACCGCTTCACCAAGCGGTAGTACCGCTACGGCGGTAGTACCGCTTCACCAAGCGGTAGTACCGCTACGGCGGTAGTACCGCTTCACCAAGCGGTAGTACCGCTTACGCGGCAGCAAAACTACTTTTGCACTTTCCAATACCTTGTGGGCTTTATCCCTTTGGCTCATATAAAGTGTTGCTGCACCCGAACATTTCGGTAAACATCCGGAACCCCTTCCGGTGAACTCCGGAACCCTTCCAGAGATCAAAACACTATTATCACATATATCAATCTTTACCTCCGGACTATTCCGGAGATCCTCGTCATGTCCGGGATCTTATCCGGGACTCCGAACAACTTTCGGTCACCAACATAATAACTCAATTATACTAATCGTCACCAAACGTTAAGTGTGTAGACCCTGCGGGTTCGAGAACTATGTAGACATGACCGAGACACCTCTACGGCCAATAACCAATAGCGGGACCTGGATGCCCATATTGGCTCCTACATATTCTACGAAGATCTTTATCGGTCGAACCTCTATGTCAAGGATTCAGTTAATCCCGTATGCTGTTCCCTTTGTTCTTCGGTATGTTACTTGCCCGAGATTCGATCGTCGGTATCTCTATACCTAGTTCAATCTCGTTACCGGCAAGTCTCTTTACTCGTTCCGTAATACAAGATCCTGTGGCTAACTCTTTAGTCACTTTGCTTGCAAGGCTCAATGTGATGTTGTATTACCGAGTGGGCCCTGAGATACCTCTCCGTCACACGGAGTAACAAATCCCAGTCTTGATCCATGCCAACCCAACAGACACCCTCGGAGATACCTGTAGAGCACCTTTATAGTCACCCAGTTACGTTGCGACGTTTGATACACACAAGGTATTCCTCCGGTGTCAGTGAGTTGCATGATCTCATGGTCAAAGGAACAGATACTTGACATGCAGAAAACAATAGCAATAAACTGACACGATCAAATGCTACGTTTACAGTTTGGGTCTTGTCCATCACATCGTTCTCCTAATGATGTGATCCCGTTATCAAATGACATCTCATGTCAATGGCTAGGAAACCTTAACCATCTTTGATCAACGAGCTAGTCAACTAGAGGCTTACTAGGGACACAGTGTTGTCTATGTACCCACACATGTATTTGAGTTTCCAATCAATACAATTATAGCATGGATAATAAACGATTTATCATGAACAAGGAAATATAATAATAACCAATTTATTATTGCCTCTAGGGCATATTTCCAACACGCGGCCACCGCCCGCCGGCGACAGTCGTCAAGCTAAGGGGTGGCCGCGGCGATAGAAGTTGACATGCAGTTGCGGAGGAGTGCAGTGTGAGTGAGGAGTGAGGACGAAGGGGGGAGGGGGGGCGAGGGTTTTCTTTTCTTTTTTGATGTGTTGGTGAGGGTTTTTTGTGCCAAAATAATGTGTTGTGGAGGCAACATTTCGTAAACACAACCCGTGTGTGATTGATGTTACCAAGATTGAAGGGAATCCAAATTTCCTTGGTCGTTCATCCTTGAGTTTTTTTCTACAATCAACATACACCCTAGAATGAACCGTGTTATAATTTGGCACTTTTTTGGGCTCATTTACTATATTTGGGCCATTATGTGCATTTTCTAGGCATTTATGCACATAATTCAAATTCGCACAATCGGTGCATGAAAAGGTGCACAATAACGGTTTGAAAAATCAAGCTTGTGGTATTTAGTAAATTTTCATGCCTTTTACAAAGGAATGGGAGAGATTTCAATGATATGTGTGGCAAGAGTCAACCACAAACGTGTCGTTTATTGGTTTTTCAACTCTAGAAAAATGAAAAACATGTCTAAAAAACATGATACCTGGCATGGTGCCATGATATGACCTTAGCTTGCAGTGGTAATTTTTTAGAAGGTTTGGCTAATGTCGTTATACACGCTCTTCAAAAATAGAACCATCACCCAGGAAGTTTCGTGGTTTCGAGAGGGAAATCACCAAGTTTGAAGGGGAATCCAAATTTCCTTCGTCTTTTGTCCTTGAGTTTTTTTCTACGATCAACATACACCCTAAAATGCACCGTGTCCAAATTTGGCACTTTTCTGGGCGAATTTACTATATTTGGGCCATTATGTGCATTTTCTAGGCATTAATGCACATAATTCAATTTCACACAATCGGTCCATGAAAAAGTGCACAAAAACGATTTGGAAAATCATGCTTGTGGTATTTAGTAAATTTTTATGCCTCTTACGAGGAATGGGAAGAGCTTTCAAGGATATGTGTGGCAGTAGTCAACCACAAAAGTGTCATTTATTGGTTTTTTAAGTCTAGAAAACGAAAAACGTGCCTGAAAAACATGACACCTGGCATGGTGCCATGATATGACCTCAGTATTCTGTGGTAAAAAGGGTAAATTTTGGCACAAGTTGTAATGATAACTCCTTGAAAACGAGAGCATCTCACATGAAGAATCACCGTTTCCAAATGATAAATGGCAATTTAGACTTGAATTTATGGTGACTTCATCGTTTCGCGTCCAAACTATTTACATGGTGCGCAAGCACCATCAGCCGCTAGATTTGATTATTTTTGCGCATTTCAGGACTCGTTTGCTATATTTAAGCACTTTATAGCATTTACCTGACATTGAGCGCAAATAAATCAAATCCCAGCTATAGCTACACGGGTATGATTTTAGGGACGTGGATTGCCGTTCGATCACGGTGCATTCTACGGTGAACACGCGTGATCCGCGTGGGTAGGGTTTCGGCCAACGCAACGCACAATTGGGTCAGCGCACACGGTTCTCATAGGCAACGGAAATGAACCGTGTGCGATATTAAATCACCAAGATTGAAGGGGAATCCAAATTTGCTTCATCGTTTGTCCTTGAGGTTTTTTCTATGATCAAAATACACCCTAAAATGCATCGTGTTCAAATTTGCCACTTTTCCGGGCTAATTAACTATATTCGGGCCATTATGTGCATTTTCTAGGCATTAATGCACATAATTCAATTTCGCACAATCGGTCCATGAAAAAGTGCACAAAAACGGTTCGAAAAATGATGCTTGTGTTATTTAGTAAATTTTCACGCCTTTTACGAGGAATGGGGAGAGATTTCAAGGATATGTGTGGCAAGAGTCAACCACAAACGTGTCGTTTATTGGTTTTTCAACTCTACAAAAATGAAAAACATGCCTGAAAAACATGATACCTGGCGTGGTGTCATGGTATGACCTCAGCATGCTGTGGTAAATTTTTGAGAAGGTTTGGCTAATGTCGTTATACACGCTCTTCATAAATCGAACCATCGCCCAGGAAGTTTTGTCGTTTCAAGAGGGAAATCACCAAGTTTGAATGGGAATCCCAATTTCCTTTGTCGTTTGTCCTTGAGTTTTTTCTATGATCAATATACACCCTAGAATTCATCGTGTTCAAATTTGGCACTTTTCCGGGCTAATTTACTATATTTGGGCCATTATGTGCATTTTCTAGGCATTAATGCACATAATTCAATTTCACACAATCGGTCCATGAAAAAGTACACAAAAACGGTTGGAAAATCATGCTTGTGGTATTTGGTAAATTTTCATGACTTCTATGAGGAAAGGGGTGAGATTTCAAGGATGTGTATGGCAAGAGTCAACCACAAACGTGTCGTTTATTGGTTTTTCAACTCTACAAAAATGAAAAACAAGCTTGAAAAACATGATACCTGGCGTGGTGCCATGGTATGACCTCAGCATGCTATGGTAAATTTTTGAGAAGGTTTGTCTAATGTCGTTATACACGCTTTTCATAACTCGAACCATCGCCCAGGAACTTTCATGGTTTCGAGAGTGAAATCACCAAGTTTGAAGGGGAATCCAAATTTTCTTCGTCATTTGTCCTTGAGTTTTTTTTTCTACGATCAACATACACCCTAAAATGCATCGTGTTCAAATTTGGCACTTTTCCGGGCTAATTTACTATATTTGGGCCATTATGTGCATTTTCTATGCATTAATGCACATAATTCAATTTCGCACAATCGGTCCATGAAAAATTGCACAAAAACGGTTTGGAAAATCATGCTTGTGGTATTTAGTAAATGTTCATGCCTTTTACGAGGGATGGGAAGAGATTTCAAGGATATGTGTGGCAAGAGTCAACCACAAACGCGTTGTTTATTGATTTTTCAACTCTACAAAAATGAAAAACATGCCTGAAAAACATGATACCTCGTGTGATGCCATGGTATGACCTCAGCATGTTGTGGTAAATTTTTGAGAAGGTCGGCTAATGTCGTTATGCACGCTCTTGATAAATCGAACCATCGCCGAGGAAGTTTCGTCGTTTCGAGAGTGAAATCACCAAGTTTGAAGGGGAATCCAAATTTCCTTCATCCTTTTTCCTTGAGTTTTTTTCTATGGTCAACATACACCCTAAAATGCACCGTGTGATTGATGTTACCAAGATTGAAGGGAATCCAAATTTCCTTGGTCGTTCGTCCTTGAGTTTTTTTCTACGATCAACATACACCCTAGAATGCACCGTGTTAAAATTTGGCACTTTTCTGGGCTAATTTACTATATTTGGGCCATTATGTGCATTTTCTAGGCATTAATGCACATAATTTAATTTCGCACAATCGGTCCATTAAAAAGTGCACAAAAACGGTTTGGAAAATCATGCTTGTGGTATTTAGTAAATTTTCATGCCTTTTACGGGGAATGGGGAGAGCTTTCAAGGATATGTGTGGCAAGAGTCAACCACAAACGTGTCGTTTATTGGTTTTTTAAGTCCAGAAAATGAAAAACAGGCCTGAAAAACATGACACCTGGCATGGTGCCATGATATGACCTCAGTATTCTGTGGTAAAAAATGGTAAATTCTGGCACAAGTTGTAACGACAACTTCTTGAAAATGAGAGCATCTCACAAGAAGAATCACCGTTTCCAAAATGATAAATGGTAATTTGGACTTGAATTTACGGTGACTTCATCGTTTCGCATCCAAACTATCTACACGGTGCGCAAGCACCATCAGCCGCTAGATTTGATTTTTTTGTGCATTTCAGGACTCGTTTGCTATATTTAAGCACTTTATAGCATCTACCTGACATTTAGCGCATATAAATCAAATCCCAGCTACAGCTACATGGGTGTGATGACGGATGAGGATTCTCGTTCGATCGCGGTGCATCCTATGGTGCACACGCGCGATCTGCGTGGCTGGGGTTCCAGCCAATCAGAACGCAACGCACAATAAGGTTAGCGCACAGGGTTTTCATAGGTGCTACTTGTGAGCTGCGTTGGGATTTTCCCCAATGAGGACGGGTGAAGCAATATAGTAGCGGATAAGTATTTCCCTCAGTAGAGAACCAAGGTTATCGAACCAATAGGAGAATCACGCAAACACTCCTTAGCAGTACCTGCACACACAAGAGCAAATACTTGCAGCCAACGCGGGCAAGAGGGTTGTCAATCCCCTTGTACTCGTTAATTGCAAGGGTCAAATCTGATAGTGGTAGCTAGATAAATTGCAAAGTAAAATAAAAGTAAATAAACTGCAGCAAGGTATGTTTGGTTTTAGTAATATGATTAAAGTAGACCCGGGGGCCATAGTTTTCACTAGAGGCATCTCTCATATAAATAGCATACGGTGGGTAGACAAATTACTGTTGGGCAATTGATAGAAAAGCACATAGTTATGACATTATTCATGGCATGATCATGTATACAGGCATTACGTCCGTGACAAGTAGACCGACTCATGCATGCATCTACTACTATTACTCCACCAATCGACCGATTCATGTCTGCATGTATGGTATTAAGTTCATGAAGAACAGAGCAACGCTTTAAGCAAGATGACATAATGTAGCTGGAATAAAACCAATCAATATGATTAAACCCCGTCATTTTACCCTTAGTAGAAACAATACAAATACGTGCCTCGCTACCCCTTCTGTCACGAGGTGAGGACACCGCAAGATTGAACATACTACTATGCACCACTTCCACTGAAGATCAATGAATTAACTTGGCCAAAGAAAACCCATAGATCGGAAAGCATTACATGGCTATAACAATCATACATAATAAAGTTCAGAAAGGACTCAATTACTTTCAATGAATAATCTGATCATAAACCCACAATTCATCGGATCCCAACAAACACACCGCAAAAGAATATTACATCAGATCGATCTCCGAAGAGAACATTGTATTGAAGATCAAAGAGAGAGAGAGAGAGAGAGAAAGCCAACTAGCTAATCACTATGGACCCATAGGTCTATGGTGAACTACTCACACATCATCAGAAGGGTAACAAGGTTGATGTAGAAGCCCTCCGTGATCGATTCCCCCTCCGGCAGAGTACCGGAAAAGGCCTCCAGATGGGATCACGGAAGAACAGAGACTTGCGGCGGCGAAAAAAATGTTTCGGGTGGCTCTGTGGGGTTTTTGAAATATTATTGAATTTATAGCGCTGGAATTAGGTCAGACAGAGCCATGAGGAGCCCACAAGGCATCAGGACGCGCCTACCCCCCAGGGCGTGCCCTGTTTCCTTGCCGTCTCCTTGTAGGTCTTCTGGTCCTCCCCCGAAGCTTCTAGGGTCTCTTATGTCCAAAAAAAATTCATCAAAAAGTTTCGTAGTGTTTGGACTCCGTTTGGTATAGATTTTCTGTAAAACCAAAAACAAGCAGAAAACAACAACTGTCACTAGGCACCGAGTTAATAGGTTAGTCCCCAAAAATGATATAAAATTACATGTAAAGTATCTAAGAATGATAATATAATAGCATGAAACAATAAAAAATTATAGATACATCGGAGACATATCAGCATCCCCAAGCTTAATTCCTGCTCATCCTCGAGTAGGTAAATGATAAAACAAAATAACTTTTGATGTTGAATGCTACCTAGCATGTTTATCATGTAATATTCTTATGGTGTAAATATTGACAAACGATGAAGTAATTGATATCAACATAATAATATCCATGAATACAAGAACATAATCATTACTTTTTCGAAATATACGATGCTTAACGAATGTTATCCCTTCTCATTGAATTATGTAAGCATGGCATGACTCTGCCTTCACCGCATAAATATAAATCATGAGCACTCCGGTGTCAAACCAAGCAATTGTATCATACTTTTTCACGCGCTTCGGCATTTTCAACTCCACTCAATACATGAGCGTGAGTCATGGACAAAGTACTACGGTGGAATAGAATGCGGTGGTAGAGATTAATAAAGGAAGTCCAAAAGGAAGAAAGTCTCGCATCAACTCGGCGGATCAATAGGCAATGGAGAGGCCTATCAATCGATATCAATGCGAGGAGTAGTGATTGCCATGCAACGGATGCACTAGAGCAATAAGTGTATGAAAGCTCAACTGAAACTAAGTGGGTGTGCATCCAACTTGCTTGCTCATGAAGACCTTGGGCATTTGAGGAAGCCCGTCATCGGAATATACAAGCCAAGTTTTATAATTAAAAATTCCCACTAGTATATGAAAGTGACAACTCAGGAGACTCTCTCTATAAAGAACATGGTGCTACTTTGAAGCAAAAGTGTGGTAAAAGGATAGTAGCATTGTCCCTTCTCTCTTTTTCTCTCATTTGTTAGAACAATCTCATGGACCTCATCCCCACATTTTGGAAGACTCATCAGTCTCCATCATTCTTTTCCTCACTGGGACAATTCTCTAATAATGATGATCACCACACTTTTATTTACTTACAACTCGATAAAACTGAAATAGTATGACTCTATATGAATGCCTCTGGTAGTGTACTAGGATGTGCAATGATCGAGCGTAACATGTATTATAATGATGAACGGTGGCTTGCCACAAATATCATGTTAGCTCTATATGATCATGCAAAGCAATATGATGATGAACACGTATGTCATAAGACGGAACGGTGGAAGTTGCATGGCAATATATCTCGGAATGGCTATGGAAATGCCATGATAGGTAGCTATGGTGGCTGTTTTGAGGAAGATATAAGGAGGCTTATGTGTGATAGAGCGTACCATATCACAGGATTTGGATGCGCCGGCGAAGTTTGCACCGACTCTCGAGGTGAAAAAGGTCAATGCACGGTACCGAAGAGGCTAGCAATATGTGGATACGTGGGAGTGCTGTATTTCTCCATGAAATCACATTAGTCATAAAGAACTCATATACTTGTTGTGAAAGTTTTATTAGCCCTCGAAGCAAAGTACTACTCGCATGCCCCTAGGGAGGAGGTTGGTAGGAGTTAACCATCGTGCACCCCCGATTTAGACAGCACTCAAGCATTTCAATCAGACATAAAAATGCTCAAACTTCCCTGCCATGCCATGACGGACACTTAAATGAGTAGTACATAACAAGCTTTAATATCGATGTTTTTACTAACCAATGATCATGAAATAATACCCTTTCATATTACGACATCAATATAATTAACTCATACGTTTCATATTTAGTGATCTACATGAAAGTTTTTATTATCTCTTATATCTCTATCATTTTCAGACTAGTCTTATAACCCGTGCACATAACCACTTCCTATTTAGGACTCTCAAAAAGATTTAAGTGAAGCATGAGAGTGCAATAATTTCTATAAAATATATATAACCATGGCCGTGCTCTAAGAATATAAGTGAAGCACAAGAGCAACTGCATAGCTCAAAAGATATAAGTGAAGCTCATAGAGTATTCTAACAAATCATGATGAATGTGTGTCTCTCTCAAAAGGTGTACAGCAAACAATGATTGTGGCAAACTAAAAAGCAAAACAAAACTATGGCACAAGACGCTCCAAGTAAAACTCATATCATGTGATGAATAAAAATATAGCTCCAAGTAACATACCGATGAATTGTGGATGAAAGAGGGGATGCCATCCGGGCATCCCCAAGCTTAGACGCTTGGGTCTTCCTTGAATATTACCTTGAGGCCGCTCCTTATTCCTTTACTCATCATGATCTTCACCCAAAACTTTAAAACTTCGGCACACAAAACTCAACAGAAACTTCGTGAGATCCGTTAGTATAATAAATCAAATCATCCACTTTAGGTACTGTTATAAACTCATTAATAATTGTTCTTGCATAATACCTACTATATTCTAACTTCACCATGACTTATACCCCCCCCCGATATAATCCATAGCATCATTAAAACAAGCACACTATGGAATAAAAACAGAATCTGTCTAAAACAGAACAGTACATAATGAGAGAATATTTATCCATACTTATGTAACTCCAAAATTCTGAAATACTAGGACAACATAAAAAATTTGTATCCCAATACTATGTAAAAATTTCAGATTTTTCTCATGTTCCAGCAAGAAATTTAAAATCAAATACTGGGCGCAAAACTTTCTGTTTTCAAACAGCATCAATTATACTATCATTTAAATCATCCCAAATGCATTACTTGGCACAAACACTAATTAAAGTTAAAAACACAATCATTAAAGTAGTAATAATCATGTGACTCAAGAGAAATAAAAATTTCAATAAAGATAAATATTGGGTTGCCTCCCAACAAGCGCTATTGTTTTATGCCCCTAGCTGGGCATAATGCATTATTTCAAGTATTATCATCTTTCGAATTAATTCCATAGGCGGCTCTCATAATAGATTCATATGGTCATTTAATTCTTTTCCTTAGGAAGTGTTCCATCCCTTTCTTTAGTGGAAATTAGAACCTTATATTTCCTTCTTTCATATCAATGATGGCACCTATGGTTCGTAGGAAAGGCCTACCAAGTATTATAGGACAAGACGGATTGCATTCAATATCAAGCACAATAAAATCCATGGGTACATAATTTCTATTAGCAATTATAAGGACATCATTAATTCTATCCAATGGTTTCTTAAGAGTTGAATCTGCTAAATGCAAGTTAAGGGAACATTCATCCATATCGGTGAGACCTAGAACATTACATAAAGATTTTGGTATAGTAGAGACGCCAGCACCTAGATCACACAAAGCATTACATTCATAATATTTAAGATTTAATTTAATAGTAGGTTCCCATTCATCATGTAATTTCCTTGGAATTGATACTTTTAATTCTAGCTTTTCTTCATGAGCTTTAATCATTGCTTCTACAATATGTTTAGTAAAAGCTTTATTTTGTTCGTAAGCATTAGGTGAATTCATCATGGATTGCAACAAGGAAATACATTAAATCAAAGAGAAATTATCATAATTAAAGTCCTTGTAATCCAAAGTAGTGGGCACATCACTATCTAAAGTCTTGACCTCTTCAAACCCACTTTTATTGTTTTCATCATTAAGATCATCACCCTCCGAATAATTGGGACGCCTTCTAGCTAAAGTTGACTCATCTCCAGTCCCTTTTTCATCAAGTTTTATATTACTAAACAAAGATTCAATAGGTGTCACACCAATCACTTTAATATCCTCATCGTGATTGTGATAAAAACCAGGTACGAGAGTCTTTTCTAGGAATTCACGCTTAGCTCTTAACCTCTCAATTCTTTTTCTACTTTCATCCATGGTGACTTGGATAGACTTTAGAGATTCAGTAACATCATTTTTATGTGGCATAATTTTAATTTTAAGAGTATCCACATCATCAGCAATTCTATCCATGTTTCTAGCCATATCATCAGCTTTATGTAGTTTTTCTTCTACCATGGCATTAAAAATCTTTTGAGAACTAATAAATTCTTTAATGTTGTTCTCATGTTCAGTAGGTATCCTATTATTATTATTATTATTATTATTATTATATAAATTACCATAATTATTAGAGGGATTACCGGATACGGATTGAAATTCCCTCTATAAGCATTGTTGTCGAAATTATTTCTAGCGACAAAATTCACATCAATAGCATCGTTTTTTGCTCAATTAAAGTAGATAATGCGAAACCATTTGGATCAACATGAGCACTTTTACTAGTAAGCATATTCATAAGAGCATCCATTTTATTACTCAAAGTAGAGCACTTCGACAGAATTTGCCTTCTTACCAGTTGGAGCTCGTTCGGTGTGCCATTGAGAATAATTTTTCATCATATTATCGAGAAGCTTTGTTGCTTCTCCTAATGTAATTCCCATAAAGGTACCACCTGCAGCAGAGTCTAACAGATTTCTCGACACAAAGTTTAGTCCCGCATAGAAATTTTGTATTATCATCCATAAGCTTAATCCATGAGTGGGACAATTTTTAATCATTAATTTCATTCTCTCCCAAGATTGTGCAACATGTTCTTGCTCAAGTTGCTTAAAGTTCATGATTTGATTTCTAAGAGATATAACCTTATCGGGAGAAAAATACATAGCAATAAAAACATCCTTACATTTATCCCATGAATCAATACTATTGCGAGGTAAGGATGAAAACCAAGTTTTAGCATGATCTCTTAGTGAGAAAGGAAATCATTTCAACTTAACAATATCATTATCCACCTCTTTTTTCTTCATATCACATAATTCAACGAAGGTATTAAGATGGGATGCAACATCTTCATTAGGATTTCCAGCAAACTGTTCTTACATAATAAGATTTAGCAATGCAGCATTAATATCATATGACTCCTCACTAGTGGCAGGAGGAGCAATTGGAGTACTAATAAAATCATTATTATTAGTATTCAAGAAGTCACACAACTTAGTATTTTCTTGAGACATAGTGGCAAATCAAGCAAGCAAAATAAAACATTTTTTGTGTTTTTTTTAACGAAACTAATAAAAGCAAATAAAAATAGAACAAGTAAATGATAATTTGAATGTAGGGACCTGTAAGCGTTTGATGATGTCTCGACGGCAACGGCACCAGAAATTCTTTCTGCTACTTGTGAGCTGCGTTGGGATTTCCCCCGAAGAGGAATGGTGAAGCAATATAGTAGCGGATAAGTATTTCCCTCAGTAGATAACCAAGTTTATCGAACCAATAGGAGAACCACGCAAACACTCCTTTGCAGTAGCTGCACACACAAGAGCGAATACTTGCACCCAACGCGGGCAAGAGGGTTGTCAATCCCCTTGTACTCGTTAATTGCAAGGATCAAATCTGATAGTGGTAGATAGATAAATTGGAAAGTAAAATAAAAGTAAATAAATTGCAGCAAGGTATTTTTGGTTTTAGTAATATGATTAAAGTAGACCCGGAGGCCATAGTTTTCACTAGAGGCATCTCTCTCATAAAAATAGCATACAGTGGGTAGACAAATTACTGTTGGGCAACTGATAGAAAAGCGCATAGTTATGACGTTATTCATGGCATGATCATGTATATAGGCATTATGTCCGTGACAAGTAGACCGACTCCTGCCTGCATCTACTACTATTACTCCACCAATCGACCGACTCCTGCCTGCATCTATGGTATTAAGTTCATGAAGAACAGAGCAACGCTTTAAGCAAGATGACATAATGTAGATAGAATAAAAACAATCAATATGATTAAACCCGGTTGTTTTACCCTTAGTAGCAACAATACAAATACGTGCCTCGCTACCCCTTCTGTCATGAGGTGAGGACACTACAAGATTGAACCTACTACTATGCACCACTTCCACCGAAGATCAATGAATCAACTTGGCCAAAGAAAACCCTTAGATCGAAAAGCATTAAATGGCTATAACAATCATACATAATAAAGTTCAGAAAAGAATCAATTACTTTCAATGAATAATCATGCATAAAAGAGTTCAGAGAAGACTCAAATATTTCTCTTGAATAATCTGATCAAAAACCCACAATTCATCAAATCCCAACAAACACACCGCAAAAGAAGATTACATCGGATCGATCTCCTAAGAGAACATTGTATTGAAGATCAAAGAGAGCGAGAAAGCCATCTAGCTAATCACTATTGACCCATAGGTCTGTGGTGAACTACTCACACATCATCGAAAGGGCAGCCAGATTGATGTAGAAGCACTCCGTGATCGATTCCCCGTCCGGCAGAGTACCAGAAAAGTCCTCCAGATGGGATCGCAGAAGAACAGAGACTTGCGGTGGCAGAAAAATTGTTTCGAGTGGCTCTCTGGGGGATTTGGAATATTATAGAATTTATAGCGCTGGAATTATGTCAGACGGAGCCACAAGGGGAACACAAGGCATCATGGCGTGCCCTGTTGCCTTGCCGTCTCTTAGTAAGTCTTCTAGTCCTCCCCCGAAGCTTCTAGGGTCTCTAATGTCTGGAAAAAAATCATCAAAAAGTTTTGTGGCATTTGGACTCTATTTGGTATATATTTTTTGTAAAACCAAAAACAAGCTGAAACAACAACTGGCACTAGGCACCGAGTTATTAGGTTAGTCCCCAAAAATGATAAAAAATTGCACATAAAGTATGTAAGAATGATAATATAATAGCATGAAACAATCAAAAATTGTAGATACGTCGGGGGCGTATCAATAGGCAATGGAAATGAACTGTGTGCGATATTAAATCACCAAGATTGAAGGGGAATCCAAATTAGCTTTGCCGTTTGTCAGAGGCAAGTTTTCCAAAATACCGTTTTTATTGCAAATATTTGATGCAAGAAATCATTTACGAAATGTTTGATGGCACTGGAGAAAAGTAAAGCTTGCATGCATGCGAGAGCTCGCTTTTAATGCCGAGCTATGCAAGCTTGTCGACATGATCGAGAACACATGACCGTCCGCACGCAACGCCGACCGCCCCTAGTTTATCGACGAGACTGCGCGACTGGCAGCACGCAACGATGACGGCTTAGGTTCTCAACGACCGCACAGGTTCTCGACGACCGCACAAGCTCTGTGGCAACATGCATGCAAAGGGCAACCAGGAAGCGCCGTGGCAGCACGCAAGCGTAGCCAGGGCGCGTACTGCGGCATCATATATATCGATCTCGAGTGCTCTAAAAAATCACCGCACTATACGGTTGTCTGGCCACTCCATCCCAAATCTCTCTCCAAGCGTTGTTCTTGCCACCGCACCGTACACTAACTGGTAAGGAAGCGATGGCATACTGATGTGCCGAGTTCATCGCCAACCGCGACCGCACACTAACTGCTAAGGAAGCGATGGCATCCCACCTCGCCGAGTTCATTGCCGCCCGCGACCGCACACCTATGTGGGCGGACTTTGAAGCTGCCATGGCCGAATGGGCGGTGAAGCAAGAGGAGGCCAAAGCTGCACAGAAGAAGCGGAAAAGGCAGAAAGCACTCAAGAAAAGAGAGTCCCACCTCCGCAAGAAAGAAGCGGCCGCATGCGCTGCTGAGGAGAGCTGGGTGGAGATGCAAGCACGGTGGGCTGCCGCCGACAAGGCCGGGAAGGAGAACGATGGCGTCTGGCCAGCATGGCCTGATGCCTCCACCTGCCAGGATCGCGGCGGTAGCTACCGCGATGCAGAGGAGAGCTGGGCAGAGGTCCAACAAGCACGGTGGGATGCCGCCGACAAGGATGAAAACGAGAACGATGGCTCTGGGTCTAGCCAGCATGGGAGAAGTAGTTAGTGTGTGTGTCGCTCGTACGTTTGTTTAATTAATTTTGAGCATCTACCAGTACTACTTACTATTTTTTTTAGAGCAAATTAGTGTCCGGTCAAAAAAAGTTGACCCAACCGGGTCATAGCGGTCCCACCCAGAGCTCCTTCCTCTCTCATCTCTGCACAACCGGGTCGAAGACGAGCTCGCCAGAGCTGGTTTTTAGTCCCACCTCGCCGTGCGAGGCTGACACAGACCGGCTTAAATAGCCGCGCAGGCGGATGGTATCAATCTTTTCTCTTGTTGCATAGGTCGATCAATTCTCCTTGTGTGAGCGAGGCAGGTTGACACTTGATTGCATTTCATAAACTGATGATTGTTCATCGATTCTCAACTTCATCTCATTCATATATGTTGATAGCCCTACTACAATGAAAGAGATATTTAAATTTGCAGGTTGCGGCTGTAGATGCTAATAGATATAATAATTATAAAAGATCACAAAAAACACGGTTGCTATGCGTACCGTGTGCGTTACTGATCGCACACGTATCATCACGATCGTCCGTGACTGATTTAATCAACTACATGTGCACAATTTTTTGGAGACGGGATCCGCCAATTTTCTCTTTTCTCGCACACGAGTATTTTATGCGCTTCGTCTGTGTTGTGTGTTTCCCCCGCGCAAGTTTCGAGTTTCGTAGCGAAATTTTCAATAGGCGCGGGATTTTAGAATTTATTCCTCCCACCCCATCCCCACCCATCACATTTCTGCAGTATCTCCCCACCCATTCCCCCATCCCGGCAGCTCAAACCGCCGCCTCCACAACCACAACTTCAACCACATCTACGTTCTACCCGAGCCTTGCCGATCCAGTCAGGTAACCCACCGATCTCCTTCACCGACCTGGCCTGATTGCTTAGATGGCGCCTGTGAAACACCCTCATGCCTCCAAATCCCCACCCCTACTCTAGAGCATCGCCGCATAAGCCCAACCACATATCATGCGGAGGTTGAGGAGCTGATGGCGGTCGATGGTGCGGTGGCCGCTGTGCGTGTCGACCCGGAGGAACAACTCGCCTCCGACACAGCCGACTTGGTGCGGGTTCTGGCCCAAATGAAGTGCCCCAATAACTACCCCTCGGGATTTACCAAGTATGAACTGTCCAGTTCAATTTTACCAGTAACAGTTGCAATGGCTATGTTTTGTACGGTTGATGTATTAAGCATGTTGTGGTAAACACGCCTAACCCGTCTTAGCCATTTTCCCTACCTTTTTCTACACAACCGGGCCATTCTCTGCTCTAGCAGCACTTGCCTTGTGATGTTTAACTCTGTCAATTTCAATTTCATCAGCACCAGTTTCAATTGCTATATTAGGTTGTCTGTACTTAACACATGCCTTGTTTATTTCAGTAATGCACACTGTGATGTTCAAGTATGAACTGTCCAGTTCAATTTCACGAATACCAGTTACAAACTTACAATGCACATGTTAGGTTGCTGTTAAGCCTGTTGTAGTAAACTGTTCTATCCATTTTTTTACTCTGCCCCTTTGCTACCGTGCCTCTACACGCAATGATGATATCATTGGAGATGTTGTCATTTAATTACCATTGCTATTTTTGGTGGATGTTAACCCTGTTGTAGTTAACATGCCTTTCCATGTACTTACGCAGGGCCACAATGGGCGATGCTGTTGTTTACCGCCAAGGTTAGTTCCATCCTAATGTCTTATAGTATTTTACATCATTTGTGCAATTGCAGTTTAGCTTGTAACATTTACTTGTTGCTTGTAGCTACACATGTCAGCGGTGCTGCTTCGACCCAGAGGAACACCTCGCCTCTGCCGCCACCGACTTGCTGCGGGCTCTAGCCCAGATGAAGTGCCCCACCAACTACCCCTCAGGATTTACCAAGTATGAACTTGCCAGTTCCATTTTACCAATACCAGTTGCAATGGCTATGTTTTGTACGGTTGATGTATTAATCCTGTTGCAGTAAACACGCCTAACCCATCTTAGCTATTTTCCCTACCTTTTTCGACAAAACTGGGCTATTCTCTGCTCTAGCAGCACTTGCCTTGCAATGTTTAACTCTATCAATTTCAATTTCATCAGTACCAGATTCAATGGCTATATTAGGTTGTCTGTAGTTGACACGTGCCTTGTTTATTTCAGCAATGCACACTGTAATGTTCAAGTATGAACTGTCTAGTTCAATTTCACCAATACCCGTTACAAACATACAATGCTTGACTTAGGTTGCCGTTGAGCCTGTTGTAGTTAACAGTCATATCCATTTTTTACTTTGTCCCTTTGCCACTGTGCCACTCTTCGCAATGAAGATATCATTGGAGATGCTGTCGTTTTCTTACCATTTTCTCTTTTTGGTGGGTATTAACCATGTTGTAGTTAACATGCCTTTCCATGTACTACCGCAGGGCCACAATGGGCGATGTTGTTGTTTACCGTCGAGGTTAGTTGCATCCCATGTCTTATAGTATTGTACATTATTTGTGCAATTGCAGTTTAGCTTCTAACATTTACTGGTTGCTTGTAGGTACATATATCAGTGGTACTGATCCATGCTTCGACCCCTTTTGCGTATGGGGCAATGAGATATTCATGAATAAGCATCAAGTGAGGAAGCTAAGAAAGATTGTTAGGCGAAAGAGACGGGTGATGGGGATTAAACTCTTTATTTACACTTTATCCAAGACAACAGTGAACTTTAGGATGGTAAGTAATATGTTGCCTTTTTCCCTGCCCACAACGAGTTACTCTATTAGACATGAATATCTGAAAGTTTTCTCTTGTCAGTGGTTTCCGAAGCAATTTACTCATGATTACGTTGCAAACTACATGACCGGAGTGGAGGCAACTAAAGTTAAAGTATATAATTCGTACTACCATGATAATGGTCTAGAAGTCTTCCTAAAGGCGGTGAAGGATGGGTGGGCGATCATCACAAGGGGTTGGACAAAAGTTGTGCGCGCCTTTCGCATGGAGGAGGGCACATTATGGGCATTCTGATTCTTCAACACCATCGGAAGCCAAAATGATTTATAGTTCTCTCTTCACCTCTACTGCCTCTAAATATTATGGTTCATCATAGTTAATCTGCTGCCTAATTCTGTAATTATTGAGCATATTGTACTGAGATTTTGATTTATGGGTTGGTTGTTGAACCATTGTGAATAGGATATGTATGATGGATGTGAAATATTTGAATTCCACAATTCATAATTCAAAATTTGAAATCTCCAATTCGAATAATAAGTTATAGGAAATAATAAAATTAAACAGCAGGGAATAAAATACTGTACACATGGTTAGAAAGAAAACAGTGTGTGCAATGTAAAAATATAGTACACACGATTCTTTGACGGAAAACGTGTGCGATTCTCAGCGGTACCACACACGGTTCCGTCTCATATGCGTGTGGGATTGCCAGCAGTACCACACACGTTCCCATACCGTATGCATGTGTAATTCAGACAAAAAGAAGACGGTTAATATATGGATCGTGTGTGTGATAGGAATACCTATCGCACGCACTTATGAAATGGACACGTTGACGATAGTAGAGGCACCGCACACAGTTTACAGTTTTTAACTGTGTGTGATAATGTACCTATCGCAAACAGATTAGTAGAAATAAATGTTTGTGATATCCACTTTTTGCACATGAGTATATGTGGGTAATCGTTTCGGATGTCTCACGGATCACGAACGTAACGTTGGTGTCTAACGTGTGTGTTGGGGATATTCCCTGAGGTTGAGACCCGGCAAGAGCATGACCCAGCCCTAAGCCTTGAGGCAAAGTGGGTGATATCTCCTTTTTATTGATCTAGTATTGGAACAAGAAAAGGTATCCCGCACCTATTTCCCCAAAGGTGACCCTGGGTATCGAACCCACGAGAGGAAGATCCCCTTGAAGCAATGGTCTCTAGCAAGCTTTTGCTAAAGTGTCAAATCCAGCTTTTGACCGGATCAGCAAGCAAATTGTGATTCATACACTTATAATAAAAATAAGGTATGGGGATGAGGTCTTAATGCTTACAACCATGTATTGGTGTTGGGATAAAAAATGATAGTAGTTTGTGCGCGGGAAGTCACCCGTCAATAGGTGCTTGCTTCGTATCGGAGTGCGGGATGTGTCCAAATAACATCTTGACCAGCACGAGTCCTACATCAAGAATCAGTTGTCCTACCACAGGCCCTATCTGTCTCGCGGGGTTGCCCCGATAATGAAGATAATAATATCGGACAAAAGCTTTGGGCGTTTAATGACTACACCTCATGAATCCCCAAGGTTATGATCCATGTTACCCTACTAATCCTTACTGTCACCGGTGTTCGGTATAACAGTTCACGGTCCCCTTGCTCCTAGCCTCACTGCTGCTCGATCTCCATGATCATGGGTACCTGCAGGGATGAAGATCGCGGACAAGACAAGAGAAACTTCACGAAACAATTTTATTTCACACATGCGGGACGTTATGTCAAAGACTCCCAATGATCCCTTCACCGAATACCTGGGGTTGCAAGGCTCATGCCTCACCCCATACCGTACCGATCTACTCACACATCGATATCAGATCGCAAGAAGAAAACTGATAACCCACAAGTATAGGGGATCACGACAGTCTTCGAGGGTAGTATTTCACCCAAATTTATTGATTTGACACAAGGGGAGCCAAAGAATATTTGTGAGTATTAGCAGTTGAGTTGTCAATTCAACCACACCTGAAGAACAAAATATCTGTAGCAAAGTATTTAGTAGCACAGTAGTATGATAGTTTTGATAGCAGTAGTAACAGTAGCAATAGTAACAAAGATGGTAACAGTAGCAGTTTTATAGTGATTGTAACAGCAGCAGCAATAGTAACTTAGCAAAAACCAATATGAGCAAAGCGTAGGCATTGGATCAGTGATGGATAATTGTGTTGGATGACATTCATCATATAACAGTTACAACCTAGAGCGATACACAATAGCTCCAATTCATCAATGTAATGTAGGCATGTATTCCGTATATAGTCATAGGTGCTTATAATAAGAACTTGCATGACATCTTTTGTCCTACCCTCCCGTGGCAGCGGGCTCCATAAGGAAATCTAAGGGATATTAAGGCCTCCTTTTAATAGAGAACCGGAACAAAGCATTAGCACTTAGTGAATACATGAACTCCTCAAACTACTGTAATCACCGGAAAGAATCCCAATTATTGTCACCTTGGGGTATGCGGATCATAACACGTAATAGGTGCATACAACTTGCAAGATAGGATCAAGAACACAAATATATTCATGAAAACATAAAGGGTTCAGATCTGAAATCATGGCACTCGGGCCCCAGTGACAAGCATTAAGCATAGCAAAGTCATAGCAACATCAATCTCAGAACATAGTGGATACTAGGATCAAGCCCTAACAAATTGACTCGATTACATGATAAATCTCATCCAACCCATCACCGTCCAGCAAGCGTACGAAGAAATTACTCACTCCCGATGGTGAGCATCATGAAATTGGAGATGGAGGATGGTTGATGATGACGACGACGTCGAATCCCCCTCTCCGGAGCCCCGAATGGACTCCAGATCAGCCCTCCCGATGAAGAACAAGAGGTGGCGGCGGGTCCGTATCGTAAAACGTGATGATTCTTTCTCTCTGATTTTTTTTCTCCATGAATAGGTATATATAGAATTGGAATTAGGTCAAGCGGAGTTTCCAGGGGCCCACAAGCCTGGGGGGCGCTCCCTGGGGGGTGGTCGCGCCCCCTGAGCTTGTGGCTCCTGGGTGGGCCCCCTCTAGTTGATCTCTTCGCCAATATTTTTTATATATTCTGAAATAATTCTCCATAAATTTTTAGGTCAATCCGAGAACTATTACTTCTGCACAAAAATAACACCATGGCAATTCTGCTGAAAACAGCGTGAGTTCGGGTTAGTTCCATTCAAATCATGCAAATTAGAGTCCAAAACAAGAGCAAAAGTGTTTGGAAAAGTAGATACGTTTGGGACGTATCAACTCCCCCAAGCTTAACTCATTGCTTGTCCTCAAGCAATTCAGTTGACAAACTGAAAGTGACAAAGAAAAACTTTTACAAACTCTTTTGTTCTTGTTGTCTGTATATATACTTAACTAGCATCCAAGTTTTCAACAAAGATTATGAACTAACCATATGAATGATAACACTTAGGTCTCATATTTACCCATGTCAATAACATAACCAATTAGCGAGCAATAATAAGATATCTTGGATGCAAACAATTTGTCAAAACAATCATGATATAATATGATAACATGGTATCTCGTTAGCCCTTTCTGAGACCGTAAAACATAAATGCAGAGCACCTCTGAAGTTCAAGTAATGACTAGATATTGTAATTCATGGTAGAAGAGATCCAGTCATGTCACACCCAGCATTAACTATACTCAATGCATAAAAATGACAATAGTGCTCTCCAAATGGTGCTCGAATGATGACTCAATAATAAAAGTAAAATAACATAAAATTAAATAGATAGGCCATTCACAGAGGGAAGCATGGATTTGCAGAGGTGCCAAAGCTCGAAGCTTAAGACAGAGATGAAAATAATTTTGAGAGGTATGCTTTTCCTGTTAACGTCACGACCGAGGATTTTCAATATCTTCCATGCTAAACACATTATAGGCGGTTCCCAAGCGGAAAGGTAAAGTTTACCCCCCCTCCACCATACCAACACCAGCCATGGCTAGCCGAATTCACGGGTGCCCTCCAAACAATCAAATTTCTGGGGGAGTTTATTTTATGATATTTTTCTTATTTTGATTACAGAAGAGCCACGAGGAGGCGACAAGCCAGGAGGGCGCGCCCAGGGGTGTAGGGCGCCCCCCCAGGCTTGTGGGCCCCTCGTAGCCCCTCCTGACCTAATTCCAGCACTATAAATTCCCAAATATTCCCAATATACCAGAGGGATAGAAGAGAAAACCTTTTCGCCGTTGCAAGCCTCTGTTCTTCCGTGATCCCATCTGGAGGCCTTTTTCGGTACTCTGCCGGAGGGGAAATCGATCACGGAGGCCTTCTTCATCAACCTTGCTGCCCTTCCAATGATGTGTGAGTAGTTTACCATAGACCTACGGGTCCATAGCTAGTAGCTAGATGGCTTCTTCTCTCTCTTTGATCTTCAATACCATGTTCTCCTCGATATTCTTTGAGTTCTATCCGATGTAATCTTCTTTTGCGGTGTGTTTGTTGGGATCCAATGACTTGTGAGTTTATCATCAGGTTATTCATGAGAAATATTTGAGTCTTCTTTGAACTCTTTTATGCATGATTATTATAGCTTTGTATTTCTCTCCGATCTAACGATTTGGTTTGGCCTACTAGATTGATTTATCTTGCAATGGGAGAGGTGCTTTGTGATGGGTTCAATCTTGCGGTGCTGAATCCCAGTGACAGAAGGGGACATGACACGTATTTGTATTGTTGCCATTAAGGATAAAAATATGGGGTTTAATCATATTGCTTGAGTTTACTTTGTCTACATCATGTCATCTTGCTTAAGGCGTTACTCTATTTCATACCTAATACCCTAGATGCATGTTGGATAGCGGTCGATGGGTGGAGTAATAGTAGTAGATGCAGGCAGGAGTCGGTCTACTTGTCTCGGACGTGATGCCTATATACATGATCATTGCCATGAATCCATCATAATTATTTGCTTTTCTATCAATTGCCCAATAGTAATTTGTTTACCCACCGTATGCTATGTGTGCGAGAGAGAAGCCTCTAGTGAAAACTATGGCCCCCGGGTCTACTTTATCATATATAAAAACCCTAAAAATACCCTGCTGCAATTTATTTACTTTTATTTTGTTTAGTATTTTAGTTTATATATCTATCACTATCATAATTAATCCTTGCAAATAACCGCTAAGAGGATTGACAACCCTCTTTTTTGCGTTGGGTGCAAGTGTTTGCTTTTGTGTGTGCAGGTGCGCTTAACGGAATTTTGCTTGGTTCTCCTACTGGATTGATAACTTTGGTTCTTAACTGAGGGAAATACTTCTCTACTATACTGCATCATCCTCTCCTCTTCGGGGAAATACCAACGCAGTCTACAAGTTGGAGTTATCAAGACCTTTTTCTGGCGCCGTTGCCGGGGAGCAATAGCGTGGGGTTGATATTCTCGTGTGTGCTTGTTTGCTTTATCATTAAGTAGTTTTTATTTTCTGTTCTAATTTGTTTTATATCTTTAGTTATGGATATGGAACACGAAACACCAAAAAAAATTAGTTGTACTTGCTACTCATGGAGATGGGGAACCTCCTAAAACCCTCGGTGCTGGTTATGCGGAAAACAGTAAATACTACTTTGATAATCCTTATAAATCTCCATTCAACTTGATAATGGGAGATACTTTGGATCAACGGGAATACTTTAGGGATTATCGCTTGTCTCAAAAAGGGAAACTCTTATGGGATCAAATTAAAATGCTGCGTTGGTATGCTTGGAATTTATGCTTAAGGTGTGATTATACTTGTTGCTCTAACATGAAGGCTCCAAACCTTTCCTTTCAATGTGAATTTAATGATAATGAAACCTTGGCTTCTTATGCTAATGGGATATATGATTACTATGATGTGGAACTAATAGAAGAATTTGTTGCATTTATGGGTGCTTATGAAATTAAATCTTTGTTTGAAAAGTATGAAGATTGTGATGCTGCTATTTACAGATCTAAAAATTATGCTATACTTAAATATTGCCATGATAATTATGAATATAATGCCTATATTGATGAATTTATTTAGAAAGTCTCCGCTGTCCAAGAAGAGACTAATATTTTGCAGGCTCCTATGGAAGAAGAAATTGCTGAAACTTTGAGCTCATTAGATGAAAAAGATGATGAGGAGAGCGAAGAACAAAGGGAGGAAGAGCGGATTAGCTACCCATTCCCACCTTCTAATGAGAGTAACTCTTCAACTCATACATTGTTTAATTTCCCTTCGTGCTTACCGAAGTATTATTGCTATGATCCCTTGGATTCGTTTGAAATATCCCTTTTTGATGAACTTGATGCTTGCTATGCTTGTGTCCATGATGCCAATATGAATTATGCTTATGGAGATGAACTTGCTATAGTTCCTTATGTTAAACATGAAATTGTTGCTATTACACCCACACATGATAGTCCTGTTATCTTCTTGAATTCTCCCAACTACACTATGTCGGAGAAGTTTGTTCTTATTAAGGATTATATTGATGGGTTGCATTTTCCTATTACACATGATGATTTCGATGGATATAATATGCATGTGCTTGCTGCTCCTAATTTCAATTATTATGAGAGAGGAACTACACCCCCACCTATCTATGTTTCCAATACGATAAAATTGCAAGAAATAGTTTATGCTATGTATCGGCCTTTATTATGTGTGCATGAATTGTTCTTTTATGACATGCCGATGCATAGGAAGAGAGTTATACTTCATCATTGCATGATATATGTTGCTTTGTGCTCACTACTAAATTACAAATCATTGTTAATTAAAATTGGCTTTGATATACCTTGGGATCCGGGTGGATCGATTACTTGAGCACTTTATGCCTAGCTTAATGGCTTTAAAGAAAGCGCTGCCTGGGAGACAACCCGGAAGTTTTAGAGAGTCATTTTATTCTGTTGTGTTCTTTTAAAAAGTTTAAAAACAAAAAAAATATAGAGGGGAACCTAAAACTTTTTCAAAAAGAAAAGTGAAAGTGCGACAGATGAGCAATGTGGAAGTGGGGGCTAGCCTTGAACTTTGTTCATGCCCATGAAAACTTTGTGAACCTTGATTACAGAAAATTTTCAACAAAAATAATTATCTCCTTGTACAAATCCATTGTATTATAAAAATAATGTGCCAAGATTTACCTTTAGGATGTTTAAATTGCTTGTTTGGTGTGTGCTGTGCAAAAACAGAAACTTTTGCTGTAGTGTTTGAATTTCTATATTTTACTGGAATGTGAAAAAAATCTGAATTTTTTACACAGTACTTCTATGCATTTTTTTTATTTTTCCCTAATTTTTCATATTTTTTTAGTTACAGAAGTATATGTTTCATTTGCATCTTTACAGACTGTCCTGTTTTCACAGATTGCTGTTATAGTTTCTTTATTTGCGTATGTCTGAAATCTTGTTGTGCCCCATTGACTTGGGAGCCATAGAATTGTGATAGAATACAGTGGGTAATGTTTGATTATAATTATAAAATAATGTTACAGCAGGACATGATGGGATTTGATGTTATATGTACTAACCCCTCTAATAAAAAGTTCGGTTAAGTTTTGTGTGGATGAAGTGTTCGAAGATCGAGGAGGTATCGATATGAGGAGAATAAGGAGAGGCAAGATTTCAAGCTTGGGGGTGCCCAAGGCACCCCAAGTAAATATTCAAGGAGACTCAAGTGTCTAAGCTTGGAGATGCCCCGGAAGGCATCCCATCTTTCTTCGACAATTATCGGTATGTTTTGGTTTTTGTTTTGTTCACATGATATGCGTAAATTCTTGGAGCGTCATGTGCTTTTTCTTTTTTTTCTTTTAATAATGCACCATGCTGGTATGAGATAGTACTTGGTTCATTTATAGAGTGCTTCATGCACTTCACTTATATCTTTTGAGTATGGCTTTATAGAATACTTCATGTGCTTCACTTATATCATTTGAAGTTTGGATGCCTGTTTCTCTACATATAGAAAACCGTTATTTGTAGAATGCTCTTTTGCTTCACTTATATTTATTAGAGCATGGTCTTTTGTAGAAAGAATTAAACTCTCATGCTTCACTTATATCTATTTAGAGAGTCAATAGGAATTGGTCATTCACATGGTTAGTCATAAAATCCTACATAAAACTTGTAGATCATTGAATATGATAAGTTTGATTCCTTGCAATAGTTTTGCAATATTAAGATGGTAATATGTGGGTGTACTAGTGAATGATTGTGGTTTAGTAAGAATATTGGTGTTAAGGTTTGTGATTCCCGAAGCATGCATGTATAGTTATGCGATGAAGTTATATCCTACTCATGTTAGTATACAATGTTAATTATTCGCAATGCATGATTATGACCATTGTCGCTCTCTGGTTGGTCTCTTCTCAATCTATTTGCTAGCCTTCACCTGTACTAAGCGGGAATACTGCTTGTGCATCCAAATCGTTAAACCAAAGTTGTTCCAGATGAGTCCACCATATCTACCTATATGCGGTATTACTATGCCGTTCCAAGTAAATATGCATGTGCCACCTCTAATCATTCAAATAAGCATCTATTTTGTGTGCCCGTACCGCTCATGGAGCGGCAGTGGGTAGTCAGTATCTTCCATGTTAAGCGGGTTATTCTCACGATGGGTGTTTATTCACTTGTCATTGCACGAGAGAGGTTGGTAATTGGGATGCCCAGTCCTGTGGTCAAAATCGAATTATAAATGCAACAAACTCCCCCGGAAAGTTGATTGTATGGAGGGCACCCGAGGATTCGGCTAGCCATGGCTTGTGTTTGAATGGTTGAGGGGGAGTAAACTTTACCTTTCCGCTTGGGAACCGCCTATAATGTGTTTAGCATGGAAGATATTGAGAACCCTTGGTCGTGACGTTGACAGGAAAAGTACACCTCTCAAAATGTATTCATCTCTGATTTAAACTTTGAGCTCTGGCATCTCTACAAATCCATGCTTCCCTCTGCGAAGGGCCAATCTATTTACTTTAAGTTATTTTACTTTTATTGTTGAGTCATCACCTTCTCATTCAAGCACCAGTTGGAGAGTGATGTCTACTACACAACTTATTCTTGTAGACTCGTGTTGGGCCTCCAAGCGCAGAGTTTTGTAGGACAATAGCAAATTTCCCTCAAGTGGATGACCTAAGGTTTATCAATCCGTGGGAGGCGTAGGATGAAGATGGTCTCTCTCAAACAACCCTGCAACCAAATAACAAAGAGTCTCTTGTGTCCCCAACACACCCAATACAATGGTAAATTGTGTAGGTGCACTAGTTCGGCGAAGAGATGGTGATACAAGTGTAGTATGGATAGTAGATATAGGTTTTTGTAGTGTGAACAATAAAAAAACAGCAAGGTAACAAGTAACAAAAGTGAGCATAAACAGTATTGCAATGCTTAAAAACAAGGCCTAGGGTTCATACTTTCACTAGTGCAATCTCTCAACAATGCTAACATAATTGGATCATATAATCATCCCTCAACGTGCGATAAAGAATCACTCCCAGGTTCCTATTAGTGGAGAAAATAAGATAGAAATTGTTTGTAGGGTACGAAACCACCTCAAAGTTATCCTTTCCGATCGATCTATTGAGCTATTCCTATAAGTTTCACAAACAGCCCTAGAGTTCGTACTAAAATAACACCATATGACACACATCAACCAACTCTAATGTCACCTAGATACTCCAATGTCACCACAAGTATCCGTGAGTTGATTGTACGATATGCATCAAACAACTTCATAATCATAATATTCAGTCCACACAAAGAACTTCAAGGAGCACCCCAAAGTTTCTATCAGATAAAAGATAATGAAAACGTGCATCAACCCCTATGCATAGATTACCCCAATGTCACCTCGGGAATCCGCGAGTTGAGTGCCAAAACATACATCAAGTGAATCCATATAATACCCCATTGTCACCACGGGTATTCATATGCAAGACATACATCAAGTGTTCTCAAATCTGAATATTCAATCCGACAATAACGAAACCTCAAAGGGAAAAGATTCGATTCATCACAACAAAGATATAGAGGGAAGAAACACCATATGATCCAACTATATTAACAAAGCTCGCGATACATCAAGATCGTGCCAAATCAAGAACACGAGAGAGAGAGAGATAAAACACATAGCTACTGGTACAAACCCTCAGCCCTGAGGGTGAACTACTCCCTCCTCATCATGGAGACCGCCGGGATGATGAAGATGGCCTTCGGTGATGATTCCCCCCTCCGGCAGGGTGCCGGAAAAGGGCTGTAGATTAGATCGTGGAGGTACAGAGGCTTGCGGCGGCGTAAAAACTCATCAATGTTAACTTTTGGGGGTTTCTGAATATATATGATTTTTCAGCGTTGGAATCACGCAAAGAGGTGCCATAGGGGGCTCACGAGGCACCAGGGCGTGCATGGGGGGGCGCCCAGGTGGCTTGTGGGGCCCCTGTGGCTCTTCTGCTGCTCCTTCGAAGCTTCCTGGGTTTGTTTCCTTCCAGAAAAAATCGTCAAAAAGTTTCGCTGCATTTGGACTTCATTTGATATGGATTTTCTGGAAAACCAAAAACAAGCAGAAAACAGCAACTAGCACTGGGCACTAGGTCAATATGTTAGTCCATAAAAATCATATAAAAGTCATATAAAAGTGCACCAAAATCATACAAAACAATAATAAACATGGCATGAATACTTCATAAATTATAGATACGTTGGAGACGTATCAACATCCCCAAGCTTAATTCCTGCTCGTCCTCGAGTAGGTAAATGATAAAAGAAATAATTTATGAAGCGTGAATGCTAGCATAGTGCATAAGTTTGATCAATGATAATTTCAATCACTTTTCCTAGCATCATAACAGCAACTTTTTCTCACAAAACTCATCATGATAAAGTAGCAATCAATTCACATGTTATGGTTCAAATAATGCATTCTCTTGAAACTTAACAACCTATGTTCTTAGTCACCAAACAATTGCAATTCAACTTAATTTCAACAAAGTCTAAGTAAGAGCTCCACATACTCAATTATCATATAGTCTTCTATGATTGCTAGTACTCAAAGCATATTTTTAGAACAAATGGCATCCATCGAACACAGAGAAAGATAGGGGCTTAATTTTTCGCCTCCCAACTTATTTATCATAGAGATAATTGTCAACAATAATAATTCATGATCAAATATATTTGACTGGCCATATGTGCCTGGATCTTTCCCCACCACATGATGCTTGCCAACTAGAGAATAATTGAGGTTGAAATGCGAATGAATACTTATTGACTCTTGCATAAAAGTAAATACATAAAAGTAAATGCATAAAAGTAAAAGATAGGCCCTTCGCAGAGGGAAGCAGAGGTTGTCATGCAATTTTTATTTTTGGATATACAAGCCCTTAATGCAAAGGAACGTCACGTTATATTGCCCCTTGTGATAGCAACCTTTATTATGCAGTCCATCGCTTTTATTTCTTTACCATCACAAGTTCGTACAACACTTATTTTCCCTTGTAATAAAAGATCATACATATTTTAGGAGCAATTTTTATTGCTTTTTGCACAGATGAAAACTTACTTGAAGGATCTTATTCAATCCATAGGTAGGTATGGTGGACACTCATGGCAAGAAACTGGGTTTAAGGGTTTTTGGATGCACAAGTAGTATCTCTACTTAGTACGAATTTTTGGCTAGCAAAAGATCCTAAGCAAGCACCACATGTTGGAGGATCCATAACAATATAACTTCTATGCAAATATAAACAAACATAACTCATTACGTTGTCTTCCTTGTCCAACTTCAACTAATTTGCTCAAGTTTGAAAATAATTAATGGGTATTCACAATCATAAAAGATGTCCAAGATAATATATTTATATGTGAAAGTTCTCTTCCTTATACTAATCATTCATGAATTGCTTGTATGACCAATATTGTGATTGTCAAGCTTTAATAGATTTCACTTTCTAACCCAAATGTGAAACTACTACTAGACATGATACAAGCATATGAAACACATATAATTTCTACTTTATGATATTCCATTCTTTCACAATTTACTCATAGGATATAAGTGAAGCACAAGAGTAAATGACAAACTACTCCAGAAAGATATAAGTGAAGATCAAATGAATAGTTGAGTAAATAGGTAACTATGTGAGGACTCTCTCTCATTTAAAAAAAATTCAGATCTTAAGTATTTTATTCAAACAGTAAAGAAAACAAAATAAAATGACATTCCAAGAATAGCACATCTCATGTGAAGAAGCAAAAACTTTGGCCCAACCAAGACTAACCGACAATTGTTGATGAAGAAAGGTGGGATGCCTACCGTGGCATCCCCAAGTTTAGATGCTTGAGACTTCTTGAAATATTAACCTGGGATGCCTTGGGCATCCCCAAGCTTGAGCTCTTGTGTCTCCTTAATTCCTCTCATATCACGGTTTCTCTAAATCTTAAAAACTTCATCCACACAAAACTCAACAAGAACTCGTGAGATAAGTTAGTATAAATCAACTCAAAACCTTAACATTCTCTACTGTAGCAAATCACAAAAATTATAATTAAACATCGCATACTAAATACCTCTTCATATTTAATACTCCTATCCACAAATAGAAACATTAAACATGCAAACAATGCAACTATAACAGCAATCTGCCAAAACAGAATAGTCTGTAAAAGGGGAATAAGAATCCATACTTCCCTAACTCGAAAAATTCTGAAAAATTACCGCGTGACAGACAACTCATGCATGCTTACTGTTTAAAAATTTCAGATTTTAATCATGTTCTGACTATTCAGGAATATTCTGGACATAAAAGAAAACTTTCTGTTTTCAAACAGCAACACATGAACTTGCAAACTGAGCATGGTAAAGGCTATAATTGGCATTTTATTGAACTAAAAGATACAAAACATGATTATTGATAACAGAATGCAAATCTCAACAAAATAAAATGACACTCCAAGCAAAACTCATATTATGTGACGAATAAAAATATAGCTCCGAGTGAGGTTACCGATAGTGTTGAAGACGAAAGAGGGGATGCCTTCCGGGGCATCCCCAAACACGAGAGAGAGAGAGATAAAACACATAGCTACTGGTACAAACCCTCAGCCCCGAGGGTGAACTACTCCCTCCTCGTCATGGAGACCGCCGGGATGATGAAGATGGCCTCCGGTGATGATTCCCCCCTCCGGCAGGGTGTCGAAAAAGGGCTGTAGGTTAGATCGTGGAGGTACAGAGGCTTGCGGCGGCGTAAAAACTCATCTAGGTTAACTTTCGAGGGTTTCTGAATATATATGATTTTTCAGCTTTGGAATCATGCAAAGAGGTGCCACAGGGGGCCCACGAGGCACTAGGGTGCGCCTGGGGGGGCATGCGCGCCCAGGTGGCTCGTGGGGCCCCTGTGGCTCTTCTGCTGCTCCTCCGAAGCTTCCTGGGTTTGTTTCCTTCCAGAAAAAATTGTCAAAAAGTTTCTCTGCATTTGGACTTCATTTGATATGGATTTTCTGGAAAACCAAAAACAAGCAGAAAACAGCAACTAGCACTGGGCACTAGGTCAATATGTTAGTCCATAAAAATCATATAAAAGGCATATAAAAGTGCACCAAAATCATACAAAACTATAATAAACATGGCATGAATACTTCATAAATTATAGATACGTTGGAGACGTATCAGAGAGCACTATTGTCAGTTTTATGCATTGAGTATAGTTAATGTTATGTACATTGTGACTGGATCCATGATTGAGCATGACGGACTAGGGATAGCATTCTTTAGCATTTTTATTTTGAAAGGCATAATTGTTTGTTGGTATGCCTGACTATTGATGCCTTTATGTCAAATGATAGACTATTGCTTTGAATCACTCGTATCTTAATATTCATGCCATCATTAGATTACATGATCAAGATTATGCTAGGTAGCATTCCACATCAAAAATTATCTTTTTATCATTTACCTGCTCCATGACGAGCAGGAATTAGGCTTGGGGATGCTGATATGTCTCTGCGTATCTATAATTTTTTATTGTTTCTTGCCAATATCCTACAATTTCCACATACTTTTGGCAACATTTTATATGATTTCTTGGACTAACATATTGATCCAGTGCCCAGTGTCAGTTCCTATTTGTTGCATGTTTTTGTTTCGCAGAAAATCCATATCAACCAAAGTCCAAACGGGATAAAAATTTACGGAGATTTATTTTGGAATATATGTGATTTTTGGAAAACAGAATCAATGCGAGACGATGCCCGAGGGGCCCACAAGCTCGAGGGGCGCGCCCCCCTACCCAGGACGCGCCCAGCAGGCTTGTGGCCACCATGTAAGGCTATTGGGACCCTTCTTCTGCTGCAAGAAAGATAATATCCAGAATAAAATCCCCTCAAAATTTCAGCCCAATCGGAGTTACGGATCTCCGGGGATATAAGAAACGGTTTCGGCCAGAAAATAGGAACGCGAAACAGAAGAGAACAGCGAGAGAGATCCAATCTCGGAAGGGCTCCTGCCCTCCAGGAGCCATGGCGGACATGGACCAGAGGGGAAACTCTCCTCCCATCTAGGGGGGAGGCCAAGGAAGAAGAAGGAGGAGGGGGGCTCTCTCCCCCTCTCTCCCGGTGGCGCCGGAACGCCGCCGGGGCAACCATCGTGACGGCGATCTACACCAACAGCTTCGCCGCCGTCAACACCAAATCTCTCCCCCTCTATGCAGCGGTGTAACACCTCTTCTCCCCGCTGTAATCTCTACTTAAACATGGTGCTTAATGCTATATATTATTATCCAATGATATGTGGCAATCCTATGATGGTTGAGTAGATTCGTTTTGTCCTATGGGTTGATTATTGGTCGTGATTGGTTTGAGTTGTATGTTTTATTTTGGTGCTGTCCTATGGTGCCCTTCGTGTAGCGCAAGCATGAGGGATTCCCGCTGTACGGTTTGCAATACGTTCAGAATTCTCTTATAGTGGGCGGCTAGAGTGACAGAAGCTGACCCCGAGTAAGGGGGTTGTTGCGTATGGGAGTAAAGAGGACTTGTTACATAATGCTATGGTTGTGTTTTACCTTATTGATCTTTAGTAGTTGCGGATGCTTGCTAGAGTTCCAATCATAAGTGCATATGATCCAAGTACGGAAAGTATGTTAGCGCATGCCTCTCCCTCATATAAATTGCAATAATGATTACCGGTCTAGTTATCGATTGCCTAGGGACAAATCCTTCTCTTGTGTTACAAAAGCTTTCTACTAAACAACTAACTTTTATTATCTTGCAATTTACTCGTAGATTTATCTCACAAAGTACTCCTAGTTTTATTCTTGCAAAGTAATTCAGGCATTACACCTACAAAGTACTTCTAGTTTCATACTTGTTCTAGGCAAAGCAAACGTTAAGTGTGCGTAGAGTTGTATCGGTGGTCGATAGAACTTGAAGGGAATATTGATTCTACCTTTAGCTCCTCGTTGGGTTCGACACTCTTATTTATCGAGAAAGGCTACAACTGATCCCCTATACTTGTGGGTTATCATGGCTCCTGGGTGGGCCCCCTCCAGTAGATCTCTTCACCAATATTTTCATATATTCTGAAATAATTCTCCGTGTATTTTCAGGTCAATCCGAGAACTTTTTTTCTGCACAAAAATAACACCATGGCAATTCTGCTGAAAACATCGCCAGTCCAGGTAAGTTCCATTCAAATCATGCAAATTAGAGTCTCAAACAAGAGAAAAAGTGTTTGGAAAAGTAGATACGTTTGGGACATATCAAAAACATTGAAGAACACATCTTGAGATTGATTGATTGCAATATGTCTTACAATGGATGCCTTGTGCGATGCATGATTACAAGTATGAACTAGATGAGAGAGAACTATGGTGGTGGAGATGGCTATGGAGATGCAAATGGCGGTGGATAGGGTTTGTGGATGAAGATGATGATGAAGGGGTTGTGGCTGTGCTAGACGTTCTCCCGACACGCTCTCTGTTCACATTTTGACTGGGTCCCCTTTATAAAAGTTGTTCAGGTGGATGATGTCTACTACGCAACTTTTATTCTTGTCGACGTTGTTGGGCCTCCAAGTGCAGAGTTTTGTAGAACAGCAGCAAATTTCCCTCAAGTGGATGACCTAAGGTTTATCAATCCGTGGAAGGTGTAGGATGAAGATGGTCTCTCTCAAACAACCCTGCAATCAAATACAAGAAATCTCTTGTGTCCCCAACACACCCAATACAATGGTAAATTGTATAGGATCACTATTTCGGCGAAGAGATGGTGATACAAGTGTAGTATGGATAGTAGATATAGGTTTTTGTAATCTGAAAATATAAAAATAGCAAGGTAGCAAGTGATAAAACGGAGCACAAACGGTATTGAAATGCTTGAAAACAAGGCTTAGGGTTCATACTTTCACTAGTGCAATCTCTCAACAGTGCTAACATGATTGAATCATATAACAATCCCTTAACATGCGACAAAGAATCACTCCAAAGTTCCTATTAGCGGAGAACATAAGATGAAATTGTTGTAGGGTACGAAACTACCTCAAAGTCATCCTTTCCGATCAATCTATTGAGCCATCCCTATAAGTGTCACAAACAGCCCTAGAGTTCGTACTAAAATAACACCATATGATATGCATCAACCAACTCTAATGTCACCTAGATACTCCAATGTCACCACAAGTATCCGTGAGTTGATTATTCGATATGCATCAAAACAACTTCAGATTCCTAATATTCAATCCACACAAAGAACTTCAAAGAGTACCCCAAAGTTTCTATCAGAGAAAGAAGGATGAAAATGTGTACCAACCCATATGCCTAGATTACCCCAAGGTCACGGGAATCCGCAAGTTGATTACCAAAACATACATCAAGTGACTCAATAGAATACCCCATTGTGACCACGGGTATCCACATGCAAGACATACATCAAGTGTTCTCAAATCCAAAGTATTCAATCCGACAATAACGAAACCTCAAAGGGAAAGACTCAACTCATCATGAGAAGATAGAGAGGGAAGAAACACCATATGATCCAACTATATTAACAAAGCTCGCAGTACATCAAGATCGTGCCAAATCAAGAACACGAGAGAGAGAGAGAGAGAGATCAAACACATAGCTACTAGTACATACCCTCAGCCCCGAGGGTGAACTACTCCCTCCTCGTCATGGTGACCGCCGGGATGATGAAGATGGCCTCCGGTGATGATTCCCCCCCTCCGGCAGGGTGCCGGAATAGGGCTCCGGATGAGATCGCTTTGGTACAGAGGCTTGCGACGGCGGAGCAAAAATTCTAGGTTTCTTTTGGGGGTTTCTGGTATTTATAGGATTTTTTAGCGTTGGATTTACGCCAGGGGGGCCACGAGGGAGCGACAAGCTCGGTAGGTGCGCCCTAAGGGGCGACCTGCACCCCTTGAGCTTGTCGCTTCTTCGTGAGGCTTCTGGTCCTTCCTCGAAGCTTTGGGAGTCTCTTTTGGTCCATAAAAAATCACCATAAATTTTCAGCCCAATCCGAGAACTTTTATTTCTGCACAAAAAACAACACCACGGTAGTTCTACTGAAAACAGCATCGGACCGGGTTAGTTCCATTCAAATCATACCAAAACCATATAAAATTGTCGTAAACATGGCATGAATACTTCGTAAATTATAGATACGTTGGAGATGTATAAGCATCCCCAAGCTTAATTCCTGCTCGTCCCCGAGTAGGTAAATGATAAAAGAAATAATTTATGAAGTGTGAATGCTAGTATAGTGCATAAGTTTGATCAATGATAATTTTAATCACTTTTTCTAGCATCATTATATATCATAAATAGTAGCTCATCTCATAAAACTTCTCATGATCAAGTAGCAAGCTATTCACGTGCTAAAGTATAGACCATAAACTTTCTTGAAAACTAACAAACTATGTTCTCTGTCATCAAACAATTGCAATTCATCTTATTTTCAGGAAGGGTCTATGTATGAGCTTTGATTTAGCAAACTCCACATACTCAACTATCATATAGTCTTCCATGATTGCTGACACTCAAAGCATATTTTTAGAACAAACCGTTTCAGTCAAACACATAGGAAGATAGGGGCTTAATGTTTTGCCTCCCAACTTATTTATCTTAGGGATAATGTCAACAATAATAACTCATGATCACCTATATTCAATTGGATATATGTGCCTGAATCTTTCCCCACCACATGATGCTTGCCAAGAGAGAAAATAAAAATTGAATAGAGAAGAACACTATTGACTCTTGCATAAAAGTAAATACATAAAGTAAAAGATAGGCCCTTCGCAGAGGAAAGCAGAGGTTGTCATGCGCTTTTTATTTTTGGACGTGCAAGCTCTTAATGCAAAGGAACGTCACTTTATATTGCCCCTTCTGATAGCAACCTTTATTATGCAGTCCGTCGCTTTTATTTCTTCACCATCACAAGTTCGTACAAAGCTTATTTTCCCTTACAATAAAAGATCATACATATTTAGGAACAATTTTTATTGCTTTTGCACCGATGACAACTTACTTGAAGGATCTTATTCAATCCATAGGTAGATATGGTGGACTTTCATGGCAAGAAACTGGGTTTAAGGGTTTTTGGATGCACAAGTAGTATTTCTACTTAGTACGAAGTTTTGGCTAGCAAAAGATTATGAGCAAGCACCACATGATGGAGGATCCAAGAACATATAACTTCTATGTGAATATAAACAAACATAACCCATTACGTTGTCTTCCTTGTCCAACATCAACTACTTGATCAAGGTTGAAAATAATTAATGGGGGCTCACAATCATAGAAGATGTCCAAGATAGTATATTTATATGTGAAATCTCTCTTCCTTCAATATTCTTTCATGAATTGTTCAAGTGACCAATGCTGTGTTTGCTAACTTTCAATAGATTTTACCACTTATACTTCTTTTATGTGAAGTCACTACTCCCCATGGGACAAGCATATGAAACACATATAATTTCAACTTCATGATATTCAATTCATTCAACAATTTACCCTTGGGATATAAGTGAAGCACGAGAGTAAATGACAAACTACTCCAAAAGATATAAGTGAAGAACAAAGAGTAGTTAAGTGAATGGGTGGCTATGTGAAGACTCTCTCCAACTAAAGATTTCAGATCCAAGTATTTTATTAAAACATCAAGCAAAATGAAAATAAAAAGACACTCCAAGAATAGCACATATCATGTGAACAAGTAAAAACTTAGGCTAACCAATAGGTGTTGATGAAGAAAGGTGGGATGCCCCTTAGTTGCTTGAGACTTCTTGGAATGTTATCTTGGGGTGCCTTGGGCATCCCCAAGCTTGAGCTCTTGTGTCTCCTTAATTCCTCTCATATCATGGCTTCTCCTAAATCTTAAAAACTTCATCCACACAAAACTCAACAAGAACTCGTGAGATAAGTTAGTATAAATCAACTGAAAACCTTAACATTCTCTACTGTAACAAATCACTAAAATTATAATTAAACATTGCATACTAAATGCCTCCACATATTTAATACTCCTATCCACAAATAGAAACATTAAACAAGCAAACATATGCAAACAATGCAACTATAACAGCAATCTACCAAAACAGAACAGTCTATAAAGGGGGAATAAAAATTCATACTTCCATAACTCTAAATATTCTGAAAAATTACCAAGTGACAGAGAACTCATACATGCTTACTGTGTAAAAATTTCAGATTTTTATCATATTCTGAAAATTCACATAAATTCAGGACATAACAGAAAACTTTCTGTTTTCAAACAGCAACACATAAACTTGAAAATTGGGCATGGCAAAGGATATGCTTGACATTTTATTGAAATAAGAGATACAAAACATGATAATTGATAACAGCAAGAAAATCTCAACAAAATAAAATGACGCTCCAAGCAAAACTCATATTATGTGACGAATAAAAATATAGCTCCAAGTGAGGTTACCGATAGTGTTGAAGACGAAAGAGGGGATGCCATCTGGGGCATCCCCAAGCTTAGATGCTTGAGTCTTCCTTGAATATTACCTTGGGGTGCCTTGGGCATCCCCAAGCTTAGGGTCTTGCCGCTCCTTATTCTCCTTATATCGATATCTCACCCAAAACTTGAAAACTTCAATCACACAAAACTTAACGGAACTCCATGAGATAGGTTAGTATGAAAATAAATCATTCGCTTTCTTACTGTCAAGACAATATTCATAATTGTTATCACATAATACCTACTGTATTCAATCATTTCCACAATTTATATCTCACAATATAAGCTATGGAAACACTAAAACATGCAAACTATGCATTGAAAACAGAATCTGTCAAAAACAGAACAGCATGTAGTGAGCGAGTTAAAAAGCATACTTATGTACCTCCAAAAATTCTGAAATATTAGGACAACGTAAAAAATTTGTAACCAAATACTTTGTAAAAATTTAAGAATTTTATCACGCTCAGTACAGAATTGAAATCCCAGCACTGGACGCAAAAGTTTCTGTTTTTGCACAGAATCAAATCAACAAGCATCCACACTATCCCAAAGGCTTTACTTGGCACATTATTGAAGGAAAAATATAAAACATGATTACTACAGTATCTTAATCATGTGGACCCACAAAAACATTAGGTATAAATATTAGGTTGTCTCCCAACAAGCACTTTTTTTAATGCCTTTTAGCTAGGCATGATGATTTTAATGATGCTCACATAAAAAGTGAAGAATTGAAACACAATGGGAGCATCATGAAACATATGGCAAGAACATTTAAGCCTAACCTACTTCCTATGCATAGGGATTTTTCAAGCCAACAATTTATGGGAGCAAGAATCAACTAGCATAGGAAGGCAAAACAAGTATAACTTTGAAACTTTGAACACATAGAGAGGAAACTTGATGTTATTGCAACACCTACAAGCATATGATCCTCTCTCATAATAATTTTCAGTAGCATCATGAATGAATTCAACAATATAGCTATCACATAAAGCATTCTTTTCATGACCTACAAGCATAGGATTTTTATTACTCTCCACATAAGCAAATTTATTCTCATTCATAATAGTGGGAGTATCATATGAAACTTGAATACTATAAATTGTTTCCACATTAAGAGAGTAATGTTCAGTAAAAGGGTATTCATAATTATGACAAGTTTTATAATAATAATCATCACTACTTTTTACAACATAAGTATCATCACAATAATCATCATAAGTAGCAACTTTGTTCACATCATAATCAATTGAAACCTCTTCCAAAGTACTGGATTCAACACTAAATAAAGTCATGACCTCTCCAAATCCACTTTATCATTTTTATAAGATTGAACACCCCCCAAAATAGTGGGATAATTATTACCTAAAGTTGACACCCTTCCAAACCCACTTTCATTATTATTGCAATCATCATAGATAGGAGGCATGCTATCATCATAATAAATTTGATCATTAAAAGTAGGTGGACTAAAAAGATCATCCTCATTAAATAAAGCATCCCCAAGCTTAGGGTAAACATTATTTTCCACAAATAAATTCTCAAACATGTCACTCTCATCAAACATAGCATCCCCAAGCTTGTGGGTTTGCATATCATTAGCATAAGCACTATTATCATCAATAGTATGAATAGCACCAATATTATAGAAATCATCATAATTTCCCAAGTTGGTCCCAAAAATATTTTCAAGATTATAAGAAGTATCATTATCTTCCCAATCATAATTATCACAACAAGTAATAACATAACAAAATCATCCTCAAGTGTATCATCTTCCACAATTATTTTTGATTCATTCTCATGTGGCACAACAATAATAGGAGCAACATTATTTGGGGGAGATACCTCTTTACCTCTACTTTTCCTTCTTTTCTTCTTCTTCACCACATTATGTGTGGGTTTATTTAATTTTTCTGAGCTTCTTATTGAAGAGATTGGTTGGATAGAAAGCTCCTCCTCGTCACCTGATTCATCATGAGAAACAATAGGAGGGTATTGGGAAATCTTTTCCCTTTCATTAGTATTCTCTTCATATTCCATTGGTTTTCCCATCTTTATATAATTGGTAAGATAAACATTTTCATTGCAATTTACCACACAATACATATAAATTTTCTTTAGATCAAATTCAAGAGCTTTCATGAGAATTAATCCTTCAAGCCAATTACTTGTATGTGCCACTTCTTCATACCCCAAAAATGGAATAAGTTCATTATAATGCTCAAGGGTGATCATATCATCACAATATTTGTACGCGATTCGATAATAAAATTGTATGCATTGAAAATTAAAATGACCATCTTCATTGCAAATTTGACAAGTAATGGGAAGAAGGGAACATAATTCTCTAGCATACTCATCTAACATCTTAAGCAACCATTGGGTTCTTTGATATTTATGCTTCTTACAAAATCTATCATCCCTTATTGGCATGTTTTCACAAGATCTATGCTCACTACAATAATTGACATGCTTATAAGAAACCCTTTTTTCAGAGATTTTATCTTGGCTAGTGCAATCATCATTAGTATCATGGATATTCATAGCAAGCATACTAACAACATTGCAATCATGCTTATCATTCAAACATTTTATGCCAAACATTTTATTGAATTCTTCTTCTAACACTTTGGCACAATTTTCTGACCCATCATTTTCAAGAAAGACATTATAGAGATGAAGCATTTGAGGCAACCTCAATTCCAAAAAAAATTGTAATTTTCTTTTATAAAACCAAACTAGTGATAAACAAGAAACTAAAAGATTCAATTGCAAGATCTAAAGATATACCTTCAAGCACTCACCTCCCCGGCAACGGCGCCAGAAAAGAGCTTGATGTCTACAACGCAACTTTTATTATTGTAGACGTTGTTGGGCCTCCAAGTGCAGAGTTTTGTAGAACAGCAGCAAATTTCCCTCAAGTGGATGGCCTAAGGTTTATCAATCCGTGGGAGGTGTAGGATGAAGATGGTCTCTCTCAAACAACCCTGCAATCAAATACAAGAAATCCCTTGTGTCCCCAACACACCCAATACAATGGTAAATTGTATAGGTGCACTAGTTCGGCGAAGAGATGGTGATACAAGTGTTGTATGGATAGTAGATATAGGTTTTTGTAATCTAAAAATATGAAAACAGCAAGGTAGCAAGTGATAAAATGGAGCATAAATGGTATTGCAATGCTTGAAAACAATGCCTAGGTTTCATACTTTCACTAGTGCAATCTCTCAACAGTGCTAATATAATTGAATAATATAACATTCCCTTAACGTGCGACAAAGAATCACTCCGAAGTTCCTATTAGTGGAACATAAGATGAAATTGTTGTAGGGTACGAAACCACCTCAAAGTTATCCTTTCTGATCAATCTATTGAGCCATCCCTATAAGTGTCACAAACAGCCGTAGAGTTCGTACTAAAATAACACCATATGATACGCATCAACCAACTCTAATGTCATTTAGATACTCCAATGTCACCACAAGTATCCATGAGTTGATTATTCGATATGCATCAAAACAACTTCAGATTCGTAATATTCAATCCACACAAAGAACTTGAAAGAGTACCCCCAAAGTTTCTATCGGAGACAGAAGGATGAAAACGTGTACCAACCCATATGCCTAGATTACCCCAAGGTCATGGGAATCCGCAAGTTGATTACCAAAACATACATCAAGTGACTCAATAGAATACCCCATTGTCACCACGGGTATCCACTTGCAAGACATACATCAAGTGTTCTCAAATCCAAAGTATTCAATCCGACAATAACGAAACCTCAAAGGGAAAGACTCAATTCATCACAAGAAGATAGAGAGGGAAGAAACACCATATGATCCAACTATATTGGGAGAGAGAGGGAGAGATCAAACACATAGCTACTAGATTGGTATTTTCATCGTTACTAGATTGTGACTCGGGTTTAGCAGCCATTTTATTCACTAGAGTTGTTTGTTTATCTGAAATCTTTCCTAGAAAATTTTTAGTATTAGCAAGTTGAACCTGAAGGTTGGATAATTCTAGATTGACATCTTCAAGTTGTTTATTAATAGCATCCAACAAAATAGAGTGCTCTTTAAGCTCTTCGGAAAAGAATTTATTTTGCTCATATTGTGAAGTCATAAAACTCTTAGTGACATTTTCAATTTCAGACAATCTTCTGTTGTAGCAATTATCGCGAAATTGCTCTAGCGACATAATGACAGAGCAAGCAAGCGAACTAGCAAACAAGCAAATAAAAATATTTTTGTGTTTTTGTAAAAAAAAAATTAGAAGTGGGGGAGATGAAAACGAGAGGCAAATGCAAATAAAAAGGCAAATAAAATAAATGCAAGTGGATGATAGTTTGTGCGAAGGTACCTGGTAATTTTGATGATGTCTCCCCGGCAACGGTGCCAGAAATTCTTCCTGCTACTTGTAGACTACGTTGGTATTTCCCCAAAGAGGAGAGGATGATGCAGTATAGTAGAGATAAGTATTTCCCATAGTTAAGAACCAAGGTTATCAATCCAGTAGGAGAACCACGCAAAATCCCGTTAGACGCACCTGCACGCACAAAAGCAAACACTTGCACCCAATGCAAATAAGAGGGTTGTCAATCCTCTTAGCGGTTATTTGCAAAGATTATTTCTGATAGTGATAGATAGATAAACTAAAATACTAAATAAAATAAAAGTAAATAAATTGTAGCAAAGTATTTTTGGTTTTAATATATGATAAAAGTAGACCCGGGGGCCATAGTTTTCACTAGAGGCTTCTCTCTCGAACACATAGCATACGGTGGGTAAACAAATTACTGTTGGGCAATTGATAGAAAGGCAAATAATTATGACGGATTCATGGCAATGATCATGTATATAGGTATCATGTCTGAGACAAGTAGACCGAGTTCTGCCTCCATCTACTACTATTACTCCACCCATCGACCGCTATCCAGCATGCATCTAGGGTATTAAGTATGAAACAGAGTAACGCCTTAAGCAAGATGACATGATGTTGACAAAGTAAACTCAAGCAATATGATTAAACCCCATATTTTTATCCTTAATGGCAACAATACAAATACGTGTCATGTCCCTTTCTGTCACTGGGATTGAGCACCGCAAGATTGAACCCATCACAAAGCACCTCTCCCATTGCAAGATAAACCAATCTAGTTGGCCAAACCAAATCGATAGATCGGAGAGAAATACAAGGCTATAATAATCATGCATAAAAGATTTCAGAGAAGACTCAAATATTTCTCATGAATAATCTGATCATAAACTCACAATTCATCGGATCCCAACAAACACACCGCAAAAGAAGATTACATCGGATAGAACTCCAAGAACATCGAGGAGAACATGGTATTGAAGATCAAAGAGAGAGAAGAAGCCATCTAGCTACTAGCTATGGACCCGTAGGTCTGTGGTAAACTACTCACACATCATCGGAGGGGCAGCAAGGTTGATGAAGAAGACCTCCGTGATCGATTTCCCCTCTGGCAGAGTACCGGAAAAGGCCTCTAGATGGGATCGCGGAAGAACAGAGGCTTGCGGCGGTGGAAAGGTTTTCTGTTCTGTCTTTCTGGTATATTGGGAATATTTGGGAATTTATAGCGCTGGAATTGGGTCAGGAGGGGCTACGAGGGGCCCACAAGCCTGGGGGCGCGCCCTCCGAGCTTGCGGCTCCCTCGTGGCTCCTCTGGTCTTCTCCCGAAGCTTCGTGGGTCTCTTCTGGTCCAGAAAAAATTAATCCAAAGTTTTTTTCTCGTTTGGACTCTTTTTGATAATGATTTTTTGAAAAGACAAAAACAAGCAAAAAACAGCAACTGGCACTAGGCACTAGGTTAATAGGTTAGTCCCAAAAAATGATATATAATGGCATATAATTGCATATAAAACATCCAAGATTGATACTATAATAGCATGGAACAATAAAAAATTATAGATACGTTGGAGACGTATCAAGTATCCCCAAGCATAATTCCTGCTCGTCCTCGAGTAGGTAAATGATAAAACAGAATTTTTGATGTGGAATGCTACCTAACATGTTTCATCATGTAATCTCTCTTACGATATGAATAATAAGATCCGAATGATTCAAAGCAATAGTCTATAGTTTGATATAAAGACATCAATACTCAGGCATACTAACACCCAATCATGTCTTTCAAAATAAAAATGCTAAAGAAAGTTATCCCTACAAAATCATATAATCCTATCATGCTTTTATCATGCACTACCCCGATGACAAGCCGAGCAATTGGTTCATACTTTTTAACGCGCTTTAGCTTTTTCAACCCCCACGCAATACATGAGCGCAAGCCATGGATATAGCACTATGGGTGGAATAGAGTATGGTGGTAGAGATTAATAAGGGGAAGTCAAAAATAAGAAGATAGTCTCACATCGACGAGGCTAATCAAGGGGCTATGGAGATGCCCATCAATTGATGTCAATGCGAGGAGTAGGGATTGCCATGCAACAAATGCACTAAGAGCTATAAGTGTATGAAAGCTCAACATGAAAACTAAGTGGGTGTGCATCCAACTTGCTTGCTCATGAAGACCTCGGGCATTTGAGGAAGCCCATCATCGGAATATACAAGCCAAGTTCTATAATGAAAAATTCCCACTAGTATATGAATGTGACAAAATAGGAGACTCTCTATATGAAAAACATGGTGCTACTTTGAAGCACAAGTATGGAAAAGGATAGTAACACTGCCCCTTCTCTCTTTTTCTCTCATTTTTTTTCGTGGGCTCGTTTTGGCCTCTTTTTTTTCCTCACTGGGACAATGCTCTAATAATGATGATCATCATACTTCTATTTACTTACAACTCAAAAAATTACAACTCGAAACTAGAACAAAAATATGACTCTATATGAATGCCTCTGGCGGTGTACCAGGATGTGCTATGATACTAGCGTAACATGTATAAAAAATGATGAACGGTGGCTGAGCCACAAATACTATGTCAGCTATATGATCATGGAAAGCAATATGACAATGATGATGTGTATCATAAAAACGGAACGGTGGAAGTTGCATGGCAATATATCTCGGAATGGCTATGGAAATGCCATGATAGGTAGGTATGGTGGCTGTTTTGAGGAAGATATAAAGAGGCTTATGTGTGATAGAGCGTATCATATCAAGGGGTTTGGATGCACTGGCGAAGTTTGCACTAACTCTCGATGTGAGAAAGGGCAATGCACGGTACCGAAGAGGCTAGCAAATTGCGGAAAGGTGAGAGTGCGTATAATCCATGGACTCACATTAGTCATAAAGAACTCACATACTTATTGCGAAAGTTTATTAGCCCTCGAAGCAAAGTACTACTATGCATACCCCTAGGGGGATAGATTGGTAGGAAAAGACCATCGCTCGTCCCTGACCGCCACTCATAAGGTAGAAAATCAAGAATAAATCATGGTCCAACTTCTCAGCATAACGACAGATCATACGTGCATGCTTCAGGAATCACAAACCTTAACACCAATATTCTTACTAAACCACAATTATCTACTAGCACCTCCCACATATTACCATCTTAATATCGCAAAACTATTGCAAGGAATCAAACTTATCATATTCAGTGATCTACATGAAAGTTTTTATTATATCCCTCTTGAATACCTATCATATTAGGACCAAATTCATAACCCGTGCATATTACCATTGCTATTCATTAGACTCTCAAAAAGATATAAGTGAAGCATGAGAGTGCAAATATTTCTTTAAAATATAACCACCGTTGTGCTCTAAAAGATATAAGTGAAGCACTAGAGCAACTACCTAGCTCAAAAGATATAAGTGGAGCACATAGAGTATTCTAACAAATCACGAATAATGTGTGTCCCTCTCAAAAAGGTGTGTTCAGCAAGGATGATCGTGACAAACTAAAAAGCAAACTAAAGCAAACAAACTATATCACAAGACGCTCCAAGTAAAACACATATCATGTGATGAATAAAAATATAGCCCCAAGTGAGTTACCAATAGATTGTAGACGAAAGAGGGGATGCCTTCCGGGGCATCCCCAAGCTTAGACGCTTGAGTCTTCCTTGAGTATTACCTTGGGGTGCCTTGGGCATCCCCAAGCTTAGGCTCTTGCCGCTCCTTATTCCTTTATCCATCGTAGTCTCACCCAAAACCTGAAAACTTCAGCACACAAAACTCAACAGAAACCTCGTGAGATCCGTTAGTATAACAAACAAATCTTAAATTTAGGTACTATTGTAAATTGATTCATATTTAATATTGGCATAATGCTACTGTACTCCAACTTCTCGATGACTCATACCCCTCGATACGTGCTACTTGTGAGCTGCGTTGGTAATTCCCTGAAGAGGAAGGGAGATGCAGTACAGTAGAGATAAGTATTTCCCTCAGTTATGAAACCAAGGTTATCAATCCAGTAGGAGAATCACGCAACACCTCGTTAGCAGCACCTGCACACAAAACAACAAATCCTTGCACCCAACGCAAACAAGGGGTTGTCAATCCCTCGGCGGTTAATTGCAAGATTAAATTGTATGTGATAGATAGATAGATTGAACTAAAATATAAAATAAAATAAATAAAGTAAAAGTGTGGCAAGGTATTTTTAGGGTTTTTAATATATGATTTAGATAGACCCGGGGGCCATAGTTTTCACTAGAGGCTTCTCTCATAAAAATAGCATACGGTGGGTAAACAAATTACTGTTGGGCAATTGATAGAAAAGCAAATAATCATGACGATATCCAAGGCAATGATCATGTATATAGGCATCACGTCCGAGACAAGTAGACCGACTCCTGCCTGCATCTACTACTATTACTCCACACATCGACCGCTATCCAGCATGCATCTAGTGTATTAAGTCCATAAAGAACGGAGTAACGCCTTAAGCAAGATGACATGATGTAGACAAAGTAAACTCACGCATGAATAAACCCCATCTTCTTACCCTTAATAGCAACGATACATACGTGTCATGTCCCTTTCTGTCACTGGGATTGAGCACCGCAAGATCGAACCCATTACAAAGCACCTCTTCCCATGGCAAGATAAATCAATCTAGTTGGCCAAACCAAATCAATAGATCGGAGAAGAAATACGAAGCTATAATAATCATGCATAAAAGAGTTCAGAGAAGACTCAAATAATATTCATGGATAATCTGATCATAAACTCACAATTCATCGGATCCCAACAAACACACCGCAAAAAGTGATTACATCGGATGGAACTCCAAGAACATCGAGGAGAACATTGTATTGAAGATCAAAAAGAGAGAAGAAGCCATCTAGCTACTAACTATGGACCCGAAGGTCTGTGGTAAACTACTCACACATCATCGGAAGGGCAGCAAGGTTGATGTAGAGCCCCTCCGTGATCGATCCCCCCTCCGGCAGAGTGCCGGAAAAGGCCCCCAGATGGGATCTCTCGAGAACAGAAGCTTGCGGCAGCGGAAAAAGTATTTTGTGGACTCCTCTGTTGGTTTCCTGATTTTAGAGAATTTATAGTGGTGGAATTAGGTCAAACGGAGTTGTGTGGGCCCCACAAGCCACCAGGGCGCGCCATCCCCCTAGGGCGCGCTCTGGTGCCTCGTGGGCCACTGCTCCATCTTCTGGCCCTCTCCCAAAGCTTCCAGTACTTTGTATGTCCAGAAAAAAATCTCCAAAAAGTTTCGTGGCATTTGGACTTTGTTTGGTACTGATATTCTGGAAAACCAAAAACAGGCAAAAAACAGCAACTGGCACTGGGCACTAAGTTAATAGGTTAGTCCCAAAAAGTGATATATAATTGCTGTAAATGCATATAAAAACATCCAAGATTGATAATATAATAGCATGGAACAATAAAAAATTATAGATACGTTGGAGACGTATCAATACGATCCATAGATTCATCAAAATAAGCAAACTATGCAACAAAAACAGAATTTGTCTAAAACAGAACAGTCTGTAAAGATCTATTTGAAAGCCATACTTATGTAACTCCAAAAATTCTGAAAAATTAGCAACATGGGAAATTCATATATAAATACTGTGTAAAAAATTAATAATTTTATCGCGCTCCAACAAAAAATAAAAATTCCAGCACTGGACGCAAAAGTTTCTGTTTTCCAACAACATCAATCATACTATCTTCCAAATCATCCCAAAGGCATTACTTGGAACAAACACTAATTAAAAGATAAAAACACAACCATAACAGAGGCTATAATTGTGTAAACACACAAAAACAGAAGGTAAAACAAAAAAATATTTTATTCATTGGGTTGCCTCCCAACAAGCGCTATTGTTTTATGCCCCTAGCTAGGCATAATGCATAGTTTCAAGTGTTGTCATCCTTCAAGTTAATTCCATAGGTGGCCCTCATAATAGATTAATAAGTTGCCTTAATTCTTTTTCTAGGGATGTGTTCCATCCCTTTTTTAATGGAAATTGAAATCTTATATTACCTTCTTTCATATCAATAATAGCACCTATGGTTCGTAGGAAAGACCTACCAAGTATTATAGGACAAGAAGGATTGCATTCAATATCAAGAATAATAAAATCCACGGGCACATAATTTTATATTTGCAAGAATAAGCACATCATTTATTATACCCAATGGTTTTTTAATAGTGGAATCCACAAGATGCAAATTAAGGGAACAAGGATCCATATCGGTGAGACCTAGCACGTCACACAAAGACTTTGGTATAGTGGAAACGCTAGCACGAAGATCACATAGAGCATTACATTCATAATCTTTAATTTTGACTTTAATAGTATGTTCCCATTCATCTTGTAATTTTCTAGGAATTGAAACTTCCAACTCAAGTTTTTCTTCATGAGCTTTCATCATAGCTTCTACAATATGTTTAGTAAAAGCTTTATTTTGTTCATAAGCATTTGGTGAATTAATCATGGATTGTAACAAGGAAATACACTCAATTAAAGAACAACTATCATAATTAAAGTCCTTGTAATCCAAAGTAGTGGGTGCATTACTATTTAAAGTTTTGACCTCTCCAAACCCACTTTTTTAATTTTTATCATTAAGATTATTACCCTCCAAGCAATTGGGACTCCTTACCTAAAGTTGACTCTTCTTTAGTCCATTTTTCATCAAGTTTTATATTACTAAATAATGATTCAATAGGAGTGACACCAATAATTTTAATATTTTCATTGTTACTAGATTGTGACTCAGGTTTAGCAGCCATTTTATTCACTAGAGTTGTTTGTTTATCAGAAATCTTTCCTAGCAAATTTTCAGTATTAGCAAGTTGAACCTGAAGGTTGGATACTTCTAGATTGACATCTTCAAGTTGTTTATTAATAGCATCAAACAAAATAGAGTGCTCCTTAAGCTCTTCAGAAAAGAATTTATTTTGCTCATATTGTGAAGTCATAAAACTCTTAGTGACATTTTCAATTTCAGACAATCTTCTGTTGTAGAAATTATCACGAAATTCTTCTAGCGACATAGTGACAGAGCAAGCAAGCGAACTAGCAAACAAGCAAATAAAAATATTTTTGTGTTTTTGTAAAAAAAAATAGAAGTGTGGGAGATGAAAACGAGTGGCAAATTCAAATAAAAAGGCAAATAAAATATATGCAAGTGGATGATAGTTGTGCGAAGGTACTTGGTAATTTTGATGATGTCTCCCCGGCAACGGCGCCATAAATTCTTCCTGCTACTTGTAGACTGCGTTGGTATTTCCCCGAAGAGGAGAGGATGATGCAGTATAGTAGAGACAAGTATTTCCCTCAGTTAAGAACCAAGGTTATCAATCCAGTAGGAGAACCACGCAAAATCCTGTTAGACGCACCTGCACACACAAAAGCAAACACTTGCACCCAACACAAATAAGAGGGTTGTCAATCCTCTTAGCGGTTATTTGCAAGGATTAATTCTGATAGTGATAGATAGATAAACTAAAATACTAAATAAAAGTAAAGTAAATAAATTGCAGCAAAGTATTTTTGGTTTTAATATATGATAAAAGTAGACCCGGGGGCCATAGTTTTCACTAGAGGCTTCTCTCTCGAACACATAGCATAGGGTGGGTAAACAAATTACTGTTGGGCAATTGATAGAAAAGCAAATAATTATGACGGATTCATGGCAATGATCATGTATATAGGTATCATGTCCGAGACAAGTAGACCGACTCCTGCCTGCATCTACTACTATTACTCCACCCATCGACCGCTATCCAGCATGCATCTAGGGTATTAAGTATGAAACAGAGTAACGCCTTAAGCAAGATGACATGATGTTGACAAAGTAAACTCAAGCAATTTGATTAAACCCCATCTTTTTATCCTTAATGGCAACAATACAAATACATGTCATGTCCCTTTCTGTCACTGGGATTGAGCACCGCAAGATTGAACCCATCACAAAGCACCTCTCCCATTGCAAGATAAACCAATCTAGTTGGCCAAAACAAATCGATAGATTGGAGAGAAATACAAAGCTATAATAATCATGCATAAAAGAGTTCAGAGAAGACTCAAATATTTCTCATGAATAATCTGATCATAAACTCACAATTCATCGGATCCCAACAAACACACCGCAAAAGAAGATTACATCGGATATAACTCCAAGAACATCGAGGAGAACATGGTATTGAAGATCAAAGAGAGAGAATAAGCCATCTAGCTACTAGCTATGGACCCGTAGGTCTATGGTAAACTACTCACACATCATCGGAGGGGCAGCTAGGTTGATGAAGAAGCCCTCTGTGATCGATTCCCCCTCCGACAGAGTACCAGAAAAGGCCTCCATATGGGATCGCGGAAGGGCAGAGGCTTGCGGCGGCGTAAAAGTTATTTGGGGTGGCTCTCTGTTGGTTTCCCAATATTTGAGAATTTATAGAAGTGGAATTAGGTCAAATGGAGCCACGAGGGCCCCACAAGGCATTAGGGCGTGCCCCCCTGGGGCCGCGCCATGTTGCCTTGTGGAGGCTTCGTGAACCTTCTGGCCTCCTCTCCAAGTCTCTGTGGTCTCTTTTGTCCAGAAAAAATCTCCAAAAACTTTCGTGGCATTTGGACTTCGTTTGGTACTGATTTCCTAAAAAACCAAAAACAAGCAGAAAACAGCAACTGGCACTGGGCACTAGGTTAATAAGTTAGTCCCAAAAAATGATATATAATTGCATATAAAAACATCCAAGATTGATACTATAATAGCATGGAACAATCAAAAATTATAGATACGTTGGAGACGTATCACATAGGTTTTCGCTATGGCTTAATGTTTGGGAACTATGGACCTTTAGCAATAATGTCTCTTTCGAGCTCTTTTGATCAGTCCTCTTTATTTACCACATACACACCCACTCAAGAGAAAGCCGAATAATATTCGTTTGCAGTGTTGCCACTACGTACGATAACAAACTCATAGCCGAAATCCGAGCTGTCTCTCTTGGTGGATCGTTCATTGGCCAACGGAGTCCTCAGCATAACATCAAGAAGGGTGACGAAGCCACATTTACACACGTAAATGCGTATATAGCAGCAAAGGCCATGGCACCAGCCGGAGGCTATAACACCATGTTGGGATATACAACACATATTTTTGGCATAATCTCACCCACCTTTCAACTAAGTTTCTCTAGACAATTTAATCCACAAGTGCTATCAAGTATATTAAAATTAACAACATGGGGTTGAGCATGATTAAACATTACTTCCACTACAATTTCTCAACTCCCAAGTCTTGAGAGACTTTCTCTTGTGCATAGTTATACTTGGTTAATAACATTTCACTTAAAAACGGTCCCACGGCAAGTCTTAGTTGTCTAAGCTAAAGAAAACAAAGGTAACAAAATTATTTCAGCTACTAGAGCAAAACCTTTGTATCAACTATCAAGACTTACTCCCATCTGCACATATCACACATACAACTACTACATCTATGCTAAGTATTCAAGTGCAAAAGACGTGGGTCGTAGGACATACCTTCACGGTTGCGAATTTACACACTTCTCTTCCTTACTCTTGCATTCCTCGTTGTCCTGGCATAGATCAACTCCTCTGAAAACAAAATGCAAACGAACTTTGAGGGGCTAAATAAAGAACAAGATCAAAGCAAAGCTTATTCCATTTTTTGGGTTTTTCAAAACTAACTTGCAATCGAAAAATCACAAAAAAAGGAAAAAATAAAAAGCAAAAGCAAAATAAAAAAAGCAAAGTGTTGGAACAAACCAACACGAGTGTTTTGAAGCTCCTCGAGCTTAAGTACAACCTCATTACAATTTATTCAAGTACCGCCACATATTGATGTAGAAGTGGTGATAACCTCCCCCAAGCTTAGGCTCTTACAAGCCCAAACCGGCGAGATCATTGTGGCGGTTGGTCAGGAGCCCACTCCTGCCTCCAGTTGGAGAAGTTCATGTTCACGTAGGCGGCCGTGCCTCTCAGGGACGATGCGAGGTTGCGCATATCTTGGATAGAGCCCTGAAGGTTGTTGAGGTCCGCGTATGTGGTGTAGTCTTGTTGGGGCTGCTCTTCCTCTTCGTCGGTGGCGAGTTCTTCTTCATCTACTTGTTCCGGTTCTGGCCCTTCTTGGTCAAAAGCTGCATCTCCTTCCTCTGCAACATAATGCAATTGTCCATTCTCGATGGAGAAACGGTTAGGCATAGGTGTGGGTAGCAAGTACGCCACTCCAGGAATTTTGATACAATGACAGCCATTACGAACTACTACCATACCAGCGCTAATAAGGACACGAATGTTAACAAGGGCGTTACCGACAATGGGACGGAGATGATTGTAGTTGAGGCCAAGGGAGTTGGTCAACATGGTGATTACTCCTCCACACACGATATCTCCTTGTGCATGGTTTGCTTGATGCGCGAGGTGTAGCAAAAGTATTGCCCCTAGGTTGGGTGAATAACCGGCGTCCAGGTTTGTTGATTTCCTGAGAACTAGCATGTTCTCCTCATTCACTTTAGAAACTTCTCCTCGTGCCTGCAACGTGTTAGTGATAATATAGTAGAAATAACGTATAGCAGGACTTTTAATGCAACTAGCTCTATGCCTAGAGCCATGATGACTCATCTGAAGAAAGGATTGCCTCGGGTGCGGGTCAGTAAAATCATAAACATATCTAATATCATCATCATTGTTGGGAAAGCCAAAGTAGTTACACCACTCAACAAAAGTGATATTAAAGTCTTGGTCAAGGAGACGGAAAGTGATCGTCTCCTCCTCATATGCATTTGGCATTAAACCAACATTGTGCGAGAGAGTACTAAGAAACTCAAGCGTCAATCGTTCATAAGTCTCAGATCCCTGATAGATAAAATGATGCAACCCGGCATTATGACAAAGCAAATTAAAATCATGAGTGATACCTAGCTTGGCGAGAGTATTCTCACAAGACCATTTGGTTGCTTTGATCTTCCTTGTTGTGAGCTTCTGGAACTTCTTCCTTGCTCCACGGTCGGTGAAGATGATCCCCTGAGTGAAGACTTGTTGCGGTTGTGCGGTGGATGAACACGAACCACCGCGTACGCAAGAAGAACTCCGTTTAAACATCTATAAAACAATTTTTTAGTCCAATACAATGTAACAATAATGATCCTACGGTACTCACAACATCTTACTCCTCTGAAACATCAACAAATCCATGCCAAACTCAAGTTTGAATAAAAAAATGTGCATATCCTAAACATGGCAATGCTAGGCATGTAGAACATGGATTCGCAAAAAATAAATTGGGGATCGGAGGAGAAACGTACCGTAGATCGATCACACGGAAGGATTCGAACTGAAAACGAACGAGTAAAGAGATCGGGCGAAGTTTTGCTAGGGTTTGGAGAGGTTTGGAGGAAGAAGAAGAAGAAGAAGAAGAAGAAGAAGAAGAAAAGAGAGAGATGGGGGAAAATACCTCCTTCCTCGGGCTTATTGGGGCCGCCAGGATACCAAACGACCGCTCATACGGGCACAAGTGCCCGCATGGAACGTCGTCGTTCTTCCTGATGACTTACCTGCATCTGCGCTCTCTTCATATGACCGCTTATACGACTGGCGGCGCCCGTTTAAAACACCGTCGTTCATTCTGTCTTTTTCTTCTTCTGGTCGACGGTTTGAAATGACCGCTCAGACGGGCGCATGCGCCCGTTTGGAACGACGTCTTTGGATCTGGAATTTTCTTCGTTTTCTGCAAAAGAGTTAAACGACCGCTCGAACGGACGCACGCTTCCATTTGAAACACCGTCTTTGCTCCTGCGGTCTCTGTCGTCTTGCGCTGGAACCTCCGGCAGGTCATGCGACCGTTGATATGACCGTACGTGGTCGTTTTGAACGCCGTCTTTTGATCTGTCTCTTGCGAGACTTTTCTTTTCCTTTGCTTTCCTGCGGGTTTAGTTCCAAGATAATACATAGACATATTTCCAGGTATTCAAACATTAATCATATTGCACAAGACAAGGCCTTCATTAGAACGACTCCCCCAAACTCACTTCTTCATAGGGAACTTCAATCACTCTTTTATTAAAACAAAATAAAAACTTACTTGTCTACTTTATTCGCGTGGGTTGCTTCCCACGAAGCGCTTGTTTTCGGTCGGATAGCTCGACCGTAGTGGTGATCAGGATGGTGCTAGAACACCGAGACCATAGCTTCTGGCATTCAAAATGATGCCATCTCCTGCATAGGTCTTTAATTTCTTTTTCCTGGGGAAATGCCTTATAAAGGGATCTTTAGATGGTAAATCAAAACGAACATTTCCTTCAAACACATTTATCACAGCTTTGATAGTCCTTAGAAAAGGTCTACCGGGAATTATAGGAGCAATAGAATCTTCAGGCATATCTACTATAACAAGATCAATCATGACAGGGCAATCATTTATTTGAACTATAACTCCATGCTTAATGCCTACTTCCTGAGTAAAAGTAGAAGTAGCCATATTCAATATAATCTCAGTATTAGCATAAGGACCAAGATTGAGACTATCATAAACAGATTTGGGGATAGTGGAAACACTTGCCCCTAGATCACATAAAGCACTGAACTTATTAAGTCATATCTCAATCTCTATAGTAGGTTCGAAAGTATCTTCTTGCTTAGCTGGTAACTTACCGAATAATTTTTTTCTTTCATCATCAAGTTCACGTACCTTGGCTGCAACTTGTTTAACAAAGACATTATATGCCTCATCGTTAGTTACCTCCGGTAGTGGATACTTCATGGATATCATCTTGACAAAATCTGCAACGGTATAATTGTACTCTGGCACATGGCTCGTGTCAAGTACCTCATCTTCCTCTTCGTTGCTTCTCACCATTTTAACTTCTTCAACCGGGTTAGGCCCCGGTTTTCCTGAAAACTTGGCCAAAATCAAGGTTTGGCTCTCTGCTATTTTTGCCACTTGTGCCTCCATATTCTTGGATCTGGCTTCAAGTATCTGCACATCATTTGTTAGTCCAACAACCTTACCGGTCAATTGACCGAGTAAGTTATCATGATTCTTCAGGATATTCTTGAAATTTTGATTCTGCTCAGTCTGGCTAGCAATAAAACTTTTAAGAGTTTCTTCAAGGGTATTTCTATTGCTACCATTAGCTCCATTAAAATTATTGGATGCTCCCCCATTATTTGGATAAGGAAGTTTAGGAGCATATCCATTATTTTTCCAATTGGGATTATAGCTATTACGAGCAATAAAATTAACATCAGTAGTATCTTCATTAGTGATGGCATTGACATTTACCTCTTCTTTACCTTTCATCAAAGAGATAAGTTCTTCTAGCTTGGTTGTCAACTCTGAGCTATTTTCCTCTATGACATTCACCCTTTTGGTGGTGGTCCTCTCAACATGCCATTGGGCATGGTTCTCTTGCATATCATCTAGTATCATCTTGACATCTTCTATGGGCTTTCCCATGATTGTTCCTCCTGCAGCTGTATCAAGCATAGTTTTTGACATGTGATTTAAGCCATTATAAAACATATGAAGGATTAACCACTCCTCCATTCCATGATTGGGGCAGTTTCTTATAGCTTCTTTCATTCTATCCACGCAAGCGCTAGTGGCTCACGTTCTTCTTGCTTGAAACCTGTAATCTGAGAACGTAATTGCATAATTTTTGCAGGTGGACAAAACTTAGATAAAAATTTGATATCCTATAATGGACAGAAGCAAGCATAGTGGAGTTGGAATCTTTGTTTGGATGAAATGGTCAAATAATTTGATTTCATCGAGGAAAGCGAAGATACTTGTATTTACAAGAAAGTAAGCGGGAGCATGATAATATTTCCAAACACTGCATGTGCATGACACATTATTGATTGGAAATTATATAAATTTCTTGAGACGAATTAGGACTTTATTGAAACTAGTTTTTCAGTAAAGCACTTAGGCAATATAGACTTGGTATTAGGCATAATAATCTATGGAGATAGTAGTGCCTAATCGAGGTTAGCCGAATACATATTGACAAGATACTAAAGCAGTTTAGTATGGAAACCCGTCAAGAAATATTTCTTGTTGAAGTCACATGGAATATTCCATTGTATGTAAACAACCAGATATGTCCAGTACTCCAAGTAAGTTGTGAGTAAAGTTACTAAAGTGATCAAATTGCTGATCATAGGATAACAATGAAAATATTGTTAAGTACTGAAATAACAAAGTTGACATGTTTCTCGCAAACGGAGAAAATCAAGAGATTGGTGTAAGGAGTTACATCAATACATGCTCGTTGTAAGTAGTTACATCGATAAAGTCGTCATCGGTGCTCCAAGCGATTCTCGATTTCAATTAAAAGGATTGTGTCAATTGGTGGTACAGTAAGTTGGAATTAGTCCAAGAAAGATACTGTGACGAATTCTACAACGAAGGTTGAGTATGTTGTCGCTTTAGAAGCAACAATGGAGGATGATGAATCAAAATTTCATTTATGAACTTGGTATGGTTTCTATATGGTTTGTGTCAATGGAACACTATTCTTAATAGTGGTTCCATAGCTCAGTCTAAGGAATGAAAAGTCTTGCCAATGATTCAATATATACAAAGCCAGTTTCACACAAATTATGAATTCTTGTGAAAGCATGATAGATGCATTGAAATGCAAATGATACACACGGATCTGAACTTGTTAAGATCCGATAGGATGAAGGATATACCACAAAAAGTGGTAACTAGATTATTGACTCTAGTGCAAGTGGGACTCTGTTGGAAATATGCCCTAGAGGCAATAATATTGTATTATTTATTTCCACGTTTATAATTAAGAGTTTATATTCTATTCTATAACTGCTATGATTCTGGAATATGCGATTCAGTGGAAAACTCATAAGCATGTGTGGAATGATAAACGATAAAACCCGATTCCCAGTCTCGCCTCTAGGACTAGCTCAAGTGTTTTTGGTGATCATGTTTTCCAGATCTTGGGATATCGTTAAGTGTAACGATAGTCTCAAAACAACTTTGAGAATATGACGTTAGAAGAATGATCATATTGAATTGACCCAACTTGTTTGTTATACTTTGAGATACTATCGTCACAAGTCAATCGATATAACACAAAGAGTTAACGTATGCTTTAGTTCCTTAGACCATGAGAGTACCGTAGTCACTTCTTACCATACGATGGACTTTGGGGTTGCTCAAATGTTATCTGTAACACGGTGATCATAACGACAACTTACAGGTTCATCGAAAAGTTTGACAAGGGGCTAGATAGCTCAAGAGTGGGATTTGCTCCCCCGACGATGGAGAAATATTATTAGGGCCATCTCGGTGTGAAGACATCCATCATCGTCTGGCCATACATAGGTGACTAGGTCACAGGGATGCTGGAACATGTCAACGAGAAATAAGAACAAAACTTGTAACAAGGAGACCGATATAGTGAGCATGAGAATGACTCAAGAGGATAACGATATATCTCACCTCGCGTTATGTAAAGTACCGCAAAGCAAAGGGAATAGCACATGATAACCAAAGGTTCACTTGAATATCCTTTGTGTATTCATAGGGATCGGTATGGATGTCCACAGTTTCGTTATTGGTCATTGAATGAAAGGAGTTTTGTTCATGTCTATGTTTTACCGAACCTACAGGGTCACAAGCTTAAGGGAATCACGATCTGTTGAGTGTTAGTAGAGTAAGAGTTATGAGAAAATATTCTTGGAATAGCTTATAGAATATAAGAAATAGTTTCGATAGAAACCGGAAGCGTTTCGGGGTTACCGGAAGAGTTTCGGGTAATACCATGTAATACCAAAAAATGATATCTAGGTGGAAATTGTTTTTGAGGACTTAAATATAAATTATTAAGGGCTCTAATATGATTAGGAGGCCCTGGAATTTATTCATAGTCAACGGGCTAAAGAAAATAATAAAAGGCCTATTAGGGGAGAGTTAATGGGCCCTAAGGCCCATTAGTGGAGGCGCCCCAAGGGGAGGCCGAATTGGGAGGTGGAGTTGGACGGGAGCCCCTATTTGACGCTCTTTGCGTCAAATTGGCGGCGCCACGCACAGGAGACAGCCCGACTGGACCGGCCCATCAAGTTGTACCGCAACACCAAAAAGAGAGCAAAAACTAGAGGTGCGGCAGCGATTCGCGGATTCGAACTGGGGACCTGCTGGACTAGTACTGTTGATAGTATAGCGGCCAATATATTAAAGAACTAAACTGGATTGGGCTACTGTAGCAAACCAGAACCCAGCCCTGAAGTACTTTCTGTAGAGAACGTAAGTGTACTTTTTTCTATAGTGTATATTTTGAACAAGTGCGAACAGTTTTTGAATTACAGAAGAAGTTTTTGGAGACGGGAACACAATTTGGAATATGTGAACAAAAAAATTGAAAAAGAAAAAATTGTTTTTGAAAAACATGAACCGTTTTTTTGATTTTTTTGAACAAATTACGAAATTTCAAACAAATTTTGAAACAGTGGACATTTTTTGAATTTGTGAACAAATATTTTAAAAATGGAACATTTCAAATATTCCAAACAAAAAATTGAAACTGCGAACATTTTTTCAATTTCTAAACAATTTTTTTAAATGGAACATTCCACGAGATTCTGAACAAAAATTCGAAACCGCGAACATTTTTTTGAAATGTGAATATTTTTTGAATTTCTGACCAAATTTTGAAACCGCGAAGATTTTTTGAAATTTCTGAACATTTTTTCAACCATGAACATTTTTCTAATTTGTGAATTCGTTTGAAAAAAGGAAAAAAAATTGAGAAGCAGGAACATTTTTTGAAATCCTGATGATTGAAAAGTTTTGATAAATTTGAGCAAAAACATTATGAACAACTTTTGAAAAACGAGAACATTTTGTGAAATTCCTGAACAATTTTTTAAAAATGCAAACATTTTTTAATTATGAACAATTTTTTAAAACGCCACCATTTTTTAAAAAAACTGAAATTTTGTAAAAGCGCGAACATTTTTTGAAGTTTCTGAACAATTTTGAAAAATGAACTTTTAAGAAAAAGAAATAAAAAATAAACAAAAAAAGAAAAAAGAAACAGCAAAGGAAAAGAAAAGAAAGAAGAAAAATAAACAGAAAAATGAAAAATAAAAAAGGAAAAAACAAAAAGAAACAGGAAACCCGGTTCAGGGAACCTTCAAGAAGCTTCCCAAAACCAGAAAAATCAGCTAGGAAACTCTAGAACGTTCCCAAAACCGGAAACGCTGAACACGTTAATGGGCCGGCCCAGGCCATCGCTCGATCGCCTCTGTGCGAAACGTCAACACTTCGACGCAGCGTGCGTCCAATAGGAAATTCCGAGTTGGACTCCACCACCCCCTAGGCTGGTGCAAGGGAGGGGAAACCCTTCCCTAAGTCGGCCATCCCTCCCTCTCCCTTCAACCTATATATACTACAGGATTTTCGCCTTTAGAGATATAAGTTTTGGATCCTCCTCTAGTTCTCTAGTTCTAGTTCTAAATTGGAGTTGATCTAATTAGAGCTAGACCTAGATCTCTCTAATCCTCATAATAGAGAAGCCCTGTGCGGTTCTCTTCTCTCTCTAATTCTCTGGTGACGATTAGCTCTCGACGGCGAAGCGCTACCGGATCGTGAAGCATGTACGCTTGCAAACTGTAGAGAGGCCGTGCTTTCGGTCTTCGGTTCGAGGGATCATTCGTGAATAGTTTGAGCAACTTCAAGTACGATCTACATCAACTCTTATTCTGCTGCAACTCAAAGTTGGTAACGATCCGATCTAAACCTCTTATGCATCTTCATAGTGTTCCTGGTTCGATCGTAGGACAATTTTTTTTTGTTTTCTACTACGTTTCCCAACAATTTTCTGCTCTATGAGTCAACACATCGACGTTTTCCTTTGAGCTTCTAGCCCTATTATCCTCACTAGATTACCATTTTGGACAATTCTTCCATTTCTCTTCCGCTAAATATTCCAACATCCCATGATAATGACGTCCATACTAATGGTTGGTTCAGTCTAGAACTAGCAAGCTCAATCTCATGCAAAAGAGAAATATCATCGCTCTTTTCTTGGAATAATATGTTGCCAGCAACTTCGAGCAAAAGTTGTAGGGGAATGCGTGACGCAACAAAATTTTATGCTACACGATCACGCTCAGGAAGACTATGAAGGTGCGGGTAATGATCAAACTCACCAACGAGCAGAGTAGCAGAAGCAGTGTAGTTTGTCGGTGAAGCGCGACGATTCCGTAGCTAGGTTATACCTCCCAACCATGAGAATTTCTCCGAGATGATCCACCGATCAAGACTCGAAGTAGACGACCCCTTCAAGGTATCCACGCATTCCGAAGTAATAATCTGACAGCATCCGACATCTGGGAAGAAGAGATCCGAGAAAACTAGAGAGAGAGCCTAGCGGCAGTTTAGTCTAATTGGGAGTCTAATCTAATTAGACCAATTAGATCGGGATTAGAGCTCGTCTAATTAGGAGTCTAAACTTTTAGACCAATTAGATGGGATGAGCGTTGAGCTATGTGGGAGAGATCCCCATATGATTGGTGTGCCTCTTGGAGGGTCTCTCCCCACATATATATAGGTGGAGAGGCCAAAGCCCAAACCGAATTGGGGAGGAAACCTCCCCCAATTCAGCCGACCTGGGGAGGAAGGTTTCCTCCCTAAGTAGGATTCACTCCCTCCCTTACTTCTTGTGGGGCCGCCCCACTTTTGGCCATGGAAGCCCACTAGGGGCTGCCCTGTTGGGTTATCCCAAGAGGGGCTTCTTCCACAATAAGATCCCAGATTTTCCGAGACCCATTCTGGAACCTTCCGAAACTTTTCATATATAGATCTGGACTTTTTAACACCATATTATAACTTTCATGAATTCTCGAAACCCTTCCAGGACCATCCGGATCCATCCGAAACACTTTCAGTGCTGATTCTCTTATTTCGCGAGTTGTCATAATTACTACTCGTTAAGTGTGTGACCCTACAGATTTAGAAATAAGCGGACATGACCCAGAAACTTTTCGGTCAATAGTTAATAGCGGGATCTGGATACCCTTGTTAACTCCCGCATTCATGAAGTTCTCGAGCGAACCTTTTGTTCCCGAATACCATTCTCTTTGCTTCGTGATACATTACAAAACCCGAGGTGAGATAATATCGGTATCCCCGTGATCAACTCCTCAATGACGGTATCGGTTATCCTCGTTACCAGTTTTGTTCTCTTTACATGTATACGTATTCCGGTATCCCTGTTATCTTCATCACATATGTCTTGCCAGATGATAATGATACTGTAACACCGAGTGGGCCCAGAGAGTATCTCTCCATCGTCAAAGGAGCAAATCCCAGTCTAAAACTATTGATACTGAGACATACGTTTCTGTTATACCCGTAAGTTACTTTTATTTCACATCCAAATTACGAAGTGACATTCAGTAACACCAAAGTAACCATCCGGTATGCTGGCATATGATATTCTCATGGTCTAGCGAACTAAGTAAACGTTAACACTTTATATGAAAATATCGACAACATAATAATGATACTATCTCTCGGTAATTCTTAAGTTGGGTCTATCCAACTACATTGTTTCGATAACAATGTGTTCTCATTAATGATAACATCCTTTTTACTATAACAATGCTCATGATCAGGAAAACAAGATCATCATCAATACATGAGCTAGTCTTAGAGGCATGACTAGGGATCAAAATTGGTGTTTATGTTTCCACACATTTAATTGGGTTTTCCTCTGAATCTAGATTCAAGAACCAATACAATTATAGCACAAAAATATAAACATAATTATGGACATGGAAATATAATAGTACATTTATTATTGCCTCTAGGACATATTTCCAACAAAAGTATAGTCCCAAACAAATGTATACTAGTATCCTCAGCTTGCTCTTGACATAGGGCACAAATATAAGCTGTCAAATGAAATAATATCCTCTAGAGAAGGTTTATAGTATTGATTATATGTAGAAGCAGTCAAAAAATTGTTCCTGAGTTGGTAAGTGATATCTCACAGGTGTAGGGGATCTATCGTAGGATTTTTGATAACTAAGAGTGTTGAACCCAACGAGGAGCAGAAGAAATTGGTTGATGGAAACTAACAAGAGATCATAGTAAAGTTGCAAAGATTGTTTGATGGATTGTTTGAAAGCAAGAGTAATTGCAAGAAAGTAAATAGTAACAAGAGTTGCAACAGTGTAGCAAGTGGCCAAATCCTTCATTTTGCTAAGGACAAGCTAGTTGTATTACTTATAGGGATCAAGGCATTCTCAAGGACACACGTGAATTTCATCAAGTTACTTTCATCAAGATTCATTGAGTTGTCGTTCGGTAGTCTGTTGTGCGGTGAAACCAATGATAACTTGTTGTTCTTACTTGAACAAGCAACCTACTTATGATTACACTCCCTATGCAAGTATCCGCAAATACAAGAGAGTAAATAAGATAGGATCTAACCATAGCAATAAATTCTAGGGTTTCATAACCCCTCATGCAATAAACTTAGGGTACATTAATATCTGTCACTCCGACCACTCAATAATAAACAAACTAATCACACGATGCTCTTCTCTAGGCCCTTATAGGTGAAGTGGTGTGCAGTGGACGTTCACAGAACACCACTAGAGAATTACACCACAACACAATATCAAAACATTGAACTAGATTCAACTTTACTAGATTATTAGTAACAAGATTTATCACATGTCCTCAAGAACGTAACGAACTACCCACAACTCATCATATGGATCATGATCAGTGGAGATGAATATATGATTAACAATCTAAACATATGAATCTTTCACCAATAAAATTTTAAAGCATCAATTACAAGGAGCAATCAGCACTAGAAACTACTCCCAACAAAGGATCTGAGAAGAAAGTTCATAGATCATAGAGATGGGACGAAGGGGGGTTGCTGGGGATGATTATCCCAATGATGATCGGAGTGTTGGTAATGACGATGGCTTCGAATCCCCCCCCCCCCCTCCCGGAGGGATGGATATCTGGTAGAATCAGTTTTTCAGAGGGCAAAAGTGCTCCCCTCGGTTTCGACTCGTAGACGGCAGCGGAAAATCTTAGAAAAATCTAGAGAGTTTTTAGGTCAAATGTGAATTAATAGCAAAAGGGCGTCGGAAGGCGGTGCTCAGGGGCCCCACGCACCATTCCCACGCATCGGGGCGGGGGGGGGGGGCGTGTGGCCCTACCGCATGGAGGCCCCATGGGTTTAGATTCCTAGCTCCATATCTTTGGGAAACAGTTCAGTAAAAATTTCATCCTTGGACCTCTGGAAAAATACTTTTTCTTCGGTTCAATTTTTTACCTTGTTTTCCAGTTGTCCGATATTTTCTTGAGAATTTCCCTCTCCGTGTACTACATGTAAATTGAACGGGAAAAGGCATTAGAATTGAGCAATAATGTACAAAATATCATTAATAAAGAGTAAATTATAATAAGAAATAGAAATGGAAAATGGACGTATCAGTAAGCACTCTTCCAAATCCACTGAAACTGTGATGGTGATGAGACCCCCTTCTTAAGCACATTATACATTTAAATTGAGCTATAATTGCTGACGGTATGAAAAACCATTAGTAGCCCCACTAGGGTTCTACGCGAGACCAGAACTACCAGAGGGGATCTCACACAAGGCGTTTACCCAGGTTCGGGTCTCATTGTTGAGGTAATGCCCTACTCCTGCTTCGGATTGAAATGATGTATGGATCGCCTCGTATGACGGGGTTACAATGTTTGTGAAAATGAAGCTATCGAGACTAAGGTGGAGAGATGAAATCTATCTCAATCTACGCCTGGCCTGGCCTTATAAAGAGCGACGAGGCCTAGGGTTATAGGAGTTGCTACTGACCTAGAGCCTTGGTCGAACCAGGATTCCTTAACTAGTACACCACAATGGCGATCTTCTAGAAGGCTGACTTCTAGCGGGGCAAAAGGCCTGGTTCACGACTTGGCCCGTTGGGCCCTGAGGCCGGCCCACCTACCGGCTTTCGGTAAACATGCACTTTGTGCACAAAGGACTGAAGCTCAGGAAATTGTTGGATTAAGGGTTGCTTATGTCAATTGTCTTCCAAAAACTGAATTGTAGAGGCCTAGGGAGAGGAGCAAGATGTCACCTTTTTAAAGGAGCTTTCGTTCTTCTATTACAAGGGTTTCGCCTAAGAAAAAAACTTTAAATGGCTATTTTAGAGATCGCTCCATGGTACAGACACTAAGAGCGGCCTAGGTGTTAATGATAGATTTACGTACGACCAGACGACTATTGGGATGCCTAAAGGAAGCCCGTTCATAACTTTGATCTAGCTCATGTTCTTGCTTCCGTGGCCATGTTGGCGAACCAATTATCATCACGCATACGTGTAGTACGTTAGTTATCCCCTTATCTCTTGGAGTAATAATGCTTCCTGTTCTAGCATTACGCCAATCTCCCTCTCTATCCCTCTACACGGTTGTAGAATCAAATATTTGAGGCGTGACCGATCATTGTCCGCGGACACGCCCGGACGCATTCGCTGGCGTTTGAGGGTTCGGATTTTCTAAGTTCGGCTGTAGATGCTCTAAAGGACGCCCGTTCATAACTTTGATCTAGCTCCTTTTCTTGCTTCCGTGGCCATGTTGGTGAACCAATTAACATCACGCATGCGTGTAGTACGTTAGTTATCCCCTATCTCTTGGAGTAATAATAGTTAGTCCAGTGGCGGCAGTAACAAACAGGGTTGAAGGGGAAAAGGGGGGCGTGTTAGGCAGGTTCGCATGATTGGTCCTGCCGGCCGGTTAATCTATCATCCGGAGACGGAATCATGGAGCTGGAGCTTCCTTTTCCGGCCACTGTCGGCCTCGTCCCTCCACTCACTGCCGTAATCCGCCTCTTCACCGATGTGATCGATGCCGCCGGATGCACTGCATGCCACTTTAGACCGCGGCCATGCCAGCCAGCCGGCTTATCCGTCGACACGTCGCCGGTGCGTTCCCGCAACCGGCCGCGTTAATCATGCAAGCCCGCACACGTTGCAAGGTGATGTGCCAACGTACGGTGCGAGGATGGGCACACAGACGCCGTGCAAGGGCACTCGACGAGAGGTAACTTTTCGGTCGCAGATTCCCTGGCCTGGGTGCACCGCACGTAGAGCAACGGGACAGGACGGCAGAGGAATGTGCCAACGGAGGTGGTGGCAGCCCGGCAGGGGCGGAGCAGAGCTGCAGAGCAGGTGACTGACGCCTCGTCGTCGTCCGCTCCGCTCAGCCTCTGCTGCGTGCCGACGGGGAGGGAGGAGGAAACGGCCGGGGGAAACCGAACGGCGGGCCAATCATGCGCGGCCCGAGCCCCCGCGCGGCGCGGCGTTGGCAATTCTTTAGCCTATTCCGCGCGCGGACGGGACGTGGAGCGCGGAGCAGCAGGGAAATTTTGATTCCCCCTCGTCGGGGACGGGGAATTTTCTGGCCCGGGTCCGCAGACTCCCTGCTACTAGGGTCAGCTGCATGATGGACGGATGGATAGATAGATGGTAGATTCCTCAATAATAAACAAGCTTATCAGAAGCGCATGCACGTACGTACGTACATGCATACGTAGATTTTCCCTGCCTGTGCACAGCGGAGATCGCACGGACACGATATGCCTGTGGCCGTGGTGCTTTAGGTGGTACGTGTGAACTATAGCTGATCCATCGGGGATGTGGTGGCGACATGAGGATCGGCGCCTTTTCCACGGTACGCGGAAGAGACCAAGCACGGAACAGTGGAGCGGGCGGGGGAGCCACGTCGCGATGCCGACGCCGGGCGCCGGGGTCCGGACCGGCCGCGTGTGGTCCGTCCAAGCTCCGTCGAACCCCGACCCCAACCCGGCGCGCCACGGCCGGGGACAACGATCGGCCGATCGATCGATCACCTAAGAAAAGCTAGCACCAGGCGGACGATGGCCCCTGCGTGGACCGAAGGTCAATCCAGGCACAGGCCAAACTGTGGGGCACTTGTGTTCCCCCTCGACGTCTTCCTTTCCAAGAGCACATGTGATTTGGACGCCTTTAAGGTGAACTCATAAAAAGCTTATCTTGGTCTAGTCATCTGGTGGCGGGCGAGCATGTATGGCCACTAGAATCTGCATATCTCTCAAGAGTTTTTATACATAATGTTTGGATCTAGCTAGCTAGAAAAGTATACTACGTTGCACAGTGGTCTATAAAATGAATATGGTGTTTTATACACTTATCATGATTCACATCCACATTCACTTTGTAGTACACAAATGGTTATCTCTTTCTCGTTTTTGCGGTCACACAAATGGCCATCTCGAAAGTGTTATTGCCTGCCCCCCGCAAAAAAGAAGTGTTATTGCCTGCAAAGAAGAAGAAAAAGACTCAAGCGTTAGAAACGCGAGAACTGACCATGTATGAATAAAAAACGCATGAATTGAGATGGCGTGTATCATGGGATCCTATAGGAATCAAAACCACATGAAAACTTCAAAACTACCGTTTGGAAAAACGTAAGATATGTCGACACAAAGAGAAAATACATGAGGGCAAGACCTCATGTGTCTCCTGCAAAATTCTTATGGAACACTCCATTTCATAGGAATTTCAAAGAAAAATAGGATATCCCATATCAATTTGGCCTTTGCTCCAAACGGGGCCTAAAACTAACGGTTGTACACTCATGTAACACCTTAGCTTAAAACCACTAAAATTTCACCCCACCTTAGGTTCAAAATGTATACGTACATAGCACCTCGATATATATTTTACTTCTTTTTGAGTGGATATATATCTTACAGTCCATTCCGCTTTGTCCAAAAACGTTTACCTTGAACCAACAACTTTTCTGTTGCAAGTGTAGCTGAATATATACAAAAATACGATGCAGAACTAAGATTTTTGTGTGTGGAGGAAACAATGTGGTAGGGTGGTACTAAGAGCAACTCTAGCAGAGTCACCATATCTGCCCGATCGTCATAATAACGGCTATTATAGCTATTTTGGCTTAAAAAGGAACTCTAGCAGAGCTGTCATCTTGTCAAGGATCGTCATAATTTATGTAGCGCCCTCCATATCTGCAGTGGCGGAGGCAGGGTGCCAGTAGGGCCTGGGCCACCCCCAACATCCTGATTTTTAAACTACAAAGCATTTAAACAGCAATATTTTTACTCTTCTCAACAAAATGGCGCCCCTCAACATCCTGCCATTGACAAGTGGATCCCATCCCATGATTATGGAGTCAGCAAATATGGTGATTCTATGTGAAGCACGCGATACAGACGGCCAATATGACAACTCTACTAGAGTTGCTCTAAGTTTCTAAGTTGGCTACGGTTACTTGGTAGCTCCTTCGTCGGAGAGCAAACTTTTTTTTTTTTGCGGAATTTCGGTCCAACACTCCAATTTTGCATATCCGACCACCGCAACTAACGGTCACACCAAATTCACTCTGGTTCCTGTTCAAAAAAAAAAAAAATCACTCTGGTTCGGCCAGTAGAAAGTAGCAAGGTTCCATAGCCTCGTGAGTCAACATCACCGTCATGTCATCCCCACAACACACAGCTTCACCTTCACCGGAGCGCTACCCGGAGGCACCCAGCTGACACCCCGGAGACAGCCGACGAAAAAGAAAGCACCGGTGGTAAAAAGATTCTTTTGTCCTTCACCGGCTGAATCACCACCCAAGGAATGTTACCCCTCTCACTCGCAGCAACCGCACTAGCGCGAGATCGACACTATATATAGTGTGCCCGAAGCTTCTGTCTCACCAAGCAACACATTCCCTCGCTCTCGCCACATCGTCCAGCACTCCAATTCCCGGCCATCCAGCTCGTCTGCTAGCTCGACCGATCGTGTCCATGGACGGCGGCGGCGGCAACAGCCCGGACCTGCAGCCGGCGGAGCCGGTGCGGTCGCGGTGGACGCCCAAGCCGGAGCAGATACTGATCCTGGAGTCCATCTTCAACAGCGGGATGGTGAACCCGCCCAAGGACGAGACCGTCCGCATTCGCAAGCTCCTCGAGCGCTTCGGCGCCGTCGGCGACGCCAACGTCTTCTACTGGTTCCAGAACCGCCGCTCCCGCTCCCGCCGCCGCCAGCGCCAGCTCCAGGCGCAGGCGCAGGCCCAGGCACAGGCTCAGGCGCAGGCGTCCGCCGCCTCCTCTGGGTCGCCACCCGCGCCTGGCGGCCTCGGCTCGGCGGCCTCGTCCACGTCGCTGGGGCTGTTCGCGCATGGCGGAGCCGCGTACAGCTCGTCCTCCTCCTCGTCCTCGTGGCCGCCCTCACCGCCGTCGGTGGGGATGGTGGGGGACATGGATCAGTGCGGGGGAGGCGACGACCTGTTCGCCATCTCGCGGCAGATGGGGTACGCGGACGGCGGCGGCGGCGGCTCCGGGTCGTCGTCCTTGTCTGCGGCCGCCGCGCAGCAGCAGCAACAGCAGCTCTACTACTCGTGCCAACCAGGTGAGCCCCGCCATGCCATGCATGTCTCGCGCTACCGATGCATGTTTTTGTTCCTCCGAGATTCTGGAACAATTCAATTGCACATGCATGCAAACTAATTTTCGAATTTGCTAATCAACATTTTGGCTTCCTCCTTGGTCGGTGGATGGAGATTATTCTTCTTCTTCTTCTTCGCTATAGATTCGGTAGAAGAAAATCGTATTATTTACCTTTTCACCTCTTGTTTGGATCATAACAGTAGTGAAGGGAAACTTCTTGCACCTTTGAAATTTTTTAACCCGAAGTTGCATTGTCTTTGGTTTGTTCTTGCATGTATCGATCGACATACTACAAGTAGTTTCGTGTCTGTGCAACTTTTGGATCATCGTCATAATTCTATTCAAGTTGTCATGTATTATGTCTTTTCATTTTAGTTTTTTTTTTCTATCTGGTAAAAACAACAATTCCATTTTATTTGAAACAATGTTAAAAGTTTAGTCTCTTAATTTTAATTGTTTGTTTCTTACATTTTGTTTTGTTCTGCCACTTTTATAAGAAACATGCCTAAGCACATTAGGTCCTAGTAGAAAATAGAAGGGCATGTAAGCTATTAATCAGCCAGTGGCTCATGTGCTAGGAAGTAAAGACAAATTAACAATCATTGGATGAAAATCTAAAGACTAGCAGGAAAAAAAATTAACTTTGATTTATAAATTTTTCAGGTAATTAGCAATAGACAACCCCGTTATAGATAGTACTCGTTTTCTGATCTAAAATACAAGTCTTTTAAGACAATGACACAGTCTTCAGTGGCGGAGCGTAGTGGGGACAATTCCGGGCCCTAGCCCCCCTTCCAAGAGGAAAATTTACCAAATACACTTACTTATCTGCTAATTGCTCTACTAATCGTCCGGCTTCTTTGATCATCCTAGCCTTTTCTATGTCATATACACTCATTTGGCCCCCCCCCCCCCTAATATTTGATTCACGCTCCGCCACTGACAGTCTTCAAGATGAACTTTGACCATTAATCTATGTGCAAACATGTTGTCTCACATAAAAAATAGTTACACACTATAAAATTAATAAATATGCAAATATGAATTTCATTGCATGGACGCTTGTAGTACTAGTTCTTTCTTTAAACTTTGAAATGTACTATGACTGGTACTAATGCTAAAATAATCTCCATTTTGGATCGGTGTAGTGTTTAACTGTACTAATTTCGCCATGCTGTCCTTGTTCTAAGTGTCTAACCACATTATATTCTATGTGCATTAGAAAATTCTACTCTAGTCGGCGCACGCGTGCATGCACTATGTTAAGCATGCGCAATCTAAATTTCCACAACAAACAGCTCATGCGTGTTCAGAACAAGGGAACATATTAGCGCGAATATGGGAGGCGTCGTATCATGACAGATAGCCGATGTTATTGTTTTTGAGAGCTTAATATATATTGATGCTCATTTGGAAGCGTCCAAAGGAGTTTCTAACCACATAGCCGGCCGTATGCAGCGGGCATCACGGTGTTCATCAACGGAGTGGCGACGGAGGTGCCACGTGGGCCGATGGACCTGCGCTCCATGTTCGGGCACGACGTGATGCTCGTCCACTCCAGCGGCGGCCTCCTCCCCGTCGACGACTACGGCGTGCTCATGCAGAGCTTGCAGATGGGCGAGAGCTACTACCTGGTCAGTACTCACTACTCAATAGCACACCGGCACACATGCTGAAAATGCATGCACATATATGATACTCCAGTAGACACATCCGATTAACATTAATTCGTGGAAAATGCGTTCTCATTGTGTTGTCTTGTAATTTCCTGATGATTGGCAGGTCGCAAGGTCAAATTAATGGAGCTGGTCGGTTGCTGATCGATGTCAAATTTCAGCTGGTCCATTCGATCTTTGGAGACGGACGCATGCATTCTGCAGGGTTTTTTCGGTTAATCTCTCGAAGCGAACAGAAGCTTCTAATTATGACATACTGTACTGTGGAGTGGAACCGGTGATTGCACGATGGATCGAGAAGCATTCAACCAGTGCACGACCAAGGCCGTCAACCGTGCATGCCATGCCTGTACGTACGTGCCTGGTCGATATAGCAGCTTATAGATATAGCGGCAATGTATACATATAGTGCACCATGTGTCCAGTCCAACATTATATATCCACCTACGTATGCATACCACTGTGAACAACATTGCAACCGATGATAGTGTGTAGCGTAGTCCTAAATTTCACCTTTGCACGTCCGAGTCATTCTTTTACCTTACATCATTCCTCTGTATTTGCTTCGTCGAAATGAATGTAACGCCAAATAATACAGCTGAGATGCATACTATTTCTGCATGGCACGTACGTACAAAAATGTTGCTGTGCATCGCCGAACCGTAGCTCGTAGGTGCAGAGATTCCCCGACGGGCGGACGTGTCGAACGGTGCCGGGAACAGGTGGGTCGCAAGTGGCGAGCTCACCGCCCCGTGCCGACCAAAAGGAGGACACCGCGTGTCAAAAAGCACACATGTCATTTTCCACTACTTTTTTCCAGCGCGCGGCCGGGTTCGGAGCTAAGCCTTGGATCTGGTGACCATGATTGACTAATCGAGCACTTGCTCCTGCTTGGGATCAGATCAGATTAACTACTATAGGTAGTGTAATCTGCCTTCCCTAGCTCATGGACTTTGGTCATCTGCAGCCTACCCTAGCCGATACATGTCGGTCGAGTGGTGCCTGTAAAAGAAAGAGTGTGGCGTGCATTATCAGTGAGGAATCTCCACCTTTCCCCACTACCATATGTGTCAGTCAAACTTAGACACTACAGAAATTCAGTAAGTAACACGCACGCTTTCGGGTCTAGCTAGTCGGAGCTTTGACTGCTTCTGCTCTCTGCCTAACATTTGGCTGCGGGGTTGCATCAAAGCTAGTTAGGATGGCCGATCGATCGACCGAACGTTATTCATTCAGAAGAGGGGAAAATGCACTGAACCTCCAATGGATCAACCAAACGTTACTCGTTCAGAAGAGGCATAAATGCAGGAGAACAAAAATCCCAACCACTGTAGTGACAGGGAGAGTGATCTGGTGACAGGCCTTTTTTACAGGCAGGTCCTTTCGAGTTCCTGCAACGAGTACCACGGTATGAGGAGCCCGTTTGGATCGTTTTTTTTTTATTGGTCAGTGACCGGGCCGTCCGGGCGGACGTATAGAGGGGTTTGGGGAGTCCGGCTGTAAATGCTTTACAGGCAGGTCCTTTCGAGTTCCTGCAATGAGTATACTACACCGTTTCTACTTTAGTGCAGGGAGCAAGCATTTTCAGGAACAAAAATATCCATTTCAGTGACAGAGCTAGCAGTTGCTGACACTTCTGCCGCGAACTGAAGAAAAGATGCATGGTGGAGCATGCACAGAAAGAGGCGCTGCACCGAGTCACTTGTCACATCTGCAAAGAGCTTACCGAACCATAGATAAAGAGGGGGCTTTACGACTTGGCAGACTTCCTGAGCTTACAGAGAGATGTTGATATAAAGGCAGCACAGTGTGTAGTAGAACAAAGACAAAGACAGGGGCGTCTCAACTAATCAGAATGCAGGCCTCAAAGGTGACCAACCACTACTAATTTGGCTTCTAGATAGATACCCATAGCTTACAACTACCACTGGTCAGTAGTCACTCAGTGCTCATCACTCATACACGCATGACATTCCAGTAGAGAAGCAGATGCATCAGCAAGTATCAAGAAATACACAGAAATGGCACTGATTTTCTTCAGAGTTGAACTTCTCATCGGTGGATTTGTGTTTCTGAACCTTGTGGATCTCAGTAAACATGCTATGTTATCATGGCCATTAAACAGAACTCAGAAAGTCAGAATACATGTATGCATTAAGCAAAGCTATTAACAATTATTATCATTGTACAACCAAACACATGCTGACGGTCTGATCATGAACCCGGTGGAGTGTTACAAGCTCTACAAGAAAATTACAGGGTAAAAAACAACACCACTATCCCGATAGTACAGTTGCGCAACATCTACATCGCCGATCAGTGCTCAGACAACATCATTTTCTTGATATAACATACTTGAATAAAAAAAAAACACGACGGAAGTTTCCGTATCACGTCGTCTCCTGGAAGGACTCAAAGCGGGATTGAGCCGCGGGGTTCGCTTGCATGACTCGAGCTGCATTGGACATTTGCTCCCTGCCACCAGATTTCGGCTGGAACGGTCTAAACATGCCACGCTTGCCGGGTTCAATCCCGAGGGTGGTCCAGATTGAACTCTTTGCAGCTTCGTCGGGGTCATCAATCCGGAGTGTCTTCGGAATCCACAAGGATTTTTCTGCCTTTTCACCACCTTGTGGATCAGAATCCCTTGGGTGTTTTCCAAGGACTGGAGAACCACTATCTGAACATGTACTACTGCTTGTGGGAGGTGCTGCTGACATACTATAATTAGGTCCAAGCCATGGCGCGCTCCATGCGCCATTAGGCCAGGGAGAAACCAATGGCCAGACGGAAGGCGGCATTAATGGGAAAGGAATGGGTGGGCCACAGAATCCTGGCATCGGCACCATTGGTGGAAAGTTCCATTGAACATTACCTCCATTGCCATTTTCTGAACAATTTGCTAGTTCAGCTGGGGATGGGCATACTGGTGCTGCCATGGCAGGAACACCATTCCATGCTGGATTCCACGGGTACACAAAAGGAGGAACGGGAAAGCATGGTATAGGAGGCATGGGAGTGACGCCATTGCAATCCCCGGTAATTCCATTTTGATGTGCACTAACTGTTCCTTTCACTGACTCAATCCGTGGATGATCTGAAGTTGTTGCTGAAGGTGGACAGGTCTGGTTCTCTCCATTTCTGGGATGTGCTGTTGAGGCAGGGTTGCTGTTCTTATTCTGCTCTTCAACTCTCAACACAGAAGCCATGGAGTTAGAGAGACTGGAATCAGACCCAAACGTAACTGCTTGTTGATTTCCTTTTATAGGCAATGGAATGAGGGAAGAATCACCTCCAGGAGCGGCTAGACTGCTTCCTGGAATCAATATACCGTTGCAATTTGTACTGGAGCTCTTACTCTTGCGCCTACCAGCACCGACAGGGAGGTTTCTCATGCTTCCACCTGCCGTCCAATACCTTTGACAACCCCTACAAAAATGCCTTGGTTGGTGGATGTTGTAATTGTTGTAGTAGCAGAACTTTGTATCCATGCTGTTACACCGAGGACATGGCAGAATCTTGTCTGGCTTCTTTAGGATCTTCTCTTTGCTTGATCCGTCACCCTCGGTCTTAGCTGCTTCCAGTCTGGATTCTGGTTCAGTCATCTCATCACCGTTGGATGTCTGGTTCTCGCACGCACCCAAACTATTAAGGCCAGAATTATTTGGTTGACTAAGATTTAAGTCATGCGGTGTGCATGACTTTTCCTCAGTGATCCTTGTGTCTCCTGTATCTTTGCATGAATCCTGATGATTAGATAAAGAGTAAGTTAAACAGGATGAATGGCAAAGTAATAAATATGTTTATCTCCGATTCAAAAAAAAAAGTATGTTTATCACAGGATAATAGAACAAACAATAACATATAAAAATCCCAGTACTGAAAGCCTTCAATAAATAAATAATATCTACGTCATTCACAAAAATGGTATTTGCTGAAATAACACACAGTTATAATACCATTTCAGCAATGAATATCTATCTTCAATGCTTTGTTATATACGGAAATATATTTTTGGCAACTAGGAAAACTTTCTTTGTGTAACATCTTATTTTGTAAGAGGCGGCGAGCTTAAAAGACGTACCAATGTCTAGTATCAGAAAACCAATTAGTTTGCTTCCAAGGGAATATGGTTGATTTGAATGGGAAACATAACTTGTTCCATTCTTGAATCTGGATGATGGCTATTGTTTTTCTTGCACTCAACATATATTTCTATGTGGCATCATTGACAGAATTTTCTCCTGATATACTACACTAGCAAGGTTTAGTACTTTAATAGCGCAGAGAGCTTAAAACCTATGGTTACCAGGAATAGCATGATGTATGCCATGGTCGAACTCCGGTTTGTTGTTCGAACTTTCAGATGTAAATTAAAATTTTCATAAGATTTTAGGAAATTTGAGAATAAGCACAGTGGGCACAAGCGAGTCCAACTGTCGTCAATGATACTATGATTGTTGCTGTGGACCAAACTAAGATTCCAGGACAGTTAAGCTCTATAGGATCAAAATCTCGGATGAAAGGTAATTGTGTATCCACGATGCAGTTGTGGTGCACAAATCAAGTAGAACCAAGGTAGGAAACTTGATATGGATTTCCATCTACCTAATCCAGAGTACTCATAGCACCCTAAAAGTGAATTTTTGCCAAAGTACGGACGGTAACTAAAGTGCGATTTGCATCAAAACAGGCAAACTTTATGAGTTTCCATTTAGATAGACTCCAAGACTAGCTAGTCCAGAGCTGCTTTATAATAGCCAGATGTACAAGAACTTGTAACCACATCAAAATCTGCTCAACTAGATAAGATGGAGAATTTGCCTATCCCTGTATGCATCCACCCAAAATTCATGTGCAGATACAATCAACTGACGGATCACACAGCTATCCTGCAATTACTAGCCATGAAACGAAACCCATAAATGATACCTTGAACTGCAAAACCAGCTACAAATCGAAAAGCTTGACATGGTCCCTATCTAACTAACCTAACCTAATCAATCGTCCCAAGAGATGCAAAATTAGCAGGGATTTGACTGGGACAAGTGCCTAGATAAGATCCAGCATACGAATAGATTACCAAACAGCTGCTACGCCGAAACGATTATGCCTTAACTTGCAGTACTGATTGGAGAATCCATAACTAACTGACATGAACTGATTGAAGCAACCACAGAGATGCAACTCCTAATAACTTTTCCAATTGCCCACACGGAAGAAGAAAAACAGAGGGCATATACTTGTGCTGCATAAAATCGCATCATTTCCTGGAATCAAATCGCAAGAGGATGAAGAACAAACAGAGCATTCGACGAAGTGAAAGGGGGAGAACAGAGTAGATTTTGAGGAGGGGAGTAGGAACTCGCGTGACTTCACCTCTGCCGGCGCCTGCGGAGGCGTACGGGGCGGCGCCACGTCGGACTCCGGCGGCTGAGGGTGTGCGGCTCCGGCGAGCTCCATATGCGGCAAGATCCGACAAGTGGAGTTGGCGACTCAGCTACAAAGGGGGAAAAGATTTGCTCCCATTTAGCCTCGCGTTCGTGCAGCCACACTACTGCACTTTTTGGGGAATTGCATTGTGGTCCTTAGCCGGATCCATTTTAATGGATGTCCCTGCTTTGCATTCATTGGAGCTTTTTCTTTTCCTATTTCACCCGGTCGTATTGTATAAACACGTGATTGTTGGTTCATAAGATAGCTAATCATTCATGGCGAGCGGTTTATAAACATGTGATGAATGGCTCATATCATCTTTTTGTTTTTACACATTAACAAGGTCCATAAGACTTCTTTGTCGGGCAATAGTTTTGATCTTTGATGAGGTTCTCATGTGTCCGTAGAGATGAATATTATTTTTTTTTGCGAGAAACTTCCAATCTATTCATCTTCAATCATGGCAGTACAACGAATACTAGAAATAATTAAAATTACATCCATATTCGTAGACCACCTAGCGACGACTACAAGCACTGAAGCGAGCAGAAGGCGCGCCGCCGTCATCGCCCCTCCATCGCCGGAGCCGGGCACAACTTGTTGTAGTAGACAGTCGGGAAGTCGTCGTGCTAAGGCCCCATGGGACCAACACACCAGAACAGCAACCGTCGCCGATGAAGATAAGTTTAGATCGGAAGGATCCAACCTGAAGACACAAGAACAAAGACGAACAAATACTGGATCCGAGCAGATCCACCAAAGACAACCACCGACCGAATCCCGTGAGATCCGCCGGAGACACACCTCCACACGCCCTCCGACGATGCTAGACGCACCACCGGGGCGGGGGCTAGACGGGGAGGACCTTATTCCATCTGCAAGAAGCCGCCGCCGTCTCGTCTTCTTGAGCCGGACACAAACCCTAACAAAACTTGAAGAAGCACAAAAAAACGGAGCCCTCCCATCGGCAAGGGCCGAGATCCACCACGCACCCATGGCCCTAAGGCCACAGGAGACGTGGCAGATTGGCGGCGCCGCCGACGGGAGGCAGAAACCCTAGCCGCCTTTTCTTGGAGGAGAGACGAAGGGATGTAGCCCGTAGAGATGAATATGATCGACTAGACTAATTAGGCATATGAACTATGCCCGTAGAGATGAACAAGATCGACTACACTAATTATGCAGATGAATGGGAGTACCAACTATCATATCGATATTGTTCTCTTTCTTCATTTGTCGCTTGATATCGATCGGCTCTACTTCCTCTTGATAGAATAGGCATTGCCGATGAGTGTTGGTTCCATTAGGTGGAAACATCAGAAGTTGCAGAATCCACAAAATTTTGAATACCAGGAGCATGATCCAGAGAACACAAAATCACACGAGGGGTTATAATCGACTCATCCCCATCCCTACAAGATTACTATGTCGTTGACTCCACGGAGGGAATTCATGATGAGGGGAATAGCAAGATACTGTAATGATCACGTCGTTCTGGTGTATCAACTTCCAAAATCTTAGCAAAAGAACATATTGTACATTTCCAAAGACTCCAAAAAACACACACACATAAATCGTGAGTTTTAACTCAAGCAAAAAATTGTACTAAAACAAAATAACCTTTTTGTGACCTATGTGAAAATGACAATTTAAAAAAAATCCGCAAATATACCTTTTTTTTGCGCAAATATACCTTTTCGTGAGTTTTATAATTATAAAGTGCTTCTAGAAGGTGGATTCCGGTGCAAAAATCCGTTCCCCGTTCTAGACGTGGGAATTATCAGGATCCATTTAGCAAAGTTGTTTCCCAGCGTAAACTTATTTGTGGTTACCAGATAGTTAGGGGGGTGTTTAACAAATGGACACATGTGGTTTACCTCACCGGGAGAGGCCGGTGGCCGGCGACTGGCGCGGCCGGTCCGGGCCCCAGTCAGCGCCCGGGGAGCGATCCTTGGCCACGAATTGCCGCGGCCTCACCGCCCAGTGGGCCCCATGTCTCGCCACGTCATTCCGCTCTCGCTGTCAATCTGAGTGTGCGGTGGGCAAAACAGCCGGGCGCACGTACCCGAAAAGCCGTCGCTGTTGCGCACCCACGCCTCCCGGAGAAGCATGTGAAGCTGTTAGCTGGGTCCAGTACAGTCTTGGGCCCACTTGCCTGTGAAGTGAGGGTGGCTTCCAGGGAGGAAAAATGGTAAAGTAAAAAACTGAGGCCGGCGAGAGAAGCTTTTGCCTTTTGAGTAGTGCCTTTTTTTGGAGCAACAACACGTGGACCTCACTCTTCCGGTGTAAAATTTGTTTTTGTTTGAGTGGTCTTTGGTCATGCAAAACTTATCAATCAAAAAGTTTTTTTTTCAAAGAAATAATTTACCAAGGATCAAGTCATTCTTTTATGGATTTGAAATTTATTTATACTAACGTATATGGCAGGAGGCTGAAAATTCTTTAGAAGGGCAACACATTTCCAGCTTGACCAACTCGACGCTGGCTGGACTCTTTATTGCTCCATGAAAAATACATTTTAGACCTTTTTGGCACAAGGAGCTGCATATGCGTCTGTATCCACACATCCGCCCTGGCATGTTAGCAACCACATGATAAAAATCTTTTTCCTGTGCTCCCAGTTCCTTAGGCGATATTATACACAGATCGCGCCATTTTTCAGCCTGCAGCTTGCACGATGGTGTATACTAATCACATGGACAGCATGTTGTTGGTCCCTCTCCATCCTTGGATGCCTAAAGAACAGATGCAGTGGCCACTTGAAAACGATGGCCTTTTTTTTTTTTTTTTGAAACAAGACGTCTGGTGATCTTGCGTACGCAGGAATTCAAGGTGCACCATGGTCAGTGCATAATGGTCATGTTTCCCATAAACCGTTCGATCATGCACTGGAAAAGCCCCCATAAACTACAAGCAACTATCACTGTATCTGGCTGAGGAACAATGAAGCATTCCGGAGAAGAGGCAAGAAACCAACAAAATTTGTGTGGTGATAAGCTTCAACGCCCCCCTCCCCCGTGTCGCCCCTCCTGTGGCGGCCCGGGGGCTGAAACCCTAGCACGCCGCCGGCCATCCACGCGACTCCCTCGCTGTCGCCGCTGCCGCCGGCCTCGGCCGCGGTGGCGGCGGGCCCCGCTCCCAAAGGGACGGGGGTCCTCCGGCCGTTTCCAACGCGTACGGTGGAGATCGGGAAGCTGGGCGGCGGCCCTGGTGCGATCTGCGGTGGCGGCGGCCGGCCGTGGCCATGAGGGTGGTGCGGCGGTCGGATGTGGTGACGGGGGGCCCTGTATCCCGGCGTCTCCTCCCCGCGGTGGCCAGATCTGGAACCCCGACGACGCTCGTCCTCGCCGCTCCTGGCGGCACTCCGGCCTCGCGGTCGCGCCGATGCGGAGGCAGGTGAGGAAGGGGAGGCCGGCGCGCTGCAGCCCGGTGTGGTTGTGGCAGGCCTGGAGTCGGCGTGGCAGCGCTCGCTACGGGCGTGGGCGTTCCCAGGTGGCCTGCGTAGGGGCACGGTGTGCTACTGCTGCTACCGGCGTGGTGCTGGGAGGAGTTGCGAGTGCTGCTCTGGATGCATATCTGCGTGGTGCAGGGCGCGTCGAGGGCGGGTTGGCGGGGCTGTTGCTGATCCAAATCCTGGTGGCCGGGTGGTGCTGGGCGTGGTGGTACAGACGGGACAGCCGGAATCGAGGGATGGGGATGGTGCAGCTGCTGGCGAAAGCTTGCTCTGACTTCGGTCGGTGCTGTCGACGGCGACGCCCACGGGCGCCGCTACCTTGCTGAAGGCGTCGTGAGGTGCAATCTCGCCTCCCCTTTCCAGAGGCTCGGGGGAAACCCTTGATCTAGGTTTTACCGGATCGGACGATGGCGACACTTTGTGTCGTGTGCCCTCTTGAGGTCATTGTCTTAGAGCAAGATCCGGCTGTGGGGAGCAGTGGTTGTGTTGGTGGCGCTGGTTGCTTCCTTCTCCTTTGGTGTTCTCCTGTTTATTGGTGTTGTCTTCCGATGAGGTTGGTGATGTGGTCTCAGTGTGCGAGCTTCTAAGGAGGGGTGGAGATTCCTTTCCGAAGCCGGCTAATGGCGAGTGTGCGTGCCTACGAAGCTATCCGGGTGTGGACTCGGCTCCATGATGCCCTTCGATATCGCCGGCGGCACCGCTGCTGTGTTGTAGCCTCGGCGGCGTGCGGCTCTTCGTCCAGGTGTGGACTCGGCTACGCGTTGCCCTTCGGCTGCGCCGGTAGCCTTGAGGTGTCATGGTTTGGTCTCGACGGATTGAAGCTTTTCGTCAACAACGGTGGAGCTTCTCGTGCATTGTGCCTCTTGTTGGTTGGTTGACGAAGGAAGCTGAAGGCCCTCCCCGAGGAGATTGTATCGTTGAGTCTTAGATTGCTGACCTTTGTCTCTCCTTTTTTGTTGTTTCTTCTGTAATCCTCTTGTCTCTTGTCTTTGTAATCTCTGTAATTTCCTGGCTCTGCCAGTTCCTCTTAATGAATGAAACGTAGCGCTGGCTACTTTTCGTCAAAAAAAAAACAATGAAGCATTCCATACCGGCAATCGGTCCCCTGATTTCCTTTTATGCTCATTTGGAACCAAAATACCACACCCAGCGGTCACCACTTTACTGGCTGCTAGCGTACAAGCGGCATATTGTCCTTTCCCGATGTAGATCCACGACACCGTTCCAAACAGGGGAAACAAAAGAGTGGTAAAAGAACACGTGATTTATACAGTGAGAGCATCTACAACCGGACTTCACAAATCCAGGCACCATACATCCACGTAATAAATCATTGTCTTGTTTATTGGATTAGGTCTAATTTTTTTGACCAAACTGTGAGTGTCAGGAGAATTACCCGCGGCTAGACCTGGCATCCCAAGGCATAACCCGGCAGGACCAAATGGCGCATAACCGGGTCACGCGTGGCATTAAACGGGCCGGCTTTCTATGGAACTGGACCTTCGAAGGAACCTGGTAAGAGAAGCAAGACCCGGCCCGGATAGACCCGGTCTGGGTAGATCAGTTCGGAAGAAAAGACCCGGATTAGGATCCGACTTATAATAGAAAATAGACTAGTTGTAACCCTACTAGGACTCTACATGTAAGCCGGCCCCTTCAACTTATATAAGGAGGGGCAAGGCACCCCAAGAGGGACAAGTTGGGAGAGATAGAAAAACTAGTAGCTCTCGAGATAGAGGTAGCAAAAGAGCACCCTTGTAATCGAGATCATCATCATCAATAGCAATCAAGCAGGATGTAGGCTTTTACCTCCACCGTGAGGGGCCGAACCTGGGTAAAACTCGCGTCTCTCGATTCCGACCAACCCCGTTCAAGCTACCATCTAGTTGCGATGGCCTCACCACTAAGTCCTTTTCACGAGGACATATGTCGTGAACAAAACCACGACAGTTGGCGCCCACCATGGGGCCAGCGCACGGTGGTGTTGTGTTCTTGGAGGGAGCTCTTTAGGGATCGAGAAGCTTGCGATTGGCCGGATGAAGGAGAGCTGGCACGAAAAGATCGCATAGGATAACCTGGCATGGGACAACCTTGGGCAGAGCCGGCGAATTCATCGGTTTATGATCAAAATCGTCATTAACTTTGGAGCTGACAGTAAGAGATTTGAGTTCAAGAGGAATTAGGTTTGCGTCTAGTGCGCCGCCGCTGCCGCTGCAAGTCGAATCCGAGAGGAGATCAATTTCCGCTACTGTTGTCGCGCGTCGCCGAGAACGACAGGAGTTCTAACAGGTCTAGGCGTCAGCACTTCCGCCGAGTTGCCGTTGCTGCTCCTGAGGGAATCTGACGTAGCTACTGCTAGTATTATTCACGAGTTCAATCGCTATTACTGGAAGCAAAGTGGCCAAAGCTACCAAGTTACAGGTAATCAAGTCGCTCCTGTTTCCCCATGAAGTCGAGAAGGACACATATCGGAACGAGAGGAATTGTTAAAGTGGTGGCATTAGCGCAAACGTCTAGGTTGCTCTCCACACTCGAGCCAAGCAGTCATCTCCATATCCGAAGACAGCCGCTAGGCGCGCGGGCACCAGATCGAGCCAAAGCCTGCAGACGTTACTACGTGTTTTTCTCAATAAATCAAAGTGGAGGGAGTACGTGTTTTTGTGGTCAATTCAGGCATCAGATTGGTTCAGCTCCCAAGACGCTGTCGGCTGTCAATGTTCCGGCCTCTCAAAAGCACCCAGTGTGCGCATTAACTATGACCAAGACCGAGGTGGTCTGTCCCTGCAAGAACCACAACTGGCCATAACCAAAACCCGCACGGGTTCATGCTGCACCATCGTCAGCCACCGGCGGATCAACTCCCGAGGCAGGACCCATGCACTTGGCAGATTCAGCCTGACACAACAAGTCCCTGCAAAGAAGTGCTACTAAGAGCATGGTTAATAGTAGAGCCAACTGCTGACTATATGGTGTTGCCATGTCATATATAGCCAACACTTATAGCCACTCATATAATAAGGTTAGCTATAAGGTGGGCTATAAGAGTACTACTTTTTCTCATCTTCTCTCTATCTCTTTCTTCATATTTATTGTATTGGCCTAGGAATCCGCATATAGCTAGGCTCTTGCATGAGAGTCCACTCCCCTTACTTTTTCATGTCTCTCTCCTCCACATAGGCAAAATTGCCAAGTGGATAGCAACATCACGTGGACCAAGTACCAAATCAAATTTGGAAGGCCACATGACCAAGTGCTAGTTTTGAATACTAAGTATAGCACAGACTTCAAAATCTGATGAATACTCCAGTCTGTTGCTGCAGCACACATGAAGCAACCTCACCGAAGTAGTACTAATTGCAGCGCACGGAATTCGAGATTTAATTGATCTACAGTATGAAGAGAGCAAAACTTTTTTTTCTACGCCTGATGTAAAAAAAAATCATCAGATCAGCCGACCTGGGCGTACATCTGCTATCTTTTTCGTCTGACTACGTCCAACATTATTTAGCACCAGCGTCCACGTTCATCCGACAAAAATACCAGGTGCCATTTGCCCTATCTATTTTTCAGTACATATTAATTCATCCGAGAACAATTACTCTGGCCTGCAACATATTTTACGCAGGACAATTATTCATTACAAAAGTGGCGTTATATTGCGAATAAGGAGCTCGTGCCAACATCATCATGCGTCAGCATCTGTCTATGCCGCTCTGCTCGACGGGCACGTGCGCAAGTCGCCGCCCCCGCGGTCCAGTCTACATCAACCCGCCGGGGCCGTGCCCGCCCGTAAGAGCTGCCCAACGGACGCGCGCAGGCCGCCGCCCCTGCGGTCCGGTCTACATCAAACCCACCGGGGCCGCGCTCGCCCGTACGAGCTGCCCAACGAACGCGCGCGGGCCGCCGCCCCTGCGGCCCGGTGTACTCCAACAATGCTGGAGCAAAAACAAAAGTCTTGCACGAAAATATTCGGAATCATGTCTTGCGCGACGTCGCTGGAGCACGCACCAGCCTCCACCCGCGCCGGGTTGCCCAATGGATAGGCGCATTGGCCTACCATCCCCGCGGTCCGGTCTAATTCACCATATCGAAAGAAACAAGTGAGCAGGCCATGGAGGAAACGTTTCCGAAAGAGCAAAGAGAGCCGGCCACAGTAGAGCCGGCAATTCAAAAGTCAGCAGCGATGAATAAGAAAAAAAAACAGAAAAGAAAATGGCCCTGGAGGAGCCAGGAGAGCCAGACCAATAGAGAATAGTAAGGAATGGGAGGACATACGACGAGCATCGCAAAGATCATCAACTCGCCATAGCGCCTCCGGCTTCAATAATTTCCAGTTTTTAGCTGTCGACTATACGCCGGTTTATGCCACAACCAAGTATATAGAATCTCAAGCCGGCTCCTCGAGTCGACTTAAGACTCGGGGGCTACACAGACAAGACTCATCAGATTTGGCTGGTTTCAACAAATACAAAAACCCCGGGTCGTTACAGGGAAGACAACCCGGTCCCGGGGGCTGCTGCCTTATTGACGAAAAAGTAAGGGTTGCCAAAGAGGACTAGCTGCCACGATGCGCAGTTCAAACATGGGCATCCTGCCGTATTGACGAAAAGAAAGGTTACCAAATAAGACTAGTCGCCGTGATGCGCAGTCTAAACATGGGTATCCTGCTCAATTATGATCAATGGAATAAAGCCGGCTTATCTGGACCCCATATGTTTTGCAGTAGTAGCTTTGTCTCCTGTATATCCTATGCTGAGCTTTTCCATGATCATATGGTCACTTGGGGGCTTCCAACTCACCGAGTTTAGCTTTCTCACCCTCTTGACCCGGCATACGCCAAATATTATTCTTGGTTATACCTGCCTGTTAGCAAGATGCTACTCCGAAAAGGTGACCCGGTGAACACCTGATGAGTCAATCACAGAGGTGACCCTGAACTCATCAAAGTTAAAACACCGGTTAAGTCATGTGAGAGCCGGCTTTCAGAGAGTTAGGACAAACCAAAAGAGGCCAAAAAGCCTGCTTCACCGAAGCAAATCAGACTCGAGCCTCGAAAGCCGGTCTTTATGTCGTGCCTCGAAAGCCGGCTTTTATTTTACAGTTTGCATTACTATAATTATCCTGTTATATAGTACGTTGCATTTATATTACAATTATTTGTACATATTGCATCTTTTTTGCAGAAATCGGCCTTCTTTTCAGAAGGGCCGGGTCTCATCAATTATTATTTTAATACAACGACAACATGAATTGCCGGGTGGCATGACAACTAGGGTTTATGGTTTTCTATTTCAATCAAAGCAAGCTTGTGAAGTCAAATACAGAGCATAAATTGCCGGGTTGCACTGCAATCACGGCCAAGGATTTCTTTCATTGCAAAAGCATCATCAGTTCACAGGCAAAATACTAAGTGCTTGATGGCATTAGCAGACTATGGAGTTTCAGCTCAAAAGCTATTACAAACCACGACCGAGCTATTTTCTATCAAGTTTTTCAAAGCAAATTCAAAACTTGCGAAGTGGTTGATGGTTGAGACCCGGCAGTTGGATCTTCCGGGTTGATGTTGGTTTGTTCTCCTCTCGAAGTTTCTTTTCTGAGCTCACTTCTTTCTTCAAGTCGGCAATTTGCGACTCGGCTGGATTCAACATATCCTACATAAGATGTTTACAACATTACATACTTTATTGGAAGTCCCGAGTCACCACAGGTTGCTGACATAGCACTTGGGGGCTAATGCATGGTCATTTATACTGGTTTCATTGAAGACCCGGCCTATCAAATAATGATGAGCCGGCCCTTGGAGGCTACTAATTGCTCCTGTCAAAATTCAAAAGTTCAAAAACACAAGCACCAATCTACTATATCAATAGTGACTCGGACCTTGGGGGCTACATCATATGATGTTTTTCTTTTCAAAGGAGAAGTAGATGTAAGTCCCGAGTCGCTGCAGGCATGCGACCCGGCACTTAGGGACTACACTACTTAGTTCAAGATCTACAAATTTTCTAAAAGTCCCAAGTTGCTGCAGGCATGCGACCCGGCACTTGGGGACTACACTACTTAGTTCAAGATCTACAAATTTTCTAAAACCCAAGTTGCTGCAGGCATCCGACCCGGCACTTGGGGGCTACACAGTCAAGATATTATTTTTATGCAAAGCACCAAGTCATCATGAACTGAAACTCGGAGCTTGGGGGCTACAGGTAATATGGAGATAAAAAACAAAAGAACACTTTGAAGCTGTCAATTTTGAAGCGAGCCGGGTTTCATTTTCTTGGTGGAGGCTTGCCAAGTTCATCTCCTCCAAGTTATTCATAGAAGGCCCAGAAGCATTGAAGGTCGACTCAACATCAGATGGATTTCTTATTTCCCAATATTTCTATCAAGACGAAGCACTGAAAACCGACTCAGCATCAGATGGGTTATTTTTCTCAATATTTTCTGCGGGGACCCAGTGTCAGCAAGTTGATTGCGAAGCCAGAATGTTGATATGACAAAGCAAACCAGATTTTTCCAGGAGCTGGTTCATTGAATAAATCGGCCATTTGAGCAAGCCGGTCCTTTAACGTATTAATTATTCTTATTTCAGGAGCTTAGCATGAATAAATTCAAGCTAACCCGGGGGCTAATGTCGGGGGTGAAAGATCATGGATGTCTCCTAGAAGGGGGGTGAATAGGCGCTTTAAAATAATTACGGTTTAGGCTTGAACAAATGCGGAATAAAACTAGCGTTTAATTTGTCAAGCACAAAACCTACAACAACTAGGCTCACCTATGTGCACCAACAACTTATGCTAAGCAAGATAAACAACTAAGTGATAGCAAGATATAACATGAAACACTATGGCTATCACAAAGTAAAGTGCATAAGAAAAGGGCTCGGGTAAGAGATAACCGAGGCACGCGGAGACGACGATGTATCCCGAAGTTCACACCCTTGCGGATGCTAATCTCCGTTTGGAGCGGTGTGGAGGCACAATGCTCCCCAAGAAGCCACTAGGGCCACCGTAATCTCCTCACGCCCTCGCACAATGCAAGATGCCGTGATTCCACTAAGGGACCCTTGAGGGCGGTCACCAAACCCGTACAAATGGCAACCCTTGGGGGCGGTCACCGAACCCGTACACTTTGGCAACCCTTGGGGGCGGTCACCGGTACCCGTCAAATTGCTCGGGGCGATCTCCACAACCTAATTGGAGACCCCGACGCTTGCCCGGAGCTTTACACCACAATGATTGAGCTCCGAGGCACCACCAACCGTCTAGGGCGCCCAAGCACCCAAGAGGAACAAGCTCTAGGGTACCAAGCACCCAAGAGTAAAAAGCTTCTCAAACTTCACTTCCACGTATCACCGTGGAGAACTCAAAGCGATGCACCAAATGCAATGGCAAGGGCACACGGAGTGCCCAAGTCCTTCTCTTCCAAATCCCACCAAAGCAACTAATGCTAGGGAGGAAAATGAGAGGAAGAACGAAGAAGAGAACACGAAGAACTCCAAGATCTAGATCCAAGGGGTTCCCCTCACATAGAGGAGAAAGTGATTGGTGGAAATGTGGATCTAGATCTCCTCTCTCTTTTACCTCAAGAACTAGCAAGAATCATTGGGGGGATTGAGAGATAGCAAGCTCGAAGAAGGTCAACAAATGGGGGAAGAACACGAGCTAAAAAGATAGAAAACCATTGGGAAAGAAGACCCCCTTTTATAGGAGGGGGAAAATCCAACCGTTATGCCTTCAGCCCGTGCATAAGCGGTAGTACCGCTCGGGTGAGTGGTACTTCCGCTTGCACGGAAGTTCCGGCTATATGCGTTCAACTGAACAAGTCAGGGAGGCGGTAGTGCCGCCGGAGCGGTACTACCGCTCCCACCAGCGGTACTACCACGTAGTGTTGAGCAAACGGCTAGAACAGCGGTAGTAGGGGAGGGCAGCGCGGTAGTGCCGCACGGGGCGGTACTACCGCTGGGAACTACCGCTCTACTTCCGCTCGAAGGGTAGAGCAAGTCCAGAAGCCAAAAACAAGCGGTAGTGCCCGCGGCATTGGAACCACGGAAGTACCGCTGCCCAGGGTGGTACTACCGCTAGAGAGCTTCAAAATAGCCCAAGCAAACAGATGGAAGCAGGAAAACCAGAACTGCCATAACTTCTGCATATGAGCTCCGAATTGAGCAAACTCAAGCTTGTTGGATAGATGATGACAAAAACTAGTAAGAAGTGGCAGGGGGAGTATGCCTAAGATATATAGGAGTGAAGCCTCCATCGGTGAAGAACCGGCATAAACTCCAACATCAAAAACATCATAGAAAATGCATATGAACTCCGTTTTCGATGAACTCGAGCTTGTCATGAAGATGACCATAAGCTCTGAAACTCACAAAGAGAAACACCAAATAAGAACCAAGAAAGATGATGCAAGGATGCAATGGTTTGAGCTCTCTACGAACGATACGATCAAGCTACTCATACGAGAGCCCCCCTTGATAGTACGGCAATCGATCCTATAACCCAGTCTCCAAACTACCACCATGAGACCGGTAAAATAGAAAACCTATCAAGGGCAAACCTTTGCCTTGTGCATAGTCCACTTGAGCTAGATGATGACGATCTTGACCTCCTCAAGTTGGACCACCTTTCTTGATTGCACCGGCTCGATGAAGACTAGTAGATTGATCCCCCATACTCCACTTTGGGTGAGCCACTCTTCGGCACATCTTCACAAGTCCATTGTCACCACAATGGACGGCAAGATTCAAGCATGATCTCTTCGTGATGCTCCACTTGAACTTGCACACCGCAATCTTGATGACGATCACCACTTGATGTCATCCTCCATGGGTTGTATGATATCTTCCTTTTGATGCACGCCCATGGAAACAAACCTAACCCCACAAAGAACTCTCGCATAAAACATGGGTTAGTACACAAAGCGTAATGGACAATGCTTACCATACCGTGAGATCATTTGATCCCACTCGGTACATCTTCTACGCTTTGTGTGTTGATCAACTTGAATCACTCTTCATATTTAGTCTTGATCAACCTTAAATCTTTCCAATTCTCTTCATTAAGATGATGTCTTGAAGGTAAACATGAATGTCCACACAATCTTCTTCTTCAAGACATGCTTGCAATAGGCTCATCTCTTACATGACCAATCTTTGGATAACTCCATGAATAACCACCTTGGCCATCTCAAAATCTCCTTGAAACCAACAAATGTACTTCAAGAAAAGCCTATGGACAAACCCTTCAAATATAACTCAAGGCAACCATTAGTCCATAGGGATTGTCATCAATTACCAAAACCAAACATGGGGGCAGCGCATGTTCTTTCAGGGGGAATTACCCGCGGCTAGACCTGGCATCCCAAGGCATAACCCGGCAGGACCAAAGGGCCCATAACCGGGTCACGCGTGGCATTAAACGGGCCGGCTTTCTATGGAACTAGACCTTGGAAGGAACCTGGTAAGAGAAGCAAGACCCGGCCCGGAGAAAAGACCCGACCTGGGTAGATCAGTTTGGAAGAAAAGACACAGACTAGGATCCGACTTGTAATAGAAAATAGACTAGTTGTAGTCCTACTAGGACTCTACATGTAAGCCGGCCCCTTCAACTTATATAAGGAGGGGCAATGCACCCCAAGAGGGACAAATTGGGAGAGACAGAAAAACTAGTAGCTCTCGAGATAGAGGTAGCAAAAGAGCACCCTTGTAATCGAGATCATCATCATCAATAGCAATCAAGCAGGATGTAGGCTTTTACCTCCACCGTGAGGGGCCGAACCTGTGTAAAACTCGGGTCTCTCGATTCCGGCCAACCCCGTTCAAGCTACCACCTAGTTGCAATGGCCTCACCACTAAGTCCTTTTCACAAGGACATATGCCATGAACAAAACCACGAAAGTGAGCGTGAAACTTTACGAGATAAAATAAAATTACAGTAGCACTAAGTGTGTTCAATATCCTTACGGGGAAAAAGGATAACCAAAGGAGTGAATAGGGATTTCGTTTTATCAACAACGAAGAGTGGCGTTTCCTTCTTCTTCACAAAATATGCCTAAAATTCAAGGGAATACAAGAAATAGGATAGGGTCCTTTACTACGGTTTTTGGGGCTAAAAACACTTTTGCCATGAAACGGGAAATACTATGTTATTTCCTCTTCTTATATTACTGCTTTTCATTTTGGACGTGTTCGGGCGCTTCACGGATAGTGTCTCATTTCTTTGACATTGCAACCAAAGTCCTCATATCTTGATCCTCATATCCGTACTACTACATACAACTTTGAAATTCATCTAAGTACATAGCTAACTATCTACTTGTTATCTCAATGGCATCCTTGCCGGAGCCATCGGCCTCATGGTCACTTCGACGGGGCGAAACTCCGGCGTGTCAAACCCCGTCCGTGAAGAGCTGCTCACTCTCCATTTCCACCTCGTGGAGGAAGCGGCGGTTCGCCGCCACCTCCGCCTCGGATTGGATGAACTCGAGGATGGCATGTTGCCCCGCCACCTTCTCTGCTTGGCCAACCTTGAACTCCTCCAGCGCATCTTCCAAGCCAAATTCAGCCTGCTTCGGCGCCAAATCTACCTCGCCCTTCTCCTTCTCTTCATCCCACGGTGCCACCTCCTCCATCTCCTCGTTCGGCGCCTCCTCCTCCTCCATCTCCACGCGCGAGTGCCTCCTGCTTCGACGCCGCATCCTGCTCCTCTTCCTTCTCAGGAGAGTCCAGAGGCAAGCCGACTGCAATGTGAGTGGTGCGCAATGCCTCCATCTCCGCTGAGATCTCCACCCGGCGCTACGGGGACAATATCTTGTAGTAGGTAATCCTATGGCAAACCATGGTTACTGACAGATGGCGAGGTTGAAGCGGAATAGGGCGCAGTCGGGGTCGGGGTGGCGGCGCAGACTACAGGTTGACAGAGGAAATGTGGGCGTCTAGGGTTGCGAGGCTCGCTGCCCGGCTTAAATAGCCCGATTTGGCCCCTCGGGCATCGCGTCGGAGCGGCGACATGAATGCAGACCGGTGAGCTCCCGTCGGATCGATGGGTTTCTACGTGTATCTATGTGGGCCACACCCATCAGTCTGACATGGTGGACACATCCGGGCCTCCCCATATCTGCCCCAGATATGGGCTGGGTTCGGGGGTACTTGACAACCCGGACGTGTACAACCAGTTTGAGGAGGCAGTTGGGTGGCATTTCTGTGAGTGGTCATTGATGGGTCACCTGCCGGGTCGATATGAGGGTTCTGGCTGTAGATGCTCTGACTCTTGGTTGGTCATTCACCCTGTTAAAGTAATCAGCTCTACTCTATCATTCATAGTCCTTTTGTGCGGCAGCCATGACTGCATCAGACAAAGGTCCAATATCTAATTGTAAGGGCATCTCCAACGCACATCACCAAATTTTTGTTTGTAAATGTTCACGGTCACGTTCAAACTGGATGGCTAGGATAACAACTTGGTACTTGATACGTCCAACGTATCTATAATTTTTTAATGTTCCATGCTATTATATTATCAATCTTGGATGTTTTATATGCATTTATATGCTATTTTATATTATTTTTTGGGACTAACCTATTAACCTAGTGCCTAGTGTCAGTTGTTGTTTTCTGCTTGTTTTTGGTTTTTTCAGAAAATCAGTACCAAATGGAGTCCAAACGCTACGAAACTTTTTGTTGATTTTTTTCTAGATAAAAAAGACCCTAGAAGCTTCAGGAGGAGACCAGAGGACAAACGAGGAGACGGCAAGGCAACAGGGCGCGCCTAGGGGGGCGCCCTGTTACCTTGTGGGCCCCTCGAGGCTCCGTCTGACCTAATTCCACTTCTATAAATTCTCAAATACTGGAAAACCAATAGAACCACCCCGAATAACTTTTCCGCTGCCGCAAGCTTCTGTTCTCTTGCGATCCCATCTGGAGGCCTTTTCCGGTACTCTGCCGGAGGGGGAATCGTTCACGGAAGGCTTCTACATCATCCTTGCTGCCCCTACCGATGATGCGTGAGTAGTTCACCACCGACCTACGGGTCCATAGCTAGTAGCTAGATGGCTTCTTCTCTCTCTTTGACCTTCAATACAATGTTCTCCTCGATCTTCTTGGAGTTCTATTCGATGTAATCTTCTTTTGTGGTGTGTTTGTTGGGATCCGATGAATTGTGGGTTTATGATCTAAATATTCATGAGAAGTAATTGAGTCTTTTCTGAACTTTATTATGCATGATTTTTATAGCTTTGTATTTCTCTCCGATCTATCCGTTTGGTTTGGCCAACTAGATTGATTTATCTTCAGCGGGAGAGGTGCTTTGTAATGGGTTCAATCTTGCGGTGCTCTATATCCCAGTGACAAAGTAGGGGACAAGACACGTATTTGTATTGTTGTCATTAAGGGTAAAACGATGGGGTTTATTCATATTTATTGGGTTTACTTTGTCTACATCATGTCATCTTGCTTAAGGCATTACTCTGTTTTCATTAACTTAATACACTAGATGTATGTTGGATAGCGGTCGATGGGTGGAGTAATAGTAGTAGATGCAGGCAGGAGTCGGTCTACTTGTCTCAGATGTGATGCCTATATACATGATCATTGCCTTGAATATCGTCATAACTATGCGCTTTTCTATCAATTGCCCAACAGTAATTTGTCTACCCACCATATGCTATGTGTTCGAGAGAGAAGCCTCTAGTGAAAACTATGGCCCCAGGGCCTACTTTACATATAAAAAGAAAACCAAAATATACTTGCTGCAATTTATTTACTTTTATTTTGTTTTGCAATTTATCTATCTACCACTACAAGATTTAATCCTTGCAATTAATGAGTTCAAGGAGGTTGACAACCCTCTTGCCCGCGTTGGGTGCAATTATTTGCTTTTGTGTGTGCAGGTGCTGTTCACGAGGCATTGCGTGATTCTCCTACTGGTTTGATAACCTTGGTTCTCACTGAGGGAAATACTTATCTCTACTGTACTGCATCTCCTCTCCTCTCCTCTCCGGGGAAAATCCCAACGCAGCTCACAAGTAGCAGTACCACATTTGAGCCAGGTCACAAGGAACAACCAATTTTGCGCCTAACCAGTAACGTGGAGCACTAATCATCGAATTTGCTTGCGGAAACAGTGAAACAGACAGGTAGGCCCCACCTGTCGGGCCGATGTGGCGGGCAGTGACAGACCCATTAGACGGCGACAGACTACCGTCTTCGAGCGCCCATTTAGGGCAGCGGCCCAACTTCCCTCCCGCATTCTGTTCGTTTCCCGCGCATCCGATGGCGAGCTCGACACGCGACGGCGGCCATGGACTCGATGGAGGCGACGCGAGATCCTCCGATGGTGGAGGCGATGGTTCAAAGCGGTGAGGTCCATCGAGATGTTCGGCCCCGAGCCTGGCGGCGTCTGCGACCTCGATTCAGAATCCGGGAAGGAGAAGTTGTCGTCGTCGCCGTGCGAAGTGCACAAGGCGTGTGCTGAGGTGGAGACGAAGAAGTCGACGGAGCGGTCGTCCCGTACGCTCCCTCACCACCGAGGTACACCTCTTCCCTCTCTTCTCTTTAGCTGGAGGACCTCCTTTGCCTGCTCAATTTACTGCAGAAAGGTGGGGTTAGGGTTAGTTCATGTACTTTTCAGTTAATGGTAAATCAAATCCTGGCTCTGTTGTCGATTTGAAGAGGCCTTCGATTTGAATGCCTTACTAGGGTTAGTTGAATTTGTTTGTGAATCTGTATTAGAATCCCCTTCTTTAGAAATTTAAATTTGGATACTACACCGAAAGTGTCCGTTTGAATGCAACATTTGTGGTTGTGTATTTGTGCTACTTCACATGAAATTTTTGAATGTCAGGGAATGTTTTAGAAATTTTTAATTGTGCTACTACGCTGAAATGCACTGCTGGTGTTTGTGCTCGTGTTAGTAAATTTGCTCATATTTCTGCTACTGAGTACATATATTTTATTGCTTTAGGGATGAAGATTTGTGGTCAATATATATTCAGTTTGAAGGGAAAAGGTACATACACACCAAGATGGACCAGAGTGATATTACTCTTTTTTTGAATAAAATAAGGGCCTTCCCTTCCGATTTCCATTAGGAGAAACCATCTGGTTCGATAGTAGAGACCATTACTGCAACGAGAGATGTTACTTTGGGTACCTTGATGTTAACAATGATTAGAAATGGCTATGGACTATGTGATAGTCTGTGTTATATGAAAGAGAACAATTCAATTCATGAGATGATTAGGAAGTTTGGATGCACCCAAGTGTTGAATGCACATAAGTGCGTCATTTGTTACCACCAGAGAATATGTGAGTGACCTTTGCAAAAGGTACCACTTAGGACCTGGTCGGTAGTGCTCCGGCTCCGAACTCCACCAACTCCGAACTCGGAGTTGGGCCGAACGGGGTAAGGGCATCTCCAGCACCGACCCTCAAACCACCAGCAACCGTCCGGACTGTGCGATCTGGACGTGTTTTGCCATCCAACGTGGGCCTGCATCGGTCTGCCGACCGGTCCGGACGCACTTTTTCTCGCAAACCGGAGACAAATTGGGGGGTGGGGGCTTTGTGGGCGTCTGGACCGGTGCCACACCCATGTTTGACTAACCTGGCCCACCAAAAACCCCTCTCGCACCCACGCGCGTTCCCGCCCCAAGCCAGTTGCCCACATTCACGCCGCTCTAGAGCGGCCGCTTCGCATTGACACCGACCCAGGGCGGACTCAGTCTCAAACGTATCTATAATATTTGATTCTTTAACGCTATTATATTATCATTCTTACATACTTTGGCCATCATTTTATATCATTTATATTATTTTTCTGGACTAACCTATTAATTTAGTGACCAGTGCCAGTTCCTGTCTTTTTGCATGTTTTTGGTTTCGCAGAAAATCCCTATCTAGGAAGGTCCAACCACGATGAAATTTTATGAGGATTTTTTATGGAAAATAAGAAACCCTAGAAGCTTTGGGAGGTGACCGGAAGATGGACTAGGGGGCCACAAGCCAGGGGGCGCCCCCTGGGGGGTAGGGCACGCCGACCAGGCTTGTGGGCCCCCTGCTGCTCCGTTTGCCCTAATCTCTGGCCTATAAATTCACATATATTCCAAAACCCTCGAAGCGAGACCCAAAACAATTTTATCGCCGCCTCAAGCCGTTGTTTCGATGCGATCCCATCTGGAGCCCTATTCTGGCACTCTGCCGAAGGGGGGGGTCATTGGGGAGGCCATCTTCATCAACCTTGCTGCCTCCATGATGATGTGTGAGTAGTTCTTTCAAGACCTACGTGCCCATAGTAGTAGCTAGATGGCTCTCTCTCTCTCTCTCTCTCTCTCTCTCTCTTGATCTTCAATACAACGATCTCTTCGAAGATCCATCCCATGTAATTCTTGTGGTGTGTTTGTTGGGATCCGATGAATTATGGATTTATGATCACATTGAATTTATTTGAATCTCTTGAAGTTTCATTGCTGCGTAATTTTATAGCTATGTATGCTTTCCGATCTATGAGTCATCTCTGGCTAAGATAGATGAGTAGTTCTTCAGAGGGAGTGGTGCATAGTAGTGGGTTCAATCTTGTTTTGATCTTGTCCAGTGACAAAAAGGACGAAGGCACATATTGTATTATTGCTACTAAGGATAAAATGATGGGGTTAATCTTATTGCTAGGTTTTCTTCTGTCTACATTATGTCATCTTGCTTATTGTGTTACTCTGTTTCTTGCAAACTTAATACTTTGAGATGCATGCTGGATAGCGGTCTTGGGGTGGATGAAAGGACCACAATGTCGCCTAGAGGGGGGTGAATAGGCATTTTAAAAACTTCTACCAATTTGGCTTTATCCTAACACGGAAATAAACTAAGAGGATATTTTTCAAGCAAAATCCTAAATATACTAGGCTCAACTAAGTGCACCAATAACTTAATCTGAACAAGATGAGCACAACAAGTATACTAACAAGCACAAGTAAGTTACACAAACTTACTTGAGCAATATCACAAGATATGGAAGTGTATGACACAAGTTAGCAATTCACACTAATCACAAGATATATCAATAATAGCAAGTATGAACTACGGAACATAAAGTGGGGGCCTAAATAATCTCTACAAGGAAATAGCCAACACAATACAATGAGCACAACAAGAGATAATGAATGTAAGGTCAAGAGACCAAAGTAAACCACAAGTAAGGAGTTAGGGTTAGGGATAACCGAAGTCACGAAGACAAGGATGTATCCTGATGTTCACTTCCTTGGAGGGAAGCTAGTCATCATTAGAGAGGTGGATGTTACCACGAAGGCACACCAACGCCACGAAGGCTCACCCTATTCTCCTTGAGATATCACCACGAAGGAGACTCCCAACCACTAGTGGTAGACCTTGAGGTGGCCTCCAAATCTTCACAAACTTTCCGAGGGACAAATCACAAGTTGATTCCTCACTGGAGCACCCCTACTGCTTAGGAGTCTCCAACCTCCAAGAGTAACAAGATCAAAGGGAAATGCTCAAGACTTGCTCAAATCACAAATTGCTTTGGTCAAAAGAGGGAGATGGAGTGGATATATCAGTGGTTGAAATCTCTCTCAATAACTCTCACAAATCTCTTCGGGGTCTAAGATTTGGTGTAGGAGGAAGTGATAGGGAGCCTTTTGTGTTCTAGGGTTCATATGAGTGTGCTGCTCAACCCCTCCATGAAGTGGTGAAGGGGTATATATAGTGTGGCCCCAAAACTAGCCGTTTGAGAGTAAAAGGCTATGTCGGGCCGGACATCCGGGCTGAGGCCGGACATCTGGCGGCTGAGAAGTGTGCACATGAACACAGAAAAATAGGTTCAATGTACAGGGCCCGGACATCTGGCAGAAGCCCAAACATCTGGCCTAAGCGGCCCAGCTACTGAACCCCCCAAGCCGGATTTTTGGAAGGGTTTCGTACATCCAGGGAGTCCCGGGAGCCCATACATCCGGCCAAGTCTCGGGCATCCAGCGAACACAAAAACTGTAGATGCCCTGATAGTAAAACATGCATAACTTTCTCATACGGACTCCGATTTTGATGATCTTGGGCCCATTTTGAAGCTATAAAAAAACTCCAAGTCCTCACATAGATAACCACCCAAGATCAACCAAAATGGAGGATGCAAAATATGTAAATCTTATATAATAGAATTTGGGAACCCTTTTTGGCTTTGGATTTTACTTTGATATATATGATAGGAGTGGAATTGTTTATAGAAGATGTTGACTTGAGCAAATCCATCACGAACCCCTTTGATCCCCTCTTAATAGTGTGGGATCCCTATAACTCAAGAAACATAAAAGAGCTACACAAGATAGCTCCCAGAAATCCATTCTTGGGCATATATCTTTTTCGATGGTCGTTGATCCATGCAACTACAACCAAAGGAACTAATACCTTTGAATTGAGAATTCCACTTGATCTTGAAGTTGACATTTATTCTTGGGTCAAGATGGTAGTATAACCTTGATCACAACATTTGGTGAGGACTTCAAATAGCTCCCCCATAAGCCATGCGGGAAGCATTTCATTATATTCCATCTTCACAAGTCCATCATGTGATCATCCACAAGCTTCAAGCATGTAATCCTTTCGGATGCTTATCTTGATATTGCCCTTGTCAACCATGATCATCATCACTTGATGTCATCCTCTCATGGACACTTGGAATCTTTCTCTTGATGCAAGCCCATGAGAAACATCATACCACAAGATCCCATGTGGTACATCATTTTTGCTTGTGTGTTGACCACCTTTGAATTCAAATTTCAATCTTAATGTTGGCCAACATTTATCTTTGCTCAATGAGTATGAACTCTTCACTATGCTATATTGTTTCAAGACATGATCACCAATATCTCAATTCACCATGACCATATCAATTTTCTCCATGAATATCATATTGATCATCACTTGCTCGCTTTCATTCTCGAACATAATCTCTTGAGAGGCATAATGAATTCTTCACTTGAATTACTTGCTTCAAGACATAATCACCCATGACTTAACATATGAGCTCACCATGATCCTATCTTCAAGCCATATGTAGAATTCTTCTCTTTAATCAGTCTCTCAAGATCTTGATCCATCATGGCTCAACCCATATATATCACATCTTGTTCGTCACATGGAATTCATCTTGACCATATTTGATTCAATCACTGAGCTCAATCTTGATGCACAACTATATGTATATGGCATTCATTTCGAATCCATCCAGTCTCCTTCTTGCGTCACTGATACGTCTCCAACGTATCTGTAATCTTGATTGTTCCATGCTATTATAGTATCAATCTTGGATGTTTTATATGCAATTATATGCCATTATATATCATTTTTTGGGACTAACCTATTAACCTAGTGCCCAGTGCCAGTTGTTGTTTTTTTGCCTGTTTTTGCCTTTTCAGAAAATCATTATCAAAAAGAGTCCAAACGGAGAAAAAACTTTGGATTAATTTTTTTTGGACCAGAAGGGACCCACGAAGCTTCGGGAGAACACCAGAAGAGCCACGAGGGAGCGACAAGCTCGGGAGGCGCGCCCTGGGGGGTAGGGCACGCCCCCCAGGCTTGTGGGACCCTCGTGGCACCTCTTGACCTAATTCCAACGCTATGAATTCCCAAATATTCCCAATATACCAGAGAGACAGAAGAGAAAACCTTTTCGCCACCGCAAGCCTCTGTTCTTCCGCAATCCCATCTGGAGGCCTTTTCCGGTACTCTGCCGGAGGTGGAATCGAGGGCTTCTTCATCAACCTTGCTACCCTTCCGATGATATGTGAGTAGTTTACCACATACCTACGGGTTCATAGCTAGTAGCTAGATGGCTTCTTCTCTCTCTTTGATCTTCAATACCATGTTCTCCTCGATGTTCTTGGAGTTCTATCCGATGTAATCTTCTTTTGCGGTGTGTTTGTTGGGATCCGATGAATTGTGAGTTTATGATCAGATTATTCATGAGAAATATTTGAGTATTCTCTAAACTCTTTTATGCATGATTTTTATAGTTTTGTATTTCTCTCTGATCTATCAATTTGGTTTGGCCTACTAGATTGATTTATCATGCAATGGGAGAGGTGCTTTGTGATGGGTTCAATCTTGCGGTGCTCAATCCCAGTGACAGAAAGGGACATGACACGTATTTGTATTGTTGCCATTAAGGATAAAAAGATGGGGTTTAATCATATTGCTTGAGTTTACTTTGTCTACATCATGTCATCTTGCTTAAGGCGTTACTCTGTTTTATACTTAATACCCTAGATGCATGCTGGATAGCGGTTGATGGGTGGAGTAATAGTAGTAGATGCAGGCAGGAGTCGGTCTACTTGTCTCGGACGTGATGCCTATATACATGATCATTGCCATGAATCCGTCATAATTATTTGCTTTTCTATCAATTGCCCAACAGTAATTTGTTTACCCACCGTATGCTATGTGTTCGAGAAAGAAGCCTCTAGTGAAAACTATGGCCCCCGGGTCTACCTTTATCATATATTAAAATCCAAAAATACCTTGCTGCAATTTATTTACTTTTATTTTCTTGTGCAATAGAATTAGGTCAATATTAAATATGAATCAATTTACAACAGTACTTAAAGTTTAAGATTTATTTGTTATACTAACGGATCTCACGAGGTTTTGATACGTCTCCAACGTATCTATAATTTTTGATTGTTCCATGCTGTTATATTATCAATCTTGGATGTTTTTATACGCATTTATAGCAATTATATATCATTTTTGGAGACTAACCTATTAACTTAGTGCCCAGTGCCAGTTGCTGTTTTCTGCCCTGTTTTTATTTTACAGAATATCAATACCAAACGAAGTCCAAATGCCACGAAACTTTTTGGAGATTTTTTTCTGGACAATACCAACACTAGAAGCTCCGGGAGAGGACCAGACGCCAGAGGAGGTGGCCACGAGCCACCAGGGCGCGCCTGGGGGTGCAAGCGCGCCCTGGTGCCTCATGGGCCCACCCCAGCTCCGTTTGACCTAAATCCAGCACTATAAATTCCCCAAAAATCAGAAACCCTCAGGGGAGTCCACGAAATACTTTTTCCGCCGCCGCAAGTTTCTGTTCCAGAGATATCCCATTTGGAGGCCTTCTCCGGTACTCCGCCGGAGGGGGAATCGATCACGGAGGGGCTCTACATCAACCTTGCTGCCCTTTCGATGATGCGTGAGTAGTTTACCATAGACCTTCGGGTCCATAGTTAGTAGCTAGATGGCTTCTTCTCTCTTTTTGATCTTCAATACAATGTTCTCCTCGATGTTCTTGGAGTTCTATCCGATGTAATCACTTTTTGCGGTGTGTTTGTTGGGATCCGATAAATTGTGAGTTTATGATCAGATTATCCATGAATATATTTGAGTCTTTGCTGCACTCTTTTATGCATGATTATTATAGCCTCGTATTTCTTCTCCGATATATTGATTTGGTTTGGCCAACTGAGTTGATTTATCTTTCCATGGGAAGAGGTGCTTTGTAATGGGTTCGATCTTGCGGTGCTCAATCCCAGTGACAGAAAGGGACATGACACGTATGTATCGTTGCTATTAAGGGTAAAAAGATGGGGTTTATTCATACATGAGTTTATCTTGTCTACATCATGTCATCGTTCTTAAGGCGTTACTCCGTTCTTTTATGGACTTAATACACTAGATGCATGCTGGATAGCGGTCGATGGGTGGAGTAATAGTAGTAGATGCAGGAAGGAGTCGGTCTACTTGTATTGGACGTGATGCCTATATACATGATCATTGCCTTGGATATCATCATGATTATTTGCTTTTCTATCAATTGCCCAACAGTAATTTGTCTACCCACCGTATGCTATTTTCTTGAGAGAAGCCTCTAGTGAATACTATGGCCCCCGGGTCTATCTAAATCATATTACTAAAACCCTAAAAATATTGCTGCCATTTTCTTTTATTTATTTTATTTTGTATTTTTGTTTCTATCTATCTATCTATCTATCACATACAATTTAATCTTGCAATTAACCACCGAGGGATTGACAACCCCTCGTTTGCGTTGGGTGCAAGGATTTGTTGTTTGTGTGCAGGTGCTGCTAACGAGGTGTTGCGTGATTCTCCTACTGGTTCGATAACCTTGGTTTCATAACTGAGGGAAATACTTATCTCTACTGTGCTGCATCATCCCTTCCTCTTTGGGGAAAATACCAATGCAAGCTACAAGTAGCAGGAAGAATTTCTGGCGCCGTTGCCGGGGAGACATCATCAACATCTATCAAGTACCTTTGCATAAACTCTCATCTCCTTGCATTTACTTTATTTGTCATTTGCCTCTCATTTTCATCTCCCCCACTTCTAAAAAGTTTTTACAAAAACAGAAAAATATTTTATTTGCTTGCTTGCTTTTATTGCCATGTGCCTTCTATTTGCTTGCATCTTCGCTTGCTAAAAATCTATTGATATGGATCCTCATCCACTTGCTAATCTTTTCAAAAGATCCAATTATAATGAACCAATTGCTAGTGATTTGAGTGCTCTTGATTTTCTCTATGAAGTTTTGCATGAAAATCATGAATCTGAAAATTGTGATGAAGTGTTAGAAGAAGAAATTTATAAAGTGATTCATGATAGCTCCTTGATTGAAAAGCATGATTGCAATGTTGTTACTATAAATTTTATTAATGTGAATTGTGCTAATAATATGCAAAACTACAAGCTTGGGGATGATAATTTTGTTACGTCCACTACTGATTGCAATGATCATGATTGGGGTGATAATGCTTCTTATGATCTTGATAATTTAATTAATCCTCATGCTGAATATGATAATAATATTTACAATAATAATCTTGGAAGAGTGTCAACTTTAGGTAAAAATAATCCCACACATTTGGAGAGTGTTCAATCTTATGAAATTTTTGATAAAAGTGGGTTTGGAGAGGTCATGACCTTATTTGATGATAATCCCACTATTTTGGAAGAGTGTCAACTTTTCATGCATATGGATCGTGAAGAGAAAATTTTATATGATAGCTATTTTGTTGAATTCGATTATGATCCTACATGTAATTATTATGAGAGAGGAAAATATGATTGTAGAAACTTTCATGTTACTAAATTGCCTCTCGATATGTTGAAATTATTAATGCTTCATTCTTCCTATTTGCATATGCTAGATATTGCTTGTCTTGATAATTTGTTTTCCTATAAAATGTCTATGCACAGGAAGTATGTTAGACTTAAATGTGTTTTTCATATGCTTCATGATGCTCTCCTTGTGTTTCATTTATTATCTTTCGTATGAGCATCATTGAAATCTCAAGCCTATTTAATGGCTATAAAGAAAGAGCTTGTTGGGAGGCAACCCAATGAATAAAATAATTTTTTTATTTGTTTCTGTTATTGTGTGTTTTCACAATTATGCTACTGGTATGATTGTGTTTTTGTGTTTTTAATTAGTGTTTGTGCCAAGTAAAGCCTTTAGGATGATTTGGAAGATAGTATAATTGATGCTGTTTGGAAAACAGAAAGTTTTGCGTCCAGTGCCCGAATTTTGTTTCTGTACTCGAGTGTCAAAAAAATCTGAAATTTTTACACAGTATTGGTATATGAATTTCCCACGTTTTCATAAATTTTCAGATTTTTTGGAGTTACAGAAGTATGGCTTTTAAATAGATTCCTACAGACTGTTCTGTTTTTGACAGATTCTGTTTTTGATGTGTTGCTTGCTTGTTTTGATGGAACTATGCATTGTATCGGGGGGTATAGGCCATGGAGAAGTCAGAATACAGTAGGTATAATGCAAAAATAAAATATGAATGGGTTTGAAACAGTACCTAAAGTGATGATTTATTTTGTTATTCTAACGGGTCTCACGGAGGTTTTGTTGAGTTTTGTGTGATTGAAGTTTTCATGTTTTGGGTGAGATCACGATGGATGAAGGAATAAGGAGTAGCAAGAGCCTAAGCTTGGGGATGCCCGAGGCACCCCAAGGTAATATTCAAGGAAGACTCAAGCGTCTAAGCTTGGGGATGCCCCGGAAGGCATCCCCTCTTTCTTCAACCAACCATCGGTAATTTTACTTGGAGCTATATTTTTATTCGTCACATGATATGTGTTTTGCTTGGAGCGTCTTGTATCATATGAGTCTTTGATTTGCTTGCTTTTTAGTTTGTCACAATCATCTTTGCTGAACACACCTATCTTGAGAGAGCCACACGTTTATCATCATAATTTGTTAGAATACTCTATGTGCTTCACTTAAATTTTTTGAGCTAGGCAGTTGCTCTAGTGCTTCACTTAAAAAAAATTTGAGCACGGTGGTGGCTATATTTTGAAGAAATAAACTCTCATGCTTCACTTATATTATTTTGATAGTTGATTAAAATTTTGAAGAAATGAATTCTCATGCTTCACTTATATTATTTTGAGAATTGATAAGATGAAAATTTTGTAGAAATATTTGCACTCTCATGTTTCACTTAAATCTTTTTGAGAGTTGATGAAAGTAACGGTAATTTGCACAAGATATGAATTTGGTCCCAAAGTGATGAATATTCAAGAGGGATATAATAAAAACTTTCATATAGATCATTGGATATGATAAGTGTGATTCCTTGCAATAGTTTTGCGATATGGAGATGATAATATGTGAGCCATGTTAGTGAGTAATTGTGATTTAGTAAGAATATTAGTGTTAAGGTTTGTGATTCCCTATGCATGCACGTTAAGTCAATAGTTATGCAAAGAAATTATATCCTACTTATGGTGCATTATTCGGTGTTAGTTATGTTCAATGCATGTTTATGACCGTTTTCGTTTTTTGGTTGGTTGCTTCTCAATCTTTTGCTAGCCTTCATTTGTACTAAGCGGAAATACTGCTTGTGCATCCAAAATCCTTAAACCCAAGTTGTGCCAAATGAGTCCACTATATCTACCTATATGCGGTATTTCAATGCCGTTCCAAGTAAATTTGCGTGTGCCAACTCTAAATTTCAAAATATTTTTTCTGTTTTGTGTGCCCATACCGCTCATGAGGCGGAAGGGGGTGGCCAATATTTTCCATGCTAGGTGGGTTATTCTCACGATGAGTGTTTATTCACTTGTCATTGCATGAGAGTATGGTTGGTAATAGGGATGCCCAGTCCCACAATGAAATAAAAAATTAATAACAACAAAATTCCTTGGAAAGTGATGGTATGGAGGGGACCCGTGGATACGGCTAGCCATGGATTGTGAAAGGAATGGTGGAAAGGAAATAAACTTTACTTTCTGTTTGGGAACCACCTATAATGTATCTAGCATGGAAGATATTGGGAATTCTCGTTCGTTTTCGTTGACAGGAAAAGCATACCTCTCAAAATATTTTTATCTCTCTAATTTAAGCTTTGAGCTCTGGCACATTTGACAAATCTCTGCTTCCCTCTGCGAAGGGCCTATCTATTTATTTTTATGCAATTTTTAATTTTGTTGAGTCTCCATCTTCTCTTACAAAGCACCAACTAGAGAGCACTATTGTCATACTTGTGCATTGGATGTAGCTAATATTTGAGTGTGTTTCATGAATGGATCAATGATTGAGCATAATGGGCTAGGGATAATTTTCTTTAGCGTTGGTATTTTGAAAGACATGGTTGCTTGTTAGTATGCTTGAGTATTTATATCTTCATGTCAAATTATAGACTATTGATTTGAATCATTCAAGTCCAATGTCTATGCTACAAAAGAAAAGAATATATGACGAATATGATAGGCAGCATTCCACATCAAAAATTCTGTTTTTATCATTTACCTACTCGAGGACGAGCAGGAATTAAGCTTGGGGATGCTGATACGTCTCCAACGTATCTATAATTTTTGATTGTTCCATGCTGTTATATTATCAATCTTGGATGTTTTTATACGCATTTACAACAATTATATATCATTTTTGGAGACTAACCTATTAACTTAGTGCTAGTGCCAGTTGCTGTTTTCTGCCCTGTTTTTGTTTTACAGAATATCAATACCAAACAAAGTCCAAATGCCACGAAACTTTTTGGAGATTTTTTTCTGGACAATACCAACACTAGAAGCTTTGGGAGAGGACCAGACACCAGAGGAGGTGGCCACGAGCCACCAAGGCGTGCCTGGGGGGGGGGGCAAGCGCGCCCTGGTGCCTCGTGGGCCCACCCCAGCTCCGTTTGACCTAATTCCAGCACTATAAATTCCCAAAAAATCAGAAACCCTCAGGGGAGTCCACGAAATACTTTTTCCGCCGCCGCAAGTTTCTGTTCCAGAGAGATCCCATCTGGAGGCCTTCTTCGGTACTCCGCCGGAGGGGGAATCGATCACGGAGGGGCTCTACATCAACCTTGCTGCCCTTCCGATGATGCGTGAGTAGTTTACCACAGACCTTCGGGTCCATAGTTAGTAGCTAGATGGCTTCTTCTCTCTTTTTGATCTTCAATACAATGTTCTCCTCGAAATTCTTGGAGTTCTATCCGATGTAATCACTTTTTGCGGTGTGTTTGTTGGGATCCGATGAATTGTGAGTTTATGATCAGATTATCTATGAATATATTTGAGTCTTTGCTGCACTCTTTTATGCATGATTATTATAGCCTCGTATTTCTTCTCCGATCTATTGATTTGGTTTGGCCAACTGAGTTGATTTATCTTGCCATGGGAAGAGGTGCTTTGTAATGGTTTCGATCTTGCGGTGCTCAATTCCAGTGACAGAAAGGGACATGACACGTATGTATCGTTGCTATTAAGGGTAAAAAGATGGGGTTTATTCATACGTGAGTTTATCTTGTCTACATCATGTCATCGTTCTTAAGGCGTTACTCCGTTCTTTTATGGACTTAATACCCTAGATGCATGCTGGATAGCGGTCGATGGGTGGAGTAATAGTAGTAGATGCAGGCAGGAGTCGGTCTACTTGTCTCGGATGTGATGCCTATATACATGATCATTGCCATGAATCCGTCATGATTATTTGCTTTTCTATCAATTGCGCAACAGTAATTTGTCTACCCACCGTATGCTATGTGTTTGAGAGAGAAGCCTCTAGTGAAAACTATGCCCCCGGGTCTACTTTTATCATATATTAAAACCAAAAATACTTTGCTGCAATTTATTTACTTTTATTTTATTTAGTATTTTAGTTTATCTATCTATCACTATCAGAATCAATCCTTGCAAATAACCACTAAGAGGATTGACAACCCTCTTATTTGCGTTGGGTGCAAGTGTTTGCTTTTGTGTGTGCGGGTGCGTTTAACGGGGTATTGCTTGGTTCTCCTACTGGATTGGTAACCTTGGTTCTTAACTGAGGAAAATACTTATCTCTACTATACTGCATCATCCTCTCCTCTTCAGGGAAATACCAACGCAGTCTACAAGTAGCAGGAAGAATTTCTGGCGCCGTTGCCGGGGAGACATCATCAAAATTACCAAGTACCTTCGCATAAACTATCATCCACTTGCATTTATTTTCATTTGCCTTTTATTTGCATTTGCCTCTCATTTTCATCTCCCCCACTCTCTAAAAATTAAAATACCAAAAATATTTTGTGTGCTATCTCTGCTTGTGTTGCCATGTGCCTTCTATTTGCTTGCATCTTCGCTTGCTAAAAAACTATTTATATGGATCCTCATCCACTTGCTAATCTTTTCAAAAAATCCGATTATGATGAACCAATTGCTAGTGATTTGAGTGCACTAGATTTTCTTTATGAAGTTTTGCTTGAAAATCGTGAATCTGAAAATTGTTATGAAGAAATTTATAAAGTGATTCATGATAGTTCCTTGAATGAATAGCATGATTGCAATGATTTTATTATAAATTCTATTAATGTCAATTGTGTTAATAATATGCAAAACTACAATTTTGGGGATGATGATTTTGGTATGTCCACTACTTATTGTAATGATCCTGATTGGGGTGATGCTTCTTATGATCTTGAAAATTTATTTAAGCCTCATGATGAATATGTTATTGATAATAATGTTTGCAATAATATTGAAAGTGGGTTTGGAAGAGTGTCAACTTTAGGTAAAAAGAATCCCACATATTCGGAGAGTGTTCAATCTTATGAATTTTTTGGTAAATATGGGTTTGGGGAGGTCATGACTTTAGTTGATGTTAATCCCACTATTTTGGAAGATTATAAAACTTTTATGCATGTGGATCATGTAGACAATATGTTATATGATGGCTATATTTTTGGATTTGATTATGATCCTACATGTAATTATTATGAGAGAGGAAAATATGGTTATAGAAATCTTCATGTCACTAAATTACCTCTCTTTGTGTTGAAATTATTAATGCTTCATTATTCCTACTTACATATGCTTGATATTGGTTGTCTTAATAATTTGTTTTCTTATAAAATGCCTATGCATAGGAAGTATGTTAGACTTAAATGTGTTTTTCATATGCTTCATGATGCTCTCTTTGTGTTTCAATCATTATCTTTCGTGTGAGCATCATTGAAGTCTCAAGCCTATCTTAATGGCTATAAAGAAAGAGCTTGTTGGGAGACAACCCAATAATCTTATATTTTCTGTTTTGTATGTTTACACAATTATAGCCTCTGTAATGATTGTGTTTTTATCTTTTAATTAGTGTTTGTGCCAAGTAATGCCTTTGGGATGATTTGGAAGATAGTATGCTTGATGCTGTTGGAAAACAAAAACTTTTGCATCCAGTGCTAGAATTTTAGTTTTTCTCTGGAGCGTCAGAACCTTCTGATTTTTTTACAAAATATTTATATATGAATTTCCCACGTTTTCCTAATTTTTCAGAATTTTTGGAGTTACAGAAGTATGACGTTGATTCAGATCTTTACAGACTATTCTGTTTTAGATAGATTCTGTTTTTGTTGCATAGTTTGCTTATTTTGATGAATATATGGATCGTATCGGGGGGTATGAGTCATGGAAAAGTTGGAGTATAGTATCATTATGCCAATATTAAATATGAATCAATTTACAACATTACTTAAAGTTTAAGATCTATTTGTTATACTAACGGATCTCACGAGGTTTCTGTTGAGTTTTGTGTGCTGAAGTTTTCAAGTTTTGGGTGAGACTACGATGGATAAAGGAATAAGGAGTGGCAAGAGCCTAAGCTTAGGAATGCCCAAGGCACCCCAAGGTAATATTCAAGGAATACTCAAGCGTCTAAGCTTGGGGATGCCCCGGAAGGCATCCCCTCTTTCGTCTACAATCTATCGGTAACTCACTTGGAGCTATATTTTTATTCATCACATGATATGTGTTTTACTTGGAGCGTCTTGTGATATAGTTTGTTTGCTTTAGTTTTTCACAATCATCTTTGCTGAACACACCTTTTTGAGAGGGACACACATTTGATTTGGTAGAATACTCTATGTGTTTCACTTATATCTTTTGAGCTAGGCAGTTGCTCTAGTGCTTCACATATATCTTTTAGAGCACGACGGTGTTTATATTTTAAAGAAATAGTTGCACTCTCATGCTTCACTTATATCTTTTTGAGAGTCTAATGAATAGCAATTGTAATATGCATGGGTTATGAATTTGGTCCTAATATGATAGGTATTCAAGAGGGATATAATAAAAACTTTCATGTAGATCACTGAATATGATAAGGTTGATTCCTTGCTATAGTTTTGCGATGTTAAGATGGTAATATGTGGGAGGTGCTTGTAGATAATTGTGGTTTAGTAAGAATATTGGTGTTAAGGTTTGTGATTCCCGAAGCATGCACGTATGATCTGTCGTTATGCTAAGAAGTTGGAGCATGATTTATTCTTGATTGTCTACCTTATGAGTGGCAGTCGTAGACGAGCGATGGTCTTTTCCTACCAATCTACCCCCCTAGGGGCATGCGTAGTAGTACTTTGCTTCGAGGGCTAATAAACTTTCGCAATAAGTATATGAGTTCTTTATGACTAATGTGAGTCCATGGATTATACGCACTCTCACCTTTCCGCAATTTGCTAGCCTCTTCGGTACCGTGCATTGCCCTTTCTCACATCGAGAGTTGGTGCAAACTTCGCCGGTGCATCCAAACCCCGTGATATGATACGCTCTATCACACATAAACCTCTTTATATCTTCCTGAAAACAGCCACCATACCTACCTATCATGGCATTTCCATAGCCATTCCGAGATATATTGCCATGCAACTTCCACCGTTCCGTTTTTATGACACACATCGCCATTGTCATATTGCTTTGCATGATCATATAGCTGACATAGTATTTGTGGCTCAGCCACCATTCATCATTTTTTATACATGTTACGCTAGTATCATTGCACATCCTGGTACACAGCTAGAGGCATTCATATAGAGTCATATTTTTTGTTCTAGTTTCGAGTTGTAATTTTTGAGTTGTAAGTAAATAGAAGTATGATGATCATCATTATTAGAGCATTGTCCCAGTGAGGAAATTAAAAAAAAGCCAAAAAGAGCCCACGAAAAAAATAGATGAGAGAAAAAGAGAGAAGGGGCAGTGTTACTATCCTTTTCCATACTTGTGCTTCAAAGTAGCACCATGTTATTCATATAGAGAGTCTCCTATTTTGTCACTTTCATATACTAGTGGGAATTTTTCATTATAGAACTTGGCTTGTATATTCCGATGATGGGCTTCCTCAAATGCCCGAGGTCTTCATGAGCAAGCAAGTTGGATGCACACCCACTTAGTTTTCATGTTGAGCTTTCATACACTTATAGCTCTTAGTGCATCTGTTGCATGGCAATCCCTACTCCTCGTGTTGACATCAATTGATGGGCATCTCCATAGCCCGTTGATTAGCCTCGTCGATGTGAGACTATCTTCTTATTTTTGACTTCCCCTTATTAATCTCTACCACCACACTCTATTCCACCCATAGTGCTATATCCATGGCTTGCGCTCATGTATTGCGTGGGGGTTGAAAAAGCTGAAGTGCGTTAAAAAGTATGAACCTATTGCTCGGCTTGTCATTGGGGTAGTGCATGATAAATATTTTGTGTTAAGAAGATGGAGCATGACAGGATTATATGATTTTGTAGGGATAACTTTCTTTAGCATTTTTATTTTGAAAGACATGATTGTTTATTAGTATGCCTGAGTATTGATGTCTTTATGTCAAACTATAGACTACTGCTTTGAATCATCCGGATCTTATTATTCGTACCGTAAGAGAGATTACATGATGAAACATGTTAGGTATCATTCCACATAAAATATTCTATTTTTATCATTTACCTACTCGAGGACGAGTAGGAATTAAGCTTGGGGATGCTTGATACGTCTCCAATGTATCTATAATTTTTGATTGTTCCATGCTATTATAGTATCAATCTTGGATGTTTTATATGCAATTATATGACATTATATATCATTTTTTGGGACTAACCTATTAACCTAGTGCCCACTATTTTTTTGCCTGTTTTTGCCTTTTCAGAAAATCATTATCAAAAAGAGTCCAAACGGAGAAAAAACTTTGGATTAATTTTTTCTGGACCAGAAGGGACCCACGAAGCTTTGGGAGAAGACCAGAAGAGCCACGTGGGAGCGACAAGCTCGGGAGGCGCGCCCTGGGATAGAGCGCGCCCCCCAGGCTTGTGGGCCCCTCGTGGCACCTCTTGACCTAATTCCAACGCTATAAATTCCCAAATATTCCCAATATACCAGAGAGACACAAGAGAAAACTTTTCCGCCGCCGCAAGCCTCTGTTCTTCCGCGATCCCATCTGGAGGCCTTTTCCGGTACTCTGCCGGAGGGGGAATCGATCACGGAGGGCTTCTTCATCAACCTTGCTGCCCTTCCGATGATGTGTGAGTAGTTTACCACATACCTACGGGTCCACAGCTAGTAGCTAGATGGCTTCTTCTCTCTCTTTGATCTTCAATACCATGTTCTCCTCGATGTTCTTGGAGTTCTATCCGATGTAATCTTCTTTTGCGGTGTGTTTGTTGGGATATGATGAATTGTGAGTTTATGATCACATTATTCATGAGAAATATTTGAGTCTTCTCTGAACTCTTTTATGCATGACTGTTATAGCTTTGTATTTCTCTCTGATCTATCGATTTGGTTTGGCCTACTAGATTGATTTATCTTGCAATGGGAGAGGTGCTTTGTGATGGGTTCAATCTTGCGGTGCTCAATCCCAGTGACAGAAAGGGACATGACACGTATTTGTATTGTTGCCATTAAGGATAAAAAGATGGGGTTTAATCATATTGCTTGATTTTACTTTGTCTACATCATGTCATCTTGCTTAAGGCGTTACTCTGTTTTATACTTAATACCCTAGATGCATGCTGGATAGCGGTCGATGGGTGGAGTAATAGTAGTAGATGCAGGCAGCAGTCGGTCTACCTGTCTCGGACGTGATGCCTATATACATGATCATTGCCATGAATCCGTCATAATTATTTGGTTTTCTATCAATTGCCCGACAATAATTTGTTTACCCACCGTATGCTATGTGTTCGAGAGAGAAGCCTCTAGTGAAAACTATCACTACAGGAATCAGCTGATTTGCCGTCTGCCTTGGCAGATGGCAAAGGACCAGAAAGCGGATGGCAAAGGTCTTTGCCGTCTGCCGCAGACGGCAAACGCTTCCGGCACTGGAAGCTACGGTAATGAGCTTATTTACCGTCTGCATTCACACAGCGGACGGCAAAGACCTTTGCCGTCAGCTTTCCTGGCCAAGCAGACGGCAAAGAAAGTGGACGGCAAAGAATAGACGTTAGCCACGTTAGGTGGCTAACGGGAGACTTTGCCGTCTGCCGGCGGACGGCAAACGTGCTCTCCCCTTTGCCATCCGCTTCATGACGTCAGCAGACCCGTGGCATAACGTCACTCCTCGACGCTCTTTGCCGTCTGCCGCTCTTTTTCTTTGCCGTCTGCTAGCGGACGGCATAATGACCAAATGTGTCAGTCCCAGTACTCCCAGGTTGCACAGGTTGCTGCCACGTGGCACCTTTGCCGTCCGCTGGCAGACGGCAAAGTGCCTGTATTGCCCCTTTTTATTCTGTTTTTTGTTATATCCAAGCATTTTCACAGCAAATATATGATATATATATATATATATATATATATATATATATATTTCACAGGGCAAACAGTATGTGCAAGTTTCACAGCAAGTATATGATATCCAACACATAAGAAACTATATCCCTGTCATATGGATATGATCATCCAACAGATATACCAAAACAAAATGTGCAAGTTTCACCATATTACAATAGTTTCATCCATAGGTAGCAAGTTTCACATTGTTCATGTATACAAAATCAAAACAGAAAGTAAACACAAGCACTCCATCAATGCAAGCTTCCGTGAAGTGAATCAAATCTGCAAAATGGGAAATAAGAAAATTAGAAGAAGAAGACTAGAAGAAGAAGAAGAAGAAGAAGAAGAAAAAGAAGAAGAAGAACAAGAAGAAGAAGAAGAAGAGTTTTTCTTTTCTTTCTTTTTCTCCTCTTGTTTTTCTTCTTCTTATTGCTTGTTTTTGTCATTTTAGAGCTAACCTAGGTAATTATGCCATTTTTGACCTAACTAAGCTTATTGTGTCATTTTGGAGGAAAATAAGCTAAGTATATGACATTTATGAGGTTACCAAGGTTATTATGCCATTTTTGAAACGAATAAGCTAATTATGTCATAAATGGACTAAATAAGCTAATTATGTCATTTTGGAGGATAATTAGCTAAGTATGTCTTTTTTGGGGAAAATAAGCTAAGAAAAAGAAGAAGAAGAAGAACAAGAAGAAGAAGAAGAAGACTAGAAGACACATTTCTAGTCTTCTTCTTCTTCTTCTTCTTCTATTCCTTCTTTTTCTCCTCTTCCTTGTTTTTCTTCATCTTATTCCTTATTTGTGTCATTTTAGAGCTAACCTAGGTAAGTATGCCATTTTTGTGCTAACCTAGGAAAATAAGGTAAGTATAGGTCATTTTTGTGCTAACCTAGGTAATTATGCCATTTTTGAGCTAAATTAGGTAAGTATAGGTCATTTTAGAGCTAACTTAGGTAATTATGTCATTTTGGAGGATAATTAGTACAACATAAAAAAATTGAATAGCTGACATGAATAATAATATGTATATAATTTAAGTTGGGATGCATACAAACTAATAATAGTCTGGATCGTCTATATATGCTCCAGGATCATCATCATCATCATCATCACTATCACGCATGTCGTCATGAATGACGTGCTCATCGGGTTCGGCGGCATCAACATGTGGAAGGCCGTTCTGTAATCGGTCAAGCATTGACAGGTCATCCGCAGTAGTAACCTCTTCTTGTTCCAACTCTTCTTGTTCCGGCTCAGGGGTGTTGTCGGATTCACTGTCGCTGTCTACTTCCATGTTCTGGGGTGAAGTAGAGCGGTTCTTGAAACGTTTTTTGGAAAGACGTGTTTCTTGGAAGAATTCTCCATCATATGTGTCTGGGTTAATGTGAGGTTCATAATCCTCTTCATTGGGGGGAGGTGGTCTAACACGTGGCGTCACTTCATAAACGACATCCCAACCCTTCAGATTTGCATTACTTTGGCATGCCCACGGTAGATAGAAAACTTGGGTCGCCTGTTGAGCCGTAATATAGACATCGGGAACATCTAAATGGGTGCTTTGTTTGATTTCTACTAGCCCTATATGTTCATGAGTCCTTCTAGTCTCCTTCGGCTGGAACCAATAACATTTGAAGACTACGACGTTCGGTGGGTTTTCACCATAGAATTGAAGTTCATAAATTGCTTCAACTCTTGCATAATACTCGGTACCTCCTTCGCCGATAGCAGAGACACCACAATTTGTAGATTTTCGGTCGGCCATAGATAGCTCTTTGCCAAAGGTACGAAAGCGATACCCGTTGATGTCGTATTTCTCAAATGAACGGACCTTATAGTCAAAGCCATTAGCGGCTTGTCTCAATTCGGCGTCCATAGACTCTGAATTAGCCTACAAGTTTAATACGAAAGAATTGTTGCATTAGCCGCAAATTAGACCAAGAAATGAAATGGTCTATTAATGCTAATAACCATTTGTTTGAACCAATAGATGAAACCGGGATAGCCGCCTCCATGCTTTGCCAGAAGCTCATACTCTTCGACGGAATCCTTTTGGATCACCGCTCCATCCGAGAATTTGGCAACGTATCGACTGTATCAATTATCCGGGAATAAGAGCAGTTCAAAGGAATAATTAGAAGTTGCGAAACAATGTACCAAAAAGGGCCTCGCCGATATTCTTTTCAGTGTGCATCATGTTGATGTTGTGTGGAAGAAGGAGGTCTTTGAAGTAAGGCAGATCCCATAAGCATGTCTTGTGAGTCCAGGCGTGTTCCGAATTATACCCCTTGAAATACCCTGGATGCTCTGGATCAGGCTCGAGAGCGTTTAACTGATCCTGGATCTATTGGCCTGTCAACGCGGGTGGTGCAGAGTTTTTGACAAGTCTACCTTTGATGAAGTTCTTCTTGTCTTTTCTGAACTTATGGCGAGGATCCAGGAACGGTCTATGCAAGTCGAAGCAAGAATACTTGCGACCCGCCTCCAGCCAACGAAACTGAAGAGCCGCCTTGCATGTGGGGCACGGGAACCTTCCATGCACACACCAGCCAACGAATAGCGCATACGCCGGCATGTCATGCATCGAGTACATGTACCAGACACGCATTATGAAGTTTTGTTTGCTAGCGGCGTCGTATGTCTTGAACCCATTATCCCAAGCTCCTTGCAATTCATCCTTAAGCGGCTGCATGTACACATTCATATTCTTCCCCGGATAGTTGGGCCCTGGAATTATCAACGTCAGGAAAATGTTCTTTCTTTGCATAATCTGTCCGGGGGGGAGATTGAGTGGAATGACAAATACAGGCCAACAACTGTATTGGGTTGCCGTCATACCAAACGGATTGAACCCATCCGTGCCGATGCAGACTCGAGGATGCCTTGGATCTGCCACTTTATCCCCATGTAATTCATCGAACTTCTTCCACGCAAAAGTATCCGATGTGTGTACCATCATCTGATTCCCATCTGCGTCTAGTTCGGTTCTTTTGCCCAATTTGTGCCATGTCATCTGTCTGGCCGTCTCTTCGACCATGAAAAGACGTTGAAGTCTTGGTATGATTTTCAGATACCGAAGAACATTAACGGGGATTTTGGTCTGCCTCTTCTCACCCATACCGTTGTCTACCACAACATACCTGGAAGACTTGCAAATGGGACAATAGTTCAAGCCCGCATACTCAAGCCTAAATAAGGCATATCCGTTCTCACAGGCATCTATCTTCTCATAGGGCATCTTAAGTGCACGGAGGATTTTGTCCGACTGGTACAGGTTTGCAGGCATTACATGGCCTTTGGGTAGAAAGCGTCCAAATAGTGTCATCATCGCGTCGTAGCATTCTCTGCCCAAGTTGAATTGAGCCTTCAGAGCCATTACTTGTGCGATGGCATCCAGCTGACAAAGCTCAGTGTGCTCGTGGAGAGGACGTTTTGAAGACTCCAACATTTCATTGAAGGCCTTTGTAGATTCCTCCATCTCCTCGTCTGAATCCCGAGCATCATCAAAGTCTTGCACCATATCGTCGATCCCGGTACCATGCTCGTCGGTGCGACGACGAACCACCTCAGCTCTGCTACGTTGGGCAGACTCACCATGAAATGTCCACAACGTATAATCAGGCGTAAAACCCCACTTCTGCAGGTGTTTACCCATTTCATCCTCTGTCCTCTTTTTAAAGTTGTCGCACCTAAGACAGGGGCACCAGGTTTTTCTCTGGCCATTTGCAAATGCGGCTTTCACAAACCCCTTGGTTTTTGTTAACCATTTAGTGCTCATGTCTTCCTGACTAGTGTGGCCGGTGTTCATCCATGCACGATCACTCATCTTGCCTACCTACTAAACACACAAGAAATATATATATAATTCATCATATATATTCATCAGTTAATTAAGTTTGTCAATTTTATTACGCCCATGCAACCTACACGCTAATAGGTAAAGATAGGTCCTAATCCCACCCGAGTATGTGTAGATTGGGTTCGTTTTCCCACGCTCTGCTCCGGATCCGACGCAGAATTTCGGCAGCACCTCCCCGCTGTTCTCCTGATACACGTCTCGGCAATAAACAGAGAGGATGTGTACCCGGAGAACAACAGGGAGGCACTGACAAAATTCTGCATCGGATCCGGAGCAGAGCATGGGAAAACGAACCCAATCTACACATACTCGGGATGTCCATGGCTAACGTTGGACAATTCGAAAGGATGGCGGTTATAAATATGCAAAGACATGCATATTTATAGATGCCACCCTTTCGAATGGGAGACGCATACTGGTCACGCATACTGATGATTGAAGACACCTATAGCTAGCAAGTTTCATCGGCACGAAGATCGGAACAGAGCAAATAATGAAGGGGGGAGGAGGAGATGTCATTTGTGCTCACCCACGAACGCAGGGGAGCTCGTCAAACTCGCACGTGGAGGTCGTCGAACACCAGACCCTCGCAGCGACGAAACACTACACATTTAAATCCACACGATCAACACGAATATTTAATTCCGATAGAACAACTGCATATAACTACTATTTTTTATTTTTTTATTTTTCTCCTCTATTCCTTCTTCTTCTCGTCTTCTTCTTCTCCTCCTTCTTCTTCTTCTTTAATTTTCTTCTCCTCCTCCTCCTTCTTCTTCTTCTTCTTCTTCTCCTTCTTCTTCTTCTTCTTCTTCTTCTTCTTCTTCTTATTCTTTCTTCTTTTCCTTTTTTCCTCTTCTTCTTCTTTTATTCTCCTCCTCCTCTTCTTCTTCTTCTTCTTCTTCTTCTTCTTGTTCTTCTTCTTCTTCTTCCTTTTTCCTCTTCTTCTTCTCCTCTTCTCCTTCTTCTTCTTGTTCTTCTTCTTCTTCTTCTTCTTCTTCTTCTTCTTCTTTTCCTTTTTCCTCTTCTTCTACTTATTCTTTTTTTTTCATCTTTCTTCTTCCTCTTCTAATTATCTAAACCTAAACCTAATCCTAAACCTATTACTGACCTACACCTAGCACTAAACCTAAACCTAAATAGGAAAAAACAGAAAAAAACAGAAAAAATGAACCTCACCTTGCTTGGCTCCGGCGAGGTCGGCCGGTGGAGGATGGCTGCGGGGAGGGGGCCGGTGGAGGAAGGCCGCTGGGAGGGGCGGCGCGGGCTGGCTCCGGTGGCGGGGCGGGGCGGCGCAGGGGCCGTGCGGCCTTGCTCCGGCGATGGGGCGGGGCGGGGCGGCCGCCGCGGCCTGGGTCCGGGGGGCGGGGCGGGCGGGCTGGCCGACGGCGGGTCTGGCTCCGGGTGGCGGGGCTGGCCGGCGGCGGCTCTGGCTCCGGGGGGCGGCGCGCGCGCGGGTGAGGTGGGGGGAGAGAGAGAGAGGGGGAGAGAGAGAGAGAGAGCTCTGGCTCCGGGGGGCCGGGGGGGGACGTTGTATTTTAGTTAGGTCACTTCTTTGCCGTCCGCTAGCGGACGGCAAAAGAAGTCGGCTAGCAGATGGCAAAGAGGGGTGGGGCCGGGGGGAACGGCCGTTAGTTAGGTATCGTTCTTTGCCGTCAGCTGGCGGACGGCAAAGAGGAAACAGGCGGACGGCAAAGATGAAGCGGACGGCATCCAGCCCGTCCGTCTGACCTAACCATCTCCAGGGTCCAGTGGGGCCCAGCTGGTCTCTTTGCCGTCTGCCTTTGGGCCCTTTGCCGTCTGCTAGCCGACGGCAAAGAACTGGCTGATGGTAAACTATATCTTTGCCACCAGCCTGTTCTTTGCCGTCAGTTTTATGTAAGCGGACGGCAAAGACATTCTTTGCCGTCTGCTAGCAGACGGCAAAGAACTGGCTGACGGCAAATTCCCTGATTCCAGTAGTGTATGGCCCCCGGGTCTACCTTTATCATATATTAAAATTGAAAAATACCTTGCTGCAATTTATTTACTTTTATTTTCTTTTGCAATATATATTTCTATCTGTCACTATCGGAATTAATCCTTGCAAATAACCGCTAAGAGGATTGACAACCCTCTTATTTGCGTTGGGTGCAAGTGTTTGCTTTTGTGTGTGTAGGTGCTGCTAACGAGGTTCTGTGTGGTTCTCCTACTGGATTGATAACCTTGGTTCTTAACTGAGGGAAATACTTATCTTTACTATACTGCATCATCCTCTCCTCTTCGGGGAAATACCAACGCAGTCTACAAGTGGCAATCACCCATGGAACAAACCTTCATATATAACTTGATGTCATTGTTTCTCCATAGGATTTTTCATTCATTATCAAGTCTCAATGCATATATATCTGTTGATGGATTTCATCCTTCAATTCATCCAGTATTCTTCATGCATTGCAAATGGAACTTTCTTTCAAATGTATATCTCAATCCAAACATTAGTCCATTGGGATTGTCATTAATTAGCAAAGCCACACACACGGGGGCTACATGTACTTTCAGTGGAGTAATAGTAGTAGATGCAATTGGATTAATGGTCTACTTATCACGGATGTAATGCCTATGTGAGATTATGCCATGAATGATCACAGTTATAATTTGCGCAATTATGTCAATTGCCCAACAGTAATTTGTCTACCATGCCTCTACATGCTTTAGAGAGATATGTCACTAGTGAACCTATGGCCCCGGGTCTATTTTCCATCAATACAAAACCTCCTACAATTGCTTTTTACTCTCCTTTACTCTCTTGCCGCTTTACCCTATCACTATTTGCTTTTAATCTTGTAGCTAGCAAGAACAAGCGGATTTTCAACCTCCTTGCCTTTGTTTGGTGCAATCAATTTGTTTGTTTGTGTGCAGGTACTACCAACGTTGTTAGCTTAGTGACTCCTACTGGTTCGATAAACCTTTGTTCTTAACTGAGGGAAATACTTTCTGCTGATGTGCTACATCACCCTTCCTCTTCGGGGAAATCCAACAACTCCATCATGAGTAGCTGTCGCCAGTGCCGCGTCCCCGGTCTCCGCGCCTGTTCAATGCCAGAGAGACGTTTATTGGACGGAACGAGATAGATATCTACCACGCCCGTTCAATGTACGTCCCTCCATCTGCCACCATTAAATAGGCTCGTCGGCCGAGAAACCGACTCAGGCGCCCACGCATTGACGCACCCAAACACTTGGCCTCATCGGCATCCACTATTTAAAGGCGGCCACACCCGGTGAACAGCACACCACAACCCCATCCGCTCCACGTGCTCCTCCCGTGCACCACATCTGCCATGACCGCGAGCAGGAACACTCTGTGGGAGAGCCTGTTGATAGAGATGAAGCACGAGGTCTCCGCCCTTGCGGCCGCCTAGCTAGCAGAGCCGTCGTGCCAGGTGGATCGAGGCCGGCATGCCGGCCAGCTCCCCCGAGGTCTTCGATGACGACCCCACGATGGAGACGAGCTCCGACGATGACTCAGCGCCGAAGCCCTCGCTGATGCATGTTGGCTTGACCATGGAGCAGGTGCAAGCGCACTTCAACACCACCATGGTGTAGGAGTAGCCTGCGTTAGTGCCTATGTCGCTATTCTGGCAGGCGCAGGAGGAGCAGCGGTACAACCTCATCCTCCTCGAGCAGCACTGGCTAGCGGAGGGCCAGATCTACGGCGAGCGAGCGAGCGAGGAAGCCATGGCGGCCAAGGATGGCAATGGGTAGGGTATGGGATGGGTAGAGCAAGACCATACCCATACCCATGTAGTCAAAGCACACAAAATGTTACCCATACCCGTACCCACGGGTATGAAACTTTACCCGTACCCTGATACGTCTGCCGGAGGGGGAATCGATCATGGAGGGCTTCTACATCAACCTTGCTGCCCTTCCGATGATGTGTGAGTAGTTCCCACAGGACCTACGGGTCCATAGTGATTAGCTAGATGGCTTTCTCTCTCTCTTTGATCTTTAGTACAATGTTCTCTTCGGAGATCGATTCGATATAATCATCTTTTGCGGTGTGTTTGTTGGGATCCGATGAATTGTGGGTTTATGATCAGATTATTCATTGAAAGTAATTGAGTCTTTTCTGAACTTTATTATGTGTAATTGTTATAGCTTTGTATTTCTCTCCGATCTATCCGTTTGGTTTGGCCAACTAGATTGATTTATCCTCAGCAGGAGAGGTGCTTTGTGTTAGGTTCAATCTTGCGGTGTCCTCACTCTGTGACAGGAGGAGTAGCGAGGCACATATTGTATTGTTGCTACTAAGGGTAAAACGACGGGGTTTAATCATATTGCTTGGTTTTATTCTGTCTACATTATGTCATCATGCTCCAAGCATTACTCTGTTTGTTATGAACTTAATACCTTAAGATGCATGCTGGATAGCGGTCGAGGGGTGGAGTAATAGTAGTAGATGCAGGCAGGAGTCGGTCTACTTGTCGCAGATGTAATGCCTATGTACTGATCATGCCATGAATAAAGTCATAACTATGCGCTTTTCTATCAATTGCCCAATAGTAATTTGTTTACCCACCGTATGTTATGTTCTTGAGAGAGATGCCTCTAGTGAAAACTATGCCCCCCCGGGTCCATCCAAATCATATTACTAAAACACTAATTTACTTGCTGCAATTTATTTCTTTTTATTTTCTTTTGCAATTTATATATCTACCACTATCAGAATTAATCCTTGCAATTAACGAGTACAAGGGGATTGACAACCCTCTTGCCCGCGTTGGGTGCAAGTATTTTGTTTGTGTGTGTGCAGGTACTGTCGACCTTTGTCTGTGTGAATCTCCTATTGGTTCGATAACCTTGGTTCTCTACTGAGGGAAATACTATCCGCTACTATATTGCTTCACCCTTCCTCTTCGGGGGAAAATCCCAACGTAGCTCACAAGTAGCATACGCATACCCGACGGGTACCCAACGGGTAGATCAAACAGTACACAAGTTATTCGCAATTTTACATTCATCCATAACACATTTGACAAAAATATTTATCTCAACTCAATAACAGATAGATGAGTACAAGACAATTATCTCAATTCAAATTGACAATTGGTGACAACTTTAACATAGGTTCACAAGCTCACGACACACGTCACCAAATAACATCCAACAAGTAACATGTCAGTATAAATGGGTAGGGTATGAGTATATCCATGAGTACAAGGCTATACCCGTGCCCCATCCACGACTTAATGGTAGGGTATGGGTACTACCCATGGGTATAAAATTGTGCATACCCTGCCCATGCGGGTAGGGTATTCGCGGGTACCCGTATCCATGGGTAAAATTTCCATCCTTGGCGGCCATGGCCGCGGCAAACCCCAACTTCGACGTCGAGCAACAGGCGCTCTATGAGACCGCCCGCGCTCAAACCGTCACTTGCAATGCATAGGCGATCGCAGACCAGAACACCACCACCTGCGCGTCCTACGCACCGCCAAACACGGTTTGGCCGCACTGGTGGGACGACGAGAGTTCTAGCCCCTTCATTTCCATCATGGACCTCACGTTCACCGGCGATGGACAGGTCGCGGACTCCTCCAAGGATGAGTAGGGCATGGGAGGCGTCAGGGCATGGTGTCCCAAGTGGACCGGTCCGTCTCCCATGTTCTACTCTTCCTCGCCAGAGACCGCACCTTCACTTCACGGGTCTTGTTCCCGCCGCTCATGGAGACGGCAGATGGAGAACGCGGTCGCTATATCGGAACGCGACAGAAAACAAAAAAAATCGGTACAGCGAGCACGCCCAGGACCACTATGGAGACTGCATACAGGGTTTGATCTGATCATTACCGACTCGTAGCGCAGCAGAAGAAGAGTCGGCGTAGATCGTCGGTGCAGATCCCCGCAGCTAGGATTTACAACCTCCAAACCGCGAGGATGTACTCCCTCGTCGGACAGCCCTTCGGGAGGCGGTCGGCCAGTCCCTCGAACGATGTCATGGACAACCCTTCGGGAGGACCCTCGAAACTCGAACGGAAACTCAGACAGCCCTTCGGGAGGACCCTCGAACAGCCCCTCGGGCAAAAGATCGAAACTACGACCTCTCTACGGGGTTGCACACATACGGTGTCAGCTATCCGGCAGGGCTTCGCCGTTCAGAACTAGTTCCTGTTGGAACCCAAACATCATTTCGGCTCTACGAAAATATTTCGTGGGAGGGAGAGAGAGAGAGCCAGACGAGCATGGCATGTGTATGAGAGTAAGGAATGGATGTGGAGTGCACCCCTCCACCTCTATTTATAGGAAAGCCATATGGGAAAAATACCCAAAAAAACCCATCACATGGATCCTCCTCAAGGGCATAAAAGAAAGGCAAGTGGAGCTCCATGGAGGAGCTCCAACTTGGCCGGCCACCCCTAGGGGGCCCCCCACATGGGGGTTCCTTGCTCCCCAATCCCTTCTAGACGCCTTTTGGGAAAAGCCCTAAAAGGTGGCTTTCCAAAAAATTAACCATAAAGTGATTTTCACTATTCACGGAACCAATTTTTCGCGATCGTTAAATCCGAAAATATTTCTGTGGGTCTTAGAATAATTCCTGTACCCACACAAATGATTTTGGACGCGTTCCGAAACAATTTTGGATTAGTGATTTTCATCTGCGAAAAGCAACCAAACCGGTTCCGACAGCACCGGAACATTTTTGGTTTTTATCCCAGAAAAATCCCAGAAGTTTCCAGAATAATTCTGGCACCCTCCAAGAATTTCCAGGTGTGTGCCAGAACCAATTTGACTTAATGGTATACCCTGAAACAACTATTCAGTTTTACCGGAACTATTCCGGTGTCCTCTTCGGAACGTTTCCGTTGCGTCCGAAACTTTTTCGGTGATTTTCTCTCAGACTCCCTGTCTTGTATTCAGCAGATAGATGACCCTTAAGCGTGTGACCCTATAGGTTCGGTGAAGTATAGACATGACCCGGAACACTTTTCGATCAATGATCAACATCGGAGTCGTGGACACCCATATTGACCCCTATACCCTCACGAATGAATATTCGAGTGAACCTCCAGTTGTTGTGTGCTATTCCTGTTGCTTCGCGATATGTTACAAACACCCGAGGTGAGATTTATCTGCATCCCCATGGATCAACAACTTGTCCACCATGCAAGTTACCTCATTACCGGTTTTGTTCTCTTTTCTCGTTTCCGTGTTCCGGCATCCCAGTGATCAAATCACAACGTGTCTGGCCAGACGATGATGGACACCGTAACACCGAGAGGGCCCGAGAATATCTCTCCATCATCGGAGGAGCAAATTCCAATCTTGAGCTATCTCGTTTCTTGTCATACTTTTCCGTGAACCCGTAAGCCGCCGTAATAGCCACCCAGTTACGGATGACGTTTAACAAACCCCAAAGTTCACGAAGCAAGTACGAAGGAACTCGATACTCTCATGGTCTAAGGAATTATGCAAACATTAACTATCTCGGTGTTATTAACCATTAACTTGTGACGAATGTATCTCATAGCATAACATCAATTCGGGTTGATTCAACACAAGTGTTGTACTAACATTGTGCCCTCAAAATTGCCGGCATAGTCATGCCCATGATCAGGAAAACAGGATCATCATGCAATACTTGAGCCAGTCATAGAGGCATGACTAGGAATACATTTTACCGTTTATTATACCACATGTGCACATGAGTTTCCCTCCGAGCCTCGTGGATAATGCAGACTCGAGAATCATTGCAGTTATAGCATGGGACATAAACATTCATTACAAACTCGGAGATACAAAATAACTGTTATTACTGCCGCTAGGGCATATCTCCTATAGACTCCCACTTGCACTAGAGTCATAATCCAGTTACATGGCTTCCCTAACACCAATGGCTATCCGGTGCTGCTCATGCTTTGCTCGTGGTAGAGGCTTTGTCATCGGGTCTGACACGTTCAGATCCGTGTGAACTTTGCGTACTTTCACTAAACCCGCTTCGACATGATGTCGAATGAGTTTATATTTGCATTCAATATGTCTTGTCTTATGGTGCAAACTTGGCTCCCTTGCCTGAGCCACGGCGCCACTATTATCACAATAGATCTCCACCGGGTCCAGAGCACTTGGAACCACACCAAGGTCTTCAAGAAATTGCTTGATCCATACCGCCTCCTTGGAGGCTTCTGAAGCTGCAACATATTCCGCCTCCGTCATAGAATCCACCACAGTCTTTTGTTTGGAACTTTTCCAATCAACTGCGCCGCCGTTCAATATGAAAACATAGCCTGATTGAGATTTGAAGTCATCTAGGTCAGTCATGAAGCCCGCATCAGTGTAACCACTTACAATGAGCTCTTCATCACCTCCGTACACAAGGAGTAAATCCTTGGTCCTTCTGAGGTACTTAAGAATACCCTTGACTGCGGCCCAGTGTTCCAATCCTGGATCACTTTGGTACCGGCTGCTAACACTTAGCGCATAGGAAACATCCGGTCTTGTACATAGCATGGCATACATAATAGAACCAACTGTCGAGGCATATGGAACATCATTCATCTGTACTCGCTCATCGAGAGTCCGAGGACACTGATTCTTGCAAAGCACTGTGCCAGGTGACATGGGGAGTAGGCCTTTCTTGGAGTTCTCCATGTTGAACCTTTTCAACACCTTGTCCATGTACGTGCTTTGGCTAAGCGCTATCAGGCGTTTTGATCTATCTCTATAGATTTTGATGCCCAATACATATGCCGCTTCGCCTAAGTCTTTCATTGAAAAACTCTTCTTCAATGAGTCTTTTATTTCGCTAAGAAAATTCACGTCATTTCCAATCAATAATATGTCATCCACATACAAGATTAGAAATGCTTTTGCGCTCCCACTAAACTTCTTGTAAACACAAGATTCTTCGTCATTCCTGATGAAGCCAAACTGTTTGACCACTTCATCAAAACGAATGTTCCAGCTCCTTGACGCTTGCTTCAGACCATAAATGGCTTTCTGAAGTTTGCATACCTTTCCAGCATCCTTATGAACGACAAAACCTTCAGGCTGTATCATGTATACATCTTCTTTGAGATTTCCATTTAGGAAAGCCGTTTTGACGTCCATCTGCCATATTTCATAATCGAAATAAGCAGCAATTGGTAGTAATATCCGAACAGACCTAAGAATAGCTACGGGCGAGAAATTCTCGTCGTAGTCCACTCCTGGAACTTGCGTGAACCCTTTCGCGACAAGTCTAGCTTTGTGGATAGTAAGGTTATCATCCGCGTCCGTCTTTCTTTTGAAAATCCATTTACATCCAATGGGCTTTACGCCTTCTGGAAGTTCTTCCAAGTTCCAAACTTGGTTTTCGTACATGGATTCCATTTCGGATTTCATGGCCTTGTGCCATTCCCTTGAGCTGGGCCCCGCCATCGCTTCCTTGTAGTGCGCAGGTTCATCGTCTTCAAGAATGAAGATTTCATTATGAAACCATTCAGGTGGCTAGATAGCTCTACCTGATCTGCGCAGTTCTGTTACAACATTGTCTGAAGTTTCCGCATCACATGCGACAACTTCCGGCTCGGTTGTAAGGATAATTAGCGGAATTTCTTCCGGTTCCTTAGCCATATCAACGGTTGCCGAAGATTCACTAATCTCATCAAGTTGTACTGTCCTCCCACTCAATTCTTTAGCGAGAAACTCTTTCTCAAGAAAGACTCCGCTTTTAGCGACAAACACTTTGTGCTCGGAGGGTAGGTAGAAGGAATACCCAACTGTTTCTTTTGGATAACCTACAAAGTTACATTTGTCTGATCTGGGATCGAGTTTGGTAGGTTGTAAACATTTTACATGTACCTCACATCCCCAAATCTTAAGATGCGACAAACTGGGTTTCTTCCCATTCCACATCTCATGTGGTGTCGTCTTAACAGACTTAGACGGTGCTCTGTTTAGTGTGTGAGTGGCAGTTTCTAGTGCATGACCCCAAAAAGATATCGGTAGATCTGTAAGAGACATCATCGACCTTACCATGTCTAACAGGGTTCGGTTACGTCTTTCCGATACTCTGTTTCTCTGTGGAGTTCTGGGAGGCGTAAGCTGTGAAATGATTCCACGATCACTCAGATGTTGGCCAAACTCATGACTAAGATATTCGCCCCCGCGATCAGACCGCAGAAACATAATCCTTTTGTTACGATGATTTTCTACCTCATTCTGAAATTCCTTGAACTTTTCAAAGGTTTCCAACTTATGCTTCATCAAGTAGATATAACCATACCGACTTAAATCATCAGTAAAAGTCACGAAGTAGAAATTCCCACCCTGTGCGGTTGTGCTCATTGGACCACATACATCACTATGTATTATTTCCAATAATTCACCCGCCCGTTCAGGATGACCCGTGAACGGCGTCTTGGTCATTTTCCCCATTAGACAAGCTTCACATGTGTCAAATGATTCAAAATCAAAGGACGGTAAAACTCCATCTCTCTAGAGTCTTTGCATGCGTTTCTTTCCGATGTGGCCAAGCCTACAGTGCCACAAGTAAGTGGTGGTGGTATCAGCCTTCTTAAGGCGTTTAGCATTCATGTTAAAGACATCATTTCCACATTCAAGATTTAGTATGAAAAGCCCCCCAACAATGGGTGCAAATCCATAAGACATATCTTACAATAAAGTGAACAACCATTGTTCTCAGACTTGTACGAATACCCATCGTGTACTAAACATGATCCGGAGATAATGTTTCTACACAATAGTGGAACAAAATAATAGTTACTTAGTTCTAAGATAAATCCTGAAGGGAGACGTAGAGGCATAATGCCGACGGCTTGAGCGGCGATCCCAGCGCCGTTCCCGACGCGCATCACGACTTCATTCTTTGCTAGCTTGCGCACCTTTTGCAGTCCCTGTATCGAGTTGCAAATGTGAGCAACCGTTCCGGTATCAAATACCCAAGACTTTGAATTTTTGCCAGCAAGCAAAACGTCAATGACATTAACTTGTATAACAATTATACCTTTTCCAGTTTTCCCGGACTTCTTATCTTCCAGATACTTCTTGCAATTTCTCTTCCAGTGTCCTGTGCCCTTGCAGTAGAAGCACTCAGTTTCATTCTTCGCTCCGCCCTTAGAGTTGCTTTGGGAGCCGGTCTTACCGGCGCCCTTGCCCTTCTTTGGCTAGCCTTTCTTTTTGAAACTGGCGGTTTTATTCACAAGCAACACTTGCTTGCGATTTTTCCGCAGTCCTCCTTCCGCAGTTTTCAGCATGGCGAGCACCTCTTCCGGTGTCTTCTCCATCCCACTCATGTTGTAGTTCATGAAAAAACCATCGTAAGACGGGGGGAGTGAAGAAAGCATCAGGTCCATCATATGGCCCGGTGGAATTGGAAATTCCAGGGTTTTGAGCCTTTCAGCATAGCCAATCATTTTGACCACGTGTTCGCCAACTGAACTGCCCTCAGCCATCTTGCAATCCATCACGGCCTTCATGATATCAAATCGTTCAGACCGTGCGATTTCCTTGTACAAAGCATCCAATTCTCGAATCATATCACGGGGTTTATGGAATTCAAAACGTTTTTGAAGCTCTGGACTCATGCAAGCTAGCATGAGGCACTGCACTAAGTTGTGATCATCATCCTTAGTGGCCCAGACATTTTGTTCATCTTCCGGGGCAGTTGCCGCCAGTTTAGCTGGAAGAGCAGTTTCAAGCACATACATTTTCTTAGCGCTCCTGAGGACAATCCTCAGGTTACGGACCCAGTCTGCATAGTTGTTTCCAGTTGCAGCTAACTTCTCTTTCTCTAACATCGGGCCTAAGTTGAATGCGGTGTTGCGAGCCATTTGATCTACAACGGTAAACACAAGTTTCACTTAGACTTTGTTCATAATTAATTTGCACTAGTGAATAAACAATTTTATTCTAAAGTGTGCTCCCACTCAAATCAATATCTCTCATAATTGATTGTGAGTGATTCAAGATCCAAATATCAATTCAACGTCATAGAATCATCATCTCATGACGAGGATTTCAATTGGTAGGCCAACTTGCCGATCACATCTCTATGTGACTCTTGTTCATCTTTCGATGCGTGTGTTCCGAGCTCAGGACGATCCTGCCATGAATGTCAAGACAACCAAGTGATCTTGCTGCGAGGTCTAACCTCACCCGCCTTACATTTCTCCAATCGTTCGTACCCATGCATCCATGGCGCACCCCAAAAGGATAGATGCGGTGACGGTGCTACACTTGGGAGAACACTAACTACTTGATATTTTTAGTGAGAGATCACCCTAATAAAAAGCGACTACCGCGCAATCAAAAGGGTGCATCATAAGGGATAAACATCTCAGGCAATTCATAATAGCATGATAAGGTATAGCCCCTTCTGACGGAGAAGTCTTTAATTTCTTCGTCTTCGGCATTTGCGTCGGTGTTCACCTTCGCGAAGATTGCCACCACCTTGTCGATGCACCAGATAATATTGCTATCTCTATAGCTAATAAAAATAAGTGCATTACTTAAGGTTGACATGCAGGTCATTAAAGTGACAATCATATGGCTCCAACCATCATGCCGAATCATGACACGCAGGTCATGTTAGTAAATTTACATCATATAGTCATCTCATACATAATCGAATTAATATGAGCACTGCTATACCACATCACATGCACATCCTGCAAAACCAAGTTAGATGCCTCTAATCGGTTTATGCAAAATTTTATTTTACGTGGCTTCTAAGGTTTTGACTAAAACCGCAGCTACCAACGTTTATCATCAAGTATGATTATTCAAGTCGCTAGATTAACACCGCGGGGTGTATGAAACACGAGATAATAAAATCTCGAGCCCCATACTAAACTTCGTTATACGCATGACCCCCGTGCAGATCATATCTGCATTGCCCTTTCGTCTGCAAAATTTCATCTTTCTTTTGACTATGGTGGAACCCAAAGAACTGATAGCACTTCGTTGATCAATCAGGATCGTGGATTGCGAGAACTTTGTCAAATTCCACCATGCTGTCTCGAGATCAGAAATACGCAAATTCTAGGGAAGCAACAAGTACATCGGGTAACAGATTTCATCTGCCACCCGCATAAATAATTTTCAGCAATAGATCTCATCTACTCCAAAATTATATTATGCAATACCCATACATCTCCATGTATTCTAGATCATAACCTGCATCTACGCATAGCACGGCTCTTGATGCCACTGTATCAGAACGCGGCAGAAAACAAAAAAATTCGGTACAGCGAGCACGCCCAGGACCACTATGGAGACTGCATACAGGGTTTGATCTGATCATTACCGACTCATAGCGCAACGGAAGAAGAGTCGGTGTAGATCGTCGGTGCAGATCCCCGCAGCTAGGATTTACAACCTCCCAACCGCGAGGATGTACTCCCTCGTCGGACAGCCCTTCGGGAGGCGGTCGGACAGTCCCTCGGACGATGTCACGGACAGGCCTTCGGGAGGACACTCGAAACTCGAACGGAAACTCGGACAGCTCTTCGGGAGGACCCTCGAACATCCCCTCGGGCAAAAGATCGAAACTACGACCTCTCTACGGGGTTGCACACATACGGTGTCAGCTATCCGGCAGGGCTTCGCCGTCCAGAACTTGTTCCTGCCGGAACCCAGACAGCCTTTCGGCTCTACGAAACTATTTCGTGGGAGGGAGAGAGAGAGAGCCAGACGAGCATGGCATGTGTATGAGAGTAAGGAATGGATGTGGAGTGCACCCCTCCACCTCTATTTATAGGAAAGCCATATGGGGAAAATACCCAAAAAACCCATCACATGGATCCTCCTCAAGGGCATAAAAGGAAGGCAAGTAGAGCTCCATGGAGGAGCTCCAACTTGGCCGGCCACCCCTAGGGCCCCCCCACATGGGGGTTCCTTGCTCCCCCAATCCCTTCTAGAAGCCTTTTGGGAAAAGCCCTAAAAGGTGGCTTTCCAAAAAAATTAACCATAAAGTGATTTTCACTATTCACGAAACCAATTTTCCACGACCGTTAAATCCTAAAATATTTCTATGGGTCTTAGAATAATTCCAGTACCCACACAAATGATTTTGGACGCGTTCCGAAACAATTTCGGATTAGTGATTTTCATCTACGAAAAGCAACCAAACCGGTTCCGGCAGCTCCGGAACATTTCCGGTTTTTATCCCGGAAAAATCCCAGAAGTTTCCAGAATAATTCTGGCACCCTCCAAGAATTTCCAGGCGTGTGACAGAACCAATTTGACTTAATGGTATACCCCGAAACAACTTTTCAGTTTTACCGGAACTATTCCGGTGTCCTCTTCGGAACGTTTCCGTTGCGTCCGAAACTTTTTTGGTGATTTTCGCTCAGACTCCCTGTCTAGTATTCAGCAGATAGATGACCCTTAAGCGTGTGACCCTATAGGTTCGGTGAAGTATAGATATGACCCGGAACACTTTCCGATCAATGATCAACATCGGAGCCGTGGACACCCATATTGACCCCTATACCCACACGAATGAATATTCGAGTGAACCTCCAGTTGTTGTGTGCTATTCCTGTTGCTTCGCGATATGTTACAAACACCCGAGGTGAGATTTATCTGCATCCCCATGGATCAACAACTTGTCCACCATGGATCAACAACATGTTTATTGCAGACTCGAGAATCATTGCAGTTATAGCATCGAACATAAACATTCATTACAAACTCGGAGATACAAAATAACTGTTATTACTGCCTCTAGGGCATATCTCCTACAGTCGCCGGAAGGGGACAACAAGGACTTGGACGACGGACGCCGTCATAGTCTAGGTTTAGGTTTGCCCCCTTTTTATTGAAAACTATCCGAAATGTAATGAATGTGCTCCGGTTTGTACGAATATCATCCGGTTTGCATGAATTTTGTCCGCTGATGTCTACTACGCTACTTTATTCTTGTAGACTTTGTTGGGCCTCCAAGCGCAGAGTTTTGTAGGACCATAGCAAATTTTTCTCAAGTGAATGACCTAAGGTATCAATCCATGGGAGGTGTAGGATGAAGATGGTTCTCTCTCAAACAACCCTGCAATCAAATACAAGAAATCTCTTGTGTCCCCAATGGTGCCTGCAAGCCAAACAGGGTTATGTAGCACTTTCGTGGAAGTATCCCAATTAGTTATCATCCTAACGAAGAGCATAGGAGAGTATTTATATTGGCATTTCTGTCACACACAAGGTGTCACAGTTCTTGTGTGAAGTAACTGCTTGGGCTTCTGCAAATACGGTTACTGTCCTGGTGGACGAATAAACTAGAATGACTAAGATAAAAAGGTTTATGGTAACGAGGGTAAAAACTATTAAAGGTAAATAACATAAATGAAGGTGGGAATTGAGTTTCCTGCAATGAAGAGATTAGGCGCGAAGAGAATTCAGTTTGTGGTAAGAATGTATCAAGTGTGCCAGTGCGACGGTAATACCAGTTACCTTGTATCATACTCATAATATTTGATATGTGTTCTCTGTAGGCGGATCTCCCTGAAGTTATGAAACTCCTCCTCTCGGGATTACATTTCATTCTACGGTCCTGCTTCGTCGTTGCCACAGAGTGGTCATCTCCACAATTAAGGTCCTTAGACCAGAACCAAGCATTAAGTTTCGTGGATCACCGTTATCTCATATTGTCTTCGGTCCTCATAGATATCTCCACCTGTCACGTCAGAGGTCACAAATTCCCTAAACAATATGTGTTACCTATGTAGGTCCTGATATCATGTTGCCTGGGCCCTTAAATTGGACAACACGCATAGAGTTCACCACTGTATAACAACGTACTAGACAGATCATACTATTACAAATACAAATGACGACATATAGATTAGGCACAAATGAATCTTACCACTCACCTACTTCTCCCATGCCTATGGGGGTTTACTCACACATCATAAGAGAGAAACCAATCACACCAGAGATTAAACCCATGAAAACCATATTGATAATACCGTGAAGATCCACAATAAGATGAAATGGATAATTCCAATAGTCTTGATCTCCAGATGAGATTGAATCGAACTACAATTGTTCTCACAACTTGGAATTCCTCTTACAATAGTGAAGGGTGAGATGATGATGGATATGAAACGACCAAAAATAAGAAGATCTCCAAAGGTTCTTCGAATCTCCTCTTCTTCTATTCTGGCTATGGTGGCGGCGGCTAGGGTTCTCTTCTCCCCTGGGTCCCTTCACGAAAGTGTCTTGTATAGACGTGGTGGAGCTGTTGGCACTTCATACGACCGCTCATACGAGCGCTTGCGATCGTATGGAAGGCCTTCTTTTGCTCTGCTGCGCTTGTTGGCTTGGCTCTCCACATGGAAGTTGCTCCATTTGACTTGATTTGTAGTAATCCTCCTTGGTTTCCTTCCATATATGATATTTCCTGCCAAACAATAGAAAAATGGATTTTCTTCTCTTTCGAGGGATTAGCGTTAGAAATAACCGAGAAGTAACAAAGATTCGGTGAAAACCAAATAAGAATCACTAGAAAAACATCACAAATTGTCGAGCCATCACTCAACACACCCAATATAGTTGTCAATTGTATAGGTGCACTAGTTCGGGGAAGAGAGGGTGATATATGTGTAATATGGATGGTATAAATATGTTTTTATAATCTGAACAAATAAAAATAGCAAGGTAGCAAGTAACAAAAGTAGATAAAAACGGTGTCTCAATGCTTGGAAATAAGGCCTAGGGTTCATACTTTCACTAGTGCCAACTCTCAACATCGTTAACATAATTGAACATCATGATAATCTCTCAAGGTGCAGCAAAGAATCACTCCCAAGTTTCTATTCTATCGGAGAAAGTAGGATGAAATCGCGTAGGTAGCAAACCACCTCAAAGTTGTGTTTCCAATCAATCTATTGAACCACCCCCAAGCTGTCACGAATAGTCCTAGAGATTGTACTACGACAACACTATATGATATGTATCATTCAACTTTTATGCCTAGATTACCCCAATGTCATCACGGGTATCCGCAAGTTAATTACTAGACATGCATCAAGTGATCTCAAATCTAAAATATTCAATCCAACATAAAGAAACTTCAAAGAGCAAGACTCAATTCACCATAAAAAAGATAGAGGATATGAACATCATAAGATCTAACTTTATTAATAAAGCTCATGATACAATCAATATCGAATTGCTACTTCTAGACTGCGTTGGTATTTCCCCGAAGAGGAGAGGATGATGCAGTAGAGTAGAGATAAGTATTTCCCTCAGTTAAGAACCAAGGTTATCAATCCAATAGGAGAACCACGCAAAATTACTTTAGCAGCATTTGCACACACAAAAGCAAACACTTGCACCCAACGCAAATAAAAGGGTTGTCAATCCTCTTAGCGGTTATTTGCAAGGATTAATTCTGATAGTGATAGATAGATAAACTAAAATACTAAATAAAATAAAAGTAAATAAATTGCAGCAAGGTATTTTTGGTTTTTAATATATGATAAAAGTATACCCGGAGGCCATAGTTTTCACTAGAGGCTTCTCTCTCGAACACATAGCATACGGTGGGTAAATAAATTACTGTTGGGCAATTGATAGAAAAGCAAATAATTATGACGGATTCATGGCAATGATCATGTATATAGGCATCACGTCCGAGACAAGTAGACCGACTCCTGCCTGCATCCACTACTATTACTCCACCCATCGACCGCTATCCAGCATGCATCTAGGGTATTAAGTATAAAATAGAGTAACGCCTTAAGCAAGATGACATGATGTAGACAAAGTAAACTCAAGCAATATGATTAAACCCCATTTTTTTATCCTTAATGGCAACAATACAAATACGTGTCATGTCCCTTTCTGTCATTGGGATTGAGCTCCGCATGATTGAATCCATCACAAAGCACCTCTCCCATTGCAAGATAAACCAATCTAGTTGGCCAAACCAAATCGATAGATCGGAGAGAAATACAAAGCTATAATAATCATGCATAAAAGAGTTCAGAGAAGACTCAAATATTTCTCATGAATAATCTGATCATAAACTCACAATTCATCGGATCCCAACCAACACACCACAAAAGAAGATTACATCGGATAGAACTCCAAGAACATCGAGGAGAACATGGTATTGAAGATCAAAGAGAGAGAAGAAGCCATCTAGCTACTAGCTATGGACCCATAGGTCTATGGTAAACTACTCACACATCATCGGAAGGGCAGCAAGGTTGATGAAGAAAATCTCCGTGATCGATTCCCCCTCCGGCAGAGTACTGGAAAAGGCCTCCAGATGGGATCGCGGAAGAACAGAGGCTTGTGGCGGCGGAAAGGTTTTCTCTTCTGTCTCTCTGGTATATTGGGAATATTTAGAAATTTATCGCGCTAGAATTAGGTCAGGAGGGGCTACGAGGGGCCCACAAGCCTGGGGGCGCGCCCTACCCCCCAGGGCACGCCCTCCAAGCTTGTGGCTCCTTCGTGGCTCCTCTGGTCTTCTCCCGAAGCTTCGTGGGTCTGTTCTGGTCCAGAAAAAATTAATCCAAAGTTTTTTCCGTTTGGACTCTTTTTGATAATGATTTTCTGAAAAGACAAAAACAAGCAAAAACAGCAACTGGCACTGGGCACTGGGTTAATAGGTTAGTAGCAAAAAATGATATATAATGGCATATAATTGCATATAAAACATCCAAGATTGATACTATAATAGCATGGAACAATACAAAATTATAGATACGTTGGAGACGTATCATGAATCCATCAAGAACATGAGAGAGAGAAAGAGAGAGATTGAACACATAGCTACTAGTACATACCCTCAGTACCGAGGATGAACTACTCACACATCACCATGAGAACAAAAAAGTTGATGCCGAGGTCTCCGTGGATGGTTTCCCCCTCCGGCAGAGTGTCGAAAAATGGCTCCAGATGAGATCGCTTCGGAACAGAGGCTTGCGGTGGCGATAAAATTATTTTGGGTCTCTTTCTGGAGGTTTCGGTATTTATAGGGATTTATGGCGGTGGAATTAGGTCAAACGGAGCTACAGGGACCCCACAAGCCTGGATGGCGCGGCCAGGGGGTAGGGAACCCCCTGGGCTTGTGGGCCCCACATCCATCTTTTGGTCCTCTTCCAAAGCTTCCAGGATTTCTTATTTTCCATTAAAAAAATCATTGTAATTTTTCATTGTGTTTTGACCTTCCTAGATATGGATTTCCTGTGAAACCAAAAATATGCAAGAAAAACAGGAACTGGCACTCGGCACTAGATTAATAAGTTAGTCCATAAATACAATATAAAAGTCCACCAAAACTGTATATAAATGATGTAAATATACCATGAATACTTTATAAATTATAGATACATTGGAGACGTATTATCTGCTTAGTCGACACTTGTTTTGAGATGTATGTGGATAGCGTTGAATGGCCGGTCCCACATCCGTGTCCGCGGACTGGTTCTCCCTGTGTGCAAATGGATGCGGTGTCCGATTTGTGGGTCAGCGTTGGAGATGCCCGTGGAGTTTAGAAGAAGAAACTGGCATCCCAGTATAGTGTATTTTCGATGGAGTTGAGGAGCTAGGCTTTAGAATCTCACTGGAATCAATGGAGCGGCGAGAGGATTGCCACTGATGGGTGACTACTCTGTGCATAGTGTATTAGAAAAAGGAAATAAAAACCGAGTAAAAAACAAAGAAAAATCGGTCAAAGAAAGCCGAAAGAAAGAGAAAAACCAGAGTCCTCTGTTTAGTGTTATACAAGTTGACATACAACAAAGAAGGAAAACAAAACAGTGTATAGCCACGGAAGGTGATGTGTCCAAGTGGTTATCGCATTTAGTTCTGAAACGTGAGGTCCAGAGATTGAATCCCACATATGCTCAATTTTTGAAGTATGATGAAACGGAAAAAATGTAAATGGGCCAAGCCTAGGCTGGAGAGGCAGTGTGCACCGGTTTGTAGAATATGGTGTATCCGGCGCTGAAGGTGCCAAATAGGAAATGAGGGGAATCCTAATCAGCGTGATGCATGGTTGCGGCCCAATAAACCTTTTGGACCGCACTCGCTCGTCTCTGCTGCTCGCTATTTTTCTTCACTGGTTTTTTTCTGTAGCTGCTGGTCTTTGTCTCAGGAAAGAAAACTGCTCTTTTTTGTCAATTTGAAAATGTCACGAATTTGGGAAAAGTTCACGGATTTGGAAAAGGTCATGAATTTGAAAAAAGTTCATGGATATGAAAAAAATAGTAAATTTAAATATATTCGTGAATTCAAAAAAGTTCATGAAAATTTAAAAAGTCCACGTATTTGAAAAAGTTAATGTATTTGAAAAAAATCAGAAATTCAGATAATGTTCATGAATTTGGAAAACTTCATGAAATTTTAACAAATTCATGAATTGGAAAGAAATTAAAAAAACCTAAAAACATACTAAGGAAGCAAAAAGGAAAAAAAACAGTATGAGAAAACGAGAGAAATCGGCCCAAGGGAGAAGCTTATATGGGTCGACCCAGTTAAACAAAGCGTAAAAAGGTGTGAGCACTGCGTACGAATAGTTATTTAACGGGAGCTCCTATTCCACAGATTTTGTGTCAAACATCCACACGACGCACTCACGGACCCCCGACTGGGCCGGCCCAATAGTGGGTGTTGTAGCGAGCGCACCTGTTTGCCTGTTGTCGGTACCAAAACCGGCAGATCTCGGGTAGGAGGTCCGAACTATGGGTCTAGGAGTCAATGAGTAACAGTGATCGTGGGGGCGATGGTTTACCCAGGTTCGGGCCCTCTCAAGGAGGTAATACCCTACGTCCTGCTTGATTGTATTGATGTGATTGTATGAAGGTTACAGAGTTGATCTACCCCGAGATCAGAGGGGCTAAACCCTTGGTTACAAATATGATGATTCTATGCCTCTACGGACTAAACCCTCTGGTTTATATAGACACCAGAGGGATCTAGGGTTACACATGGTCGGTTACCATCAGGAGATAAACATGCCGGTCACGCCAATTATTCCTTGGAGGAGACGCCAAGAATTCGGAGGTTTCCTTCTGGTGTACGTGGTCATTCATAATCCGGCCTTCTGTCGTCGTGTAAAGAGTAGCTCACCAGTCCGGCCCACGAGAAATAGGCCGGCGGCCCGAGTACCCCCTAGTCCAGGACACCCTCAGTAGCCCCCGAACTAGTCTTCGAAGCCGAGTAGGTGCCGAACATCATTGGCTTTGTAGACCAGTTCCCCTTCTTCCGTACACCGATAACAGGCCTATATCACTCCGAACTGTATTCTCAAGCTTGGCCCGATCGGATATGTGCCGAGCTATACCTTGGTAACGAAGCACAATAATAACTTAGCCCCGAAGGCTAGCCGCTTCGGTCTGAACAGTGTCTTCATCTGACAACTTTTACCGAAGGTAACGAAGCGTGGGCTATCTCCCGGTCAACGTCGCCCACCATGCTCCGGAAGCGGGCCAGGTCATCCCCACACCGCGGCAGGGCGAGAGAGTGGTGTTCATGCCCCACTTCATCCGGGGCTTGGGTTTCCCTCTTCACCCCTTTGTCAGGGGCCTCATGTTCTTCTACGGACTTGACTTCCACGACCTCGCACCGAACTCCTTCCTCCACATCTCGGCCTTCATCATCGTCTGCGAGGCCTTTCTCCGGGTCCGGCCACATTTTGGTCTGTGGCTGAAGATCTTCAACGTCAAGCCGAAGATAGTAGATGGTCATTAGGCGGACTGCAGGGGGGCGATGATCAGCAAACTCCCGCGAGTGGAGTGGCCAGACGGTACCTTCATCAAGACCGTCAAGATCTGGCAAAAGGAATGGTTCTACATCACAGAGCCGAGGCGCGCAAATTGGGAGGCGATTCCGGCCTTCCGATCCGGACCCCCCACGAGGCTGGTCTCATGGACCAAGAAGGGCCTCGACTGGGGGTTGAATAAGGAGGTGGCGCTGCTGCAGAGCCGGATCTCCAAGATGATAGAGAAGGGCGTCGAGCTGGTCAACGTGATCCAGATCATGCTCGGCCGCCGAATCCTTCCATTCCAGGACAGGGCTTCCCCCATGTGGGCCTACAAGCCTGAAGACCCAGCCACCGTGCGTAGATTCTTCCGCACCTCCCACGCTCAACTATGGAAGGCGCTGTTCAAGCCACATAAGGAATGGCCGGCCGAGGAGGAGGACATGGGCCTCGACGCCGCAAACCCCCCACGGGAGGTATGACTAGTAATGATCTTGTATCCGAACTGTTCCCTTTTAATAAGGCACTTACCTTTTCAATTCTCGTCCGCAGAACTGGCTGAAGAAGGCCCACCAGATCGACAGTCCGGCGCCACTGCCAGAGGGACCTAGGACGCCCCTACTGATGGCCATGTTGGCCGCGGAGCCATATGAGGCGCCGGAGAGGAAGGAGAAGAAGAAGAATCAGAAGAGGGAGGCCAGAGAGGGCCTCCGCTCCCGAGGACCCCCGGGTTCTAGATCCGGAGACACCAGTGCTCCCTCCGCACAAGAGGAGGAGAAGGAGCAGAGAGATGACGGGGAGGAAGACGACTCCTCCCGAACAGGGAAAAGGGCGGCGTCCGAGGATGCCGAGGAGGAGCCACCTCGACCCGCTCCCAAAAGACCGCGCAAGGCCAAGGTGGCCTTGTCCGGCGATAGCTCGGTTTCTGCCGAGGACTCTGATGCCTCCGAAGAGGTTCCTCAGAAGATCCCTTGGCTAAGCCATAGGCTCAAAGGTACGCGTTCTAGTACCCGCTTGACCGTCCTTAGACGAACTGGGTTTGATATTGGTCATATTTCCGTTTGTAATTCTGTAGCCCGCTTTGCGATCTCCCCACCGACCGAGTCTCGGAGGGGGATTCTCCACCGGCGGCGCTAGCGGAGAGCGGGACCGAGTCCCGCGCCTCGCCTCCCCCAGTCGTTGAGGAGGCCGAGGAGGTCCTGTCGAGGAGGGGCCCTCCCGCGCCGCACACAGGGGGAGGAGGCGATGCTATCATGGCCGAGGTGAACACCTCGGTCGCCGAAGACCAAGAGGAGGGCCCCCTCTGGTGAACGAAGAGGAGCTCGGACAAGCCGGGCTTTCTCCGAGGACGACTCCGGGGACGTCAAAGCGTCCTGTGACGCCCCCGACTTAATCATGCACTAATCATACACGCAAATGCGCATGATCAAGCACAGTGACTCACGGGAAGATATCACAACACAACTCTAAACTCAAATTAAACATAAATCATCATATTACAAGCCAGGGGTCACGAGGACCCGAATACATAAGTCATACCCACAAATGATATCTGAGTACAGACATAGTTAGTCAAGTTTGCCTTAAGAAGGCTAGCACAAACAACAACACTGATCGAAAAGGCGCATGCCTCCTGCCTGGGAGCCTCCGAACTACTCCTGGTCGGCTGGCTCAATCCAGTAGTATGTGCCGTCGGGACCCTCCTGGTTGTAAGCTCCTGCAGTGGCATCTAGCTCATGGGCTCCAACGTCTGATGTATCATCAAATGGGTATGGGGAAAAGAATAGCAGAGCAACCGTGAGTACTCATCCAAAGTACTCGCAAGACTGACATCAGAACTATACTACTTTTGCATTGGTATCAAATGAATGGGGCTATATCTTTGGACTGAACTGCAGAATGCCAGAATAGAGGGGAGAAACCTAGCCTAACGAGGACTAGCATCTTCAAGCAATCTTGCAGCATCAGAAGAGAGTAGATAATAGTAGCATGCATGTGGATATACAACAGCCATGCCCTGAGATCCTTTCTTGACTCCCTGCGAGAAAGCGATCCCGAGAGCAGTATTAACAGTTTAATATGAATCATTATTAATTTGTAGTTGTCATGGATCCGGATACAACTCCGGGCATCCTGTTACCGTGGACACGGCTATTCGAATAGATCACTTCCCTGCAGGGGTGCACTACTGTTACCCAACACGCTCGATTACCTCTGGCCGGATACACTTGCTGGGTAATACCCAGCCTCGGGTGATCGACACGACGCAATCCTACCTAGGCTCAGCAGAGAGGTCAACACGCCGGTCTAAATCCTAAGTACAAAGGGGTCTTGGGCCATCGCCCTTTGCACTCCTGCACGTTGCGAGACTGGCCGGGGAGCAGGCGCGACACTGAACACGCCAGTGACGTAACCAGCCCAACCCCAACAATCAGCCCGCATCTCTAAGCTATGACGTCTGAAGAGCTTTCGGCTGATACATACGACGTAGAGGGGCCCATTAAACCATTATCCCACGTGGTGGTAGTGCGTATAGGCCATTGGCCAACTCAGATCAAATACCTAGTTCCGTTAGGCGTATTTAGTAACTCGCAGAGGCGATCAGGGTTTCTGTCGCTCTGACTTGATATCACTCGCGGGTACTCTTGGTGCTTACCCATCTTTAGCATTGTTCTCTCGCGGGCACCCTTAGGGCCAGCCCGACTTTACAATTCCCCGCGGGTACCTCTCGAGGTGGACCCACCTATGACAAAGGCCAAGTAACCGTGTGTCCAATTATCAAGAAGGAATCCGAGGAATCACCCTCGATGGTTTCCCACTCGAGGAGTTGCACGACGGAAGCTTTATCGGAAGTGATGAGAGAGGTATCACCCTCGGTAACACACATCCGGATAGCTATTCTACAGAGGCATCATCGAAAGTGGGACAAGAGGTATCACCCTCGGCACTCAATGCCAGCTCTGCAGAGTCAAGCAACTTAGGGGGTGTGCGGTGATGTGCTGTTCTCGGCCCGGTCGATCACTTCGATCGGGGCACAGATACTAAAGCGGAGCAACTACAGCAAAGGAGAGAGGCCACAGATGGTTTATTATCCAACCTATACTAAGCAGTTTGGATAACAGGCAGGTATCAAATAACAGTAACAAGGACAGGCTATGCATCAGAATAGGATAAAGCAAAGCAGCAGCAAATTCTAATGCAAGCATGAGGGAGAGAGAATAGGTAATATAGGCATGCGTCAAGGGGGGTTGCTTGCCTGGAAGCTCTGCTGAAAGTGGCTGATCGTCAGAAGGCTGCTCGTCCGGGGCGTAGTCGAACTCTGTTGTGTCGGCGTCGGTCTCGGCGTCTATCGAGAGAGAAGGAGGGGGGAAGAAACAATAAATTCACGGCAAAAATGCAATCACTATGCATGACATGCCTAAATGCTATGCAGATGCGATATATTGCCTATCTAAGTGTTTTAGTTAATTTAGGAATTTATTTGGATTTATTTTATTAAAGTCGAGCACTATTCATTTATCGAATCCGGGCAAAAAGTTCCATGTTCACCTAGCTAGGAGTGTTGGACAGGCATTTTGATTGCATATTCAGAATCTTCATATTTTTCTGATCGTTTTACATATATAAATTATTTTAATCCGAGTTACGGTTTATTTTATATGATTTTCTAAAGTTTTTATTAATTTCTGGAATTATTTTAATTATTTAATTTCGAATTATCCAAAACAGTACGGGATGACGTCAGCATGACGTAATACTGACGTCAGCAGTCAACAGGACGGTTCACTGGAGTCAAACCTGACCTGTGGGACCCACTGGTCAGTGACTCAGTTAATTAAACAGGGTTAATTTAATTAAACTAATCCTAATTATCTAGCGGGACCCACTGGTCAGTGTCTAATTAACTAATTAATTTAATTAACAATTTAATTAACAGTTTATTTATTTATAAAATCGTTTAAATCGGCTGGGCCCCACATGTCAGTGGGCGTGGCCGCGCTGACTCGATCAACTGGGCCCAGTGGGACCCAGTGTCAGTAAGCGAGCAGTGGGGCCCACGGCGCCACGTCGGATGCCAGCTGGACGCCGGCCACCGGAGTTCTCCGGCGAGGCCGAACGGCAGCGAGCAACTCCGGCGAGCCCGGAGTCTCGCTGTGGTGCTCCGTTTTGGGCGTTCCTGGGCTCTATCGAACAAGCAGAGCAGTGCGTGTCGCGTGGGGTGAGTGGTTGGACGCAGAGGTGGCCGGAGCAACGCCGGCGACGACGGGTGGCGGCGGAGCTCCCGGGTGCAGATCGGGCACGCGCCTATGGTGCGGTTTGGCGCGCGCACTTGGGCTCATTAGAGCGAGTGCGAAGCGCCGCGTCGATCTAAGCTACTAGCGCGGGCTGTGGTGGTCGGAAGCGACGGCAACGGCGAGCTCGGGCGGCGGGCAGAACACGGCGAGGCGGCGAGCCGGCTAGGGGAGAAATGAGCGGCTCGGGGAAGGGCAGAGAGAGAGATGGGGCTCACCGTGCGGCTAAGAAAAGCCCTTGGAAGCTTTGGAGCGCAGAGGAGCTCGGGGACGGCAGAGATCTCCGGCGACAGAGAAAATGAAGTCGCGGTCGATCCCGTCCGTGCGGGCCTCCTCGAGCTCGATGGCGAGGCGTAGTCGAAGGGGTCGAGCGAGGCGGAGCAGATGGGCACGTCGGAGCGACGATCGGAAAGCGGTGGCCGCGCAAAATCACTGCCATGGCGGCGGCGGTTTCGGGTGGCTGCACGAGGGGGAGGACAGCGGGCGAGGGAGAGAGCGAGGGGGGAACTGGGGGCTGGCTAGGGTTACGGGAGGCCTCGGGGTCCTTATCCTTGCCGGGGAGACGCGGGATCGCCGGCGCGTGGCGATCGGTGGCTCTGTCGCGCGCGCCAGCCGACAGCGAGGCAAAGGAGGACGATGACCTGGCTGGGCTGGGCCGTGCTACACTGTTGACCTAAAGCCCAAGGGTACAGTGAGCGCTGGCGTTTTTCTTTTTTCCTATTTCTGTTTTTCCCATTTCTCCTGTTTTGCAAAATTTTAGACCACTTAATGACTTTTGTAAAACATGTGACTTGGTTGAAATATTACAACGCAATATTAACTAACACCAGAAATTGGTTTGGGGTTAATATGATTTCATTTGAATTTTATTTAAATGAATTGGTATTCTAAAGTGCTGTTTTGCTACTGTTTTGGGTTGTTAGAGTTACTTAGTCATTTTTAGTGATGTTGTTTTCCTGAACATAATTAGTTATGAATTATTTGCTATTTAATGAACATTTTTATTTCAAACTTGGACAACTTTTATTTTTCACTTTGAATTTGAATTGCAATTTGAGTTGGAATTTGAAATGAGATATGATGCAATGATGATCAAGCATAGTTAATCATGCTTACTTGGCATTATCAAGAGGTGATCACTGTAGCTATTACATGGGGATGTTACACATCCGGAGTCCGGCGCCCCGGACTTCGAGAGGGAAGGAACCGGAGCGCCGCCACCACCCCCACCCGCCCCAGAGCGGGCGTCGACCAGGTGGCCAGACGAGATGGAGGATGCTCTAACCAGCTCCTCCATCGCCGAAGAGCACCATGCCCTTATGGGCGCGGTGTTGCAAAGCCTTCGGTCCGTGGACAACGGACTGAAGGAGGCCTTTAGTGGCCCTCTTACCGGCTTCAAGGTGAGCGAAGTAATGCTTTTTCCTTAGAAAAGTTCTTTTGTGTAAATGTATAGCCTCATACACAGTAGCCCCCAAGACGCTGACTGGCTTGGGCAAAGCCTGTCAGGGGATCGAAAATCAATATTCCGGATACTAACGCGTGTAGAATAACGCACAGGCATCATCGTCGGCCGTAGCCGCCAACGCTGAGGAGTTGGCCGAGCTGAATCGGAAGCTGAAGAGCTCCGAGGACGACCTGAGCCTGGTGAACAGGAGGTTCGACGATGCGCAAGGCAAGTCCGAGTTGTAGTCAAGATTACAACCGCATTTTTTTGTAAGCAGGGTCCAAAGTATCCTGACGGAGTAGACTAATGTTACTGCAGTTGCCGCCGCGGAGGTCAAAAACCTCAAGGCCGAGCTGAGGACGGCGCAGCTGGAAACGGCTGCGCAGAGGTCGGCAACCGAACAGGCGGCTGCCGAGCTGGCTGCGGTGAGAACCGCTAGTGAGAAGCACGAGGCCAGGGTGCTAGAAGTGCAACAAGAGCTCGGGGATACCGTCACAAGATGTGAGGCCCTCGAGCAGAAGAATAAGGAGCAGGCCGCCGAGCTGACCTCGTTAGCGGCGGTGGCTAAGGAAGCGCGGACAGAGGCACGCGGCTACCAAGAAGAGCTCCGCCAAGTCAGGCTTATTGCGGACGGTAAGCCGTACTTTCTACAAAGTATATTTGGAGGTAACAGGTTCACGTTGCTCAGGCGAGTATGGCGTTCCCCAGGCGCCTTTGCGGACCTCCCGAAGAGTGCGGCGGACGCGGCCGAATTCTTCGCTGCTCATGAGGGTCGGGCCGAGCAGAGGCTGTTCTGGGCGCAATTTCAAGCGCCCGAACACCCTCCGCTCCTCAACAACTAGATGAAGCAGCTGATGGAGCTGCATCGGATGGGGGAGCCGATGATGAAGGACCTATGCGTGAAACTGTGGCTGTCGGAGCCGCTGCCGAGCAGCTACTTCGGTCTAGTGCAGAGGCTGTATGACGCCCCTGCTCGGATCGAAGCCTGGAAGCGTTCCGCATGCATCGAGGGGGCTCGGATGGCCTTTGGCAAGACAATGGTACATTGGCCGAAGATAAAGCCAGACGAGATGGCCACCGGACCTCCGCCGCCAGGGAAGGAGCATAGGCGCCCCGAGCAATACTTTCCCATCGTGATGGATGGTGCTCGGGCAGTAGAGGCCCAATTCTCAAAAGATGTAATATATGAATAGATTTTTCCTTGTAGCCAAGGAGTTGAAACTTTTGCTTTATTGTAATGCAAGTTGGTGGCTGGGAATATAGTGCCTGTTTATGGTAATTTTGAATCCTGTGCGGCCGTTTCTTAATTGAAAGTTACCAGTCGTCAGCTTCAGCCCCCAGTGCAGATACTGCCCGGGGTGTTTCCTCGTTACAGCTTAACCCTTAGCCGACATCTCGGTGCCCGGAGGCGGTTGTATGTACGGAAAACAGGGCAATCAGACTATGCGGTTTTAGTGCTTTCACTTAGCCATAGGAGCTTGACTGCGGGGGCTGGTGACTAGCCCCCAGTGTATGTGATATTCGGACGAGCCGCGGTTGACACCATCATCACATGGTTTCCGTAACAGAGAACTCTTCGTTTAACACGGATTAACCTCCAACGATTTTTGGTTTGACACGAGTCATTGGATCACCGACCAGTTCTCGCTTTTTGTGACAGTCAGTTTTCGGCTTTCTCCACTGAGGTACTTAACCAGGCTAGCTAGAAGTACAATCGCAGTGGTTCTCCCTTTACCCTCTTAGCCGAACAATACGGAACGTAAGAGGGTAAACACAGGAGCCGGGCAACCCAACTATTGACCAAAGACGCAATTCGGAACTGATTCATATAGTGCAATATCCATGATGCCGAGCACATAAAGTAAGTGCCGGGATAAAGGTTGAGGCAAGACTTATGTTCGAGCCCCCGGTCTATTAGCCGGTTAATATAAAAGGGACGTATCGTAAGAGTTTACTTCGGCTTTAAAAAGCGGAAAGGAATATGCAACACGAATGAAAGCACAATGACCAGAAAAAGCTGGTCTTAATTTCCTTTGATTATGTGACGTCCAACCGTACAATCCGGATTGCCGAAGTAACTTTAATAGATACGTTTGAAATAAATATATCAGAGTAAAGGTTTACACAGGGCTTTCATGAGTGGTTTGACGTCCCTACTACGCCCTGTTGCACGTCTGCGCCTTTTGCTCTTTGAAGAAGCTTTCGTATGAGCGAAGTTTTCGATCATGTGTTCGGCGGAATGAGGGATGTTCGGCAGACGAGCCCTTGGGAAAGGGTTGTGAGAAGTCGCCGTTGCATATCAGGTTGACGCTGATCAGGCCCTAGATGGTGCCCATTGTTGATGTCGATTTGAAGAAATCAGTTGGCCATTCCTCGGTCGAACCGAGCCCTCGGCCGTTGTTTCATATGTCCCCACAACCGCCCATGGATTTTTGAGTGCGAAATTGTGCACCCGAGGTACGTATTTCGCGACTTGGTGGGCCGTGCTGCGGGGACCGAGGCTATAGCTCGGGAGCGCTTGCGTGCGTCCAGCGTCTTGACAGTAGGCCGGGCTTGTGACGCCTCTTCAGCGGCTTGGACTTCGGCGGCTAGAGCCGCCGTGTGTTCCTCTGTTCGAAGCGAGCGCTCGGTGTTACCGTTAATGGTAATAACGCCCTTAGGTCTTGGCATCTTGAGCTTCAGGTATGCGTAGTGCGGGACGGCGTTGAAGCAGGCGAACGCCGTCCGTCCGAGGAGTGCGTGATAACTGCTGCGGAAAGGGACAATATCGAAGATCAAGTCCTCGGCGCAGAAGTTATCGGGCGAGCCGAAGACAACTTCCAAAGTCACGGATCCCGAGCAGCGTGCCTCGACGCCTGGGATTACACCTTTAAAGGTGGTGTTGCTGGGTTTGATCCTTGACGGGTCGATCCCCATCTTCCTCACTGTATCTGAGTAAAGCAGGTTAAGACTGCAACCTCCGTCCATAAGGACTCTGGTGAGGTGAAATCCGTCCACAATGGGGTCGAGCACCAGAGCCGCTGTCCCTCCATGGCGTATACTGGTCGGATGGTCACGTCGGTCGAAAGTGATCGGGCAAGCCGACCACGGGTTGAATTTCGGGGCCACTAGCTCTAAGGCGTAGACATCCCGAAGTACGTGTTTCCGCTCCTTCATCGGTATATGCGTGACGTAGATCATGTTCATGTTTTTGACCTCTGGAGGGAACTGCTTTTGGCCTCCGTTGTTCGGGCCACGAGGTTCTTCGTCATCCTCGTTGCGGGGGCCCTTGCCCTGTTCTTTGGTTGTGGCCTTACCGGCCTGCTTGATGACCCAACAGTTATGGTTGGTATGGTTGGCAGGCTTGTCGTGGGTGCCGTGAATCTGGCAGGGCCTATCTAATATTCTATACAGCGCAGACGGGCCGTCCCGGTTCCCTTTAGAGGGTTTTTTCCGCGGTCCCGACTTCGAGCCGCTGAATCCAGCGTTTACTGCTGTGTCATCAGCTTCACCACCGTTGTTTGAGTGCCGGCGCCTATTGTTTCTATTGCGACGGGGTTTTCCGTTCCCGTCCCGGGTCTCTGAAGTGCCGGGGTCTTCGGGATGGTTGCTTCGACGAGCCAGCCAACTATCCTCTCCCGCGCAAAAGCGGGTCATGAGGGAGGTAAGGGCCGACATTGTTCTCGGTTTGTCCTGGCCGAGCTGGCGGGCGAGCCACTCGTCCCGAATACTGTGTTTGAATGCTGCAATCGCTTCGGCGTCCGAACAGTCGACGATCTGGTTTGTTTTGGTCAAGAACCGGTTCCAGAATTGTCGGGCTGACTCTCCGGGCTGCTGAATGACATGGCTCAGGTCATCGACGTCCGGTGGCCGAACATAAGTGCCTTGAAAGTTAGCTCGGAAGGCATCCTCGAGCTCTTCCCAGCTCCCGATGGAGTTTTCGGGTAGGCTGTTCATCCAATGCCTTGTCGGTCCCTTGAGTTTCAGCGGTAAGTACTTGATAGCGTGGAGATCATCTCCTCGAGCCATATGAATGTGGAGAAGGAAATCTTCATTCCACACGGCTGGGTCTGTTGTCCCATCGTAGGATTCTATATTGACAGGTTTAAACCCTTCGGGGAACTGATGCTGCATCACCTCATCGGTGAAACACATTGGGTGTGCGGCGCCCCTAGCCCGAGCCACATCGCGCTGGAGATCGGTTGTCATCCGAGCACGATGCTGCTCCCGATCTCTGTCGTTCCTGTCGCGCCAGGCTTGGTATCCGTCCCGTCAAGCGGGCGCGTATCCTGTGGATCCGTAGATAGATCTGGACTGGATCCCTCAGGCGTTCAAGTCACGGCGCAGATCATATCGGTCATCCGGTTGAACCGGGTCTTTGCCCGCTCGGCGAGGGGCGCGGGTGGGTGTTCGGCTTCATTGGCCGTCCTATCCCGTCCTCGAGGAGGTGCGGGTGGAAGTTCGGTTTCCGCAGCCGGTCTATCCCGTCCTCGAGGGGGGCGGTCGGGCTGGTTTTCGTAAGTTCGTCTGGGAGGTATGGGCTCAAGGACCTCATCCTCGAATTCTAGGAGTAGGCGCCGTCGTGGGTAGCTTTTATATTGACCCTAACGTTAATCGTCAAGGCCTTCTTCGGCAGCGAGGACCATCGTCCATCTGTCGTTGAGCGTATCCTGCTCTGCTTTTAGCTGTTGTTGTTTTCTCTTCAAGCTTCGGGCACTGGCGATGAGCTGCCGCTTGAATTTCTCTTGCTCCAGGGGATCCTCTGGGACAATGAAGTCTTCGAGTCCGAGGTTGTCCTCCTCTTCTGACGAAGGGAGGTAATTGTTGTCCTCGGAATCCTTGGGGTCCTCGGGGTCACCCTGGTCTTCCTGCCCTTCAGGGGCGTCATGGTGCTGCTCGGGGGTGTTGTCGCCGAGCTCCCCCAAGTTTTCTGGAGTGTCATTATCTCCAGTACCATTTTTGTCCGTGTGATTCTCCTTGCCCTTTCCTCGCCCTCAGGCTCGCCGTCGCCGCCGCCTGGGCGGTTCTGCGGCGGGATCGTCGCCATCCTTCATAGTCGTATCGCCGTCCTTGTTGGGGGTATCGACCATGTAGACGTCATAGCTGGAGGTGGTGGTCCACTTTCCGGTGTTGGAAGTGGCAAGGGAAGGAGCCGTATAGGGCGGGACGTCGATATCCTCGTCCATGTCGTAAGCCACCTCGGAGGCGTAGTCCAACATGTCGGTTAAATCTTCGACAGTGGCTACCAAGTGGGTCGTGGGTGGGACGCAAAATTCCCCGCGGCTGGAGTCCTGTCCGACCTTCTCCTGGTTCGAGGACAGACCATCCGCGATGTTCATCTTCTGGATCTGGTCTAACATCTCGCTTAAAACCGAGGGATTCGCCGGATCTATGCCTGGGCAGCCATCGGAGTTGAGCTCCGGCGCACCGATAATTGGAGTGTGTTCGGCCAAGGGCGACCCTTGGTTTTCCGACGCCGGGGTTGGATCTGAACTCAAGGCCAGATCCGAACTGAGGCCCGGCCCGGGGACGGGGAAGGAGTCCAAGGTCAAAGCCTCGGTGTTGGTAGGTTCCTCGGGTAAAGCCGAGAACCCAGTGAAGACTAGATCGCCTCGAGCATCGGCGACGTACTCCAGGTTGCCGAACCTGATTTCCTGTTCAGAGGCAAAGCTATCAACTTGGTCGAGGTGACCGGTCGGATCGGCGTGCAACACGATGCTGCCGAACACGAAGAGCTGTCCGGGGACGAAGACGTCCCCGTTGCGGATTCCATCGCTGAAGAGAAGGGTTGTCCGGGGACGAAGATGTCCTTGCTGCAGATTCCATCGCCGAAGAGCCGTTCCGGGACGGCGAGCCATTGATCCTTGGCGACCCACGACGGAACTCTCAATGAAAGCACCAATGTCGGTACCAAAACCGGCAGATCTCGGGTAGGGGGTCCGAACTATGGGTCTAGGAGTCAATGAGTAACAGAGATCGTGGGGGCGATGGTTTACCCAGGTTCGGGCCCTCTCAAGGAGGTAATACCCTACGTCCTGCTTGATTGTATTGATGTGATTGTATGAAGGTTACAGAGTTGATCTACCCTGAGATCAGAGGGGCTAAACCCTAGGTTACGAATATGATGATTATGTGCCTTTACGAACTAAACCCTCTGGTTTATATAGACACAAGAGGGATCTAGGGTTACACATGGTCGGTTACCATCAGGAGATAAACATGCCGGTCACGCCAATTATTCCTTGGAGGAGACGCCAAGTCTTCGGAGGTTTCCTTCTGGTGTACGTGGTCATTCATAATCCGGCCTTCTGTCGTCGTGTAAAGAGCAGCTCACCAGTCCGGCCCACGAGAAATAGGCCGGAGGCCCGAGTACCCCCTAGTCCAGGACACCCTCACCTGTACAGTAGCGCAACGATGTTAAAAAAAAGGGCGCAAAGTCTCGCTAGGATTCGAACTCTGGACCTCCATCTCGTGTAGGAGAGCAGCTAATCGGTGAAGCTAACAAACATTGGTGCAAAAGGGCTAGCGTGCTAGTATAAGAACTAATTCCAAGGAATAATCCGGACAGTTTTTTAAATTTCTTCGGACTTTCCTTGGATTTGTTTTTAACAACGAGCAATGTTTGAAAATCCGATAATTTTTTGAATAACTAAAAAAATAAAATAAAAAGTGTGAACATTTTTTGACAGAAACAATTTTTGAAATTCCTAAACATTTGCTGAAAATGCGAACATTTATTGAATTTTGAGAACAAAATTTGATAACTGGAATAATTTTTAAAAGTGCACACATTTATTGAAATTCCCGAAATTTTTAAAAACTCGAACATTTATTGAATTTTGAGAACAAAATTTTATAGTGGGGACATTTTTTGAATTGTTGAATAATTTTTGAAAAGCACGAACATTTTTTGAATTTCCTGAACATTTTTTGAAAACACGAACACTGTTTGAATTTGTGAGACTGTTTTTACTATTCTGAACTGTTTTTGATAATGGGAACATTTTTTGAATTGTTGAACAACTTTTGAGATGCACGAACATTTTTTGAAGTTTCCCAAACATTTTTTGAAAAGAGGGACAATTTTTAATATTATAAACAGTTTTTAAAAAACATTAACATTTTTTGAAATTCACAAACATTTTTTGAATTTATGAACAAAAATATGAAAACATCATCATATTTGAAATTTTAAACAAATTTTAAAAAATAGGAACATTTTTTAAAATTTTCATGTATTTTTAGAAATTATGAAACAATTTTAAAAAACATAAACATTTTTTGAAAAAATCCAAGCATTTCTTTGCTTTTTTGAAAAATCCTAAACATTTTGTAAAACTGTGAACATGTTACGAAAAAGAAATAGAAACTTGAAAAAGAAAAAGAAACAAAAACCAAAAAAGAAATAATGAGGAAAAACAGAAAACGACAAAAAAGAAAAGAAAAAGAAACAGAAAAGTGAAAAGTGAAAAAAGCGGAAAACCAATAAAAGAAACAAAAACCTGGTTCAGGGAACCTTCTAGAAGGTTCACGAAACCGGATTGATGATACGTCTCCGACGTATCTATAATTTTTGATTGTTTCATGCTATTATATTATCATTTTTAGATACTTTTTATGCAATTTTATATCATTTTTGGGGACTAACATATTAACTTAGTGCGAGTTGTTGTTTTCTGCTTGTTTTTGGTTTTACAGAAGTTCTATAGCAAAGGGAGTCCAAACATGACGAAACTTTTTAACGATTTTTTTTTCTGGACATAAGAGATCATAGAAGTTTCGGGGGAGGACCAGAAGACCTACGAGTAGACGGGAAGACAACAGGGCGCACTTGTGGGCTCCTCGTGGCTCCGTCTGACCTAATTCCAGCGCTATAAATTATCAAATATTTCGAAAACCCCAGAGAGCAACTCGAAACAATTTTTCCGCCGCCGCAAGTCTCTGTTCTTCCGCGATCCCATCTGGAGGCCTTTTTTGGTACTCTGCCGGAGGGGGAATCGATCACGGAGGGCTTCTACATCAACTTTGCTGCACTTCGATGATGTGTGAGTAGTCCACCACAGACCTACGGGTCCATAGTGATTAGCTAGATGGCTTTCTCACTCTCTTTGATTTTTAATACAATGTTCTCTTCGGAGATCGATCCAATGTAATCTTTTTTTACGGTGTGTTTGTTGGGATCCGATGAATTGTGGGTTTATGATTTGAATATTCACTGAAAGTAATTGAGTCTTTTCTGAACTTTATTATGTGTGATTGTTATAGCTATGTAATGCTTTCTGATCTATCCGTTCGGTTTGGCCAACTAGATTGATTTATCTACAATGGAAGTGGTGCATAGTAGTAGGTTCAATCTTGCAGTGTCCTCACCCAGTGGCAGCAGGGGTAGCGAGGCACGTGTTTTATTGTTGCTACTAAGGAGAAAACGATGGGGTTTATTCATATTGCTTGATTTTATTCTGTCTATATTATGTCATCTTGCTTAAAGCGTCACTCTTAACTTAATACCATAGATGTAGACAGGAGTCGGTCGATTGGTGGAATAATAGTAGTAGATGCAGGCAAGAGTCGGTCTACTTGTCACGGACGTAATGCCTATATACATGATCATGCCATGAATATCGTCATAACTGTGCGTTTTTTCTATCAATTGTCCAACAGTAATTTGTCTACCCACCGTATGCTATTTTTATGAGAGAGATGCCTCTACTGAAAACTATGGGCCCCGGGTTTATTTTAATCATATTACCAAAACCAAAAATACCTTGCTGCAAATTTCTTTCTTCTTATTTACTTTACAATTTATCTATCTACCACTACCAAATTTAATCCTTGCAATTAACGAGTAAAGTGGATTGACAACCCTCTTGCCCGCGTTGGGTGCAAGTATTTGCTGTTGTGTGTGCAGGTACTGTTGACGGGTGTTTGCGTGGTTCTCCTATTGGTTCGATAACCTTGGTTCTCTACTGAAGGAAATACTATCTGCTACTATATTGCTTCACCCTTCATCTTCAGGGAAAATCCCAACGCAGCTCACAAGTAGCAATTGGGCAGTTCCTAAGCTATCTACATAAGTGGGCCGGCCCAAAAGGCGCCGCTCGGTCGCTCGCCCGGTGCGAAGCGCCGGCAGATTGCCGCAATGAGCGGCCAATAGGAAATTCCCTATTTAACTACATAGGATTCGCAACTGGGAGAGCTCCTATAAGCACTTTCAGCGCTCGTTGGCTCTCGCGGCGCACAAAGCATGATGGATGGGCTGCGGCCCAAAAAACCTTTCGACCGCGCTCGCTCTCGTTCACTCGTCTTTGCTCGGTCGCTATTTTCTTTTCACTGATTTTTTGTAGCCGTTGGTCTTTATCTCACGAAAAAAATTGCTCATCTTTTTTTCAATTTGAAAAAGTCAGAAATTTGAAAAAAGTTCACAGGTTTGACCAAAGTTCGCAATCTCTAAAAAGTTCAAGTATATCAATAAAAGTTCACGGATTTGAAAAGAATAGGAAATTTAAATAACATTCATGAATTTGGAAAAGTTTGCCACTTTTTAGGACTCAAAAATAGTTTGCAAATTAGGATAATGTTCTTGAATTCAGAAAAGTTCATGAATCCTCAAACTTCCTAAAATTCATGAATTTAGAAAAGTTCATGAAATTTAGAAAATTTCACAAAATTTAGAAAAAAGTTCTTGTTTGGAAACTCTATTTTTTTCAAATTCATGAGTTTTTCTAAATTTCATGAACTTTCTAAATTCACGAACATTATAAAAAAATTGCCAATTTTTTTTGAATACTCAAACTTTTTTAAATACGTGAACTTTTTAAAATTTTATGAACTTTTTCAAATTGGTGAATGTTATTTAAATTTGCTATTTTTTCAAATTCGTGAACTTTTTCGAGATTCGCTTTTGCCAAACCCGCGAACTTTTTTAAAGATGAGAAAACTTTTTCGTGAGACAAAGACTAGCAACTACAGAAGAAAAAATTAGTGAAAAGAAAATAGCGGCCGAGCTGAAACGAGTGAACGAGAGCGAGACCGGTAGAAAGGTTTTTTGGGCCGCAGCCTATAGATCATGCCTGTGTGCCGCGGGAGCCAACGTGCGCTTAAAGTGTTGATAGGAGCTCTCCCAGTTGTGAATCCTATTTAGCGCTTAACGCGCCAATTACAGTAGCAGTCCTCACACCTTTTTACATTTCGTTTAACTGGGCCGACCTATATAAGCTTCTCCCTTGGGCAGGTTTCGTTCGTTTTCTCAGACTGGTTTTTTTTGTTTTTCCCTTTTTGCTACCTTATTTTCTTTTTATGTTCTTTTTCTTTCAAATTCATGAATTTATTAAATATTTCATGAAGTTTTCCAAATTCACAAACATTATCTGAATTTCCAAACTTTTTAAAATTCATGAACTTTTTTCAAATACATGGAACTTTTAAAATTTCATAAACTTTTTTGAATTCACGAATATATTTAAATTTAATATTTTTTTTCATATCCATGAAATTTTATTCAAACCCACAAACCTTTTTTTCAAATTCATGAACATTTTCCAAATCCGCGAACTTTTCCCAAATTCATGATTTTTTCATATTGGCAAAAAAAGAAGAGCAGTTTTCTTTCCAGAGACAAAGGCCAGCAGCTACAGAAAAAAATAGCAAAACAAATAGCGAGCGAGCAAAGATGAGCGAATGAGAGCGAGCGCGGTCGAAGGTTTATTGGGCTGCATCCATGCATCTGTAGGAGATATGCCCTAGAGGCAATAATAAATGTTATTGTTTATCTCAATGTTCATAATTATGTTTATGTTCCATGCTATAACTGCTATGGTTATCGAGTCTACAATAACCACGAGGCTCGAAGGAAGACTCATATGCACGTGTGGAATAATAAACGACAAAATGTATTCCTAGTCTGGCCTCTAAGACTAGCTCAAGTGTTGCATGATGGTTCTGTTTTCCTGATCATGGGCATGACTATGCCGGCAACTTTGAGGGCACAATGTTAGGAGAACACTTGTGTTGAATCGACCCGAATTGATGTTATGCTATGAGATACATTCGTCACAAGTTAATGGTTAATAACACAGAGAAAGTTAACGTTTGCATAATTCCTTAGACCATGAGAGTGTCGAGTTTCTTCATGCTTGCTTCATGAACTTTGGGGTTTGTTAAACGTCATCCGTAAATGGGTGGCTATTACGGTGGCTTACGGGTTCATGGAAAAGTGTGTCAAGGGACTTGATAGCTCAAGATTGGGATTTGCTCCTCCGACGATGAAGAGATATCTCTGGGCCCTCTCGGTGTTACGGTATCCACCATCGTCTAGCCAGACACATTGTGATTTGATCACAGGGATGCCGGAACACGGAAACGAGAAAAGAGAACAAAACCGGTAACGAGGTAACTGGCATAGTGGACAAGTTGTTGATCCATGGGGATGCAGAAAATCTCACCTCGGGTGTTTGTAACATATCACGAAGCAACAGGAATAGCACACGGCAACTGGAGGTTCACTCGAATATTCATTCGTGTGGGTATAGGGGTCAATATGGGTGTCCACGGCTCCGATGTTGATCATTGATCGGAAAGAGTTTCGGTCATGTCTATACTTCACCGAACCTATAGGGTCACATGCTTAAGGGTCATCTATCTGCTGAATACTAGACAGGGAGTCTGAGAGAAAGTCACCGGAAAAGTTTCGGAGACAGCGGAAAAGTTCAGGAGAGAGAGCACCGGAATAGTTTCAGTAAAACTAAAAAGTTGTTTCAGGGTATACCATTAAGTCAAAATGATTTCGGCACACGCCTGGAAATTCTTGGAGGGTGCCAGAATTGGTCTGGGAACTTCTGGGATTTTTCGGAGGAAAAAACCGGAAATGTTCCGGAGCTGCCGGAACCGCTTTGTTTGCTTTTCGCAGATGAAAATCACTAATCCGGAATTGTTTCGGAACGCGTCCAAAATCATTTGTGTGTGTAATGGAATTATTCTAAGACCCACAGAAATATTTTCGGATTTAACGGTCGCGGAAAAATGTTTCTGTGAATAGTGAAAGTGCTTTTTGGGTGTCTTCTTGGAGAAGCTACCTTGAGGGCCTTTTGGTATTTTTCCCCTTAGCCTCTTGGAGAAGCTACCCTTGGGCTTGGCCTATAAATAGGGGTGGAGGGGGCTGCCTAAAGAGACACTCTTTCTCAACATAGACAAGCCATGCATGATCTGGCCTTCTTCTCTCCCTCCCCGCGAAATAGTTTCGTAGAGCCGAAAGGCTGTCTGGGTTCCGGTGGGAACTAGTTCTGGACGGTGAAGCCCTGCCGGATAGATGACACCGTATGTGTGCAACCCCGTAGTGAGGTCGTAGGTTCGATCTTTTTGCCCGAGGGGCTGTTCGAGGGTCCTCCCGAAGGGCTGTCCGAGTTACTGTCCGAGTTTCGGGGATCCTCCCGAAGGGCTGTCCGAGTGACCCGCCCGAAGGGCTGTCCGTGAGGCCTCCTGGAGGGCTGTCCGAGGATCCGTCCGGTGGGACTATCTGAAGGACTGTCCAGAGGCCTCCCGGAGGGCTGTCCGAGGATCCGTTCGGTGGGACTATCCGAAGGACTGTCCAGAGGCCTCCCGGAGGGCTGTCCGAGGATCCGTCCGGTGGGACTATTCGAGGGATTGTCCAGAGGCCTCCCGAAGGGCTGTCCGAGGATCCGTCCGGTGGGACTATCCGTGGGACTGTCCCGAGGCCTCCCGAAGGGCTGCCCGGAGATCCGTCCGGTGAGCTGACGAGGGAGTACATCCTCGCGGTTGGGAGGTTGTAAATCCTAGCTGCGGGGATCTGCACCACCGATCGTCATCGACTCTACTTCCGCTGCGCTACGAGTCGGTAACGAAAAAGAACAAACCTTGTATGTAGTCTCCATAGTGGTCCTGGGCTGGTGCGTAGGTCGGAAAATTTTTGTTTTCTGCTGCGTTCCCTTACAGTGGCATCATGAGCCGTGCTATGCGTAGATGCAGGTTACGATCTAGAATACATAGAGATGTATGGGTATTGCACAATATAATTTGTAGTAGATGAGTTCTACTGCTGATAATTATTTGTATGGGTAGCAGATGAAATCTGTTACCCGATGTTCTTGTTGCTTCCCTGAAATTTGCATATTTCTGATCTTGATAACAGCATTTTGGAGTTTCAAAGTTCTGGCAATCCGCGATCCTGATTGATCAACGAAGTGCTAACAGTTCTTTGAATTCCACCATAGTTAAAAAGAAAGATGAAATTTCGCAGACGAAAGGGCAATGCAGAAATGATCTGCACGGGGTCATGCGTATGACGAAGTTCAGTATGGGGCTCGAGATTTTATTATCTCGTGTTTCATACACCCCGTAAAGTTAATCTAGCGACTTGAATAATCATACTTGATGATGGACGTTGGTAGCTTCGGTTTGCTTCGAAACCTTAGAAGCCACGTGAAAACAAATTTTGCATAAACCGATTAGAGGCGTCTAACTTGGTTTTGCAGGATGACATAAGATGTGCATGTGATGTGGTATAGCGGTTCTCATATTAATTTGATTATGTATGAGATGACTATACAATGTAAAATTAACATGACCTGCGTGTCATGATTCGGCATGATGGCTGGAGCCATATGATTGTCACTTTAATGACCTGCGTGTCAACCTTAAGTAATGCACTTATTTTATTAGCTATAGAGATAGCAATATTATCTGATGCATCGACAAGGTGGTGGCAATCTTTGCAAAGGTGAACACCGACGCGAATGCCGAAGACGAAGAAATAAAAGACTTCTCCGTCAGAAAGGGCTATACCATATCATGCTATTATGAATTGCCTGAGATGTTTATCCCTTATGATGCACCCTTTTTGATTGCGCGGTAGTCGCTTTTTATTAGGGTGATCTCTCACTTAAAATATCAAGTAGTTAGTGTTCTCCTAAGTGTAGCACCGTCACGGCACCTATCTCTTCGGGGCATCACATGATCTCCATGGGTGCGAACGATTAGAGAAGTGTGAGGCGGGTGAGTTGAGACCTCGCAGCGAGATCACTTGGTTGTCTTGACGTTCAGGAAGGACAGTCCTGAGCTCGGAACACACGCATCGAAAGATGAACAAGAATCACATAGAGATGTGATCGGCAAGTTTGCCTACCGATTGAAGTTCGCGCCATTTGAGTTCATCTCGAACCGTGGCGTTGAATGGAAATGCGGATCTTGAATCACTCATAATCAATTTTGAGAGATATTGATTTGAGTGGGAGCGTACTTTAGAATTAACTTGTTTTAATTCTCAGTGCAATTAATTATGAACTTTGTCTAAAGTGTTATTTGCATAAAAGTTGTAGAATAATGGCTCGCATTTCCACCTTCCCTGTTAAAATTGAATAAGATGTTAAATATGTGGTTAAAACTTTACGGTTGGTAACGTAATGTGAGGATTGTCCTCAAAAGTGCCGAGAAGGACTTTGTACTATCGCATGCTTTTGGTATTCTCCCGCTAATGCTATGGATAATGTGACTCTCGTCCTTCGATCCAAAAGCTAGAATTCCGTTACGGTCAAGTGCAATATGTTTGCTTCCATGAGACCCGAACTTCAAAAGTTTGGGATAGCTATGTGATATTCATGGAACTGAAAATCATTTTTCAAACACAAACAAAGGCTAAAAGATATGTGATATCCAAAGCAATGTTTGTTTTGCAAACTATTAGTAAAAGTGTTTACTATGCATTTGACTAATAACAGAGGGATCCAGTAGAACGCCTGTCATATGATGATGGTGAATAAAACAACAACTTAAGAGAATGGAAATGTCCGAAGGGTGTTAGTGTGACTTACACACCTAGGAAGTCCGGGGCTAACGCCACTCTTAAAGTTGGGTGCTTCTTCTGAGAGTAGGAGAAATACTAAAAGTTAAATTGTTAGAAGTATAAAAGCAAAAGAGAGAAGGCTGGAATGTCCAGCTCATGTATGAAAGTCATACAAGCTATTGATGTATAGAAGGCTAGTCAAAGAAATAGTTCTTGGGAATTATGATTAATCATGTTCATCATTGATTCTTGAGTATTGTGAGTTGATCACAAAGATACCCGCTCGATTGCATTCTGTTGCGACTCGATGCAAGAACTACTACGGCCTAAAAGACTTGCCAGAATGAGGTTTAGATACGCGCTGGGAATATAGTAAATGTTACTATACCTTCCATCGGTGTATTACCGTCTGTATTTATTTTCATAATTCATTTAGAGTTTTACACACTCTAGCCCATTGCATAAGGTATCTTGCAAGAAGGTTGTTCATAAGAGAACTTTTGATGTTCGGTGTTATGAATAACATAAGGGCCATACTTTCATTATGAATGAGATGTATGTTATGAATATTGATAATAATACATTACCTCTGTATTTACTTTCATAATTCATTTTAGAGTTTTATACACTCTAGCCCATTTGCATAATGTTTGTTTCAAGAGTGTTGTTCATGAAAGAACAATTGTTGTTCGGAATCATGAATAACATAAGGGCCATGCTTCCGTCAAGGATGGGATGTATGTTATGAATATTGATAGTAATATGATACATCCATAACACTGACGCTAAATGTCGCAAGACTAAAAGAATACCACACATGTGTGGCACTGCATTTGGTCACATTGGAGAAACCCGCATGGAGAAATTCCATAATGATGGATTTTGAAGTTGTTTGATTATGAATCATCTGACACTTGCAACTTTCCTCCGAAAAGTGAAGTGACTGAAATACCGTTCACAGGCCATAAGGAACGAGCAACGAACTTATTGGTGATCATACATTTTGATGTATGTAGTCTGATAAATGTTGTTGCCAGCAGTGGATTTATCTATCTTCAAAAATGACTCAAGTAGATATATGGATATTTGCTTGATGAGACGTAAGTCTGTATCTTTTGAAATCATTCAAAAGGTTTTCAACATAAGTAGAAATTATTGTAACAAAGAAAGATTATGTTTCTGCAAACTAGATTGCAGAAAGGAATATTTGAGTTACAAGTTTAGCGAATGTCTGATGAGTTGTGAAAAGAGTTTCATAACTTACACCTCCCGGAACTCCACTGTGAGTGGTACGTCCGTGAAGATGTATTCAAACCATTTGTGACATGGTAAGATCAAAGATGACATAAATCAATTTGCCATTATCCCTTTTAAAAGTAATGCTTTAGAGACTGCGGTTTTTACACTGAAAAGAGCACCATCAAGTCTGTTGAAATGACGCCATGGCATGGTACGCCCAACCATGCTTTGTCTTTTCTTAACATTTGGAATATGGGGCTTGTGTAAAATATTGACAAACCTATTCCAAATCAGAAAAATACTACTTTGTAGGTTATCCCAGGTAATTGGGAATTCCTCCACCACTATACCTAGGCAAAAGGTTTGCCACCAAGAACGGTATGCTTTTAAAGAGAATGGTTCTTGCAAAAAGGTGAGTGGGAGAACAGTGCAACTCGACGAGATAACAGTATCTTCGTCATCATATCAATGGAAAGAAACCTTGGAAGTAATTCCAGAGTTTCCTACTGCGACTGATACGGAAGCCTCTACATGAGATGTATGAACTTCGGTCGAACTTGCAACTGAACCACGTAGGCAAAAACTCGTGCAAACCTCTCAGGTGCGCAAGTGAGATATTGTTGTTAGACAACAGTATACCTACGATACACAAGGAAGCGTTGATGGGCCCTGACTTCGGAATTGGCTAAATGCCAATATAATCCGAAATAGTTTCCATACAAATGATTCAAAATTATATCTTGATAAACCCTTCGAAAGACTTAGAGTCTAACGAACATTAATGGAACTATAAAATGATGTGGATAAAATGTTTTATCCATAAAGCTCGACTTGTTGCAATAACAAGTTCAAGGAGTTGACTACGATGAGGTTGTCTCACCGTAGCGATGCTTAAAGTCAGATCGGGTTAAACTAGCAATTAATACATATTTCAATCTTGAGATATGATACATGGATGCCAAAAGGATTTCCATGTGATGGAAATGCAACCTAGGACTTGCATGTGATACAGTCCAAAGTATTTTGTCAATCCAGAGGATGCTAGTAAGTATGCAAACTTCAGAGTTCCAGCAATGGATAGAAGAGAGCAAAATGGAGTTGGAATCTTCGTTTTTGATGAAATAGTCAAAAGAGTTTGTTTTCATCAATGGATAACGAAGATGCTTGTGGTTTCAAGAAAGTAAGTGGGAGCGTAATAATATCTCTAAAAACTTTGTGTGCTTGACGCATTGTTGATTGGAAATTTCTTGACACGAATTAGGACTTCATTAAAAATAGTTTTTCAATGAAGTGCTTGGGCTAAATAGCCTTGATATTAGGCATATTTATCTACGAGATAGAATTGCCTAATAGGCTAAGCCAAAAATACATATTGACAAGATGCTAAAATAGTTTAGCATAAGAACGCCAAGGAGTGATTCTTGCCAAAGTCACATGGAAAGAGTTTTGCAAGACTCGGTGTCCCAAAACACTGATGAGCAAAAACATGATGGAGATTCCACACACTCTTGTGTTTGGATTAATCATGTATTCCATGGTATGTAAAACAACCAGATATGTCTGATACTCCCAAAGCTGTTGCGAGTATAGATACCAAAGTGATCAAAGTACCGATCATGGGACAACAGTGAAAAATGTCATTAAGTACTAAAGTAGCACTGATGACATGTTTTCTCGCAAGCAGAGATTATGAAGTGCTCATTGTAAGTAATTACATCGATACAGTCTTCATCAATGCTCCATGCGATTTTCAATTTAAGTTAAGGGTTTTGTGTAATACACAATATGGTGGCACGGTGTTTGGAAATCGTTCCAAACAGGTTACTGTGGTGAATTCTATAACAAAGGCTAAGTATGTTACCGCTTTCATAGTGACATAGAAGATGTTGAATCGTACAGTTCATTCATGAACTTAGTATGGTTCCAAGATGGCTTTGGTCAATGGAACACTATTGAAGATAGTTGCTCCATACACTACAGGAATCAGCTGATTTGCCGTCTGCCTTGGCAGACGGCAAAGGACCATAAAGCGGACGGAAAAGGTCTTTGCCGTCTGCCGCAGACGGCAAACGCTTCCGGCACTGGAAGCTCCGGTAATGAGCTTTTTTACCGTCTGCATTAGTACAGCAGACGGCAAAGACCTTTGCTATCATCTTTCCTGGCCAAGCAGACGGCAAAGAAAGTGGACGGCAAAGAATAGACGTTAGCCACGTTAGGTGGCTAACGGGAGACTTTGTCGTCTGCCGGCAGACGGCAAACGTGCTCTCCCCTTTGCCATCTGCTTCCTGACGTCAGCAGACCCATGGTATAATGTCAGCAGACCACTCGCCTTTGCCGTCTACCAGCGGACGGCATAATGACCAAATGGGTCAAACCCAGTACTCCCAGGTTGCACATGTTGCTGCCACGTGGCACCTTTGCCGTCCACTGGCTGACGGCAAAGACCTTTGCCGTCCGCTGGCAGACGGCAAAGTGCCTGTATTGCCCCTTTTTATTCTGTTTTTTTGTTATATTCAAGCATTTTCACAGCAAATATATGATATATATATATATATATATATATATATATTTCACAGGGCAAACAGTATGTGCAAGTTTCACAGCAAGTATATGATATCCAACACATAAGAAACTATATCCCTGCCATATGGATATGATCATCCAACAGATATACCAAAACAAAATGTGCAAGTTTCACCATATTACAATAGTTTCATCCATAGGTAGCAAGTTTCACATTGTTCATGGATACAAAATCAAAACAAAAAGTAAACACAAGCACTCCATCAATGCAAGCTTCCGTGAGTGAATCAAATCTGCAAAATGGGAAATAAGAAAGTTAGAAGAAGAAGACTAGAAGAAGAAGAAGAAGAAGAAGAAGAAAAAGAAGAAGACTAGACGAAGAAGAAGAAGAAGAAGAAGAAGAAGAGTTTTTCTTCTCTTTCTTTTTCTCCTCTTGTTTTTCTTCTTCTTATTGCTTGTTTGTGTCATTTTAGAGCTAACCTAGGTAATTATGCCATTTTTTACCTAACAAAGCTTATTGTGTCATTTTGGAGGAAAATAAGCTAAGTATATGACATTTATGAAGTTACCAAGGTTATTATGCCATTTTTTAAACGAATAAGCTAATTATGTCATAAATGGACTAAATAAGCTAATTATGTCATTTTGGAGGATAATTAGCTAAGTATGTTTTTTGTGGGGAAAATAAGCTAAGAAGAAGAAGAAGAAGAAGAAGAAGAAGAAGAAGCAGAAGAAGAAGAAGAAGAAGAAGAAGAAGAAGAAGAAGAAGAAGAAGTAGCACAAAAATGGCATACTTACCTAGGTTAGCTCTAAAATGACACAAATAAGGAATAAGATGAAGAAAAAAAAAGGAAGAGGAGAAAAACTCTTCTTCTTCTTCTTCTTCTTCTTCTTCGTCTAGTCTTCTTCTTTTTCTTCTTCTTCTTCTTCTTCTTCTTCTAGTCTTCTTCTTCTAACTTTCTTATTTCCCATTTTGCAGATTTGATTCACTCACGGAAGCTTGCATTGATGGAGTGCTTGTGTTTACTTTTTGTTTTGATTTTGTATCCATGAACAATGTGAAACTTGCTACCTATGGATGAAACTATTGTAATATGGTGAAACTTGCACATTTTGTTTTGGTATATCTGTTGGATGATCATATCCATATGGCAGGGATATAGTTCATTTTTGTGCTACTTCTTCTTCTTCTTCTTCTAGTCTTCTTCTTCTAGTCTTCTTCTTCTTCTTTTTCTTCTTCTTCTTCTTCTTCTTCTTCTTCTAGTCTTCTTTTTCTTCTATTCCTTCTTTTTCTCCTCTTCCTTTTTTTTTCTTCATCTTATTCCTTATTTGTGTCATTTTAGAGCTAACCTAGGTAAGTATGCCATTTTTGTGCTACTTCTTCTTCTTCTTCTTCTAGTCTTCTTCTTCTAGTCTTCTTCTTCTTCTTTTTCTTCTTCTTCTTCTTCTTCTAGTCTTCTTCTTCTTCTTCTATTCCTTCTTTTTCTCCTCTTCCTTGTTTTTCTTCATCTTATTCCTTATTTGTGTCATTTTAGAGCTAACCTAGGTAAGTATGCCATTTTTGTGCTAACCTAGGAAAATAAGGTAAGTATTCACTCTGTGCATTCGGTTTATTCGGTTTACATGGTTCGGTTTATACGGTTTTTCCGGTTTGTACGGTATTAATACTTCGGTAAATACGGTATGAAATTAAAATACGGTTCGGTTTCGGTATATACCAAATTATTTCGGTATGGTTTCGGTATATACCATAATAACCAAAGTTGACGCGAATTTGAAAATGACGTAATAACAATTTGCAAATTTATGACTCAAAACATATAGTATTTTACATAAATAGTGTATAAGTATATATATAAGTATATTTGCATGCACGGATTCATACGTTGATGGTTATGGACGTCCTTAGCATTTTTATGAGAAAAATGACTATGTTACAAGAAAAATGTACGTGCTTGGTAGGAAATTTGGCTCATGTACAAGAAAAACGACAACTTGTATGGTTGTTCGCCTCAAGAAATATAAATATATTTTTTAATTCAGTTTATTCGGTTAACCGTTCGGTTTTTCGGTATATACCATAAAAACCAAAGTTCAAAACGGTATGAAAAGTTCATACCATACCGAAACCAGAAACCATAAAAACCGTAAAATTGGTTTGGTTCGGTTTATTTTCGGTATGGTTTTTCGGTTCAGTTTCAAAATGCACAGAGTGAGTAAGTATAGGTCATTTTTGTGCTAACCTAGGTAATTATGCCATTTTTGAGCTAAATTAGGTAAGTATAGGTCATTTTAGAGCTAACTTAGGTAATTATGTCATTTTGGAGGATAATAAGCTAAGTATATATGTCATTTATGAGGTAACCAAGGTGATTATGCCATTTTTGCAACGAATAAGCTAATTATGTCATAAATGGACTAAATAAGCTAATTATGTCATTTTGGAGGATAATTAGCTAAGTATGTCTTTTTTGGGGAAAATAAGCTAAGTATGTGGCATAATAGGGCTAACTAGCATGTACGAAGCTAAGTATGCATTTGTTAAGCAAAACACTAGAGAAAACTTACCGTCGTCGTCATCACGGAGGTCAAGCACCGGGGTTGCTCTGGCAGCCGCGATCACCTAGAGAAGGTTGCCCTGGAGAAGGGGTGTGCGATGCGGCTCCGGAGTTATGCTGCACCAAAGATCATTTGCAAAGTCTCGTTAGCATGATGACACTCAAATGTTAAGACTAGTAAATAATGACCATTCAAATGAAACTCACCGTTCCCGCTCTAGTAATGACCGGCATCGGCGGAGGGGTCTGACCGGTCTTCTCGCACATAGACTGCACATTTGGTTTTGACGAGTCAGTCATATAGGTTAGTAATGAAACGAACATTACGTGCATGATTTGGCTAATATGCAGAAGAAACTTACCACAAGGAGCTCATACATGGCCCGGTGAGCCGCGTCATTCCGTGCCCTCTCCTCCTCCAACAACGTAGCCGTCTTCTCCTCCGCCAGCCGTTCCCTCTCCGCCGCCAGCCGGTCCCTCTCCTCCAGAATTGCCTGGGTTGTCTCTCTCTCTTTATGAAGAGCAGCCTGCAACACCACTCCTCGTTAGCATTTTAATCATGGATGGGGACACACACAATGTAATGGAGGAAAGATATCTGAGTCCGTATAACTTACCTCGATGGCGAGATCGACTGGCCGTGGACGAGGCCTTATCTCAGGACAGGAGCTCGTTTGGCGCGCCTTGATCTCCGGGAGAGTGCGAGGACAACATATCAGTCCATCTCCAATGGCTAATGAGCCATGGGGCCTCCCGCCACCAGATATCATCACCAGCTCTGGATCAAAGGGATGTTGGCTCGGGTTAAAGTCCTCCCCTTTCCTCGCCTTCCCCTCCTGGTTGTACCTCACGAGCTTGTGGTGGGAGGAGATGTTGGTGAAATTCTCTGGATGATCGAGGTCAGACTCAGAGAATGCCTTGGCCTTCTTGTACGAGGCAGTATGGGCCATGGCATAGAGGTCGTACACCTCAGGCACCTCCGTGTTATTGTGTCGCGCCTAAAAGAGAGGAACAAAGTATTAGTAAAGGGCTCAAGCTAGCATGAAGAATGAATTGCATGAATCATGAAGCAAACCACATACCCAGTTCCTCCCGAACTGATATAAGTTGGCGCTGCCTTGATGGTGTGGCACACCAACCATTTGGGCACGCCGGTCCTTGGCATTGTCGTGGACGGCTCGCCAGCGGCCTGTGCACCACTCATCCACCAACGCCTCCCAACAATCCATCTTATCTGCACACCATCTCGGGGGCACCTAAGTTAGTAAAGAGAAATTTGAGCGCTACGCCTACGAATCAAATCAAGGAAACTAAGTACAATGCCTTAAGAATAGGTAATTACCTTCATGTACTGATCCTTCTTCAAAAACTTAGCCCGGCACGACGGCTTGTCGTTCTTAATACCACGCTTGGCGTAGTAGTCTCGAACAGCCTGCGGCCGAGCCTCGTGCCGTAAGTTTTGTAGTAGGCGCTTGCACTCGGTATCGATAACCTTTGCCGCGTCCTCCTCGTATCCCTCCTCACACCTGTAGAAGGTCTGCAATCAAACGAGACAACACTGATTAGTACAATAACTAGCTATTGTTAATTTTTAATTGTGTAAAGGAGAAATTACCCAAAAGCTTCTGATCACCATCTCGGCCCTCGTGCAGCCAAGTAGTGCTCCCAGCTCAATCCTAGCTCTGGAAGCTGACCCTCACCGGGCAACGTGACAAACCCCGGGAAATTTTGCCGGCAAAGCACACCAAGGACGGTGTTGGGCCTGCGGACTCCACTGGCGTGTAGCCAACCCCTGCAGTATGACAAGGTCAACACATTAGATATTGGAAGAAACGTGAAGGCAAAAGGTACAAAAAGAGTAAATGCACTTACTTCTCCCCATCAGGCCTAATCACCGGCCTCTGCTCGCGGGTCGCCGGCAGGGGCGGGAGCCGTGTACCACCACGCTGGTACACGGTGACCCCCTCAACCACCTCGCCCTCACTATCAGTAAACTGATCCCCGCCACCATCAGCATGGCCACTCGGCCCCTCAGGCGGATCTGGCCAGGTACCCCATCCGGACGTCTCCTGGGACGTAGCCCGATCCCCGTCCTGGTCCGGAGTCTCGTGGGCCGAAGTCTCGTGGGCCGAAGCCTCTGGGACCGGAGTCTCGTGGGACGAAGGCCCGTCGACCGGAGGCTCATGGTCCGGAGTCCCCATAGCCTCCACCTCAGACGGGTCCACCCTAGCAGTCCTGTGCTCGGGTGAATGAGCTGGGGGTGGCGGCGAGGAAGGCGTAGCAGTCTGCCTACCTCTCCCGCGGCCACGTCCTCCACCTCTCTTCTTCCCTCCCCGACCTCCTCTCCCGGTGGACAACAACGCCGACGAAGAAGCGCCCGCCGGTGTCCCCATACTCTCTATCAACGCTCTCCGGAGAGGTAGGGGTGGAATGGAAGTAGCCCTCCCGCGGGCCGCCGCCGAAGAAGTACCCGCGGAGCGCTCTCGACCCGCGCCCACCATCTTTCAACACCTGCCATGACAAAGAGTAAACGAAATTAGTACAATATAATCATGATCCACCGAGTGTCAAATTTTTTTCTACACTTTTTTTGTAGCAAGATCATCATGATCCAAATTTTAACATCCATCTATCTATCCATCTATCTATCTATATATCTATATATCTACAAAAAATTTAAATAAAAAAGAGTCGACACTATCGTGTCAAAAAGGAATTATTGGCAATAAGCAGTGGCATGTCAACATTGACATAATGTCATAGGCTACATCATTTCTCATAATGCCAATACATGTATGGTACAGAAATTCTATGGTGTAGTTGTTGGGGAACGTAGCATGAGAAACACAAATTTTCCTACGCACACGCAAGATCTATCCATGGTGATGAGCATCTAAGAGAGGGAGAGTGAATCTACATACCCTTGTAGATCGCTAAGCGGAAGCGTTAAGAAACGCGGTTGATGTAGTCGAACGTTTCCGCGATCCAAATCGCAAGTCGTCCCTCGAACCGATCACGAACTAGTGCCGAACAGACGGCACCTCCGCGTTCAACACACGTACGGCTTGATGACGCCTTCACCTCCTCGATCCAGCGAGCGATGGTGAAGTAGTAGATGAGTTCCGGCAGCACGACGGCGTGGTGATGGTGGTGAGGAACAATCTCTGCAGGGCTTCGCCAAGCGCTACGGAGATTATGACGGAGGAACTAGAGGGTTAGGGTTGCCGCACACGGCTTGGGGAAATCTTGATGTGTTCCGGGTGCTAGCCCTGCCCCTCTATTTATATGTTAAGCCCTGGGGTCGAAACTTGGAGAAAGAGCCTCCTCAAAGTCGGTTTGGCCCGCAAGGCAAGAGTCCTGCTCGGACTCCAGGACCAGACGCCAGGGTCCTCGGCGTCTGGCCCCTGGCCTCCGCAAAACTTCCTTTTGCACCTTCCTGAAGCCTCGTGGGCTTTACCCCTTGGCCCAAATAAAGTGTTCTCGTACCCGAACATTTCGGGAAACATCCGAAACTCCTTCCGGTGAATTCCGGAACCCTTCCGGAGACCAAACACTATTATCCCATATATCAATCTTTACCTCCGGACTATTCCAGAGCTCCTCGTCATGTCCGGGATCTCATCCGGGACTCCGAACAACTTTCGGTCACCAACATAACAACTCAACTATACTTATATCGTCACCAAACGTTAAGTGTGTAGACCCTGCGGGTTCGAGAACTATGTAGACATGACCGAGACACCTCTACGGTCAATAACCAATAGCGGGACCTGGATGCCCATATTGGCTCCTACATATTCTACAAAGATCTTTATCGGTCGAACCTCTATGTCAAGGATTCAGTCAATCCCGTATGTTGTTCCCTTTGTTCTTCGGTATGTTACTTGCCCGAGATTCGATCGTCGGTATCTCTATACCTAGTTCAATCTCGTTACCGGCAAGTCTCTTTACTCGTTCCGTAATACAAGATCTCGTGGCTAACACTTTAGTCACATTGCTTGCAAGGCTCATTGTGATGTTGTATTACCGAGTGGGCCCTGAGATACCTCTCCGTCACACGGAGTAACAAATCCCAGTCTTGATCCATGCCAACCCAACAGACATCCTCGGAGATACCTGTAGAGCACCTTTATAGTCACCCAGTTACGTTGCGACGTTTGATACACACAAGGTACTCCTCCGATGTCAGGGAGTTGCATGATCTCATGGTCATAGGAACAGATACTTGACATGCAGAAAACAATAGCAATAAACTGACACGATCATATGCTACGTTTACAGTTTGGGTCTTGTCCATCACATCATTCTCCTAATGATGTGATCCCGTTATCAAATGACATCTCATGTCCATGGCTAGGAAACCTTCACCATCTTTTGATCAACGAGCTAGTTAACTAGAGGCATACTAGGGACACAGTGTTGTCTATGTACCCACACATGTATTTGAGTTTCCAATCAATACAATTATAGCATGGATAATAAACGATTATCACGAACAAGGAAATATGATAATAACTAAATTATTATTGCCTCTAGGGCATATTTCCAACAGTAGTTCAGTTTGCTGAAAAACTGGAGCTCGGATTTAACATGACACAGATTGTATTATCGTAAAGATAGAGACCAACCAGGGATAACAGGAAGACACAGCCCAACAACACATCACATTATTGTGTACTTCCAATAAATTGGCATACAATACATGAATACAAATAGATGAACTGGACATTTGGAGGTGCTACCTGTAGGAAGTCTTTGCCGGCGTGGAGAGTGATCAAAGTCAATATCAGCCCACCCTACCGCGTGCCGAGCTTCGACGGATTACAACCAGTGGAGGAGCAGAATCTTATTAAAAGATGCAACCTGCAAGTGAGTGATCTTAGAAAAATTCCTCACGGATGAGAAACAAACAAACAGACATAATTTATGTATTGGCAACTACACAACCATGCCAATGATACTAACAGAATTTATGTATTGCTTGAACCAAAAAATGTTTTAGAAGCAGAGAGCCCCTTGTTAATAGGTGCTCACTGTTATTAAAAGATGAAACCAATGGAGGAGCAGATTCTTCTTATTAGAAGATGCAATCTGCAAGGGAGCGAGCTTAGAAAAATTCCTCACGGATGAGGAACAAACAGACAGATGTATATATATAAAAAAAGTGTATAGCTACACAGCCATGCCAATGGTACTACTAACAGAATTTATGCATTGGTTGAATCAAAAGGAATGCTGCTGCATATTCATTCATTCATAGAAGAAACTGAACATCCGAAAAGGAATGCTCGAGATATAGTCATAGTTGAACCACCCGCATACATACGTAGAAAGTGAACCAAAACTCGTGGTGTGTATTCATCATATATATATAGATGTAGAATTGCTGCAACTGAACCAATTGCAAAGCCATAGATACCAAAACAGTAGTGGCATATTCATCGCATCAAACCACGGCCTAACCCTAGCACTTTCTAACAAAAAAATTCTAGTCTAACATTTTCTCTAACATTGCCCTCTAACAAATTCTAGTCTAACATTTTCTAACACATTGTTCTCTAACCTTTTGTAGTTTAAAATTCATCTAACAAGAATTATAAAAAAAAACTCACCGGAGGCGGGTCCAGGCCGGGGCAGCGGGAGACGAGGTCGGCCTGCTCCTCCCCACGTGCGGCAGAGGGAGGCCGGGGGGGCGTGGTGGCTGCAGGGTGGGGCGGGAGGAGAAGGCTGGGGCGGCGGGCCAGCGGGGCGCCGGGGCGGCGGGGGCGGCGGGGATCCGGGGCCGCCGGGGCGGCGGGGCGGCTGGTGGTGGGGCGGTGGGGCGGCGGCAGCGGCCGGGCACCGGGTGGTGGGGCGGCGGCGGGTGGTGAGGACGGCGGGGTCGTGGTGGTCGTCGGGGAGAGAGAGGCAGAGAGAGAGAGAGAGAGGGGGAGGGGTGGGGGCGGCCGTTAGTTAAGTCAAATGTTTGCCGTCCGCCGATGTTTACCGTCTGCTTAAAGACACTTTGCCGTCCGCTAGCAGACGGCAAAATGTATTCCATTTGACCTAACCAACTACTCGGTCCAGTGGGGCCCAACTGATCTCTTTGCCGTCTGCCTTTTGTCTCTTTGCCGTCCGCTAACAGACGGCAAAGAATGCACTGACGGCAAAAAATTTCTTTGCCATGAGTCCTTTCTTTGCCGTCCGCTTTGTGGAAGCAGACGGCAAAGACCTTCTTTGCCGTCCGCTAGCAGGCGGCAAAGAATGGACATACGGCAAATTCTCTGATTCCAGTAGTGATAGCTCAGTCTGAGGAATCAAGGTTTTACCAGTGATTCACATATATACGAAGCCAAGTCCACAAAAAATATGAATTTTGTGAAAGCGTGAAAACGCGAGGATATGCAGAGATACACACGGAACTGAAGTTGTCAGATCCATTGGACATCAGGCTATACCACAAGCGAAGCATGTTTTACACCGGTATGCCATAGGTGTAAAGTGCATCAGCATTGACTAGATTATTGACTCTAGTGCAAGTGGGAGTCTGTAGGAGATATGCCCTAGAGGCAATAATAAATGTAATTGTTTATCTCCATGTTCATAATTATGTTTATGTTCCATGCTATAACTGCTATGGTTCTCGAGTCTACAATAACCACGAGGCTCGGAGGAAGACTCATATGCACGTGTGGAATAATAAACGGTAAATTGTATTCCTAGTCTGGCCTCAAAGACTAACTCAAGTGTTGCATGATGATTCTGTTTTCCTGATCATGGGCATGACTATGCCGGCAACTTTGAGGGCACAATGTTAGGAGAACACTTGTGTTGAATCGACCCGAATTGATGTTATGCTATGAGATACATTCGTCACAAGTTAATGGTTAATAACACAGAGAAAGTTAACGTTTGCATAATTCCTTAGACCATGAGAGTGTCGAGTTTCTTCATGCTTGCTTCATGAACTTTGGGGTTTGTTAAACGTCATCCGTAAATGGGTGGCTATTACGGCGGCTTACGGGTTCATGGAAAAGTGTGTCAAGGGACTTGATAGCTCAAGATTGGGATTTGCTCCTCCGACGATGGAGAGATATCTCTGGGCCCTCTCGGTGTTACGGTATACACCATCGTCTGGCCAGACACATTGTGATTTGATCACAGGGATGCCGGAACACGGAAACGAGAAAAGAGAACAAAACCGGTAACGAGGTAACTGGCATAGTGGACAAGTTGTTCATCCACGGGGATGCAGAAAATCTCACCTCGGGTGTTTGTAACATATCGCGAAGCAACAGGAATAGCACACGGCAACTGGAGGTTCACTCGAATATTCATTCGTGTGGGTATAGGGGTCAATATGGGTGTCCACGGCTCCGATGTTGATCATTGATCGGAAAGAGTTCCGGTCATGTCTATACTTCACCGAACCTATAGGGTCACATGCTTAAGGGTCATCTATCTGCTGAATACTAGACAGGGAGTCTGAGAGAAAGTCATCGGAAAAGTTTCGGAGACAGCGGAAAAGTTCCGGAGAGATAGCACCGGAATAGTTTCGGTAAAACTGAAAAGTTGTTTCAGGGTATACCATTAAGTCAAAATGGTTTCGGCACACGCCTGGAACTTCTTGGAGGGTGCCAGAATTGGTCTAGGAACTTCTGGGATTTTTCAAAGAAAAAAACCGGAAATGTTTCGGAGCTGCCAGAACCGCTTTGTTTGCTTTTCGCAGATGAAAATCACTAATCCGGAATTGTTTCAAAACGCATCCAAAATCATTTGTGTGTGTACTGGAATTATTCTAAGACCCACAGAAATATTTTCGGATTTAACGGTCGCGGAAAAAATGTTTTCATGAATAGTGAAAGTGCTTTTTGGGTGTCTTCTTGGAGAAGCTACATTGAGGGCCTTTTGGTATTTTTCCCCTTAGCTTCTTGGAGAAGCTACCCTTGGGCTTGGCCTATAAATAGGGGTGGAGGGGGCTGCCTAAAGAGACACTCTTTCTCAACATACACAAGCTATGCATGATCTGGCCTTCTTCTCTCCCTCCCCGCGAAATAGTTTCGTAGAGCCGAAAGGCTGTCTGGGTTCCGGTGAGAACTAGTTCTGGACGGTGAAGCCCTACCGGATAGATGACACCGTATGTGTGCAACCCCGTAGTGAGGTCGTAGGTTCGATCTTTTTGCCCGAGGGGCTGTTCGAGGGTCCTCCCGAAGGGCCGTCCGAGTTACTGTCCGAGTTTCGGGGGTCCTCCCGAAGGGCTGTCCGAGTGACCCGCCCGAAGGGCTGTCCATGAGGCCTCCCGGAGGTCTGTCCGAGGATCCGTCTGGTAGGACTATCCGAAGGACTGTCCAGAGGCCTCCCGGAGGGCTGTCCGAGGATCCGTCCGGTGGGACTATCCGAAGGACTGTCCAGAGGCCTCCCGGAAGGCTGTCCGAGGATCTGTCCGGTGGGACTATCCGAGGGACTGTCCAGAGGCCTCCCGAAGGGCTGTCCGAGGATCCGTCCGGTGGGACTATCCGAGGGACTTTCCCGAGGCCTCCCGAAGGGCTGCCCGGAGATCCGTCCGGTGAGCTGACGAGGGAGTACATCCTCGCGGTTGGGAGGTTGTAAATCCTAGCTGCGGGGATCTGCACCGCCGATCGTCATCGACTCTACTTCCGTTGCGCTACGAGTCGGTAACGAAAAAGATCAAACCTTGTATGCAGTCTCCATAGTGGTCCTGGGCTGATGCGTAGGTCGGAAATTTTTTGTTTTCTGCTGCGTTCCCCTACAGCATCACGCCTGTACGCGGCGGCAGCCAACGGGCCCTTAAAGCGCTGATTAGGAGCTCTCGTCGTTTCCTATTTAGCGCCTACAGCGCCGGATACACGGGAGCTCCTAATCCACGCTTCAGGCGCCCGATCACGAAGCTGGCGCTCGCGCGGCTTCACTTGGGTCGGCCCAATAAAACACGCAGCGCGCGAAACAACCGCTCAAAAAATTGCGCTCTTCAGGATTCGACGCACCCTTGCATTCCCGTACGAGTTCGATTGACCACTACAGCTACTCGACTCTTGTGACTAAGAATAGCGCCGCTGATATAAGAACCACTGTAGCCGCGATATTTATTGTACAATACCGTCTAACATAACACTTAGATTGTTCAATTATTTGGAAGAACGTGAATTTGAAAAGGTTCGTCAATTTTGAAAATATTCATCATTTTTGAAGAAAATTTCACATACTTTAAAAAAGTTCATCCATTTTGAAAATGTTCATCATTTTGAAGAAAAGTTCACAAACCTGAAAAAAGTTCATCGATTTGGAAAATGTTCATAAATTTGAAAAAAGTTCATCGATTTAGAAAAAAAAATCTTTGATTTTTTAAAAAAAGATCATCAAATTTAAAAAAGAAATTATTTGGTTTTTGAAATAAGTTCATCAAATGTGAAAAAATTATCAAATTTGAAAAAAAGTTCATCATATTTGAAAAACGTTCATCAAAATACGAAAAAAAGTTCAGCAATTTTTGAAAAAAGTTCACCAAAAATCCAAAAAAGCTCATTGATTTTAAAAAAATGTTCATCGGATTTGAAAAAAGTTCAAACAAATTGAAAAAAGTTCATCGAATTAAAAAAAAATCATATATTTAAGAAGAGAAAAAAGAAAACAGGAAAAAAAAGATAGAGAAAACATAGAAAACATAGGTGGGCGTTTCCTATGCATAGAAATGTAAAAAAAAAAAGGTGTGCACAAGTGCCAAGGGAGCGTAGTGGTTAGTGCAGTTGACGAGATCGCGAGCTCGCAAGTCCGAAACGTGTCTCCCCCATTATTTTTTCGTTTTAAACAGAATAGAGAAACCCAACTAAGCGGACCGGCCCACCTTGGAGGGCTTCAGGCGCACGTTTGTAAAATGCAATGTAACGGGAGCCTGAAGCGCCGAATAGGAAGCGCCCAGATATACCATATTCTACAAACCGGCGCACGCCGCCTCTCCAGTCTGATCTTGGCCCATTTACATTTTTTTTCGTTTCGTCGAACTTTAAAAAATGGGCGTAATGCAATAACCACTTGAACACACCACCTTCCGTGGCTATTCACTGTTTTTTCCTTCTTTCTTGTATGTCAACTTGTAACACTAAAAAAAGGACTCTGGTTTTTTTTTCTTTTGGTTTTCTTTGGTTTCTACTCAGTTTTTTATTTACTTTTTTTCTTCCATTTTTTACATGCGTGAACTATTTTGATTTTTGATTTTTTTTCAAATTTGTGAATTTTTTTTCAAAATAGATGAATTTTTTTTAAAAAATCTTGAATCATTTTTCTAAATTGATGAACTTTTTTAAAAATGTGTGTAGTTTTTTCAAAAGCAATGAACTTTTTTTTTCTCAATCCATGAACTGTTTTCAAAATCAAAGATTTTTTTTTCAAGATTGTGAACTTTTCTTCAAAATAGATAAACTTCATTGAAATGCAAAAAAAAAACTTACTCCAAATTTCATAGCTTTTTTTCAAAATTTGTGAACTTTTTTCCTAATACATGAACATTTCTCAAATTCACGAATATTTTTCAATTCTTTGAAATTTTTCCAATTTCTATAAACCTTTTTTCAAATTGGTGAACTCTTTTTCAAATTTGTGGTTGTTTTCACTAGTTTTAAGAATTCATTTTTAAATTTATGCTTTCATTTTCATATAAATTAAGTTGGGTATATAATAGTATATGTTAAATAAAAAAGGGTCAAATAGTACTGTTTCTTGATAGTGGCAACTAAATGAGCACGATCTAGTGGTTATTGGTTACGGCCGCCATGGTTTGAATCCCGCTTCTCCCAAATTAACAAGAGGAATAATCTGTTTTTTTTTTTTTTTTTGCGTTTGCTGTGTTCAGAGCAGGTTACTGGGTCGGCCCGCTACAAGGCGCCTGTGAGCGCCAGCACTATTAATCAAAGGGGAGGTCTCACGTGTGTCATATAGGAGGTCCCGGCAGCTGGCGCTGGGCGCGGGAGCTATATCTCACATTAAGCGAGACAGAAGCTACTCTCGCATCGAGAGTCTACAGTGACGGCCGGCCCATTGGAGCAAACTTAAAACAAGAAATAATCCAGAAAAATGAGCGTGCGTGGGGGGATTTGATCCGGGTCTCGTCGGTAATTCGCGAAGCAGAAAACCACTGTGCTCGCGTCGGATTATTGATGAAATGTAGGGCGCGTCCTACTTGAGGTGACACGGTCCGGTTTTCCACTGTTTTTGTTTTCTTTTCTTTCTTCTTTCTTCATTTTTATTCGGTTTTCTTTGTTTTTTATTTCTTTTTTTTGGTTTTTTTATATCTTCTCCATTTTTTTTGTTTTTTCTTTTCATTTTTCTTGGTTTATTTCATTGTTTTTATCGCTTTTTTCATTCATTTTGCATTTGTTTCTTTAGTTTTATTTTTCATATTTTTCTTTGGTTTATTCTATTTCTTTTTCTGTTTAAATTTTTTGGTTTTCTTTGTTTCTTTTTGGTTTTTGATTCTACATTTTTTGTATATGTCAACGGTATTATTTAATACATGGTCAAAAAAAATTCTATACACAATTTTAAATTTGTTCAAATGATTGATTAACATTTTTCAAATAAAAAATTAACATTTTTCTAACACATAGTGTAGGCACATTTAACATTTTTCGAATGCTTTAATAAACATTTTTCAAATGATTAGATTAAGATTTTTTAAATGCAATATTTAACATTTTTAAACACATGTTCAACATTTTTTCTAAACACATTTAACATTGTTAAATGCTTGATTAACAAAAAAAATTAAATACTTATTCAACATTTTTTTAAGTGTTCGATTAACATTTTTTATACACTTGATTAAATTTTAAATCAGTTTCTTAATACATGGTCAACATTTTTTATATACACATTTAACATTTTTCAAATGCTTAATTAATACTTTTTAAATACTTGTTCAACATTTTTCAAATGCTTGATTAATATTTTTATATACATGATCAAATTTTTTGTCATATTTTTAATACATGGTCAATAGTTTTTCTATACACATTTAACATTTTCCAAATGCTTGATTAATATTTTTTGAACACTTGTTCAATATTATTTCAATTGCTTGATTAACATTTTTTTAAATACATGATCAAATTGCTTCATACACATTTTTTATATACATATTTCATATACGTGATAAATATTTTCTCTATATATATTTAACATTTTTCGAATGCTTAGTTAACATTTTTTTAATGTTTTATTGTGAGTGATTTTTTAAATAAATTTATTTAGAATATTTGGAAGTATAAACAAAATTTAATAGAGAAAGCAAAAACATGAAAAAGAAGAAAACAGAAAATGTGGCTGTTGTTCCCGCGCGCCTCGGCCGGCCCAACTCGAGCCACCCTTGAGCGAGGGGTTCCTCCCGTCTTGCTTGCTGAAGGCGAGATATAGGGGCATCCGGCGCTGGGCGACTACCATTCTACCAAACAGGCACTTGATAGCCCTCCAAAAAAAAAAAACAGGCCCTTGATTGGCGATTTCACGGTTCCAGCGCTGGGCTGGCGTCTGATCGCCTATACCATTTTTTTTCGGGCATCGCTATTCTTCGCGTTCAGCGAGTCGAGGCGTCCGACTCGCTGAAGCACGCGAGCGTCTGGGCCAGCCCACCAGCGAGGGCAACACCAGCCTGTTTCCAGTTTTTTTTTCACGTTTTTTGTTTTTCTATTTTTCTTTTTTACTTTTGTTTATACTTTAAAATATTATAAATATATATATAACAAAAAACGCTATTCCAAAAACATTTGAAAATGTTAAACAAGTATTTTAAAAATGTTGAACAAGTATTTGAAAAATGTTGAACAAGTATTTGAAAAAATGTTGATCATTTATATAAAAATGTTGAACAAGTATTTGATTTTTTTTTATCATTTACATAAAAATGTTGAATAAGTATTTAAAAAATGTTGAACAAGTATTTGAAAAAATGTTGAAAAATTATTTTGAAAAATGTTGAACAAGCATTTGAGAAAATGTTGATCATGTATATAGAAATGTTGAACAGGTATTTGAACAATGTTGAAGATCTATTTGAAAAAATGTTGATCATGTATTTGAAAAATGTTGAACTAGCATTTGAAAAATGTTAAACATGTATTTGAAAAATGTTGAACAAGTATTTAAAAACATGTTAATCAAGCATTCTTAAAAAAGTTGAACAAGTATTTGAAAAATGTTGAACAAGTATTTGAAAAAATGTTGATGATGTATATAAAAAATGTTGAACAAAGTGTTTAAAAATGTTGAACAAGTACTTGAAAAGTGTTGAACAAGTATTTGAAAAGATGTTGATCATGTATATAAGAATGTAGAATGAAAAACAAAAGGAACGAAAGAAAACCAAAAAAATGGAGAAGAAAAAAGAAACCCAAACAAAAAATGGAGAAGAAAAAAAGGAAATAAAATACGAAGAAATAAAATAAAAAATAAATGAAAAAGAATAACTGGAGAAGAAAAAGGGAAAGAAACAAAAGAAAATGAAAAAAAAGAAAAAACCTGGGAAAAAACGGAATAAAACAGAAAAACGTGGAAACAAAATCGGTTCTTTTACATTAAAGATGGTCGCGCCTTTAGCTTCAAGGAACATGACCTATTGGAAGTGGCTAGCGGCTCTAGCTTCTATCCAGGAGGCGAGGATTCGAATCCCCGTTTCGTTAGCTTTTTCTCCCTCTTTTCTTTTATTAAGCGGGCCGGCCCAGTTACTACAGTAGAGAAAGAATCCTTCAGCGAGACTTCTTTGGCGACTCGCTTAAAGCGAGAAATAGCATTCGCGTTTTTTTTGTTGAGAAGACCTTGATAGCATGAGTCGTGAGTCGCCCGATCGACCTTCAGATCGGCCAGGCCCAATAAGGCGTTTTTCTTCTTCTTCTTCTTCTGTGATGCTGTTTCTTCAGGAAAGCGGTTTTCGCTGGTTTTTAAGTAGGTTAATGATTTAGTTTTAATTCGTTTTTGTTCTTCGTGTTTTTGCTTTTTATTTCTTTTCTTTTCTGTGCCTTCATTCCTATTCGTTTTCTCTTCTGTTTTATTTTATTTTTATTTTCTTTTGTTCATTTAAAAAATATCCTATTTAGTTTTTCTTTTTTATTTTTCTTTTTTCCTTGTTTATTATTATTATTTCATCGTGTATTAAAATGATTATTGTGTATTAACGTGCTTAACGTGTATTGGAAAAAGGTTCATGGTGTATTTCAATAGCTTTCACCACGTGCTGAAGAATGTTCATCGTATTGTTCACAAAACGTTCAATATTTGTTGGGTATTTCAAAATTATTTATTGTTTATTACAAAAATGCTCACCATGTATTTAAAATATCCATCATGTAATGTAAAACATTTGGTGTGTATTTTTGTATGGTGTATTAAAAATCTTCATTCGGTATTTAAAAATGTCCATTAATTGCGTATTAAAAAATGTTTGTCGTACATCCACCGACGCTCCCTCCCGACGCGGCGCAGCCCAGCCTCTGCTGCTTCCTGTGCTGGGCACGGATCTCGTGCTGCTGTGTGGCGGCGCGTGTGCCGGATCCGGCCTAGCCGAGAGCCATGCAGGATGGGGCACATACGGTGCTCCCGGCAGCGGCTGCTAGTGAGGTTTGGGGCTGGCCTCTCCCTTTCTTGCTCGTGGTCGCATTTGACCAGTTCAGTGAACGTCTCCGTCAGATGTTTGATTTTGGTGGATTTCTCCTTCAGATCTGACCGTGACGACACCGATTGATGGCTCGTACTGACAAGGTTGTGCGATGCGACCGAAAGGCTTCACTGTGGGTTTTGCAAATCTCACTCCAACAAGTTTGCCTTCGACGATGAGACACATCTTGTGGACGGTGCCTTCACGCAGAGGGTATGGTTGTGCAGTGGAGGTGGTGGGATTTCTAGTCCTACACATGTAGCTACTAGGATCATGGAAAAGTGGTGAGGACAACACATGATTGACTTTAATTTGATGGTGCTTCTTGAGGACCCGGTCTCGAACTCTGGGGTGAAAATCCTAGGCTAACCCAAGGTTGTTATACTTGGCAATGGCGATGTTTCTGCATGATGTCCTTGTTGAAGGCATTGCTCGGATATAGTCAGACTTGTTTTTCATGGTGAAAATCTAGAAATATGACTTTTGGTGGTTGGATCCGGTGACAAGGGCGCTTGAGCATCGTTCGCTTCATGAAGGTGTTGTTGTTGAAGAATCCCGTTGTCCTTGTGATGTCAAGAAATGGTTGGTGCGATTTGGTCGTTGTTGTAGTTTGTCAATCGCTATTTTGATCGCTTCAGGTTTTTCTTTTTTTTTCTTCCTCGGGCATAGCTTTGGTCTTGTATGACTTCTTCATTTGCCGGCACATTATATTTGTGTATGTGTGTGTGTTGGTGTTGACTATGTGCATCCTATCTATGCAGAGACTGGATGTGTGATCATTGTGTTTGTATTCACTTGATGCTACATTTTTTAGTCAATAAAATCTACCATTTGTCGGAAGAAAAAAGACACATATTTGGTAGGGTCAATTTATGCGGTGCGGATTTTTGGATCCTGGGTCGTGCACCCGTTTAGGCAACAATAAAAAATAAAATAAAATTGTGAAACTTTGTCGGAACAACCATTGTCTAGTGTATTACTTACATATAAAGTTCCAGGACAAAATGACTTCTGTGATATTGTTGGCAAAAAAGACAAAATTGCAAGTACAAACTATGTGAATATTAAGCTTAATATAGTATCAATTTTGTTTTTATTAATACCACGAAAGTCATTTTGTCGCGAAATTTTACATGTAAGTAATACACTATACAATGCTTGTTTCGAGAAAGTTTCACTTTTTTTTAATTTGGGTGCGCCTAGACTCAAGTTCCGCTGTGTATTTTCGCAGTCTATGCTCAAATCAAACATACCATTAAGTCAGAATTCAAGTGCACTGCGGACAAAGGAAAAGAAACAATAAACAGAGGAGGTACTTCAAACATGAAGAGAATAAACCGTGAAGGTGCTTAGTGTGAACCGTGAAGGTGTCCAATTCTGTCTCTTCTGAATTTTGATTTCTTGCAGATTAACTTAGGTCAGCCATATCCAAGTCGCCGGATTAGGGATGCTTCTGAATTCTGTACACGACATGCACAATGATCTAACTGGGCAAAAAGCATCAGAAACCGACCCTGCACTTCGAACCGGATAAGCTCGTCTGGCCACTCCTTCGCAGTTGAGATAGTATCCCATCCAACGCTATGTTCTAGTCTACACTCTATCGGATTTCCCCGATTTCCTATGCAACTGTGTGCCTGATTCCAACGCCAATTCTTGTAGCTTCCTAACGACCGTATCGGTTAGCGCATGGGCATGAGCATCATCTACACACCGTTTGCTCGTTTTCAGTTGATATAGTAGAAACTAGGCGACAACGATGATGGTGCCTTCCTTATCCATCAACCATCAAAGCCCCAATAATGCATATCGTCACCATGCCCGGTTGATGCAACGGCACATCACAGCTTGCTTAAGCCTTTCGTCTCAGCATAGATTCAAAGTTCTCATTACAAGGTTGTCAGAATCACAATCCAAACTAACTCCTCTAATTCTATGATTTTCGTTCATAAACTTCACAATCCAAAGTAACTCCTCTGATTCTACGATTTTCGTTCATAAAATCTAATCTACTTTTCTACGATCCTGGTAGTGAAGGTTCTACGATTTACGATCCTGCCATCAAAGCTCCAATCCAGTTAAGAATCACACAACCTTGTTGTTAGGCCGATTTGCGATCCTGCCATCAAAGCTCCGATCCGATTGAAATCACACAACATGTCATTAGGCCTCAGTACCTGCATTATTTCGCATCAATGTCGGAGAAAGAACAATCTCAGAGAAAGAAAAGAGAGTAACTAGAATTCATGGAGATGATCAGTCATGAAGGATCTTAATTCTGGGGAGGCATCATCCCTTTGGTCATTAAAGCAAGGATTACCGTGATGAGCAACGACTAGTTGCAGCAACACGATCACAATAGAGCTTCGGCAGGTTTACAAAAACTAAAACCTAAGCCTGCGATTCTGCCTCTCGAATTCAATACAACAAACAACAAAAGAAGAAAATCTGTACAGAAATGGCCGGATTCGGCCTGGGCTCCGATTACTATCTTCCAGAGGGGATCAGCGAGCTGTTCTCGGATCCCAGAGTGAGCGGCTGCGTCGCGGCCGGAGGCAATGGCAGCCATGGGCCTCCTATGGAGGCAGCTTCCATCCGGATGGCCTCTGCGATCGGCACCAGCGTCGGCTTCTCGTTGTAGGTGAATTCCAGGTCCCTGTTTGCAGACAGAGCCAAGAGCTCCGCCTCCTCGAGCCCTCGTGCCGGGCCGAGGCTGCACCTGTCCGGTGAGTGCTTCGCCAGCGCGTCCTTGAACTTCTTGATCTGTGATCAGATTCAATTGCAGCAACCATGTCAGCATTCATCTTAAACGTGTCTGAAGAACATTTTTGTAGCAAGAAGACGCATGATCTTTTACAGTGAGTGAGACTTACGGTTGCATTGGTGCAGCTGAAGCTGCTGACCCTTCCCTGAGCTCCCCTGTAGAACCTGAAGAAAGGGAGGACATGGACATGGAGGCTGTAGCACATGGACTTGTGCTTCTCGTAGTTGACTTGCAGGAACAACACGTCCGGGTTCCGCTCGGCGAACTGAGCAATCTGCACACCAGAACCAAGGAATTTCTCTTGAGTATACGTTGCGGTGTTTGGAATCAGATTTTCGGAACGAACAGGAGTTTTCCGCCAAGAATTTCTACCTTGGGGTGGAGAGCGCGGCAGCCACCGCAGCCGGGGGAGAAGAAGTCGACGACGACGAGCTTGTCGCCGGCATTGAGCAGGGAGTCGGCGAGGTCTTGCGCGGACTCGACCTCCCTCATGTTCGGCTGCGTCCCCTTCTCCCACCACCTCATGGCCTTGCCAATCGTCAGGTTCCCGTTCATCTGCAGCCAACAACCAGCTCAAATTTAGTCTGCGTCCAGCGCTACAGCATTGTATTCCCCACCAGCTAAAAAACAAAACTAAAACTAAAAATGTAACAAAATAGAAATTTCGGCCCACAGAAAAGATAAAATGAAACTGAAATCTCAAGATCTCGTCTAGAAAATCTCGAACAGTAAACAAGAACGCGGATTGGAACGAAGGGACCGACCTGTCCAGCAGCGGCCGCCACTTGGAGGCTCCGAGGCAGGGGCCTGTCCGCCAGCGCCACCCTTCCGGCGGGGAAGGGGCTCCTCGCGCGGTAAGCGCCGCCCATCGGCAAAGACTCCGCGAGGGCCGCCGCGGCGCCCAAGTCCCCGCACGGCGCCGCCACGCTGCTTCCGCCGTAAAGCGCCTGGGCCATGGCCGCCGAGCCCGGTCGCCCAAACGCGGAGCAGAAGGAAGAGGAGAAAGAGAGAGCACGAGCGCACGCGCACACAGAGAGAGAGGGAGGGGCGCTCGGGGGAGAAGAGAGGCAGGAAGCACGAGTCAAGGGCAAGGGCGGATGGGGAGATGCGGCGAGGAAGAAAAGGTCGCCCCTTTTAACGAAGAGAGAGGAAAAGCGAAAAAGGCACACGCTTTTTTTTTACCGTCTGCGCCCGAACGGCTTTCACGTGGGGTGAATTCTTGACATCCGTTGGATCAAGCATCGGACGGTGAGATGGCGGCCACGAGGTGGGGGCGGTTGTGGTAGGCCGTTTGTGCCGGTGTAAAAGGTGCAGTGGAGTGGATATGTTTTGGATAAGATTAGGGCTGGGCCTCCTCACGAGGCGGTAGGTACTGGAGGTTAAAGCGCCACGTGTGCAGGGTGTTCAAGGTCAGGGTGTCTGTCGGCGTGGGACCACACAAGGAAAAGGGCATGGATCGCATGGCCCACCCGTGTGTTGGAGCATGGTAAAAATGGAGAGACAGTAGCTGTTGGCCGGTTACCACAGCTCGTCTACAGCGAGATCTTGCGAATGCTCCGTGGTAATTGCATAAAAATTCAGATTTAGTGCACATGGAGTATATTTTCTGGATGGCGATCGAGTCGTGGCTGCTTTTGAACCTACAGATTTTCGTAACTGTAATTTTTCATCAGTTCGTGTAGATTGTCTAGAAATATTTTACGTCAGCTTCGGCTCATGGAAGCAAAGAAGACAGGAGAGAAATGTCAAAATACGATTAGCATCGGAGGTTAGTATCTCCCTCGTTTTTTCCATTGGTTATCCTACCACTAGTGTGCCGGGGCACTCATTTCTATTATTTTTTTCATGAACTATTTTACGGAGTACTTCTAGTGTGTCGGTGCACTCATTTCGCGATTCTGTCCATGCGTCGACTGTGCGTCTTTGGCCACTGGACTACACTTTAGTACATTTCGTGAAATGATCATGCACCGAACGTGCTCTTTGCCTTTTTTTTTTTTGAAATTTGCGCTTTGCCATTTAGGCGAGTCAAAATGCACGTTTCGCTTCCACCTAACGTCCGCGAGCGTTGATTCCGCCATCACAGACCACGATCACGATCCGATAACAGTAATTACCCGGATACGGCTGCTATGGCCGGTACAGACAGCCGAGGTTCTTGCGAGCACTCCGTTGATTCCGCCATCCAGACCAGGCTCGTCAACAGCCACGGGGCGTGGTTCCGCGGTAATTACCTGCATACGGCTTCTATCGCCAGTACAGTACAGTACAGACAGCCGCGATTCTCGCCACTATAGTATTTCTTTTGAGTGACTGAATCGGCCGGCGAGAATCAGAAATAGAAAAATGAACCCGCCGTTGAAGCGTGTGGCGGGGTTCCGTTCGGCGGCACACAGGAAAACGAAGGCGCCAACGGGAAACTGCACGGATAACGGAGATTCATTAGGTGCTACGTGACCCATGCACGTGAGCTACGCAGAACGGCAGAAGCAAACGAAGCACACTTAGAGCATGAGCATCTACAGCCGGGCCTCTTGTACCTGTCTCAAACGCCCGGGCAGGCCGTCCCGTCACTGACCGGTCGCAAAAAGCGACCCAACTGGACGCCTCAAACCATCCTCAAACGTCCGGGCTGATTGGCACCCCTCATATCCAGCCCAAATATAGGGCGGATATGAGGCGGCCCGGGCATGCCCGGGTGCGTCCGCCTGACAGGGCCGGCCCACCACCGACCCCATCGCTGCCCCATAAAAAACCTCAATCCGGGCACACCGCTACGAACCCTAGCTCACTCTCTCCCTCTCTCTCGCTCCGTCCACTCCTCTCCCTCTCCGATTCCGATCCCATCCACCACGATGAGCAGCTCCGGCAGCGACACCGGCTCCGAGCTCGACTACGAGGAGTTGATGGCCCTCCGCATTGCGCTGGAGCGGTCCAAGGTGGAGACCGGCGGCAGCTCCGAATCTGGAGCGTCGCCACAGCTCCCGCGCCGACGCAGCGCGGACGCCGGAGCTAGACCCTCCCGGCCCGCGCTTAGCGACGCCAGGACAGCGCAGTCCGCACCGGCCGCCCCGCGCCGTCTCCTTCCTCCACGCGGCCAGCGGTGGGTGCTTGTCACCGCGCCGCCGGCCCGCACGCGCACTCCAGAGCCGGAGGCGCGGGCCGCGCGCCGCGAGAGGTAGCGTGCACGGGAGAGGGACGCGGCAGAGCAGTCCGCGCGCCGCCGCTGAGGGACGGAGGCAGACCCCGACGAGGACGCGCGTCTCCTCGCATGGGTCTACCGCCGCTCCCTCACGACGGCAGAGACGGACGCTCGCCGCCTCCGACGGAAGAACGCCAAGGCGCTCCGGCTTGCTATTAAGCAGTCGGAGCGCGAGGCGAAGGAGGCAGCGGCGGAGAGGGCTCGGGTCGCCAGGCTGAAGCGGGAGCAGGACAGGGCGGTCCGTCGGATGAAGGGGCTCATCGTCCTCTCCGACTCCGACGACGGCGACAGCTCCACCTCCTCGTCGGACGACCAAGACCCTCCACCAGCCGCGGACGTCTACAGCTACGCCGGCGACCGGAAGGGCAAAGGCCCGGCGAGGAAGTGGTGAAGCTCCGCCGTCTCCGTCTTTAAATTCAAGTTTTTAGTAATCTAGTTTAAACTTGTCCGCCGTTTATGTAAATTATGTGAACTTTGGCGATCTTTTGGACATCCGATGGTGATCTTTTGGTGATCGGAATGTGCATTTCTATGTCCGATTCCATGTCTGTTTGATGATCTACGTTGTTTAGTTCTACGTTGCATGCTTAGTATGGATATGAGGTGCCGGATATGAGAAACGCGGATACAGAGAGCCAAATTTAAGGGGTGCCCAGTCAGTGTCCGCGAACGCGTCCGCGGACGTTTGAGGGGCCGGATTTGCAAAGTCCGGCTGTAGATACTCTTACTGCTGCTGCTGTACTAGCGGCATGGAGGACGGAGGAGGCATCGGCGGTGCATCGCATCCGCATCCATGACCACGATGCGGGAGGAGCCCCACATGGATGCAGAATCATGGACCGACAGTGGTATCTCTCTGTGGTTCCTCTCCTCTCTCCTCGTCAGCAACAGGCAGGCGCACGGATCACATCCCAAACCGGGGGCCGCGGCACCCAGAGACCGACCGAACGATCCGCCACGGACAAAGTACACAGTACACTAGTACAGACAGGGCAGCGAGAATTTCACTTTAGGTTCGGCGAATTACATTTCTATAAAACAGTTGTCATACATAGGTAAAAACCATGAGGATCAAAATTGAGAAATCACCCGGCTGATACAAGCGCGTTCGTCGACCGTGCGACATGTATCCCGTCGGTCCACGCACGTCATCCCCATCCCTCCCTAGAAGCATCGACCGCACCTGCATTGTCTTCATCTTCTCTAGTGTCTCTCGTACCGTCTCCCCCTTCATCTCTCCTTTTCTCCTTCGGATCGAGCGTACGCGCCTCAGCGTCACAACTTCGGCGTGTTTCAGGCGGTGTGCTGTATGGGGTCAGGGCACGGTGCTTCAATACCTTTTTACATGCCTCCAGATCAAGCATACGCACGACCTCTTGATCCAGATCTTAGAATGAGACATGGAGTCGGTCGACGCCGCCTCTACAAGTTACTCGCCCTCTCCCTACTCCTCCTTCTCAGGATGGCATCGCCGGCCGCCGCTCGCCGCCGGGATGCTGGCATGCTCGGTGTTGTTGTCGTCATTGCAGGCTAACGCAACATGCATTGGGTGAACAGAGACCTGCGTGTTTGCAACGTCTGAAGGTGGAGGTGACCATAAACCCATGTTACAAACGTCCACCTGTGGTTGGACAAGATGACGCGACCACATATCGACGAGCACAAAATGGCCTATGTTGCGAGCGCAACATGGCACATGCTGCAAACCGGCACGGTCACACTCAATGGTTGACCATCACTTGTAGCGCGCAAATCCATCGGTCGGAAGGCGGTGGATCTTTTCCTCACGTCAGCCAGTCGGCGCGCAGCTCATCCATCAAAAGTATATGAAAAACATCTAAAAATCATCCTATGACTATGTCCTTGGTTTTCCACCGGTTGTCCTAGTTGACAATATGGTCTGTGTGGCAGCGACAATGTCCCCTAGTAGGAATAATGTCTCCCACGTTCAATTCTCCTTTGGATTGTGCGTCAAGTGTTGTCGGAGGACGCGTGGTGGTATCTCTTCGGGCCTCGAGATGAGATTAGATGACCCAAACATAAAAGTTGCTCATTTTGATGATACATAACATTTTTATATTGGACACTTTTTTTGTTTAAGGCAATCTTAATTACTTTTCCGCGGTGTTAAAAACTGGTGTCAACAAAAATCGACATTTTTTTTTGTGACGACATATGCCTCCTACCTTCATAATAATCCTCAATATGGGTCGATGATCGTTTACAACAAAGTTAAAGTCGCTTGCTCGAGGATAAGTTATGAGCATGGCACTAATATGCAACCTCGACGCTGTTTTCTTCACAGTGGTGTGTATGTGATATCTTGTATGTGCGTGATCACCAGGTTGTGATGGTTTTAGTCGATTTTTTGTTAATTATTTCTTATTAGTGGATTGACTCCTAACTAAAAGTCCATCTAATTCCTAAGGTGGATTTTGTAATTCACGACAACATATCTCAAAGAACTAATAATACATAACGTATATTTCAGAAAAAAAGTTATTTTTGGTAGAACGTTGGAATGAAAGAAGACCCCTAAAAATGATTAAAATTGAATGGGGAATAGGCGAATAGCTAAATGTAAATTAGTATAGGAGGTTAGTGTGTCCTCTGTTTTTTCCATTATTTTTCTTAAGAAAAAACTTCATGGCCGTACAAAGAAAACAAGAAGTAATAAAAATTACATCCATGTCCGTAGACCATCTAGCGACGACTACAAGTACTGGAGGGAGCCGAAGGCGCGTCACCATCATCTCCCCTCCATCATCGGAGCCGAGCAAGCCTTGTTGTAGTAGACAGTCAGAAGGTCGTCGTGCTAAGACCCCAAAGGACCAGCGCACCAGAAAAAACAACCGCCGCCGATGAAGAGAAGCGTAAATTGGTCCAACATGTAGACACATGAACCATACAATAAAGATAGGATCCACATGTAGATCCACCAAAGACAAATACTGACCAAATCCCATGAGATCCGCCGAAGACATATCTTCAGACGCCTTCAGACGATGCGAGAGGCACCGCCGGGACAGGCCACAGACGGGGAGAATCTTATTTCATCTTCAGGGAGCCGTCGCCGCCTGAAACAAACCCTAAACAGACTAAGAAAAACACATAAAAACAAAGCATGAGCTCTCCCGCCGGCAAGGGCCGGGATCCATCGCGTCTGCATGGCCTTAAGACCACAGGAGATGAGGCGGCACAGGCGGGAGACGGAGAAACCTTAAATGCCCGGGAACCTTTTTTTTCTCATTGTCATCCCCGGTTAACTATATATTCTAACTATTTCGCCAAAAATAAATAAATATAGATTCTAGCTTACTGGTGTGTCGGTGCACTCATTTCGCATTTCGGTCCATGCGTCAACTGTCTTTCTTTGACCAGCTTATCTTCCGTGCAATGATCACGCACAGAATGTTTGCCATTTACGCAATTCAAAATGCACGTTTAACTTGCACCACCTCACTTCCTTCCATTTCCCTTTGATCAGACGGGAAATCCTCAAGGCGGGTGCTACAAATCAGGCGGCTGATTTTATTCAATGTTAAGCCTCCTACCCAACCGTCCGATTTGCTCAGCTAGGATGGATTAGAGCCACTCGATTTCTTCTCAGTCATCGCTTCCATCTGTGCGTCACGGCATCATAGCTTTGTTGCCGGCAAGCAGCACCATGGATGATGCGCCGTTGCAACACCGCCGCCGACAAAAAAAACACCGGCGAGCAGCGCCATGGAATGCTGCGTTGCAGCACCGTCGCCGGCGAGCAGCGCCATGGGATGCTGCGTTGCAGCACCGTCGCCGGCGAGCAGCGCCATGGGATGCTGCGTTGCAGCACCGTCGCCGCCATGGATGCTGCGTTGCAGCATCGTCGCCGGCGAGCAGCGCCATGGGATGCTGCGTTGCAGCATCGTCGCCGGCGAGCAGCGCCATGGGATGCTGCGTTGCAGCACCGTCATCGTCGTCATGGATGCTACGTTGCAACACTGTTGCCGGCGAGCAACGCCATGGGATGCTGCGTTGCAGCACGGTCGCCAGCGAGCAGCGCCATGGGATGCTGCGTTGCAGCACCGTCGCCGGCGAGCAGCGCCACGGATGCTGCGTTCCAGCGTCGTCGCCAACCTTTCCCCCAATTTCAGCCATGGATGCTGCGTCGCGATGCAGCGTCTCGGCGCCCAAATCTTCCCCCCAACGCCTCCCATCTTGCAGCAATAGTGGCACCAGGACACACGGTGGTCGGAGGGATCGCAGCTTGCCTCCGGCACGAGGCCCCCGAGCCCCCGGCGCGTCGCCGGTCGTCGTCGTGGAGCAGCTCGCACCGGCTCACGGCACCGGGTCACAGCACAGCCCCCGTGTCCCCATATGAAGCGTTGGCTATTGGTCAGCGGTGATGACCGAGGGTAGCGACTAGGAGGCGAAGGGTGAGGGAGCAGCAGGAAAGTGGCGCGCGTGAATCTGCTGTGCAGCGCGAGATTCGGCCATGGAGACGAGTGGAGCTAGCAAGCGGGGCGAAGAAGATGGCTTGGTCCAGATGAATCGGAAGAGATAAGGTGGAGACGAGCGGTGGGCAGGCCCACGGGGACACGTGTCAGGAAGCAGAGGAGGCTTACAGGCGAGAGAAATCAGTCGGTGGAAAATAAACGTTTTCCAATCCTCAAACGTCCACGAGCCCACGACGATTGCCCCATCCGGATTAAGCTCGTCAACGGTCATGGGGTGGCGTGGCTCGAGGATCCGCTAATAGTCAGGTTAATTACTTGGACATGGCTGCCACCACCAGTGCAGACAGCCGCGATTTTTATTTTTTTTGAGAGCCGCGATTCTTGCTACTGCCGGAGATAATAAAAACAATAAAAAGACTATCTTTCTTTTTAGGGGTGAAGTCTATTTTAAACCTTGAACTCGTACGCGCCGTCGTTTTTAAACCCCAACCTCCTAATCCCTGAAATCTGTACCCTCAACTCTCTAATCCCAGTCGTTTTTGTCCCTAATGCCGTCTGATGAGAGGATTAGGTGACGTGGCAGCGCGGTAAGCCGGGTTTGCTACTTAATTGGTCCACGTGGGTTACCCCTCTCTCCCAGGTCGATCTTTTAGCGCGGGCTCGGTGGGGAACGGAGCTAGGGTTCCTCAGGTGCGGTTGGCGACAGAGGGTGGCGATTGCCAGCGCCGCCGCCGCCGCGAACCACCATGTCTTTGTCCTCCGCCGATTCATCTTCTTCTCGCACCGGTGGGCTTCGAAGGAGAGGCGGGGCAGCAAGGTCTCCGGTGCCCTATCGGGAGCAAGCCATGGATTACGAGCCGGCGGTGATTTGCGCTCACTGCGGCAGGAAGGCGCCGCGGTGGATAACCTGGAGTCCGGCGAACCCTGGCAGGAGATATTATTCCTGCGTAGATTCTCAGGTATGCCTGATTCCTCACCTGTCCTGTTGTTCTCTGTTTTTTTTGTCTCAATCTTTGATTTTTTTCTGTCATGAGCTGAGCAGCATGGCTTCATCGACTGGCATGACACCCCCACGACGCCATTTATTCGTCAATTGCTAGGAGATCTACGGGATAAAGTGTGGAGGCTGGAGGATGAGCTTGCTGGCCAGTCAAGGGAGGGAGAGGTTGTTGTTTTGAGAGAGGAATTGGAGAAGAAAAATGCAATAGTTGCAGAAATGAGAGCTAGATGTGATAGAAAAGATGAGGTGCAGATGTATAAGTCTCTGTTTTATGGCATGGTGCTCTTTGTTGCTGGTTTAGTTGCTGGGTTCTTTCTATTTCAGTAGGACAAATTAGAGGTTTGTGGTGATGTATTTGAGTGGTATTGCAATGTAATGGATCTGTTGATGTTTGAAATGAAAATGACAGTGATCATGTTGCCAACATATGGTGTGAAATTTAAATTCTGAATGTTACTGCAAATGGAAATGCCAAATGAGAGTGGCAACAAAAGGGCTTTTGGCAGCATATGTGTAGTGCTTTTGGCAGCATGTATATGTATTTTTTGGCATCCCAAGGTTTTTGAGTCGACGAGTCGTGCCTTGCCGATCGAATAGTCTTGACTAGTCGATGACTAGTTACGACTCATCGACTCTGACTAGTTACGACTCATCGACTCGAAAAATAGGGGCCAACATATATGGTTAAATGCAAAATGGAATTAGCATTGGAATATTGTTTCCAATAGTACAAATTGGAGCTTCTGACAGCATATTTCAAATTGATAACATAGTTTGGCATCATATCAAATTGGCAGCATATATGCTGTTTGTAGGGGAACGCGACAGAAAACAAAAAATTTCGGTACAGCGAGCACGCCCAGGATCACTATGGAGACTGCATACAAGGTTTGATCTGATCCGTACCGACTCGTAGCGCAGCGGAAGAAGAGTCGGTGTAGATCGTCGGTGCAGATCCCTGCAGCTAGGATTTACAACCTCCCAACCACAAGGATGTACTCCCTCTCCGGACAGCCCTTCGGGAGGCGGTTGGACAGTCCCTCGGACGATGTCGCGGACAGCCCTTCGGGAGGACCCTCGAAACCCGAACGGTAACTCGGACAACCCTTCGGGAGGACACTCGAACAGCCCCTCAGGCAAAAAGATCGAAACTACAATCTCTCTACGGGGTTGCACACATACGGTGTCAGCTATCCGGCAGGGCTTCGCCGTCCAGAGCTAGTTCCTGTCGGAACCCAGACAGCCTTTCGGCTCTACGAAACTATTTTGCTGGGAGGGAGAGAGAAGCCAGACAAGTCAAATGGCATGTGTATGAGAGCAAGGATGAGTTTTGGGGCAGCCCCCTCACCTCTATTTATAGGATAGCCAAGGGGTAAAGTTGGCATTCAAAAATACCAAAAGTACCCCCACTTTATGCCTTTTCATAAAAGAATAAAGCAAAGAAGGATGGCAAGTGGAGGTCCAAGGATCCCCACCTCCCTTGGCCGGCCACTCTTGGGGGCCCCCCCATGAGGGGGCTTCCTTGGCTCCCAAGTTCTTCTAGAAGCCTTTTGGGAAATATCCCAAAAGGTGCTTTCCAAAAAATATCCAAAAAGCACTTTCACTATTCATGAAGACATTTTTCTGCGTCCGTTAAATCCCAAATTATTTCTGTGTGCCCAGAATAATTCCAGTACCCACAAAAACAATTTTGAACGCATTCCGAAACAATTCCGGAACAATGTTTTCTTCAGCGAAAAGCAACCAAAGCGGTTCCGGCAGCTCCGGAACATTTCCGTCATCCCGGAAAATTCCCAGAAGTTACCAGAACACTTCTGGCATCCTCCAAGAATTTCCAGGCGTGTGCCGGAACCAATTTGACTTAATGGAATACCCTGAAACAACTTTTCAGTTTCACCGAAACTATTCCGGTGTTCTCTCCGGAACGTTTCCGTTTCGTTCGAAACTTTTCCGGTGATTTTCTCTCAGACTCCCCGTCTAGTATTCAACAGATAGATAACCCTTAAGCGTGTGACCCTATAGGTTCGGTGAAATATAGACATGACCCGGAACACTTTCCGATCAATGATCAACATCGGAGCCGTGGACACCCATATTGACCCCTATACCCACATGAATGAATATTTGAGTGAACCTCCAGTTGCCGTGTGCTATTCCTGTTGCTTCACGATATATTACAAATACCCGAGGTGAGATTTATAGCATCCCCATGGATCAACAACTTGTCCACTATGCAAGTTACCTCGTTACCGGTTTTGTTCTCTTTACTCGTTTCCGTGTTCCGGCATCCCAGTGATCAAATCACAATGTGTCTGGCCAGACGATGATGGATACCGTAACACCGAGAGGGCCTGAGAATATCTCTCCATCGTCGAAGGAGCAAATCCCAATCTTGAACTATCTCGTTTCTTGTCATACTTTTCCGTGAACCCGTAAGCCGCCGTAATAGCTACCCATTTACGGATGACGTTTAACAAACCCCAAAGTTCACGAAGCAAGTACGAAGGAACTCGATACTCTCATGGTCTAAGGAATTATGCAAACATTAACTATCTCTGTGTTATTAACCATTAACTTGTGACGAATGTATCTCATAGCATAACATCAATTCGGGTCGATTCAACACAAGTGTTCTACTAACATTGTGCCCTCAAAATTGCCGGCATAGTCATGCCCATGAGCAGGAAAACAGGACCATCATGCAATACTTGAGCCAGTCATAGAGGCATGACTAGGAATACATTTTATCATTTATTATACCACACGTGCATATGAGTTTCCCTCCGAGCCTCATGGTTATTGCAGACTCGAGAATCATTGCAGTTATAGCATGGAACATAAACATTCATTACAAACTCGGAGATACAAAATAACTGTTGTTACTGCCCCTAGGGCATATCTCCTACTCCCACTTGCACTAGAGTCATAATCCAGTTACATGGCTTCCCTAACACCAATGGCTGTCCGGTGCTGCTCATGCTTTGCTCGTGGTAGAGGCTTTGTCATCGGGTCTGACACGTTCAGATCCGTGTGAACTTTGCGTACTTTCACTAAACCCGCTTCGACATGATGTCGAATGAGTTTATATTTGCGTTCAATATGTCTTGTCTTATGGTGCGAACTTGGCTCCCTTGCCTGAGCCACGGCGCCACTATTATCACAATAGATCTCCACCGGGTCCAGAGCACTTGGAACCACACCAAGGTCTTCAAGAAATTGCTTGATCCATACCGCCTCCTTGGAGGCTTCTGAAGCAGCAACATATTCCGCCTTTGTCGTAGAATCCGCTACAATCTTTTGTTTGGAACTTTTCCAATCAACTGCGCCGCCGTTCAATATGAAAACATAGCCTGATTGAGATTTGAAGTCATCTAGGTCAGTCATGAAGCCTGCATCAGTGTAACCAGTTACAATGAGCTCTTCATCACCTCCGTACACAAAGAGTAAATCCTTGGTCCGTCTGAGGTACTTAAGAATACCCTTGACTGCGGCCCAGTGTTCCAATCCCGGATCACTTTGGTACCGGGTGCTAACACTTAGCGCATAGGAAACGTCCGGTCTTGTACATAGCATGGCATACATAATAGAACCAACTACCGAGGCATATGGAACATCATTCATTTGTACTCGCTCATCGAGTGTCCGAGGACACTGATTCTTGCAAAGCACTGTGCCAGGTGACATGGGGAGTAGGCCTTTCTTGGAGTTCTCCATGTTGAACCTTTTCAACACCTTGTCAATGTGCGTGCTTTGGCTAAGCGCTATCAGGCGTCTTGATCTATCTCTATAGATTCTGATGCCCAATACATATGCCGCTTCGCCTAAGTCTTTCATTGAAAAACTCTTCTTCAATGAGTCTTTTATTTCGTCAAGAAAATTCACGTCATTTCCAATCAACAATATGTCATCCACATACAAGATTAGAAATGCTTTTGCGCTCCCACTAAACTTCTTGTAAACACAAGATTCTTCGTCATTCCTGATGAAGCCAAACTGTTTGACCACTTCATCAAAACGAATGTTCCAGCTCCTTGATGCTTGCTTCAGACCATAAATGGCTTTCTGAAGTTTGCATACCTTTCCAGCATCCTTATGAATGACAAAACCTTCTGGCTGTATCATGTATACATCCTCTTTGAGGTTTCCATTTAGGAAAGCCGTTTTGACGTCCATCTGCCATATTTCATAATCGAAATAAGCAGCAATTGCTAGTAATATCCGAACAGACCTAAGCATAGCTACGGGCGAGAAAGTCTCGTCGTAGTCCACTCCTGGAACTTGCGTGAACCCTTTCGCGACAAGTCTAGCTTTGTGGATAGTAATGTTACCATCCGCGTCCGTCTTTCTTTTGAAAATCCATTTACAACCAATGGGCTTTACGCCTTCTGGAAGTTCTTCCAAGTTCCAAACTTGGTTTTCGTACATGGATTCCATTTCGGATTTCATGGCCTTGTGTCATTCCTTTGAGCTGGGCCCCGCCATCGCTTCCTTGTAGTGCGCAGGTTCATCGTCTTCAAGAATGAAGATTTCGTTATGAAACCACTCAGGTGACTGGATAGCCCTACCTGATCTGCGCAGTTCAGTTACAACATTGTCTGAAGTTTCCGCATCACATGCGACAACTTCCGGCTCGGTTGTAGGGATAATTAGCGGAATTTCTTCCGGTTCCTTAGCCATATCAACGGTTGCCAAAGATTCACTAATCTCATTAAGTTGTACTGTCCTCCCACTTGCTTCTTTAGGGAGAAACTCTTTCTCGAGAAAGACTCCGTTTCTAGCGACAAACACTTTGTGCTCGGAGGGAAGATAGAAGGAATACCCAATGGTCTCATTGGGATAACCGACAAAGTAGCATTTATCTGCTTTGGGATCGAGTTTGCTAGGCTGTAAACGTTTTACGTATGCCTCACAACCCCAAATTTTGAGATGCGACACAATGGGTTTCTTCCCATACCATAATTCAAATGGCGTCGTCTCAACAGATTTAGACGGTGCTCTGTTTAATGTATAAGCGGCAGTTTCTAGTGCGTGACCCCAAAACGATATCGGCAGATCTGTAAGAGACATCATCGACCTTACCATGTCTAACAGGGTTCGGTTACGTCTTTCCGATACTCCATTTCTCTGTGGAGTTCCGGGAGGCGTAAGCTGTGAAACGATTCCACGGTCACTCAGATGTTGGCTAAACACATGACTAAGATATTCGCCTCCGCGATCAGACCGCAGAAAATTAATCTTTTTGTTACGATGATTTTCTACCTCATTCTGAAATTCTTTGAACTTTTCAAAAGTGTCCGACTTATGCTTCATTAAATAGATATATCCATACCTACTTAAATCATCAGTAAAAGTCACGAAGTAGAAATAACCACTCCGTGCGGCCGTGCTCATTGGACCACATACATCACTATGTATTATTTCCAACAATTCGCCCGCCCGTTCAGGATGACCCGTGAACGGCGTCTTGGTCATTTTCCCCATCAAGCAAGCTTCACATGTGTCAAATGATTCAAAATCAAAAGACGGTAAAACTCCATCTTTATGGAGTCTTTGCATGCGTTTCTTTTCGATGTGGCCAAGGCGACAGTGCCACAAGTAAGTGGTGGTGGTATCAGCCTTCTTAAGGCGTTTAGCATTCACGTTAAAGACATCATTTCCACATTCAAGATTTAGTATGAAAAGGCCCCCAACAATGGGTGCAAATCCATAAAACATATCCTTACAATAAAGTGAACAACCATTGTTCTCAGACTTGTACGAATACCAATCGTGTACTAAACATGATCCGGAGATAATGTTTCTACACAATGCCGGAACAAAATAACAGTTATTTAGTTCTAAGGTAAATCCTGAAGGGAGACGTAGAGGCATAATGCCGACGGCTTGAGCGGCGATCCCAGCGCCGTTCCCGACGCGCATCACGACTTCATTCTTTGCTAGCTTGCGCACCTTTTGAAGTCCCTGTATCAAGTTGCAAATGTGAGCAACCGATCCGGTATCAAATACCCAAGACTTAGAATTTTCGCTAGCAAGCAAAACGTCAATGACATTAACTTGTATAACAATTATACCTTTTCCGGTTTTCCCGGACTTCTTATCTTCCAGATACTTCTTGCAGTTTCTCTTCCAGTGTCCTATGCCCTTGCAATAGAAGCACTCAGTTTCATTCTTGGCTCCGCCCTTAGAGTTGCTTTGGGAGCCGGTCTTACCGGCGCCCTTGCCCTTCTTTGGCTTGCCTTTCTTTTTGAAACTGGCGGTTTTATTCACAAGCAACACTTGCTTGCGATTTTTCCGCAGTCCTCCTTCCGCAGATTTCAGCATGGTGAGCACCTCTTCCGGTGTCTTCTCCATCCCACTCATGTTGTAGTTCATGATAAAACCGTCGTAAGACGGGGGGAGTGAAGAAAGCATCATGTCCATCATATGGTTAGGTGGAAGTGCAAATTCCAGGGTTTTAAGCCTTTCAGCATAGCCAATCATTTTGACTACGTGTTTGCCAACTGAACTGCCCTCAGCCATCTTGCATTCCATCAAGGTCTTCATGATATCAAATCGTTCAGACCTTGCGGTTTCCTTGTACAGGGCATCCAAATCCCGGATCATATCACGGGGTTTATGGAATTCAAAACGTTTTTGAAGCCCTGCACTCATGCAAGCTAGCATGAGGCACTGCACTAAGTTGTGATCATCATCCTTAGTGGCCCAGACATTTTGTTCATCATCCGGGGCCGTGGCCGCTGGTTTAGCTGGAAGAGCATTTTCAAGCACATACATTTTCTTAGCGCTCCTGAGGACAATCCTCAGGTTACGGACCCAGTCCGCATAGTTGTTTCCAGTCGTAGCTAACTTCTCTTTCTCTAACATCGGGCCTAAGTTGAACGCGGTGTTGCGAGCCATTTGATCTAGAATGAAAAACACAAGTTTCACTTAGACTTTGTTCATAATGATTTTGGCACTAGTGAATAAACAATTTTATTCTAAAGTGCGCTCCCACTCAAATCAATATCTCTCAAAATTGATTATGAGTGATTCAAGATCCAAATTGTAATTCAACGTCATTGTTCGAGATGAACACTGATGGCGCGAACTATAATTGGTAGGCAAACTTGCCGATCACATCTCCATGTGACTCTTGTTCATCTTTCGATGCGTGTGTTCCGAGCTCAGGACGATCCTGCCATGAACGTCAAGACAACCAAGTGATCTTGCTGCGAGGTCTGACCTCACCCGCCTTACACCCGTACAATCGTTCGTACCCATGTAGATCATGGCGCACCCCGAAAGGAAAGATGCTGTGACGGTGCTACACTTGGGAGAACACTAACTACTTGATATTTTTAGTGAGAGATCACCCTAATAAAAAGCAACTACCGCGCAATCAAAAGGGTGCATCATAAGGGATAAACATCTCAGGCAATTCATAATAGCATGATATGGTATAGCCCTTTCTGACAGAGAAGTCAAGTATTTCTTCGTCTTCGGCATTTGCGTCGGTGTTCACCTTCGCGAAGATTGCCACCACCTTGTCGATGCACTAGATAATATTGCTATCTCTATAGCTAATACAAATAAGTGCATTACTTAAGGTTGACACGCAGGTCATTAAAGTGACAATCATATGGCTCCAGCCATCATGCCGAATCATGACACGCAGGTCATGTTAACAAATTTACATCATATAGTCATCTCATACATAATCAAATTAATATGAGCACTGCTATACCACATCACATGCATATCCTGCAAAACCAAGTTAGACGCCTCTAATCGGTTTATGCAAAATTTTATTTTACGTGGCTTCTAAGGTTTTGACTTAAACCGCAGCTACCAACATTTTATCATCAAGTATGATTATTCAAGTCGCTAGATTAACATCTCGGGGTGTATGAAACACGAGATAATTAAATCTCGAGCCCCATACTAAACTTCGTCATACGCATGACCCCCGTGCAGATCATATCTGCATTGCCCTTTCGTCTGCGAATTTCATCGTTCTTTTGACTATGGCGGAACCCAAAGAACTGATAGCACTTCGTTGATCAATCAAGATCGCGGATTGCCAGAACTTTGTGAAATTCCACCATGCTGTCTCGAGATCAGAAATACGCAAATTCTAGGGAAGCAACAAGAACATCGGGTAACAGACTTCATCTGCTACCCGCATAAATAATTTTCAGCAATAGATCTCATCTACTCCAAAATTATATTATGCAATACCCATACATCTCCATGTATTCTAGATCGTAACCTGCATCTACGCATAGCACGGCTCATGATGCCACTGTAGGGGAACGCAACAGAAAACAAAAAATTTCGGTACAGCGAGCACGCCCAGGATCACTATGGAGACTGCATACAAGGTTTGATCTGATCCGTACCGACTTGTAGCGCAGCGGAAGAAGAGTCGGTGTAGATCGTCGGTGCAGATCCCTGCAGCTAGGATTTACAACCTCCCAACCGCAAGGATGTACTCCCTCTCCGGACAGCCCTTCGGGAGGCGGTTGGACAGTCCCTCGGACGATGTCGCGGACAGCCCTTCGGGAGGACCCTCGAAACCCGAAAGGTAACTCGGACAACCCTTCGGGAGGACACTCGAACAGCCCCTCAGGCAAAAAGATCGAAACTACAATCTCTCTACGGGGTTGCACACATACGGTGTCAGCTATCCGGCAGGGCTTCGCCGTCCAGAGCTAGTTCCTGTCGGAACCCAGACAGCCTTTCGGCTCTATGAAACTATTTTGCTGGGAGGGAGAGAGAAGCCAGACAAGTCAAATGGCATGTGTATGAGAGCAAGGATGAGTTTTGGGGCAGCCCCCTCACCTCTATTTATAGGATAGCCAAGGGGTAAAGTTGGCATTCAAAAATACCAAAAGTACCCCCACTTTATGCCTTTTCATAAAAGAATAAAGCAAAGAAGGATGGCAAGTGGAGCTCCAAGGAGCCCCACCTCCCTTGGCCAGCCACTCTTGGGGGCCCCCCCATGAGGGGGCTTCCTTGGCTCCCAAGTTCTTCTAGAAGCCTTCTGGAAAATATCCCAAAGGTGCTTTCCAAAAAATATCCAAAAAGCACTTTCACTATTCACGAAGACATTTTTTCTGCGTCCGTTAAATCCCAAATTATTTCTGTGTGCCTAGAATAATTCCAGTACCCACAAAAACAATTTTGAACGCATTCCGAAACAATTTCGGAACAATGTTTTCTTCAGCGAAAAGCAACCAAAGTGGTTCCGGCAGCTCCGGAACATTTCTGGTTTTCATCCCGGAAAATTCCCAGAAGTTACCAGAACACTTCTGGCATCCTCCAAAAATTTCCAGGCGTGTGCCGGAACCAATTTGACTTAATGGAATACCCTGAAACAACTTTTCAGTTTCACCGAAACTATTCCGGTGTTCTCTCCGGAACGTTTCCGTTTCGTCCGAAACTTTTCCGGTGATTTTCTCTCAGACTCCCCGTCTAGTATTCAGAAGATAGATGACCCTTAAGCGTGTGACCCTATAGGTTCAGTGAAATATAGACATGACCCGGAACACTTTTCGATCAATGATCAACATCGGAGCCGTGGACACCCATATTGACCCCTATACCCACACGAATGAATATTCGAGTGAACCTCCAGTTGCCGTGTGCTATTCCTATTGCTTCACGATATATTACAAATACCCGAGGTGAGATTTATAGCATCCCCGTGGATCAACAACTTGTCCACTATGCAAGTTACCTCGTTACCGGTTTTGTTCTCTTTACTCGTTTCCGTGTTTCGGCATCCCAGTGATCAAATCACAGTGTGTCTGGCCAGACGATGATGGATACCGTAACACCGAGAGGGCCCGTGAATATCTCTCCATCGTCGGAGGAGCAAATCCCAATCTTGAGCTATCTCGTTTCTTGTCATACTTTTCCGTGAACCCGTAAGCCGCCGTAATAGCCACCCATTTACGGATGACGTTTAACAAACCCCAAAGTTCACGAAGCAAGTACGAAGGAACTCGATACTCTCATGGTCTAAGGAATTATGCAAACATTAACTATCTCTGTGTTATTAACCATTAACTTGTGACGAATGTATCTCATAGCATAACATCAATTCGGGTCGATTCAACACAAGTGTTCTACTAACATTGTGCCCTCAAAATTGCCGGCATAGTCATGCCCATGATCAGGAAAACAGGACCATCATGCAATACTTGAGCCAGTCATAGAGGCATGACTAGGAATACATTTTACCGTTTATTATACCACACGTGCATATGAGTTTCCCTCCGAGCCTCGTGGTTATTGGAGACTTGAGAATCATTGCAGTTATAGCATGGAACATAAACATTCATTACAAACTCGGAGATACAAAATAACTGTTGTTACTGCCTCTAGGGCATATCTCCTACACTGTTTTACAACTAGTTTCATAATTCCAGCATGACATGGTTCAAAAGTGACAGCCAAAGCTAAGCATGAACATGAGTACATAATACCAGTTGCACATAGTTCAAAAGTGATAGCCAGACCACAAGTTCATAAACTAGTTGTTATTACACTAGATGCCATTACCACAATTGCTGAAGATCTAATCCATTAGCTGGAAAACATCTTCAGAAATTGCCACTAGCATTAAAGTAGTCTGCCCACCCTCCTCCTGTTCCTCTGCCTGATGTTGCTGGTCCTCTCTCTGATCCTCTCCCTGATCCTCTCCCTGATCCCCTCCCAGCAGATGTGCTTCCCCCAGGATTAGAGCTACTTGCCACTCTAGGAGCTCTGAATCTTGATGCTATAGATTGAGAACCTGATGTGCCAGCTTGAGAGCTTGTTGGTGCTGTAGTTCTTGCAGGTTGAGAGCCAGCTGGACATGTAGTTGTAGGAGCTTTACTTCTTGGAGCTTTAGACCTAGTTGTAGCTGAAGATTTTGATCCATCAGCCTAAGCTTGCTGCAAACAAGAGATGAATGAACAGAGCTAAGTAACTATGTATTTGCATAATTCAAAACAAAGAAAAACAGAGCAATGATCATATTAGTACCTCTATTTCCCTTTGCTTTCTCCCTCTTTTTCCAAGAGCTGATTTAGTTTTCTGGGTTCTATCCCCATTCATTTACAACCACTTTTATTGTGTCCCTTAAGCCCACAAGATCCACAGGTGATCTGTATGCCATGCTTGCTCATTTTCTTCCCCTTTGGAGCTTCACCATCTTCTCTCCTCCTGTCATTGTTTTTTTTCCTTGCTCCTGGCATGGCAATGTATCCTGGTGCCACTGGCCTAGGGTTTTGAGACACAGGCCAGTTTTCTTCTCCTTGAACAGGTTGAAAACAATGCTCATAAATTTTGTTGAATGTCTCAATCCAGTAGCACTTGTCTATGTAGTCATCTATCTTTCTTCCACTCTTGTAGATTGCTGCAATAGCATGACAACAAGGCAGGCTTGCCAGCTGAAAGTAACCACAAGTACATGTCCTATTTTCAAGATTTACTGTGTACTTCTTTTTTCTGCCCTTAATGTGCTGCACCTCAAATCCCTCCTTGCCATTCCACAGCACCTCAATGTACTATGTCAATTTAATACTGACCTGCAGTTTCTTGAAAATATTTGGGCAAATTTTGCCCTTCCAATTTGCACCTTTGGCTCTCTGCTCTTGCACCCTAACAAGCATCTTCTTCCTTATCATCTCTTGCTGTGAAAGAATTGGATAGAATCTTGATTCTATAATGGCATTGTTAAATGACTCACAAAGATTATTGTCTACTGATTCACATTTAGCTCCTGTAGGAAAAAATGCCCTAGCCCAATGAGTTGGCTCTGTCCTCATGATATCTTTTGCACCATCAGGAGTTAGCTGAGCAAGCCTTGCCTTGTTGTAGTTAAAATCCTCTTTGTTTGCAGCCTTAGCAATTGCCCAAAATCTCTTTTGGTACTCATGGTCCTTGTACTACTTCCTCCAGTTGGCATAAATATGTCTGGCACACATCCTGTGCTCTGCCTTGGGCAAATAGTCCCTCATACTGTTAATCAAGCCCTAAAAATGGTGAAACAGTACATGTTTAATTACTTAATAAAGCAAGTACTGCCAGGTTAATCAAGCCCTTTCTTCATAGCATCAAAACAAACATAGTACTGTTGAAATATGTTCTTTTCCAGCTCTGTTGGATCTAAGGTTATGGCCACTGTACTGCCAGGGTTGCTCCTAAGCAGTTCTAGTTGGTAATCAAACACTTTTGTGTACTCACTTTTCATTCCACACATGAGTTTATCAAGTACAATTTTCTTTGCTGCCTTGCATTTTGAAACTGACACATCAGCAAGCATATCTTTGAGCACTGTGGCTTTCATGCTGTGAATTTTCCACATTGGATTTGCTAGGATAATGTGCTCATATCTATTTGCAATCACCTTAGCTGTAACAAGTTTGTTCTCCGTGTTCTGTGCACAATGGTGCTCATCTTCATACGTAATTACTTGAAACCTAAAACATCTACTTGTCTTGGCACCATACAACATCCAGGGGCAACCAGGCCAGTCACATTTTGCTCTCACTCTCTGCTCCTCAGATTTTACAAATGATATGCTCCTCTTAGTAGCAAGCCCATACCTCTTCAGTGCTTTTACCAATTGCTTCTTGCTTTTGAAAACCATTCCCAAACTAAAGTGTGGAACTTCTGTGTCTGGGTTGAACCTAACATAGTTGCTCTTCCTCCTAACCATCTGGCCATCTTCATCTTCATCATAACTGTAGTCCTCGTCAGATGACTCAAACTCTAGGTCCTGTGCAGCTTCTTCCACATTAGCAACTAGCTCTATAGGAACTGGACCTGTTGACTCTTTTGAAAACCAAATTTCTGAAGCTTTCATCTTCTTCTTAAATTTTCTGGCATGTTTTCTCAGCTCTACTACCTCTGATTCCTTTCCACTGTCATCAGTGTGTGCCACATAATCTGGATCATCTGAATCTTCAGAGTCTGAACCATTTTCTGCAGCTTCTGGAATTGGAGCTACAGTCTGGCTAGCAGCAAATGGCTGAGAAGGATTGATTATTTGAGAACCTTGGGACAGATCATCAATTCTGCAATTGTTCTTCACAGGGCTGCTTATCACTTGAGTAACCACACCACCCTCATTAGGAACTAAGATATGTTCCAAAATCTCTGACTCTGGTACTGCATGAACTTGTTGAACAATGCTCTGGACAACATCTTCTTCCTCTGCAGTGATAACTGCATCTGGTTCCACCTCACTGCCATTGTTCATCAGGTCATCTAGTTCATCTGCTTCAAAATCAGAGACACTATCTTCTACCTCTGGTTCATCTTGCTCTCCATTATACTCCACAAATATGTCAGCAACACCCCAATCTGTAATATGCTCTGACATCCTCATGCAACCCTCATCAGTATATAGAAATAGTAATCCATTTAACATCTCTCTCCCAGGCATAAGGAAGTACAGCTTCATGCTCTCTCTGACAGTTAAATGATCTCCTAGAAATCCTTTCAGCTCAGGTAGTGACAACTTATCCCTCTCTATCTCTGACATTGCAGTGTCACCCCCAACATAATCAAGAGATGGGCCAATACGGATGAACTCCCCCCCCCCATAATGGAACCTGACATTCAACACTTCTGTTGGATCCATGATTACAAAGAAAACCTGCATTGCAAGCCATGTATAAGTTACTACTTCTTAATCAGTAACAGAAATCAATTTCTAAAGCTACAAATATTCAGTAATCACAGTTACAGAATGTACATAATGCAGTGCATGATTAAACTACAAAATAGATTAAACCTACAGTGCATCTCATCTATCAGAGTTACCTACAAATTTCCCCGCAAAAAAAAAGAGTTACCTACAAATTCTTCAGTAATCACACTTACAAAATCAAGATAAATGTGTACAAAGTCGACACCTTCAGTACTGACAGTTACAAAATCGATTTAAATGGCTACAAATCGATTTAACCTACAATGCATATCTTCTATCACTTCATGTATACTACATTGCGCGCCCAAAAACTCAAATAAAAAGGCTACAAATTCGCCGCAAAACCACACCTTTAACCCCCTGTAAAACCCTAAACCTAACTCCACGCGGGCAGAAAAAAAACCACAGATCAATTACGGCGGAAGAGGATGACTCACCGGTTCCTTTGCCGCCGGCGTGGTCGTCGGCACTCGCCGCGATCATCCGCAGAGCGTCGCCATTGCCGCCACGGAGGGAGGTGATGCGTCGGGAGAGAAGGGGAAGCGGCGAAGTGAGCGAGGGGGAGCGAGCTGGTCCGGCTCAACCATTTAGCCTGTCCAGCGACCGAGCAGGCCCACCACGCCTAGCTGACTCAACATCACGGCCTTTCCCCGTTTGGATACGAGCATAAGGACGAAAATGACTGGGATTAGAGAGTTGAGGGTACAAATTTCAGGGATTAGGAGGTTGGGGTTTAAAAACGACGACGTGTACGAGTTCAAGGTTTAAAATAGACTTCACCCTTCTTTTCAGTAACTGAAACGGCCGGCCAGAATCAGAAATATAAAAAATGGCCCGCCGGCGAAGCCTGTGGCGGGTTCCGTTCGGCGGCACACAGGAAACGAAGGCGCCAACGGAAAACCCCACGGATAACTGAGATTAAACACTACTGTTTAGGAGCTACGTGAGGCATGCACGTGAGCTACCCACAACCAAACGAAACGCAGTCACTGCTGCTGGTGTACTAGCGGCATGGAGGAGCCAGCGGCAGCGGCGGTGCATCGCATCCGAATTCATGACCACGAGGCGGGAGGAGCCCCACATGCGCCGCATCCTCTCTCCTCATCAGCGACAGGTAGGCGGATCACATCCGAAACCAGAGGGCGCGGCACCCAGAGACCGACCGAACGATCCACTACGGACAAGTACACAGTACGCTGGTACAGACAGGGCAGGCGGCTAGCTGTAGCCGCGCTGGTCCTGACTCGGACGCCAGTCACTCACGCGCCGGGGCAATGCGTTCGCTGGCCTTTTTCCTCAATCCAGGCCTACCGTGGTACTACTACTACTAGTACTGTCGTGGTGGCTTGCGAGAATCAGAGCCCGCATGTACATACAGCACGTACGTGCCCTGCCGCTGCGGCTGGTCGCTAGCGTAGCTTGCGCAGGATTGGTAACCAGTAGCGCCGCTCCTGCGTGGCAACGGTACTCTCTACTCTAGCTCTGTGAACCTTCGCGTAAGTTCATGCTTTCACTTCACTTTCTATTGGCATAAACCTTAGTGTAAGTTCGTGCCAATAATGCCCTTCGTGTAAGTTCATGCTTTCACACTTTTTATTGGCATAAACCTTTGTGTAAGTTCATGCCAATAATGTGTCACGGTCATTTCTGCTGGTCAAACTGCTACTGAATTCATGTTCCAACAGGTCACTCTAAAAGTCTGAACTAATAGAGAAATGCGGACAATATTTCAACACTCCTCTCACGTCTAAGTTCGTAGAGATCTTTAGACTTTAGACTTGGGATCAATGTAAGTTGCACTATTTTTATTAATAGCGCGTTGGTCTATCTTGAACTCGAGACCTCTTAGCTATGATAATATATTGAATTCATGATCCAACCAGTTACCCCGAAAGTCTAAACTTATAGAGAAATCACAACACGTCAAATGCACGCTTGCTAGAAATTCCTCTCATTTCGATTCCAAAAATTATTCTTACACCTTTTTGTAAGCAGGACCCGACAATAATTTTAAGTCTGACGTGTTCGCATAACGTTCTTCTCCACGAATTTGTAACTTTTTACACTTCAAGAAAAAATATGGTCTCCATCCTCATCATATCTAAGGCCATAATGGTGATCGGGTATCAATATGAATACCTTTCCTTTTGAGCTTTGTGCATAGAGGTAGGTAGCTAATCTCCAAGGTAAGTGCAACACTTTGCTTGTTGGAGAGAATGGCCATATCTCTTTCATTTTAAGCTTGAGTTCTCTCCCTCTGCATTAGAAGTAGACGTTGGTCTTGAATGTGATTCAATTGCTGCACTGTTGATGACCCACAAGTATAGGGGATCAATCGTAGTCTTTTCGATAAGTAAGGGTGTCGAACCCAACTCGGAGCAGAAGGAAATGACAAGCGGTTTTCAGCAAGGTATTCTCTGTAAGTACTGAAAGTAGCGGTAACAGATAATTTTGATAGCAAGATAATTCGTAACAAGTAACAAGTAACAAGTATAATAAAGTGCAGCAAGGTGGCCCAATCCTTTTTATAGCAAAGGACAAGCCGGAACGAACTCTTATAATAAGCAAAGCGTTCTCGAGGACACATGAGAATTTCATCTAGTCACTTTCATCATGTTTGTTTGATTCGCGTTCGCTACTTTGATAATTTGATATGTGGGTGGATCAGTGCTTGGGTGCTGTTCTTACTTGAACAAGCCTCCCACTTATGATTACCCGCTCTCGCAAGCATCCGCAACTACGAAAGAAGAATTAAGATAACTCTAACCATAGCATGAAACATATGGATCCAAATCAGCCCATTACGGAATAGCGCATAAACTAGGGTTTAAGTTTCTGTCACTCTAGCAACCCATCATCTAATTACTACTCCACAATGCCTTCCCTTAGGCCCAAAGATGGTGAAGTGTCATGTAGTCGACTTTCACACGACACCACCAAAGGAAGCACAACATACATGTCATCAAAATATCGAACGAATACCAAATTCACATGATTACTTATGACAAGACTTCTCCCATGTCCTCAAGAACAAAAGTAACTACTCACAAATCATATTCATGTTCAAGATCAGAGGGGTATTGAATAGCATTAAGGATCTGAACATATAATCTTCCACCAAATAAACCAACTAGCATCAACTACAAGATGTAATCAAACACTATTAGCAACCCACAGGTACCAATCTGAGGTTTTGTGATAAAGATTAAATATAAGAGATGAACTAGGGTTTGAGATGAGATGGTGCTGGTGAAGATGTTGATGAAGATTGGTCCTCCCACGATGAGAGGATCGTTGGTGATGTCGATGGCTTCGATTTCCCCCTCCCGGAGGGAAGTTTCCCCGGCGGAATTGCTCCGCCGGAGAGCAAAAGTGCTCCTGCCCAGGTTCCGCCTCGAGACGGCGGCGCTTCGTCCCGAAAGTCTTCTTCTGATTTTTTCTATGGCAAATGGCTTCATATAGCAGAAGGAGGGGGCCGAAGGCCTGCCAGAGGCCCCACGAGCTCGGGGGGCGCGCCCAGGGGGGTAGGGCGCGCCTCCTAGGCTTGTGGCTTCCTGGTGGGCCCCCTTCTATTGGTTCTTTCACCAGTATTTTTTTATATATTCCAAAATAATTCTCCGTAAATTTTCAGGTCATTTGGAGTTGTGCATAATAGCTATCTCTGTTTCACCCCTTTCAGGTCCAGAATTCCAGCTGCCGGCATTCTCCCTCTTCATGTGAATCTTGCAAAATAAGAGAGAAAAGGCATAAGAATTGTACCATAAAGTGAAATAATGATCAAAAATATAATAATTATCAATAAGAAATCATGATGCAAATTGGACGTATCAACTGTCTACAGACACTTTATAAGCTGATTCTTTTTTTTTGCGAGGATAAAAGGATTGTATTACTCAAGAGCATAAGAGTTCATCCCTACACAAACTAGGGATGTTAGCCGAGCCAGAACGGAGCTACACCACCGTACGATCCTCCGTTCTACCAAAGTTGGCTAACACATGACTTACATTATTTTGCTCTCTAGATATGTGAGTAACAGAACATTCCCTACTACACAGAAGATGTTTGACCTCCGAAACCACCATTGCATGCTCGGAGCGATCTTGTCCAGTCGCCTTGATCATCGATACTGCCTGCATGCTATCACACTCAAGGGCGATCGGCAGCTCCGTCCACTGTAGGGCTAGGACGAGTCCTTCCTGGCATCCTTCTAGTTCGGCATGTAAAGGGTCGGGGCATGATCGCAAGGAGCGACATGCAGAGAAGATGATGGCACCATCATGACCGCGCAGGACCATCCCGGTGCCCGCCCTGCCATCGTCGTGGGCGTAGGACCCGTCGACGTTCAGCTTGGCCCACCCAACCGGCGGCGGGCACCACTTGCGAGTAAGCTTCGGTTCTTTCGTCACATGCGATAATGGTTGCTCCGGCCCTTCCAGCTGCACGACCATCTTCCCCTTATCCCAGTCTCCTGCTGGGTATTGCTGTATGCCTAACAGTGAGGAGACGTAGCTCTGTAAGAAGCGTCGAGAAACCTCCATGGGCGGTGGTCTCTTGTCGTGTTGGATCTCCTTACGGATGAACCAGCACCTCCACATCAACATGATGACTCTGAGACGATCGCCCTCGTCACACTCCGCCATGAGGTTCAGGAACCATTCCGGCCACGTGTTCTGTATTGATGTGACTTCGGGGATTTGCCAAACTTCCGCGATGGTACGCCATAGATCCATAGCCTGTGGGCACCTGCAAAACACATGAAATGTGTCCTCTCGCTCGAGACCACATAGTGGACACACATCAGTTATCTCCATGTGGCAATCAAATTTATTAGCCCATGTTGCAAGTGCATTTGTAGCCATACGCCATCCAAAAACATGCACCTTAGGAGGAGCAGGGCACCTCCATAAGAATGCCCAGACGGCACGTCGCCCGTTCGGTGCCCTGCTCGCCGCGACTGAAGAAGGACGCAGCTTGTCCTCGAGCGCCAGCCGATACGCACTACGTACGGTGAAGATACCGGTACGTTCTGCACCCCAAGCAATAAAGTCGTCACCCAGCCTTGGAGATGCGTTGATCTTCATAATCTGTTGGACGTCAACTGGCCAAAAAACCTGCTGAAGCAGATCCACACGCCAAGCACCATTGTCATCAAGTAGCGCACTAACCCTTCTCAACCTACAGCGTCCTTGTTGAGTGATTGGAGGTCGGCCGATGGGATGAGGGATCCATGAGTCTCTCCATATGCGGACTGAAAGCCCATTACCAATGCGCCAGAGCAGCCCCTTCTTCAATAATTCCAGGCAATGCACTATCGACTGCCAGGTTTGAGAAGCATTAGTGGAGAAAACCGTGTCCTCTAGTTTGCCATTAGGATAATAGCGAGCTTTCAAAACACGGGCACATAAGCTGTCCGGGTTCACCAACAACCTCCAAGCTTGTCTAGCCAACATCGCTTGATTGAACAATCTGAAATCCTTGAACCCCATGCCACCAGATGATTTGGGGCGCAACAGCTGATCCCAAGCCTTCCAGTGCGTTTTCCTTTTGCCTCTGTATGCTCCCCAACAGTAACTGCGGATCATGCGTGCAAGATCATCACATGTGCTCCTGGGAAACTTGAATATGCTCATAAGGATAGTCGGTAAGGACTGTGCCACAGACTTAATGAGAACCTCCCTTCCTGCCTGAGACATAAGCTCCCCCCACAGAATAATTCTCTTGGTTAGCTGCTGTTGCAAATTTTTTAATTTCCCTCTAGAGAACCGGCCTGACGGTGTCCTGGACTAGGGGGTACTCACCACATCGTCTCCCGACCAGGTGGGTTGAGCCGAGGATCCCCATGGCGGTTCACTCATGGGCCACTTCGGGCAGCCCATGACGAATACAAGGAAGATTCCACAAGACTTGACGCCCAAGACGAGAACTCTCCTAAACCCTAGGCTTCCGGTGCATTATATAAACCGAGGCCAAGCTAGTCGATAGATCATCTGATATTCATTAGAACAATCTCGTGGTAAATACATGTACTCTATACTACACCCCATATGAATACAATCAAAAGTAGGAAGTAGGGTATTATCTCTTCGAGAGAGCCCGAACCTGGGTAAAATCCTGTGTCCATGTTACCATTGCTAGCCCGAACCTGGGTAAAATCCTGTGTCCATGTTACCATTGCTCCAAGACGCCTAGCTTAGGACCCCTACTACGAGATATGCCGGATTTAGAACTGACATTGGTGCTTTCATTGAGAGCCTGATGGGTAGTCGTCGCGGTGCGATGGGAATTCAGATCGGCTCCACCGCGATCTATGCGTCGGAACCGAGCTACATCGTCAGCGTCGACATCTTCGTCGCCGGCCCAACTGATCACCTTGGCTGGATCGAGGACTAAGCTTCTCTTCGGATCGTCAAGATCGGACAGACATCTTCATCATCATCAACTCCAATCTCATCCGGGATCATGGAAAAATCGTCCATGGTGCTGGGGGCTCAACGTCAACATTGCCCTCGCGCGATCATGCAGTTTTTTCTAGACAGCGGATTCGTGTTCGCCGTACCCGTCTCCTCGAGCGTCGCTTTGACAATTGCTTTGGTGGAATTGTGTGGAATTGAGTCTAGAACAACCCTGTGAAATTTCATCGCGTTCCGATGAAGGAATCTCCGGCAATCTCCGATATACCGGAGCCCTGTCGAATCTGGACGAGAATCTCAACATGTTTAGGGCGAGGAGTCCAGCGGCTAGCTCGGACATCTTTTGGAAGATCCAACCGTTCATCGGCTGCGGAATTCCCATATCGACAACCCCTCAAAATTTCAGCTCGATCCGACGGTTCAAACTCCGGGAAACGTCCGATGAGTGCATCAATTTTCAGATCTGTTTTCTGCACGAAAACGAATCCGACCCAAGTTCATCTTTTTTCATGAACGGGTTATCGAAGGTCCTTTTTGAAGGAAATTTTTTATAAGTATTGTGTCCTCAAACACGTGCCCACAAATTTTGAGCCTTTTACGAGGCGATTTTCGTCATCACGCCGGTGTCAAACCAGCCCGGCCATGTTGCTCCATGGCTGCCGACCTGCGCCAGCATCGACTGCGCCGTCGCTTCATCGAGTCGACGATAACCACCTCGGATCATCACCTCGGCGAGCCGACCAAGAGTTCAGCACCGGTCTCCCTAATGATCGTCAAGATAACATCGTCACTTTACGGATTGCACGGGTCGGGTGCGCCGGCATCGCCGCGCGGTCACTTCATCAAGCCGGCATTGACCGCGTCACAAGTTCCAACCTGCGTCGGCATCGCCGCGCCGTTGCCTATTTAAGTCAATGTCCACCACGCCGACCTGCTTCAATATAGGGGAACGCAGCAGAAAACAAAAAATTTCTGACCTACGCACCAGCCCAGGACCACTATGAAGACTGCATACAAGGTTTCGATCCGATCATTACCGACTCGTAGCGCAGCGGAAGTAGAGTCGATGTAGATCGTCGGTGCAGATCCCCGCAGCTAGGATTTACAACCTCCCAACCGCGAGGATGTACTCCCTCATCTGCCCCTCGGACAGTCCCTCGGACAGCCCTCCGGGAGGCGGTCGGACAGTCCCCCGGACGGTGTCACGGATAGCCCTTCGGGAGGCACTCTCGAACTCAGACAGTAACTTGGACAGCCCTTCGGGAGGACCCTCGAACAGCCCCTTGGGCAAAAGATCGAACCTACGACCTCTCTACGGGGTTGCACACATACGGTGTCATCTATCCGGCAGGGCTTCGCCGTCCAGAACTAGTTCCCACCGGAACCCAGACAGCCTTTCGGCTCTACGAAACTATTTCGTGGGGAGGGAGAGAAGAAGCCAGATCATTGCAATGGCATGTGTATGTGAGAAAGAGTAAGTGTGGAGAGCTTCTCTCGACCTCTATTTATAGGAAAATGCAAGGGGTAGGGTGGCTCACAAAAACCCAAAATACCCAAGGTTTATGTCACACATAAAGGGCATTATGGGGAAGCAAGTGGAGCTCCATGGAGCTCCACTCCTTGGCCAACCACCCCTAGTGGGGCCCCCATGAGGGGTTTCCTTGGTCCCCAAGCCCTTCTAGAAGCCTTTTGGTAAAAGCCCTAAAAGGTGACTTTCCATAAAGTAACCCAAAAAGCACTTTCACTATTCATGGAAACATTTTTCCGCGACCGTTAAATCCGAAAATATTTCTGTAGGTCTTACAACAATTCCAGTACCCACTAAAATAATTTTGGACGCGTTCCGAAACAATTTCAGATTAGTGATTTTCATGTGTGAAAAGCAACCAAAGCGGTTCCGGCAGCTCCGGAACATTTCCGGGTTTTTTCTCCGGAAAAATCCCAGAAGTTTCCAGAACAATTCTGGCACCCCCAAGAATTTCCAGGCGTGTGCCGAAACCAATTTGACTTAATGGTATACCCTGAAACAACTTTTCAGTTTTACAGAAACTATTCCGGTGTTCTCTCTCCGGAACTTTTCCGTTGTCTCCGAAACTTTTCCGGTGACTTTCTCTCAGACTCCCTGTGTATTATTCAGCAGATAGATGACCCTTAAGCGTGTGACCCTATAGGTTCGGTGAAATATAGACATGACCCTAAACACTTTCCGATCAATGATCAACATCGGAGCCGTGGACACCCATATTGACCCCTATACCCACACGAATAAATATCCGAGTGAACCTCCAGTTGGCGTGTGCTATTCCTGTTGCTTCGCGATATGTTACAAATACCCGAGGTGAGATTTATCGGCATCCCCGTGGATCAACGACTTGTCCACTATGCCAGTTACCTTGTTACCGGTTTTGTTCTCTTTTCTCGTTCCCGTGTTCCGGCATCCCTGTGATCAAATCACATTGTGTCTGGCCAGACGATGGTGGATATCGTAACACCGAGAGGGCCCAGAGATATCTCTCCATCATCGGAGGAGCAATTCCCAATCTTGAGCTATCAAGTCCCTTGACATACTTTCCCATGAACCCGTAAGCCGCCGTAATAGCCACCCAGTTACGGATGACGTTTAACAAACCCCAAAGTTAATGAAGCAAGCATGAAGAAACTCGACACTCTCATGGTCTAAGGATTTATGCAAACGATAACTTTCTCTATGTTATTAACCATTAACTTGTGACGAATGTATCTCATAGCATAACATCAATCGGGTCGATTCAACACAATTGTTCTTCTAACATTGTTCCATCAAAATTGCCGGCATAGTCATGCCCATGATGAGGAAAATAGAGCCATCATGCAACACTTGTGCTAGTCTTAGAGGCCAGACTAGGAATACATTTTACCGTTTATTATCCCACACGTGTATATGAGTCTTCCTCCGAGCCTCGTGTTATTGCAGACTCGAGAACCATAGCAGTTATAGCACGGAATACAAACTTAATTACGAACATGGGGATAAATAATAACATTTATTATTGCCTCTAGGGCATATCTCCTACAGACTCCCACTTGCACTAGAGTCAATAATCTAGTCAATGCTAAAACACTTTACACCTATGGATACCGGTGTAAAATATGCTTCGCTCGTGGTATAGCCTGATGTCCAACGGATCTGACAACTTCAGTTTCGTGTGTATCTTTGCATCTCTTCACGTTTTCACGCTTTCACAAAATTCATATTTTGTGTGGACTTGGCTTTGTATATATGTGAATCACAGGTCAAACCTTGATTCCTCAGACTGAGCTATGGAGCGACTATCTACAATAGTGTCCCGTTGACCAAAGCCTTCTTGGAACCATACTAAGTTCATGAATGAACTATATGATTCAACATCTTCTTAGTCGCTTCCAAAGCATCAACATACTTAGCCTTTGTTATAGAATTCGCCACAGTAACTTGTTTGGAACAATTTCCAACTACCGCGCCACCATATCGTGTATTACACAAAACCCTTAACTTAAATCAAAAATCGCATGGAGCATTGATGAAGACTGTATCGATGTAATTACTTACAACGAGCACTTCATAATCTCTGCTTGCGAGAAAACATGTCATCAATTCTACTTTAGTACTTAATGACATTTTCCACTGTTGTCCCATGATCAGTACTTTGATCACTTTGGTATCTATACTCGCAACAGCTTGGGAGTATCGGACATATCTGGTTGTTTTACATACCATGGAATATATGATTAATCCAAACACAAGAGTGTGTGGGATCTCCATCATGTATTTTGCTCATCAGTGTTTTGGGACACCGAGTCTTGCAAAACTCTTTCCATGTGACTTCGGCAAGAAGCACTCCTTGGCATTCTTATGCTAAACTGTTTTAGCATCTTGTCAATATGTATTTTTGGCTTAGCCTATTAGGCAATTCTATCTCACAGATAAATATGCCTAATATCAAGGCTATTTAGCCCAAGCACTTCATCAAAAAACTATTTTCAATGAGGTCCTAATTCGTGTCAAGAAATTTATATTATTTCCAATCAACAATGTGTCAAGCACACAAAGTTTTTTTTAGAAATATTATTATGCTCCCACTTACTTTCTTGTAACCACGAGCATCTTCGTTATCCATTGATGAAATCAAACTCTTTTGACTATTTCATCAAAACGAAGATTCCAACTCCATTTTGCTCTCTTCTGTCCATTGCTGGAACTCTGAAGTTTGCATACTTACTAGCATCCTCTGGATTGACAAAATACTTCAGACTGTATCACATGCAAGTCCTAGGTTGCATTTCCATCACATGAAAATCCTTTTGGCATCCATGTATCATATCTCAAGATTGAAATATGTATTAATTGCTAGTTTAACCCGATCTGACTTTAAGCATCGCTACGGTGAGACAATCTCATCGTAGTCAACTCCTTGAATTTGTTATTGCAACAAGTTGAGCTTTATGGATAAAACATTTTATCCACATCAGTTTATAGTTCCATTAATGTTCGTTAGACTCTAAGTCTTCCGAAGGGTTTATCAAGATATAATCTTGAATCATTTATATGGAAACTATCTCAGATTATATTGGCATTTAGCCAATTCCGGAGTCAGGGCCCATCAATGCTTCCTTGTGTATCGTAGGTATACTGTTGTCTAACAACAATATCTCGCTTGCGCACCTGAGAGGTTTGCACGAGTTTTGCCTACGTGGTTCAGTTGCAAGTTCGACCGAAGTCCATACATCTCATGTAGAGGCTTCCATATCAGTCACAGTAGGAAACTCTGGAATTACTTCCAAGGTTTCTTTCCTTTGATCTGATGACGAAGATACTGTTATCTCGTCGAGTCGCACTATCCTCCCACTCACCTTTTTGCAAGAACCATTTTCTTCAAAAGCATACCGTTCTTTGTGGCAAAACCTTTTGCCTCGGTACAGTGGGGGGGGGGGGGGGAATACCCAATAACTTGGGATTGTTGGAAATATGCCCTAGAGGCAATAATAAAATGGTTATTATCATATTTCCTTGTTCATGATAAATGTTTATTATTCATGCTAGAATTGTATTGATCGGAAACTTAAATACATGTGTGAATACATAAACAACACCGTGTCCCTAGTAAGCCTCTACTAGATTAGCTCGTTGATCAAAGATGGTTAAGGTTTCCTAACCATAGACATGAGTTGTCATTTGATAACAGGATCACATCATTAGGAGAATGATGTGATGGACAAGACCCAACCGTAAGCTTAGCATTAGATCGTTTAGTTTATTTGCTACAGTTTCTTCATGTCAAGTATCTGTTCCTTAGACCATGAGATCGTGCAACTCCCTGACACCGAAGGAATACTTAGTGTGTATCCAAATGTCACTTCGTAACTGAGTGATCATAAAGGTACAGGTATCTCCAAAGGTGTTTGTTGGGTTGGCACGAATCGAGACTAGGATTTGTCACTCCGTATGACGGAGAGATATCTCTGGGCCCTCTCGGTAATACAACATCGTAAAGAGCTTGCAAGCAATGTGGCTAATGGGTTAGTCACGGGATCTTGTATTATGGAACGAGTAAAGAGACTTGCCGGTAACGAGATTGAACTAGGTATGGAGATACCGACGATCGAATCTCGGGCAAGTAACATATCGCCGGACAAAGGGAATTGCATACGAGATTAACCGAATCCTCGACATCGTGGTTCAACTGATAAAAGATCTTTGTGAAATATGTAGGAATCAATGTGGGCATCCAGGTCCCGCTATTGGTTATTGACCGGAGAGGTGTCTCGATCATGACTACATGATTCCCGAACCCGCAGGGTCGCACGCTTAACGTTCGTTGACGCTAGAGTAGTATTGGGATATTTGATGATTGGTAACCGAATGTTGTTCGGAGTCCCGGATGAGATCCCGGACATCACGATGAGTCTCGGAATGGTTGAGAGGTAAAGATTTATATATGGGAAGTCATATTTTGGGTTCTGGAAAAAGGTGCAGTTTTTTCGGTATTGTACCGGGAAGCTTCCAGAAGGTTCCGGAGGATTCCGGAGGGGTCCAGAAGTCCACAAGTGGGTCCACCATGTCCCAAGGGCTGGCATGGGCTGAGGGGAGGTACCCTGGCCTTATTGGGCTAGGCGCACCAAGTCCTCAAAAGCCCATGTGGCTAGGGAAGGGAAAAAAGGAGAGTCCTAGTAGGAATAGGATTGGACTTGGAGTCCAAGTCCTCTCCCTCTAGGCGCCAGCCCTAATAGGAGAAGGGCTAGACTCCAAGCCCCTCCACCTATATATATAGAGGAGGGGTCACCCCAAACAACACACCAGCCCCTGGGCACCCCTCTCTCTCCCGTTACACCACCGCCTCGTCCCGACGACACTTAGCGAAGCGCTGTCGGTGCTCCACCACCACCATCACCACCACGCCGTCGTGCTGGTTGTGATCCCATCTACTTCTCCGCCTTCTCTTGCTGGATCAAGGAGGAGGAGACGTCATCGAGCCGCACGTGTGCTAAACTCGGAGGTGCCGTCCGTTCGGCACTAGATCGGTTGGATCGTGATCGGATTGCGAAGAGTACGACTACATCAACCGCGTTATATACGCTACCGCTTTCGGTCTACGAGGGTACGTAGACACACTCTCCTCTCTCGTTGCTATGCTTCTCCTAGATAGATCTTAGGTGTTCGTAGGAATTTTTTTGATTTTCATGCTTCGTTACCCATCAGGGATAACCTACAAAGTAGCACTTGTCTGATTTGGAATAGGTTTGTAAATATTTTACACAAGGCCCATATTCCAAATGTTAAGAAAAGACATAACATGGTTGGGTGTACCATGCCATGGAGTCATTTCAACAGATCTGATGGCGCTCTTTTCAGTGTAAAAGCCGCAGTCTCTAAAGCATTACTTTTAAAAGGGATAATGGCAAATTGATTTATGTCATCGTTGATCTTACCATGTCATAAATGGTTTGATTACATCTTCACGGATATTCCACTCATAGTGGTGCTCTGTGAGGTGTAAGTTATGAAACTCTTTTCACAACTCATCAGACATTCGCTAAACTTGTAACTCAAATATTCCTTTCGGTAATCTAGTTTGCAGAAACATAATTTTTCTTGTTACAATAATTTCTACTTCATTTTTGAAAACCTTATGAATGATTTCAAAAGATCCAGACTTACGTCTCATCAAGTAAATATCCATATATCTACTTGAGTCATTTCTGAAGATAGATAAATCCACTGCTAGCAACAACATTTATCGGACTACATACATCAAAATGTATGATCACCAATAAGTTCGTTGCTCGTTCCTTATGGCCTGTGAACGGTATTTCAGTCACTTCACTTTTCAGAGGAAAGTTGCAAGTGTTAGATGATTCATAATCAAACGACTTCAAAATCTATCATTATGGAATTTCTCCATGCGGGTTTCTCCAATGTGACCAAATGCAGTGCCACACATGTGTGGTATTCTCTTAGTCTTGCGACATTTAGCGTCAGTGTTATGGATGTATCATATTATCATCAATATTCATAACATACATCCCATTCATGATGGAAGTATGGCCCTTATGTTATTCATAACACTGAACAACAATTGTTCTTTTATGAACAACCCTTTTGCAATAAACATTATGCAATGGGCTAGAGTGTGTAAAACTCTAAAATGAATTATGAAAGTAAATACGGAGGTAATATATTATTATCAATATTCATAACATACATCCCATCCATGATGGAAGCATGGCCGTTATGTTATTCATAACACCAAACATCAAAAGTTCTCTTATGAACAACCTTCTTGCAAGATACTTTATGCAATGGGCTAGAGTGTATAAAAACTCTAAAATGAATTATGAAAATAAATACATAGGTAATGTACCGAGTATAGTAACTTTTACTATGTTCCCAGCGCATATCTAAACCTCACTCCGGCAAGTCTTTTAGGCCGTAGTAGTTCTTGCATCGAGTCGCAGCAGAATGCAATCGAGCTGGTATCTTTGTGATCAACTCACAATACCCAAGAATTGGTGACTAACAATTTAATCACAATTCCCAAGAACTATTTCTTTGACCAACCTTCTATACATCAATAGCTTGTATGACTTTCATACATGAGCTGGACATTCCAGTCTCCTCTCTTTTCGCCTTTATACTTCTAACAGTTTAACTTTCAGTATTTCTCCTACTCTCAGAAGAAGCACTCAACTTAAGAGTGGCGTTAGCCCCGGACTTCCTAGGTGTGTAAGTCACACTAACACCCTTTGGACATTTCCTTTCTCTTTAAGTTGTTGTTTTATTCACCTTCATCATATAATAGGCGTTCTTCTGGATCCCTCTCGTATTAGTCAAATGCATAGTAAACACTTTTACTAATAGTTTGCAAACAAACATTTCTTTGGATATCTCATATCTTTTAGCCTTTGTTTGTATCTGAAACTAATTTTCAGTTCCATGAATATCACATAGCTATCCCAAACTTTTGAAGTTCGGGTCTCATGGAAGCAAACATATTGCACTTGACCGTAATGGAATTCTAGCTTTTGGATCGAAGGACGAGAGTCACATCATCCATAGCATTAGCGGGAGAATACTGAAAGCACGCGATAGGACAAAGTCCTTCTCGGCACTCTTGAGGACAATCCTCATATTACGTTACCAACCGTAAAATTTTAACCAGATATTTAACAGCTTATTCAATTTTAATAGGGAAGGTGGAAACACGAGCCATTCTTCTATAACTATTATGCATATAACACTTAGACAATGTTAATAATTAATTGCACAGAGAATTAAACAAGTTAATTCTACAGTGCGCTCCCACTCAAATCAATATCTCTCATAATTGATTGTGAGTGATACAAGACCCATATTACAATTCAATGCCAAGGATGCATCTATCTCAAGTGACGAGAATTGCAATCGGTAGGCCAACTTGCCAATCACATCTCTATGTGACTCTTGTTCATCTTTCGATGGGCGTGTTCCGAGCTCAGGACGATCAAGCCAGAACGTCAAGACAACCAAGTGATCTTGCTGTGAGGTCTCAACTCACCCGCCTCACACTTCTCTAATCGTTCGTACCCATGCATCCATGTGATACCCCGAAGAGATAGGTGCCGTGACGGTGCTACACTTGGGAGAACACTAACTACTTGATATTTTAAGTGAGAGATCATCCTAATAAAAAGCGACTACCGCGCAATCAAAAGGGTGCATCATAAGGGATAAACATCTCAGGCAATTCATAATAGCATGATATGGTATAGCCCTTTCTGACAGAGAAATCTTTTATTTCTTCATCTTCGGCATTCGTGTCAGTGTTCACCTTCGCGAAGATTCCCACCACCTTGTTGATGCACCAGATAATATTGCTATCTCTATAGCTAATAAAATAAGTGCATTACTTAACATTGACACGCAGGTCATTAAAGTGACAATCATATGGCTCCAGCCATCATGCCGAATCATGACACGCAGGTCATGTTAATTTTACATCATATAGTCATCTCATACATAATCAAATTAATATGAGAACTGCTATACCACATCACATGCACATCCTGCAAAACCAAGTTAGATGCCTCTAATCGGTTCATACAAGATTTTATTTTACGTGGCTCCTAAGGTTTCGAAACAAACCGAAGCTACCTACGTCCATCATCAAGTATGATTATTCAAGTCGCTAGATTAACTTTGCGGGGTGTATGAAACACGAGATAATAAAATCTCGAGCCCCATACTGAACTTCGTCATACGCATGACCCCCATGCAGATCATATCTGCTTTGCCCTTTCGTCTGCGAAATTTCATCTTTCTTTTAACTATGGTGGAATTCAATGAACTGTTAGCACTTCGTTGATCAATCAGGATCGCGGATTGCTAGAACTTTGAAACTCCACCATGCCGTTATCAAGATCAGAAATATGCAAATTTCAGGGAAGCAACAAGAACATCGGGTAACAGATTTTATCTGCTACCCGCACAAATAATTTTCAGTAATAGAACTCATCTACTACAAATTATATTGTGCAACACCCATACATCTCTATGTATTCTAGATCGTAACCTGCATCTACGCATAGCACGGCTCATGATGCCACTGTAGAGGAACGCAGCAGAAAACAAAAAATTTCCGACCTACGCATCAGCCCAGGACCACTATGAAGACTGCATACAAGGTTTTGATCCGATCGTTACCGACTCGTAGCGCAGCGGAAGTAGAGTCGATGTAGATCGTCGGTGCAGATCCTCGCAGCTAGGATTTACAACCTCCCAATCGCAAGGATGTACTCCCTCATCTGCCCCTCGGACAGTCCCTCGGACAGCCCTCCGGGAGGCGGTCGGACAGTCCCCCGGACGGTGTCACAGACAGCCCTTCGGGAGGCACTCTCGAACTCGGACAGTAACTCGACCAGCCCTTCGGGAGGACCCTCGAACAGCCCCTCGGGCAAAAGATCGAACCTACGACCTCTCTATGGGGTTGCACACATACGATGTCATCTATCCGGCAGGGCTTCGCCGTCCAGAACTAGTTCCCACCGGAACCCAGACAGCCTTTCGGCTCTATGAAACTATTTCGCGGGGAGGGAGAGAAGAAGCCAGATCATTGCAATGGCATGTGCATGTGAGAAAGTGTGAGTGTGGAGAGCTTCTCTCCACCTCTATTTATAGGAAAATGCAAGGGGTAGGGTGGCTCACAAAAACCCAAAATACCCAAGGTTTATGTCACACATAAAGGGCATTATGGGGAAGCAAGTGGAGCTCCATGGAGCTCCACTCCTTGGCCGCCCGCCCCTAGTGGGGCCCCCCATGAGGGGCTTCCTTGGTCCCCAAGCCCTTCTAGAAGCCTTTTGGTAAAAGCCCTAAAAGGTGGCTTTCCATAAAGTAACCCAAAAAGCACTTTCACTCTTCACGGAAACATTTTTCCGCGACCGTTAAATCCGAAAATATTTCTGTAGGTCTTAGAACATTTCCAGTACCCACTAAAATAATTTTGGATGCGTTCCGAAACAATTCCGGATTAGTGGTTTTCATCTGCGAAAAGCAACCAAAGCGGTTCCGGCAGCTCCGGAACATTTCCGGGTTTTTTCTCCGGAAAAATCCCAGAAGTTTCCAGAACAATTCTGGCACCCCCAAGAATTTCCAGGCGTGTGCCGAAACCAATTTGACTTAATGGTATATCCTGAAACAACTTTTCAGTTTTACCGAAACTATTCCGGTGTTCTCTCTCTGGAACTTTTCCGTTGTCTCCGAAACTTTTCCGGTGACTTTCTCTCAGACTCCCTGTCTAGTATTCAGCAGATAGATGACCCTTAAGCGTGTGCCCCTATAGGTTCGGTGAAATATAGACATGACCCAGAACACCTTCCGATCAATGATCAACATCGGAGCCGTGGACACCCATATTGACCCCTATACCCACACGAATAAATATCCGAGTGAACCTCCAGTTGCCGTGTGCTATTCATGTTGCTTCGCGATATGTTACAAATACCCGAGGTGAGATTTATCGGCATCCCCATGGATCAACAACTTGTCCACTATGCCAGTTACCTCGTTACCGGTTTTGTTCTCTCTTCTCATTCCCGTGTTCCGGCATCCCTGTGATCAAATCACATTGTGTCTGGCCAGACGATGGTGGATACCGTAACACCGAGAGGGCCCAGAGATATCTCTCCATCGTCGGAGGAGCAATTCTCAATCTTGAGCTATCAAGTCCCTTGACATACTTTCCCATGAACCCGTAAGCCGCCGTAATAGCCACCCAGTTACGGATGACGTTTAACAAACCCCAATGTTCTTGAAGCAAGCATGAAGAAACTCGAAACTCTCATGGTCTAAGGATTTATGCAAACGATAACTTTCTTTGTGTTATTAACCATTAACTTCCGACGAATGTATCTCATAGCATAACATCAATCGGGTCGATTCAATACAAATGTTCTTCTAACATTGTGCCCTCAAAATTGCCGGCATAGTCATACCCATGATCAGGAATACAGAACCATCATGCAACACTTGAGCTAGTCTTAGAGGCCAGACTAGGAATACATTTTACCGTTTATTATTCCACACGTGCATATGAGTCTTCCTCCAAGCCTCGTGCTATTGCTGACTCGAGAACCATAGCAGTTATAGCACGGAATACAAACTTAATTACGAATATAGATAAATAATAACATTTATTATTGCCTCTAGGGCATATCTCCTACATTCAACACCTCGGCTTACATGGGGCTCCAGCGTCACCCTGCTGACCTGATCCGTCACCTCGGCTAGACCGGGGGCTTCACCATCACTTCATCATCACCAGCCGACCAGCTTCGTCACGACAGCTAGAGCGGGGGCTTCGCCTCGCCACATCGACCGTGCCGCATCGCTACCTCATCAACCCGAGCTCGTCGCTCGGCCACCTCGGGCTTGGGGGCTGGGACCTCGGTCAAGCCGAGGACTATGCGTCCTCGTCCCGCCACAAGCCCACACCACGTCATCAACGCCGAGCACATTAACCAGCTAAGTCGCTTTCATGCTTAAATTTTCTAAATTCTTAATTTTTTGTTCGGTTCGACCAAGCATTATATTTATGTTAAAATATGTTTGTTAAAAACGAGGTTCGTTAAAAACCGCTTCCTTTACCCATGTTAACTGGGGGCTCTTAAATTTATATGAGCCGTTATAATAAGTGTTTTCTTCTTAGTTGTTGCAAAGTCTTTTTCTACTACTCCTTTTTCCGACGCGAGTGTGTGGTCAATAGCCGGGTTGCCTGGTTTCTCTCTAAAGCCGCTCGTGTTTAGTTTGCTAAACTGGCCTGAGAAACACTCCGCCTTCGGGATGGGAGGTTGAAGCCAAAGGCTGACCCGCTTGAAGTCTGGAGATCGGACGTATCATGTTAAAGCACGACAGAAGCACAAAATTAATTTTAAGACCAATTGCGGATTGGCACCAAAAAACTTGATTTATTCTAGACGTAAAGATTTTGTGTAAGTTTTTTGGTTTTCCGAGCCTATGAAGCTTTTAAACCTATTTGTATGTTTTTTTTCCAGGAGGCGGGACATCCTCTTGACCGAGGTGCCATGCATAATAATTTGGCTCGGGAAATTTTTTCTGACCCGTAGTTCGGCAACTTCCCAGTCTAGCTGCACCTTAGCACGCCCGAACACTTCAAACACCAGGGGCTAGTTACTTGCCCCCACAGTCAAGCTCCTATGACTAAGTGAAAGTTATAAAGCCTACATATCTGATTGTCTCGTTTCCGCTAACACAACCACCTCCGGGCACTGAGGCGTCGGCTAAGGGTTGTCTTGTTATTGCGGAAACACCCTGCGTAGCATCTACAAAGGGGTGGATGCCGACGATGGGCCACTTTCAAATTATAAACGGCCGCACATGAGTCAAAATAAACACATCGAACCTATCAAAGTGTCTAATAAACCGTACTGGGGGATCCTTGAGGCACCTCGGCACATTTAGCTTGGGACTTCTGGAGAGCCCAACATATCCTCAGCATTTGTATTTAATATACGAACGCTGCCTTCCCATAAATCGTTATAAAGCCACAATATGCATCAATTTGACTTGAGATCTGGCCAAGCTGGGTTGCCTGGCTCCTGTGCTTACCCCCTACGTTCCCGATTGTTCGGCCAGGGGGTAAAGGGAGCACCTCTGTGATTAATACTACCAGGTTATTCGGGTTAGTACCTCAGACTGGGTGAAGCCGAAAGCTAGCAATCTCAAGAATATAATTGGTCGACAACGACGGAAGTCAAAATCTTGGTTTTTTACAGCCAAATACTTTGGGAATTTTCCCCGGATTAATCTTCAGTATTTTCTCCCACTTAGATCGGAGGTGAAATTTCATCATCATGGTTAGCATGATAACCTGAGAAAAGGAACCTATAAAGGAACTATTTTTCTCAGAAGATGTTTCTTACGTTAAATAGTAATATAACATATCTCTCCGCGTACCATTGTTTATAAAACCGTATGACCGGATTGCCTTGTTTTCCGTAAATCTTTGCCCTTATAAAGGCTTTACAAAGTAGGAAAATTGTCGTGGTTTTGTCACGGCAGATGTCCTCGTGAAAGGACTTAGTGGTGAGGCCATCGTAACTAGGTGGAAGCTTGAAGGGGTTGGTCGGAATCGAGAGACGCGAGTTTTACCCAGGTTCGGCCCCTCGCGGTGGAGGTAAAAGCCTACATCCTGCTTGATTGATATTGATCATAGTCTCGGTTACAAGGGTGCTGTTTCCCTGATTCTGTCTCGAGAGCTATCAAAACGTCTGTCTCGAGACCTATCAAAACATCTGTCTCGAGATTTATCTGTCTATCTTGACCTCTAAAAAAACTTGTCCCTCTTGGGGTGCCTTGCCCCTCCTTATATAAGTTGAAGGGGCGGCTTACATGAGATTCCGGGTTATACCCGTGATTGGAGTCCTACTCTAAGTCATCCGTGTCTTCCAAATTAAAGGGTCTCCATCTTGTATTCTGACTCTTTCTTGACGAAAACTCGCCCAGGCACTGTAGGAGGCCGGGTTAACTTCAGGTCTGGCACTGTAGCAGCCGGGTTAACTTCAGGCCTGGCACTGTAGCAGCCGGGTTAACTTCAGGCCTGGCACTGTAGCAGGCCGGGTTAACTTCATGCCTAGCACTGTAGCAGCCGGGTTAACTTTCAGGCCTGGCACTATAACAGGCCGGGTTAACTTCATGACTGGCACTGTAGCAGCCGGGTTAACTTCAGGCCTGGCACTGTAGCAGGCCAGGTCATGCTTGACGCCAGGTCCTGTAGCAGTCGGGTCTTGGGTGCGGGTAATATCCCTGACATTAGCCCCCAGGTTAGCTTGAATTTATTCATGGTAAGCTCCTGAAAATAAGAAAAATTAATATGTTTAAAAGAAAACAGCTTGCTCAAAAGGCCGCCTTATTCAATGAACCAGCTCCTGGAAAGGCCGGGTCTCTGTCATATTAACATGCCGATGCTGGTTCCACTCATCTTTGGGGCTCATCTTCAGGACTCATCTCCGGGACTCATCATGGCGGCTTAAGCCCAGAGCTGACTTAACTTCAGAGCGACTTAAGCCCAGAGAGGACTTAACCTCAGGGCGACTTAAGCCCAGAGAGGACTTAACCTCAGGACTACTTAAGCCCAGAGAGGACTTAACCTCAAGGCGACTTAACGTCATGCACCGGGTCTAACTGTTGGAAATATGCCCTAGAGGCAATAATAAATTGGTTATTATTATATTTCCTTGTTCATGATAATCGTTTATTATCCATGCTATAATTGTATTGATTGGAAACTCAAATACATGTGTGGGTACATAGACAACACTGTGTCCCTAGTAAGCCTCTAGTTGACTAGCTCGTTGATCAAAGATGGTTAAGGTTTCCTAGCCATTGACATGAGATGTCATTTGATAACGGGATCACATCATTAGGAGAATGATGTGATGGACAAGACCCAAACTGTAAACGTAGCATTTGATCGTGTCAGTTTATTGCTATTATTTTCTGCATGTCAAGTATCTGTTCCTTTGACCATGAGATCATGCAACTCACTGACACCGGAGGAATACCTTGTGTGTATCAAACGTCGCAACGTAACTGGGTGACTATAAAGGTGCTCTACAGGTATCTCCGAGGGTGTCTGTTGGGTTGGCATGGATCAAGACTGGGATTTGTTACTCCGTATGACGGAGAGGTATCTCAGGGCCCACTCGGTAATACAACATCACAATGAGCCTTGCAAGCAATGTGACTAAAGTGTTAGCCGCGAGATCTTGTATTACGGAACGAGTAAAGAGACTTGCCGGTAACGAGATTGAACTAGGTATAGTGATACCGACGATCGAATCTCGGGCAAGTAACATACCGAAGAACAAAGGGAACAGCATACGGGATTAACTGAATCCTTGACATAGAGGTTCGACCGATAAAGATCTTCGTAGAATATGTAGGAGCCAATATGGGCATCCAGGTCCCGCTATTGGTTATTGGCCGTAGAGGTGTCTCGGTCATGTCTACATAGTTCTCGAACCCGCAGGGTCTACACACTTAACGTTTGGTGACGATTAGTATAATTGAGTTATTATGTTGGTGACCGAAAGTTGTTCGGAGTCCCGGATAAGATCCCGGACATGACGAGGATCTCCGGAATAGTCCGGAGGTAAAGATTGATATATGTGATAATAGTGTTTTGATCTCCGGAAGGGTTCCGGAGTTCACCGGAAGGGGTTCCGGATGTTTACCGAAGTGTTCGGGTGCAGCAACACTTTATATGGGCCAAAGGGATAAAGCCCACGAGGTATTGGAAAGTGCAAAAAGTAGTTTTGCTGCCGCGTAAGCGGTACTACCGCTTGTGTGAAGCGGTACTACCGCCCGAGCGGTACTACCGCTTGTGTGAAGCGGTACTACCGCCCAAGCGGTACTACCGCTTGTGTGAAGCGGTACTACCGCTTGTGTGCGGCTGTGCACGGTTCGGCAGGGATCCGAGTTGGACTCTTTCCCTGCGGGCCAAACCGACCTTGTGCGGGCAAAACCGACCCGGAGGAGGCTTTTACTCCAAGTTTAGACCCCAAGGCTCAACATATAAATAGAGGGGCAGGGCTAGCACACGGGACACATCAGGATTTCCCAAGCCGTGTGCCGGCAACCCTAGCCCTCTAGTTCCTCCGTCATAATCTCCGTAGTGCTTGGCGAAGCCCTGCAGAGATTGTTCCTCACCACCATCACCACGCCGTCGTGCTGCTGGAACTCAACCACTACTTCACCATCGCTCGCTGGATCGAGGAGGTGAAGGCGTCATCAAGCCGTACGTGTGTTGAACGCGGAGGTGCCGTCCGTTCGGCACTAGATCGGAAGGATCGTGATTGGATCGCGGGACGCTCGGCGATTTGGATCGCGAAGACGTTCGACTACATCAACCGCGTTTATTAACGCTTCCGCTTAGCGATCTACAAGGGTATGTAGATCCACTCTCCCTCTCGTAGATGCTCATCACCATGGATAGATCTTATGTGTGCGTAGGAAATTTTTTGTTTCCCATGCAACGTTCCCCAACAGTGGTATCAGAGCTAGGTCTATGCGTAGATGAGATCTCGAGTAGAACACAAACGAGTTGTGGGCGTGGGTGTATACATATTGCTTGCCGTTACTAGTTGATACTTGATTCCGCGGTATTGTGAGATGAAGCGGCCTGGACCGACATTACGCGTACGCTTACGCGAGACTGGTTTCACCGCTGCGTGCACTTGTTGCATAAAGGTGACTGGCAGGTGTCTGTCTCTCTCACTTTAGTTGAATCGGTTCAATGAAGAGGGTTCTTTTAGAAGATCAAAAAGCAATCACTACACCACGTTGTGGTTTTGCGTAGGTAAGAACGGTTCTTGCAAACCCGTAGCAGCCACGTAAAATTTGCAACAACAATTAGAGGACGTCTAACTTGTTTTTGCAGGGTATGTTGTGATGTGATATGGCCAATTACATGATGAGATATATGTGATGTATGAGATGATCATGTGATGTATAGAATATCACGACTTGCATGTCGATGAGTACGGCAACTGGCAGGAGCCATAGAGTTGTCTTTAATTATTGTATGACCTGCGTGTCAATCATTAAGCGCTATGTAATGCTTTACTTTATCGCTAAACGTTAGCTATAGTCGTGGAAGCAACAGTCGGCGCGACAACCTTATGGCGACACGTTGATGGAGATCAAGATGATGGAGATCATGGTGTCATGCCGGTGACGATGGAGATCATGCCGGTGCTTTGGAGATGGAGATCAAAAGCACAAGTTCATGGCCATATCATGTCACTTATGATTTGCATGTGATGTTAATCCTTTTATGCATCTTATTTTGCTTAGGACGACGGTAGCATTATAAGGTGATCCCTCACATAAATTTCAAGATAAATTGTGTTCTCCCCAAGTGTGCACCGTTGCGAAAGTTCGTCGTTTCGAGACACGCCGTGATGATCGGGTGTGATAGACTCTACGTTCGCATACAACGGGTGTAAGCCATGTTACACGTGCGGAACACTCGGGTTAAACTTGACGAGCCTAGCATGTACAGACATGGCCTCGGAACACAAGAGACCGAAAGGTCGAACATGAGTCATATAGTAGATATGATCAACATGAAGATGTTCACCATTGAAACCACCTCAACTCACGTGATGATCGGACTTGAGTTGGTGGATTTGGATCATGTTACACTCGAATGATCGGAGGGATGTCAATTTGAGTGGGAGTTTTTTAAATATGATTAACTAAACTCATTATCTAAGAACAATAGTCTAAGTTGTCTTTGCAATATTTATGTTGTAGATCATGGCTCGCGCAGTAGCACCCCTGAATTTTAATGCGTTCCTAGAGAAAGCTAAGTTGAAAGATGATGGAAGTAACTTTGTGGACTGGGCCCGTAATCTAAGGATTATCCTTACGGCTTCCCAGAAGGCTTATGTCCTTGATGCACCGCTTGGTGATCCACCCGCTCCAGTTGAGTCTCTAGACGTTGTGAACGCCTGGCAGGCTCGTTCTGATGATTACTCAATAGTTCAATGTGCAATGTTGTATGGCTTAGAACCGGGACTTCAAAGACGTTTTGAACGTCATGGAGCATATGAGATGTTCCAGGAGTTGAAGTTTATCTTTCAGAAGAATGCCCGGATCGAGAGATATGAGATCTCCGATAAATTCTATGCTTGCAAGATGGAGGAGAACGGGTCTATCAGTGATCACGTGCTCAGAATGTCTGGGTACTCTACCCGTCTGGCTGAATTGGGGATGCCCCTTCCGCCAGAGGCTATCACTGACAGAGTTCTTCAATCATTGCCACCTAGCTACAAGAGCTTCGTGTTGAACTATAACATGCACGGGATGAACAAGTCAGTCGCCGAGCTGTTTGCGATGCTGAAAGCCGCTGAGTCTGAAATTCAGAAGGAGCATCAAGTGTTGATGGTCAATAAAACCACTAGTTTCAAGAAAAATGGCAAGGGTAAGAAGGGTAACTCCAAGCAGAGTGGCAAAGCAGTTGCTCCTCTCGTGAAGAAACCCAAGGCTGGACCCAAACCAGAAACTGTGTGTTTTCATTGCAAGGGAACTGGACACTGGAAGCGGAATTGCCCCAAGTATTTGGCTGACAAGAAGGCGGCCAACAACAAACAAGGTATATATGATATACATGTTATTGATGTGTACCTTACCAACTCTCGTTGTAGTGCCTGGGTATTTGATACCGGTGCGGTTGCTCATATTTGCAACTCAAAACAGGAACTGCGGAATAGACGGAGGCTGGCAAAGGACGAAGTGACGATGCGCGTGGGAAATGGTTCCAAGGTTGATGTGATCGCCGTCGGCACGCTCGCTCTTCGATTACCGTCGGGATTAGTGATGAACCTAAATAAGTGTTATTTGGTGCCTGCGTTAAGCATGAACATTATATCTGGATCTTGTTTATTGCGAGACGGTTACTCATTTAAATCAAAGAATAATGGTTGTTCTATTTATATGAGTAATATCTTTTATGGTCATGCACCCGATGTGAAGGGTTTATTCTTATTGAATCTCGATAGTAATGATACACATGTTCATAACATTGATGCCAAAAGATGTAGAATTGATAATGATAATACCACTTTCTTGTGGCACTGCCGTTTAGGTCATATTGGCGTAAAACGCATGAGGAAGCTCCATGCTGATGGACTTTTGGAGTCACTTGATTTTGAATCACTTGACACATGTGAGCCATGCCTCATGGGCAAGATGACTAAAACGCCGTTCTCTGGAACAATGGAACGGGCAAGTGACTTATTGGAAATCATACATACTGATGTGTGCGGTCCGATGAGCATTGAGGCGCGCGGTGGTTATCGTTACTTTCTCACCTTCACTGATGACTTAAGTAGATATGGGTATATTTACTTAATGAAACACAAGTCTGAAACATTTGAAAAGTTCAAACAATTTCAGAGTGAAGTTGAGAATCATCGTAACAAGAAGATTAAATTCCTACGATCTGATCGAGGAGGAGAATATCTGAGTTATGAGTTTGGCAGTCACTTAAGACAGTGTGGAATTGTTTCACAATTAACACCGCCTGGAACACCACAGCGTAATGGTGTGTCCGAACGTCGTAATCGAACCTTATTGGATATGGTGCGATCTATGATGTCTCTTGCCGATTTGCCACTATCGTTTTGGGGTTATGCATTAGAGACAGCTGCATTCACTTTAAATAGGGCACCATCGAAATCCGTTGAGACGACGCCATATGAACTTTGGTTTGGCAAGAAGCCAAAGCTGTCGTTTCTTAAAGTTTGGGGATGTGATGCTTATGTCAAAAAGCTTCAGCCTGAAAAGCTGGAACCCAAAGCGGAGAAATGCGTCTTCATAGGATACCCAAAAGAGACAGTTGGGTATACCTTCTACCTCAGATCCGAGGGCAAAGTGTTTGTCGCTAAAAACGGAACATTTCTTGAGAAAGAGTTTCTCTCGAAAGAATTGAGTGGGAGGAAGATAGAACTTGATGAGGTTGTTGAACCTTTACTTCAACCTGAGAGTAGCGCAGCACAGAAAGTTGTTTTTGTGGAGCCTACATTAGCTGAAGAAGAAGTTAATGATGATGATCATGAAGCTTTGGATCAAGTTGCTATCGAACCTCGTAGGTCGACAAGGACGCGTACTGCTCCTGAGTGGTACGGCAACCCTGTCTTAGAGGTCATGTTGTTAGACAACGATGAACCTACGAGCTATGGAGAAGCGATGATGGGCCCGGATTCCGAGAAGTGGTTAGAGGCCATGAAATCCGAGATGGGATCCATGTATGAAAACAAAGTATGGACTTTGGAAGTATTACCTGAAGGGCGTAAGGCCATTCAGAACAAATGGATCTTTAAGAGGAACACGGACGCGGACGGTAATGTCACCGTCTATAAAGCTCGACTTGTGGCAAAGGGTTTTTCACAAGTTCAAGGAGTTGACTACGATGAGACCTTCTCACCCGTAGCGATGCTTAAGTCCGTCAGAATCATGTTAGCAATAGCTGCCTTTTTCGATTATGAAATTTGGCAGATGGATGTCAAAACAGCGTTCCTTAACGGTTACCTTAAGGAAGAGTTGTATATGATGCAACCAGAAGGTTTTGTCGATCCAGAGAATGCTGACAAAGTTTGCAAACTCCAGCGATCCATTTATGGACTGGTGCAAGCATCTCGGAGTTGGAATCTTCGTTTTGATGAGGTGATCAAAGCGTTCGAGTTTATACAAGTTTACGGAGAAGCTTGTATTTACAAGAAAGTGAGTGGGAGCTCTATAGCGTTTCTAATATTATATGTGGATGACATATTGCTGATTGGAAACAATATAGAAATGCTGGAAAGCGTAAAGGAATATTTGAACAAGAGTTTTTCAATGAAGGACCTAGGAGAAGCTGCTTTCATATTAGGCATCAAGATCTATAGAGATAGATCAAGACGTTTAATAGGACTTTCACAAAGCACATACCTTGATAAGATTTTGAAGAAGTTCAAAATGAATCAGTCCAAGAAGGGGTTCTTGCCTGTTTTGCAAGGTGTGAAGTTGAGTAAGACTCAATGCCCAGTGACTGCAGAAGATAGAGAAAAGATGAGTGTCATCCCCTATGCTTCAGCCATAGGCTCTATCATGTATGCAATGCTGTGCACAAGACCCGATGTCAGCCTTGCCATAAGTATGGTCGGAAGGTTTCAAGGTGATCCAGGAATGGAACACTGGACGGCGGTCAAGAATATCCTGAAGTACCTGAAAAGGACTAAGGACATGTTTCTCGTTTATGGAGGTGATCAAGAGCTCGTCATAAAGGGTTACGTCGATGCAAGCTTTGACACTGATCCGGATGACTCAAAGTCGCAAACCGGATACGTATTTATTCTTAATGGGGGTGCGGTTAGCTGGTGCAGTTCCAAGCAAAGCGTGGTAGCAGATTCTACATGCGAAGCGGAGTACATCGCTGCCTCGGAGGCGGCGAAGGAAGGTGTCTGGATGAAGGAGTTCATGACAGATCTTGGAGTAGTGCCTAGTGCACTTAACCCAATGACTCTGTTTTGTGATAATACTGGTGCCATTGCTCTAGCCAAGGAACCAAGATTTCACAAGAGGACCAGACACATAAAGCGACGTTTCAATTCCATCCGCGATTACATCAAGGAGGACGACATAAATATTTGCAAAGTACACACGGATCTAAATGTTGCAGATCCGATGACTAAACCTCTTCCAAGGGCTAAACATGAACAACACCAGAACTGCATGGGTGTTCGATTCATTACAATGTAAATCACATAGTGATGTGAACTAGATTATTGACTCTAGTGCAAGTGGGAGACTGTTGGAAATATGCCCTAGAGGCAATAATAAATTGGTTATTATTATATTTCCTTGTTCATGATAATCGTTTATTATCCATGCTATAATTGTATTGATTGGAAACTCAAATACATGTGTGGGTACATAGACAACACTGTGTCCCTAGTAAGCCTCTAGTTGACTAGCTCGTTGATCAAAGATGGTTAAGGTTTCCTAGCCATTGACATGAGATGTCATTTGATAACGGGATCACATCATTAGGAGAATGATGTGATGGACAAGACCCAAACTGTAAACGTAGCATTTGATCGTGTCAGTTTATTGCTATTGTTTTCTGCATGTCAAGTATCTGTTCCTTTGACCATGAGATCATGCAACTCACTGACACCGGAGGAATACCTTGTGTGTATCAAACGTCGCAACGTAACTGGGTGACTATAAAGGTGCTCTACAGGTATCTCCGAGGGTGTCTGTTGGGTTGGCATGGATCAAGACTGGGATTTGTTACTCCGTATGACGGAGAGGTATCTCAGGGCCCACTCGGTAATACAACATCACAATGAGCCTTGCAAGCAATGTGACTAAAGTGTTAGCCGCGAGATCTTGTATTACGGAACGAGTAAAGAGACTTGCCGGTAACGAGATTGAACTAGGTATAGTGATACCGACGATCGAATCTCGGGCAAGTAACATACCGAAGAACAAAGGGAACAGCATACGGGATTAACTGAATCCTTGACATAGAGGTTCGACCGATAAAGATCTTCGTAGAATATGTAGGAGCCAATATGGGCATCCAGGTCCCGCTATTGGTTATTGGCCGTAGAGGTGTCTCGGTCATGTCTACATAGTTCTCGAACCCGCAGGGTCTACACACTTAACGTTTGGTGACGATTAGTATAATTGAGTTATTATGTTGGTGACCGAAAGTTGTTCGGAGTCCCGGATAAGATCCCGGACATGACGAGGATCTCCGGAATAGTCCGGAGGTAAAGATTGATATATGTGATAATAGTGTTTTGATCTCCGGAAGGGTTCCGGAGTTCACCGGAAGGGGTTCCGGATGTTTACCGAAGTGTTCGGGTGCAGCAACACTTTATATGGGCCAAAGGGATAAAGCCCACGAGGTATTGGAAAGTGCAAAAAGTAGTTTTGCTGCCGCGTAAGCGGTACTACCGCTTGTGTGAAGCGGTACTACCGCCCGAGCGGTACTACCGCTTGTGTGAAGCGGTACTACCGCCCAAGCGGTACTACCGCTTGTGTGAAGCGGTACTACCGCTTGTGTGCGGCTGTGCACGGTTCGGCAGGGATCCGAGTTGGACTCTTTCCCTGCGGGCCAAACCGACCTTGTGCGGGCAAAACCGACCCGGAGGAGGCTTTTACTCCAAGTTTAGACCCCAAGGCTCAACATATAAATAGAGGGGCAGGGCTAGCACACGGGACACATCAGGATTTCCCAAGCCGTGTGCCGGCAACCCTAGCCCTCTAGTTCCTCCGTCATAATCTCCGTAGTGCTTGGCGAAGCCCTGCAGAGATTGTTCCTCACCACCATCACCACGCCGTCGTGCTGCTGGAACTCAACCACTACTTCACCATCGCTCGCTGGATCGAGGAGGTGAAGGCGTCATCAAGCCGTACGTGTGTTGAACGCGGAGGTGCCGTCCGTTCGGCACTAGATCGGAAGGATCGTGATTGGATCGCGGGACGCTCGGCGATTTGGATCGCGAAGACGTTCGACTACATCAACCGCGTTTATTAACGCTTCCGCTTAGCGATCTACAAGGGTATGTAGATCCACTCTCCCTCTCGTAGATGCTCATCACCATGGATAGATCTTATGTGTGCGTAGGAAAATTTTTGTTTCCCATGCAACGTTCCCCAACACTAACCGCGGGTAAATAACCCTTATGATATTTTTGAGTTGTCTTCAAATGCCTTGGCTTGATAAAATGAAAATCCATCTGATATTGTGCCTACTTTCAATGCTTCAGACTTTGATGAAAAATGAATAAAAAATCCATATGATATTGAGCTGACTTGTCTGAATAGCTTGAAGGAGATAACCTGTAGCCCCCAAGTCTTAAGAGTAGAGCAAAGTGATAGCTTAAGACTTACTGAATTATAAATGTTGCAACTTTGGAGAAAATCCGGCTTGTCCGTCTAAGTCTTCAATCATGAACTGAAAGTTTTGCACTTCACATGTGTAACCCCCAAGGGCCGGCTCATCAGTATATGATGGGCCGGGTCTTCAATTTGGACCTTATGATCTGGTTAAATAACTGAATGCTGTAGCCCCCAAGTGCCGGGTCGCATGCCTGCAGCGACTTGGGACTTTAGAAAATTTGTAGATCTTGAGCTGAGTAGTGTAGCCCCCAAGGGCCGGCTCAGTAAGATAGTACTGGGCTGGGACTTAGAAAAATGATGGAAAATGGAATGTAGCCCCTAAGGACTGGATCATTGTGCAAATGATGAGCCGGTTCTTCCTTGAATTCGTACTTGAATAAAGAGCGACCTATAGCCCCCAAGGGCCGGCTCATCACCTTGAGATAGCCGGGTCTTCTCATAATGTGATGATTTGAAAAGCGACTTGCATGAGCCCCCAAGTGCCGTGGTGCATGCTTGCAGCGACATGGGACTTTCATACTTGATGTAATCTTGATTTGAATAATGTAGCCCCTAAGGGCCGGGTCGTGTGCCTGCGGCGACTCGGGACTTTTTCTTCCCTTGTAGAATAAAATCATATCCACTCTGTGATGCCTTCGCAATGAAAGAAATCCTTGGCCGTGGTTGCAGTGCAACCCGGCAAATATGTGTGAGAAAATCCATAAGTGCTGTAGTCTTCTACAAAGCACATGTTGAATAACCAAAAACCCGGTCAATTAAATGACCAGGTATTATATGTGACCCGGCTGGAATTTTACCCCGGGAAAATAGAAGAATTGATATCTCAATCATTTAATACTGGTTATGATAAACCATGATGAAGATCCAGCCATTTTGGCTATTAAAGACTTGTTTGTTCCTGCAGAGTTACAATGTAACCCGGTTTGAAAACCGGCTCCTGCAACGTAAACAAATATGTATATGCATGTATGATGCATTGTATGATGATGCAATGATAATGCAATGTATGATGATGTATGTGTATGATAACACGGTATTAAAACGCCGGCTTTCGAGGCACGACATAAGACCGGCTTTCGAGGCTCGAGTCTTGCTTCAATGAAGCTGGCGTGATAGCCCATGGTTTATCCTCGCTCTCTGTAAGCCGGCTCTCCCCAAATGTGTTCCTTGACGTGCTCCATCACCCTTCTGTCAAGTTACCTTTCGAGGAAGATCTCGCCGTTCCTAACCCGGAGGCACTGTTGGTGGCGGCTCTTCACGCTATTCCGGACTGGACGGTTCCTTATCTGGATTATCTGACTCGAGGCGAGCTCCCTGAAGATGAAATCATGGCTCGACAGATCGTCCGCCGCTCTAAGTCTATGTCTATCGTCAATGGCGAGTTACATCGGAGGAGCATTACAGGAGTTTTCCAGCGTTGTGTTTCCCCTGATGAAGGGAGAGAGATCCTCAATGAGATTCATTCTAGCGATTGTGGTCATCATGCCGGCTCAAGATCTTTGGTGGCAAAAGCTTTTCGGCATGGTTTTTACTGGCTTATGGCTCACGCAGATGCTGAGGATATCATACAAAGTGTGATGGTTGCCAGAAGTTTGCTCGCCAGGCTCATGTTCAGGCTCAAGAGCTCCGGATGATCCCAATCACTTGGCCCTTTGTAGTCTGGGGGCTCGACATGGTTGGGCTGTTTAAGCCGTCCAAAGACAAAAAGACCCATCTTTTGGTTGCTGTTGATAAATTCACCAAGTGGGTTGAAGCCGAGCCAATCAGCAATTGTGATGCTGCTACAGCAGTCAGGTTCTTGAAAAAATTGATCTTTCGTTTCGGTTATCCACATAGCATCATCACTGATAATGGCACAAATTTGTCCAAGGGGGCTAATGCAAGTTCATTTTTCTTTTACAAATATCCAGGGAAAGCTCCGACTCATCTCAGTATAATGAGTCGACCCTTGGCGGCTATCACAGTCAAATTTCTTCTACATATTGAAACAATATTATTGAAGACCCGGCTGTTTCACAGAAACAAGCCGGCCCTTGGGGGCTACATGTCACTTTGTTCTCAATATTATTGAAGACCCGACTGTTTCACAGAAACAAGCCGACCCTTGGGGGCTACATGTCACTTTGTTCTCAATATTATTGACGACCCGGCTGTTTCATCGAAGCAAGCCGGCCCTTGGGGGCTACACGTCACTTTTACAAAGGACAATTGTTGAAGACCCGGCTCATTTTATCAAAATGAGTCGGCCCTTGGGGGCTACACGTTGCTTTTCAGACGTATGTTAAAAAACCGGCTTGTTATATACATAACAACCCGGCCCTTGAGGGCTACAGTACCATACCGAAGTATTATCATCCTGGAAGTCTTACACACATTCATGCTGACCTCTGTCTAAGACTTGGCGGCTACACAAGATATATAAGTATGGAACGGACGAGATTCTATTTACCTCATATTTCCCCTTCAACATGTTGACCAAGTTGGCTTCCATCTCCCGGCTTGTAGATAGCCGAGTCAGATATAATTCATGAATATCAGCCGCGCTGAGTCCTTCAAGCATTGGAAGTTCAAGTTTGTTTTTCCCTTTCTCAGCCGCCATCGGGTCATCTTTTGATACAAGTTTAGTCAAAACAGTTGATGGCTCTGGAGCTTTAAAAGACGCCCCTGTGATGGTGACTTCGTCGGCAGGTTGCGGAGATGATAAAGCGATATCTTCAGTCGCCTTCCTTGGACTAGAAGGGTGAATAGGACTTGGCGGGTTAAGATCCTCCATCGTGTCAGATGCGCCTACTTGAGTATTCACCTCTTCAGTAGTTGGCGGCTCGTTTTGCTTGGGCGGATCAACATTTGCACCAGCTTGATCCTTTGCCGTCTCATGTTGTCTTACAGGGGTCACCAAATTTGGATCTTTCGGTTCCAGGTTTTCTGGGGTCGAAGATGACTCGCCAGTTTTCCTCTTCTTGGCCTTGGCCCTGCGTAAGCACAAGCAGATTCAGATAAATAATACAACAGGTATAACCAAGCTTGACTCATCGACAAGCACTTACCCTGGTTTGATGATCAAGGGTGGCAATTGAGTGGCAGATGAGTCGCCAGATGATGGCGGCGACTCCTGATAATCCGAATCAGACGGGTTAAGTGGTTGTTTAAAAAGACCGGCAAGCGGGTGAGATGGAGTGGGACTGTGAGGCACCTCATTTCGACGCTTGCGGGGGTTTGGCGTATCAGATAGGCCGCCCAAAAGCTCTCCAGAGCCACTTCGAGTCTAGCGCCTTATTGATTCGGCATGCTGTGATTTCTTTAAAGAAAATTTTTGGTCTAAGTAAGTAAGTGGATGAGAAAAGGGCACTTTCCTCACAGTTTTTCTTAGCTTTTGGGGAAGAAAGTTGTCTGAGTCGGAAGAGATAGAAATTACCTCAACGTCATCAGCCCGGTTTACATCAACATCGTCCTGGAAATAAGAGGCGTCAGCCAGTTCAATGAAAAGACAGCCAAGGGAGTCAAGTTTTACCTCTGATTCATCATCAGCCAATGGCGACTGGCCCCTAGGTGCCGTCTCATGTTCAGCGGCCGGCTTGTTCTTTTTCCGAGCCGACACAGCTTTGGATTTGCCGACTGCCTTCTTCGTCCTCCTGTTCCAGAATGAAGAGTTGGCCTGCAGTTTAATGAGATCAAGAAGCTTAATTTATGGATTGATAAGTCGGATGAAACAATTACAAGAATGCTTACTGGAGGAGCCTGGTTGAGGGCATAAAATGGCTTCAGTCCGGTCTTGTTGCATGCTTCTTGAGTTTCCCCGAGTAGCTTCTTCGTAGCCTTATTTATGTCATCAGCTGACATATCAACGGGACTGAACCGTTGTGGGTCGGTTGACTCGCCAGAATAATTACACATTAAGTCGCCTCGGCGGCTTAAGGGCAGGATCTTCCAGGTAAGCCAGCACCGGGTCAAGTCAACACCAGTCAGACCGTTGACTAGCAAAGCCCTCAACTTTGGATATACGTGGGCGACTTGTGCACGTTCTTCTTGAGAAGCCCAGCCAGGAAGTTCAAAAGTTGGGGGAAGGCGTTCGGGTCTATAACCCGGCAGAGGGTTTTCGTCAGCTGGAGCTGTGTTCTTGCAGTAGAACCATGTTTTGTTCCAACCTTTAGGGTGACTCGGCAGAACATCTGCAGGAAAAGGGACGTCTCTTCGTCTTTGAATTGAGACCCCGCCAAGTTCTAGGCAGGGGCCATCAGCACACTCAGTTTGCCGGTTGAGATAGAAAAACTCTCTAAAGAGAGGAACGGTGGGCTCTATTTGCAAATATACCTCACACAAAACTTGAAATTGGCACAGATTGGATGCAGAGTTCGGACCAATGTCTTGAGGGTGAAGGTTGAAAAAGTGTAGAACATCCCGGAAGAATTTTGACCCGGGTGGAGAGAAACCCCTGAGAAGATGGTCTGTAAAGATCACGACTTCCCCCTCGCGGGGGTGAGGGGTGTCTTCTGCTGCTGAAGGGGCTCGATAACCAATTACTTCCTAAGCCGGCAGGAAGCCTTGCTCTCTATAATCGTTCAGTACAAGATCAGAGACTTGAGAACACGTCCAGTTGCAGACTGTGGTCTTCGCCATAGCAAATCGCCTAAATATGAACGAGGAATGCAAAAACATAAATTGCAGGATTATTCATGTTCATGATAAGCTCGCATCATATGATTAAAGGTACAGGGGCGAGTCACCACGTTCAGTAGGTCGCCCGACTGGGATTTCAGCTATGATTATCAAAATTGGGTGGATCATAATAAGTGGACATGAGTCGCCAAGAGTAAGGGCGGCTTACCAGATGCTAAAATTTCTAGTTTTTGCTAAGTGTTTCACACAGATCGGATGATATTTCAGATCTAAAAAATCAGTTTAAAGAAGAATATTTTCAGCGCCGAGTTCATACACTGGAAACCTAAGTCGATCTATCTGTTGTTTCTACCAAAGTTCAAGTTCGTCCAGATACAAAAATGATGCTATGACTAACGGCGGGGTATTTCTGAGTCAAGGAAGTACAAACCTAGATCTAACAATGGTAATGGCGGTATAGCCGAGGCAAGAACAGAGAAGAACTAGGTTGAGCTACAGTGCAGATCTATGGCGACGGGAATGAGTACCTGGTTGCGGGAGATGATTCCGGGTGGTTTGAATGAGTTCTGATGACGACGCGCGCGAGGAAGACGAGGGCTTGGGGACGCCGGCGAGCTTGAGGGCGAACGGCGGCGGAGCTCCAGGCGCACGCGTGGTGAGAGGAAGAAGAAGCAGAGTCAAGGCGGTAAAAGTGAAAATGAGGACCCCTCGGGAGCATTTAAAAGGAGAGGAGAAGCGAAACGGCAAGCGCGAGAATCAAGGCGACGCGGTGATAAAAGGCGCCTCGTTTATCGGGCCTGTCAGATGCACTCAAGATTTTAAATGACGTCATGCGAGATTTGCGGATATCAGTTGAAAGGAGTCATGGATTTCAAAGGGAAGATATGACAAGTGTGAAGCATGTTATAAGCCGACAATTATAAGCCGGTCACGACCCAGAAGATCAGTACGGGTTATTCTTATTTTTGAAGGTTGACGTGACTAAATTCAAATCAACCTGGGGGCTAATGTTGGGGATATAACCCCTGGATATAACCCGCCTGGATGTAACCCGCCCGTTCAGGGCCGGGTCACTATACGGCGACTTAGAAGAAGGTTTCTACAGATGGGCCGGGGTATTCAGAAGACCGGAATCCAGTGGATAAGCCGCCACCAGGAGGAGGCTGGCTCACGGCCCAGAGCCTTTCCATCTAAGGCGTCCAAAGAGTATTCTTACTTGTGAAACAAGATGAGTAGGAATTAGAGTATGACACGGGTCGTCTCTTCGACCCGGACTCTGTTGTAAACCCAGGGCCTCGACCTGTATATAAAGGCGAGCCCCTGAGGCAGCAAAGATTAAGTTACAAGCTCTCTAGTACTAGGTTAGCCAAGTCGCCCCTTGTATCGAGATCATCATCAATACAACCAAAGCAGGACGTAGGGTGGTAACTCGAACGGGGTTGATCGGAATCGAGAGACAAGAGTTTACCCAGGTTCGGCCCCTCACGATGGAGGTAATAGCCTACGTCCTGCTTTGGTTGTATTGATGATGATCTCGATACAAGGGGCGACTTGGCTAACCTAGTACTCGAGAGCTTGTAACTTAATCTTTGCCGCCTCAGGGGCTCTCCTTTATATACAGGTAGAGGCCCTGGGTTTACAACAGAGTCCGGGTCGAAGAGACGACCCGTGTCATACTCTAATTCCTACTCATCTTGTTTCACAAGTAAGAATACTCTTTGGACGCCTTAGATGGAAAGGCTCTGGGCCGTGAGCCGGCCTCCTCCTGGTGTCGGCTTATCCACTGGATTCCGGTCTTCTGAATACCCCGGCCCATCTGTAGAAACCTTCTTCTAAGCGCCGTATAGTGACCCGACCCTGAACGGGCGGGTTACATCCAAGCGGGTTATATCCAGGGGTTATATCCCCAACAAAAACACTCCTTGGCTACTGGCCGAGGAGGTTGAAGTCGATGGTCGGTCAACAATGTTTTGTACAACGCGGATTTGAGCGTTAATGATGTAAAGTACTTGGATACATATAATCATTACACATAAATTGTGATTAAAATCAATTTACTCTGGATATCGATCCTTAATTCGGCCACTCTTTCCCAAATTCAGGCTCGGGGGCTACTGGGCTTCGCGCTTCTCACTTAAAAGCCATTAACGGGTTACATCAATCCCCTGATCTGGTGTTGCCACCCGACCAGTGGCTCGGGGGCTACTGCATTGACGATTCAATGCAGACAATTTACAAAGTGCAAAACAGTTTCTGAGGAGATTACGATCCTCAGGTTGGTCGGTCGCACCCAACCTGAGTATCAGGAACTATGCACACCGCGTTTCTGTTTTTAAGTATGCTGTCGAGCTAGGAATTGATCCTCAGGCCGATTTCGCGAATCGACCTGAGTCTCAGGGGCTACTGGGATCAGCGGTTTTGTTATATCCTTCAGGCGCATCCTAGATTTTAGGCTGGCACACACCTTGAGGGCTACTGGTTATACATCTCGGCAGATAATAAATTGCACCAATCTGCAAAAAATCAGCCCAAGACCGAGGTGGTGCACCACCTCGGAAGTAGTTCGGCATCAAGCTCGGCTGCGAGCGGCTGGCTCCATTGAGAACTTTTTTGGCGTTAAGCTCGGATAACCTCCTTCAAACTTTTTCAAAGACGAGGTACTCTATGCCTCCTCGGAAGCAGTTCGGCATAAAGCTCGGCTGCGAGTGGCTGGCTCCATAGAGAATTTTTTCGGCGTTAAGCTCGGATAACCTCCTTCAAACTTTTCCAAAGACGAGGTACTCTATGCCTCCTCGGATGCAGTCCGGTGTTGGAGCTCGGTTGCAAGAAGACACCTCGGATGCAGTCCGATGCTGGAGCTCGGATGCAAAAAGGACACCGCCGCGCTAGAAACACTTCGAACCCGAGGTGTGGCGTAAAAAATAACGAGGCATTGATAAAGGCTGAGAACTTAAAGGACTCCTGGGATACCCGACGTATGAACTCTTCGGATACACCTCGACGGTCCTCAAGATCAGAGATGGGAAGATTTGTTGAACCAGTTTTCAAGACCGACGACCGAAGACGAAGATCAGTTCGGAAGAACCGAGGAGCGTCCCCAACTTGAAGACCGGTTCAGGGGGCTACTGACGGTGTCCTGGACTAGGGGGTAATCACCACATCGTCTCCCGACCAGGTGGGTTGAGCCGAGGACCCCCATGGCGGTTCACTCATGGGCCACTTCGGGCAGCCCATGACGAATACAAGGAAGATTCCACAAGACTTGGCGCCCAAGACGAGGACTCTCCTAAACCCTAGGCTTCCGGTGCATTATATAAACCGAGGCCAAGCTAGTCGATAGATCATCTGATATTCATTAGAACAATCTCGTGGTAGATACATGTACTCTGTACTACACCCCATATGAATACAATCAAAAGTAGGACGTAGGGTATTATCTCTTCGAGAGAGCCCGAACCTGGGTAAAATCCTGTGTCCATGTTACCATCGCTCCAAGACGCCTAGCTTAGGACCCCTACTACGAGATATGCCAGATTTAGAACCGACACAGCCACTTGGAGTAGGAAAGCCAAGATACTTTTCTTCAAAACTTGCATTTACCACATCCAGCGTGTGCATAACCTCCTGTTTGTTCAACTCCGGACACCTTGGCCCAAACAAAATGGAACACTTATTTGGGTTTATAACTTGCCCGGTTGCTGTAGCATACCTCTCCAGAGCAACCCTCACATGATTAGCTTCTATAGCGTTGGCACAAAAAAAACAGTAGCGTGTCGTCCACGGACAAGAGATGCGAAATACCCGGAGCTTGAGGACAAACCCGAATAGGCGTTATCCTGTGTCCTTCAATTTCCTGCCTTAATATAGCATCCAACCCGCCAGCCTCAAAAAGGAATAGAAAGGGTGAAAGAGGGTATCCCTGTCGTAGCCCACAGGCCGGTGCGAACGAATCTGAGAGGGCTCCATTTAATCTAACATTATATCTCACCGAGGTGACACACGTCATTATCCAATTCACCCATCGGCAAGAGAAACCCAACTGTTGCATCATCCGCTCCAGAAATACCCAATCCACTCTATCATATGCCTTCGACAAGTCCAGCTTATACGCACAAAAACTCTGTTCTGGGTCCTTCTCCTGTTTTATTGCATGAAAGCACTCAAATGCAATTAGTGCATTATCCATGATCAACCTCCCCGGCACGAAGGCACTCTGTACTGGGGACACGAGCTCATCCAGAATGGGGCATAGCCTGTTCACTAAGCACTTGGCAATAACCTTATAAATCACATTACATATGCTAATTGGCCGAAAATCAGTAAGCCGAGTTGGAGAGTCAACCTTTGGAATTAACACAATGGTAGTGCTATTCACCCCTTCAGGCATCACCCCGGTGGCAAAAAATAGTTTCACGACAGCAATAATCTCATCCTTCATCACTGACCAATGTCGCTGAAAGAACCTCGCCGGAAACCCATCCGGTCCCGGCGCCTTCAAGGGTCATATTTGGAACATAGCATTGGATATCTCATCGTCAGTGAACTCTTTACACAAGACATCATTCATTGCTGTAGTGACCTTAGGCTCAATAAGCTGTAATCATTGTTCAGGAAATCGGTAACTGGTAGCTGCTCGGTCGGCTTGGGAGTAGTGATTAATCGGTGAATCGGCCTATTAACTGGATTAATCGGTCGACCATTAATCGGTAGATTAAATAGGAATTGCCAAAATATATCTAGTTTTTATGTATTATATCATACTCTCATGTTCTCAGCTATGTAATATACCAAAATATGCAAATGTTTGGTCGAACCCTAGATATAGAGGAACGAGAGGGCGATGGGAGGGGTTACGGGGCAAAATTTTGGGCTTTGTTTGCCAACAAGTTAATGGGTCAGCAATGATTAATTGGCCTAACAACCGATTAATCGGTCTAAAAGGCCAATTAATCGGCCTGGCAAGTTAACATGATGAATAGGTGCTATTCGATTCGGCCACCCTACGAGTAGTGATTAACTGGCCCATTAACTGATTAATCGGACGAATTCTTGAACAATGGCTGTAATACATCTCCAGGATCAAGAAGATGGTTAGCGGTAAAAAGGTTCTGAAAATAATTGGTAACAAGATGTAACATCGTACTCTATTCGGTATGTAGCACATCCCGATCATCTGTCAAACCTTTAATTCTGTTTTTCTGGGCTCTCCATACCGCCTTCCGGTGGAACATCTTGGTGTTCCGATCCCCCTCCTTGAGCCACTGGATCCTCGACCGCTGCAGCCATATCATCTCTTCCTTATATAATAATTCATTCATTTTATCCGTCTCCACTCGTATTTCACGTCGATCCGCATTCATGTTAGTAAGTTCTTCCAACCGAGACCGAGACTTTTCGAGCTCTCCCATCACGTTGCCAAAGGTTCTGTCGCTCCAAGCATGCAAATCATTCATAACCGTAGCAAGGGCCTCTTTAACATCACCAAGATTCTGTTTCGTACCTCGACTCGTCCATGAATTCGCAATGAGTGCTTCCAGCGCCGGCGACCTTTCCCACATAAGCTCATATCTTTGGCCACTCTTGGGTCGCCGGTCCTCCTCCAGTGAGAACTTGAGAAGGAGGGGGTAATGGTCTGACGCCGGCGAGACTAAATGTGTTACCGATGCGTGCACGAACATGTCCCTCCATTCATTTGCTGCAACGGCTCTATCAAGCCACATCTGAACATTTGCCCTTCCTCTTCGTCTATTATCATATGTGAAAGGGTGACTTGAAAAGCCAAGATCAGTAAGAGCACAAGCCTCTAAAGAATCACGAAAGCTTAACATCTGGCCTGACAGTCTCGGTGTCTCTGATTGGTGCTCGAAGTCCCACATGGCTCCATTAAAGTCGCCAATAAGAATCCATGGCAGTGTGCTTTGTGCATGCAAACTCCTGAGCTTGTTCCACATAAGTTACCAGTTCTCCACGCGCGGTTCTCCGTACACAAATGTAGCCCGCCAAAGTGGTGCATCAGCCGAGACACGAAGGTACACATCGATCAATCTTTCATTGGCTTCCTAAACATCTACGTACATAGACTCATGCCAATATAGAGCTAAACCACCACTACGACCATTACAACTGACTGCTTCAAAACTAGAAAGACCTAACCTGTTTCTAAGACGATACATTTTTTCTTTATTTTGCCTAGTCTCACAAAGAAAAACAAGACTCGAGGAATGCGTGCTAACAAGCGACGCGAGATCTCGAACTATCGTGGGGTTCCCCGCCCCTCGACAGTTCCAACTTATCCAATTCATTGCTCCTGACAGGGCGGCGCCGCCTGCCCCGTCAGTTTACCGGTGGCCCCAAGACCGGTTGCCTCCATGTCCACCAAGCTGTCCACGGTTTCCCTCCCATCCTCCTCCATCTGGTCCTCCTCGGTGTCATCCTTCTTCCCCTTCTTCTGAGTATTACCTTCCATCTCTTTGCTATGTAGGACAAGCGCCCCTTCTTGCACATCTCCACTCCACGTATTCCTTGCATTCTGGGAAAACCTTTTCCCCAGTACCGAATCGTGCTCTTGCATATGCTGATCAGAATCTGACAAGGAGAACCCCGAGGTAGCGCTCAGATCACGCAGGGCCGGGATCATCTCCCCACTTCCCAGATTATTGAGCTTGCCGTGGACGCCGGTGATCTGACTGCATACGGTATGGGTGCTTCCACCCTGCCTCCAAGGAACACAAAACCAGGGGGCTCAGACGTAGCACGTGCACCTCTTCTGTTGCTCGTCTCAGCTGGTTGCTGTGATAAATTGATGCGCATTGCCAACACTCTTGAAGATAGATCAGCATCAACCCCCGGGGCACCAGCTCGCTCCCGGTCTTCAAAACCATCTCTCGCATCAACACGATTAGGTATGTCCCTTGCAGCAGGTTGTGGCTGATTGTGCCTGTTGTGTCGGCTGTCTCTCGGCCTTCCCAACACCTCGGACGGTGCATTGCTAGAGAAGTTGAGGCCACGCCGCGCAGCCAGTTTTGCACCAGGTGCAACAAAAGCTGACTTATTCTCGTACTTCCTATATGGTGAGCATCTCAAGCCTTCATCATATGCTCTGGAGGGAACCCCAGCCGCTTCTTCTCACACTGATTATCATCATGGCCGATGAAACCACACCAAAAACAGTAGTGGGGCACTCTTTCATATCTAAGCGGATACGCAACTTGCTTTGTTGGCTCACGTCCAATGGTGATTTTAGTCTGTAGCCGACGCCTTAAAGGCAGCTCAACCCGGACATGCAGAAACTCGCGAACCTTGCTAGCATCAACCTCGGCATCAACTTCGAAAACCTTGCCAAGAAGTCCACCAAGAAATTTCCCACAGTCCACAGTTTGCTTATCCCATGCGACATTGTAAATCCATACCCAGACCGGCACCTCATTGAGCTCAGCTTCAGAGGGTTGTTCCTCACCCTTGAACTGTCCAACCAAGAGCGCGTTCCCCTTGTATATCCATGGACCGCTGCGAGCTACAAAGTTATAGTCCCCCTCGGAGAAAAAGGTCACCGCATGCCAGTTGTTCTTGATCCTTGCAATATCCAGACTCGATCGTATCTTCCAGACATCGCTGAAGTGTTCAGTCATGTCCTCCACATTCGGACACCCTTGGTTGACGTAGCGTCCCAGCAGCCTCCAGCGCGGCGGCGCCGCCTTCGGCTCCACCTCGGGTTCCTCCTCCACTACCACATCATCATCCAGGTCCACTTCTCCATCCACCCTGACCGTCGACCCGTCCAAACTAGAGCTGTCTCTCTTATCCCAATTGCTGGAATTGTCGATCTCCTCAGGTACCACCAGGAGCTGATTCCTTCGAGGGTGCACTTGCATGATCGCGTCACCGCATGGCGACTTCGGGCGGGTAGGGACATCACCGGCCCCCCCTTGATCACCCCCATCACCTGCGGACGCCATCAATCGATGCAGCGTTGGGCACCCAAAGGAAGCAGCCGGATTGAAGAGCGGATTGACAAAGGACGCGATCTGATTCGCCTTCCCCCGACGCCCGGATCTGTTTTTAAGGACGGCTCCGCCGCCGATTTCCTTGTTGTGCACGTACATGCAGGAGTCCTCCTGCCTCACGAAACAAATCTTAGACGACTTAGACTCCCTCCGGGAATCGGAGGACGACATAATCACGTAGACGCAGCGTTGAAATCGATCAGACTAGGTTGAGATCGGAGAATCGCCCATGGCGGCGCCAAACCCTAACCCTAATTGCGTGGGTCTTGAGAGCATAGGACAAGGGGTACGGCTTTATGAGAATGACATGCAAGGAAATCACCTATGTCCTCCTGAGTAGGGATCTCAAGAATATCATTACACTAGTAGAAAACAGGGCTTTGGTCCAGGGCCAGATAAGGGCATTAATCCCGGTTCCCTTACGAACCGGGACCAATGGGTGCATCAGTCCCGGTTCGTGAGGCCAGGGCGCCGGGCGGGCCTCGGGGGTCATTGGTCCCGGTTCGTTTGACCCCTTTGGTCCCGGTTCCAGACACGAACCGGGACCAATGGGCCTCGCTCCTGGCGCAGCACCTTTAGTCCCGGTTGGTGGATGGAACCGGGACTAAAGGTCAGTCTTCTGTCCCGGTTCTAGCCACCAACCGGGACTAAAGAGATGCCTATATATACCCTCGCCCCTGCCCACCCTCTCCTCTGTTTTTTTGGCCGTGTGGGAGGTGTGCATGCGCTGCTCTGTTCTCCCTTCTATGCATGCACATGAGGTGTTCGATGAAATGCCCGAGCCACACTTAAACTTTCTCCTCTCCAAGATCGACCTCCAAGCTCCATTTTCCTCAAGATTTGTCTAGGTTTGGCGGTCCGTCCCGTCCCGTCCCGTCCCCGTCCTCACCGCCGTCGATCGCCCGCGCCGATCTCGTCGCCGGCACCACCATGGTGAGTCTCTTGTTCTTATCTTCTTTCTAAAAGAAAAAAAATTCTTACTTGTATGATTTAGATAGATACTTGTATAATTTTCTTACTTTTATTATTGTTTGTTATTATATAGTGCCATGGTTTTGGTATCCGCCCCCGTCGGCCCTCGTCCTGTCTATGATTCGGATGTGGTATATTATCTTTTATTATGATTTGTTTCATTTAGTGTTTATGACAATTATGCCGACCAACGTGACATAGATGTTTTTATCTAGGAGGTATGTGAACCGGAAATTCCAACCGACCCTCTTGTCGAGAGGTTAAATTTAGTTGAAAAATAAAACAATTACTTGAAGAAAAAATTGAAAAGAATTGAGGAGGAGAAGATGGAATTGGAGTTGCATGTTGCCGATGTCATCGATGATCACAAGATCAAGATGGATGCAATGCGCTTGAAGATTAGAAAGATTAGAAAATATGCCATTCATAATGAGGCTTGGTATCATTATGCCGTTGGATCAATTGTTACCTTAGTTGCAATTATGATCGCATTTGTTGTTGCATTTAAATGTTTTTCATAGTTTCAATGTATGTTTTAATTAGATGCTCTAGAGAGCTATATGTTGTTCTATGAGAACTATATATGTATGAACTTTATGTATTTATTTTTTCAGTAATAACATTTGATCACTACTGTACTTTGGTTTTAATGTGATGATGAACTTGTATTAATTTGGTCACTTCTCTATTCATGATGTTCTGTAATGGTTTTTGATACACTTAATTATATAATGCACGCAGATGAACCGGCAGTGGATGTACGGTGACTGACGCACCTCCGAGTATCTTGAGGGCCTGCATAAATTTCTCGAAGTGGCTGAGGCAAACAAGCAGAATGGTTTTATGTATTGTCCATGCCCTGTCTGTGAGAATACGAAGGATTACTCTAACTTGAAAACCCTTCACGTCCACCTGCTTGAGAAGGGTTTCATGCCACACTATAATGTTTGGACCAAGCATGGAGAAAGAGGGGTTATGATGGAAGACAACGAAGAAGAAGAGGATGATGACAACTATCCCCCTGAATACGGTGATACTGCAACGGGGGAAGCTGAAGATCAAGAGGAACCAGACGATGTGCTCAATGATGATCTTCGCCGGGTCATTGTTGATGCAAAGAGACAATGCCAAAGTGAAAGGGAGAAGTTGAAGTTCGATCGCATGTTAGAGGATCACAAAAAAGGGTTGTACTCAAATTGCGAAGATGACAACACAAAGCTCGGTACCACACTGGAATTGCTGCAATGGAAGGCAGACAATGGTGTATCTGACAACGGATTTGCGAAGCTACTGAAAATAATGAAGAAGAAGCTTCGAAAGGATAACGAATTGCTCGACAGTACGTACGAAGCAAAGAAGGTTCTATGCCCTCTAGGATTGGAGGTGCAGAAGATACATGCATGCCCTAATGACTGCATCCTCTACCGCGGTGAGTACGAGGATTTGAACGCATGCCCGGTATGCGGTGCATTGCGGTATAAGATCAGACGAGATGACCCTGGTGATGTTGAGGGCGAGCGCCCCAGGAAGAGGGTTCCTGCCAAGGTGATGTGGTATGCTCCTATAATACCACGGTTGAAACGTCTGTTCAGAAACAAAGAGCATGCCAAGTTGATGCGATGGCACAAAGAAGACCATAAGAAAGACGGGAAGCTGAGAGCACCCGCTGACGGGTCGCAGTGGAGAAAAATCGAGAGAAGGTGGGGGGACTTTGCAGGTGACGCAAGGAATGTATGGTTTGGGTTAAGCGTAGATGGCATTAATCCTTTTGGGGGAGCAGAGCAGCAATCATAGCACCTGGCCCGTGACTCTATGTATCTATAACCTTCCTCCTTGGTTGTGCATGAAGCGGAAGTTCATTATGATGCCAGTGCTCATCCAAGGCCCTAAGCAACCCGGCAACGACATTGATGTGTACCTAAGGCCATTAGTTGAAGAACTTTTACAGCTGTGGAATGGAAAAGGTGTACGTGTGTGGGATGAGCACAAACAGCAGGAATTCGACCTACATGCGTTGCTGTTTGTAACCATCAATGATTGGCCTGCTCTCAGTAAACTTTCAGGACAGACAAACAAGGGATACCACACATGCACACACTGTTTAGATGACACCGAAAGTATATATATGGAGAAATGCAGGAAGAATGTGTACCTGGGACATCGTCGATTTCTTCCGACCAACCGTCAATGTCGAAAGAAAGGCAAGCATTTCAATGGTGAGGCAGATCACCGGAAGAAGCCCACCCTCCGTACTGGTGATCACATACTTGATATGGTCAAGGATTTACAAGTAATCTTTGGAAAGGGTCCTGGCGGACAATCTGTTCCGAATGACGCTGAGGGATGCGCACCCATGTGGAAGAAGAAATCTATATTTTGGGACCTACCCTATTGGAAAGACCTAGAGGTCCGCTCTGCAATCGACGTGATGCACGTGACGAAGAATCTTTGCGTGAACCTGCTAGGCTTCTTGGGCATGTATGGGAAGACAAAAGATATACCGGAGGCACGGGAGGACCAGCAACGTGTGCACGAAAAAGACGGCATGCATCCAAAGCAGTATGAAGGTCCTGCCAGCTACGCTCTTACCAAAGAAGAGAAGGAAATCTTCTTTGAATGCCTGCTCAGTATGAAGGTCCCGTCTGGCTTCTCGTCCAATATAAAGGGAATAATAAATATCCCAGAGAAAAAGTTCCAGAACCTAAAGTCTCATGACTGCCACGTGATTATGACGCAACTGCTTCCGGTTGCATTGAGGGGGCTTCTACCGGAAAACGTTCGATTAGCCATTGTGAAGCTATGTGCATTCCTCAATGAAATCTCTCAGAAGGTAATCGATCCAGAAATCCTACCAAGGTTAAAGAATGATTTGGTGCAATGTCTTGTCAGTTTCGAGCTGGTGTTCCCACCATCCTTCTTCAATATCATGACGCACGTCCTAGTTCATCTAGTCGACGAGATTGCCATTCTGGGCCCTGTATTTCCACACAATATGTTCCCCTTTGAGAGGTTCATGGGAGTCTTAAAGAAATATGTTCGTAACCGTGCTAGGCCAGAAGGAAGCATCTCCACGGGCCATCAAACAGAGGAGGTCATTGGGTTTTGTGTTGACTTCGTTCCCGACCTTAAGAAGATTGGTCTCCCTCAATCGCGGTATGAGGGGAGACTGACTGGAAAAGGCACGCTAGGAGCGGAGTCAATAATATGTCGGGACGGGCATTCTTGGGCTCAAGCACACTACACAGTTCTACAGAATTCTACCTTGGTGACCCCGTATGTCAATGAACACAAGAATATTCTGCGCTCCAAACACCCAGAGCAGTGTGACGACTGGATTACATGTGAACACATCAGGACTTTCGGCAGTTGGTTGCAAACACATCTCATGGGTAACACCACTGTTGGAGATGAGCTGTACTCGTTGGCCAGGACACCATCTTCGATTGTATTGACTTACAAAGGGTACGAGATAAATGGGAATACATTTTACACGATCGCCCAAGATCAAAAGAGCACCAACCAAAACAGTGGTGTCCGCTTTGATGCAGCAACCAATAGGGGAAGGACACATATTATGGTTACATAGTGGACATATGGGAACTTGACTATGGACATGATTCTAAGGTCCCTTTGTTTCGGTGCAAATGGGTCAATCTGTCAGGAGGCGGGGTACAGGTAGACCCACAGTACGGAATGACAACAGTGGATCTGAACAATCTTGGGTACACAGACGAACCATTCGTCCTAGCCAATGATGTGGCGCAGGTTTTCTATGTGAAGGACATGTCTACCAAACCGAGAAAAAGAAAAGATAAGGAAGAGAATACATCATACGATGAGCCAAAGCGCCACATAGTTCTTTCAGGGAAAAGAGACATCGTGGGAGTGGAGGGCAAGACAGACATGTCTGAAGATTATGAAAAGTTTCATGAAATTCCTCCCTTCAAAGTGAAGGCTGACCCAAGCACCCTATTAAACGATGAAGATTATCCATGGTTATGGCGCAATAAGCAAGGGAAACACACGAAGAAAAAGTGAAGGAGGATACGATGATGACTTTGATTATGCGAAGAAAAAATGAAATGCCTTTTGTAACAGATGAGTTTTCGTCTGAAACCCTGATACTTCGAAAGAGATTGTCCATTTTGTACACGAAGTGCATCCAGCTTTTGCCGTAACCCTCTCAACTTTTTAGCACATGCTATGTGGGTGAAATGATGATACCATGCCAACTTTCAACCTTTTCAGAGTTCATTTGTAGTGCTTTTCGATTTCAGGGTCATTTAGCTAAAAAAAACTCTAATAGCAAAAAGAAAAAACTAAAAAGCTTTTATAAAACTCTAATAGCAAAAAGAATGAACTAAAAAGAATCAATTAAAATATTTTGTTATGATCAACTAAAACAAAACTATAATATTCTTCAATAGCAAAAAGAATCAACTAAAAAACTTTTATAAACCTCTAGTTATTATCAAAATAATATTAACTTAAAATTATATAAAATTTATGCAACTAAAATTATCAAAGTATTTTTTGTTAAAAACTTTAATAGCAAAAAGAATTTTCATAAAGTATTTTATGTTAAAAACTTTAATAGCAAACTAAAATGACATAAAAAATAAAAAAATATTATTAAAATAATATTAACTTAAAATTATATAAATTTTATGCAACTAAAATTATCAAAGTATTTTTTGTTAAAAACTTTAATAGCAAAAAGAATTTTCATAAAGTATTTTATGTAAAAAACTTTAATTGCAAACTAAAATGACATAAAAAATAAAAAAATGCCGCCTACTGGGCCACCACGGCCTGCATACGACTAGAAACCCATCTGTACATGGGCCAGGATGCAGGCCCGCGGGCCCAACAGGCCCAACATGGCACTGACAAAGCTTAGGCAAGTACTGCCTGCATTAGAGAGGAGCTCGAAAGCTCAGCCGCAACGCGTCTTATAAACCAGTGCTGCCCTCTCTCAACTAGCGAGGTGGGACTAAACTCCCACCACACCGCTGTGCCAGGCTATTGGTCTCGGTTGGTGGCTCGAACCGGGACGAAAGGGTGCCTTTGGTCCCGGTTCGAGCCACCAACCGGGACCAATGCCCCCCTTTCGTCCCGGTTGGAGCCACCAACCGGGACTAAAGGTCTCTGCTTCCCGCCCTTTGGGCTGTTGAAATTGACCTTTAGTCCCGGTTGGTGTCACCAACCGGGACTAAAGGTTGGGGTATATAAGCCCACACTTAGGAAATTTTCATAGTTCATCCGCAGTTTCCCCCGACGACGCCGAGCACATCGACGCCGCCAGGCTGCCCCGACGCCGTCCGCCGCCCCCGCCGTCGCCGTCGCCACGCCCCTGCCCCGTCGTCGCCGTCGTCGCCCCCGAGCCCGCGCCCCTGCCCCGCCCCCGAGCCCGCGCCCCTGCCCCGGCCCGCCCCCGCCGTCGCCGTCGCCGCGCCCCTGTCCCGTCGTCGCCGTCGCCGTCGCCGTCGTCTCCCTCCTCCCCGAGCCCTCGCAGCCCCCGCTGTGAGCCGCCGCCGCCCCGGCCCGCTGTGCATTTTTTTTATACGATGAATTTTTTTTGTTCATATATAATGTATATGTAGATGCTTAGTATTTATTAATCATGTGTATGTATATGTAAATATTTATATGATGATTTTTTTTTTTCATATATAATGTATATGTAGATGCTTAGTGTTTATTAATCATGTGTATGTATGTATGTGTATGTATATGTAAATATTGATATGATGAATTTTTTTTTGTTCATATATAATGTAGATGTATATGTATGTATGGATGGATATCGATGGATGTATGTATATAGAAAATTCGTAGAAAATTAACCGTAACTCCGATGAAAATAATTTATATATGAAAATCGATCAGAAAAATATGACGAATCCGAATATGCCCTCCGTTCGTCTGTCACAAGCAGCTAGCATAGCGAACCTGGAACCGTCCCCCTCCGGTTCATCTGTCCGAAATTAATGCAGACTTCGGGAAAACATTCCCGGATGTTATCCCCCTTCACCTATATCGTGTAGTGCCGTGTTAGAACACCCCTAACTCTCTCGGGAATTCAACATATCCCCGATAACTTCGACATGAGGGGAGGGGGGGTCCGCAAGTATCCTCGACGACCATGAGAGAGGCGGTCCGCAAAGTATCCTCTCTCGAAAGATAGGACGACTCATCAGACATGAGGGGGGAGTAGTCCTCGACGATCGTCTGAAACTGACTGTTATAAAACTTGTCAACTTTGCATGATGTTTGCCACTAATCCATTGCTCATATGCATATGATTCCTTGTTGTGATATTAAGTCCATGTTTGCCACTAATCCATCTCTCATGGTTGTATATTGCCATGTTGTAATGTTTGCAGAAACTATGGACAAGGACTTAGAAAAAGAAGAGTTGTTGGGGGATATAATCCTTCAAGGAGGTGATATCACCTTGTCGTTTCTCAACGACACCGATGGTGAGGAAGGAGATCATGACGGCTCCGGTGATCCAACAATGGAGGAGGAAGGAGATCATGACGGCTCCGGTGATCCAACAATGGAGGAGAAGGAGATCATGACGGCTCCGGTGACCGAACGGAGGAGGGAGCCTTAACTGTTGCAAAGTCCGGCGAGGTATATATATATATATATATATGTATATATATATATATTAATTAAGCCTGTGCTGACTTGATGCATTAATTGTTTTGTATGTACATATATTAACGCTTCTTTCTTCTTTTAGCCCTCCGGATCGAGCCAAACTTCCGTAAGGAGACGAGGCCCGAAGAAAAGGTTGCGCCAGGATGAAAGGTTCACGATCATAGAAGTCGCTCGAGATGGCCAACCGATTGCTCCCAAGCGGACCAAGGACACATTTGTACATCAGTGCAGAGTTGTTGTCAGGGACAACGTCCCGATCAACATCCAAGAATGGAATAAGAAGAAGGACCCTGAAGTTTCTTATGTCCAGGATAGACTGAAAGATGATCTTTGGACCTCGCTGATGACAAATTTCAGCCTACCGCCAGAGGAGAATCCGAATAACCCAGTTATAGAGCGAAAGGTCAAGGCGTTTTCTCTTAAGAAGATGGCAGAACTATTCAGGAACTGGAAGAAAGTTTTGAACAAAAAGTTTGTCGAGAAAGACGAGACTCCAGAATTCATCGGTCAATATGAGAAGATAAGAGATCACTGGCCCGCATTTGTGGCCTACAAGAAATCGGACAAGGGTAAGCAAAGGTCACTGACAAACAAGCAAAATGCTGCAAAGAAGAAGTATCACCATACCACGGGGTCAGGTGGCTACAGCAAAGCCTGGTCGTTGTGGGACAAAGCTGAGCAAGACCTGCTTGCTAAAGGGGTCCAACCAGCGACATTGCACTGGCCAGATCGGGCAAGGACTTGGTTCTTCGGGGTTGGGGGAACTTTGGACCCAGAAACAGGGAAGTGTGTTTGGACGAACGAGCAACTTGCAATACCCATCCGGAAGCTTGAGGCAGCAATCAAGGCAGCGTAGGAAGGGACGTTCATTCCCGACAGAGAGAAGGACGAGCTGACAGAGGCCCTCGGGAATCCTGAACACCCTGGACGAACACGAGGCACATCAGGCTCCGTTCTGTGGGTGCATGGGTTTCCCGACAGCGGTGGTTATAGAAGCCGAGAGAGAAACAAGAAAGAGGAAGCAAGTGAAATGCAGAAGCTCAGTGCAAGATTAGCGAAACTAGAGGAACTTGAGAGCCAGCGAGCTACTGGCCAACCATCTCAGCGGCACGAAGATCCTTCCTTCGACACTGCCCCAGAAGCTACCCCACCATCTCAGCGGAGAAGCAGCGTGGCTTGCACGGAGCTCGCTCAGCTTGATTTCACGGCTCCTCGCTACCCCGTGGATAGTATCACGGAGGCTGAACAGTGTGTGCTAATGGCGAAATGCCAGAACCTGACCTTGAAGGCGGCGGTCGGCTCTGTTTTACCTCCTCGAGCTGAGGGAACTTTCCATTGCCGTCCGATTCCACATGGCTATGCTATTGTCACGGTGGATGAAATAATGGAGGGATTTGAGGGGCTGGAGCTTGACTACCCTACAGGTGAAGGGGATAATCTTCTGGAAAATGCCTTAAGGAGTACCTGTCTATGGAGAAAGGAGAACATCAAGCTTCCAAACTGGACGCCGCCTCAGCAGACGCAGCAAGATGAGGCCCCTCAGCAGACTCCTCACAGTCCAGCTCAGCCGGATGAGGCCCCTCAGCAGACTCAGCCGGATGAGGCCCCTCAGCAGAGTCCTCCTCCGCCTCAGCTGTCTCCGGCGCGTCAGCGGACTCCGCCTCCTCCTCCGCCTCCTCCTGCACGTCAGCGGACTCCGCCTCCTCCGGCGCGTCAGCGGACTTCGCCGCCTCAGCAACAACGGAAGAGAGCCGCCGCCGCTCCGGCGGCTAGCAGTACAAAAGGCGGGAAGAAATTCAAATTTGGTCCAAGCCTCAGGGTTCCTCCAAAGTTACCATATGAGATGACTGACAAGGAAACCGATGACATCGTGGAAGCCGATCTGCAGGCCCATTTTGAACAGAAACGTCCACCTCCGAAGGAAACAATAGATCCGGTGAAAGCGAAGCGCAGTCTGGATGCCCTTAAGCGACCACCACCGCCTCTGCCGCAATCCAACTATGACCGCTGTATTGAAAAGACATATGATGAAGCGCGGCGGTCGGGAAGTACTGCCAGTGCTTCAAGACGAAGAAGTGGGAAAACAATTCCCCATCTCGGCGAACAGGAGAAGCAATCGTGCCCCCCGCTCAAGGTGTCTAGCGATATCGCTAATCATCCGGGGCTACTGCCCGGTACCACTCTTGGTGATTACGTGGGCGATGATGTACAGTTTGAAACGGCTGAGGTAGTAGAGATCTTTAGATACGAGCACGGGAAGCCTCTCGTCAAACCTGATCATCCTCATCTAACAACGATGATGCGAAGATTGCATGAGTGGTACTTGGAAAGCTGCAGGAAGAATGGGTCCGATAGTTTGATGGTGAGAATTAAAGATGAGCACGACCTCATTGGAGTCGACCTGATGCCTGTTGAATTTGTGGAGTTATTTCAGTTATTCAATCAAGAGGCCCTCGACAAACAAATCATGACTTGCTACTGTCTGTAAGTATTACTTCTGTAATTAAGTCTCTAGCTCAGCTCGTTCATTGCATGTATATATAATTATCCTCACTATATTATGCAGATTGAAGATCGTCGAATGCAAAAAAAGACAAATCTATGACATTGGGTTCATTAGCCCAAATACCGTAAATGAATGGGTGGTACAAAACAGAGTTAAAGATACCGAGGAAAACTTGCTAAAAGCGTTCCTTCGACATCAAAACAAAAGGGAAATACTCTTTCCTTACAACTTCAAGTGAGTGTTACTGTCTTGTGCATATTCGGTTTCGCTTACTCGAGGTTAAGTACTGTAATTGATGAGTTATGCGTGCGCAGGTTCCACTTTATTCTGCTATCCATTAAGCTTGACGGGGGAGTAGTAACTGTCTTAGACTCGAGACGTAAAGATCCCAAGGATTATGCGGACATGACTAGAATGCTCCAGAAGTAAGTTCAATCAATACCAGGACCATATCGGCAACTTTCGTTCATTTCCTGATATCAAGTAATCATTTTCTTTGCCTGGCAGGGTTTGGAAACAGTTCACCGGAATGGTTCCGAGTCTGAAGAACGAGCTGCGATTTACACACCCCAAAGTAAGTAGTACTAGCTAGTTCCGCGCATCTCTCATTGATTCTAGTTTCATCAATACCATTATCATGCTTGATTATCAGTTTGATTGAACTCTATTCTCGTAAAGTGCTTGTGGCAGGCAGGCGGGAATAATTTATGTGGATACTACGTTTGCGAGTTCATTCGCCACTCGACCACTGAGCGGGGCATCTTGTCTGACAAACAATTTGAAGTACGTAAACAATATTCACAATTTTATTTTATTACCATCAATTGTATCGAGTTTCATTCATATATATGTATTGACCCCCTTCTTTAAATTAGATCTGGCAGATGCGGGATGAACTCCTACCACATGATCGCATACGAGCAATTCAAGAGGAATTGGCGGGATTCTTTCTTGACCACGTCATACATGAAAAGGGAGAATACCATACGAAAATTCAATAGGAGTTTGGCGCTTGATGATGTCAGGGATGTTATATTGTATATATGTAGTAGCGTCGGATAGATATACGAATACTTGTTGTTCGACCAAGCACGGAGAAAGATAGGTCACTTCTCTCTATATATGTTCATGACGATCTTGTGTAATTAATGGTTTCCTTCATTTGCTTACTAGCTAGCGTCGAGTTCTCTCTATATGTAGTAGCTAGCGTCGACCAAGCACAGAGAAAGAGAGGTCACTTCTCTCTATTAGCTAGCTAACACAATATGAAACCCCTAAACCCTCCAAAACCCCTAAACCCCCCCCCCCCTTTCAAAAAAAAAACATCCAGCGCCTGTGAGCTGCTGACGCGTGGCTGCCTTTTGGTCCTGGTTGGTGTTACCAACCGGGACTAAACGTCCTCCTGCCTGAGCGTTGCGCAGCGGCCACGTGGAGACCCTTTAGTCCCGGTCGGTGTTACCAACCGGGACTAAAGGTCCTCCTGCCTGGGCGCCCCACATCGGCCACGTGGAGCTCCTTTGGTCCCGGTTCGTAGGCCAACCGGCACTAAAGGTTTTGGGTATTAGTCCCATTTGTTTTGTCCCAGTTTCAGAACCGGGACTAAAGGCCCTCTAGAACCGGGACCATAGCCCTGTTTTCCACTAGTGTTAACCTCTTGTGGCCACAAGGTATGTTATAGTAATTCCATGTCACATTGGTTTATTATCAGACTAATTAATTAACAATATGTTCTTTCTATTTGGTGTTGTGATTTGACGTGTACTTTCTCTAGGTATCCATGGGTCTAACCAGATCCTCATGTTTCCACCTTTCCAACTCGCTAGATGGCTACTTTTTTTAAAGAAAATGTATGTCCTTAAGAATATTTTTCCAAACATATGATACACTTTGTCTCAGAGTTGCATTTAGGATCGAGCCATCAGGGTAGAACATGGCAATTGAAAGTGTATCTCTTAGATACTCCTATTGTGTTTTAGTGACGTGTAATCATCCGATACCAATGTTGACACCACACCTCCATCGACCACCCATCCCACGACCATCATCCAACTACTATCTCCTAAAATGTAATTAGTTGCATCTGACCTCCTGCCGAACGAGTACAATGGCAGTGGAATAGGATATGCCATTATCATTTAATAGTGTACGAGTTTTCAAGGAGAATGTTAGTTTTAGAAGGAGAGTGTCCTTCTCCTGCTCCTCCTTTTTTTTAATCAAATTTCAAGGGGATTTTAAATTTTCAAAGAGAACTGAAAATAGCCAACACTAATTTTCATGGAGGGCTCCAAAATCTATAAACAACGTATGAATTTTCAAGGAGAATTTTAGTTTTTCAAGGGAAAGTTCCATACAATGTCCTTTTTCTTCTCCTCCACATCTTTCTTTTATAAATTTTTGAAGAGAGTTTTAATTTTCAAGGAGAATTGTAATAGCTAGCACTATTTTTTCAAGGAGAACTCCAAAACATGTACGCCCACATACTATATTTAAATAATAGCTAGCACTAGAGGCGACCCGCAAAAATGGCCTAGTAGTGGGAGAGAGTTGGAACAATTTTCTTTTCACAATTTTCTTCGAGCAATGGTTTCCTGCTAATTTTCGTGTAGATTTATTGTGAACTGGTTTTCCCTCGATTTTCTAGTGTGTTTTGTCAGTTTAATTTTCCTTTTTTTATTTTGTTTTGTTCTTGGCTTTGTTCTTCTGTTTATTTTTATTTTGCTATTGTTCTTATTTTCATGTTTATTTTAAAAATGCAAGCACAAAGTTTTAAAATTACATTAATATATTTCAAAAGGTGTGTGAACACCTTTTGAAATTATTTAAATATTAAATAAATTATCGAGCATTTCTAAAATTGTAAGAACATTTTTTCGAATGCATGAACACTAATTTAAATACATTAATATCTTTTTTACACAAACACCTTTTGAAGTAAATCAATATTTTTTATAAAAAATTGAACACTTTTAAGATTACAGGATCATTAAAAAAAGTTGAACACATACTTTTAAAAACATGAACAATTTAAAAAAAATCTTGGACACATTTAAAATTACATGAACATTTTTAAACGGCGTGAACACTTTCCAAAACTACATGAGCATTTTCTTTAAATGGGTTAACCTTTTTTTAAAATTGTACTAACACTTTTAAATAAAAAGTTAGCACTCTTTAAAACTTACTCATCTTTAGGAAACACATATGTTTAAATGAAACTATGTTATACGAAAAATGTAAGAATTGAAAACGTAGCTGAAACCAGCGCTACAAAACTAGTGGGAAAAAAAACACTACTCCAAAAGCTAGAAAAAATAGAACCCAAATGCTGGGCGACGCGCGCGCGCGATCCGGTCGTCCCGAGCGGTCGATGCTCGACCATCCATCATCCCCACGATCACGCCACGTGGACACATAGAACCGACCAAGGGGGCGAGAGAGAGCGGTGAGCTTGTCGTCTTCTGCGCCCCACCCATTCGCCCCCGTCGTTCCCCTTTCCTCACCACTCGGCACGAACATAGGTGGAGACAAATCCCTATGGTTCACCGGCGAGCGCGGCCGGCGAGAGCCTGATGACCCACAAGTATAGGGGATCAATCGTAGTCCTTTCGATAAGTAAGAGTGTCGAACCCAACGAGGAGCAGAAGGAAATGACAAGCGGTTTTCAGCAAAGTGTTTTCTGCAAGCACAGAAATTATCGGTAACGAGTAGTTTGTTAGCAAGATAATTTGTAACAAGTGACAAGTAGCAATAGTAACAAAGAGTGCAGCAAGTTGGCCCAATCCTTTTTGTAGCAAAGGACAAGCCGAAACGATCTCTTATAGTAAGTTAAGCGTTCTTGGGGACACATGGGAATTTCATCTAGTCACTTTCATCATGTTTGTTTGATTCGCGTTCGCTACTTTGATAATTTGATATGTGGGTGGACCGGTGCTTGGGTGCTGTTCTTACTTGAACAAGCCTCCCACTTATGATTACCCACTCTCGCAAGCATCCGCAACTACGAAAGAAGAATTAAGATAACTCTAACCATAGCATTAAACATATGGATCCAAATCAACCTCTTACGGAATAGCGCATAAACTAGGGTTTAAGCTTCTGTCACTCTAGCAATCCATCATCTAATTACTACTCCATAATGCATTCCCTTAGGCCCAAAGATGGTGAAGTGTCATGTAGTTGACGTTCACACGACACCACTAAGGGAATTAACAACATACACATCATCAAAATATCGAACGAATACCAAATTCACATGATTACTTATGACAAGACTTCTCCCATGTCCTCAAGAACAAAAGTAACTACTCCAATATCAAAGAGGTATTGAATAGCATAATAGATCTGGACATATAATCTTCCACCAAATAAACCAACTAGCATCAACTACAAGATGTAATCAACACTACTAGCAACCCACAGGTACCAATCTGAGGTTTTGAGACAAAGATTGAATACAAGAGATGAACTAGGGTTTGAGATGAGATGGTGCTGGTGAAGATGTTGATGAAGATTAGTCCTCCCACGATGAGAGGATCGCTGGTGATGTCGATGGCGACGATTTCCCCCTCCCGGAGGGAAGTATCCCCGGCAGAATCTCTCCGCCGGAGAGCAAAAGTGCTCCTGCCCAAGTTCCGCCTCGAGACGGCAGCGCACCATCCCGAAAGTCTTCTCTCTATTTTATCTAGGGAAAAATGACTTATATACCAAAAAATGGGGGCCAGAGGCTGGCCAGGGGCCCCACGAGGTACCAGGGCGCGCCTGGGGGGGTGGCGTGCCCTGGTGCCTCGTGGGCACCTGGGTGGCCCCCTCTGGTACTTCTTGATTCCAGTATATTTTATTTATTCCAAAATAATTCTCCGTGAAATTTCAGCTCATTTGGAGATGTGCAGAATAGGTATCTCTCACATAGCTTTTTCAGGTCCAGAATTCCAGCTGCCGGCAATCTCCCTTTTTGTGTGAATCTTGCATATTAAGAGAGAAAAGGCATTAGAATTGCTCCACAAAGTGTTATATTGATCAAAAACACTATGAATAACAGTAGCAAAACATGATGCAAAATGGACGTATCAACTCCCCCAAGCTTAGACCTCGCTTGTCCTCAAGCGAAAGCCGATATCGATAATCATGTCCACATGTTTAGAGAGAGAGAGAGGTGTCGATAAAAACAAAATACGGACATAGTAGCATCATGATCATTATTATAACAACAATATTTATTATCATAAACTTCTCATGAGCAAGTAACAATTCATCACAACAATGGAGTATATGGCATAAACTTTCTTGAAAACTAACAAACTATATTCTCAGTCAACAATGCAATTGCAATCCATCATATTTTCAGGAAGGGTCTCATGTAGGAGCTATTTAGCAACTCCACATACTCAACCATCATTTAGTCTTTATGATTGCTAACACTCACGACATATATGGAGCAAAAAATTTCAGCCAGACACATAGAAAGATAGGGGCTTGTGATTTCGCCTCCCAACTTATTCACCTCAAGGGTGTTGTCAACAATAATAATTCATGATCACTCAAATCCAACGGGATATATATGCCTAGATATTTCCCCACCACACGATGCTTGCAAAAGAGAAAAACAAAAAGAAAGTAGGAGAGAACACTATTGACTCTTGCATAAAAAGTAAATACATAAAAGGAAAGGATAGGCCCTTCGCAGAGGGAAGCAGAGGTTGTCATGCGCTTTTTGTTGTTGGATGCACAAGCTCTTAATGCAAAGGAATGTCACTTTATATTGCCCCTTATGATAGCAACCTTTATTATGCAGTCCGTCGCTTTTATTTCTTTGCCATCACAAGTTCGTACAAAGCTTATTTTCCCTTACAATAAAAGTTTCATACATATTTAGAGGCAATTTTTATTGCTTTTTGCACCGATGACAACTTACTTGAAGGATCTTATTCAATCCATAGGTAGATATAGTGGACTCTCATGACATGAAACTGGGTTTAAGGGTTTTGGATGCACAAGTAGTATCTCTACTTGGTGCGGATTTTTGGTTAGCAAAGATATTGGGCAAGCACCACATGTTGGAGGATCTATAACAATATAACTTCTATGTGAATATGAACAAACATAATTCATTACGTTGTCTTCCTTGTCCAACGTGAACAATTTGACATAAAATACTTAATGGGGCTCACAATCATAAAAGATGTCCAAGATAGTATATTTGCATGTGAATCTTCTCTTCCCTTATTAACTCTTTCATGAATTGCATCATTGACTAATGCTATGTTTGTTAACTTCCAATAAATTTTACCACTTACACTTTTCTTTATGTAATGTCATTACTTTCCATAAGATTAGCATATGATCTTTTTCATTATTTTCATTTCTAGAATTGAAATATGAAAGTAAAGAAGCAAAAACTCAAACTACTCTTTGTTATATAACTCTCAACTCGATTACATAGATAGATAGATCACGAAGCTAACACTCGAAAATAGATCATACTAAACTTTTATTCAACTTGATCGCGAAATAACTAAGGATCGAACTAAAAATAGGTAAAGATAATTTAAGTGATGGTGATACGATACCGGGGCACCTCCCCCAAGCTTGGCACAAGCCAAGGGGAGTGCCCATACCCATGTGCTCAAGTCTCCTTCTTCGATGATGGTGGTGGTGATGAAGTGGTGAGCTTGTCCTCCGGCTTCCATGGCATGGGTTCTCCATCATAAAAAGATGAACGGGTCTCCGGAGTCCTGAAACTTGTAGCTAAACTCATACCTTTGAATCTTGCCTCATACTCAAAATTTTGGTTTTGAAGTTCATCGATTTGGCCTTGGAGATAGTCGATTCGTTCATTGAGCTTGAAGATGATGTCCCCCATTGATGGGTCATCCACCTTGCGATCACGGGTGAATTCCGTGATCATGGAGTGGTTGGCGCTGAGTCCACGTTCCACCATCCCTTGGCACTTGAAGATCTCCTGCTCCACCGCTTCGAGCCTGGACTCCACGCTCCCGGTCTTCTGGGGTCCTTGCACGTCCCGGATGTGAAGCACCCCCTCACGCATCTCAATGGCTTGAGGGTGTTTCATCACCTCCGGTAGGTAGGGGTTGATGACCTTCTCGTAGAACTTGTCCTTGGAAGAGCTTGGTGGAGCCATAGCGATCTAGATCTGTCAGAAAAATAGCACGAAACAAGAACAGAGGAGATTTCTGCGATACGGTGGTCAAAACGTCTGGGAGTATATATAAAGATTTTTTATCTTGCAAAACAAGTAATCCAGAAGAAAAACGGAGTCGGGAAGGCTCACGTGGGGCCCACGAGGTACCAGGGCGCGCCTGGGGGGGGGGGGGCGTGCCCTGGTGCCTCATGGGCACCAGGTGGGTCCCCCCGGCTGTTTATTATTTTTGTATTTTTCTAAATATTCCAAAACTGACAGAAAATATTTTTATGGAATTTTGGAGTCGGTTTACTTACCGTATCACATACCTCTTCCTTTTTAGGGTTCTGGAGTGTTCCGGAAGGTCTCTCTTATGTATTCCTCTGGTGTAATTGTTTCAATAATATTAGTTTCAACATTAATGGGGGTACCTGAAATATAGTGCTTAATTCTTTTCCCATTCACCACTCTCGGATTAGTGCCTTCGGAATTATTTATTTTGATGGCTCCGGAGCGATAAACTTCTTCGATGATATACGGTCCTTCCCATTTAGAGAGAAGTTTTCCTGCAAAGAATCTCAAACGAGAGTTGTACAATAGAACTTCCTCACCTACTTTAAACTCCCGTTTTTGAATTCTTCTATCATGCCATCTTTTTTACTTTTTCTTTGAACAGTTTGGCATTTTCATAAGCTTGGGTTATCCATTCATCTAATGAGCTAATATCAAATAACATCTTTTCACCGGCAAGTTTAAAATCATAATTCAGTTCTTTAATTGCCCAATATGCTTTATGTTCTAACTCAAGAGGTAAATGACATGCTTTTCCATAAACCATTTTATAAGGAGACATACCCATAGGATTTTTATAAGCAGTTCTGTAAGCCCATAATGCATCGTCAAGTTTCTTAGACCAATTCTTTCTAGATCTATTAACGGTTTTCTGCAGAATTAATTTTATTTCTCTGTTGCTCAATTCAACTTGACCACTAGTTTGAGGGTGATAGGGGGATGCAATTCTATGGTTGACATCATATTTAGCAAGCAATTTACGGAATGCACCATGAATAAAATGTGAACCACCATCAGTCACTACTGGAATCAGGCACTTTGCCGTCTGCTAAAGCAGACGGCAAAGGCATGCTTGGCGGACGGCAAAGGCTTTGCCGTCAGCCAGCAGACGGCAAACACTGCGGCCGAACAGATGCCGGCAAAGGCTGATTTGCCGTCTGCTAGCGGACGGCAAAGAGGTTTGCTTCTTTGCCGTCTGCCAGCGGACGGCAAAGAGCTGCAGCTGACGTCAGCTGACGTCAGGCGGCAGCTGGGCCAACCCAGGCTCTTTGCCGTCTGCTAGCAGACGGCAAAGAATTTTTTGAATTTTTTTTTCAAATTTTTTTTTGAATTTTTTTTTGAAATTTTTTTTGAATTTTTTTCTTTGCCGTCTGCCAGCAGACGGCAAAGAATTTTTTTTTTGAAATTTTTTTTTGAATTTTTTTTTGAATTTTTTTTTTTTGACAATTTGCTCCACTCATTTCAAATCGTCTAACTTCCCGACCGGTCACCCATCCTCTCACTGCTCCAGCCCTAGCACGCTTAACTTCCCGGTCGGTCACCCATCCTCTCACTACTCCAGCCCCAGCACGCTTAACTTCCTGGTTCTATCGACCCTCATTTCCAAGTCTGCACTTGTTGTTTTCCTAACAATAGTAAGCTATCAATCCTATTAACCCTTAGGTCTTGATGTCACATGATTTAATTTTTTGAATTCTAAACAATTATTAAAATAAACAAAATAAGTACTAATTATATTGAATTTCAATGAAAATAAAATAAGTAATAATATTATTTTATTAATTTTTTTTGCCATTTATTCATTTAATATGACATAATTAATATCTTTAAATCTGTAAATCGAAATTTGACAAATAATATATCCATTATTATCAGAAAAATGTGAGGAATCCAAATATGACATCATTTATTTATTTTTAAATAAAATAAAATTAATTTTTAATTTTTTAATTTTTTTTTGATTTGAAATAACTTTTTTTTCCTTTTGGAATTTCGAGAATGTGAGAAAACTTCACCGGGTAAACCCTGGTGAAATCGAGTCCCAATTTTTCTCTAGTTTTTTTTCGATTTTTTTTGAATTTTTTTCGAATTTTTTTTTGAATTTTTTTTTGAATTTTTTTTGCCGGCTCTTGCAAAGAATTTTTTTTGAAATTTTTTTTTTGAATTTTTTTTGCCGGATCTTTGCCGTCTGCCAGCAGACGGCAAAGAATTTTTTTTTTGAATTTTTTTTCCGAATTTTTTTTTGAATTTTTTTTTTGGCGGATCTTTGCCGTCTGCCAGCAGACGGCAAAGAATTTTTTTTTTTGAATTTTTTTTTTAATTTTTTTTGCCGGCTCTTTGCCGTCTGCCAGCAGACGGCAAAGAAATTTTTTTGAAATTTTTTTTTTGAAATTTTTTTGCCGGCTCTTTGCCGTCTGCCAGCAGACGGCAAAGAATTTTTTTTTGAATTTTTTTTCCGAATTTTTTTTTGAATTTTTTTTTGAATTTTTTTTTGAATTTTTTTTTTGATTTTTTTTTTGAATTTTTTTTGCCGGATCTTTGCCGTCTGCTGGCGGACGGCAAAGTTCTTTGCCGTCTGCTGGGTTCTTTGCCGTCTGCTTTCTTATAGCGGTCGGCAAAGACCTTCTTTGCCGTCCGCAAGCAGACGGCAAAGAACTGGCAGATGGCAAATCTCCCTTTGCCATCAGCCAGCTCTTTGCCGTCTGCTTTCCCAAAGCAGACGGCAAACAACCTCTTTGCCGTCTGCCAGCAGACGGCAAAGAGCAGGCAGACGGCAAAGTTCCTGATTCCAGTAGTGAGTCATCAAATATCTAGGGACTCCAAACCTTGGGAAAATAACTTCTTTAAGCATTTTAATAGAAGTGTTATGATCAGCACTACTAGTTGGAATAGCTTCTACCCACTTAGTAACGTAATCAACAGCAACTAAAATATGTGTATACCCATTGGATTTAGGAAAAGGTCCCATATAATCAAATCCCCAAACATCAAATGGTTCATCAGCAAGTGAATAATTCATAGGCATTTCCTGACGTCTACCAACATTACCAATTCTTTGACATTCATCACAAGATAGGACAAACTTATGAGCATCCTTGAAAAGAGTAGGCCAATAAAAATCAGATTGCAATACCTTATGTGTAGTTCTGTCTCCCGCATGGTGTCCTCCGTAAGCTTCGGAATGACACTTCCGTAGGATTTGTTCCTGTTCATGCTTAGGTATACAACGTCTAATAATACCATCTACTTCTTCTTTATAAAGATGTGGGTCATCCCAGAAGTAATGTCTTAAATCAAAGAAGAACTTTTTCTTTTGTTGGTATGTGAAACTAGGTGGTATGTATTTAGCAACAGTGTAATTAGCATAGTCTGCATACCAAGGAGTATTACGAGAAGCATTTATGACAACAAATTGTTCATCAGGAAAATCATCATTAATAGGTAGTGGGTCATCAAGAACATTTTCCATTCTAGACAAAGTATCTGCTACGGGATTCTCAGCTCCCTTTCTATCAGTAATATGCAAGTCAAATTCTTGTAGCAATAAAACCCACCTAATGAGTCTAGGTTTAGCATCTTTCTTTTCCATAAGATATTTAATAGCAGCATGATCGGTGTGAACAGTTACCTTATAATCAACTATGTAAGATCTGAATTTATCACATTCAAACACAACTGCTAGAAATTCTTTTTAGTAGTAGCATAATTTCTTTGGGCAATGCCTAGAGTTTTACTAGCATAATGGGTAACATTTAATTTCTTATCAACTCTTTGTCCTAGAACAACACCAATAGCATAATCACTAGCATCACACATAATTTCAAAAGGCAAGTTCCAATCAGGTGGTTGGACAATAGGTGCAGTGGTTAAGGCTTTCTTAAGTGTTTCAAAGGCTTCTAGACAATCATCATCAAAAACAAATGGAACTTCTTTTTGCAAAAGATTGGTAAGAGGCCTAGAAATTTTAGAGAAGTCTTTAATAAATCTCCTATAAAAACCAGCATGACCAAGGAAGCTTATTATACCTTTAATATCTTTAGGACATGGCATTTTTTCAATAGCATCAACCTTAGCTTTATCAACTTCAATACCTCTTTCAGAAATTTTATGCCCCAAGACAATGCCTTCATTCACCATAAAGTGGCACTTCTCCCAATTCAAGACAAGATTAGTTTCTTCACATCTCTGCAAAACTCGATTAAGGTTGCTTAAGCAATCATCAAAAGAAGTTCCGTAAACGGAGAAATCATCCATGAACACCTCAACAATCTTTTCACAAAAGTCAGAGAATATAGCAGTCATACATCTTTGAAAGGTAGCGGGTGCATTACATAAACCAAAAGACATACGTCTATAAGCATAAGTTCCAAAGGGACAAGTGAAGGTGGTTTTCTCTTGACCGGGTTGTGATACGAGTATCTGAGAAAAACCAGAATAACCATCCAGAAAACAAAAGTGTGTATGCTTAGACAATCTTTCTAACATTTGATGAATAAAAGGTAAGGGGTAATGATCTTTTCTAGTAGCTTTGTTTAATTTTCTAAAATCAATTACCATCCTATAACCAGTTACAATTCTTTGTGGAATGAGTTCATTTTGATCATTGGGAACGACGGTAATACCTCCTTTCTTAGGGACACAATGAACGGGACTTACTCATCTACTATCAGCTTTGGGATAGATTATACTTGCTTCCAGAAGTTTCAATATTTCGGTTCTTACCACCTCTTTCATCTTAGGATTTAATCGTCGTTGGTGGTCGACAACTGGTTTAGCATCAGGCTCCATATTGATTTTGTGCTGACATAGAGTGGGACTAATGCCCTTAAGATCATCAAGAGTATATCCAATAGCAGCTCGGTGCTTCCTTAGAGTTTTTAGTAATCTCTTTTCTTCATGAGATGAAAGGTTAGCACTAATAATAACATGATATATCTTCTTTTCATCAAGATAAGCATATTTCAATGTATCAGGCAATTGCTTCAATTCAAATACAGGATCACCTTTAGGTGGAGGAGGGCCTCCAAGAGTTTCAACAGGCAAATTGTGTTTAAGGATAGGTGGTTGATCAAAGAACATCCTATCTATTTCATTTCTTTCATTCACGTGCATATCATTTTCATGGTCTAGCAAATATTGTTCTAATGGATCAGTAGGAGGTACGGCAATAGAAGCAAGACCAATAATTTCATCTTTACTAGGCAATTCTTTATCATGAGGTTGTCTACGAAACTTGGAGAAATTAAACTCATGAGATATATCACCAAACTTGACTCGAACCTTTTCTTTAACACAATCAATTTCAGCATTAACGGTATTCAAGAAAGGTCTTCCAAATATAATGGGACAAAAATTATCTTGTTGTGAACCAAGTACTAAGAAATCAGTAGGATATTTGATTTTTACACACAAGACTTCTACATCTCTAACAATCCCAAGTGGTGTAATAGTATCTCTATTAGCAAGCTTAATAGTAACATCAATATCTTCAATCTCAACAGGTGCAATATCATGCATTACTTCTTGATATAGAGAAAATGGAATAGCACTCACACTAGCACCCATATCACACAAACCATGATAGCAATGATCTCCAATCTTAACAGAAATAACAGGCATGCCAACTACGGGCTTGTTCTTGTCTAACATATCTCGTTCATTTCTAACAGGTTTAGCAATTCTAGCAGCCTCCTCACAAAAGTAAATAACATGCCCATCTATATTATCGACGAAGATATCTTTAACCATAGCAACATCAGGTTCAACTTTAATTTGTTCAGAGGGTCTAGGTGCTCTAATATTACTTTTGTTAACCACAGTTGAGGCTTTACATGTTCCTTAATTCTAACAGGAAAAGGTGGTTTCTCAATATAAGCAGTAGGCACAACTGGATCAACATGGTGAACAATTGTTTCTTCTTTAACACTAACGGGTTCCTCAATCTTTTCTTTAACAGGGGGATGATATTTAAACCACTTCTCCTTAGGGAGATCAACATGAGTAGCAAATGATTCACAAAAGGAAGCTACTATCTCAGAGTCAAGTCCAGATTTAGTGCTAAACTTATGAAAAGTATCGGTGGCCATAAAATATTTAACACAATCAAACGCAAGTATTATACCTGACTCATTACCTTTGTCGAGTTCCCAATCTTCAGAGTTGCGTTTAATTCTTTCCAGAAGATCCCATCTGGATTCAATAGTTTTCTTCATAAAGGAGCCAGCCGAAGAAGAATCGAGCGTAGTTCGATTATCATGAGAAAGCCGAGCATAAAATTTTTGTAAGATAATTTCTTTCGAGAGCTCATGGTTAGGGCATGTGTACATCATGTACTTAAGCCTCCCCTAAGCTTGAGCGATGCTTTCTCCTTCATGAGGCCAAAAATTATATATATAATTCCGATCACGATGAACCAAATGCATAGGATAAAATTTCGGATGGAATTCTAGTTTCAATCGGTTCCAATCCCATGTATCAGTATCATCACATAGCCTATACCACATTAATGCCTTTCCCTCCAAAGATAAAGAGAATACTTTCTAGTTAACTCCATCTCCGGATAAACCTGCAAGCTGAAAGAATCCACAAATTTCTCCACATAGATTAAGTGCATATCAGGATATACTGTTCCATCTCCTGCATAACGATTAGCTAGCAGTTTCTCTATCATAGCCGGAGGGATCTCATAATAAATATTTTCAGTAGGTGCAGTAGGTTGAGGAGCAACTATTTGTGTTTCCGGTTGAGGTGGAGATACCCCGAACAAACCCCTCAAAGGATTACTTTCCATAGTGACAACTGACAGTAAATTTCAGCACGTAATATAAATGTTTCCTTACCAAATTCCACTCACCAAAGGCGCTTCACTCCCCGGCAATGGCGCCAGAAAAGAGTCTTGATGACCCACAAGTATAGGGGATCAATCGTAGTCCTTTCGATAAGTAAGAGTGTCGAACCCAACGAGGAGCAGAAGGAAATGACAAGCGGTTTTCAGCAAGGTGTTTTCTACAAGCACTGAAATTATCGGCAACGAGTAGTTTGTTAGCAAGATAATTTGTAACAAGTGACAAGTAGCAATAGTAACAAAGAGTGCAGCAAGTTGGCCCAATCCTTTTTGTAGCAAAGGACAAGCCGGAACGATCTCTTATAGTAAGTAAAGCGTTCTTGAGGACACATGGGAATTTCATCTAGTCACTTTCATCATGTTTGTTTGATTCGCGTTCGCTACTTTGATAATTTGATATATGGGTGGACCGGTGCTTGGGTGCTGTTCTTACTTGAACAAGCCTCCCATTTATGATTACCCCCTCTCGGAAGCATCCGCAACTACGAAGAAGAATTAAGATAACTCTAACCATAGCATTAAACATATGGATCCAAATCAGCCCCTTACGGAATAGCGCATAAACTAGGGTTTAAGCTTCTGTCACTCTAGCAACCCATCATCTAATTAATACTCCACAATGCATTCCCTTGGGTCCAAAGATGGTGAAGTGTCATGTAGTCGACGTTCACACGACACCACAAAGGGAATCAACAACATACACATCATCAAAATATCGAACGAATACCAAATTCACACGATTACTTATGACAAGACTTCTCCCATGTCCTCAAGAACAAAAGTAACTGCTCACAAATCATGTTCATATCCAAGATCAGAGAGGTATTGAATAGCATAATAGATGTGAACATATAATCTTCCACCAAATAGACCAACTAGCATCAACTACAAGATGTAATCAACACTACTAGCAACCCACAGGTACCAATCTGAGGTTTTGAGACAAAGATTGAATACACGAGATGAACTAGGGTTTGAGATGAGATGGTGCTGGTGAAGATGTTGATGAAGATTAGTCCTCCCACGATGAGAGGATCGCTGGTGATGTCGATGGTGACGATTTCCCCCTCCCGGAGGGAAGTATCCCCAGCAGAATCTCTCTGCCGGAGAGCAAAAGTGCTCCTGCTCAAGTTCCGCCTCGAGATGGCGGCGCATCGTCCCAAAAGTCTTCTCTCTATTTTTTTCTAGGGAAAAATGACTTATATACCAGAAAATGGGGGCCAGAGGCTGGCCAGGGGCCCCACGAGGTACCAGGGCACGCCTGGGGGGGGGGGGTGGCGCGCCCTGGTGCCTCGTGGGCACCTGGGTGGCCCCCTCTGGTACTTCTTGATTCCAGTATTTTTTATTTATTCCAAAATAATTCTCCGTGAAATTTCAGATCATTTGGAGATGTGCAGAATAGGTATCTCTGACATAGCTTTTTCAGGTCCAGAATTCCAGCTGCCGGCAATCTCCCTCTTTGTGTGAATCTTGCATATTAAGAGAGAAAAGGCATTAGAATTTCTCCAGAAAGTGTTATATTGATAAAAAACACTATAAATAACAGCAGCAAAACATGATGCAAAATGGACGTATCAGAGCCCTACGGCGGGGGGAGGGGGTGGGATAGGAGGCGGGAGTGCGTACCGGCATCTATGACTGCGGGAGGCGAGGGACGAGCAGTCGACCTACCGGCGCGCTCACGCGGGGATAGAAGATGAGCATAAGTTGCCGGTGGCATGACGCAGCGAACGTCGGCGAGGCGGGCCGATACGTCTTCCAGGGAAAAGGTGAGTTCCCGCTGCAACCATCCCTCCTGCTTTTCAACAACGATGCGTCATTGCCATGACTGGTAGATTTGCGTCGTCGACATCGGGTTGCTGGAATCGAGAGAAATTCTGAGCGTAGCTCAAATTCCGGCAACCAATCGACAGCTAGAGGGCTTAGATTTGTTTCCCCACGCACAAACCTGCGTGCATTTTTCAAAGCGACAAGTGGGGGCGTTCACTGTTCGTGAGCTGCAAAATCTCTGCTCCTTCGCCGAATCAGAGATGCAACAGCTGATAGTCATGGTGAGGGAGAAGTGCAGGTCGGGGGTAGGCAATAACTTCCCCTGAAAATTCACCCACCCTCAGATCATGCTTGTACGCAATCGGTCTTATTGCTTGACAACGTTAGCGAGATAATTACAACTACAGTACTTGTACTATCCGGCACGTAACAAGATGGTCCTGGCACTCGTCGATTGCTCCAGTACGGTCCTCAAATATGCAGAAACGCTCCAAAATGGTCATCTGTACATATCTCATATGAACTTGGCTACTCCTCTCGTACGCGCGAGGCCCAGACCACTGCCACGTCAGCGCACGGACTGGTTGAGCCGAACTGCTTAAACCAGACGGGCGGCGCACTGGTAGCCAAAATTCCCCATTCCCTACCCAACCTAAATCCCAAATTCCTCTCCTCTCCTCTCGATGGGTGGCGATAGCATGATGGAGAGCCCCGTTTCCGGCACGGGCAGAAGCGTCAGCTCCCCCGTCAGCCGCGGCAAGCTTGGGCGTCGCACCCGCGGCGCTGGTGGTGCTATCGGTGGCTGGAGGTGTGGCGCCGTGGCGAGCTGTGCCTCCGCCCGGAGACCGGGCGTGTGCTCCTCGCTCCCACGCCGGCAATGGACGTGCGCTCCTTGCTCCCACGCCGGCGATGGACGTGCTGCATGTTGGATATTTTGATCTAAAGCCTAAACTGTAGCAGTCATCTGAGCTGTGGCTATTATGTGCTTAAGTGAAAAATATCTAAAGAGCTACAGTGGGCGGTTGCTACAGTAGGCGGTGGCCACTGTAGCTACCAGTTGAGCTGCCCTGATCAGGGGCAGCCCCTCACCAACCAGGTGTTGGCCCCCTGGTGCACTATGCTACAATGAGAGAGGGATAAAAGGATAAGAGAGAGGTGTGGCCCGCAAGCAGCTCATAGCCAGCACACACATACATGTATAGACTTCTCTCTCCCTCTCTCTCTCTCTCTATTTCTACTGATCAAGCAAGCATAGGCAGCACTGGGAAGGACCTGCACATCCATCAGACTAAGTTCTAGGTGGCGAAGGATTAAGGGGATATGATGGTTGCTCCAACATAGAAAGAAGGAGATGACAGGTCCTCAAGATAAAGGTGAAAATCATCTCCTAATTATTCTGTGGCTCAAACTTATGCTATAAAGATCCTGGCAGATCTAACAATGGCACCAGAGGCCAATAGCATCAAGTTTGAGCCCTCTCTAGCTCAAATACATGTTTGGCTTATTATTGTTAAGTTGAAGATCAAGCAGCCCTTCCAGTTCTTGCTTGATCCATTAATTTTATGGTCAGATTCATGTTGTTCCTCATGTTCAAGCATGGCTTGAATTTATTTAAGTCTTGCGAGGAACAGATCAAACTTGATTTGGTTGCTTAAGCTAAAAATTTGAGGGGCTCTTCCTGTTTAAGTTTAAATTCAGGCTGTTCTTTATTGTTTGTGTATAGCTTGAATTATTTGAGCCCCACAAATATCAGAATAGGCTTGATCTATTATGATTAAGATAAAGCATAAAGTTGTTCTTCCTGTTTATGTTTAAATTCAAGCTGTTTTCATGCTTAAGTATAGCTTGAATTGATTTAGCCCTAAATTTCTAAAGAACTAGCCCTAACAGATCATGTGATGTGCTTGGGGTTTCATTTATGATGTCAACTAAAGGGGATTTAAAGTATTTAAGAAAATCCCCAAATGTTAGAAACCCTAGAGATACTATATTCTCCTGTCTTCCTCCTAATTAAAATCAAGAGTTTCGGTTTATGTTATGAATTGATGGGGAAATAAGCTAATGATACATGAACACTAATATTTTCCCCAAATCCGAAACCCTAACTAATGTAATCCCTTGATTTCTCCTCTGTTTTGATGTTGTGGTTTCGATTAAGGCATGAATTAAGTGGGGATTGGTTGATTTGATGTAGTTGCAAACCCTAAGGCAAAATCCCCAAATTCCTGAAACCCTAAATCAAGAAATCCTCAAATCAGAGGAACCCTAGCCCTAATCCCGATGAACTAATGGCAGCGGACACTTACCTTGAGGCTGCGGTGTTTGTCGCTATCGTGCGGCGCCGCCATGGTCGCCTCCTTATGTTGGCAGGTGCACTTGGGCTTGTGCCTGAGCGGCCTAGCCGTCCGCTGCACCGGCCGTTGAACCGGCCGTTGCTGCTGCCTTCTTCGCACGATTGTCACCGTTGAATGCCAGCCGCCGTGCTGGATTTGATGATGCGCACGGTCGCCGAAGTGGGACGCCCGCATGCACGGCCATTGCGCAAAGGAGCGCCGCCTAGTACTGCTTGACGGAGCCATGTGCAAGCCAAAGCGGCACGTGCTTCCGGCGAAAGGCACTGGATGGCGCCGTTTCCCTCATCTGCTACGGCTGGCCCTGCCGCCGTATCCCTATCTTGCACGCTCGTCGCCGCTGCGGGTGGGAAACAGGAGAAGGGGAAGGGGAAAATGAGAGTTAGGGTTGGAACGGTCGGTCGTCGGGCGCTGGTTTTGTCTCAGTCTTGCACTATCGGCCGTCGGATTGTGATCTGCCGAACAGGGGGAGCCAGCAACCGCGTTGGGCCGGCAGGCCGTTGCGCGCAAGCTCTCCCCTGGCCCAGGGGAACGGGGGAGAAAAGGGAGTTAGCTGGGATGGGCTATTTTTTCGATCCAGCTCGGCAGCAGTTTTTAGCTCAAAATTTTTAAACTAATTGTTCCCTTCTAAAGTATACTATATGTTGGGACAAATTTTGTTATGGGCTCAAACAATTCAGAAAAAAGGCTGAATATTTTTTTCTTCTGATAATGACTCAATTTTATGGGTGAACCTTTTAGGGCTAAATTTGATACAGGAATTATTATGTTATTTTGGCAATTTAATTCTTTAGGTATTTTAATTCCTATCATGTTTTTAATATGTCATGTTATGCCATGCTTAAATTATTTATGCCATTATCTTACTATGTTTAGTTATTATTATTATTTTCCCTTTATGGAATTTTTTATGATCATGATAATTATTATTATATCCTTATGCCATATTTAATAACTATTATGGTATTATATTATCTTTAATGTTTTCTAAGGCAATTATGTCATGATTAATTATCTCAAGGCATTTTATCATGTCTTGATTTCAAAGTAATGATATTCTATTTAAAGTTTATGACGTGCTTCTCTAATCAATTTCTTATTAGAGAGCTCTAAGTTTTTTAAAAAAATAATGTGGCCTCAATTAAATAATATTTTGAGCAACTGAAATTAAGCTTTGGGGCTTTTATGTTCTTTGTGAGCAATTATGTCAATTATGATTATAGCCCTAAAGTAACTAAAGATTGTTGCTCAAAATATAATGTGTTTTTTTTTGAATGAGGCTTTTATGATAAGTTGTTCCCCAAAATTCAATTAATGGTTGATTTATCTGAAGAAATTAAGTGGCCTTTGATTTGAGCTATAATTATGTTTTGGGCATAACGAAAACCTAATGTTGACTTTTCATGGCTATATTTTAACTAAACCATGGATTGTCATAATTAATTGCCCAATAAAAAAAATGTCCTTGAGCCATATATAATTAATGAGGCTGTTTTATTAAATCTCTCTGATTAATTAAGTGTGGTTGATGTTTGTCATCTTGGCCAAAGCTGGTTGACGAATATCTGACTGCAAAACATTTCACTGCTCTTGCTCACTTCTGGCCAAAGCTGATGTGAGTTGGATCAGTAAAAGAAGTTTGAAGAGGCCATAAAGTGTGACTAGTATTTGTTATTCTGGCCAAAACTGATTAATGAATACTTGATCACAAAATTTCATTGCTATGATACACTTCTGGCCAAAGCTGATGTGGATCATATCAACAAAAGAAGTTTATGATCTGGGAAAAGTATTTTCATGCATAAGGCTTTTGATTTTTTTTAAATAAGCCACAAATATTAAAGTACTTTTGGGGAATTGAACTAAAGGACATAAATTAATTAATTGATTATTAAGTTGTTGTAAGTTTATACTTATAATTGAATTGCATGCTTCTGCAATCAAGTGCCTCTGATTAATGTTGTGATTCATGGCTATATATATAAATTCATTAAGTTTTAATTATAGCCATAAGTCATTTAATTAATTCCCAGACCAATTAATTTTCTTGAAGCTATAAGCTTCTGTGATCCTTATCATGATCACCAAGTTGTTTTTCAATTAAGTTGTCTCCAATTAAGGTGGAACCAAAGGGAAATTTTGGTTGGAGACTTAACGTTTTTTTGGGATAAGTTGTGGCACATAAATTCATTCTGACCAAAGTTGATTGGATACATGTGCCACTCCCTGAGAATTAATATCTACATGAGGAATTATGTTTTGCATGATCACTATAGAATTTGTGATCAAACACATTTATCCCTGTTGCTAATGTTTTTCAATTCAGTCATAAGCTCTTTGGCTGATTTAATGCTTTTTATGAGTAGTGATTTAAGTTTATGATCCAATCTATTATTGTTTCATGAGGTCATGCATAATGAAAATTAATAAGCTCCCATTAAAGAAGCTTTGACTACTAAGGCATTGACAAGGATTCAATAAATTTCTTGTCTATTACTATCAGTTGGGAGCAAAACCCAGTAAAGGTCTAGGGGAGTATGCCAGTAAGGATCTGGGGGAGTAATTCCCTATTTCAGTCATAGTGAAGTTATATCTGGCATTAAATGAAGTAGCTTGAATGGCTTCTTAAAGTCTTATGAAATCATATTGATCATAAGAATAATTAAGATTTAAGATTTGAGACATGATGAGTTTTCGGAGCTTTTAAGTCCACTTTATTATGTTGTTTACAATAAAGCCTATAAAGTGGACTGGAATTAAGCTCAAAGGAATTTATATCCATAAGAAATTGGATGTTATAAGTATGACTTCATGGACAAAGATTGTTTTGAGGAGAAATTTTAAAGTTGGACTCGAGGCTAATGTTAAGGCTAATGAAAGTTTTCCGTTAACACACAATGAAGTCCTGTAACCTCCATTCCTGTAATGTGACTTATGTTATTTCCATAAGTCTTCCCCTCTTAAAAGGAATATTTATTATGGAAGTTCGTCGAAATATTGAGGAATAGCTCCGTCCACATTTCGAGGGGGAGCAATTGAACTTGCAGGTATGTTTTACCCTACTTTTAAGTAATGGTTATATTATGATCTTATGTGTCTTGAAGAAATTCAAGTTAGATTTATAAATGAAAATTGAGCTTTTATTAAGTGATGTACCACTTCTAGTCAAATTTCTTACGTTTCCATTTAATTTTCTTAATTATCATTACCTTAGTGCATTACTGAGTTGAATCTTAGATAATGCTACAGTTATTTCTAAGGTAAAGATGATTAAGAACAATTTGATTGCCCTTCTTAATATTAATGTCATATATATTCCCTCTAATATTTCTGCCATATTATGTGATAAATTTCACATAAGTTTTCTCCCAAGCGAGATAAAAGATTCAATTATGCTCTCCATAATGATTCTCCTAAAGCACCAAAGGAGGATAATGAAAATTATGATACTCTGAAATAGAGTATGATATTGAAAAACTAAAGGGAGAGCAGTTGAATTATAAGGGCTTTATGGTAATTAAGAGCTCCACTGTTGACACTATTAAAGGAGCTATTCCCGACTCCCAGATCGCCAAGGTAATCCCTGGCAAAAGTTTCTGTTAAAGTTTAAGCAACACGTCTTGCTAAAAGACTTGTTGAAAGAAATTTAATACAAATGGGAGTTTGAGGGAATAAATTATGAAAAGGTGACATATGGTCACCAAACTTTAAGATTTTAGAGATGGAAATTTCATAAAGCTTTTCCTTTTACATAATTAAGGAATCAGTCATGACGATTAACTAATCTTGAGGCAATGAATTTGTGACAGTGGTACAAAGCTCAATAAGAAATAAGTTTAATAAGGAATTTATGATTGGTCAATATTATGTTGACAATAAGCAATAGGGATATTGCATGAGACCTGAGGTTTTTCCTCGGGGTACTAAATTAATCTCAATGATGTTCTTTGCATTTTTTAAAGACTCACTAAGATTGGTCCATAAAGGGGAGCATTAAAGTTCATTCTAAAGATTTATGTTCACTCCCTCAAGGGCGATAAGTCTTTCTTATGTTATCACTAATGTTTAAGTTATTATGTGCCCTTCAAGTTTTGAGACCTGGATAACTGGCAAACAAAAGTCCAGGACTGGACCCCTAGAAAATTGTTGAGGAAAAGTTTTGCCTTGGTTGGCATAAGCACTAAAGTAATGATGTGTGATACATCACACTAAGGGATTGCATGCTTATGTTTTAAGATATAAGGTGACCACCAAGTTGTGGACCGTTAAGGTAATTGGCAAGGTGTGAATTTACGAAAGTTTTATCCACAAAAGTTTCACCCTTGCGGGGAAGAAGTTGTGGACCGTTAAGGTAATTGGCAAGGTGTGAATTTACGAAAGTTTTATCCACAAAAGTTTCACCCTTGCGGGGAAGCCATATTGTGGAATGGCTTTACCCAATTTTCTTAAGGCATCGTCAAGGATGCAAACTAAAGTTGCAGCATGCTCTTAATTCCCTAAGCCTTTAAAATATGGATTTATGTCCCTGATCCATATGCATTTAAAGAATGATGAGTTTTATTAAAATTATTTATCCCGGAACTTATTATGTAAGAGTGCAGATTATTCGAGTAACATGTCAAAAGGTATCTGTCAGACCTATGACATTGTGAAAGATTAATTCCATAATCAAACATATTCAAGGCCTTGATGAATTAAGCTTTAAGGCTCAACAAATAAGTATTAAATCTAAGTCATAAGTGTTGAGCATCACTTAGGTTTAATGTCTTGATGATTAGTTCATAAGTGCCATGCTAAGGTATTAAAGCTAAGTATTATATTTAAAGAGGCTTGCCTTCTAATGTTGCCGGCATAAAGATTAATGGCAACCTATTTTTAAGGGACAAATTTATGATTCTGGAAATAAAACATATTTCTCTTCTTTTCAAAAGCGCGCGCATAAAGATATGCACAAGAATATATGAAGAGAAACTGCACTCTTGGGACCATTGCAACACCATCTCCCCACAAACCTAAGGGGGTTTGTTTCTTCGATGGAATGATGTGATGTGGTCAATTAGATCAATGGTACTTAATTGACCACTGTATCTTATTGGCTCTGTATAAGTTCTAACAAAGGAATAAGCCCATAAGTTTTCAAATGAGTATTAAGTTAATGGAGCTCCTAAAGTTAAAGAAGTTCCATTTCGAGATGAGGTGGTATATTGTAGCAACTGGGTTCTGCGGTACTAATTGACCGTTGCAATCTTTTTTATCTCGTATGCCATTTTGTTAAGAATTGGGCTTATAAGTTTAGTCTTACGATGAAGGGGGGGAATGTTGGATATTTTGATCTAAAGCCTAAACTGTTGCGGTCATTTGAGCTGTGGCTATTATGTGCTTAAGTGAAAAATATCTAAAGAGCTATAGTGGGCGGTTGCTACAGTAGGCGGTGGCCACTGTAGCTACCAGCTGAGCTGCCCTGATCAGGGGCAGCCCCTCTCCAACCAGGTGTTGGCCCCCTGGTGCATTATGCTACAATGAGAGAGGGATAAAAGGATAAGAGAGAGGTGTGGACGGCAAGTAGCTCATAGCCAGCACACACATACATATACAGACTTCTCTCTCCCTCTCTCTCTCTATTGCTACTGATCAAGCAAGCATAGGCAGCACTGGGAAGGACCTGCACATCCATCTGACTAAGTTCTAGGTGGTGAAGGATTAAGGGGATATGATGGTTGCTCCAACATAGAAAGAAGGAGATGACAAGACCTCAAGATAAAGGTGAAAATCATCTCCTAATTATTCTGTGGCTCAAACTTATGCAATAAAGATCCTGGCAGATCTAACACTACAGACTCGCGCAGCCAAGTGCTCCTAGCGACGACAGTTGGAGACCGACGGCGCTGCTCGATGTCCTCGCTAAGAAGTGCCGCGTCAAGCCGACGGAGGTGGGCATCGAGGAGGTCTGCTCGCCGTCATGTTGCTGATCTTCTCCAAAGGTGCCGACCTTACGTGCACACATCGCTTCGACACTTGGCTCGACATCGTGGATGACACTGGGCCTGGAGAGGCCAACGGCTCAATCTGAATTACGTACTAGTGAATTAGGATGTCACTATGTCAAGTAGAAGAGGAAATTTGCCAAATTGGCAATTTGTATGCTACCTTTTGCTGGGAAGTCGCATGCTATGTAAATATGGTCTGTTATGTAATGAACTTTGGTAGCTTCTGAATGCAATTTGCTATCTTGTCAATGCTGTATAAAATTAGCTGGGAATTGCAGCAAGTTTGGTAGCTTGTTAATTTGCAGGGAAGTCCACTAGTTGAGTACAGTGCATACTGAACTTCATTTAAATCATGCATGTTTCTATGTTCTCATACAGAATAGACAAAGAGCAGAAATCATATGCCAAAATAATCTATTTTCATACACGCAGCAGTTGAACACAATAGAACAGGGTCTAACATGTTTCATACATTTAACAAAAGCATTCAGTTTAACAAGGTTTGTCTGATCATTACATGATCTTGAACATAACATGATTAGTCTGACCAAGATTGGTGAAAGCAAATAAAGAAGTTCTGCAACTTAACAAAAGAAAACACACAACACTTCATGTATCAAATGCATATCCTCTACTTCCTAAATGTATCAAACATGCTACTTTTTCTTGGTTTCTTACAATATGTCCTGGCCTGACTGAAGTAAGGTCTCTTTGGCCGATGTGGCTGCTCCAAAGTGCTCTGCTTTGCTTGGCATTCATCCTGCCTTCGCTCCTCACTTGCCAACCTAAGATTTCCTTCCATGGCTTGTTTCTTTCCTTCCTCGGCTTGTGCTTGTGCTCTGTTCCATTCTTCTGCTTGTTTCTTTCTCTCTTCCCAATCTTGTGTCCTGGATGGATCTTGCTGCAGATTGTGCTTCTCCCATGCCTGCTGCCTTGAATTCTCACCTTGAGCAAGATAATCTTTAAAACCTCTAATTCTTTCCTGCTCATCCTCTTGCATCATAAGAAATTGCATTTCTTATGCTCTTAGTGAATCTTCAACTTTCTTTCTCTTTTCATCTGCAATTCTTTTCTTTTCTGCAGCCTTCACCTTTTTTGCTTCCTCTGCTTGCATCTTTTTAGATTGCAGTGCATTCTTCTTAGCCTCTGCAAGTGCCTTCTTCTCCTGCTGCTCAGCCAACCTTTTTCTCCTCCTTTCTTCAATTTCTTTTTGTTTTTTCTTTAGCTGCCAACTGTTTTTATCTCAGCACAGCTTTCTTTTTCTCCTCAATCTCTAATTTTTTGCTGCAGCCTCTTGTTTCCTTTTCTCCGCAGCTTGCAAAATCTTTTGCTCTTCCACTCTGATCTTGTTCAAAGCTGCATCAAACTTTGCCTGATCTGCAATCTCTTTTTTTTCCAGCTGCAAGTCTAAGTTTAGCCAGTGCAAGCACCTCTCTTTTTCTATGAACATTTTCTTGTGATGTTGCAGTTGTTGGCTGAACAGGGGGTTGGCTTGGGACATTTTGTTCAATAAATGCAGATGGAGGTAAAGGACCTGAATCAGGTTGTTCTATGATCTGGCTTGCAACATTTGTCTATAATAATTTAGGAAAATTAATTAGCTTACGGTCATGAATTAGATGGTAGTAATAAAAAATATGAAAACAATTAGATACCTCTTCCATTAATGTTGTAATGACCTCCGCCTCATAAGTAGGTGGTTGTTCCTGTAATAAACCCTCAATTTGCATGTTCTGCTCCTGATTACAAAAACCATATAAATTAGTAAGCTTCTGGTTATGTAAAAAAACAATTTAGCATTAAGGAGGTTGTGGTCAATTATATTACTTGTGTCATGGCCTCGTATTCTTCATCGGAGGAGGAAACTTCAGGTTCTGCTCTAACTTTCTTTTTTCTTAATTTCCTCTTGGGTTTTAGGCCTAATTTGAAATCTTTGCACCCACCTATGTTATGTCCTGCAGTTCCATAATAGCTACAATGGATAATAGATCCTCCTCTGCCAGCTTTCCTCCCTGCCCTACCCTCAGTCTCTTCTGGTTGTTGCCGTCTGTTCTTTGCCTTTCCGCCTTTCTTTTTCTTAATTTTGGGAGGAAGCACTTGTCTGCCATACTTTTTTTCCCACTCACTCACATCTTTACATGGCAAGATTATGCGCTCGTAAGCCTTGTGGTAAGTCTCAATGGAGTAACATGGGTGGACCAATGTTTCAGGTGGAATATTATCATATCTTGCAGCTGCAACCGCATGACAACACGGAATTGTAGTTAAATCCCACTTTCTGCAAGTGCATTTTCTCAACGTTATGTCCACACTGAACTGCCTATTTTTGTCGTGCACTTCAAAAATGCCCAGTCCAGCAGGATCAGCATGACATGTGGCTGCCGCATCAATATGTCTTTGCAACCTTTTTCTCACTTTGGGACAGATGGTACCATTCCATTTCAGTGCCTCGAGTTGCTTACCGTAGTGTCTGTCCATCATCTGTCCTTTAATCCTCTGTATCATGGTTAATATGGTAAGTTCTCTTGCATCTAAAATATACCTATTGAACACTTCGCAATTGTTGTTCAATAGTACATCACACTTGGGGAAATCGTTTTGAAATGCCCTTACCCATGTTTTTGGGTCTAACTCCTCTAACCAATCATGAGCTTCCTTACTAAGAACTAGCATCATGTCCATGTTCTCTCTAAACTGACCATGAGTAGTACTTCTAGCACATCTCCATAGTTGATTCTTTAGCACTTCTCCTTTAAAGTTCTTTGTGAAATTCTGCCAGATATGTCTCACACAATATCTATGCTCTGAATCTTTAAATAGTTCTCTCACTGCCTTAATTAAACCCTGGATGTGAATAAATTAATTTAGTGCTAAATAATACTAATTAAGAAGCATGTGGTACAATATCAAGAAATGCAACCAAACAACCAAAGCATATATTAGAACTGCAAGTGACTTACTTTTTGCTTGTCAGACATGACTGTCCAAAGTGAGGTGTCCACAATGCCAAGATCTTCTTTAAGAATAGTCAAGAACCATCTCCAAGCTTCTGTGATTTCAACTTGAACAACAACAAAGGCAATGGGATAAATGCAATCATTAGGATCCATTCCTATTGCAGTTAACAAAACTCCACCAAACTGAGTTTTCAAATGACAACCATCTAAGAAAATTAAAGGCCTACAAGATGTAAGGAATCCCCTCTTGCATGCATCAAAAGAGAAGTAGCACTTCTGGAATTGGCCATCATCGGCAACTTGCAACAAAAAAGTACTACCAGGATTTGACCTCCTTAACTCAGCTGCATAATCCCACAACATGTTGTACTGAGCAATATCATCACCATAAATAATGTCAAATGCTATTTTTGTTGCTCTCCAAAGCTTCTGCCTATGAACCTTCATGTTCCACTCTTCCTGCACCATTGCTCCTAAACCCTTCAAATAAATCTTATCATCTGCTCTGACCTTGTCAACATACTTTGCAGCAATGTATCTGGCAGTGAACGCTTTAACACTCCACTTCTTTGTGCATGTGTGCTCATCTTTAAATGTTTCAACCTGAATTCCTTTGGTTCTATTGTCAAATGAAGCATATAAATACCAAGGGCAACCACCATTGCACACAGTTGCAAGGTAGTAACATGCCCAATACAGCCGTGGTGGTCAAATCTTCTTACCATACATGGGTACAGGGGCACCGCCGTGCCGCCGTATAGGATCACATGCCACCATTCACGGCGGACGACGTGTCGTCGCCGCAGTGCGAGCTCCTACCGGTACGAATGCCTCTCGTCGCCTAGATGTCGCCGATCACCTGCGCCGCCATACGTCGCCGTCGCCTGGAGGATGAGAGGAAGACGAAAGGGGGAGTTGGGCTCAAACTGGGCGCACTGACGTGGGCAGGGGTTGATTCAAAAATTACCAAGCGAACCGGTGCGGTCGACCTGCCTGCGTGATGATGTGGCGCTCATCCAACCTGGTTCGTAGCTTGATACGTACGGGAGGGCCATTTTGGAACGTATCTGCGTATATGAGGACCGTCTCAGAGCAACTCACGTGTTCCAGGACTGTCGTGTTACGTGCCAGATAGTACAGGTACCGTAGTTGTAATTATCTCCAACGTTAGCTGACAATTTCATCATTAGTTTCTCTGCTTTATGTCCCATGATTCCAACAAACAGCAGAGAAGGGGCCCGTAGCTTCAGTGCACCAAGTTTTGATGCCTCGCACGCAGTTTTTTGCATGAGTTTTTTCCATGGGTTGCAATAGCTTTTTGTAATGCACCCTAGGGTTTCAGGATGTAGGCAACAATATTTAGAGGAGTATTTTTTGTAGGCAACACAGAGAAAGATAAGAGGCAAAAATACCGCGTGCATAATAAATTCATCATCTGTGTGGCCAGTAGACAAATTTCTATGTAATATACGTGTTCATATAGCTCTATTCTCAGCATTGGCAACTATATTTGGGGGTGGGGGTTGAGGCATTTAATATCTGCGTTTTTCAGTAGAACAATGTAATCCAATTGCAGAAAGAGAGAGAGAGAGAGAGAGAGAGAGAGAGAGAGAGAGAGAGAGAGAGAGAGAGATAAGTAGGCAAAAAATACTGCATAGGGGGGTTTCAGCATCTGTTTCTTTTTCAGCAGGCAAAATACTTGGAATATTTGTGTGTTCATATAGCTAGATACTCAGCATCTGTGTTTCAGTGGGCAATATAATTTGGAACAGGGCAGTCAATAAGAAGCCCTTTCGTTTTAAATAGTTGCATAGGTTGCATACTTTAATATCTTAGTTGCCGAAAAGGGCGGCAGATAGCACCCTTTCCATTTAGGCCATTTGCACGGGCTCGTCGGGTCCGTGTCAGTCTGAACCTGAATTATTTACATAGGGATGTGGAGGAGTCACATGGTGAATCGTTAGCATTTCAGGGGTAGGCAACAACCCCAAATTAGTAGACATTTTTCCATGAAACAAGTAGGCAACAATATTGAGCATGTAGGCAGTATCAGTGGGTATCCAACTATGTAAAATCTTTGAACAAGCAGGCACTCCTTCATAGATTATGATGTTTTCCTAACTTGTAGGATCGAAAGTATGTCTAGAGGGGGGTGATTAGACTACTTGACCAAATAAAAACTATCCTTTTCCCAAGTATACCAAGTCAAGTAACACCCTACATATGCAATTCTAAGAGTATAGCAGCGAAAAGTAAAACATTGCACATGTAAGTAAAGGAGGGGATCGGAGATTTCAAATGCAATGAAGACACGGTGGTTTTTGGCGTGGTTCCGATAGGTGGTGCTATCGTACGTCCACGTTGATGGAGACTTCAACCCAGGGAGGGTAACGGTTGCGCGAGTCCACGGAGGTCTCCACCCACAAAGGGTGCACGAAGAAGCAACCTTGCCTATTCCACCATGGCTTACGTCCACGAAGGACTAGCCTCACTCGGGGTAGATCTTCATGAAGTAGGCGATCTCCTTGTCCTTACAAACTCCTTGGTTCAACTCCACATGATCTTGGACGCTCCCAAGTGACACCTCACCAATCTAAGAGACACCACTCTCCAAAAGGTAATAGACGGTGTGTTGATGATGAACTCCTTGCTCTTGTGCTTCAAGTGATAGTCTCCCCAACACTCAAACACTCCCTCACAGATTTGGCTATGGTGGATGAAGGATTTGAGTGGAAAGCAACTTGGGGAAGGCTAGAAATCAAGGTTCAAATGGTAGGATTGGAATAACTTGATCTCAACACATGAGTAGGTGGTTCTCTCTCAGAAAATGTATGGTGGAAATGTAGGCACGTTCTGATGGCTCTCTTACTTGCTAAGAGGGTGGTGGAGGGGTATATATAGCCTCCACACGAAATCCAACCGTTACACACTTTTGACCAAACCCGGTGGCACCGACTGGAATTCTCGGTGAGACCAACCTGTGCAAAAGATGTGAACTTTTGAAGTTTCGGTGGGACCGAATGGAAACAACTCGGAGCGACTGATGTGCAATGGTAGGGCAAACCTCGTTTCGGTGGCACCAATTGCAACATCTCGATGAGACCGAAATAATTGCAACAAGGCAACAGAAAGTTGGTCAATCCATCTCGGTGGCACCGATTGCAAACTCGGTTAGACCGAAATAATTGCAACAGATGACAGAGAGTTGGCCAGGCCATCTCGGTGGGACCGAGATCCATATCGGTGGATCCGACTTGTTAGGGTTTGGCTTGTGGCATTGTCCTTATGAACTCGGTGGGTCCGGATGAATAGGATTCGGTGGAACCGAGTCTGACTTTGGAAAATAGGACAAGTTTGGATATAGAAAGTGGCTGAGGGTTTTGGAGCAGTATCACTAAGCACTTGAGCAATCAGATCATTATCAAAACCTCATCCCCTTTTAATAGTATTGGCTTTCCTATGGACTCAATGTGATCTTGGATCACTAAACCAAAAATGAAGAGCCTTGAGCTTTTGCCAATGTATGTCCTTAGCATTTTGAGGGGTCCACATTCCCTAGTCCTTGCCATGCCAATCATTGAACTTCCTCAAATCTTTCACTTGAATGTTTATTAGTCCAATGAGATATATGTTGTTATGAATTACCAAAACCACCAAGGGAGCAAATGTACTTTCAATCTCCCCCTTTTTGGTAATTGATGAGAACATATAAATCAAAGCTTCGATAGAGGATATAATCAATGAATAGTATCGTCGCTTTGAGAAGTATGTGATAAGCAAGAGCTCCCCCTAAATTTGTGCATTATTTAGAATTTGTGTTTGAATGCAAATGCACAATCGATTAGGATCATGGGTTACTCTTCCATGTCACATTCAACTTGGTGGAGCGCACAAAATGATATGAGTGGGATAGTAAGCACGCATCACCAAAAGCACATGTGAATGATCATACATAGATTAGAGATAAAGATAACTAATGTGCATAACATGAAGCATTGCATGATCAAGCACACAATCAACCAACATAGTCTCAAGCATAACAAACAAAGTAGCAAGCACGAACCAAACACTCTCAAAGAAAATCAAACAAAGCAAAAGACAAGACACTCTCTCTCGAAGCCTAAAGATCTATACAAATTCTCCCCCTTTGGAAACAAGTACCAAAAAGCTCGAATAGGTATAGAGCTACTCGTCACTCTAGGTACGATCTCCGGCAACTGATACGTCTCCAACGTATCTATAATTTTTGATTGTTCCATGCTATTATAGTATCAATCTTGGATGTTTTATATATATTTACAAGCAATTATATATCATTTTTTTGGGACTAACCTATTAACTTAGTGCCTAGTGCCAGTTGCTATTTTTTGCCTGTTTTTGGTTTTCCAGAATATCAGTACCAAACGAAGTCCAAATGCCACGAAACTTTTTGGAGATTTTTTTTTCTGGACATAAGAGACACTAGAAGCTTGGGAGAGGGCCAGAATACAGAGGAGGTGTCCACGAGCCACCAGGGCGCACCCCAGGGGGGTGGCGCGCCCTGGTGCCTCGTGGGCCCACCTCTGCTCCGTTTGACCTAATTCCACCTCTATAAATTCTCTAAAATCGGGAAACCAACAGAGGAGTCCACGAAATACTTTTTCCGCCGCCGCAAGTTCCTGTTCTCGAGAGATCCCATCTGGAGGCCTTTTCCGGCACTCTGCCGGAGGGGGATTCGATCACGGAGGGGCTCTACATCAACCTTGCTGCCCTTCCGATGGTGCGTGAGTAGTTTACCATAGACCTTCGGGTCCATAGTTAGTAGCTAGATGGCTTCTTCTCTCTTTTTGATCTTCAATACAATGTTCTCCTCAATGTTCTTGGAGTTCTATCCGATGTAATCACTTTTTGCGGTGTGTTTGTTGGGATCCGATGAATTGTGAGTTTATGATCAGATTATCCATGAATATTACTTGAGTCTTCTCTGAACTCTTTTATGCATGATTATTATAGCTTCGTATTTCTCTCCGATCTATTGATTTGGTTGGCCAACTAGATTGATTTATTTTGCAATGGGAGAGGTGCTTTGTAATGGGTTCAATCTTGCGGTGCTCAATCCTAGTGATAGAAAGGGACATGACACGTATGTATCGTTGCTATTGAGGGTAAAAAGATGGGGTTTATTCATATGTGAGTTTACTTTGTCTACATCATGTCATCTTGCTTAAGGCGTTACTTCGTTCTTTATGAACTTAATACACTAGATGCATGCTGGATAGCGGTCCATGTGTGGAGTAATAGTAGTAGATGCAGAATCATTTCGGTCTACTTGTCTCGGACGTGATGCCTATATACATGATCATTGCCTTGGATATCATCATGATTATTTGCTTTTCTATCAATTTCCCACCAGTAATTTGTTTACCCACCGTATGCTATTTTCAAGAGAGAAGCCTTTAGTGAAAACTATGGCCCCCGGGTCTACTTTTATCTTATATTAAAAATCCTAAAATTTCCTTTCTGCAATTTTACTTTATTTATTTTATTTTGTATTTTTGTTTGATCTATTTATCTATCTATCACCATACAATTTAATCTTGCAATTAACCGCCAAGGGATTGACAACCCCTTGTTCGCGTTGGGTGCGAGGATTTGTTGTTTTGTGTGCAGGTACTGCTAACAAGTTGTTGCGTGATTCTCCTACTGGATTGATAACCTTGGTTTCATAACTGAGGGAAATACTTATCTCTACTGCACTGCATCATCCCCTCCTCTTCGGGAAAATCCCAACGCAGCTCACAAGTAGCAGGAAGAATTTCTGGCGCCGTTGCCGGGGAGACATCATCAACATCTATCAAGTACCTACGCATAAAAATTTCATCTCCTTGCATTTATTTTATTTGCCTTTGCCTCTCATTTTCATCTCCCCCACTTCTAAAAAGTTTTTACGAAAATACAAAAATATTTTCCGTTTGGCTTTTTGAGTGTTTTCTTGTTCACTTGCTTGAAGCTGTTATCATGAGAGATTTTGGCATGGCAGAAACTGATGATGGTAGAACTCCTAAAATTGGAAGTTCTACCAATCTTGATGCTAAAACTTTTGTGTTGGGACATGGGAATGTTATAGGAAAAAGTGTCATCCAAGAATTCTTTAATTGCATTGGGACATTGGCTTGTGATGATGCTCCTATACTTAAAGAAACCAAAAATTATGCCGATGCTATTTCCGCACTTGCTCTTAAACTTGAAAGAAGATTTATTCGCACCCATACTACTTTGCGAAGATTGTTTTATGAGTTACCAGTTATAAAAGATCCTAGAGCTAAGAAAATAGCTACCCTTGTCCTCATGAATGAATTTGATCACATAGTGCGAGAAGCTAGTGAGGTTTTTGATTTCTATGGTATGAACCGTGAAAAACCGGTAATAGATGAGATCCTTTATAATAGTGATTACTTGTTGAGGTATTTATTCCGCAATGACCACATCTTTGATGAGAATACTAAAAAAGAAGTTCCCCCTTTGAATATAATCCAACAAGTTTTCAATAGTGTTAATAGACAATACTCTTGGATTGTAGCCGGTAATCAAGAGGGATTTATAGATGGACAACTTGCTAATGCTAAAATTTCTATGGATGATGTGTTTCATATTACCTTTGAAAAACCTTCTGATGAAAGTACATCTTTGAATAATAAGAAGAAGGATGATAATACTTAAAACTATGCATTATGCCTAGCTAGGGGCATAAAACAATAGCGCTTGTTGGGAGGCAACCCAATGAATAAAATAAAATTTTGCTTTTCACTTCTGTTCTTGTGTGTTTACACAATTATTCTACTGTTATGATTGTGTTTTTTATGTTTTAATTAGTGTTTGTGCCAAGTAATGCCTTTGGGATGATTTGGAAGATAGTATAATTGATGTTGTTTGGAAAACAGAAAGTTTTGCGTCCAGTGCTAGAATTTTAATTATGTACTGGAGCGTCAGAAAAATCTGAAATTTCTACACAGTATTGGTATATGAATTTCCCACGTTGTCTTAATTTTTCAGAATTTTTTCAGTTACAGAAGTATAGCTTTTAAATAAATCTTTACAGACTGTTCTATTTTAGATAGATTCTGTTTTTGTTGCATAGTTTGCTTATTTTGATGAATCTATGGATCGTATCGGGGGGGTATGAGTCATGGAGAAGTTGGAGTACAGTAGCATTATGCCAATATTAAATATGAATCAATTTACCACAGTACTTAAAGTTAAAGATTTATTTGTTATACTAACGGATCTCACGAAGGTTTTGTTGAGTTTTGTGTGATTGAAGTTTTCAAGTTTTGGGTGAGATCACGATAGATGAAGGAATAAGGAGTGACAAGAGCCTAAGCTTGGGGATGCCCAAGGCACCCCAAGGTAATATTGATGGAAGACTCAAGCGTCTAAGCTTGGGGATGCCCCGGAAGGCATCCCCTCTTTCTTCTACCAACTATCGGTAATTTTACTTGGAGCTATATTTTTATTCATCACATGATATGTGTTCTGCTTGGAGCGTCGTGTATTATATGAGTCTTTGCTTTGTTTGCTTTTTAGTTTGTCACAATCATCCTTGCTGGACACACCTATTTGAGAGAGCCACACGTTTATCATGATTTGTTAGAATACTCTATGTGCTTCACTTAAAACTTTTGAGCTTGGCAGTTGCTCTAGTGCTTCACTTAAATCTTTTCGAGCATGGCGGTGGCTATATTTTGAAGAAATATTTGAACTCTCATGCTTCACTTATATTATTTTGAGAGTTGATAAGATTAAATTTTGAAGAAATATTTGCACTCTCATGCTTCACTTATATCTTTTTGAGAGTTGATAATAGTAATGGTAATTTGCACAAGATATGAATTTGGTCCCAAAGTGATGAATATTCAAGAGGTATATAATAAAAACTTTCATGAAAGATCATTGGATATGATAAGTTTGATTCCTTGCAATAGTTTTGCGATATGGAGATGATAATATGTGAGTCATGTTAGTGAGTAATTGTGATTTAGTAAGAATATTGGTGTTAAGGTTTGTAATTCCCTATGCATGCACATAAGTTAATTGTTATGCAACGAAATTATATCCTACTTATGGTGCATTATTCGGTGTTAGTTATGTTCAATGCATGTTTATGACCGTTTTTGCTTTTTGGTTGGTCGCTTCTCAATCTATTTGCTAGCCTTTATTTGTACTAAGCGGGAATGGTGCTTGTGCATCCAAACTCCTTAAACCCAAGTTGTGCCAAATGAGTCCACCATACCTACCTATATGCGGTATTTCCATGCCGTTCCAAGTAAATTTGCATGTGCCAACTCTAATTTTCAAAATAATTTTCCGTTTTGTGTGCCCGTACCGCTCATGAAGCGGCAGGGGGTGGCCAATATTTTCCATGCTAGGTGTGTTATTCTCACGATGAGTGTTTATTCACTTGTCATTGCACGAGAGAGTGGCAGGTAATAGGGATGGCCAGTCCCGAAATGAAATGATTTTTTTAATATGATGATAATAATAAATTCCTTGGAAAGTGTTGGTATGGAGGGCACCCGTGGATACGGCTAGCCATGGATTGTGAAAGAATGGTGGAAAGGAAATAAACTTTATTTTCTGTTTGGGAACCGCCTATAATGTGTCTAGCATGGAAGATATTAGGAATTCTCGGACGTTTTCGTTGACAGGAAAAGCATGCCTCTCAAAATAATTTTATCTCTCTAATTTAACCCTTGAGCTCTGGCACATTTGCAAATCTCTACTTCCCTCTGCGAAGGGCCTATCTATTTACTTTTATGCAATTTTTATTTTTATTTTGAGTCTCCATCCTCTCTTACAAAGCACCAACTAGAGAGCATTATTGTCATACTTGTGCATTGTGTGTAGCTAATATTGAGTGTGTTTCATGAATGGATCAATGATTGAGCATAATGGGCTAGGGATAACTTTCTTTAGCGTTGATATTTTGAAAGACATGGTTGCTTGTTAATATGCTTGAGTATTTATCTCTTCATGTCAAACTATAGACTATTGCTTTGAATCATTCAAGTCCAAATGTCCATGCTACAAAAGAAAAGAGTATGTGATGAATATGATAGGTAGCATTCCACATCAAAAATTCTGTTTTTATCATTTACCTACTCGAGGACGAGCAGGAATTAAGCTTGGGGATGCTTGATACGTCTCCAACGTATCTATAATTTTTTATTGTTCCATGCTATTATAGTATCAATCTTGGATGTTTTATATACATTTACAAGCAATTATATATCATTTTTTGGGACTAACCTATTAACTTAGTGCCCAGTGCCAGTTGCTGTTTTTTGCCTGTTTTTGGTTTTCCAGAATATCAGTACCAAACGAAGTCCGAATGCCACGAAACTTTTTGGAGATTTTTTTCTGGACATAAGAGACACTAGAAGCTTCGGGAGAGGGCCAGAAGACAGAGGAGGTGGCCACGAGCCACCAGGGCGCGCCCTAGGGGGTGGCGTGCCCTGGTGCCTCATGGGCCCACCTCTGCTCCATTTGACCTAATTCCACCTCTATAAATTCTCTAAAATCGGGAAACCAACAGAGGAGTCCACGAAATACTTTTTCCGCCGACGCAAGTTCCTGTTCTCAAGATATCCCATCTGGAGGCCTTTTCCGGCACTCTGTCGGAGGGGGATTCGATCACGGAGGGGCTCTACATCAACCTTGCTGCCCTTCCGATGATGCGTGAGTAGTTTACCACAGACCTTCAGGTCCATAGTTAGTAGCTAGACGGCTTCTTCTCTCTTTTTGATCTTCAATACAATGTTCTCCTCGATGTTCTTGGAGTTCTATCCGATGTAATCACTTTTTGCGGTGTGTTTGTTGGGATCCGGTGAATTGTGAGTTTATGATCGGATTATCCATGAATATTATTTGAGTCTTCTCTGAACTCTTTTATGCATGATTATTATAGCTTCGTATTTCTCTCCGATCTATTGATTTGGTTTGGCCAACTAGATTGATTTGTCTTGCAATGGGAGAGGTGCTTTGTAATGGGTTCGATCTTGCGGTGCTCAATCCCAGTGACCGAAAGGGACATGACACGTATGTATCATTGCTATTAAGGGTAAAAAGATGGGGTTTATTCATGCGTGAGTTTACTTTGTCTACATCATGTCATCTTGCTTAAGGCGTTACTCCGTTCTTTATGAACTTAATACACTAGATGCATGCTGGATAGCGGTCGATGTGTGGAGTAATAGTAGTAGATGCAGAATCGTTTCGGTCTACTTGTCTCGGACGTGATGCCTATATACATGATCATTGCCTTGGATATCGTCATGATTATTTGCTTTTCTATCAATTGCCCAACAGTAATTTGTTTACCCACCGTATGCTATTTTCAAGAGAGAAGCCTCTAGTGAAAACTATGGCCCCCGGGTCTACTTTTATCTTATATTAAAAATCCTAAAATTTCCTTGCTGCAGTTTTACTTTATTTATTTTATTTTGTATTTTTGTTTGATCTATCTATCTATCACCATACAATTTAATCTTGCAATTAACCACCAAGGGATTGACAACCCCTTGTTTGCGTTGGGTGCGAGAATTTGTTGTTTTGTGTGCAGGTACTGCTAACGAGTTGTTGTGTGATTCTCCTACTGGATTGATAACCTTGGTTTCATAACTGAGGGAAATACTTATCTCTACTGTACTGCATCATCCCCTCCTCTTCGGGGAAATCCCAACGCAGCTCACAAGTAGCAGCAACTACTGGAGGTGAAGATCTCTGGCTGGCAGCTCCGGTGTGCATCGACGGTGTTGAGATCACTGCGTCTGCAAAGGCTTCGGCTGAAGTTTGCTGTGCTGGTGGAGTAGACACTGGCGGTGGAACGGATGGAGCAGCAGCTGGGGCAGAAACTGTAGTCCTCACATTTGCAGTAGGTACAGCGGCAGACCTCGGTGCCCTAGGCACTGTATGAAACTTGTCTGTGGTAGGTCTCTCGTCACCACTGTCAGACTCTCTGACTCTGTCCACATCTCTCTAAAGCTTCTCCACGGTTGTCTGAATCTCTGTGACTTTCACATCAAGATCATAAAACTTGGTTTCCACTATCCGCTCTAAGCTTGCCTGATTCTTGACAAGGTTGGCCAGACTCTGTTCAATCCTTTGGATAGCTTCTAGCAGCTAAGTCATTTGATCAGACTTGGTCTTGAGCTGAGCTGTGGATGAGCTAGGGGCTGATGCTTCCTTGGCTGCTTTAGCTGCTTCAATCTTTGCCTGTGATGTCTACTACACAACTTATTCTTGTAGACTCGTGTTGGGCCTCCAAGCGCAGAGTTTTGTAGGACACTAGCAATTTTCCCTCAAGTGGATGGCCTAAGGTTTATCAATCCGTGGGAGGCGTAGGATGAAGATGGTCTATCTCAAACAACCCTGCAACCAAATAACAAAGAGTCTCTTGTGTCCCCAACACACCCAATACAATGGTAAATTGTATAGGTGCACTAGTTCGGCGAAGAGATGGTGATACAAGTGTAGTATGGATAGTAGATATAGGTTTTTGTAGTGCGAACAATAAGAAACAACAAGGTAGCAAGTAACAAAAGTGAGCATAAATGGTATTGCAATGCTTAGAAACAAGGCCTAGCTAGGGTTCATACTTTTCCTAGTGCAATCTCTCAACAATGCTAATTAATATAATTGGATCATATAACCATCCCTCAACGTGCAATAAAGAATCACTCCCAAGTTCCTATTAGCGGAGAACATAAGATAGAAATTGTTTGTAGGGTACGAAACCACCTCAAAGTTATCCTTTCCGATCGATCTATTGAGCTATTCCTATAAGTGTCACAAAAAGCCCTAGAGTTCGTACTAAAATAACACCATATGATACACATCAACCAACTCTAATGTCACCTAGATACTCCAATGTCACCACAAGTATCCGTGAGTTGATTATACGATATGCATCAAACAACTTCATAATCATAATATTCAATCCACACAAAGAACATCAAGGAGCACCCCAAAGTTTCTATCGGAGAAAAGATAATGAAAACATGCATCAACCCCTATGCATAGATTACCCCAATGTCACCTCGGGAATCCGTGAGTTGAGTGCCAAAACATACATCAAGTGAATCAATATAATACCCCATTGTCACCATGGGTATTCATATGTAAGACATACATCAAGTGTTCTCAAATCCATAAAAGTATTCAATCCGATAATAGTGAAACCCCAAAGGTAAAAACTCAATTCATCACAACAAGATAGAGAGGGAGAAACACCATATGATCCAACTATATTAACAAAGCTCGCGGTACATCAAGATCGTACCAAATCAAGAACACGAGAGAGAGAGAGAGAGAGAGAGAGAGAGAGAGAGAGAGAGATCAAACACATAGCTACTAGTACATACCCTCAGCCCCGAGGGTGAACTACTCCCTCCTCGTCATGGAGACCGCCGGGATGATGAAGATGGCCTCCGGTGATGATTCCCCCCCTCCGGCAAGGTGCCGAAAAAGGGCTGTAGATGAGATCGTGGAGGTACAGAGGCTTGCGGTGGCATAAAAACTCATCTAGGATAACTTTCGGGGGTTTCTGAATATATATGATTTTCAGCGTTGGAATCACGCAAAGAGGTGCCACAGGGGGCCCACGAGGCACCAGGGAGCGCCTGGGGGGGTGGCGCACCCTTGTGGCTTGTGGGGGCCCTGTGGGTCTTCTGCTGCTCCCCCGAAGCTTCCTGGGTCTGTTTCCTTCCAGAAAAAATCGTCAAAAAGTTTCGCTGCATTTGGACTTCATTTGATATGGATTTTCTGGAAAACCAAAAACAAGCAGAAAACAGCAACTGGCACTGGGCACTAGGTCAATATGTTAGTCCATAAAAATCATATAAAAGCCATATAAAAGTGCACCAAAATCATACAAAACTATAATAAACATGGCATGAATACTTCATAAATTATAGATACGTTGGAGACGTATCAGCATCCCCAAGCTTAATTCCTGCTCATCCTCGAGTAGGTAAATGATAAAAGAAATAATTTATGAAGTGTGAATGCTACCATAGTGCATAAGTTTGATCAATAATAATTGCAATTACTTTTTCTAGCATCAATATATATCATAAACAGTAGCTCATCTCATAAAACTTCTCATGATCAAGTAGCAAGCTATTCACATGTTTAAAGTATAGACCATAAACTTTCTTGAAAACCAACAAACTATGTTCTCAGTCATTAAACAATTGCAATTCATCTTATTTTCAAGAAGGGTCTATGTAAGAGCTTTAATTTCGCAAATTCCACATACTCAACTATCATTTAGTCTTCCATGATTGCTGACACTCAAAGCATATTTTTAGAACAAACCGTTCCAGTCAAACACATAGGAAGATAGGGGCTTAATGTTTCGCCTCCCTACTTATTTATCTCAGGGATAATGTCAACAATAATAACTCATGATCACCTATATTCAACTGGATATATGTGCCTGGATCTTTCCCTACCACATGATGCTTGCCAACTTAGAGAATAATTGAGGTTGAAATGAGAAGAAATAATATTGACTCTTGCATAAAAGTAAATACATAAAAGTAAAAGATAGGCCCTTCGCAGAGGGAAGCAGAGGTTGTCATGCGCTTTTTATTTTTGGATGTGCAAGCCCTTAATGCAAAGGAACATCACGTTATATTGCCCCTTGTGATAGCAACCTTTATTATGCAGTCCGTCGCTTTTATTTCTTTACCATCACAAGTTCGTACAACGTCTATTTTCCCTTGCAATAAAAGATCATACATATTTTAGGAGCAATTTTTATTGCTTTTTGCACCGATGACAACTTACTTGAAGGATCTTATTCAGTCCATAGGTAGATATGGTGGACACTCATCGCAAGAAACTGGGTTTAAGGGATTTTGGATGCACAAGTAGTATCTATACTTAGTATGATTTTTTGGCTAGCAAAAGATCCTAAGCAAGCACCACATGTTAGAGGATCCATAAAAATATAACTTCTATGTGAATATAAACAAACATAACTCATTACATTGTCTTCCTTGTCCAACGTCAACTACTTGATCAAGCTTGAAAATAATTAATGGGGGCTCACAATCATAGAAGATGTCCAAGATAGTATATTTATATGTGAAATTTCTCTTCCTTCAAAATTCTTTCATGAACTGTTCAAGTGACCAATGCTATGTTTGTTAACTTTCAATAAATTTTACCACTTATACTTCTTGTATGTGAAGTCACTACTCCCCATGGGACAAGCATATGAAGCATATAAATTTCAACTTTATGATATTCAATTCATTTCAACAATTTACTCATAGGATATAAGTGAAGAACAAGAGTAAATGACAAACTACTCCAAAAAGATATAAGTGGAGACCAAATGAGTAGTTAAGTAAATAGGTAGCTATGTAAGGAATCTCTCTCATTTAAAAATTTCAGATCTTAAGTATTTTATTCAAACAGCAAAGAAAACAAAATAAAATGACATTCCAAGAATAGCACATCTCATGTGAAGAAGCAAAAACTTAGGCTCAACCAAGACTAACCGATAATTGTTGATGAAGAAAGGTGGGATGCCAACCGGGGCATCCCCAAGCTTAGATGCTTGAGACTTCTTGAAATATTAACTTGGGATGCATTGGGCATCCCCAAGCTTGAGATCTTGTGTCTCCTTAATTCCTCTCATATCACGGTTTCTCTAAATCTTAAAAACTTCATCCACACAAAACTCAACAAGAACTCGTGAGATAAGTTAGTATAAATCAACTCAAAACCTTAACATTCTCTACTGTAAAAAATCACAAAAATTATAATTAAACATTGCATACTAAATGCCTCTGCATATTTAATACTCCTATCCACAAATAGAAATATTAAACAAGTAAACATATGCAAACAATGCAACTATAACAGCAATCTGCCAAAACAGAACAGTCTGTAAAGGGGGAATAAGAATTCAAACTTCCCGAACTCCAAAAATTCTGAAACATTTCCACGTGACAGAGAACTCATGCATGCTTACTGTGTAAAAATTTCAGAATTTCATCATGTTCTGACTATTCAGGAATATTCTGGACATAACAGAAAACTTTCTGTTTTCAAACAGCAACACATGAACTTGCAAACTGAGCATGGTAAAGGCTATAATTGGTATTTTATTGAACTAAAAGATTCAAAACATGATTATTGATAACACCAAGCAAATATCAACAGAGGAAAATGACGCTCCAAGCAAAACTCATATTATGTGACGAATAAAAATATAGCTCCAAGTGAGGTTACCGATAATGTTGAAGACGAAAGAGGGGATACCTTCCGGGGCATCCCCAAGCTTAGACGCTTGGGTCTTCCTTGAATATTAACTTGGGGTGCCTTGGACATCCCCAAGCTTAGGGTCTTGCCACTCCTTATTCTCCTCATATCGATATCTCACCCAAAACTTGAAAACTTCAATCACACAAAACTTAACGGAACTTGTGAGATAGGTTAGTATGATAAAAATAAATCATCCACTTAGGTACTGTCAAGACAAGATTCATAATTGTTATCACATAATTCCTACTGTATTCTATCATTTCCACAATTTATATTACTCAATATAAGCTATGGAAACACTAAAACACTCAAACTATGCACCGAAAACAGAATCCATCAAAAACAGAACAGCATGTAGTGAGCGATTTAAAAACCATACTTATGTACCTCCAAAAATTCTGAAAAATTAGGACAACGTAAAAAATTTGTAACCCAATACTTTGGAAAAATTTAAGAATTTTATCACGCTCCAGTACAGAATAGAAATTCCAGCACTGGACGCAAAAGTTTCTGTTTTTGCACAGAATCAAATCAACAAGCATCCACACTATCCCAAAGGCTTTACTTGGCACATTATTGAAAGAAAACATATAAAACATGATTACTACAGTAGATTAATCATGTTGACACACAAAAACAGTAGGTAGAAATATTGGGTTGTCTCCCAACAAGCACTTTTCTTTAATGCCTTTTAGCTAGGCATGATGATTTGATGATGCTCACATAGGAGTAAAGAATTGAAACATAACGGGAGAATCATGAATCATATGTTACTCTCTCATAATAATTTTCAGTGGCATCATTAATGGATTCATCAATATAGCTATCACATAAAGCATTCTTTTTCATGATCCACAAGCATAGAGTTTTTATTACTCTCCACATAAGCAAATTTCTTCTCATCAAACATAGCATCCCCAAGCTTGTGGCTTTGCATATCATAAGCATAATCACTTTCATCATTAATAGTATGAATAGAACCAATAGTATAATAATTATCATCATAATTTTCTAAGTTGGTGCCAAAAAGATTCTCAAGATTATAAGAAGTATCATTATCTTCCCAATCATAATTATCACAACAAGTAATAGGTATAATAAAATCATCATCAAGAACTCCTTCGGACATTATGCCATAAGACAAAGAAGCAATATCATCATCAAGTGTATCATCTTCCACAAGTATTTTTGATTCATTCTCATGAGGCACAACAATAATAGGAGCAACATTATTTGGGAGAGATACCTTTTTACCTCTACTTTTCCTTCTTTTCTTTTTCTTTACCACATTATGTGTGGGTTTATTTAATTCTTCCGTTCTTCTTATTGAAGAGATTGGTTGGATAGGAAGCTCCTCCTCGTTACCTGTTTCATCATGAGAGAAAATAGGAGGGAAAGGGGGAATCTTTACCCTTCCATTAGTATTTCTTTTATATTCTATTTGTTTTCCCGTTTTTATATAGTTGACTATATAAGCATTCTCATTGCAATTTACCACACAAAACGTATAGATTTCCTTTAGATTAGTTTCAATGTCATCCGTTAGAATGAATACTTCAAACCAACTATTTTTATGTGTCAATTCTTCACACCCCAAAAATAGAATAAGCTCATTATAAAGTTCAAGGGTGGTCAAGTTATTGCAATATTTGGCCATGATTTGATCGTGAAAAAGTATGCATTGAAAATTAAGATGACCAACCTTATTGCAAAGTTCACAAGTAATGGGATAAAGAGAGCTTTCGTAGCAAATTTATCTATCACTTTGAGCAAAAAATTGGTTCTATCATATTTATGCTTCTTGCAAAATCTATCATCCCTATAAGGCATGTCTTCACAAACTTTATGCACTCCACAAAAATTGACATGCTTATAAGAAACATTTTTGTCATGACTAGTGCAATCATCTTTAGTATTTTGGATATTCATAGAATTCATACTAACAACATTGCAATCATGCTCATCATTCAAAGATTTTATGCCAAACATTTTATTGAATTCTTCTTCTATCAATTGAGCATAATTTTCCGCTCCATCATTTTCAAGAAAAACATTATAAAGACGAATAATATGAGGCAACCTCAATTCCATTTTTTTGTAGTTTTCTTTTTATAAAACCAAACTAGTGATAAAACAAGAAACTAAAATATTCAATTGCAAGATCTAAAGATATACCTTCAAGCACTCACCTCCCCGGCAACGGCGCCAGAAAAGAGCTTGATGTCTACTACACAACTTATTCTTGTAGACTCGTGTTGGGCCTCCAAGCGCAGAGTTTTGTAGGACAGTAGCAATTTTCCCTCAAGTGGATGACCTAAGGTTTATCAATCCGTGGGAGGCATAGGATGAAGATGGTCTCTCTCAAACAACCCTGCAACCAAATAACAAAGAGTCTCTTGTGTCCCCAACACACCCAATACAATGGTAAATTGTATAGGTGCACTAGTTCGGCGAAGAGATGGTGATACAAGTGTAGTATGGATAGTAGATATAGGTTTTTGTAGTGCGAACAATAAAAAAGAGCAAGGTAGCAAGTAACAAAAGTGAGCATAAACGGTATTGCAATGCTTAGAAACAAGGCCTAGGGTTCATACTTTCGCTAGTGCAATCTCTCAACAATGCTAATATAATTGGATCATATAACCATCCCTCAACGTGCAATAAAGAATCACTCCCAAGTTCCTATTAGCGAAGAACATAAGATAGAAATTGTTTGTAGGGTACGAAACCACCTCAAAGTTATCCTTTCCGATCGATCTATTAAGCTATTCCTATAAGTGTCACAAACAGCCCTAGAGTTAGTACTAAAATAACACCATATGATACACATCAACCAACTCTAATGTCACCTAGATACTCCAATGTCACCACAAGTATCCGTGAGTTGATTATACGATATGCATCAAACAACTTCATAATCATAATATTCAATCCACACAATGAACTCCAAGGAGCACCCCAAAGTTTCTATCGGAGAAAAGATAATGAAAACGTGTATCAACCCCTATGCATAGATTACCCCAATGTCACCTCGGGAATCCGCGAGTTGAGTGCCAAAACATACATCAAGTGAATCAATATAATACCCCATTGTCATCACGGGTATTCATATGCAGGACATACATCAAGTGTTCTCAAATCCATAAAAGTATTCAATCCGATAATAGTGAAACCTCAAAGGTAAAAACTCAATTCATCATAACAAGATAGAGAGGGAGAAACACCATATGATCCAACTATATTAACAAAGCTCGCGGTACATCAAGATCGTGGCAAATCAAGAACACGAGAGAGAGAGAGAGAGAGAGAGATCAAACACATAGCTACTAGTACATACCCTCAGCCACGAGGGTGAACTACTCCCTCCTCGTCATGGAGACCACCGGGATGATGAAGATGGCCTCCGGTGATGATTCGCCCCCTCTGGCAGGGTGCCGGAAAAGGGCTGTAGATGAGATCATGGAGGTACAGAGGCTTGCGGCGGCGTAAAAACTCATCTAGGTTAACTTTCAGGGGTTTCTGAATATATATGATTTTTCAGCGTTGGAATCACGCAAAGAGGTGCCACAGGGGGCCCATGAGGCACCAGGGCGCGCCTGGGGGGTGGTGCGCCCTGGTGGCTTGTGGGGCCCCTGTGGGTCTTTTGCTGCTCCCCCGAAGCTTCCTGGGTCTGTTTCCTTCTAGAAAAAATTGTCAAAAAGTTTCACTGCATTTGGACTTCATTTGATATGGATTTTCTGGAAAACCAAAAACAAGTAGAAAACAACAACTGGCACTAGGCACTAGGTCAATATGTTAGTCCATAAAAATCATATAAAAACCATATAAAAGTGCACCAAAATCATACAAAACTATAATAAACGTGGCACGAATACTTCATAAATTATAGATACGTTGGAGACGTATCAGCCTGTGCCTCCGCAGAAGTAGGGTGAGAAGAGTCCATCACCACTACATTATCCTCGAACTCAGGAAACAATGGAAGGTGCTCTCGGTCAAGAAGATATGTGCTCGTTCCAACCTTGGAATTGATGAGCAACTGAATGTCCGGAGCAAAACCACATGACCTCTTTTGGTCAGCTGCTGTCCTCTTTATGGTCTCTCCAATCAGACTCATAACTTTAAATTTCTGAGGAACATCAAACAGCTGCAGCATGTTGATGGAGTGGCGACGAATCATCTTGTCATCTCCAGATTTGGGCATCAATGTATACCTCAAAATAGTGTTGGTGGTGGCCAAACCAGGTAGTAAATGCTTCACTGACCCTAGCTTGTGTGTCTCAAGATCCTTCTCTGGTACAGGCTTGTACATGTTCTTCATGGAATTGTGATCTTTCTTGGGCTTGGCATAAACATCAATATCATCCTCTTCTTCCTTAGGAGCTTCAAGAAGAGCAGCCAATCAGTGATAGAAGACTGGTATCTCACACCTTCAGTCATCCACACTATCTTCCCATCTGGATAGAAATGTGATGTGGAATAGAATTGCATGATCATTTCATCACTCCATGATGTAAGTTTCCTTCCAATGAAGGTATCAATCCCAGCAAGCCTGAAACTCTCATGAACATGAGGAAATAGTCTTCATTCTCATCAATGTACTCCCATTTGAACCATCTCATGTTACTAACTATTGGTTTCTTGTCTAGCAGCACAGTCTCATAGAAATCTTGTTGCTCTCGAGTGTGAAACCTATAGTCACAAGCTGTTTTTCTCCTTTCTCCTTCATAGTAACTTTCCTCAGGGCTTGGCCCTGCACTTAGCTTTGCTGCTTGCTCTGACATGTTCTGGCTGTCACTAGCTTCAGACATCTTGCAAACAGAACTGTGAATAGTTGGGTATGGGTAGAGTAGATGAGTCATCACAAAAAGACAGCTGGTTTTTGAAAATGTGAGTTAAAATCTTAGTTTCAACTTTTCACAGAAGGGATTTCGGATCATCCGAGTTGATCATTTCAGTGATACCGAAGCACTCAACAGAAACTTGGCACACAGTTTCGGTCAGACCGATTTGTGGCTCGGTGTCTCCGATATGCTAAGGTTTCATAGAAACTTACTTTTGGTCTCACCGATTCGTATATTGGCGGCACCAAGGGGTACTAGTGCAATGGCTAAAGCCAAATCGATGACTCCGAAAATTTCAATTCGGTTGGTCCGAGATGCATTCTGCGAAAACTTAAACCTATTTTTTTTGCTCGAATCTATTCTAAGGAATTTTATATGAGGAATGAATATTTCAAACTGTGGCATGAAACATGGCGAGTTCCCTAGTGCATAGAATCAGAAATTGAAGCACAACGGGATCGGATTTTACCCTAACTTGGCACAAATCCTCTACGGCGGCAATGGAGGGAGAGATTCCCATTGACGGCGACGGAATCCAACGACGAGGGCACGCTGGACGCAAAGGCGACAGTCCGGAGACCTGGTGATGGCAGCAGTGGGGCGCGGGTTCGAAGGGTTTTGAGAAATTTCAATCGAACGGACCCGCTGGATATATATACCCACTGGCTGTCGGTGGCTCTGATTTGAAGTGAATCGGTGGCACCGAGACGTGCAACTGCTTGTAGTTAGGCGTATCGGTGGCTCCGAGACAATTCATGTCGGTTGCACCAAGATTGAAAATCTGATCAGTCTAAATGGTTTCAGTGAGACCGAAAGAGAGTGGGTTGGTCTGACCGAAAAGCATCCAAAAGGTTTTGGAGTTCAGCCCTTAACAGATCAGTGACTCCGAGTGCGCCTCACCCGGAGGGTCCGAAAAAGATTTGTTCAACTTTTTGTGATATAGCAAGAATAGAATTTGAGACAAGAAAGAATAGATAGCTAGAGAAGGTTCTTAGGCATTCTTGTACATCCACTTGGCCAGAAAAACCAAGACAATCAAAACAACAAATGGATGTCCTTGAATGAAGAAAAATATGCATTGCAACATGCGCACACAATAAGATAGCAAATGAAATATGTGTCAAACATGCACAACCAATTCTAGCATCTATCAAGCAATGGGCGATGACATAGTCGTCTATATATGAGTATATTGACTTAGGAGCCAAATGAGAACATTTGATCATAGGTCATACTCATCGTTTAAGCACAAGTGAGGTTACCACTTTTACATAAAGCATTAATGTGTTCACACCATTAGAGTTGCTTTAGCTCAAGTCTTAGAGCAAAGCTCCCCCTAGATGTGATATCCCCCCAAAGAGGGATGAACTAACCTTGGGTTTTGTCGATGATGACTTCATGTAGATGTTGGAGATGTGGATGCTCAATGTTGATGTAGACCATCAAGAGTTGGGAGCAATCCTTGGAGTTATGCACTTTCAATACCTACATGGGTTAGTCCCACACAAGGAACATACAAAGATATCCATAGACATAGAGTGAAATGCACATATGATGATGTCCATGAATACATTGAATACATTGTCCCTTGCCTTACCAACAAGAGGGTTTGTGACTCCATGAACTAGTGCAAGATGTTGAAGTTGGTTGCACAAGTTCTTGCCATAAATGAATGTGAGTGAAGTTTGTTGGCGGAGTCACCCTCAAGAACTCTCTAGTTCTTCTTCTTTGGGACCCACATCAACTTAATGGGAATCCTTGGAGTTGTTGTAGCACTTGATGAAGTAGAATTTGATGAAGTCTTGGGAACCCACTTGACCAAGGCTTGAGGTGTTTCTTCAAATGAGTCAATCTCCTCTTGAAGCTTGTCCTTGCATTTTAGCTTATGGTCTTGTGGTGGAAGATCATCTTGAGCTTGTGTTCCCTTGAAGGAAGTAGGATCATACTTCTCTTGTTGAGGAACAAACTTTGTCTTGGGGTATTGATCTTCTTCTCACTCAACTCCATTGGCATTGAACTTTCATTCAAAACCAACACCTTGGTTCTTCCGGTGCCTTCCTTGCTTGCGTACAATTTCCTCAAATTGCTTACTCCCGGCAAGGCTCTTGTAGACACCCTTTTCTATAATTCCTTTCAATAAATTGTTTTCTTGCTCAAGTGTAACTTGGCTAAGAGAATCATTAGTGGAATTAATAGAACTACTAGAAGCAACAACATTGGATTTAACATTGTTATTGTTACTACTAGAGGTAGAACCCTTTTTACCCTTGTTACTAGTTTGCTTAGATTTAACTTGTGGCATAAAGGTAGACAAGAGTAAACATTTGGCAAGATATGAAGAACTCTTCTTTCGAAGATCATCATTGATAGCTTTAAGAAACTCATGCTCTTGCTCTAAATTTAGCTTGTCGAAGCGTAGCTTCTCATGAGTTCTTAAAAGCTCTCTATGATCCTCTTGAGTTGTTTCATGAGCTAACTTAAGAGCATTTAGTTCTTTAGTTAGACGTTCAATCTCCTTCATAGCATTGTCATTCGTTTCCTCTTGACTATGATTACTAGCATTTTCATTGTAGCTCACATCACTAGTCTTATCAACAAGTAAATCATCATCACCAAGCAAATCTGTAGGGTAACGCAGTAGAAAACAAAAAAATTCTGACCTACGCACCAGCCCAGGACCACTATGGAGACTGCATACAAGGTTTGATCTTTTTTCGTTACCGACTCGTAGCGCAGCGGAAGTAGAGTCGATGACGAACGGCGGTGCAGATCCCCGCAGCTAGGATTTTACAACCTCCCAACCGTGAGGATGTATACCCTCATCTGCCCCGCGGACAGCCCTCCGGGAGGCAGTCGCACAGTCCCCCGGACGGTGTCGCGGACAGCCCTTCGGGAGGACCTCCGAAACTCGGACTGTCACTCGGACAGCCCTTCGGGAGGAACTCCAAAACTAGGACGGTCACACGGACAGCCCTTCGGGAGGCACTCTCGAACTAAGACCGAAACTACGATCTCTCTACAGAATTGCACACATACGGTGTCATCTATCCGGCAGGGCTTCGCCGTCCAGAACTAGTTCCCACCGGAACCCAGACAGCCTTTCGGCTCTACGAAACTATTTCGTGGGAGGGAGAGAAGAAAGGCAGATCATGCATGCCATGTGTGTGAGAGTTGGAGTGTGGATGGAGAGCTCCTCTCCACCTCCTTATATAGTGGTGGAAGGGGTGAGGGGGGGGGCTGAAATTTCAGCCCACAAAACAAGCACCCACCAAACAAGGAAACATGTTCCCATCAAACATGGAGAAAACATGTTCCCTTGTCCATGGTGTTCCCCCATGGGGCCCCACCTTCCTCCCAACACTCTCCACCATTTGTGGGGGCTGCCCCCCACCATGGGGGGCCCCCCAACACTTTGTCCAGCCACAAGGGGGCTGTCCCCTAAAGGGGGCGCCCCCAAAAACAGCCCAAAAACAGCCCCCACGATACGTGGGATCTTGTCCCCTCTCGCTGGGACAAGATGTTTTCTGAAACTATTTCTTCTGAAAAATTCCGGAACGTCCCAGAACATTTCCGGCACCCTCTAAAATTATCTGGACTCGCTCCGGAACATTTCCGGTATGGTGGTTTTATTTAAAACCATCTTCGTTTACCCGGTAAACAATTCCGGCAGCTCCGAAAACCTTTTTCGGTTTTTTCTCCGAAAAAATTCCAGAAATTACCAGACCAATCTGGCAACCTCCAAAACATTCCCGGTGCTTGCCGAAAGCTTTTTGGATCAATGGTTTTATCCGAAACAACTTTTCGGTTTTACCGAAACTTTTTCGGTGTTCTCTCCGGAACTTTTCCGTTGTCTCCGAAACTTTTCCAGTGACTTTCTCTCGGACTCCTTGTCTAGTATTCAGCAGATAGATGACCCTTAAGCGTGTGACCCTATAGGTTCGGTGAAGTATAGACATGACCCGGAACCCCTTCCAATCAATGATCAACATCGGAGCCGTGGACACCCATATTGACCCCTATACCCACACGAATGAATATTCGAGTGAACCTCCAGTTGCCGTGTGCTATTCCTGTTGCTTCACGATATGTTACAAATACCCGAGGTGAGACATGTTGGCATCCCCGTGGATCAACACCTTGTCCATTATGCCAGTTACCTCGTTGCCGGTATTGTTCTCTTTTCTCGTTCCCGTGTTCCGGCATCCCTGTGATCAAATCACCCTGTGTCTGGCCAGACGATGATGGATACCGTAACACCGAGAGGGCCCAGAGATATATCTCCATCGTCGGAGGAGCAAATCCCAATCTTGAGCTATCAAGTTACTTGACATACTTTTCCATGAACCCGTAGGCCGCCGTAATAGCCACCCATTTACGGATGACGTTTAACAAACCCCAAAGTTCATGAAGCAAGCATGAAGAAACTCGATACTCTCATGGTCTAAGGAATTATGCAAACATTAACTTCCTGTGTTATTAACCATTAACTTATGACGAATGTATCTCATAGCATAACATCAATTTGGGTCGATTCAACACAAGTGTTCTACCAACAATTGTGCCCTCAAAATTGCCGGCATAGTCATGCCCATGATCAGGAAAACAGGATCATCATGCAATACTTGAGCCAGTCATAGAGGCTTGACTAGGAATACATTTTACCGTTTATTATCCCACACGTGCACATGAGTTTCCCTCCAAGCCTCGTTTTATTTGTAGACTCGAGAATCATTGCAGTTATAGCATGGAACATAAACATAATTATGAACAGGGAGATAATCAATAACATTTATTATTGCCTCTAGGGCATATCTCCTACAGACTCCCACTTGCACTAGAGTCAATAATCTAGTCAATGCTAATGCACTTTACACCTATGGCATACTGGTGTAAAATATGCTTCGCATGTGGTATAGCCTGATGTCCAACGGATCTGACAACTTCAGCTCCGTGTGTAACTTTGCATATCCTCGCGTTTTCATGCTTTCACAAAATTCATATTTTGTGTGGACTTGGCTTTGCATATGTGTGAATCATTGGTCGAAACCTGATTCCTCAGACTGAGCTATGGAGCAACTATCTGCTATAGTGTCCCATAGACCAAAGCCTTCTTGGAACCATACTAAGTTCATGAATGAACTATATGATTCAACAAGTTCTTTGTCGCTTCTCAAGCGTCAACATACTTAGCCTTTGTTATAGAATTCGCCACAGTATCTTGTTTGGAACAATTTCCAACTACCGTGCCACCATATTGTGTATCACACAAAACCCTCAATTTAAATCGAAAATCGCATGGAGCATTGATGAAGACTGTATCGATGTAACCTTTTACAACGAACTCTTCATGATCTCCGTTTGCGAGAAAACATGTCATCAGTACTGCTCTAGTACTCAATGCCATCTTTCACTGTTGTCCCATGATCAGTACTTTGATCACTATGGTATCTATACTTGCAAGAACTTTGGAGTATTGGACATATCTGGTTGGTTTTACATACCATGGAATACATGATTAATCCAAACACAAGAGTGTGTGGAATCTCCATCATGTATTTTACTCATCAGTGTTTCGGGACACCGAGTCTTGCAAAAACTCTTTCCATGTGACTTTGGCAAGAATCACTCCTTGGCGTTTTAAATGCTAAAAAGTTTTAGCATCTTGTCAATATGTATTCATTGCTTAGCCCCATTTAGGTAAATCTATCTCCATAGATCATCATGCCTAATATTGAGGCCATTTTAGCCTAAGCACTTCATCGAAAAACTATTTTCAAATGAAGTCCTAATTCGTGTCAAGAAATTTATTTCCAATTAACAATGTGTCAAGTACACACGGTTTTTAGAAATATTATTATGCTCCCACTTACTTTCTTGAATCACAAGCATCTTCGATACCCATTTGATGAAGTCAAACTCTTTTGACCATTTCATCAAAAACGAAGATTCCAACTCCACTTTGCTCTCTTCTGTCCATCGCTGGAACTCTGAAGTTTGCATACTTACTAGCATCCTCTGGATCGACAAATTACTTTGGACTGTATCACATATAAGTCCTAGGTATCATTTCCATCAGATGGAAGTCCCTTTGTCATCCATGTTTCATATCTCATGATTGAAATATGTATTAATTGCTAGTTCAACCCGAACCGACTTCAAGCATCGCTACGGTGAAACAACCTCATCGCAGTCAACTCCTTGAACTTGTTATTTCAACAAGTCGAGCTTTATGGATAAAACATTTTTATCCGTTTCAGTTTTTAGTTCCATAAATATTCGTTTAGACTCTAAGTCTTCCGAAAGGTGTATCAAGGTTTTAAGCTTGAAACATTTATATGGAAACTATCTCGGATTGTATTGGCATTTAGCCAATTTCGGAGTCAGGGCCCATCAACGCTTACTTGTGTATCGTAGGTATACTGTTGTCCAACAACAATATCTCGTTTGCGCACCTGAGAGGTTTGCACGAGCCTTGCCTACGGGGTTCAGCTGCAAGTTCGACTGAAGTCCATACATTTTATTGTAGAGACTTCCGTATCAGTCGTAGTAGGAAATTCCGGAATCACTTCCAAGGTTTCTTTCCTGTGATCTGATGACGAAGATACTGGTTATCTCGTCGAGTTGCACTGTCCTCCCACTCACCTTTTGAAAGAACTATTATCTTCAAAAAGCATACCGTTCTTTGTGGCAAACCTATTTGCCTCGGTATAGTGGTGGGGAAATACCCAATGACTTGGGATAACCTACAAAGTAGCACTTGTCTGATTTGGAATAGGTTTGTAACCTTTTACACAAGCCCCATATTCCAAATGTTAAGAAAATATATAACATGGTTGGGCGTACCATACCATGACGTTATTTCAACAGACCCGATGAAGCTCTTTTCAGTGTAAAAGCCGCAGTCTCTAAAGCATCACTCTATAAAAAGGGATAATGGCAAATTTATTTATGTCATCTTTGATCTTACCATGTCATAAATGGTTTGATTACATCTTCACGGACTTTTCACTTGCAGTGGTGTTCCGGGAGGTGCAAGTTATGAAACTATTTTCACAACTCATCAGACATTCGCTAAACTTGTAACTCAAATATTCCTTTCTGCAATCGAATTGTAGAAACATAATTTTCTTGTTACAACAACTTCTACTTCATTTTTGAAAACCTTATGAATGAATTCAAAAGATCCAGACTTACGTCTCAACAAGTAAATATCCATATATCTACTTGAGTCATTTCTGAAGATAGATAAATCCACTACTTGCAACAACATTTGTTGGACTTTCACACATCATAATGTATGATCACCAATATGTTCTTTGCTCGTTCCTTATGGCCTGTGAACGGTATTTCAGTCACTTCACTTTTCATAGGAAAGTTGCAAGTGTCAGATGATTCAAAATCAAACGACTTCAAAATCCATCATAATGGAATTTTCCATGCGGGTTTCTCCAATGTGACCAAATGCAGTGCCACACTTGTGTGGTATTCTTTTAGTCTTGCGACATTTAGCGTCAGTGTTATGGATGTAACATATTACCATCAATATTCATAGCATACATCCCATCCTGTATGGAAGCATGGCCCTTCATGTTATTCATAACACCGAACATCAAAAGTTCTCTTATGAATAACCTTCTTGCAAAATACCTTATGCAAAGGGCTAGAGTGTATGAAACTCTAAATGAATTATGAAAGTAAATACAGAGGTAATGTATTAATATCAATATTCATAACATACATCTCATTCATAATGAAAGTATGGCCCTTATGTTATTCATAACATCGAACATCAAAAGTTCTCTTATGAATAACCTTCTTGCAAGATACTTTATGCAATGGGCAAGAGTGTAAAACTCTAAAATGAATTATGAAAGTAAATACATAGGGAATACACTAATGGAAGGTATAGTAACATTTACTATGTTCCCTGTGTGTATCTAAACCTCATTCCTGGCTAGTCTTTCAGGCCATAGTAGTTCTTACATCGAGTTGCAACAGAATGCAATCGAGCGGGTATCTTTGTGATTAACTCACAATACCCAAGAATTAGTGATTAACATGTTTAACCATAATTTTCAAGAACTATATCTTTGACCAGCCTTTTATACATCAAAAACTTGTATGACATTCATACATGAGCTGGATATTCCAGTCTTCTTTCCTTTTGCCTTTATACTTCTAACAGTTTAACTTTCAGTATTTCTCCTACTCTCAGAAGAAGCACCCAACTTAAGAGTGGCGTTAGCCCCGGACTTCCTAGGCGTGGAAGTCTTACTAACACCCTTCGGACACTTCCTTTCTCTTTAAGTTGTTGTTTTATTCACCTTTCATCATATGACAGGCGTTCTCCTGGATCCCTCTCTTATCAGTCTTAAGCATAGTAAACTCCTTTACTAATAGTTTGCAAACAAACATTGCTTTGGATATCTCATATCTTTTAGCCTTTGTCTATCTCTGAAAATAATTTTCAGATTCCATGAATATCACATAACTATCCAAACTTTCGAAGTTCGGGTCTCATGGAAGCAAACATATTGTATTTGACTGAAAAGGAATTCTAGCTTTTGGATCAAAGGACGAGAGTCACATGATCCATAGCATTAGCGGGAGAATACCAAAAGCATGCGATAGGACAAAGTCCTTCTCGGCACTCTTGAGGACAATCCTCACATTACGTTACCAACCGTAAAGTTTTAACCAGATATTTAACAGCTATTCAATTTTGACAGGGAAGGTGGAAACGCGAGCCATTATTCTACAACTATTATGCAAACCACACTTAGACAGTGTTCAAAATTAATTGCACTGAGAATTAAACAAGTTAATTCTATAGTGCGCTCCCACTCAAATCAATATCTCTCATAATTGATTGTGAGTGATTCAAGACCCGCATATCCATTCAACGTCATGGTTCGAGATGAACACCCATGGCGTGAACTTCAATCGGTAGGCAAACTTGCCGATCACATCTCTATGCGATTCTTGTTCATCTTTCGATGCGTGTGTTCCGAGCTCATGACTTTCATGCCTGAACGTCAAGACAACCAAGTGATCTCGCTGCGAGGTCTCAACTCACCCGCCTCACACATCCCTAATCGTTCGCACCCATGGAGATCATGCAATGCCCCGAAAAGTTAGGTGCCGTGACGGTGCTACACTTGGGAGAACACTAACTACTTGATATTTCAGTGAGAGATCACCCTAATAAAAAGCGACTACTGCGCAATCAAGAAGGGTGCATCATAAGGGATAAACATCTCAGGCAATTCATAATAGCATGATATGGTATAGCCCTTTCTGATGGAGAAGTCTTTCATTTCTTCGTCTCCGGCATTCGCGTCGGTGTTCACCTTCGCGAAGATTGCCACCACCTTGTCGATGCACAATATAATATTGCTATCTCTATAGCTAATAAAATAAGTGCATTACATAAGGTTGACACGCAGGTCATTAAAGTGCAATCATATGGCTCCAGCCATCATGCCGAATCATGACACGCAGGTCATGTTAATCAATTTACATCATATAGTCATCTCATACATAATCAAATTATTATGAACACTGCTATACCACATCACATGCACATGCAAACCATCCCGCAAAACCAAGTTAGACGCCTCTAATCGGTTCATGCGAAATTTTATTTTACGTGGCTTCTAAGGTTTCGAAACAAACCGAAGCTACCAACGTCCATCATCAAGCATGATAATCCAAGTCGCTAGATTAACATTCCAGGGTGTATGAAACACGAGATAATAAAATCTCGAGCCCCATACTAAACTTCGTCATACGCGTGACCCCCGTGCAGATCACATCTGCATTGCCCTTTCGTCTGCAAAATTTCATCTTTCTTTTTTAACTACGGTGGAATTCAATGAACTGTTAGCACTTCGTTGATCAATCAGGATCGCGAATTGCCAGAACATTGAAACTCCACCATACTGTTATCAAGATCATAAATACGCAAATTCGAGGGAAGCAACAAGAACATTGGGTAACAGACTTCATCTGCTACCCGCACAAATAATTTTCAGCAATAGATCTCATCTACTACCTAATTATATTGTGCAACACCCATACATCTCTATGTATTCTAGATCGCAACCTGCATCTACGCATAGCATGGCTCTTGATGCCACTGTAGGGTAACGCAGTAGAAAACAAAAAATTTCCGACCTACGCACGAGCCCAGGACCACTATGGAGACTACATACAAGGTTTGATCTTTTTTCGTTACCGACTCGTAGCGCAGCGGAAGTAGAGTCGATGACGAACGGCGGTGCAGATCCCCGCAGCTAGGATTTTACAACCTCCCAACCGCGAGGATGTATACCCTCATCTGCCCCGCGGACAGCGGGAGGCGGTCGCACAGTCCCCCGGACGGTGTCGCGGACAGCCCTTCGGGAGGACCTCCGAAACTCGGACTGTCACTCGGATAGCCCTTCGGGAGGACCTCCAAAACTAGGACGGTCACACGGACAGCCCTTCGGGAGGCACTCTCGAACTAAGACCGAAACTACGATCTCTCTACAGAATTGCACACATACGGTGTCATCTATCCGGTAGGGCTTCGCCGTCCAGAACTAGTTCCCACCGGAACCCAGACAGCCTTTCGGCTCTACGAAACTATTTCGTGGGAGGGAGAGAAGAAAGGCAGATCATGCATGCCATGTGTGTGAGAGTTGGAGTGTGGATGGAGAGCTCCTCTCCACCTCCTTATATAGTGGTGGAAGGGGTGAGGGGGGGGGCTGAAATTTCAGCCCACAAAACAAGCACCCACCAAACAAGGAAACATGTTCCCATCAAACATGGAGAAAACATGTTCCCTTGTCCATGGTGTTCCCCCATGGGGCCCCACCTTCCTCCCAACACTCTCCACCATTTGTGGGGGCTGCCCCCCACCATGGGGGGCCCCCCAACACTTTGTCCAGCCACAAGGGGGCTGTCCCCTAAAGGGGGCGCCCCCAAAAACAGCCCAAAAACAGCCCCCACGATCCGTGGGATCTTGTCCCCTCTCGCTGGGACAAGATGTTTTCTAAAACTATTTCTTCTGAAAAATTCCAGAAGGTCCCAGAACATTTCCGGCACCCTCTAAAATTATCTGGACTCGCTCCGGAACATTTCCGGTATGGTGGTTGAATTTAAAACCATCTTCGTTTACCCGGTAAACAATTCCGACAGCTCCGAAAACCTTTTTCGGTTTTTTCTCCGAAAAAATTCCAGAAATTACCAGACCAATCTGGCAACCTCCAAAACATTCCCGGTGCTTGCCGAAAGCTTTTTGGATCAATGGTTTTATCCGAAACAACTTTTCGGTTTTACCGAAACTTTTTCGGTGTTCTCTCCGGAACTTTTCCGTTGTCTCCGAAACTTTTCCAGTGACTTTCTCTCGGACTCCTTGTCTAGTATTCAGCAGATAGATGACCCTTAAGCGTGTGACCCTATAGGTTCGGTGAAGTATAGACATGACCCGGAACCCCTTCCAATCAATGATCAACATCGGAGCCGTGGACACCCATATTGACCCCTATACCCACACGAATGAATATTCGAGTGAACCTCCAGTTGCCGTGTGCTATTCCTGTTGCTTCGCGATATGTTACAAATACCCGAGGTGAGACATGTTGGCATCCCCGTGGATCAACACCTTGTCCACTATGCCAGTTACCTCGTTGCCGGTATTGTTCTCTTTTCTCGTTCCCGTGTTCCGGCATCCCTGTGATCAAATCACCCTGTGTCTGGCCAGACGATGATGGATACCGTAACACCGAGAGGGCCCAGAGATATCTCTCCATCGTCGGAGGAGCAAATCCCAATCTTGAGCTATCAAGTTACTTGACATACTTTTCCATGAACCCGTAGGCCGCCGTAATAGCCACCCATTTACGGATGACGTTTAACAAACCCCAAAGTTCATGAAGCAAGCATGAAGAAACTCGATACTCTCATGGTCTAAGGAATTATGCAAACATTAACTTCCTGTGTTATTAACCATTAACTTATGACGAATGTATCTCATAGCATAACATCAATTTGGGTCGATTCAACACAAGTGTTCTACCAACAATTGTGCCCTCAAAATTGCCGGCATAGTCATGCCCATGACCAGGAAAACAGGATCATCATGCAATACTTGAGCCAGTCATAGAGGCTTGACTAGGAATACATTTTACCGTTTATTATCCCACACGTGCACATGAGTTTCCCTCCAAGCCTCGTTTTATTTGTAGACTCGAGAATCATTGCAGTTATAGCATGGAACATAAACATAATTATGAACAGGGAGATAATCAATAACATTTATTATTGCCTCTAGGGCATATCTCCTACAAAATCATCATCAGCACTATTGAAGTCAAAGTATTCGGGGTGTTATACCTTGGGGCCATTTACCATGAAGCATCTTCCAATTCCTTCATTTGGTGAAACAAATAGATCATAGGAGTTGGATGACACAAGAGCAAGTCCGGCAACACCTTCATCTTGACTATAGTCGGAGTTGGAGTGATAGCTTCTCTCGGAGTGGTTGTCGGAGTCGGAGCCGGAAATCCATTCACCAACATGAGCTTGATGTCTTCTTCTTGTGTAGCTCTTAGATGACTTGTCCTTCCTTTCTGAATCCTTGCTTCTTCGAGAAGATCTTCGTTCACAACGATCATCCCTACTCCTTCTCTCCTTGTGAGGTGATTCATCTCTTCTATATCTTCCTCTTGGTGATTCGTCTCTTTTCTTGTGAGGTGCCGTACACTCATTGGAATAGTGTCCGGGTCTTCCTCAATTGTAGCAATTACGGTCACGACTTGATGATCTTTTCTCATAGTGTCTTGAGCTTGAGCTTCTTTCTTTTCCTTTGTTCTTGTAAAACTTGTTGAATCTTTTCACCATTAGGCTTATCTCTTCATTGGATACTAGCTTGTCGCTTGAAGTTGCGGGAGCATCGGTTGAGGCTTTGTAAGCACCACTTGATTTGTTGTGTAGCTCCTCTTTGTCCTTGAGTGACATCTCATGAGCAACAATCCTTCCAATGACTTCCGTGGGCTTGAGATCTTTGTAATTTGGCATCATTTGGATCAATGTGCACACGGTATCATATTTTCCATCCAAAGCTCTAAAGATCTTCTTGATGATGAATTTGTCGGTCATCTCTTCACTTCCTAAGCTGGCAATCTCAATTGTGACGAGAGCAAGCCTAGAGTATATTTCAGCGACTTCTTCACCATCCTTCATCTTGAACTTGTCAAGTTGACTTTGAAGCACATCCAACTTAGATTCCTTGACGGACTCGGTACCCTCGTGCATATCAACCAAAGTATCCCAAATTTCCTTTGCATTCTCAAGGCGGCTGATCTTGTTGAACTCCTCGGGGCACAAACCGTTGAAGAGAATGTCACAAGCTTGAGCATTGTATTGCACATCTTCAATTCTTCCGCGGTTGCTTCACGATCCGGTTCCTTACCATCCTCAAAGAATACACCTTGCAAGCCAACACGAACAATAGCCCAAACGGCGGGGTTATGACCAAGAATGTGCATTTTCATCTTATGCTTCCAACTAGCAAAGTTTGTACCATCGAAATATGGACCTCTACGGTGATAGTTACCCTCACTAGATGCCATACTCTCCTAGGTTGTGAAACCAATGCAATGGAGACCAAAGCTCTGGTACCACTTGTAGGATCGAAAGTATGTCTAGAGGGGGGGGGTGATTAGACTACTTGACCAAATAAAAACTATCCTTTTCCCAATTTTAGTTGTGGACAGATTTTAGCAAGTATACCAAGTCAAGTAACACCCTACACATGCAATTCTAAGAGTATAGCAGTGGAAAGTAAAACATTGCACATGTAAGTAAAGGAGGGGATCGGAGATTTCAAACGCAATGAAGACACGGTGGTTTTTGGCGTGGTTCCGATAGGTGGTGCTATCGTACGTCCACGTTGATGGAGACTTCAACCCAGGGAGGGTAACGGTTGCGCGAGTCCATGGAGGGCTCCACCCACAAACGGTCCATGAAGAAGCAAGCTTGCCTATTCCACCATGGCTTACATCCATGATGGACTAGCCTCACTCGGGGTAGATCTTCACGAAGTAGGCGATCTCCTTGCCCTTACAAACTCCTTGGTTCAACTCCACATGATCTTGGAGGCTCCCAAGTGACACCTAACCAATCTAGGAGACACCACTCTCCAAAAGGTAATAGACGGTGTGTTGATGATGAACTCCTTGCTCTTGTGCTTCAAGTGATAGTCTCCCCAACACTCAAACACTCCCTCACAGATTTGGCTATGGTGGAAGAAGGATTTGAGTGGAAAGCAACTTGCGGAAGGCTAGAAATCAAGGTTCAAATGGTAGGATTGGAATGACTTGATCTCAACACATGAGTAGGTGGTTCTCTCTCAGAAAATGTATGGTGGAAATGTAGGCACGTTCTGATGGCTCTCTTACTTGGTAAGAGAGTGGTGGAGGGGTATATATAGCCTCCACACGAAATCCAACCGTTACACGCTTTTGACCAAACTCGGTGGCACCGACTGGAATTCTCGGTGAGACCGACCTGTGCAAAAGATGTGAACTTTTGAAGTTTCGGTGGGACCGAATGGAAACAACTCGGAGCGACCGATGTGCAATGGTAGGGCAAACCTCGTTTCGGTGGCACCGATTGCAACATCTCGGTGAGACCGAAATAATTGCAACAAGGTAACAGAAAGTTGGTCAAGCCATCTCGGTGGCACCGATTGCAAACTCGGTTAGACCGAAATAATTGCAACAGATGACAGAGAGTTGACCAGGCCATCTCGATGGGACCGAGATCCATATCGGTGGATCCGACTTGTTAGGGTTTGGCTTGTGGCACTGTCCTTATGAACTCGGTGGGTCCGGATGAATAGGATTCGGTGGAACCGAGTCTAACTTTGGAAAATAGGACAAGTTTGGATAGAGAAAGTGGCTGAGGGTTTTGGAGCAGTATCACTAAGCACTTGAGCAATCAGATCATTATCAAAACTTCATCCCCTTTTAATAGTATTGGCTTTCCTATGGACTCAATGTGATCTTGGGTCACTAAACCAAAAATGAAGAGTCTTGAGCTTTTGCCAATGTATGTCCTTAGCATTTTGAGGGGTCCACATTCCCTAGTCCTTGCCATGCCAATCATTGAACTTCCTGAATTCTTTCACTTGAATGTTTATTAGTCCAATGAGATATATTTTGTTATGAATTACCAAAACCACCAAGGGAGCAAATGTACTTTCAATCGACTTGATCAGTAGTCGATTTGTTTATGTTGTCCATGTTTGTGTTTGATATCCATTGTTCTACAATAGAAGGCAACTACTAAAAAAGGACTGACACATCGAACAACTTTGTGTTTTATATGTAGTGTACATTGACGGGATGCAAGAACTGAGAAAAGAGCGCAAGGGTTCTTTTCCTTCAGCAATTTTCATTCCAAATTTTCTATGTATGCAACCTTGTGTTATTCGAGCATTGCACTAGTGTCAACCTTTTTGCCTACCTCCGGTTTTTAATTTGCCTATGAACTGGGACATGTTTGTGCAACCTTGTATGTTTTTCAACCCAATACTATTGTCAAAGCTTTTTGCCTACTTTCCAGGTTTTTATTTTGCCTATAAAACTGAACCTGTGTATGAAATCTTGAATTTTTTTTGCCTACTTCCAGAGTTTAATTTGCCTATAAACCGAATCTTGTGTATGCAACCTTGTGTTACTCGAGCAAAATACTAGTGTCAACTTTTTTTGCCTACCTCCAGTTCTTAATTTACCAATGAACCGGGACTAATGTGTGCAACCTTGTGTATTTTTTAGCCCAATACTGTTGTCAAACATTTTTGCCTACTTCCATATTTTAATTTGCCTATATAAACTGAACCTGTGTATGAAACCTTGAGTTTCCCTCTTACTTCCAGAGTTTAATTTTCCTACAAACCGAAACTTGTGTATGCAACCTTGTGTTATTTGAACATATCCTAGTCTCAGCTTCTGCATACCTCCAGTTTTTAATTTGTCTATGAACCAGGACCAATGTGTGCAACTTTGTGTGTTTTGAGCCCAGTACCATTGGTGTCAAACTTGTTTGCCTACTTCCAGGTTTTAATTTGCATATATAACTGAATATGTGTATTAAACCTTGTGTTTTGTTCGCCTACTTCCAGTGGTTTAATTTGCCTACGAACCGGGACATGTGTGTGCAACCTTGTCTTATTCAAGCATAATACTAGTGTCAACTTTTTTGCACACCTTCAGTTCTTAATTTGCCTACGAACCAGGACATGTGTGTGCAATCTTGTGTGTTTTATAGCCCAATACTACCGTCAAACCTTTTTGCCTACTTCCAGGTTTTAATTTGCCTATATAATGAACCTGTGTATGCAACCTTGTGTTTTTTGTGGCCCAATACTAGTGTCAAATATTTTAGCCTACTTCGAGTGTATAATTTGCCTATGAAGTTGACCCTTTGCATGCAACCTTGTATTTTTTAGTCCAATACTAGTGTCAATTTTTTGCCTACTTACATGATTTAATTTGCCTTCACGCTGACTCTTGTGTATGCATCCTTTGTGTTCTTTTTACATCCGGCTACTTCCAGTTATCAAATTTTCCCTCAAAAAGCTTGATACAGTCAAGTTTCCGTGTTATTTTTGCAGCCGCCAGCTGCAAAGCATTGATCAAGATGGGTGGCAAGGAATTGGTAAAATATATTGCAGAACAACAGGTTCAATAGGACAAGAACACGCAAATAATCACAATATCTTACTAGGGGGGAGGGTGCACACACAAGAACAACAAGCATGGTTTCTGTAATGGGGGAATATATGCCATAGTTCAGAGATAGCAGAAGTTTTTTGTAACTTTGTTTTCTTGGACAATTTGCTCGTGGGTATACTATTTTTCTGGCCCAGGTCTTCTTCCAAAAATGGGGTCCTTACTTGGGTGTGATTATGGGGAGGAATTTGCCTGATTCGTGACAATTTTTTGCAGATGATATTCTAGAGTATTGCCTGATCCACAACAGAGAGTTGCAGCCAAAATCGTTTGTGTTCTCCGTGTGTTTTTGCCATTGTGAATTTCTTGTGTTTGGCTGGGAGGAGATCCCACCCCGCCTAGGCCATGGCGTGCGACGGCGGCTGGGAGAAATAGTGAGGGGAGGGGGAGGAAGAGTTGCAGGGAATCTGTGCAGGGGCGTAGGGTTTTTGGTGGGGGATCACGCGCGGGGAGGGTCGCTGTCCCATTTCTTTTGCGTGGACGTGGCAACGCGGAGGGAGGGGTGAAACTTCCATTTTTAGTAGGGGAGGGGGACCGCATGTGGACCAGTTTCCTTAAATAGTCGGCCGCTCGATCCTACAGCATAACGAGCGAGCGCTGTGTAGCAGCGTCCTAGAAATGATTGGACCAACATATGGTAAAACCTTTTTTTTGTGTGGAACACGTATGGTAAAACTGTTCATCAGTCCTAAAGGAACGATATAGTGGGCTGGCCCACAAATGAAGCGATGTAGGCGAGCCCGTTCTTCTACTCTACTGGCGATCCGAGTACTTATATCTGACGCTTAAAGCGTATGATCGACGGGATAGCGCGTAAAGACTCCTATATGGGCCAGCCATAGTGCGGCCACGAAATTTCTATGGAACAAATATATTTAAAAAATGTATAGTAACATTGTTAAATATATAAAAAATGCTATAAATTTTTAGAAATAATAGAAATTTAACATCATGTATTTAAACTGTTCACTATGTGTTCGAAAAATGGTCATCGGGCATTTTCAAAACGTTCATCATGTATTTCAAGAATTGTTAATGCTGTAGTAAAATGTTCATAGTGTATTTTAAAAATATACTTAATGAATTTGAGAAATAATTTTCATGCCTTTTAGAGAATATTTTGGTGTATTAAAAAGTTCATCGTGTATTTGAAAAATATTCACTGTGTATTTAAAGAAAACATGTGTAAAAGACGTATGTTCATAAGTTAAAACAAAAGGAAAAGAAACCTTAGAGAAAATAAAAAATAGACAGAAACCAAAAAAACAAACCGGCAAAAACCGGAACAAAAAACATATAATCAGAACAAGAAGAAAAATACAATAGAGAAAACTGGAAAATAAGAATCAAAATAGAATGTAACAAATAGTTAGTGGGCTGGCCAATGATGTGCATCCGGTGCGCATTTACTCCATTAATTTGGGCGCCTATATTTCTCGCTTGTTGCAAGGGGAGCACCTATACTTTGCCGAAATCACTAGTTAGAGGGTATCCCTTGCAAAGTTCACTCCAACTTTCTCTTGTCGTGAGAAGTGGCGCACTGCATATGTGACACTCGTCGCAATCTTGGTGTTTTGTGCTTTTCTTGTCCATCCATTTTTTTTCTTTAAAACGTTATATATCTTGAACCGTGCGTCCAAATCATGAACCGTTTTCACCTTTGCATTTTTCGCGTCGAGATCTTCGAACTATATCCCATGTTAATATTTTCGGATGATTTTGTTTTGAAAAAAATCAGAAATGAAAAACAATAAAAAAGCTCAGAAATCAAAAATAGAAAAACAGGAAAAAATATATAGAAAACAAAAAAAGAACCTGTAAAAATGGAAACCCCCAAAAACCATGAACCAAAAATAGAGAGACCGGAAGCACATGTGTGCTTTTCATTTTTTTTTGGGAAGCACACTTGTGCTTTTCACTTTCCGACAAGCATATTTATGCTTCGTTATGCTTCACACAATAGAACAATTGTGTTTTCCACTTTTTAGAAAGCATAGCACAGTTGTGCTTCACGCCGAAGCACTGTTGTGCTTTTCCGTGAAGCACAAGTATACTTTTTTTGGGAAGCACAGTTGTGCTTTTTCACACCGTGTGCTTCACGCAAGGAAAAGGAAAAAAATGAGCGAAGACCTAGGAAAACCCAAGCAAAACCTAAAAACTCAAAAAACATGTAAAAAAATTGCCCCAACGCGGTGCGCCCAGCACGCAACACGTGGCAAAGCTGGGGCACTCCCGCGGTGCCTGCTGGGTATCCACCGCAAGGGGTGCCCGTATGTTAGTTGCTCTCATACATCATTTGTTGCGAGGTTTATGGGGCACTCGCCTACAGTGCCACCTCAAAAAGGTTTCCGCTACAGCACAACATAGGAACGGTACAACACAGTGTATACGTGTTTACCCCTTTTTTGTTTATTTCAAACAAAAAATTTAATACATTTATTCCAAAATTTATGTACTTCAAAAGATAATAATTAAAAACCACCAATCCAAAAAAATTAACATAGCGTATACATTTTGTTAGCTTAATTTTGATAAGATGTTGATAGCTTAAAACAATTGTAACATTTAAAAAATGTTCACGCGCTTAAAAAATATGCATACATTTTTTAAAACTTTATACAATATGAAAACAGTTTGTGTAATTTAAAGAATGCGTTATGTAAAAAATTAGATGTTTCAAAAATATTTCATGACATTTAACAAAAATTATACAATGTAAAAAATGTTTCTTATCATTCAAAACAACGTTTCAACTTGTATTTCAAAAAACAATTAACACATATTCTAGAAAATGTTCAAAAACATGTGTTTGAAAAAAAATATTAACCTTGTATTTAAAAATGGTAAATGTGGTTAAAAATGTTTCAAATGCATACGGAATATGTATAGTATGTAAGAGAAAAAGTTGACTTAAAAAACATATATTTTAAAGAAAGTTAATCACATAAAAAATGTTAAACCTGTATAACAAAATGTTCCTGATGTGTAAGAAAAATGTACAATGCATGTGAAAAAAGTACACATGTATTGAAAATAAAGGAAAAAAGTAAAACAAATAAAAAGAATAAATAATAAACCCAAAAAACCCGAAGAAAATCTGTAAAGAAACATGGAAAACTGAAACAAAAAATAAAACCATTAAAAACTGACATAGAAAACCATTGAAAACCAACACAGTAAAAAAGAAAAACAAGAAAACCGAAGAAACCCGATAAAGAAACCCATAAAATCCAAAAGCCCGGTAGAAAAATCGATGAAAACCAACACATAAACCCAAAGGAAAAAATTACTCCCGCAGGAACCCATATTGGGTCAGAAGAGTAACAACTCGGTGCGAAATTCCTTGAGGTGATACGGAAGATAACATCGAAGTATGCAATATATAGTCCCGACGTGTTGCAAGGGCTACGCCAGCGATGCCTGCTTCCCCGACTTAGTGGACGGGAAGCCAGCGGGATACAGCGGCGACTGGAGCTGCAGGGGGCGTGTAGCGGGCCGGCCCAGTACCTGCTAAAGAAAGCAACACGAAGAAAAAAACTGGAGAAAAATTCGTATCGTCACAATAACCACTAGACCGAGCTCACCTTGACGACCAATATCAGGAAAGAGCACTATTTGAGCATTCTTCTAGTACAACATTAACATATATAGCTAATATAAATTATATGAAAAGAAACGTAAATTTTGAAAAGAAATTCAAGAATTTTTTCTAGAACCATGAATTTTGAAAAAAAAAATGAAAGGTTCGTACAAGTTGAAAACAGTTCCTCAATTTGGCAAAACTTCATGAATTTGAAAAAAAAGATCATGAAATTTCGAAATAAGTTCACAAATTTGAAAAGAGTTCATCGAATTAGAAAAAAGTTCATCGAATATGATAAAAACGTTCGTCGAATTTGAAAAAAGTTAATCAAATTTGAAAAAAAGTTCATCAAATTTGAAAAAAGTGCATCAAAATTGAAAAACAGTTCATCAAATTTGAAAATGTTCATCGATTTTAAAAAAAGTTCATCAAAGTTGAAAAAAGTTCATCGATTTTGAAAAAAACTTCATCGATTTTGAAAAATTACATCCGAATTTGAAAAAAGTTCATAAAAAATGGAAAAAAGTCATCCATCTTGGAAAAAGTTCATGAAATATAAAAAAAAGGAAAATTTAGAAAAAATAGAAAAAAAAAATCGCAAATTTGAAGAAAGTTCATGAGATTCAAAAGAAGTTCGTGAATTTGAAAAGTACACCAATTTAAGAAAAGTTTGTGAATTTTAAAAAAAGGAAACAGAAAGAGAAAAGCACGAGAAAAAACAGAAGAAAACAGGCCAAAAGAAAACCAAAAACAGAAAAACGCTGCAGTTTTTTTATCGTTAAAGATAAAAAAGGAAACTAGGTACAAACATGTCGCTAGTCAACTTGGGGAGAATATCATACGCAAACCAACATTCAAAGAAAACTTCGTGCAAACCATGTCTAAAAGTTTCAAAAAAAAATCTGAAAAAATGTGGGATGTTGAGTGCCCTGTATATTTTCTCTTTTTTATTTCTTTTCTTAGTTATTTATATTTGGAATTTTTTAAAATTACTCTACTTCAATTTTTAAAAGCGTTCATCGCACATTAGAAAAAAGTAATATAGTTTTAAAAAACATTGTTTGGGCAGTTTATAAAAAACTGTTCCTCCCATTCGAAAAATGTTTGTCACATTTCAAAAACTTTTTACTCATTTGAAAAATATTTTTTTGAAACTTTTCTAAATGTTTATATAATACTAGTATATTTTTAGAAATGTTTCATACCAATCAAAAAATGTCCATGACTTTTAAAAAAATGATCACGAGTTTCCAAAAATATGTTTGTGACATTTTTTAAAAGTTATACAATGTAAAAAAAATGTTTGTTACATTCTAAAAGAATGTTCTAACACTTCAGAAATGTTTTGAACTCTTTGAAAAAAATGTTCATGCCATTTGTGAGAAAAATTAACGTGTGTTAAAAAAACATTCAGTGTGCGTTTGACAAAATGATCAACGTTTAATTTGAAAACAAATCAACATGTATAAAAAAACGCTTGACCTGTATACCAAAAATGTTCAACGAGTATTTTGGAAAAGTCGACAAAGTATTTTAAAAAAGTAAACAGAAATGGAGGAGAAAACAAATAGAAGGAAACCCTGAAAGAAAACAGATGAAAAACAACAATGAAAACTCACAGAAAAAGAGAAAACCAAAGAAAATCGATAAAGAAAACACACAAAAAGAAAAAGGAAATAAAGATTCGCGCGGAATGCGCCATTGTCCTTTTTTTGCATTATTACCATTCCTCATGTTAAGCCATCACTCCTTGGTCGATTGCTCTATCGCCCACCGACATAAGTCTAGGTTTTCAAAACTTAGTCATTCCTTGAATCCGTATGTGAAGAAAGGATGCGCGGATGCCTTGTTGGTATAGATGTGGAATGAAAGCGGAAGACCTCCATAGTTCACACGTTTCCTTCGCCTTGCGTTGGCGTCCCAACCCAACACTGGACGGTGGAGGAAGCAGCTAGAGAGGGCGTCGTCTCAATGGTGTGAGGAAGCATGGTTGGACGAGGGTGTTAGCACTTATTTTTGGCAGAAGACGACTCAAGGCTGATGACTCGCCCCAGAGGGTGACCCGGTGTGGCGATGACTCGGTTAGCGACGGCTCAAGGATCACTGCTAGAAAGGCGCCAATGTGAAGGAGATACAGCCGCCCAGAGAGGCAGGTTATCGGCTCAATGACTCAGTAACCCGGCTACAGAAATCAGCTCAAGGTCAAAGCCGGCTCATCATGGATCCAGCTTCACAGTACCGGCGGCTCTAACAAAGACGATGAGCCGCCGCTATCATATTGAGCCGGCGTTGTTCAAGGGCTGTTGATCATGTTATGTCTCAGTTCGCAAGATTATTAAAAGCTGGCAAGACCGGGACTCGGCAGATGACGATGACCCAGCACGAAGATGACTCGTAGTACGGCACTTAGACGTGCTCAGAGCGGTGGTACCGTGCCCATCGAGACCTGGCAAGGCGGCTAACTAGCAAAGCGGCGGATTATGAAGCAAAGTGAACTGGCATCAACACAGAAGAGCTACGGGCGACTCAGGAAGCCGAGGGCAAAGGGCGATTCAGGAAGCCGAGAGCCACGGGCGACTCAGGAAGCCGAGAGCAAAGGGCGATTCAGGAAGCCGAGAGCCACGGGCGACTCAGGAAGCCAAGAGCAAAGGGCGACTCAGAAAGCCGGCTCTATAAGCCGGCTCTATGGCTCAGGAGAAGGAAAGCTGACTGCGAGAAGCTAAGGATGGACTCAGAAGAACAAGGCCGGCCCATGCTTTCGGCGACTCACACTGTAAGCCGGCCCAACAGAGAGTCCAAGCCCAAGACGGCCCTGGCGGGTGCCTTACCTAGTTAAGGCTAGAAACCGACTCTGATTATAACTTGTAATCCGTGTAGGAGTCTCTTACTTGCACGGGAAGTCCAGCCGCCTCATATATATGTGAGAGGTGATGGCCGATTGAATCAAGCAAACAATCGACATATCAATACAACCTACTTTTTATCCCTTAACCCTTGTTCATGCTTTCGTTATTTGGCGACTTCGCGTAAGTTCATCGGATATCGACAACCGAGCCGGGGGCGAGCGAATCGACCCGGTTCAGCCAATCGTTGCCAGCTTCCTCCGACGGGGTCCCTCCCGAGGAACTGGGGCGTCTGGTCTCAAAAGCGCCGGCTTACTGTCTTGCGTATCGCGCTGTGAGCCGGCCTCCCGCGGGGCGAGTTGCGGTGCATCACCCCCGGCCCTGCGGGTACACGTTGACGTGTTCGTGTGCGAACACACTTTTTGGCGACTCCGCTGGGGAAGATTCAATCTAAAAATTGGACAGCAATGACCAATTCTAAGACCGACTCCGCTGATATCAGCACTGAGAGACATGCAGAAGTTCCTCGGCAAGGTCAATTATTTGAGGCGGTTTATTGCTAACCTGTCTGGGAAAGTCGATGCATTTACTCAGATTCTTCGGCTTAAGAACGATGGTGAATTTACTTGGGGGGCAGAACAGCAAGAGGTATTTGAAAGGTTAAAGACGTGCTTATCAACCCCTTCGGTTCTGAGGGCGCCGGCTCACGGTCAGCCATGCCGGCTCTACATTGCTGCTGAAGAGAGAGTAATAGGAGCCACCTTAACCCCAAGAAGCCGAAGGGAAAGAGTATGTCATCACATACCTAAGCCGCCGTTTGATAGACGCCGAGTCAAGATACAGCTCTGTGGAAAAATTGTGCTTATCCCTTTATTATGCCTGCACTAAGTTACGCCACTACCTCTTATCTAGTGAGTGTAAGGTGGTGGGTCAGACCGATGTTCTCAGACACATGATTCAAAGGCCGATTCTCAGCGGGCGAATCGGCAAGTGGGCATATGGGTTAATTGAGTATGACTTGGCTTATGAACCTCTCAAATCTGTGAAAGGCCAGGTCGTAGCTGATTTTATTGTTGAGCATCGGATTGACCCGGAGCAAGAAGCCGGCTTACACGTTGTGTCGGCTAAGCCATGGCGGCTCTATTTTGACGGCTCAGTTTGCAAAAATGGGCAGGGAGCCGGCGTTGCATACATCTCGCCCCACGGTACTGTATTTGAGGCCTCCTGCCGGCTTAACTACTTTTGTAATAACAATCAAGCCGAATATGAAGCACTTCTATTCGGGCTCGAGCTTTTAGTCAATACAGGGGTCTCTCATATGAAGGCATACGGTGATTCGTTACTAGTTGTTCAACAAGTGGCAAAGGTGTTTCAGTGCAATGACGAATCACTCAATACGTACCTTGACAGATGCTTAGACATTATAGCAAGTTTGGATTATTTTTCTATCTCTCACGTGTCTAGGCAGGATAATTGGCTCGCCAATGAGTTAGCGCAACAGGCATCAGGCTATCATGTCGACAGAGGCATGTTCTTCATAGTAGAAAAGCCGATGCTGATTGCTGCTGACTCAAAGAAGGCCGGCTCAGGTGAGTCGGCTGGCGAAGGAAAAGCCGGCTCAGGCGAGCCGGCTGATAAGGGAGACGCCGGCCTAGATAAGCCGGCTGATAGAGAAGAAGCCGGCTCAGATGAATCGGCTACTGAGGAAGGGGCAACCCAGATTTCTGACTAGAGAGCACCTATTGTGAGTTATCTGAAGAACCCGAGTCAGAAAACAGACAGAACCGTTCGGCGACTTGGTCTCAAGTATACACTGGATAATGGCGACTTATGCCGCCGAATGGCTGATGGTCTTCTGCTTAAGTGCTTAGACGAGGATCAAGCTAGAGTCGCCATGGGAGAGGTACATGACGGCTTATGTGGAACACATCAGTCGGCTCACAAGATGAAGTGGATGCTCCGGCGAGCCGGATTTTATTGGCCGACGATGATCAATGACTGCTTCAAGTACTACAAGGGGTGCGAAGCTTGCCAGAGGTTTGGGGATATCCAGCTAGTTCCGGCTTCCAAGCTCAATCCTATCATAAAACCGTGGCCCTTCCGGGGTTGGGCACTTGACTTTATCGGTATGATTCACCCGGCTTCATCAAAAGGGCATCGGTTTGTGTTGGTTGCCACAGATTATTTCACCAAGTGGTCTGAAGCAGTACCTCTCAGGAACATGACTCACAAGGAGGTAATTCAATTCATTACTGAGCATATTGTTCACAGATTCGGTATTCCACAGACTCTCACCACGGATCAAGGAACTTCCTTCATGGCAAAGGAGGTTAAACAGTTTGCCGAATCACTTGGGATCAAGATGCTCAGTTCATCTCCGTATTATGCTCAAGCCAATGGACAGGCTGAGTCTAGCAATAAGATCTTGATCAAATTGATTAAGAAAAAGATCAAAGACCATCCAAGGCGGTGGCATGAGGTACTGTCCGAAGCATTATGGGCTCACCGGGTCTCAAGGCACGGGGCTACCAAGGTGACTCCTTTTGAGTTGGTATATGGGCAAGAGGCCGTCTTACCAGTTGAGGTGAATCTGGCCGCCTTAAGGTTTGCTAAGCAGAACGATTTGTCGGCCGAAGACTACTACGGCTTAATGATGGATAACCTAGACGATGTGGCCGACAAACGATTAAAGGCTCTAAGGGACATTGAGAAAGAGAAGTTGCGGGTGGCAAAGACTTACAACAAGAGAGTCCGGCTCAAGGATTTTCAAGTTGGCGACTTAGTGTGGAAAGTTATACTAGCAGTCGGCTCCAGAAGCCGGAAATTTGGCAAGTGGTCAGCAAGTTGGGAAGGACCGTTGCGGGTCGCCAGAATAACACCCGGTAACTCTTATCTGGTTGAGACTTTGGAGGGCGACTTACTACCTCGAGCTATCAACGGGAAATACTTAAAGAAGTTCCACCCAAGTGTGTGGCAATCCGCCTGAGATCATGCTAATGGCCGATGAGCATAAACATCGCCCTTAGACTACATGGCCGATGAACATAAGCATCGCCCTTAGTAAAAAATCCTACATGGAATATTTTCTAGCACGCAAGCTCTGCTAGAAAACACGGGGGCATATGTTAGCACTCATTTTTGGCAGAAGGCGACTCAAGGCTGATGACTCGCCCCAGAGGGTGACCCGGTGTGGCGATGACTCGGTTAGCGACAGCTCAAGGATCACTGCTGGAAAGGCGCCAATGTGAAGGAGATACAGCCGCCCAGAGAGGCAGGTTATCGGCTCAATGACTCAGTAACCCGGCTACAGAAATCAGCTCAAGGTCAAAGCTGGCTCATCATGGATCCAGCTTCACAGTACCGGCGGCTCTGACAAAGACGATGAGCCGCCGCTATCATATTGAGCCGGCGTTGTTCAAGGGCTATTGATCATGTTATGTCTCAGTTCGCAAGATTATTAAAAGCTGGCAAGACCGGGACTCGGCAGATGACGATGACCCAGCACGAAGATGACTCGTAGTACGGCACTTAGCCGTGCCCAGAGCGGTGGTACCGTGCCCATCGAGACCTGGCAAGGCGGCTAACTAGCAAAGCGGCGGATTATGAAGCAAAGTGAACTGGCATCAACACAGAAGAGCTACGGGCGACTCGGGATGCCGAGAGCAAAGGGCGATTCAGGAAGCCAAGAGCCACGGGCGACTCAGGAAGCCGAGAGCAAAGGGCGATTCAGGAAGCCGAGAGCCACGGGCGACTCAGGAAGCCAAGAGCAAAGGGCGACTCAGAAAGCCGGCTCTATAAGCCGGCTCTATGGCTCAGGAGAAGGAAAGCTGACTGCGAGAAGCTAAGGATGGACTCAGAAGAACAAGGCCGGCCCATGCTTTCGGCGACTCACACTGTAAGCCGGCCCAACAGAGAGTCCAAGCCCAAGACGGCCCTGGCGGGTGCCTTACCTAGTTAAGGCTAGAAACCGACTCTAATTATAACTTGTAATCCGTGTAGGAGTCTCTTACTTGCACGGGAAGTCCAGCCGCCTCATATATATGTGAGAGGTGATGGCCGATTGAATCAAGCAAACAATCGACATATCAATACAACCTACTTTTTATCCCTTACCCCTTGTTCATGCTTCCGTTATTCGGCGACTTCGCGTAAGTTCATTGGATATCGACAACCGAGCCGGGGGCGAGCGAATCGACCCGGTTCAGCCAATCGTCGCCGGCTTCCTCCGACGGGGTCCCTCCCGAGGAACTGGGGCGTCTGGTCTCAAAAGCACCGGCTTACTATCTTGCGTATCGCGCTGTGAGCCGGCCTCCCGCGGGGCGAGTTGCAGTGCATCACCCCCGGCCCTGCGGGTACACGTTGACGTGTTCGTGTGCGAACAGAGGGCATGATGAGGAGACGATAGAGAAGTTAGAATGCAAAGAAAATTAATGGATTTTCTCAGTTTGTTTCCAATTTATTCTGACTATTATCTTGGAAATAATTAGTATATATGAATTTCCCTCTCTTATATAATAAAGTGTGGGACAGTATGTGTATGTGTGTTCTAGAATATCAGTATAAGTGTTGATCTTAAATACATACATGGGTGTTCTCTCATGGTATACTCATTGTGGTAATGGTACATGCATGTGTGTACAATGTCTGCTAGGATTGAGAATAAGATGCAATCATTTATCTTCTCGAAAAAATTAGCATTGATGATTTTTCTTCTGATGCCCTAAAGGAATATGATGCAATGGGTTTTTGCCTCTCGCCGGCGCCGCCGCTGGTCCGCCTCGTCTCCGGTGGCCCTAGGGCCATGGGGACGTGGTGGATCCTGGTAAGGGCTGGCGAGAGGGCTCCGTTTTAGTCGTTCCTTTGAGTTTTGTTAGGGTTTGTGTCCTGCTCAGGAAGGCGAGACGGCGGCGGCTCCCTGAAGATGGAATAAAGGTCTCCCCGCCTAGCCCCCGTTCCAGTGGTGCGTCTAGCATCGTTGGTGGGCGTGTGGAGGTGTGTCTCCGGCGGATCTATCTTTGGTGGATTTGCTCGGATCTAGTCGTTGTTCGTCTACGTTCGTGTGTTTTCGGGTTGGATCCTTTCGATCTACGTTATTCTTCATCGGCGGCGGTTGTTGTTCTGGTGCGCTGGTCCTATGGGGCCTTAGCACGACGACTTCCCGACTGTCTACTACAACAAGTTGTGCCCGACTCCGGCGGTGGAGGGGCGATGATGGCGGCGCGCCTTCGGCTCGCTTCAGTGCTTCTAGTCGTCGCTAGGTGGTCTACGGATCTGGATGTAATTTTTATTATTTCTGGTGTTCGTTGTACTGCCATGATTGAAGATGAATAGATTGGAAGTTTTTCGCAAAAAAGAAGAAGAAGCAATCAGGTTCCCCTTGTGAGCCGGCCTAAATTTCCACCAAGTATATATATATGTACATATCGTAATCTTTAGGGATATTTAGTTTAGAGCTACGCAGTTACACACATGTTTTTGCTTAGTCAAATCAAATTTAGATTTCCCAAAAAAAAGGAGATGAGTTTTATTTTGCTTCCTCGTCCTTTTGTTGGGTTGGTTCCACGAATAGGCTTTTTTCCCCTCTGGTTTGAACAACAGAGAAACCATTATGTTTCTTCTTTATCTCTGATGACGTGTGTACTATATATTTTTCTTTTCTTTTGTTATTTTTAAAACTTACTTTTATTCAAAGCATGCAAAAATGTTGCAAAGTTGCACTTATCTAAGTTCTATGATGGAGTATTTTTAAGCAGAAGCAACAACCAGGACTAAGAAAAAAAACCTTGATACTTTTCACTGTCCCATTTACAAAAAAAAACGCATCTAAAGTCTATTTTTTTGGAACTTTTCTGTATGCAGGAGCTTTGCATGGTTTAACCTCAAAAATCAGATAAATGGAAATACTCTCATGATGTGTTAATGTAGTATGTGCATACGAAATGTTGATGCAGTAAATAAATGGAATGTACCATGGTAAGCACTCAACTTAATTTATTTTATTTGATTTGACAGTAGTCATCTCTAAAAATTCTCTATCATGGTCACTATCAGCTTTCTCCTTCTCCTTTTATGTATCACATGTTGTTTAGTAGTACAAAAATACCATGATATATAAAATTTTGATTTGCATTAGGGATAATTTGTGTTATGTTCAACAATTCCTAACCAACAAACAACGAGTTTGACCATAAGATGAATAGTTTAGTTTCTGTAGTGAATTGGCGTCTCTTTTCTCTTATTTCATACATATACTCCGTGGCAGATAGTGTAGGGTACTTTTGTGATTGGATTATTAGATTTTAGTTTAATGACTCTTTCCCTAGAGAGCATTAAGCTGAGATGATATGTTTGTTGTTTCTTGCTGCAACTAAAAAACTAAAAGTAAGAATCGAGACAATAATGTAACCATTTTACATTTAAATTTACATTGTAGTTGGTCATGATTGGTTTTTGACTCCTACTCCAATCGATATTTTAAGACAAGAGACCGATGGATGTTGCTTCTAATAAATTTAATACATATTCGATGTTTTCATGGCGTCTAGGAGGATAATGTTACACCATCAACATTGACCGCCACTAATATTTTAGATTTTAACTACAAGTGCGTCGGTATAAAGCTAGGTCTATCTCTCATCTCCATTCTATACATGTAAATGCCCCTATATCCTTTGCCCGCATTTATCTCTATGAAGGTAATTATTTTGCTTGGGTTATACCTCTTTATATGATATCAGACCTATGGGTTATAAGATCTTTTTATGGTAAAATGTATCGAATTGGCCGTCATTACTTTTTAACTCCTAAATCATGATTGCATTTATATTTTAAGACGAGGGGCCTTGGTTTCAACTTCTAAATAATTTTGATGCTCATTATTTTTGAAAAGGAAGGGCAAGCCTCTTAAAAAAGGTTTGTTTAGTAATATTTACATGAGGACATTTGTACCACTATTAGTATTTGGAATTCAAACCACATGTACATAAACAGAAAGCTAAGGCTATATATCATCTCTATCCTATTCTTGTAAATGCTCATGCCACTTTTTCCTACATTTGTATCTGGCTGCAAATTAAGTTTGTTGGTGTGATATCTTTTATATGAGTTACAAATCACCTTTATATCTTAAGACCTTTTCTTCGTGTTGTTTAATTCGTCATAACCATTTTCTTATGTACACTTCGATGTGAACATATCGGCCAAGTACTCTGCTACCCTAGAACTTTTGATGTATATTTATGTCAAGATCTGCTTTGTTTTAATTCAATATTTGGGCCGGCTTCCTCGTCAACTTTGCACCACTTTGGCTATGCATCTATCAACAGTTTGGTAGAACCTTTTAGGTTATTAGTTATCACTATTCTTTCATTGTTCCTTTGCTCCCTCTTGTTTATTGCACTCATTTATATCCAGAGGTAGATCAATCTACCTTTTTCTCCTAGGTTAACTATTACCTTGTATTTCTATTCTTGAAAGGAATATGAAATTATAACTTAACCTCGGTGGAGGGGGGGGGGCGCTCGGAGGTATAACAAGCACTATTTGATTTATTTGGTAAGCTTTTGACCCATTCCCCAAGACAAAATTTGCGCGAGAGGAAGCACATCAAAGCTACCCACCTAACCATTATCATCTTTGGTCGCACAAAACTCTGACCTTGACCACGGACTAATAGTCAATCTTGCTTCCTGCGACGGCCCCTGAAAGCCTCACTGGGCCAAACTTGGCGTGTGCCATCTTGAGCCTATTTTGCCCCTCCCCCCCGGTGCCCCATCCCCCTAGGCACTCCACCCCTTAGATTCCCCAAACTAATCCTTTCTCCCATCATCTTTCACGCCTCCATCTCCACCGCCGCCGCTCGGCTAGTCGGTGCTCTTCGTCGATCCATGCCTTACCACAGGTCGCGCTCGAACCAACAATGGCCGCCATCGCTCACCGTGCAGTCCTGACTCCCAGGTCGATGGCTGCCACCACTCCATTTTCTCCGACTCTCCTCGATTCCTCCCCATCGTCCACTGTCGATGCCTCTCCTGTTGTTCACTTTTCCCACGCCAAGAGCCTAGGACGACGATCTACTCGTTCCATCCCAGCGTTCCTAGGCTAGGATGTGTGCGAAGGAGCCCGAGGTCGAGGGATCCTCTGTAACACCCCTGGGTAATGCACCACAGTAATCCCTCATGATTAAGCCAAGTCACTTTGTTTTGCAAAGCTTAATCATCTTTGATTCATATCTCATTTCAAATTCCACCACTGAAAACAATTCAAATTGCAAGTGGAATTTGAAGTTGCACAAAAATTGCTGAAAAATAGTTCACCATTTAGCAAATATTCCAAAACAAATATTTGTTCAGGAAAACAACATCACCTATTTGCTAAAATGGGCTATAGCAATTAAAACAGTGCTATTTCAACATTTTATAATGCCATTTCATTTATGAAAAATTCAAATGAATTCTAATGCCTTCCAAACTTTTTGTGGCAGTGTCAAATATTGCACTGTATTTTTGTGGCCAAGTTTCATATTTTGCAAAAGTCTTTTGGTGCAAAAAGAAAATGCAAAACAGTGGGAGAAATTAAGAACAGAAAGAAAAAGGAAAAGGCCACTGTGCACTGGGCCTTAGTGCACAGTGCCTGTCCAGCCGGCCCAGCCCACCTCCCACCGTCTCCCTCTTCTCTCTCTCTCCTGTGCGTGTCGCCGGGCCCGTGGCCGGCGCGCGCGACGCCGACGTATGGCCGACACGGCGACGCTACAGGGCCGCCGAGGGGATAAGGACGCGCCCCTCGGCCTCCTCGTCGTCCTCATCCAGTTCCCCCCCTCCTCTCTCGCCCTCTCTCGCCCGCACTCAAGTTCACCCGAGCGCTGCCGTGGCTGCGCCGCCGCGCCCGCGTAGCCACCGTCGACGCCTAGCCGCGCCGCCGTGTCCACACAACTCGCCGTCGTCCACTACATCGGCTACGCCCACGAGAACGAGCCAAGAGCTACTGCATCGTCGCCCCCGTCTTCGTCTTCTTCCACGGATCCCGGAGCTCGCCGCCGTCGATTCGCCGTCTCCACTGCGCTCCCGTTCACCCAGTGGGCCTTCGTGTGCCTGCTAGGTGAGCCGCATGCCTCCCCTGCCCTTGAGCTGCTTCGGTTTGCCCTGTAGCCGTAGCTGCCGCCATGGCCGAACTCACCGCCGCCGTTGAGCTCGCCGTCGTGGCCACAGCCGTTGTCACGCGCGTCCGAGCTCGTAGTCGAGCTCCTGGAGCTCCTAGGAGCCCAACACAGGCGCGCACGCTTCTCGCCGTTCCCCGCAGCGTCGATCCCGACCTCACCCGAACGCCACCGCCGCCTGCCATCGCAGCTCCGGCCAACTCCGGCCACCCCAGCCCGCGCCACCACCGTAGATCGACGCGGCGTCGAGTGCACGTTCGAACACGCCTAGCCGCGCTCGAAATGGCCTCCCTTAGCGCGTTTCCGACGAGGTCCAGTGGCCTCCGCCGCGTTTCAGCGTCGCCGGCGGCGAGTCACCGACCACCGCTGACGTGGCTGCCCTGGGGCCCACCCCTGGGTCACTGCCAGTGGGTCCCAGGGGCCCCGTTGACTAGGTTGACCTGGTCAACCCTGCGGACTGGGCAACCCCAGTCACTGACAGGCGGGCCCCACTCGCTAATTAAACCGTTTTAAAAATAAAGTTAATCTGATAGTTAGTTTAGTCACTGACAGTGCGCCCCACCCTCTAATTAACCCAATTAGTTAAGTTAACACTCTAATTAGCCATGTGTCATTGACATGTGGGCCCAGCCCACTGTTCCAGTGGATAAGGCTGTCCAGTCAGCCTGCTGACTGGGCAGCTGGCCCACCAGTCAGCCTCTGCTGACTGGGCAGTTGACCCAGTCAACTGGGCCCACTGGTCAGCCTCTCTGCTGATCAGCTGGGTACACTTCTGGGTACCCCTAGCAATTACTGTTCTGGATAATTCGAATTTAATAATCAAATTAATTCCAGGAATTCCAGAAAATTGCTAAAACTTTGAAAAATCCTAGAAAATAATCCGTAGCTCGGATGAAAAAGTTTTCGACATGAAAGTTGATTAGAAAAACGAGACGAATCCGAATATGCCCTCCATGTAGCTGTCACATGCCCACAACACTGCAAACATGGAACCTTCCCCTCCGGTTCATCTGTCTAACAGATGCCTAAAGCCGGGAAAATATTCCCAGATATTTTCTCGCTCCGTCAGTAACACTTAGCACTGCGTTAGATCACCCCCAGCATAGCAAATTGCCATGCCATGCATCTGTGTTGCATTTGTTTTCTTTGTATTTATTGTTTCTTCCCCCTCTTCTCCCCGGTAGACCCCGTGACCGACGCTACCCCTGAGGACTGCTACACCCCAGATGACCCCTCTTTCACCACAGAGCTTCCAGGCAAGCAAAACCCCCTTGATCATTCCAATATCACCTATTCTTTCTTCCCCATGCCTGCATTAGATTTTGCTATTGTAATTGATTGCTCCTATTCTGATGCATAGCCTGTTTTTGGTAACTGCTCTTGATACCATTCCTGCTATCCTAAATGCTTAGTATAGGTTGGTTAGTGAACCATCAGTGGCCCCTCATCCTTGTCCTTGTTGCCCCGCTTTGTTACCGGTGCCCCGATCAATGTGATCGATGGGCTGAGACCGACATAGCACCGCACACCCCCTTAGTTGTACGACTCTGCAGAGCTACTATCGAGTGCCAAGGGTGACACCTCCTACCTCACTCTTGATGATATCTCTGTAGCGTAGCTAGTCGGTTGTGGGTTACCGAGGGTGATTCCTCTTTCACCACCTCCGATGATGCCTCTGTCGTGCAACCCCTGAAGTTTGAACCCATCGAGGGTGATTACTCCAAGTTCACCTTGACGGTTACATCGAGTGGGAATCCATTGAGGGTGATTCCTCGGATTACCCCCTTGATGTTACGGACACACGGTTACCTTTAACTGTTGCCCCCCATGTACTGTTACTGCGGGACTGAAGGGACAGGCGATACCACCCCGGTAGAGGTGGAACTGAGTTCCCGACAGTCTCTTGGGAAGTCGGGTGGACCTGGAGGGTACCCGCGAAATAATTACGTGGCATGGCCTGGCATTACTGGCCCTTGCCGTAAGTCCACGAGACGGGGCGACGGGACCACAGATCGTGGATCACTGATTGTCACCGCGAGCTCCCAACACACTAATGGGTTAGGATATGTGATCTGAGTAGGTCTCTGGCCTTTTCGCACTAACCACCACGCGGGAATAGTATGGGCACTAAGCGTTGTATGTTTCAGCCAAAGCTCTTCAGACGTCAGCAACTGAGCGGCGCGCGCCCTGGTGGGCCGTGAAAGCCTACGTGTGTATACATGGGCTAGATCTGGTCCCGGCCGCCCACGCAACGCGCAGGAGTGCAAAGGGCGATGGGCCCAAGACCCCTGAGCGCTTAGGGTGTAGACCGGCGTGCTGGTCTCTCTGCTGAGCCTAGGTAGGGCTACGGCATGTCGATCAGCCGAGGCCGGGCATGACCCGAGTAGGTGTGTCCGGACAGAGTTAATCGAGCGTGTTGGGTAAGTTGGTGCACCCCTACAGGGAAGTATATCTACTCGAATAGCCGTGTCCATGGTAACAGGACGCTCGGAAAGTATCCCGATCTACTACAACTAGAAGTGGATACTTGTGGAACTTAATAATATGTTAGCTCCGGGATCGCTTTCTCGCAGGGAGTCGAGGAAGGATCTCTGGGGTTTGTTACTACTACTTACTACTTTATTATGTACTAATCTACACTCTTCTAATGCTGCAAGTTGCTAGTCTTCGATAGGCTAGGATTTCCCCTCTATTCTGGCATTTCTGCAGTCTAGTCCACAGATACAGCCCCTTCAATTGATACCGGTGCATAAGTAGAATAGTTTTGATGTAAGTCTTGCGAGTACTTTGGATGAGTACTCACGGTTGCTTTGCTACCTCTTTTTCCCCATACCCGATTGCTGCGAGCAGATGACGAAGCCCCGGATCCAGTTGCCCCCGCTGACGACTACTACTACCACGGTGGAGCCTACTACTACGTGGAGACCGATGACCAGGAGTAGATAGGGGGCTCCCAGGCAGGAGGTCCGCGCCTTCTCGATCTAGTGTCGTTGTTTTGCTCAGCCTTCTTAAGGCTGACTTGTTTAACTTTATGTCTGTACTCAGATGCTAATGCTTCCGCTGATGCTTGTATGACTCGAGCTTATGTATTCGAGCCCCCGAGGCCCCTGGCTTGTAATATAAAGCTTGTATTATTTTATTTTGTGTCTAGAGTTTTGTTGTGATATCATCCCGTGAGTCCCTGGGCTTGATCGTGCGCATTTGCGTGTATGATTAGCGCACGATTGAGTCGGGGGCGTCACAAGTTGGTATCAGAGCCGACTGCTTGTAGGAAGCCCCTTTCCAACTCCTTGGCCGAAGTTGAGTCTAGTCTTTGAAAAAAACTGTTTTACTAACATGGCTGTGTGGCTTACGGGCCCACGTTGCCAATGGATGGGTTTAGGATCTTTTATTTCTCTTCCTTACTCTGGGACTCTGATCTCTCTTCTTTTCGGGTTAATTTTTTTGCTAACTCTAACGTTAGGTTCTCATGATCACATCAACCCGGAGAGCTGGATTATCTGCAAACATTCCTTCCAATGTTATCCTATGCTTCTCACACTGTCGTTTGACATCTTGGACTCCCTTGTTTTAGATGCGTCCCGCAAGACAGCTCGTACGCCAGATTATGGTTGTTGATGCGACTGGATTCCCTGCTATTCTGGTCGACCTCTTGACCAGGCTGGGATATCACTGGTACCCCGAGTACACTGTTTACGAGGACTACCGCGAGTTCAACTAGGAGCAGTACCACGCTGTTGTTCGTATCTTTGATCGGCAGAATAACTCCACCACTGAGTTGCACACCTTTCATGGTGTTGGAGTGACTGTTGACATGGCAGTCCATGATGCTGCCTATACTGCTGTTGTAGGAGATATGCCCTAGAGGCAATAATAAATGTTATTATTTATCCCCATGTTCCTAATTATGTTTATATTCCGTGCTATAACTGCTATGGTTCTTGAGTCTACAATAACCACGAGGCTCGGAGGAAAACTCATATGCACGTGTCGAATAATAAACGGTAAAAAGTATTCCTAGTCAACCCTCTAAGACTGGCTCAAGTGTTGCATGATGATTATGTTTTCCAGATCATGGGCATGTCTATGCCGGCAATTTTGAGGGCACAATGTTAGGAGAACATTTGTGTTGAATCGACCCGAATTGATGTTATGCTATGAGATACATTCGTCACAAGTTAATGGTTAATAACACAGAGAAAGTTAATGTTTGCATAATTCCTTAGACCATGAGAGTATCGAGTTCCTTCACACTTGCTTCATGAACTTTGGGGTTTGTTAAACATCAACCGTAAATGGGTGGCTATTACGGCGGCTTACGGGTTCATGGAAAAGTATGACAAGTAACTTGATAGATCAAGATTGGGATTTGCTCCTCCGACGATGGAGAGATATTCTTTGGGCCCTCTCGGTGTTACGGTATCCATCATCGTCTGGCCAGACACATTGTGATTTGATCACAGGGATACCGGAACACGGGAACGAGAAAAGAGAACAAAACCGGTAACGAGGTAACTGGCATAGTGGACAAGTTGTTGATTCACGGGGATGCCAATAAATCTCACCTCGGGTATTTGTAACATATCGCGAAGCAACAGGAATAGCACACGGCAACTGGAGGTTCACTCGAATATTTATTCGTGTGGGTATAGGGGTCAATATGGGTGTCCACGGCTCCGATGTTGATCATTGATCGGAAAGTGTTCCGGTCAGGTCTATACTTCACCGAACCTATAGGGTCACATGCTTAAGTGTCATCTATCTGCTGAATGCTAGACAGGGAGTCTGAGAGAAAGTCACCGAACAAGTTTCGGAGACAACGGAAGAGTTCCGGAGAGAGAACACCGGAAGAGTTTCGGTAAAACTGAAAAGTTGTTTCGGGGTATACCATTAAGTCAAATTGATTTCAGCACACGCCTAGAAATTCTTGGAGGGTGCCAGAATTGTTCTAGGAACTTCTGGGATTTTTCCGGAGAAAAAACCCGGAAATGTTCCGGAGCTGCCGGAACCGCTTTGGTTGCTTTTCGCAAATGAAAATCACTAATCCGGAATTGTTTCGGAACGCGTCCAAAATTATTTTAGTGGGTACTGGAAATGTTTTAAGACCTACAGAAATATTTTCGGATTTAACGGTCGCGGAAAAATGTTTCCGTGAATAGTGAAAATCACTTTATGGTTACTTTATGGAAAGCCACCTTTTTGGGCTTTGTCCCAAAATATCTTTGGGATGACATGGATGGATGAGAGCCACCCTACCCCTTGGGTTTTCCTATAAATAGAGGTGGAGAGGCACTCTCCAAACTCACTCTTTCTCACATACACAATGCCATGCAATGATCTGTCTTCTTCTCTCCCTCCCCCCGAAATAGTTTCGTAGAGCCGAAAGGCTGTCTGGGTTCCGGTGGGAACTAGTTCTGGACGGCGAAGCCCTGCCGGATAGATGACACCGTATGTGTGCAACCCCGTAGAGAGGTCGTAGGTTCGATCTTTTTGCCCGAGGGGTTGTTTGAGAGTGCCTCCCGAAGGGCTCTCTATGACACCGTCCGAGGGACTGTCCGACCGCCTCCCGGAGGGCTGTCCATGGAGCAGACGAGGGAGAACATCCTTGCGGTTGGGAGGTTGTAAATTCTAGCTGCGGGGATCTGCACCGACGATCTACATTGACTCTACTTCCGCTGCCCTACGAGTCGGTAACGATCGGATCAAAACCATGTATGCAGTCTTCATAGTGGTCCTGGGCTGGTGCGTAGGTCGGAATTTTTTTGTTTTCTGCTGCGTTCCCCTACAACGGTTGCCCATCTCCGTGGAGAGCACAGCCGCTTGGAGGAGACTGCTTTCAGATATATCCCTTATGCCCCCGCTGGGGATGAGAGTGGATATTACACTGCTGTCTGTACCCCTTACGTGCGGCGTCGTTATGACCCGCAGGTTTTGGTACAGTACACTGAGGCTCTGGATCGCACTGCCAGAGCTCTTGCTGTTGAGTTGTACGCCACTCGTGCTCGTCTTTGCGATGCTCTGACACAGTTGCTGCCAGTAGTCAGTGCAGGGATACATCCTTAGTACATCCTTTACCCGCGTAGGACGGAGATGCCGCCAGGTCTTGAGTGGCCTGCTGTTGGAGGTTTTACTCCTCCACGTGGTCCTCTTCTTACAGTTCGGGACTAGGTTCTGCACTAGAGTGTTCACGGAGCACAGGATCCTCGTGTCGAGGGCACCCTGTGTCGTCACTTGCAGTTGCCTGGCTTCAGTGGTTTTCTTCGACGTTGATGTAGCTATCGCTATGTCCCGTTGTTGTATCCCTCCACCGCGTGCCTGCGTGCCGCCTAGTGGGTCTAGCTTTTCCTTTCCGAACTTGTACCGCTGGTTTGTAACCGACTCTATGTATGGATCTGTATGTCATGTTTGACTATTGTGTTGTATCTATTGCACTTCCTTTGTTGTGCGTGTTACTTCATGAATGATTCCATACACCTGCAATACTCGTTGCTAAACTACCCCCTGTTAATTTTTAGTAGGATGGTTAGACCAGCAGGTCGTGGCCATGGTGCCAACAATCCACCACCGCCCGACTATATGGCTGCAATGATGCAACAATTTGAACTGAACCGCTAATTCATGCAAGGGATTATGGATCAGTTTCCTCGTCCAAATGCTAACCAGCAGCCAGCCCCAATAACCCTGCAACACTTTGTGCGCCTCAACCCAGCTGTTTTCCGCAACTCAGTGCAGCCGCTTGATGTTGATGACTGGCTCCGTGACATCACATACGAGATGGAGTCCGCTGATGTTGCCCCTGCCAGCTATGTCACCTTTGCATCCTATTTCCTAAAGGGTCCCGCTGCTCAATGGTGGGACAGCCACAGACGCACCCTGCCTGTTGGAACCATCATCACCTGGCTGGAATTCCAGGCTGCCTTCCGTGCCCGCTATATTCCCCAGGGAATCATGGACCGGAAGAAACGTGAGTTCCGCAACCTCACTCAGGGCAGTAAGACTGTGGATGTTTATCAGCGGGAGTTCCTTGATTTGTCTCGCTATGCTGAGGAAGACATTGCTACTGATGCTTGCAGACAGGAGAAGTTCCGTGAAGGGCTCAACCATGATATCAAGCTTGCACTCCTTGTCTAAGACTTCGCCGACTTCGCCACCCTGGCGAACAAGGCCATTCAAGTTGAGACTGGACTGAAGGAACATAAGAACGCTCTCAAGCGCACCCATGATGCGGGCTCATCTTCGGGCTCGTCATCGCAGAAGCGCCGTACCTGGATTCCTCACAGCATGTACCATCCAGCTGCACCTCCTCCACCGCCGAGGCAGCCAAGACCTCAGGCTCCACTGCTTCGAGCTCCTGCTCCCCGTCCCAATGATGGGCTCTGCTTCAAGTGTGGCCGTCCAGGTCACCGTGCCCGAGAATGTCCTCAGAATCAAAATCAGCTTGCACTTCCCTCTGCTGGCCGTGGTAATGGCCGTGGAAGCAACCAGCCCCGCAATAACAGTGTCAGACCTTCTATTGGTCGTGGTCAAGCTTACCATGTTGATCTGAATGAAGCTCAAGGTCAGCCAGCTACTTTGAAGGGTACTCTTCTTGTTAAATTCAGTACCAACTTCTGTTCTATTTGATTCAGGAGTATCGCATTCATTTATATCCGAAGCTTTTGCATACATGCATGGCATTAAAATTTGAGGAATTGAAAACGTTCCAGTCGTCCGCGACTTCTAAGAGGTATTTCTAGAAGAACTTCCAAGAATACTCCGCTCTTTTCCCTTCTACCTCTTGAATTCTCAGGACGAGAATTTCTTTTAGAGGAGGAGAATTGTAACACCCCTGGGTAATGCACTACAGTAATCCCTCATGATTAAGCCAAGTCACTTTGTTTTGCAAAGCTTAATCATCTTTGATTCATATCTCATTTCAAATTACACCACTGAAAACAATTCGAATTGCAAGTGAAATTTGAAGTCGCACAAAAATTGCTGAAAAATAGTTCACCATTTAGCAAATATTCCAAAACAAATATTTGTTCAGGAAAATAATATCACCTATTTGCTAAAATGGGCTATGTCAATTAAAACAGTGCTATTTCAGCATTTTATAATGCCATTTCATTTATGAAAAATTCAAATGAATTCTAATGCCTTCCAAACTTTTTGTGGCAGTGTCAAATATTGCACTGTATTTTTGTGGCCAAGTTTCATATTTTGAAAAAGTCTTTTGGTGCAAAAACAAAATGCAAAACAGTGGGAGAAATAAAGAACAGAAAGAAAAAGGAAAAGGCCACTGTGCACTGGGCCTTAGTGCATACTGCCTATCCAGCCGGCCCAGCCCACCGTCTCCCTCCTCTCTCTCTCCTGTGCGTGTCACCGCGCCCGTGGCCGGCGCGCGCGATGCCGGCGTATGGCCGACACGGCGACGCTACAGGGCCGCCGAGGGGATAAGGACGCGCCCCCTCGGCCTCCTCGTCGTCCTCAGCCACTTCCCCCCTCCTCTCTCGCCCTCTCTCGCCCGCGCTCGAGCTCACCCGAGCGCTGCCGTGGCTGCGCCGCCACACCCGCGTAGCCACCGTCGACGCCTAGCCTCTCCGCTGTGTTCACGCAACTCGCCGTCGTCCGCTACGTCGGCTACGCCCGCGAGAACGAGTCGGGAGCCGCTGCATCGTCGCCCCCGTCTTCGTCTTCTTCCACGGATCCTGGAGCTCGCCGTCATCGATTTGCCATCGCCACTGCGCTCCCGTTCACCCAGAGGGCCTCCGTGTGCCTACTAGATGAGCCGCATGCCTCCCCTGCCCTTGAGCTGCTCCGGTTTGCCCCGTAGCCGTAGCTGCCGCCATGGCCGGACTCACCGCCGCCGTGGCCACAACCGCTGTCACGCGCGTCCGAGCTTGTAGCCGAGCTCCTGGAGCTCCCAGCAGCCCAACGCACGCGCGCACGCTTCTCACTGATGTCTACTACACAACTTATTCTTGTAGACTCGTGTTGGGCCTCCAAGCGCAGAGTTTTGTAGGACAGTAGCAATTTTCCCTCAAGTGGATGACCTAAGGTTTATCAATCCGTGGGAGGCGTAGGTTGAAGATGGTATCTCTCAAACAACCCTACAACCACATACAAGAAATCTCTTGTGTCCCCAACACACCCAATACAATGGTAAATTGTATAGGTGCACTAGTTCGGCAAAGAGATGGTGATAAAAGTGTAGTATGGATAGTAGATATAGGTTTTTGTAATCTGAAAATATAAAAACAGCAAGGTAGCAAGTAACAAAAGTGAGCATAAACGGTATTGCAATGCTTAAAAACAAGGCCTAGGGTTCATACTTTCGCTACTGCAATCTCTCAACAATGCTAATATAATTGGATCATATAACAATCCCTCAACGTGCGATAAAGAATCACTCCCAAGTTCCTATTAGCGGAGAACATAAGATAGAAATTGTTTGTAGGGTACGAAACAACCTCAAAGTTATTCTTTCCGGTCAATCTATTGAGCTATTCCTATAAGTGTCACAAACAACCCTAGAGTTCGTACTAAAATAACACCATATGATACACATCAACCAACTCTAATGTCACCTAGATACTCCAATGTCACCACAAGTATCCGTGAGTTGATTATATGATATGCATCAAACAACTTCATAATCATAATATTCAATCCACACAAAGAACTCCAAGGAGCACCCAAAAGTTTCTATCGGAGAAAAGATAATGAAAACATGCATCAACCCTATGCATAGATTACCCCAATGTCACCTCGGGAATCCGCGAGTTGAGTGCCAAAACATATATCAAGTGAATCAATATAATACCCCATTGTCACCACGGGTATTCATATGCAAGACATATATCAAGTGTTCTCAAATCTGAAATATTCAATCCGACAATAACGAAACCTCAAAGGGAAAAGATTCGATTCATCACAACAAGGATAGAGAGGGAAAAACACCATATGATCCAACTATATTAACAAAGCTCGTGATACATCAAGATCGTGCCATATCAAGAACACGAGAGAGATAGATCAAACACATAGCTACTAGTACATACCCTCAGCCCCGAGGGTGAACTACTCCCTCCTCGTCATGCAGACCGCCGGGATGATGAAGATGGCCTCGGGTGATGATTCCCCCCTTCGGCAGGGTGCCGGAAAAGGGCTGTAGATTAGATCGTGGAGGTACAGAGGCTTGCGGCGGCGTAAAAACTCATCTAGGTTAACTTTCGGGGGTTTCTGAATATATATGATTTTTTGGCGTTGGAATCACGCGAAGAAGGGCCACAGGGGGCCCATGAGGCACCAGGGCGCGCCTGGGGGGGTGTAGTGTCTCCTATGTTCCCGAAAAAATTGTCAAAAAGTTTCGCTGCATTTGGACTTCATTTGATATAGATTTTCTGGAAAACCAAAAACAAGCAGAAAACAGCAACTGGCACTGGGCACTAGGTCAATATGTTAGTCCATGAAAATCATATAAAAGCCATATAAAAGTGCACCAAAATCATACAAAACTATAATAAACATGGCATGAATACTTCATAAATTATAGATACGTTGGCGACGTATCAGCATCCGCAAGCTTAATTCCTGCACGTCCTCGAGTAGGTAAATGATAAAAGAAATAATTTATGAAGTGTGAATGCTAGCATAGTGCATAAGTTTGATTAATGATAATTTCAATCACTTTTCCTAGCATCATAACATCACCTTTTTCATAAAAGTCATCATGATAAAGTAGCAATTAAAAACAGAAATTTTAATGTGGAATGCTACCTATCATAATCATCATATAATCTTTTCTTTTGTTGCATGGACATTGGACTTGAATGATTCAAAGCAAGATAATTATTATAACAACAATATTTATTGTCATAAAACTTCTCATGAGCAAGTAACAATTCATCACAACAATGAAGTATAAGGCATAAACTTTCTTGGAAACTAACAAACTATTCTAGTCAAAAATGCAATTGCAATTCATCATATTTTCAAGAAGGGTCTCATGTAGGAGCTTTTTAGCAAGTCCACATACTCAACCATCATTTAGTTTTCTATGATTGCTAACACTCATGACATATATATGGAGCAAAAGTTTCAGCCAGACACATAGAAAGATAGGGGCTTGTGATTTCGCCTCCCAACTTATTCACCTCAAGGGTGATGTCAACAATAATAACTCATGATCACTCATATCCAACTGGATATATGTGCCTAGATCTTTCCCCACCACATGATGCTTGCAAAAGAGAAAAATAAAAAGGAAGTAGAGGAGAACACTATTGACTCTTGCATAAAAAGTAAATACATAAAAGTAAAGGATAGGCCCTTCGCAGAGGGAAGCAGAGGTTGTCATGCGCTTTTTGTTGTTGGATGCACAAACCCTTAATGCAAAGGAACGTCACGTTATATTGCCCCTTGTGATAGCAACCTTTATTATGCAGTCCGTCGCTTTTATTTCTTTACCATCACAAGTTCGTACAACGCTTATTTCCCTTACAATAAAAGCTCAGACATATTTAGAGGCAATTTTTATTGCTTTTTGCACCGATGACAACTTACTTGAAGGATCTTATTCAATCCATAGGTAGATATGGTGGACACTCATGGGAAGAAACTGGGTTTAAGGGTTTTGGATGCACAAGTAGTATCTCTACTTGGTGCGGATTTTTGGCTAGCAAAGATATTGGGCAAGAACCACATGTTGGAGGATCTATAACAATATAACTTCTATGTGAATATGAACAAACATAATTCATTACGTTGTCTTCCTTGTCCAACGTCAACACTTTGACATAAAATATTTAATGGGGGCTCACAATCATAAAAGATGTCCAAGATAGTATATTTGCATGTGAATCTTCTTTTCCCTTATTAACTTTTTCATGAATTGCATCATTGACTAATGCTATGCTTGTTAACCTCCAATAAATTTTACCACTTATACTTTTCTTTATGTAATGTCATTACTTTCCATAAGATTAGTATATGATCTCTTTCATTATTTTCATTGCAAGGAATCACACTTATAATATCCAATGATCTATATGAAAGTTTTTATTATATCCCTCTTGAATATTCATTATCTTGGGACTGAATTCATATCTTGTGCAAATTACCATTACTATTATTAACTCTCAAAAAGATATAAGTGAAGCATGAGAATTAATGACAAACTACTCCAAAATATATAAACGAAGATCAATGAGTAGTGAAACAATTAAGTAGCTATGTGAGGACTCTCTCTCATTTAAAAAAGTTTCAGATCTTGATATTTTATTCAATCAGCAAGCAAAACAAAGACACAACCAAATATATCACACATTATGTGAACAAGTAAAAACTTGGGTTCAATCGAGACTAACCGATAGTTGATGAAGAAAAGTGATGGGATGCCTACCGGGGCATCCCCAAGCTTGAATGCTTGATACTTCTTGAAATATTAACTTGGGGAGCCTTGGGCATCCCCAAGCTTGAACTCTTGTGTCTCGTTAATTCTTCTCATATAACAGTTTCCCTAAGTTTCAAAAACTTCATCCACACAAAACTTGACAAGAACTTATGTTAGTATAAATCCACTCAAAACCTCGACATTCTCTACTGTAGAAAATCACTAAAATTAAAAACATTGAATACTAAATGGCTCTACATATTTAATACTCCTATCATCAAATAGAATCATTAAACAAGCCAACATATGCAAACAATGCAAACATAACAGCAATCTGCCAAAACAGAACAGTCTGTAAAGGGTGAATAAGAATCCATACTTCCCTAACTCCACAAATTATGAAAAATTACCACGTGACAGAGAACTCATGCATGCTTACTGTGTAAAAATTTCAGATTTTTATCATGTTCTGATTATTCAGGAATATTCTGGACATAACAGAAAACTTTCTGTTTTCAAACAGCAACACATGAACTTGCAAACTGAGCATGGTAAAGGCTATAATTGGCATTTTAATGAACTAAAAGATACAAAACATGATTATTGATAACAACAAGCAAATATCAATAGAAGAAAATGATGCTCCAAGCAAAACTCATATTATGTGACGAATAAAAAATATAGCTCCGAGTGAGGTTACCGATAGTATTGAAGACTAAAGAGGGGATGCTTTCCGGGGCATCCCCAAGCTTAGTTGCTTGGGTCTTCCTTGAATATTACCTTGGGGTGCCTTGGGTATCCCCAAGCTTAGGGTCTTGCCGCTCCTTATTCTCCTCATATCGATGTCTCACCCAAAACTTGAAAACTTCAATCACACAAAACTTAACGGAACTTCGTGAGATAGGTTAGTATGATAAAAATAAATCATCCACTTAGGTAGTGTCAAGACAAGATTCATAATTTTTCTCATATAATGCCTACTGTATTATATCATTTCCACAATTTATATTACTCAATATAAGCTATGGAAACACTAAAACAAGCAAACTATGAATCGAAAACAGAATCTGTCAAAAACAGAACAGCGTGTAGTAAGTGATTTAAAAACCATACTTCTGTACCTCCAAAAATTCTGAAAAATTAGGACAACGTAAAAAATTTGTAACCCAATACTGTGTAAAAATGTCAGAATTTTTTCACACTCCAGTACAGAATATAAATTACAGCACTGGACACAAAAGTTTCTGTTTTTGCACAGAATCAAATCAACAAGCATCCACACTATCCCAAAGGCTTTACTTGGCACACTATTGAAAGAAAACATATAAAACATGATTACTACAGTATCTTAATCATGTGAACACACAAAAACAGTAGGTATAAGTGTTGGGTTGTCTCCCAACAAGCGCTTTTCTTTAATGCCTTTTTAGCTAGGCATGATGATTTCAATGATGCTCGCATAAAAGTAAAGAATTGAAACACAAAGAGAGCATCATGAAGCATATGACAAGCACATTTAATACTAACCCACTTCCTATGCATAGGGATTTTGTGAGCAAACAATTTATGGGAGCAAAAATCAACTAGCATAGGAAGGCAAAACAAGCATAACTTCAAAACTTTCACACATAGAGAGGAAACTTGATATTATTGCAACACCTACAAGCATATGATCCTCTCTCATAAAAAATTTCAGTAGCATCATGAATTAATTCAACAATATAGCTGTCACATAAAGCATTCTTTTCATGATCTACATGCATAAAAATTTTGTTACTCTCCACATAAGCAAATTTATTCTCAACAATAGTAGTGGGAGCAAATTCAACAAAATAACTATCATGAGATAGTTGATTGGCATAATCCAATTGAAAATTAAAATTATGATGACAAGTTTCATATTTATCATTATTTGTTATAGCATACATGTCATCACAATAATCATCATAGATAGGAGCTTTGTTGTCATAATCAATTGAAACTTCTTCCAAAATAGTGGAATCATCATTAAATAAAGTCATGGCCTCTCCAAATCCACTTTCATCAATATAATCATCATAAATAGGAGGCATGCAATCATCATAATAAATTTTCTCATCAAAACTTGGGGGAGTAAAAATATCATCTTCATAAAACATAGCATCCCCAAGCTTGTAGTTTTGCATATCATTAGCATCATGGACAATCAAAGAATTTATACTAGCAACATTGCAATCATGCTCATCATTCAAATATTTTATGCCAAACATTTTATTGAATCCTTCTTCTATCAATTGAGCACAATTTTCCGATCCGTCATTTTCAAGAAAGACATGATACAGACGAATAATATGAGGCAACCTCAATTCCATTTTTTTTGTAGTTTTCTTTTATAAGCCAAACTAGTGATAAACAAGAAACTAAAAGATTCGATTGCAAGATCTAAAGATATACCTTCAAGCACTCACATCCCCGGCAACGGCGCCAGAAAAGAGCTTGATGTCTACTACACAACTTATTCTTGTAGACTCGTGTTGGGCCTCCAAGCGCAGAGTTTTGTAGGACAGTAGCAATTTTCCCTCAAGTGGATGACCTAAGGTTTATCAATCCGTGGTAGGCGTAGGTTGAAGATGGTATCTCTCAAACAACCCTACAACCAAATACAAGAAATCTCTTGTGTCCCCAACACACCCAATACAATGGTAAATTGTATAGGTGCACTAGTTCGGCGAAGAGATGGTGATAAAAGTGTAGTATGGATAGTAGATATAGGTTTTTGTAATCTGAAAATATAAAAACAGCAAGGCAGCAAGTAACAAAGGTGAGCACAAACGGTATTGCAATGCTTAAAAACAAGGCCTAGGGTTCATACTTTCGCTAGTGCAATCTCTCAACAATGCTAATATAATTGGATCATATAACAATCCATCAACGTGCGATAAAGAATCACTCCCAAGTTCCTATTAGCGGAGAACATAAGATAGAAATTGTTTGTAGGGTACGAAACCACCTCAAAGTTATTCTTTCCGATCAATCTATTGAGCTATTCCTATAAGTGTCACAAACAGCCCTAGAGTTCGTACTAAAATAACATCATCCGATACACATCAACCAACTCTAATGTCACCTAGATACTCCAATGTCATCACAAGTATCCGTGAGTTGATTATACGATATGCATCAAACAACTTCATAATCATAATATTCAATCCAAACAAAGAACTCCAAGGAGCACCCCAAAGTTTCTATCGGAGAAAAGATAATGAAAACGTGCATCAACCCTTATGCATAGATTACCCCAATGTCACCTCGGGAATCCGCGAGTTGAGTGCCAAAACATATATCAAGTGAATCAATATAATACCCCATTGTCACCACGGGTATTCATATGCAAGACATACATCAAGTGTTCTCAAATCTGAAATATTCAATCCGACAATAACGAAACATCAAAGGGAAAAGATTCGATTCATCACAACAAAGATAGAGAGGATAGAAACACCATATGATCCAACTATATTAACAAAGCTCGCGATACATCAAGATCGTGCCAAATCAAGAACACGAGAGAGAGATAAAACACATGGCTACTGGTACAAACCCTCAGCCCCGAGGGTGAACTACTCCCTCCTCGTCATGGAGGCCGCCGGGATGATGAAGATGGCCACCGGTGATGATTTTCCCCTCCGGCAGGTGCAGGGGAACGCAGCAGAAAACAAAAAATTTCCGACCTACGCACCAGCCCAGGACCACTATGGAGACTGCATACAAGGTTTGATCTTTTCGTTACCGACTCGAAGCGCAGCGGAAGTAGAGTCGATGACGATCGGCGGTGCAGATCCCCGCAGCTAGGATTTTACAACCTCCCAACCGCGAGGATGTACTCCCTCGTCAGCTCACCGAACGGATCTCCGGGCAGCCCTTCGGGAGGCCTCGGGACAGTCCCTCGGATAGTCGCACCAGACAGATCCTCGGACAGCCCTCCGGGAGGCCTCTGGACAGTCTTTCGGATAGTCCCACCGGACGGATCCTCGGACAGCCCTCCGGGAGGCCTCTGGACAGTCTTTCGGATAGTCCCACCGGACGGATCCTCGGACAGCCCTCCGGGAGGACCCTCGAACAGCCCCTCGGGCAAAAAGATCGAACCTACGACCTCTCTACGGGGTTTCACACATACGGTGTCATCTATCCGGCAAGGCTTTGCCGTCCAGAACTTGTTCCCACCGGAACCCAGACAGCCTTTCGGCTCTACGAAACTATTTCGCGGGGAGGGGGAGAAGAAGGCCAGATCATGCATGGCTTGTGTATGTTGAGAAAGAGTGTGTCTTTAGGCAGCCCACTCCACCCCTATTTATAGGCCAAGCCCAAGGGTAGCTTCTCCAAGAAGCTAAGGGGAAAAATACCAAAAGGCCCTCAAGGTAGCTTCTCCAAGAAGACACCCGAAAAGCACTTTCACTATTCACGGAAACAGTTTTCCGAGACCGTTTAATCCGAAAATATTTCTGTGGGTCTTAGAATAATTCCAGTACCCACACAAATGGTTTTGGACGCGTTCCGATACAATTCCGGATTAGTGATTTTCACCTGCGAAAAGCAAACAAAGCGGTTCCGGCAGCTCCGGAACATTTCCGGTTTTTTTTCTCCGAAAAATCCCAGAAGTTCCCAGACCAATTCTGGCACCCTCCAAGAATTTCCAGGCGTGTGCCGAAACCATTTTGACTTAATGGTATACCCTGAAACAACTTTTCAGTTTTACCGAAACTATTCCGGTGCTCTCTCTCCAGAACTTTTCCGCTGTCTCCGAAACTTTTCCGGTAACTTTCTCTCAGACTCCCTGTCTAGTATTCAGCAGATAGATGACCCTTAAGAATGTGACCCTATAGGTTCGGTGAAGTATAGACATGACCGGAACTCTTTCCGATCAATGATCAACATCGGAGCCGTGGACACCCATATTGACCCCCTATACCCACACGAATGAATATTCGAGTGAACCTCCAGTTGCCGTGTGCTATTCCTGTTGCTTCGCGATATGTTACAAATACCCGACGTGAGAATCATCGGCATCCCCGTGGATCAACAACTTGTCCACTATGCCAGTTACCTCGTTGCCGGTTTTGTTCTCTTTTCTCGTTTCCGTGTTCCGGCATCCCCGTGATCAAATCACAATGTGTCTGGCCAGACGATGATGGATACCGTAACACCGAGAGGGCCCAGAGATATCTCTCCATCGTCGGAGGAGCAAATCCCAATCTTGAGCTATCAAGTTACTTGACATACTTTTCCATGAACCCGTAAGCCGCCGTAATAGCCACCCATTTACGGATGACGTTTAACAAACCCCAAAGTTCATGAAGCAAGCATGAAGAAACTCGATACTCTCATGGTCTAAGGAATTATGCAAACATTAACTTCTCTGTGTTATTAACCATTAACTTGTGACGAATGAATCTCATAGCATAACATCAATTCGGGTCGATTCAACACAAGTGTTCTCCTAACATTGTGCCCTCAAAGTTGCCGGCATAGTCATGCCCATGATCAGGAAAACAAAACCATCATGCAACACTTGAGCTAGTCTTAGAGGCCAGACTAGGAATACTTTTTACCGTTTATTATTCCACACGTGCATATGAGTCTTCCTCCGAGCCTCGTGGTTATTGTAGACTCGAGAACCATAGCAGGTATAGCATGGAACATAAACATAATTATGAACATGGAGATAAATAATAACATTTGTTATTGCCTCTAGGGCATATCTCCTACAGTAGGGTGCCGGAACGGGTCTCCAGATGGTATTTCGAAGGTACAGAAGCTTGCGGCGGCGTAGTCCAAAATCTAGGGTTATTTCTGGGGGTTTCTCTATTTATAGGTTTTTTCAGCGTTGGAATCACATCAAGATGGGCCACATGGGGCCCACGAGGCACCAGGGCACGCCTGGGGGGGTGGCGCGCCCTGGTGGCTCGTGGGGCCCCTGTGGGTCTTCTGGCCAGCTCCCGAAGCTTCTAGTGTCTCTTATGTTCCAGAAAAAATCATCAAAAAGTTTCGCTGCATTTGGACTTCATTTGATATAGATTTTCTGGAAAACCAAAAACAAGCAAAAAACAGCAACTGGCACTAGGCACTAGGTCAATATGTTAGTCCATGAAAATCATATAAAAGCCATATACAAGTGCACCAAAATCATACAAAACTATAATAAACATGGCATGAATACTTCACAAATTATAGATACGTTGGAGACGTATCAATCGACGCGGCATCGAGTGCACGTTCGAACGCGCCTAGCCGCGCTCGAAATGGCCGCCCGTAGCGTGTTTCCGACGAGGTCTAGTGGCCTCCGCCGCGTTTCAGCGTCGCCGGCGGCGAGTCGTCGGCCACCGCTGACGTGGCTGCCCTGGGGCCCACCCCTGGGTCACTGCCAGTGGGTCCCAGGGGCCCTGTTGACTGGGTTGACCTGGTCAACCCTGCTGACTGGGTAACCCCAGTCACTGACAGGCGGGCCCCACTCGCTAATTAAACCGTTTTAAAAATAAAGTTAATCTGATAATTAGTTTAGTCACTGAGAGTGGGGCCCCACCCTCTAATTAACCCAATTAGTTAAGTTAACACTCTAATTAGCCCTGTGCTACTGACATGTGGGCCCAGCCCACTGTTCCAATGGATAAGGATGTCCAGTCAGCCTGCTGACTGGGCAGCTGGCCCACCAGTCAGCCTCTGCTGACTGGGCAGTTGACCCAGTCAACTGGGCCCACTGATCGGCCTCTCTGCTGATCAGCTGGGTACACTTCTGGGTACCCCTAGCAATTACTGTTCTGGATAATTCGAATTTAATAATTAAATTAATTCCAGGAATTCCAGAAAATTGCTAAAACTTTGAAAAATCATAGAAAATAATCCGTAGCTCGGATGAAAAAGTTTTCTACATGAAAGTTGATCAGAAAAACGAGATGAATCCGAATATGCCCTCCACGTAGCTGTCACATGCCCACAACACTGCAAACATGGAACCTTCCCCTCCGGTTCATCTGTCTAACAGATGCCTAAAGCCGGGAAAATATCCCTAGGTATTTTCCCGCTCCGTCAGTAACACTTAGCACTGCGTTAGATCACCCCCAGCACATCATATTGCCATCCCATGCATCTGTGTTGCATTTGTTAGCTTTGTATTTATTGTTTCTTCCCCCTCTTCTCCCCGGTAGACCCCGTGACCGACGCTACCCCTGAGGACTGCTACACCCCAGACAAGCAAAACCCCCTTGATCATTCCAATATCACCTATTCTTTCTTCCCCATGCTTGCATTAGATTTTGCTATTGTAATTGATTGCTCCTATTCTAATGCATAGCCTGTTTTTGGTAACTGCTGTTGATACCATTCCTGCTATCCATACCATTCCTGCTATCCTAAATGCTTAGTATAGGTTGGTTAGTGAACCATCAGTGGCCCCTCATCCTTGTCCCCGTTGCCCCGCTTTGTTATCGGTGCCCCAATCAATGTGATCGATGGGCTGAGACCGACACAGCACCGCACACCCCCTTAGTTGTATGACTCTGCAGAGCTACTATCGAGTGCCGAGGGTGACACCTCCTACCTCACTCTTGATGATATCTCTGTAGCGTAGCTAGTCAGGTGTGGGTTACCGAGGGTGATTCCTCTTTCACCACCTCCGATGATGCCTCTGTCGTGCAACCCCTCAAGTGTGATCCCATCGAGGGTGATTCCTCCAAGTTTACCTTGACGGTTACAACGAGTGGGAATCCATCGAGGGTGATTACTAGGATTACCCCCTTGATGTTACGGACACACGGTTACCTTTAACTGTTGCCCCCCCCCTTATACTGTTACTGCGGGATTGAAGGGACATGCGGTACCACCCCGGTAGAGGTGGACCTGAGTTCCCGACAGTCTCTTGGGAAGTCGGGTTGACCTGGAGGGTACCCGCGAGATAATTACGTGGCACGACCGGGCATTCCTGGCCCTTGCCGTAAGTCCACGAGATGGGGCGACGGGACCACAGATCGTGGATCACTGATTGTCACCGCGAGCTCCCAACACACTAATGGGTTAGGATATGTGATCTGAGTAGGCCTCTGGCCTTTTCGCACTAACCACCACGCGGGAATAGTATGGGCACTCGGCGTCATATGTTTCAGCCGAAGCTCTTTAGACGTCAGCAACTGAGCGGCGCGCGCCCAGGTGGACCGCGAAAGCCTGCGTGTGTATACATGGGCTAGGTCTGGTATCGGCCGCCCACGCAACACGCAGGAGTGCAAAGGGCGATGGGCCCAAGACCCCTGAGCGCTTAGGGTGTAGATCGGCGTGCTGGCCTCTCTGCTGAGCCTAGGTAGGGCTACGGCGTGTCGATCAGCCGAGGCCGGGCATGACCCGAGTAGGTGTGTCCGGCCAGAGTTAATCGAGCGTGTTGGGTAAGTTGGTGCGCCCCTGCAGGGAAGTATATCTATTCGAATAGCCGTGTCCACGGTAATAGGACGCTCGGAAAGTATCCGATCTACTACAACTAGAAGTGGATACTTGTGGAACTTAATAATATGTTAGCTCCGGGATCGCTTTCTCGCAGGGAGTCGAGAAAGGATCTCTCGGCTTTGTTACTACTACTTACTACTTTATTATGTACTAATCTACACTCTTCTAATGCTGCAAGTTGCTAGTCTTCGATAGGCTAGGATTTCCCTTCTATTCCGGCATTTCTGCAGTCTAGTCCACAGATACAGCCCCTTCAATTGATATCGATGCATAAGTAGAATAGTTCTGATGTAAGTCTTGCGAGTACTTTGGATGAGTACTCACGGTTGCTTTGCTACCTCTTTTTCCCCATACCCGATTGCTGCGAGCAGATGACGGAGCCCCGGAGCCAGTTGCCCCCGCTGACGACTACTACTACCACGGTGGAGCCTACTACTACGTGGAGACCGACGACCAGGAGTAGATAGGAGGCTCCCAGGCAGGAGGCCTGCGCCTTTTCGATCTAGTGTCGTTGTTTTGCTTAGCCTTCTTAAGGCAGGCTTGTTTAACTTTATGTCTGTACATAGATGCTAATGCTTCCGCTGATGTTTGTATGACTCGAGCTTATGTATTCGAGCCCCCGAGGCCTCTGGTTTGTAATATAAAGCTTGTATTATTTTATTTTGTGTCTAGAGTTGTGTTGTGATATCTTCCCGTGGGTCCCTGGGCTTGATCGTGCGCATTTGCGTGTATGATTAGCGCACGATTGAGTCGGGGGCGTCACATCCTCGTTGACCCTAGTGGCTCGTTGATCTCGGCATCTAGGCGAGTTTCCCTCTCCTCCTATACGCCCCCATTTCTCCCACATCCCATGCCGCCACCCTCCTCTCATGCTCCTTCTCCCCTTTTCCCCCACCCCCAGGCGCTCATGCGAGCCCATCGGTTTGAACGCGAGCAAACAAAGATTTTCGGGGTGACGGTGGCCATGTGTGGCTAGGAGGCAGTCTCCGCCTTGTTGTTGCTTGTTGTGCATTGGATTTGGACCACCGGGGGTCCTCCCTTCCCCAAGTGAGGACCTCAAAATCCATCTCTCTTTCTTTCTTGGTGCCGCTCTTCTCTCTGAGTCCAGTGCTTGACTTTCCTTTTTTTTTTTTGGTAACATGTTGCTAATTTGTAAGGTTTGTCAAAAAAAATGTGCTTAAGTAAGTGCTCTTCATTGCCACCCTTCTCCATATGCTTCATCTAGACTAGAAACATATGGTGCTGTAAATTGTAGCTTCTTATGTATGAGTGGTACACTAGTAATTACTTTGATGAGGTAACTAATGAGGCAACAATTTTCATACCTTTTCCCCTAGCGCGTTCTTACAAAAATTTAGCTTCTTGCAATGCATATGAATATGTAATATACTACATCCGTAACTAAATATAAGATGAGTTTGCAGTTCAACTTGAACTGCAAAAATGTCTTATATTTAGTTACAAAGGTAGTATGTGTTAAGGCTAATATGGCATCAGATTCTTATTAGTTCGTACATAAAATACATTTTGATTTGCTTTCTTAGTCGTGGCACATGGTCTGTTATTTTTGATAGCCATCTTTAATGTGTACTAAATATACCCATCATTCATTTTACTCCCTTTGTTCGGGTTTATTGGGCTGTAAGCAATCTAGTGGCGTCCCTTATTCTATGTCCCCTTCCTCGATTGGCGTATAAAAAAGTTCGCTATGCCTGCTAATCAATTCAGTTTTAATTCCACCGGTTTACTAGCCAATGCATGCTGTGTTTTTCTCCATAATGGGCCACACAACCGAGATTTTTGCTGGCGGCCAGCATGCAGGAGCGCTCTTATAGGGCAGTTTCCAAGTACTCCCTCCGTCACAGTTTACACGGCGTGTTTCAATTCTCATGCATTTCCACCACCGGAGGGATTTTAGGCGTGTTTGGTTTAATGCCCAATTAATTAGGACGTGGTAACCGCAATCAAGACCACAATTTTCTCTCAATGCAGGTGTGTACGCGGGGTGGAATAACTGCATGCATGTGTGTACGCGGGGTGGAAGCACTCCATGCATGTGTGTACGCATTAATTTGTCCAGTAATTAGGCGCCGTGGTATAACCACTGATGCTATTTTTCAGTCCAATCGCTAATCACCTTGGTCCCAGAGATTGTTGAAGCACGCCGTGTAAACTGTGACGGAGGGAGTACTTGGTACTCAGGGCCTAATAAATCCGGACGGAGGGAGTATTTGTATTGGTGCAATCAATGGTTGCAATTTTTTAAAAATTGTTCACATGTTTTAAAATGTGTTCATCACATTTAAATGTAAAGAATGCACCACTTTTATAAAATGTTTCACCATTCAAAAAAAAAAATATTCGTCACATTCATTTTTTTTCCACACATTTAAAAGTATGGTCATGAGATTTTTAAAAATGGTCATAAAATGTAAAAAAAAATATTCACTTGATTTAATAAATGTTCATACCATTCAAATAAATGCTCATGCCATTAAAAAAATCACATGTTAAAAGAATAATGTTTTTTTTATCAAAATTAAGAATACCGCGACAAATAAACCAATGTCAGGTTGTATGAAAAAGGGAAAATGGAAAAACTAAGAACACGAATACACAAAAACTAGGAGAAACAACCGTTTACCATGTTAAAACGGCGGAACTAGAGAAGAAACGACACTCCGATACAAAAACGGCGGTACTGGGCCCAACCCTACAACGCAAGACGTGTGTCACGAGCTGTACATAGTTCTTCAAACGTTTTTTCCTTTTTCTTGAGTGCCATGCGTACAGTTTTCCTTTTCTTACTTTTATTTATATTCCAAAATGTTTTAAATATGGAAATGATAAATCCTGAACGTTCGGATTTTAAGCATGGCAATCCGAACGCTTTTCATGGCAACTTTAGTTCTATATGAAAAAAATTACTTTACTTCATTTTTTTCAAAGTGTTCATCATGCCTAAAAAATGTTAGTGCATTTTTAAAAAATATTTGGGAAGTTTATAAAAAAATGCTCATGCGTTTAAAAAATGTTCACGTGTTTCAAAAGTATGTTGGTGACATATTTTAGAAATCCATTGACGCACCCAACCTCTATAGCAGCTCTCCATGGGCCGTGCGTTTTCATACTTCTTCCGCCAGTTCACATGGGTTGATGTACACGGGCCACTACTCGCATTCGGACCCATATAGACTAGCGACTTAGCAGCCTTCGCCCGTTCCCCTTAGAAAAGGAAAAGAAATGGAAACAGAATTCGCTGGTTCATTTGAAGCTAGCACTACTACTAGCTGCACTCCTAGTAGATGCCTTGACGACAGGTTGGATCCGTTTCTTCCAGGAATCATGCACGCACGCACGCCGGGCAGCAACCCAGCCCAAGAATCCTGGGCTCGTAGATCCCGAGGCAACCCAAGAAAGACTCAAAAGCATGGACCGATCCATCACCTTTCTGCTAGTAGTATTTCACACGAGGACAAACCGTCCAGACCGCACGGACGGACGGTCAAACGCGGGATCTGCGGGTCCATATTGCGGCTAGCTAGCTTCACTCCCTTCCAGGCCGCACGAGCGCGAATATGCCTTGGTTTCACTGCCGCCCAGGTCAAAACGCCTACACGAAAATCTATGCCTCAGACAATTCGCTAGTTTTGCCTTTCCATTCATTGGAGTAGTGTTTCTGCAGTCCAGGGAAGCCACCGACGGTAGCAGATCATCACCTTGATTATTAAAACTTAAAGAAACAGCTAAGGATATATCTGCATGTTGTATATCTATACCCCTAATAATAATAAAGGGGCTATTGCTTCTTACCACCGTAATTTCGTCCGTCCGTCGTCCGTCCACTTCGCCCATATTATTTTCTATATCCGAGGTGGTACTATTCATGTGATTTTGGTACGTCGCTGTTGCAAGTTTCGTTAAAAATTCCGCCTGTACGTAATTGTTGGCCTGGGGGGCGTCGGCCACCTCTTGTGGGCCGAAAAAATGTTGGGCCTGGGTGCATTGGCCACCTCTTGTGGGCCGAAAAAATTGTGCTTCTCTGGAGGATCGAACTCACAGCCTCCCTCGCGTTAGATAACATTTAAGTCAACTCGATTAGCTGATGATGATGTCAAAAGATTGGGTCCGTTTCATAAATAATAATCCCACCTCGCTCTTTTACATAAAATTTAGCCAATTTATAAAGTCCGGCATTTTTCTGAGAATCAACAGCCACCTCAAAATCAATAAATAGCTCGTAAGGGAATAAAGGAATTAACTCAGCTGGCTGTACGTGCATATAGAAAAGGCACATGCACACGATGCATGGATTGTGGCGGAGAACAACACATGCACACGATGCATGGATTGTGGCGGAGTAAGAACAACACATGCACACGATGCATGGATTGCGGCCGAGTAAGAACAAACATCAGACCATGCGCCTCCCATACCCGAGGACTACTGGTTAGCTCTAATTAGAGTAAGAACAAGCATCAGACCATGCGTTATCCCATACCCGAGGAAGAAGCTGATGCGTTGAAGCCGGACGGGTGCAATCATGATTGGCTTTCGTGGTGGCGCTAGGAAAAGAGATCTCCTAGAAAAAAAATGTGCCGAACAAAAAGCTTGAACAGTCCTCCAAGACTGGCGCTAGGAAAAGAGATCTCCTAGAAAAAAATGTGCCGAACAAAAAGCTTGAACCCAAGACAGATTGATACTAAGAAGATCATTGCCTCCTCACTAAATGACACCCCCGCTCATAAAAAGTTTTTATGCTTCTGAAATTTAATTATTGAATATGTTAGTGGTTTGATTTCAAGACATAATTTTATTATCTCGTTGCAACGCACGAGCCCTTTTGCTAGTCAACAGTAAAGTCGCGTATAAAATACCAGAGTGCACCAAAGTCAGGCAGAAAACCCCGCGTGCAAATAACATATGCAGTGGAGGTTCTGAAAAATCCAATCAATCTAAATCTAGCTACCAAGGTGATGTTTCTGTATCGGTAGCCAACTTATTTCAATGGCCTGTGCAATACTCGTTCAAGATTAGTGTAGCCGAGAATCGTGGACATTTTATTTTTTTTGCGGGGAAGTAGATCGTAGACTTTTTTTTTTTGAGAAACAAGTAGATCGTAGACTAATGCTGTATATTTTGCAAGTTGATCGTAGACTAACACTAGTAGAAAACAGGGCTTTGGTTCTGGCCAGATCAAAGCAATAGTCCCGGTCATGTTACGAACCGGGACTAATGTGAGCATCAGTCCCGGTTCGAGCGGCTAGGACGCCGGCCGGGCCTCGGCAGGCATCAGTCCCGGTTCGACTGGGACCCACCAACCGGGACTAAAGGTTAGTCTTCAGTCCCGGTTCTAAACACCAACCGGGGCTAAAAAGATGCCTATATATATCCTCGCCCCTGCCCGCCCTCTCCTCTGTTTTTTGGCCGTAGAAGGTGGGAGGTGTGTGCGCTACTCTGTTCTCACTTCTTATGCACATGAGGTGTTCGATGAAATGCCCGAGCCACACTTAAGCTTTCTCCTCTGTTCTTCCTTCAAGCTCGACCTCCAAGCTCCATTTTCCCCAAGATTTGTCTAGATTTGGCGGTGCACCAACTATCCAAGTGTTCTAAAAGGTTAACAACTTCATCCTTTCATCTCTCACTGCTAGTTTAGCTCATTTCATATGCTCTAGAAGTAGAGTGGTTTGTGGGTTTTAGTGGAGGAGTGTATGTGGGAGTTTATTTGATTTAGATGCACAATTTGAGCTCAAATTAACTTCTTAGTTTGCACATGTGTAGGGTGCTGTCCCGTCCCCGTCCCCGTCCTCACCGCCGTCGATCGCCCGCGCCGATCTCGTCGCCGGCACCACCGTGGTGAGCCTCTTGTTCTTATCTTTTTTTTAAAGAACAAATTCTTACTTGTATGATTTAGATAGCTACTTGTATAATTTTCTTACTTGTATTATTGTTTGTTATTATATAGTGCCTTGGTTTTGGTATCCGCCCCCGTCGGCTCTCGTCCGGTCTATGATTCGGATGTGTTATATTATCTTTTATAACTATTTGTTTCATTTAGTGTTTATGACAATTATGCCGACCAGCTTGACATAGATGTTTTTATCTAGGAGGTATGTGAACCGAAAATTTCAATCGACCCTCTTGTCGAGAGGTTAAATTTAGTTGAAAAAGAAAACAATTATTTGAAAGAAAAATTGAAAAAAATTGAAGAAGAGAAGATGAAATTGGAGTTGCATGTTGTCGATGTCGTCGATCTACACAAGATACAGATGGATGCAATGCGCTTGAAGATTAGAAAGATTAGAAAATATGCAATTGATAAAGAGGCTTGGTATCATTATGCTGTTGGATCAATTGTTACCTTAGTTGCGATTTTGATCGCATTTGTTGTTGCATTTAAATGTTTTACATAGTTGTATGTTGTTTTATGAGAACTATGTATGAACTTTATGAATTTATTTTTGCAGTAATAACATTTGATCACTACTGTACTTTGGTTTTAATGTGATGATGAACTTGTATTAATTTGGTCATTTCTCTATTCATGATGTTCTGTAATGGTTTTTGATATACTTAATTACATAATGTAGATGAACCGGCAATGGATGTACGGTGACCGTCGCACTTCCGAGTACATTACGGGCCTGCATAATTTTATCGATGTGGCTGAGGCAAACAAGCAGAATGGTTTTATGTACTGTCCATGTGTTGTCTGTGAGAATACGAAGGATTACTCTTCCTCGAAAACCCTTCACTTCCACCTGCTTGAGAAGGGTTTCATGCCCCATATAATTGTTGGACTAAGCACGGAGAAAGAGGGGTTATGATGGAAGACAATGAAGAAGAAGAGGATGATGAAAACTATCCTATATTCCCTGAATACGGTGATACTGCAACGGGGGAAGCTGAAGATCAAGAGGCACCAGATGTGCCCGCTGATGATCTTCGCCGGGTCATTGTTGATGCACAGAGAGAATGCGAAAGTGAAAGGGAGAAGTTGAAGTTCGATCGCATGTTAGAGGATCACAAAAAACGGTTGTACCCAAATTGCGAAGATGGCAACATAAAGCTCGGTACCATACTGGAATTGCTGCAATGGAAGGCAGAGAATGGTTTATCCGACAAGGGATTTGGGAAGCTACTGAAAATAATGAAGAAGAAGCTTCGAAAGGATAACGAATTGCCTGACAGTACGTACGAAGCAAAGAAGGTTCTCTGCCCTCTAGGATTAGAGGTGCAGAAGATACATGCATGCCCTAATGACTGCATCCTCTACCGCGGTGAGGAGTACGAGAATTTGAATGCATGCCCGGTATGCGGTGCATTGCGGTATAAGATCAGACGAGATGACCCTGGTGATGTTGAGGGCGTGCGCCCCAGGAAGAGGGTTCCTGCCAAGGTGATGTCGTATGCTCCTATAATACCACGGTTGAAACGTCTGTTCAGAAACAAAGAGCATGCCAAGTTGTTGCGATGGCACAAAGAAGACCGTAAGAAAGACGGGATGTTGAGAGTACCCGCTGATGGGTCGCAGTGGAGAAAAATCGAGAGAAAGTGGCCGGAGTTTGCAGATGACGCAAGGAACTTATGGTTTGGTATAAGTGCAGATGGCATTAATCCTTTTGGGGAGCAGAGCAGCAATCATAGCACCTGGCCTGTGACTCTATGTATCTATAACCTTCCTCCTTGGTTGTGCATGAAGCGAAAGTTCATTATGATGCCAGTGCTCATCCAAGGCCCTAAGCAACCCGGCAAAGACATTGATCTGTACCTAAGGCCATTAGTTGAAAAACTTTTACAGTTGTGGGATATCAAAGGTGTACGTGTGTGGGATGAGCACAAACAGCAGGAATTTGACCTACGAGCGTTGCTGTTTGTAACCATCAATGATTGTCCTGCTCTTAGTAACCTTTCCGGACAGACAAACAAGGGATATAATGCATGCACGCACTGTTTAGATAAGACTGAAAGTATATATTTGGACAAATGTAAGAAGAATGTGTACCTGGGACATCGTCGATTTCTTCTGAGCAGGCATCCCTTAAGAAAGAAAGGCAAGCATTTCAAAGGGGAACGTTGCATGGGAAACAAAAATTTTCCTACGCACACGCAAGATCTATCCATGGTGATGAGCATCTACGAGAGGGAGAGTGAATCTACATACCCTTGTAGATCGCTAAGCGGAAGCGTTAATAAACGCGGTTGATGTAGTCGAACGTCTTCGCGATCCAAATCGCCGAGCGTCCCGCGATCCAATCACGATCCTTCCGATCTAGTGCCGAACGGACGGCACCTCCGCGTTCAACACACGTACGGCTTGATGACGCCTTCACCTCCTCGATCCAGCGAGCGATGGTGAAGTAGTGGTTGAGTTCCAGCAGCACGACGGCGTGGTGATGGTGGTGAGGAACAATCTCTGCAGGGCTTCGCCAAGCACTACGGAGATTATGACGGAGGAACTAGAGGGCTAGGGTTGCCGGCACACGGCTTGGGAAATCCTGATGTGTCCCGTGTGCTAGCCCTGCCCCTCTATTTATATGTTGAGCCTTGGGGTCTAAACTTGGAGTAAAAGCCTCCTCCGGGTCGGTTTTGCCCGCACAAGGTCGGTTTGGCCCGCAGGAAAAGAGTCCAATTCGGACCCTGCCGAATCGTGCACAGCCGCGCACAAGCGGTAGTACCGCTTCACACAAGCGGTAGTACCGCTTGGGCGGTAGTACCGCTTCACACAAGCGGTAGTACCGCTCCGGCGGTAGTACCGCTTCACCAAGCGGTAGTACCGCTTACGCGGCAGCAAAACTACTTTTGCACTTTCCAATACCTTGTGGGCTTTATCCCTTTGGCTCATATAAAGTGTTGCTGCACCCGAACACTTCGGTAAACATCCGGAACCCCTTCCGGTGAACTTCGGAACTCTTCCGGAGATCAAAACACTATTATCACATATATCAATCTTTACCTCCGGACTATTCCGGAGATCCTCGTCATGTCCGGGATCTTATCCGGGACTCCGAACAACTTTCGGTCACCAACATAATAACTCAATTATACTAATCGTCACCAAACGTTAAGTGTGTAGACCCTGCGGGTTCGAGAACTATGTAGACATGACCGAGACACCTCTACGGCCAATAACCAATAGCGGGACCTGGATGCCCATATTGGCTCCTACATATTCTACGAAGATCTTTATCGGTCGAACCTCTATGTCAAGGATTCAGTTAATCCCGTATGCTGTTCCCTTTGTTCTTCGGTATGTTACTTGCCCGAGATTCGATCGTCGGTATCACTATACCTAGTTCAATCTCGTTACCGGCAAGTCTCTTTACTCGTTCCGTAATACAAGATCTCGTGGCTAACACTTTAGTCACATTGCTTGCAAGGCTCATTGTGATGTTGTATTACCGAGTGGGCCCTGAGATACCTCTCCGTCATACGGAGTAACAAATCCCAGTCTTGATCCATGCCAACCCAACAGACACCCTCGGAGATACCTGTAGAGCACCTTTATAGTCACCCAGTTACGTTGCGACGTTTGATACACACAAGGTATTCCTCCGGTGTCAGTGAGTTGCATGATCTCATGGTCAAAGGAACAGATACTTGACATGCAGAAAACAATAGCAATAAACTGACACGATCAAATGCTACGTTTACAGTTTGGGTCTTGTCCATCACATCATTCTCCTAATGATGTGATCCCGTTATCAAATGACATCTCATGTCAATGGCTAGGAAACCTTAACCATCTTTGATCAACGAGCTAGTCAACTAGAGGCTTACTAGGGACACAGTGTTGTCTATGTACCCACACATGTATTTGAGTTTCCAATCAATACAATTATAGCATGGATAATAAACGATTTATCATGAACAAGGAAATATAATAATAACCAATTTATTATTGCCTCTAGGGCATATTTCCAACAGTCTCCCACTTGCACTAGAGTCAATAATCTAGTTCACATCACTATGTGATTTACATTGTAATGAATCGAACACCCATGCAGTTCTGGTGTTGTTCATGTTTAGCCCTTGGAAGAGGTTTAGTCATCGGATCTGCAACATTTAGATCCGTGTGTACTTTGCAAATATTTATGTCGTCCTCCTTGATGTAATCGCGGATGGAATTGAAACGTCGTTTTATGTGTCTGGTCCTCTTGTGAAATCTTGGTTCCTTGGCTAGAGCAATGGCACCAGTATTATCACAAAACAGAGTCATTGGGTTAAGCGCACTAGGCACTACTCCAAGATCTGTCATGAACTCCTTCATCCAGACACCTTCCTTCGCCGCCTCCGAGGCAGCGATGTACTCCGCTTCGCATGTAGAATCTGCTACCACGCTTTGCTTGGAACTGCACCAGCTAACCGCACCCCCATTAAGAATAAATACGTATCCGGTTTGCGACTTAGAGTCATCCGGATCAGTGTCAAAGCTTGCATCGACGTAACCCTTTACGACGAGCTCTTGATCACCTCCATAAACGAGAAACATGTCCTTAGTCCTTTTCAGGTACTTCAGGATATTCTTGACCGCCGTCCAGTGTTCCATTCCTGGATCACTTTGAAACCTTCCGACCATACTTATGGCAAGGCTGACATCGGGTCTTGTGCACAGCATTGCATACATGATAGAGCCTATGGCCGAAGCATAGGGGATGACACTCATCTTTTCTCTATCTTCTGCAGTCACTGGGCATTGAGTCTTACTCAACTTCACACCTTGCAAAACAGGCAAGAACCCCTTCTTGGACTGATCCATTTTGAACTTCTTCAAAATCTTATCAAGGTATGTGCTTTGTGAAAGTCCTATTAAGCGTCTTGATCTATCTCTATAGATCTTGATGCCTAATATGAAAGCAGCTTCTCCTAGGTCCTTCATTGAAAAACTCTTGTTCAAATATTCCTTTACGCTTTCCAGCATTTCTATATTGTTTCCAATCAGCAATATGTCATCCACATATAATATTAGAAACGCTATAGAGATCCCACTCACTTTCTTGTAAATACAAGCTTCTCCGTAAACTTGTATAAACTCGAACGCTTTGATCACCTCATCAAAACGAAGATTCCAACTCCGAGATGCTTGCACCAGTCCATAAATGGATCGCTGGAGTTTGCAAACTTTGTCAGCATTCTCTGGATCGACAAAACCTTCTGGTTGCATCATATACAACTCTTCCTTAAGGAAACCGTTAAGGAACGCTGTTTTGACATCCATCTGCCAAATTTCATAATCGAAAAAGGCAGCTATTGCTAACATGATTCTGACGGACTTAAGCATCGCTACGGGTGAGAAGGTCTCATCGTAGTCAACTCCTTGAACTTGTGAAAAACCCTTTGCCACAAGTCGAGCTTTATAGACGGTGACATTACCGTCCGCGTCCGTCTTCCTCTTAAAGATCCATTTGTTCTGAATGGCCTTACGCCCTTCAGGTAATACTTCCAAAGTCCATACTTTGTTTTCATACATGGATCCCATCTCGGATTTCATGGCCTCTAACCACTTCTCGGAATCCGGGCCCATCATCGCTTCTCCATAGCTCGTAGGTTCATCGTTGTCTAACAACATGACCTCTAAGACAGGGTTGCCGTACCACTCGGGAGCAGTACGCGTCCTTGTCGACCTACGAGGTTCGATAGCAACTTGATCCAAAGCTTCATGATCATCATCATTAACTTCCTCTTCAGCTAATGTAGGCTCCACAGAAACAACTTTCTGCGCTGCGCTACTCTCAGGTTGAAGTAAAGGTTCAACAACCTCATCAAGTTCTATCTTCCTCCCACTCAATTCTTTCGAGAGAAACTCTTTCTCAAGAAATGTTCCGTTTTTAGCGACAAACACTTTGCCTTCGGATCTGAGGTAGAAGGTATACCCAACTGTCTCTTTTTGGGTATCCTATGAAGACGCATTTCTCCGCTTTGGGTTCCAGCTTTTCAGGCTGAAGCTTTTTGACATAAGCATCACATCCCCAAACTTTAAGAAACGACAGCTTTGGCTTCTTGTCAAACCAAAGTTCATAAGGCGTCGTCTCAACGGATTTCGATGGTGCCCTATTTAAAGTGAATGCTGCTGTCTCTAATGCATAACCCCAAAACGATAGTGGCAAATCGGCAAGAGACATCATAGATCGCACCATATCCAATAAGGTTCGATTACGACGTTCGGACACACCATTACGCTGTGGTGTTCCAGGCGGTGTTAATTGTGAAACAATTCCACACTGTCTTAAGTGACTGCCAAACTCATAACTCAGATATTCTCCTCCTCGATCAGATCGTAGGAATTTAATCTTCTTGTTACGATGATTCTCAACTTCACTCTGAAATTGTTTGAACTTTTCAAATGTTTCAGACTTGTGTTTCATTAAGTAAATATACCCATATCTACTTAAGTCATCAGTGAAGGTGAAAAAGTAACGATAACCACCGCGCGCCTCAATACTCATCGGACCGCACACATCAGTATGTATGATTTCCAATAAGTCACTTGCCCGTTCCATTGTTCCAGAGAACGGCGTTTTAGTCATCTTGCCCATGAGGCATGGCTCACATGTGTCAAGTGATTCAAAATCAAGTGACTCCAAAAGTCCATCAGCATGGAGCTTCTTCATGCGTTTTACGCCAATATGACCTAAACGGCAGTGCCACAAGAAAGTGGTATTATCATTATCAATTCTATATCTTTTGGCATCAATGTTATGAACATGTGTATCATTACTATCGAGATTCAACAAGAATAAACCCCTCACATCGGGTGCATGACCATAAAAGATATTACTCATATAAATAGAACAACCATTATTCTCTGATTTAAATGAGTAACCGTCTCGCAATAAACAAGATCCAGATATAATGTTCATGCTTAACGCAGGCACCAAATAACACTTATTTAGGTTCATCACTAATCCCGACGGTAATCGAAGAGCGAGCGTGCCGACGGCGATCACATCAACCTTGGAACCATTTCCCACGCGCATCGTCACTTCGTCCTTTGCCAGCCTCCGTCTATTCCGCAGTTCCTGTTTTGAGTTGCAAATATGAGCAACCGCACCGGTATCAAATACCCAGGCACTACAACGAGGGTTGGTAAGGTACACATCAATAACATGTATATCATATATACCTTGTTTGTTGTTGGCCGCCTTCTTGTCAGCCAAATACTTGGGGCAATTCCGCTTCCAGTGTCCAGTTCCCTTGCAATGAAAACACACAGTTTCTGGTTTGGGTCCAGCCTTGGGTTTCTTCACGAGAGGAGCAACTGCTTTGCCACTCTTCTTGGAGTTACCCTTCTTACCCTTGCCATTTTTCTTGAAACTAGTGGTTTTATTGACCATCAACACTTGATGCTCCTTCTGAATTTCAGACTCAGCGGCTTTCAGCATCGCAAACAGCTCGGCGACTGACTTGTTCATCCCGTGCATGTTATAGTTCAACACGAAGCTCTTGTAGCTAGGTGGCAATGATTGAAGAACTCTGTCAGTGATAGCCTCTGGCGGAAGGGGCATCCCTAACTCAGCCAGACGGGTGGAGTACCCAGACATTCTGAGCACGTGATCACTGATAGACCCGTTCTCCTCCATCTTGCAAGCATAGAACTTATCGGAGATCTCATATCTCTCGATCCGGGCATTCTTCTGAAAGATAAACTTCAACTCCTGGAACATCTCATATGCTCCATGACGTTCAAAACGTCTTTGAAGTCCCGGTTCTAAGCCATACAACATTGCACATTGAACTATTGAGTAATCATCAGAACGAGCCTGCCAGGCGTTCACAACGTCTAGAGACTCAACTGGAGCGGGTGGATCACCAAGCGGTGCATCAAGGACATAAGCCTTCTGGGAAGCCGTAAGGATAATCTTTAGATTACGGGCCCAGTCCACAAAGTTACTTCCATCATCTTTCAACTTAGCTTTCTCTAGGAACGCATTAAAATTCAGGGGTGCTACTGCGCGAGCCATGATCTACAACATAAATATAGCAAAGACAACTTAGACTATTGTTCTTAGATAATGAGTTTAGTTAATCATATTTAAAAAACTCCCACTCAAATTGACATCCCTCCGATCATTCGAGTGTAACATGATCCAAATCCACCAACTCAAGTCCGATCATCACGTGAGTTGAGGTGGTTTCAATGGTGAACATCTTCATGTTGATCATATCTACTATATGACTCATGTTCGACCTTTCGGTCTCTTGTGTTCCGAGGCCATGTCTGTACATGCTAGGCTCGTCAAGTTTAACCCGAGTGTTCCGCACGTGCAACATGGCTTGCACCCGTTGTATGTGAACGTAGAGTCTATCACACCCGATCATCACGGCGTGTCTCGAAACGACGAACTTTCGCAACGGTGCACACTTGGGGAGAACACAATTTATCTTGAAATTTAAGTGAGGGATCACCTTATAATGCTACCGTCGTCCTAAGCAAAATAAGATGCATAAAAGGATTAACATCACATGCAAATCATAAGTGACATGATATGGCCATGAACTTGTGCTTTTGATCTCCATCTCCAAAGCACCGGCATGATCTCCATCGTCACCGGCATGACACCATGATCTCCATCATCTTGATCTCCATCAACGTGTCGCCATAAGGTTGTCGCGCTGACTGTTGCTTCCACGACTATAGCTAACGTTTAGCGATAAAGTAAAGCATTACATAGCGCTTAATGATTGACACGCAGGTCATACAATAATTAAAGACAACTCTATGGCTCCTGCCAGTTGCCGTACTCATCGACATGCAAGTCGTGATATTCTATACATCACATGATCATCTCATACATCACATATATCTCATCATGTAATTGGCCATATCACATCACAACATACCCTGCAAAAACAAGTTAGACGTCCTCTAATTGTTGTTGCAAATTTTACGTGGCTGCTACGGGTTTGCAAGAACCGTTCTTACCTACGCAAAACCACAACGTGGTGTAGTGATTGCTTTTTGATCTTCTAAAAGAACCCTCTTCATTGAACCGATTCAACTAAAGTGAGAGAGACAGACACCCGCCAGTCACCTTTATGCAACAAGTGCACGCAGCGGTAAAACCAGTCTCGCGTAAGCGTACGCGTAATGTCGGTCCGGGCCGCTTCATCTCACAATACCGCTGAATCAAGTATCAACTAGTAACGGCAAGCAATATGTATACACCCACGCCCACAACTCGTTTGTGTTCTACTCGAGATCTCATCTACGCATAGACCTAGCTCTGATACCACTGTTGGGGAACGTTGCATGGGAAACAAAAATTTTCCTACGCACACGCAAGATCTATCCATGGTGATGAGCATCTACGAGAGGGAGAGTGAATCTACATACCCTTGTAGATCGCTAAGCGGAAGCGTTAATAAACGCGGTTGATGTAGTCGAACGTCTTCGCGATCCAAATCGCCGAGCGTCCCGCGATCCAATCACGATCCTTCCGATCTAGTGCCGAACGGACGGCACCTCCGCGTTCAACACACGTACGGCTTGATGACGCCTTCACCTCCTCGATCCAGCGAGCGATGGTGAAGTAGTGGTTGAGTTCCAGTAGCACGACGGCGTGGTGATGGTGGTGAGGAACAATCTCTGCAGGGCTTCGCCAAGCACTACGGAGATTATGACGGAGGAACTAGAGGGCTAGGGTTGCCGGCACACGGCTTGGGAAATCCTGATGTGTCCCGTGTGCTAGCCCTGCCCCTCTATTTATATGTTGAGCCTTGGGGTCTAAACTTGGAGTAAAAGCCTCCTCCGGGTCGGTTTTGCCCGCACAAGGTCGGTTTGGCCCGCAGGAAAAGAGTCCAATTCGGACCCTGCCGAATCGTGCACAGCCGCGCACAAGCGGTAGTACCGCTTCACACAAGCGGTAGTACCGCTTGGGCGGTAGTACCGCTTCACACAAGCGGTAGTACCGCTCCGGCGGTAGTACCGCTTCACCAAGCGGTAGTACCGCTTACGCGGCAGCAAAACTACTTTTGCACTTTCCAATACCTTGTGGGCTTTATCCCTTTGGCTCATATAAAGTGTTGCTGCACCCGAACACTTCGGTAAACATCCGGAACCCCTTCCGGTGAACTTCGGAACTCTTCCGGAGATCAAAACACTATTATCACATATATCAATCTTTACCTCCGGACTATTCCGGAGATCCTCGTCATGTCCGGGATCTTATCCGGGACTCCGAACAACTTTCGGTCACCAACATAATAACTCAATTATACTAATCGTCACCAAACGTTAAGTGTGTAGACCCTGCGGGTTCGAGAACTATGTAGACATGACCGAGACACCTCTACGGCCAATAACCAATAGCGGGACCTGGATGCCCATATTGGCTCCTACATATTCTACGAAGATCTTTATCGGTCGAACCTCTATGTCAAGGATTCAGTTAATCCCGTATGCTGTTCCCTTTGTTCTTCGGTATGTTACTTGCCCGAGATTCGATCGTCGGTATCACTATACCTAGTTCAATCTCGTTACCGGCAAGTCTCTTTACTCGTTCCGTAATACAAGATCTCGTGGCTAACACTTTAGTCACATTGCTTGCAAGGCTCATTGTGATGTTGTATTACCGAGTGGGCCCTGAGATACCTCTCCGTCATACGGAGTAACAAATCCCAGTCTTGATCCATGCCAACCCAACAGACACCCTCGGAGATACCTGTAGAGCACCTTTATAGTCACCCAGTTACGTTGCGACGTTTGATACACACAAGGTATTCCTCCGGTGTCAGTGAGTTGCATGATCTCATGGTCAAAGGAACAGATACTTGACATGCAGAAAACAATAGCAATAAACTGACACGATCAAATGCTACGTTTACAGTTTGGGTCTTGTCCATCACATCATTCTCCTAATGATGTGATCCCGTTATCAAATGACATCTCATGTCAATGGCTAGGAAACCTTAACCATCTTTGATCAACGAGCTAGTCAACTAGAGGCTTACTAGGGACACAGTGTTGTCTATGTACCCACACATGTATTTGAGTTTCCAATCAATACAATTATAGCATGGATAATAAACGATTTATCATGAACAAGGAAATATAATAATAACCAATTTATTATTGCCTCTAGGGCATATTTCCAACATATAATGCATGCACGCACTGTTTAGATAAGACTGAAAGTATATATTTGGACAAATGTAAGAAGAATGTGTACCTGGGACATCGTCGATTTCTTCTGAGCAGGCATCCCTTAAGAAAGAAAGGCAAGCATTTCAAAGGTGAGGCAGATCACCGGAAGAAGCCTGTCCACCGTACTGGTGATGATATATTTGATATGGTCAAGGATTTAAAAGCAATCTTTGGAAAGGGTCCTGGCTGACAATCTGTTCCGAATGACGCTGACGGACACGCACCCATGTGGAAGAAGAAATCTATATTTTGGGAGCTACCCTATTGGAAAGTCCTAGAGGTCCGCTCTGCAATCGACGTGATGCACGTGACGAAGAATCTTTGCGTGAACCTGCTAGGCTTCTTGGGCGTGTATGGGAAGACAAATGATACACCGGAGGCACGGGAGGACCAGCAACGTATGAACGAAAAAGACGGCATGCATCAGTATGAAGGTGCTGCCACCTACGCTCTTACCAAAGCAGAGAAGGAAATCTTTTTTGAATGCCTGCTCAGTATCAAGGTCCCGTCTGGCTTCTCGTCGAATATAAAGGGAATAATAAATATGGCAGAGAAAAAATTCCAAAACCTAAAGTCTCATGACTGCCACGTGATTATGACGCAATTGCTTCCGGTTGCATTGAGGGGGCTTCTACCAGAAAATGTTCGATTAGCCATTGTGAAGCTATGTGCATTCCTCAATGCAATTGCTCAGAAGGTAATCGACACAGAAATCCTACCAAGGTTACAGAATGATTTGGTCCAATGTCTTGTCAGTTTCAAGTTGGTGTTCCCACCATCCTTCTTCAATATTATGACGCACGTCCTAGTTCACCTAGTCGAAGAGATTGCTATTCTGGGTCCTGTATTTCTACACAATATGTTCCACTTTGAGAGGTTCATGGGAGTCTTAAAGAAATATGTTCATAACCTTGCTAGGCCAGAAGGAAGCATCTCCAAGGGCCATGAAACAGAGGAGGTTATTGAGTTTTGTGTTGACTTTATTCCTGACCTTAAGCCGATTGGTGTTCCTCAATCGCGACATGAGGGGAGACTGAGTGGAAAAGGCACGCTAGGACCGAAATCAATAATATGTAGGGACGGGCATTCTTGGGCGCAAGCACACTACACAGTTCTACAAAGTTTTACCTTGGTGGCCCCGTATATCGAGGAACACATGGATATTGTACGCTCCAAGAACCCGGAGCAGTCTGACCCCTGGATTAAACGTAGACACATGGCGACTTTTGGCGGTTGGTTGCAAACACATCTCATGAATGACACCATTGTTGGAGATGAACTGTACTTGTTGGCCAGGACACCATCTTCGACTGTATTGACTTTCCAAGGGTACGAGATAAATGGGAATACATTTTACACGATTGCCCAAGATAAAAAGAGCACCAACCAAAACAGTGGTGTCCGCTTTGATGCAGTAAACACCAATAGGGAAAAGGACACATATTATGGTTACATAGAGGAGATATGGGAACTTGACTATGGACGTGATTTTAAGGTCCCTTTGTTTCGGTGCAAATGGGTCAATCTGACAGGAGGCGGGGTAATGGTAGACCCGCAGTACGGAATGACAACAGTGGATCTCAACAATCTTGGGTACACAGACGAACCATTTGTCCTAGCCAATGATGTGGCGCAGGTTTTCTATGTGAAGGACATGTCTACCAAACCGAGAAAAAGAAAAGATAAGGAAGCGAATACATCATACGATGAGCCAAAGCGCCACATAGTTCTTTCAGGGAAAAGAAACATCGTGGGAGTGGAGGACAAGACAGACATGTCAGAAGATTATGAAAAGTTTCATGAAATTCCTCCCTTCACATTGAAGACTGACCCAAGCATCCTGTTAAATGATGAAGATTATCCATGGTTACGGCGCAATAAGCAAGGGACACACGCGAAGAAAAAGTGAAGACTTTCTCTCTAGTGAGTTTCCGAGCCAAGTCCAGATGAGAGGAGTTCTGGTTGCTTTCTGGTGAAACTGAGGACAACATATCAGATGGTAGGATTGTTCAAGTAACTGTTCGGCATATACAAGATAATCGAATAATTTGCACCTTTGATTCTGGGTTGAAAGCCATAGTTATGCTTCACAACTATTCTGATGATGGCTTTGATCTAGAATCACTACAGTTACATGAAGGCGATGTATTAACTGGCAAGATTGGCATCTGTTTTAATTTTTGGTAAATGTATGTTTCTTTCCTTGTACAAATATGCAGGCATATCTCGTGAACATCCAGGCACCTTTATATTATCTTACATCAGGAGTACAACCCCACATCATGAGTATGTTGGGTTATACCCAAAGGGCTTTAGATTCTGGAAGAAAGATTTTGACAGCATTGATCGCCTTGTGTCATATTTTCAAAAACATATTGACAAACCACCACCTGATGCTGGTCCTTCAATGCAAAATCTTCCGGCAATGGTACCTATGAAAAATAATTTGATAGAACTATTTGTCACTATCTGATGAAAATCTATATAATCAAACATTGCATTCATATAAGCATTCACTCTAGCAAGCATTCTAGCAATCAAAATACAATCAATGAATAAAGCAATAAAGAAAACAATAAGAAAAAGCAAATAGAAAACAAAACAAAATACTAAACTAATAACTTAACAGAAAAGAAAATATAACATTATTAGGTTAACAAAAACTATTTCATAATATTCTTCAATAGCAAAAAGAATCAACTAAAAAGCTTTCATAAAACTCTATTTATGATCAAAATAATATTAACTTAGAATTAACATAATATAATTTGGCAAAAGATTAACAAGAAAACATAAACTAAAATAATTAAAACAAAGGAAAAAGGTATAAAACCAAAAGAGCTAAACATAATCTGTTTTTGATTAAAACACCAGGTTTGTCCCGGTTGGTGGCACAAACCGGGACTAAAGGCCAACCTTTAGTCCCGGTTGGTGGCCACCAACCGGGACTAAATGCCTACCCTTTCGCGCCCTTTTGGCTGCCGAAAATTACCTTTAGTCCCGGTTGGAGCCACCAACCGGGACTAAAGACCCTTTCGTCCCGGTTGGTGGCCGCAACCGGGACTAAAGGGCTCGCGGTATTTAAGGCCCCCTTCTCCCTCCTCATTCTTCCTCCATTTCCCTCTCGCGGCGCCGTCAGGCTGCCCGACCGCGCCCTCGACGTCCGCTCCCTCCATGCAACGCCCGAGCCCACCGGCGTCGCTCTCCTCCACGCGCCGCCCGAGCCCACGCCGGTGCTCCTCCACCCCTGCGCTGCCCTGCTCCGGCTGCGAGCAGATCGGCCCAACGCGCGGCCGCCCTCCCTTGCGCCTGTCCGTCGCCGCGCCGGTCCTCCGCCGCCCACTCCGGCCCTCCACCGCCCGCGCCAGCCCTCCCCCCGTGCCTGCCCTCCCCCGCGCCGGCCTTCCCCCACGGTGAGCACATCCCCTCCCCTATCCATCTTTCTGTAGCAATAGGTTTTCTTTTTTTTTTTAATTTTGTTGATGTAATTAGATGTTAATGTATGTGATGTGATGCAAAATGGATTGATGTTATGATGTGATGATAATTGTGATGCAAAAATGAAAAAAAATAACAAGAATGCAAGAAATGCAAATGTATGATGTGATGATCTAATTTTTTTGTATGTGATGTGATGCAAAATGGATTGATGTTATGATGTGATGTGATGATAATTGTGATGCAAAAATGCAAAAAAAATTTAACAAGAATGCAAGAATGCAAGAAATGCAAATGTATGATGTGATGATCTAATTTAACAAGAATGCAAGAAATGCAAATGGATTTATGTTATGAAGTATAGAAATCGTGTATTTGTTTTCATAGGAATTTGTTCTCGGCGACGATGCCCGGCCCGCATCCTCGTCGTTGACTCGGCGGCGACAACCAGTTTGAGAGGCGCCATGTCCGGGACTGGGCTCCGCCGGGCTGGCACTGGGAGGTGCTACCTTCCGGGGCGCGCAGCTTGGTGAGGAATCGGGGTCTCGTCGTCGACCCGGAGCTTCTTTGGTGGCGGTCGCGTGGGCCACTATCGGTGCAGAGGGAGCCGGCCCCCGAGAGGGTGGTACGTCGTCGTGTCAGGGAGGAGGACGAGCACGTCCGTCGCTACATGGTTGCGTTGGACGACAGCTTCTCCAATACCTGGTAGTTTCTTCAGGGATCTCACCCGAGCTATGATCCTGTGATGGTTCCTTCTCTTTGGGTGTTCACCGCCCGCGGCTCAGGAACCGAGAGTCGACGTCCAGTTTGATTGGGCGAGATGTTTAGTGATATTATGTGATATTACTGTTGCATTAACTGGATTATTCGAGATGTATTAGTGATATTATACGATAATATTATTGCATTAACTGGATTATTCGAGATGTATTAGTGACAGAGGAGTCCCGGACGATCGCCGGAGGAGTCCCCGACGATCGCCGGAGGGTTACCTAACATGCAACTGATAAAACTTGTCATTTTGTTATTTTTGTGTGATTTAATGCAAGCATTATATGAATAAACTTTGTACATGTGTTTGGTGCATTTTCATGTCTATTTGCTGCTGGTATTTTTCCCATGCCATGGTAAACATGTTTAGGCACTGTAACAAGCTTGCAAACAGGCTATGATACTGTTGCTGTTTTACACTTGCTGAAAAACTCCTAAGTCTGAAACTGACTGTTATAAAACTTGTCAACTTTGCATGATGTTTGCCACTAATCCATTGCTCATATGCATATGATTCCTTCTTGTGATTTGGTCTATGTAATGTGTACTTTGATGCCATGCCCTTGGTTGCCATGTAAAGTTGCTGTAGCATGACTCAATCTTGCTCTCAAGTTGTCATCATAATGTTACTGTTTTGCCATGTTGTAATATTTGCAGAAACTATGGAACACGACAGAGACTTAGAACAAGAAGAGATGTTGGGGGAAATAATCCGCGACGGAGATGATGATATCACCTCACAGTTTCTCAACGACGACTCCGATGGTGAGGGAAGAGAAGATGACGGCTCCGGTGATCGAATGGAGGGAGAAGATGACGGCTCCGGCGGTGTTGGAGCCTTAACTGTTGCAAAGTCTGGCGAGGTATATTAATTAAGCCTCTGCTGACTAGATGCATAAATTGATTTGTATGTACATATATTAACGCTTCTTTCTTCTTTTAGCCCTCCGGATCGAGCCAAACTTCTATAAAGAGACGAGGCCCGAAGAAAAGGTTGGGCGAGAATGAAAGGTTCACGATCGAAGAAGTCGCTGCAGATGGCAAACCGACTGCTCCCAAGCGGACCGCAGACCGATTTATAAGTCAGTGCGGAGTTGTTGTTAGGGACAGCATCCCGATCAGCATTCAATAATGGAATAAGCCAAAGGCGGATGGAGTTTCTTATGTCGACGATAGATCCAAAGATGAGCTTTGGAATACGCTCATGACAAATTTCACCCTACCGCCAGAGGTGGAGCAAAAAGTCAAGGCGTGGGCTCTTAAGAAGATGGCCCAACAATTCAACAACTGGAAGAAAAGATTGCACGAAAAGTATGTCCTGAAAGGGAAGACTCCAACATTCACCGGAGCAGATGAGAAGTTAAAAGATCACTGGCCTGCATTTGTGGAGTACAAGACATCGGAGGCAGGTAAGAAAAGGTCAAATATAAATAAACAAAATGCTGCAAAGAAGGAATATCACCACGTTACGGGGTCAGGTGGCTACAAGGTTGCCCGTCCTAAGTGGGAGAAAGTTGAGAACGACCTGCTTGATAAAGGGATCCATCCAGAGACATTGGACTGGACCGAACGGGCAAGGACTTGGTTCTTCGGGCATGGGGGAACTTTGAACCCAGAAACAGGGAAGTGTGTTTATACGAAAGCTCAACTTGCAACACCCGTCAAAGCCATTCAAGCTGCAATGAAGGACGTGCAGGAGGGGAAGTTCCATCCCGACAGATAGAAGGACGAGCTAACACGCGCCCTCGGGAATCCTGAACACCCTGGACGAACACGAGGCACATCAGGCTCCGTTCCGTGGAAGGTTGGGTTTCCCGACAGCAGTGACACTTACAGAAGCCGAGGGAGAAAGAAGAAACAGGATGCAGACCGGCTGCAGAAGGTAGAAGAAATAGTAGCGTTGCAGCAGAAGCAAATAGAGGCACTTACCAGCCAGCGAGCTACCGGCCCATCATCTCAGCGGCACGAAGATCCTTCATTCGATACTGCCCACGGAGCTACCCCACCATCTCAGCGGAAAAGTAGCGTGGCTTCCACGGAGCTCGTTCGGCCGCCCATAGATGATATCACGGCTCCTGATCGCTACCCCGTGGATGATATCACGGAGAGGGAACATTGTGATCTACATGCGAAATGCATGAACATAACCTTGAAGGTGGCGGTCGGCTATGCCTTACCTCGTTTACCTGATGGAACTTACCATTGCTCTCCGATTCCAGATGGCTATGCTGTTGTCGGGGTGGATGAAGTTACCAACGGATTTGAGCAGCTGGAGCTTGAGTACCCTACAGGTGAAGGGGAGACTCATCTGGGAGATGCCATAAGGACTACCATTCTATGGAGAAAGGAACACATCGTGCTTCCATACTGGACGCCGCGTCAGCAGACTCAGCCGGAGGATGCCCCTCAGCAGACTCCTCACAGTCCAGCTCTATCTCCGCTGCCTCAGCCGTCTCCGCCGCGTCAGCACACTCCGTCGCCTCAGCTGTCTCCGCCGCGTCAGCGGACTCCGCCGGAGGAGGCCCCTCAGCAGAATCCGCCGCGTCAGCTGACTCCGCCTCCTTCGCCGCCTCAGCACCGACGGAAGAGATCCGCCGCCACTCCGGCGGCTAGTAGTACAACAGCGAAGAAATCCAGAGCAGGTAGCGTCAAGAAGGCTCCTGCCAAGTTACCATACGACATGACTGAGGAGGAAACCAAGGAGACCGTGGCTGCCGACGTGAAACGCCAGATTGCACCGACCCGTCCAGATCCAACGGAGAAAATAGATCCGGTAAAAGCGAGGCGCTTGCTGGAAAACCTTACAAAACCACTGCCACCTCCGCTGCTATCAAACTATGACAGCTCTATTGTAAAGTCATATAGAGATCCACAACAGCGGTCGGGAAGTAGCAGTAGTGCAAGGGGGAAAACAATTCCCCAGCTCGGCGAACAGAAAAACCAATTGTGCCCCCCGCTCAATGTGTTTACCGATATCGCTAATGATCCGGGGGTAGCGGCCGCTGATCCTGGTTTCACTCTTGGTGATTACTTAGGCGATGAGGTACAGTTCAAAATGGCTGAGTTAGCCTTTAAATTCGAGCACGGGAAGCCTCTCGTCAGACCCGAGGAGCTCCCGCATCTACCAACGATGATGCGAAGATTGCATGACTGGTACTTGCAAGCCTCAAAGCAAGGGAGCAACTATATCATTGCGGGAATTAAAGATGAGCATTACTTCAATGGAGACGAGGAGATTTTCATTGAATTTGAAGAATTATTTCAGTTATACAATCAAGACGCCATCGACAAATCTATCGTCAGTTGCTATTGTTTGTAAGTATCATTTCTGTAATTAAGTCTCTAGCTCAACTCGTTCATTGCATGTATAATTATCCTCACTATATATATTATGCAGAAAGAAGATCCTCGAATGCAAAAGAGGACAAATCTATGACATTGGGTTCATTAACCCAAATACTATTCATGAAGCTACGGTAAAATGGAACGCCAAGGATACAGAGAAGAACTTGCTAAGGGCGTTAATTAAACAAAAAACCAAAAGGGAAATACTATTTCCTTGCAACTTCCAGTGAGTGTTATACTGTTTTGTACATATCATTCTGTTTCGCTTACTCGATGTTAAGTGTAATTGATGAGCTATGCGTGCGCAGGTTCCACTTTATTCTGCTAGTCATTCAGTTTGACGCAGGAAAAGTACTTGTCATGGACTCGTTACGTAAAGACCCTGAGATGTGGGCGGACCTGAAAAAAATTCTCCAGAGGTAATTTCAATCATTATCGCACTATATCGGCAACTATCGTTCATTTCCTGATATCAAGTAATTAATAACTCCTTTATTCATTTTCTTTGCCGGGCAGGGTTTGGAAAGAGTTCACCAAGTAGGTTAGGGGTGAATGGACAGAGGAGCTGCGATTTGAACAACTCAGTGTAAGTAGTACTAGCTAGGTCCGCGCATCTCTTTGATTCTAGTTTCAATACCACTATCATGCTTGATTATTATTTTGATTGAACTCTATTCTCGTAAAGTGCTCGAGACAGGGATCCGGGAATAACTTATGTGGATACTACGTTTGCGAGTTCATTCGTCAGACGACCTCTGAGACGGGCAGATTTTTTGAAAAACTTGAAGTACGTAAACAATATTCACAAATTTATTTCATTACCATCAATTGTGTTGAGTTTCATTCATACATACATACATATATATATATATATATATATATACATATATATATATATACATATGTATATATATATATATATATGTATATATATATATATATATATATATGTATATATATATATATATATATATATATATATATATATATATATATATATATATATATATATATATATTGACCCCCTTCTTTAAATTAGATCGAACGGAAGCGGGACGAACTCCTACCAAAGGCTCGCATACGAGCAATTCAAGAGGAATTGGCGGGATTCTTCCTTCAAGAGATCATAGCTAAAACCGGAGAATACCATCGAGAATTGGTAGTGAATGTTGGTAATTAGATATTAGGGATCGTAAGAGATGTTACATTGTATATATGCATGAACGTGTACTATACGTAGTAGCGTCGAATAGATATACGAAAACTTGTTGTTCGACCAAGCACGGAGAAAGAGAGGTCACTTCTCTTTATATTCATGACGATTTGTGTAATGGTTCCTTCATTGCTATATGTAGTAGCTAGCGTCGAGTTGAATGAAAACGTAAAATAAAAACGAAAACCCTAAATGTAAAAGAATTGAATGGTAAACACAAAAAGAAAAGGGGGGAAACACAATATGAAACCCCTAAACCCTCCAAAACCCTAAACTCCTCATTTCAAAAAAAAAAAAAAAACCCAACGCTCGGCAGGTGCTGACGTGTGGCTGCCTTTTAATCCCGGTCGGTGTTACCAACCGGGACTAAAAGTCCTCCTGCCTGGGCGCCCCACAGCGGCCACATGGAGCTCCTTTAGTCCCGGTTCGTAACACAACCGGGACTAAAAGTGGGGCCTTTAGTCCCGATTGCTTAGTCCCAGTTGCAGAACCGGGACTAAAGGCCCTTAGGAATCGGAACTAATGCTCTGTTTTCTACTAGTGTAACATGACATTTGTGTCCGGAATAAATAATATATACCGCTGATTGTGTCAAAGCGTACATCATGACAGCGACACGCTGATTTGGAAGAGGATCTAGTGTCAATGCCGCGTAAGTACGAGACCTGCTAACGGAACACCTATCTATACCTTATTTGGTCAACAGAATGGAGAGACGATAGAGAAAGTATAATGCAGAAGAATGCCAAGGAAAAGATGCACCACTAGATCCTCGCCACATGACCACAGAAGAACCCATGAAAAAAATATATATTATCCAATAGTATATTTCGGCAATCTATATAATACTCCTACATACTACTCTCTCCGTCTCATAATATAAGAGCGGACACTACGTTGCAATTGCGATTGCATAATATGTATTTTTGTTTGTTTCCTATTCAATTTCCTGGCCGGAGTGGCGGAGTCGTGGTCGTCACGCTGATGCGCTGATGGGGACGTCCTCGTAGACTTACTGTACATCTCCCATGCCCCCGTCCGCATCTCGAAAGTCCTGACCCGACGGACGGGGTCTCTCAATTATGAAATTGAAGGCCAGGCAGGACGAAGTTATCTCTGTATATACACACGTAGCGCGTTCCAGTAAGTAATTGAATAGCTAGCAAGCATACGTATATATCAGTCCCTGTCGTCTACGCATTCGATCGATCCGTGCATATCGACGAGCCTATGTATCTACCACTGAACGTGGCTCTCAAGTTCACGTAAGAAGTAGTACAAATTACCCTGATGTACACACACAAGTACTACAAAGTCGATCCAGTACAGCTCGGCGCCAAGCAGCGGCACGTACTATAGCCATTGACCATATATATAGCCTAATACATTATCCGTCTCAGAAGAATTGCCCAGTATTTCTATTAGCATTAGCATGCATGCGTCATTCCCGCGGGGTTGGCTTCTCATGCTGGTAACATACGCGCGCCTGATCGATCGACCGAGCTGTTGCTTCAGTGTGTTGGTGAAGCACACCAACAATTTGTTTATATTTACAAATATACTATATCGACAATGACATGGTTAATTAATCGGCCATCAGGCCGCGTGGCGCGGACATGTGGCCAGGGAGAGGAGGCTTGTGCGTGTTGCAACGGCTCATGTCGTTGTCGTGCGAGGTGCTACGCTGCATGAGCGTGCGCGCACGGCGGCGGCAAACCCGTCCGACGAAGTCTCGCCACGTACCCGACGTTGGATTATTCCCACGCAACTCTGCATATAAATCCGCTACACTCCAATGCCGACTAGGAAATGCTAGCTGTGCAGTAAGAAATGTGCACCCAACACTTGTCAGGCTGGATCATGGATGGGTCAGTCGTAATCTGGACAGAAGGAGCAAGATCGTTGTTGCTGTTTCTTTTGACGATGTTGCTGAACTATGTCTGTTTCACTGTTTGATTTGGCTGTGCCGGCACAGGACCCCTCATCCCTGCGTGGTCACCTAATGCTTCAAGTTTCGTTGGCTTCACCATTGCCGTGGCGTTTGGGTGTTGCTTTTTTCCTTCTATGCTTTTGGTTAGCCTGCAATAACGTTGGTGGTTTCTTTAATGAAAATGGATGAAGCGTGCTCGTTGTTTAAAAATAACATGTGATGGCAATGCAAGCATGTATATGCATGAATCATGCTAACCGAGAGAGAGGAGACGAACGCGTCCAAATCATGAACAGCTCAAAACGATGACCTCTCTACAGTGAGCCTGAGTTCTACTCCTACTTCTATATATGACCGTCAAGTACTATAGATGCAAATCTGCGTGGATAGTGCCTTGACCATGCGCGCTCGAAGACGTAGGTACGTAGGCAATCAATCAAGGCGTACCGAGCGTCGTTCGGACAAAGATATGTGATGATTGCATTTATTGCCGTCGATCTCTTCTCCATAAATCTCACGCACTAGCCTCCAAAATCGATCCTTATTGCTTCAAGCATGCATGCATGATACTACATGCATGCGTGCCAGGGTCGACCGGAACGTCATTTCTCTGCTGCCGACATACTGCATGCCAGTAGTATGCTACAGTAGTCACGAAACCTTGGAGTATGATCGATCATTCGAGCACCACGTACGTACGTACGTAGCTAGGTCCATACTGTTGTGCCTTGGCCGTGAAACGTGAGAGGCGTGCCATGTGGCCATGTGGATGTGGACGACAGTGTTGCCGTATACATGCATCTATCAGCTAGCTGCAGAGGAGAAACAGAAAAGTGTAGATTGATTATTTGGGACTTGGTTGACACGTGCTGAGTTAAGAAGCCCTTCTTTTCTTTCCTTTTTTGGAGAAAAAAGCTGGAGAAGAAGGAGAATTAGAGAAGTACTCTCGTCGATCGACCAGTCTGGCATTCTACTTGAAGATTAATTGGCATGTATGGCTCGATCAAACCTGCAACTAAACAATGGAACAAAGGGAGATGCCTCCCTTCCTCTTGACAAACGAAAAAGATCAAGCCAAGAAAACTCCAAGTAAGTAGGTGAAGAAATTAACCAAGCCACGCATGGGGCAACACATCCCTTTCTGTCACGCGTCTAACCACGTCCTACTTTACTTACCAAGAGTCCCTGACGACCTAAACACTATGTTAAACAAAACATATGCTGCTAGCCATATTCGATCCCTGCCTCCTTCTTTGATCCCATCAGCGATTCCATCAGCACCTACGAATCCGCTGCAAGCAAATCATTGACCTGACCGTCGTCGATGTAGACGCCGTTTGTGATTACCCAAATTAATTAGGCGCGCACGATCGATCCCGAGGTTGATGCCTTGTTCTGCCTACCCGCGCGTACGTCCTTTTCCGAGCTAATTTATCCGTCGATTGTTCTGGGTCATCAGGCCATGGCATGTGGCGGCCGGCCGGGCACTTCGTACGGCGGCGCCGCGCCGCACGGGCGCTTTCGGCGGCATGACAGTGCCACGGCAGTGCCCGGAGATTATCGCCGAGCACGCGCGCGTTGAATTTACCCGCTTTCACCTGCTAGCAAGGACAGTCGAGTAGTAGTAAACAAGCGGAACCATGAATGATGAAGCCGCCGGCCGGCCATATAATTGGTGCACCGTCGTGCGTCTGAGCAATTTGGCATGAGGTTCTTCGAGCCTCGTTACTTGATCCATGTAGCTGGCGCAATTAACGTCGCTGTTATTGGGGATCTGTCTTTAGACGATTATTAGGCCAAGAGATGAGATGAGAATATGGAGTGAGTAGAGTATTCGATGGTCGCCCTCTGTGACCTGTCGGAAAAAGTCTGAACCTCCCGTCACACTGTTGACACCAGATTTTGGCATGGTCAAAAACATAATTAAGAAGGCCTCAAATGAAAAAGTATTCAAAGTGAGGAAGTTCCGTATCGTCGAAAGGAGAAACTTTGATATTTGGGCCATAGCCATCCGATCTCATCTCTAAGGCCGAAGTTGTGTTCGAAGTACTGAGATTTTGTATCCAGAACACTATTCGGCTGATTAAGCTCCCAAGACCTCATATGAGAAAATGATCTACACGGATTGTCTTCGTCTCGTCGAATCGGTCGATTTTGATATAAAAATCGTCTCAATCCGAGATCGTATGCAAAAGTTACAGCCGTTATAAGATGCTGCTATAGCAGAGGGCGGTAGTACCGCTCCCATAAGCGGTAGTACCGCTCGAGCGGTACTACCGCGCTTCTACTACCGCCCTACTACCGCTTAAAAAACACTTCTGGACACCCGCGCGGAAGTGGCGCGGTACTAATACCCGGAAGTACCGCTTGGGCGGTACTACCGTGCCAAGAAGCGGTACTACCACTTGCCGTTCACGCAGATTCGGACAGATTTTGAAGAGTCCGAGTTTGGCTAGTATTTTTGACCCTTTGGACGGAAATTTGGGTCCGTGTCTTGTACGGGAAGTCCAACCCCCTCTTAAATAGAAGAGGTGATGGCCGATTGAAACAACACACAATCGAACAAACACATCTACATCTTTTTACCCTACTTTTATCCCTCTCCCTTATATCTTTCTTCTCGTTCTTCGTTCGTTCTTCTTGTTGCAGGACGGCGAACTTCGAGGCCCTAGGGGCGAGCGAATCGACCTAGGGCAGCCCATCGTCCATCCGTGACTCCTGACGGGTTCCATCCCGGAGAAGCGGTGCGTCGGGTTTCAAAAGCGCCCGCCGGATTGCTTGCGTACCGCGCTTCCGGACGGGCCTCCTTCGACGTGAGCTGCGGTGCATCACCCCCGGCGTCGAGGGTACGCGTGACGCGTTCGTGTGTCAACACACACGGGCCGCAAGATTCAGAGGAGATTACATACTTGTTCCCGCTCGATCTGTACGTACGTAGGTCATCTAAACCATTGACTCGACGCACTCTTGCATAAGAATAAGTCAGGATAGATAATGCTGGCTGCTTTATCTTACTCCCAACTCCCAAGTCACCACATTGACAAAAGGAAAAGAGAGAGAAATCCGGTCAGAAGAGCCGAAATCATACCGAGTGCTAAAAATAACAGAATTCCAGTTATTGACATAGAGAAAAGGACACACTGAATAAATATCGGATGGCAGATCGAATCAAGTAGACTATTAGTATTATTGATCTGTTAAAGTCTCTGTAAATATCGAGGCCGTTGATGCAGGGTGCGCGGTTGGTTGGGTTCGTTGCAACGGAGCCGAGCGTTGGACTGGCAAGTTGCCGGCCGGTCGCGTCAGCCCGCCGTTGTCCCCTTTGCCGCCGTGCGTGCTTGACGAGGGCATGTACTAGGGATAGGGTAACAGGCCTGACCTATGAACCCTACCCTAGGACTCCTCACGTCTCATACTGGCCCCAGGGCCAGATCAACAACCCGGAGTTCTGCAAACTGGCATTCACTCGGAGTTCGACGAACCACTCGGAAGGCAAGAGTTCACTCGACCAGCTTGTTTCACTCGGAGCACCCGAAAGTCACTCGACCGGAGAAGACCAGGAGACTCCGGGAGCGCAACGGTCGGGACACACGTTCGCCTGTATTAATTGTAATCAATGCGCCCGTTACCTGGCGCCCTTAAATCCCCTCTTAACCTCTGGTAATGGCGGCATTCATGGGAGGGCTGGCGGCGACTATATAAGCCACCCCCAGCTCCATTCCAAGGGTTCGCAATCCATTTGTAACTCATACACTCAAGCAATCAAGCTCCAGAGCACCCAGACGTAGGGCTATTACCTCCACCGCTGAGGGGCCCGAACTCGTAAATCCGAGTGTAACACCTGCGCCGTAACTAGGCTCTACCCTCTCATCCGTACCCCTACACACTACTGTCAGACTTGCACCCATGACAGTTGGCGCCCACTGTGGTGCTGGCGTCTAGCGACTTCCGGCGTAGTTGCATTTTCCCGATCATCACCATGGTTTCCGGCGGCGGACTGACTCTGGGCGACGAGATCCGTTTCGGCGTCCTCAGCTTCATCGCCGACGATTCGGCGTGGCTCCAGGAAGCCCCGCTGGATGTCGAGGCGCTGCCCGTCCGCGGCGCGGCGCACTTCCGCGCGAGTACCTTCGGCGTCCTTCTTCGGCAACCGTCGACTCCTTATCAGTCGACGTCTTCACTCTCCACTGGCCGTCGTCGCAAGCGCTCCGGGCGCTCTCGTCTGCAACGGTGGATCAAGCACGCGGCGGCCCTTCAGACTGCGGCCCCGCAGATCGCGGCAATCGAGCCCGATGAACCTGTCTTCGATCTGTTTGCCTCCGTGCACGAGCACTCGGAAAGCTTGTCCGAGTGCGAGAGCAGCGATCCCGCTGCAGAGGTGCTGATGGCCGATTCCCCGCCCAGTCCGCCTGGGTACGGCCGCGGCGGCGCGGAGAACGGTGACCCGTCGCGCCCTGATCTTGGTGGCGGCAGGGACCGACACGACGACGAGTACGTCCCCCGACCTCTCACTCGGCAGCAGAGGGAGGAACAGCAGCGCAGGACCGAGCAGGCCCTCCAGACGCCCATCGTTGGGACGACCCCTGAGGCTCAGGCTTTGGAGGCCGTGCGCCAGGCCAACTTGGCTAAGCGCAATCGTTTGGAAGCGCTCCAGAAGTCACTCGACGATCGCGCCCGCAGACAGCATCAGCCCAGTTCCAGTCGGTGGCAGCGGCTGTTGTTCTCGAATGACCAGCAGCAGAGTTTCCAGGTATTCCGCACTCCCGTCCAGAATCTGGCGGCGGCCACTCGGATAGCAGATTCCATTGAGTCGTCCCGATCCGAGGCGGGAGAGGGTCTTCGCCAGATCCGGGCCCTGCTCAAGGCGGCTGAGGAGCAAAATTCGGCAGTATCCCAGTCGCGCAACCGGATTCACAGCAGATCCGTAAGGGCTGACACCGTTCAGTCGGCCCACAGCCCAATGTCCCCAAGGAGAAACAGACACCGCCACCGAGACCAGTACTCGGGGCAGGGTCACAGTCGGAATACGCCTCCGCGGCGTCAGGATGATCGTCGCCGCATGCAGTCGCCCCCTCCGCGGGATGGCTCGTCCGCGCCCCGGCCGTACGACGCCAGGCATCCTAACGGCAACGATCAGAGGGCCAGCCCTCCCCGTCATGGTGACGGTTATCGCCAGAGAGAGCCAGTCGACTACCGCGACCCGCAATTCAACGCGAGATCCGTTCTTGCTCAGAACCTGGTAGACAGAGGCAGAGCTCTGAGAGAGAACTTGGACAGAGATCATCCGAGTGGAAGTGGAGCCTTCATCTCCGGGCCCGAGTGTTTCAGCAGGGCCATCCGGGTCACTGAGATCCCGCCTAACTTCAGATTGGCAGCTGGAGTAAGCAAGTTCACCGGTGAGTACAAGCTAGAAACTTGGTTAGAGGATTACCAAGTGGCTGTGCAGATTGGTGGAGGAAATGACTATGTGGCTATGAAGCATTTGCCTTTGATGCTGGAAGGGTCCGCCCGTGCCTGGCTCAATCAACTCACTCCGGACAGCATATACTGCTGGGAAGATTTGGCCCGAGTGTTCATCAAAACATTCGAGGGCACGTGCAAACGACCGGCTGGATTGACTGAGTTGCAGCACTGCGTGCAGAAACCGAATGAAACATTGAGGGAGTACATCCAGTGGTGGACAACCTTGCATCACGTGGTGGAGAACGTCACAGAGCATCAAGCCGTCTGCGCTTTCAAGGCAGGAGTCAAATATCGGGAACTCATCCTGAAATTTGGTCGGTCGGGATCCTTGACCATGAGCCGAATGATGGAGATTGCCACTCGGTACGCAAACGGAGAAGAGGAAGACCGTCTCCGTAACGGCAAAGGGAAAACCAGCGAGCCCAACCCCGGAAACAGTAATCTCAATCGGAAGCCGAAGCGCAAGGCTGATGGTTCGACGCAGGCCGAGGCTGCCGCTCTGGCCGGCCAAGCCAAGAACAAGGGGAAGGCTAAGGAAAAATGGATCCCGAAGAAAAAGAGAGATCAGTCGGGCCAAGATGTCCTCGATTCGCCGTGTCACATCCATACCAGGAAGGATGAAGAGGGCAATCTGATATTGCCCAAGCATACCACTCGACAGTGCAGACTGTTGATTCAGCAGTTCCGAGAGGGCCCGTCGAGTGAGAAGAGCCGAGAAGACGCTGATGATGGAGACAAAGACGAACCTTTTCCCAGTGTCAACGCAACCCTGATGATCTTTGCAGATGTAGAGAGCAGGAGCCGATTGAAAGTTATCAATCGAGAAGTGAACATGGCCTTGCCGGCGACGACAAAGTTTCTGAACTGGTCGAAGACTTCGATCACCTTTGATCAGCCAGACCACCCAGCCTACATAGCCATCCCTGGGCGGCAAGCGCTGGTGGTAGATCCAGTCGTGGGAGGCGTCCGATTGCGCAAGGTCCTCATGGACGGTGGAAGCGGACTGAACATACTGTACGCTGATACTCTGCAAGCGATGGGCATTCCGATGTCCCGACTCAGCGAGAGTAGCATGCAGTTCCACGGAGTGATCCCCGGCAAGAAAGCAAAGTCACTCGGGCAGATCGCCCTGGATGTCGTCTTTGGAGACGACAAGAACTTTCGGAAGGAAAGGCTGACCTTCGAAGTGGTCGACTTCCGCAGCGCCTACCATGCCATCCTTGGTCGGCCGGCTTAGCACGTTTCATGGCCCGTCCATGTTATGTGTATCTCAAGCTGAAGATGCCCGGCCCCAAAGGTGTAATCACAGTCACTGGCAGTCGACAGCGCGCGGAGGAGTGTTTGCAACAAGGGTCCAAGATAGCTGATGAGCAGATGGCCATGGTTGAACTGGAGGAATACAAGAAAAATGCCGATCCGAGTGATCTGCTACGCTCCAAGAAGCCGGCTGCAGAATCTACGTTTCAGTCGGCCGGCGACACGAAGCCTGTGCACATCCACCCGGAAGATCCCAATGCTGCTCCCACCAACATATCAATAACACTCGACAGCAAATAGGAAGAAGCGCTCATCCAGTTCCTCCGTGAGAACTGGGACATCTTCGCATGGAAACCGTCCGACATGCCGGGTGTACCCAGGGAGCTGGCTGAGCACCGTTTGCGAGTCGACCCAAAGGCGAAACCTGTGAAGGAGCATCTCCGTCGCTCTGCTACACAAAAGAGGAAGGCCATTGGCGAAGAAGTTTCTCGGCTCCTGGCAGCCGAGTTCATCCGTGAGGTGTACCACTCCGAGTGGCTCGCCAACGTCGTCATGGTCCCTAAGAAGGACAAGTCTCTCCGAATGTGCATTGATTTTAAGCACATCAATCAGGTCTGCCCCAAGGATCATTTCCCGCTCCCCCGCATAGATCAAATCGTAGATTCCACCGCGGGTTGTGAGCGACTGTCTTTTCTGGATGCGTACTCCGGGTACCACCAGATCCGATTGTATGGGCCAGATGAAATAAAAACAGCCTTTATCACCCCATTCGGGTGTTTCTGCTATGTCACCATGCCTTTCGGTCTTAAAAACGCTGGTGCCACTTTCATGCGCATGGTGCAGAAGTGTTTGCAAAAACAGATCAGTCGGAACATTGAGGCATACATGGATGACATAGTGGTCAAGTCCAGAAAAGGTTCCGACCTACTGGCTGACTTAGCTGAAACTTTCACAAATTTGCGGAAGTATGATATCAAGCTGAATCCAGCAAAGTGCACTTTCGGATTTCCTGGGGGCAAGTTACTCGGTTTCCTCATTTCCGAACGAGGGATAGATGCCAATCCTGAGAAGATCGGGGCAATTGTACGAATGAAACGTCTAGAATGTCTTCATGATGTGCAGAAGCTCATGGATTGCCTCGCAGCTCTGAGCCGATTCATCTCCCGTCTCGGTGAGAAGGCACTGCCCCTGTACCGATTGATGAAGAAATCTGATTCGTTGGAGTGGACTGTTGAAGCACAAGCAGTGTTTGTTGAGCTCAAAGCCCTGCTTTCCACCCAGCCGGTGCTTGCCGCTCCGAACAGCAACGAGCCGTTGCTCTTGTACATTGCGGCCACTGGTCAAGTTGTCAGCACTGTCCTCATAGTCGAGTGAGAAGAACAGGGCAAGGCTTACAAAGTTCAATGCCCAGTCTATTACATCTCTGAAGTTCTGACTTCTTCCAAGCAGAGGTATCCTCATTATCAGAAGCTCGTCTATGGCATCTACCCGACTATGAAGAAAGTAGCCCATTACTTCCAAGAGAACACTGTGTCAGTCATCAGTGACGCCCCACTGTCTGAGATCATGAACAATCGGGATGCGACTGGTCGAGTGGCGAAGTGGGCTATCGAGCTTCTGCCCCTGGACATCAAGTTCGAGGCGAAGAAGGCGATCAAGTCCCAAGCATTAGCCGATTTCCTAGTTGAGTGGACTGAACAGCAGCAACCGACTCAGAGCCACCCGGAACACTGGACCATGTTCTTTGACGGTTCCAAGATGCTGAATGGTTCAGGAGCTGGAGTTGTGTTAGTATCTCCGAAGGGCGATCGTCTCAGATATGTTCTGCAGATTCACTTCGATTCCTCCAACAATGAAGCCGAGTACGAGGCGCTCCTTTATGGTCTATGTATGGCCATCTCACTCGGCGTCCGGCGCCTGATGGTCTACGGAGACTCGGATCTAGTTGTGAACCAAGTGATGAAGGAGTGGGACATCAGAAGCCCCGCTATGATAGGATACTGCAACGCAGTGAGAAAGTTGGAGAAGAAATTTGAAGGTCTGGAGTTGCATCACGTTCCCCGGGCCAAGAATAAGGAGGCACACGATCTGGCAAAGATCGGATCCACTCGGAAATCCATACCCAGCAATGTGTGCCTCGAGCATTTACGTTCTCCGACGATAAAAGAAGATCCCTTCACGGAAGAGCCCCCCGCAAGTGGTCAGTCCGTCTGATCCGACTGAAGTCGAGGTCCCGGCAGTCATTGATTTGGTCATGGAGGTCCTAGCAATCACACCCGAGTGGACAGTGCCTTACATTGCATACCTGCTCAGGCAGGAACTTCCAGAAGATGAAGCTGAAGCCCGCCAGATCGTTCGCAGGTCCAAGGCCATTACAATGATGGGCAATCAGTTATACAGAAAGAGCGTCACCGGTGTGACTCAGCGTTGCATCTCTCCAGAGGAAGGTCGATTGATCCCGGAAGAGATTCACTCGGGAACTTGTGGACACCACGCGTCCTCTCAGACAATCGTGGCTAAAGCTTACCAAGCCGGTTTCTTCTAGCCACGTGCCAATGAAGCTGTGCAGGAGATAGTCCAACACTGTGCCGGATGCCAGTTCTATGCAAACTTGTCGCACAAGCCTGCGTCTGCTCTGAAGACGATTCCACTCGTCTGGCCGTTTGCGGTCTGGGGACTTGACATGGAGGGACCCCTCCGGACAGGGGCGAGTGGATTCACCCACTTGCTGGTTGCAGTCGACAAGTTCACTAAGTGGATCGAAGCCAAACCCATCAAGAAGCTAGACTCTCGTACAACGATCAAGTTCATGAAGGAGATAGTCTTCAGATACTGCGTGCCCCACATCATTATCACTGACAACGGTTCAAACTTCGACTCGGAAGAGTTCAGGGCGTTCTTTGTCGCTCAAGGCACCCAAGTCGACTATGCATCTGTGGGGCACCTGCAGTCGAATGGACATGCTAAGAGAGCAAACAGACTGATTCTGCAGGGGTTAAAGCCATGACTCATGCGCGATTTGGAGCACGCAGCTGAGCTTGGGTCACCGAGTGGCTGTCAGTTCTTTGGGGCTTGAGGACGACCCCCAATCGGTCTACCAATCGCACTCCCTTCTTCATGGTGTACGGAGCTGAAGCCGTCCTGCCGAGTGACCTGCTCCATAATTCACCCCGAGTGGAACTGTACTCTGAAGCTGAAGCAGAGCAAGCACGGCAAGACGCTGTTGATCTCTTGGAGGAGGAAAGGGAGATGGCTCTGATCCGATCGGCCACTTATCAGCAAGACCTAAGACTTTTTCACAACAGGCACGTCAAGAGTCGGACCTTTCAGGAAGGAGATCTTGTGCTCCGAGTGGATCAGCAGCGACCTCACAAGCTTGCTCCCGCATGGGAAGGTCCCTTTATCGTGTCAAAGGTTCTGCACAACGGAGCATACCACCTGTACAACCTTCAGAAGCAAGCAGACGAGCCCCGTGCTTGGAATGCGGATTTGCTGCGATAATTTTATACTTGATCATGAGATGTAATAAAAGTACTCGAGTGATATTTGGTGAATAAAAGCATGACTTTTCCAGTTCCACATTGGGTTCACTCGTACGCATTTTCTGGCTTACAACCCCCAGTGGGTATATGCCGTTCAACTTAGCTGCAAACCAGCTTGCAAACTAGCTTTTGCCTAAGTCAAAAATACTACTCCGAGTGAAGAGCATCCCTCTCACTCGGGGGCTTGGCTGCGAACCAGCTTTCGCCCAAGTTAAAAACGCTACTCCGAGTGAAGAGCATCCCTCTCACTCGGGGGCTTGGCTGCGAACCAGCTTTCGCCCAAGTTAAAAATGCTACTTCGAGTGAAGAGCATCCCTCTCACTCGGGGGCTTGGCTGGGAACCAGCTTTCGCCCAAGTTAAAAATACTACTCCGAGTGAAGAGCATCCCTCTCACTCGGGGCTTGGCTGTGAACCAGCTTTCGCCGAAGTTAAAAATGCTACTCCGAGTGAAGAGTGTCCCTCTCACTCGGGGGCTTGGCTACGAACCAGCTTTCACCCAAGTTAAAAACGCTACTCCGAGTGAAGAGCATCCCTCTCACTCGGGGGCTTGGCTGCGAACCAGATTTCGCCTAAGTTAAAAACGCTACTCCGAGTGAAGAGCATCCCTCTCACTCGGGGGCTTGGCTGCGAACCAGCTTTCGCCCAAGTTAAAAATGCTACTCCGAGTGAAGAGCGTCCCTCTCACTCGGGGGCTTGGCTGCGAACCATCTTTCGCCCAAGTTAAAAACGCTACTCCGAGTGAAGAGCATCCCTCTCACTCGGGGGCTTGGCTGCGAACCAGCTTTCGTCCAAGTTAAAAACGCTACTCCGAGTGAAGAGCATCCCTCTCACTCGGGGGCTTGGCTGCGAACCAGATTTCACCCAAGTTAAAAACGCTACTCCGAGTGAAGAGCATCCCTCTCATTCGGGGGCTTGGCTGCGAACCAGATTTCGCCCAAGTTAAAAACGCTACTCTGAGTGAAGAGCGTCCCTCTCACTCGGGGGCTTGGCTGCGGACCAGATTTCGCCCAAGTTAAAAATCTACTTCGAGTGTAGAGCGTTCCTCTCACTCAGAGGCTTAGCTGCGAACCAGCTTTTGCCTAAGTTAAAACCCAGTTCAAAGATTCGAAAGACTCGAAGGAAAGCATTCGATTAACTCCAGAAGTTCAAAAGCGAATACGTGTACGCGGGCCCAAAGCCCGAAAGAGTTTAACGATTACAATTCAACTCGGCATACCGAGGTTTATGGGTAGAACTTAAAGTTTTCTCACGCCCCTGTGGGGCTGGCCGGCTCAACGAAGGAATCCAAGTCGATGCCTTCCGCGATCCGAGTGGCCGCTTCGATGAATGTCTCCATGAAGTCCTCGAACTTGAGTTTCTTCGTGTTGGCAACTTGGAGAGTCTTTAGTTTCTCCTCCTTGGCCTCCTTGCAATGCACTCGGACCAGGGAGAGCGCCACATCGGCCCCGCAGCGAGCAGCCGACTTCTTCCACGCTTGCACTCGGCTGGGAATGTCGTTGAGACGAGTCATCGTGGCTTCCAGGTCGGTGTCGAAGGCGTCTTCAGGCCATAGCTCCTTGTCGATTCTGCCGAGTGCACCCCGCAGACGAATGATGTAACCTTGGATGTCTTCGATGCGAGATTCCACCCGCAGGACACCTAGTGCGGCCTTGTCACCAACGAGCGACCTCGAAGGATCCAGATCCCTCTCGATTCTATCAGTTTCCAGCTCGAAGTCTCGGCAGTACTCTACGGACAAGAAAAGAGGAGGGTCGAAAGTCAGAATGCATGAAGTTCACTCGGGTAAAAGTTCACTCGGATGTTACAGGTTACCTGCAAGCTTGGTGTACGTTTCCTCCGTGAACTCTTCTATTTATCTCTCCAAAGCGTTCTTCTTCTCGATCAACTGGGCGACCTTCTCGTTCAGAGTCTTCTTCTCTTTCTCGTAGGCTTCCGCCTGGGCCTTGAGCTTGCTCTTCCACTCGGTTTGCTGCTTCTTGAGCTCGAGTACCTCTTTCTTCAGCGATGTGTTCTCTGCTTCAAGCTTCCCGAGTGAGGCCGGCTTCTCTTCGGCGGCCTTGGTCTTTTCCTTCGCCACTTGCTGCGCTCCCGCCAGCTCGCTGTCCTTACTCTCGAGTGCCTGCTTCATAGTTTCTAAAGAAACAGAGGTTCTGAGCCGCACTTGGAGTCGATGGTTTTCACTACGCACATCTGTTCGAGTGAAGTCACTCGGTTCAAAGAACGGAGAGAGATGAAAGCGGAACGCTCAGTAACTGAGGCGTACCTCCCATGGTCCTGAGCTCTGCTTGAGCGCGTGCTGTGTTCCTCCTCTCCACCTCCAAATCCACTCGGAGCTGAGCCGTTCCTTCTCCAGTGCCACGTACTGAGTCCCAAGCTCGCAAGTTTTCTGAAATACAAGAGAGAATAGTTAATGTCAAGAAATATCCTGAAGTGCCCTTCGACAGGGAGGAACAAGCTTGACCAGTATCAAATTCTAAGTTCTAAGACTCCCACCGACTGCCCGCAGTCGACGGCAGTCTCGGGGACTACACCCAGTGGGTGCACTCAGCGTGCCCCCACTGGAATGGTATCCACTCGGAACGGTCCACCCGATCCGAGTGATGGCCAAACACAAAAGAAAAACAAGACAAAAGGTTCCGAGTGCCCAGAGACCGAAGCTCCTGGAAGGAACAAGCTTGACCAGTATCGGATCCTGAAGTACCCTTCGACAGGGAGGAACAAGCTTGACCAGTATCAAATTCTAAGGTCTAAGACTCCCGCCGACTGCCTGCAGTCGATGGCAGTCTCGGGAACTACACCCAGTGGGTGCACTCAGCGTGCCCCCACTGGAATGGTATCCACTCGGAACGGTCCGCCTGATCCGAGTGATAGCCGAACGCAAAAAAAAAGAGAAGACAAAAGGTTCTAAGACTCCCACCGACCGCCCGTGGCCGACGGCGGTCTCGGGGACTACACCAAGTGGGTGCACTCAGCGTGCCCCCACTGGAGCGGTATCCACTCGGAACGGCCCGTCCATTCCGAGTGACGGCCAAACAAAAGAAAAAACAACAGCAACAACAACAGAATAGGTTCTAAGCCCTAAGACTCCCGCCGACTGCCTGCAGTCGACGACAGTCTCGGGGACTACACCCAGTTTGTGCACTCAGCGTGCCCCCACTGGAGCGGTATCCACTCGGAATGATCCGCCCGATCCGAGTGACGGCCAAACAAAAAAAAACACCCAGTGGGTGTACTGGATATTTTTCAACTGAAATTCCTACTGAAGGAATATGACTTGGAAGTCAACTTACAAGGGTACTTACTCGAACGTTTTCTTGGAGGGCAGCACTGGCATCGTATGCCAGCTTGCTAGCTGTGCACACCTCCTTGAGCCTTTGGGTCATCATTTCCGCCTGGATCATCGCCTCCTTGCTGGCCCCGGTTTGGTCCTCCGGCACCTTGTATAGACTGAAGATATTGACGGGAGGAGTCGGAACCGAAGCCAGGGCAGTCGACGGAGCCGCGGCAGAACCAGCCCCAGCCTGAGAAGAACCCTGCCCCGGAGGCACGGTCACGGCAGGTGCAGGAGGAACTTGAGGCACTCCACTCGGCGGCGTCTTCCGTGTGGTGGCTTAAGGAGCGGTCGGAACGGGGGTCCCCTTCTCAGTGTCCTTCCGCGGCGGCTCTTCATCGTCATCTCCGACATGGATGACCTCTGCAAGCACTACGTTCACTCGACGCAATCAGTCGCAATACACGATTCAATCGGATGAAGACATTTCAGTCGAATGACAAGTTGAAGTAAAAATGAAGTTATTGTTACCTCTTTGAGAAGTGGCCGCGTCTGCCGTTTCGGCTTCAGTGCGGTCCCCATCAATCTGCATGGGAGACGTCGTCGAGGTTGCAGCACTAGTTCATAAGATGCACTCGGTCAGAGGAATCACGAAAGTTGACAAAGACAGAAAAGATAAGCTAAGAAAGATACTCACGTTGAGGCGACAGGCACAGCGACCTTGATCCGGGGCAGAGCCTTCCGAGGCTTGGGGGAAGCGACCTTGGGCTGCTTGGCGGCCTTCTCAGTCAGCACAGGCGACGACGGCCAAGTACGCTTCGGAGCCTTAGCACTCGGAACTGCCTCCTTCTCCGGGCCAGCACTCGGATCATGAGCTCGTTTGGAGCGGTGCTCGGAGCGCAACTCTTTAGACAGAGAAGACCTGACCTCGTCGCTCCCTTCCGAGCCCTCACTTTCCTCCTCGTTGTCCTCCGCGTAGCTGCCCCCGGCGCTGCCATGTTCGCTCTCCGCGCCTCCTGCAAGTTGTTCTCCATTCGGCACAGGAGATAACATCTTCTGGAACTCCTGCAAGACATGAAGGGTGAAGACAGACAGTTTAGTCAGTTCACTCGGATCGTTCAGTTCGCTCGGATAAATTGCGCATCGGCAATTCACTCGGAAATTCGTGCCTCACCTCCAACGGTTGGTTGTTGGCGTCGTAGGGCGAGATCCGTCTCGACCCTCGCGGATTGCCGCGTGCGCCAGTGATGCACCTGATCCACTGTTCCACTGTTTTCTCCTCGACGTCTTCTGGATGCACTCGGGTTGGATCACCGGCTCCAGTGTAGAGCCACATGGGGTGAGCCCGCTCCTGCAGCGGCTGGATCCTCCGACTGAGGAAGACCTCCAGAAGGTCCAGACCAGTCAATCCACCCTGAATCAGACTAACCATGGCGGTCACCAAGATCCCTACATCCATCTTCTCCTCTTTATCAACCGTCAGCGAGAGAGGAGTCTGAACTCTCTCAGTCGTGTAAGGAGGAAGGCCAGTCGACGAGCCAGAGCACGGCAGGTCGTTGTAGTAGAACCAGGTCGACTGCCAACCCCTCACCGAATCGGGAAAGGACATAGATGGGAATGCACTCTTACCCCTCATCTGGATACCTAAGCCACCGCACATCTGAGTCACGTGCGTCCTCTCTCCATCGGGGTCAACCTTCTTAACCGATTGAGATCGACACGTGAAAATGTGTTTGAATAAACCCCAGTGCGGCGGACAACCCAGGAAATTTTCACACAAAGAAACGAATGCGGCAAGGTACATTATGGCATTTGGAGGCAGGTGATGGAGCTGAGCACCGAAGAAGTTCAAAAATCCACGGAAAAAGGGGTGGGGTGGCATGGAGAAACCTCGCTCCACGTGTGTGGTGAGGAGCACTCGCTCCCCGGGGCGCGGCGCGGGCTCGGTCTCCCCTTCTTCCGGCCCTCCACGTCCCGTCGCAGAATAGCCCGTCCACGATGAGCCTGCTGACGTCGTCGGCCGTGGTGGTCGGCGGAAGCTAGTCGCCTTGGATCCACCCTGGCGGGAGCGTGGCTCGGGTGCTCGACGCCTTCCTCCCCTTCGCCGCCTTCTTCGCTTTCTCGAGCTTCGCCGTCTTGTCCTTCGCCATCACCGCCGAGCTCTCCAACGACCAAAGGGGATTCGTGCGGAGCGGATTGCTGGAGAGAAGATTGAGCGGGCTGGGAGAATAAGGGAAAAGGGGATCTGTCCTCTCTCCCTCTCCGACGCAGCGACCTCTTATGGCGTCGCCTGTTCCGCTCCCCAATCCACTTCTGCGTGTCCCGGGCCCGCAGATCTCCTCGAATCTCGCTGGCGGAGTTGCAGCTGTGCGTGGCGAAAAGTGGGGCGAAAATCGAGGCGTCACGCCCCCACTTTTCCCACTCACCGCGCCGCAACCGTTCGCGCGCGCTCGTCGCCGATTTCAAATCCCGCAAGATCCGGATTCCAGCGATCCGATGACTCACCTTTAAGAAAATCCATAAACACGCGGATCTGTTCCGCCACTCGGATGGAGGCTACTCATTTCATTCGGATGGAGACTACTCATTTCATTCGGATGGAGACTACTCATTTCACTCGGACGACACATGGTCCGGAATCCGTCAAGGTGCCACGCGAAGACAAGGCCGTCTAAAGACCAGCGGGGGTTCTTGAGCGCCTCCGTAGTGCTCAATTCCCCTAGGGATTTGCCTTGACTCGACCCGCCTAACCTCGACCGATTCGGGGGCTAATGACAAGGGCATGTACTAGGGATAGGGTAACAGGCCTGACCTACGGACCCTACCCTAGGATTCCTCACGTCTCATACTGGGCCCCAGGGCCAGATCAACAACCCAGAGTTCTGCAAACTGGCATTCACTCGGAGTTCGACGAACCACTCAGAAGGCAAGAGTTCACTCGACCAGCTTGTTTCACTCGGAGCACCCGAAAGTCACTCGACCAGAGAAGACCAGGAGACTCCGGGAGCGCAACGGTCGGGACGCACGTTCGCCTGTATTAATTGTAATCAATGCGCCCGTTACCTGGCGCCCTTAAACCCCCTCTTAACCCCTGGTAATGGCGGCATTCATGGGAGGGCTGGCGGCGACTATATAAGCCACCCCCCAGCTCCATTCCAAGGGTTCGCAATCCATTTGTAACTCATACACTCAAGCAATCAAGCTCCAGAGCACCGAGACGTAGGGCTATTACCTCCACCGTTGAGGGGCCCGAACTCGTAAATCCGAGTGTAACACCTACGCCGTAGCTAGGCTCTGCCCTCTCATCCGTACCCCTACACACTACTGTTAGACTTACACCCACGATAGTGCTCGCTCTCCCTTCCGTCGTCTCGTTCGTGGACTCCAAGCACTCTGTCCACACCGTCCTCTCGAAACCCAGCCTCCCACTTTTGCTCGCTCATTTCCGGCGGCAGAAAATGGCTTCATCCTCTCTGCTGCAACTGTGCAACAGCACACCCAGTTGCCCAGTCGGGCCACTTGGCTGGCTAGCTATCTAGGCCGGCGCCTCCCAGCTAGTAGTACTAAAACTGTTAAACTGACACGGTAATGCGGTTCAGTTTGTTATTATGCATAAATTTCCCGTATCGTTCCGTTTCTTGCCCAATAAGAGCATCTACAGTCGTGATGGGCAAATCCGGCCCCTCAAATGCCCGCTGACGCGTCAGGCGTGTCTGCAGACACTGACCGGGCATGCCTCACATAATGCAATCCATATCCGGACATCTCAATTATCATATCTCAAATCCATACAAACTCATGCAACTACGTCGATGCATTACACACATCGTCCGGCTACTCCATCACTACTAACATGCCATCGGACTACCAAAATTTGACATGTTTGGCTATGGTGGGGATCATCCACGACTGCCCTTGCCCTTCCCGGCGCCCTTGCCATCCTTCTCATGAAAGTACCGGTCGAAGATGCAGTAGGGATCGAGCCGGATCTGCTCGTCGCTGGAGCAGTCCTCGCCGTCGCTGTCCTCCTTCTCCTCCTTCGGTGGCAGTCCGGCCATGGCATGGACCGCCCGATTCTGCTCTCGGGTAAGGGCGCACGTGTTACTCCGCTGCCGTTTCTTCACAATGCGGGCGCGGCTGGCATCCTCCTCTGCGGCCGCCCGCGCCGCCGCATCAGCCGCGTCCGCTGCCGCCATTTCGGCCGCGATACGGCGTCGATTCTAAATCTGGCATATCTCGTAGTAGGGGTCCTAAGTTAGGCGTCTTGGAGCAATGCTAACATGGACACATGATTTTACCCAGTTTCAGGCTCTCTCGAAGAGATAATACCCTACGTCCTGCTTTTGATTGTATTCATATGGGGTGTAGTACAGAGTACATGTATCTACCACGAGATTGTTCTAATGAATATGAGTTCATCTATTGACTACCCTGGCCTCGGTTTATATAATACACCGGAGGCCTAGGGTTTAGGAGAGTCCTTGGCTTGGGCACCAAGTCTTGTGGAGTCTTTCTTGTATGCTGTTGGCGAACGTTGCATGGAAAACAAATTTTTTTCTATGCACACGCAAGATCTATCCATGGAGATGTATAGCTACGAGAGGGGGAGTGTGTCTACGTACCCTTGTAGACCGTAAGCGGAAGCGTTAGAACAACGCGGTTGATGTCGTCGAACAACTTCACGATCCAACCGACCAAGTACCGAACATACGGCACCTACGCGTTCAGCACACGTTCAGCTCGGTGACGTCCTCGACTTCTTGATCCAGCAAGACGGTGAGGTAGTGGATGAGTTCCGGCAGCACGACGGCGTGGTGACGGTGATGGTGATGCTATCTCCGCAGGGCTTCGCCCAAGCACTGCGAAAATATGACCGAGGGAAGGAACTGTGGAGGGGGCGCCGTACACGGCTAAGGCAATGTTGTGTCCCGTTTGGGGCGCCCCCTCTCCTCTATTTATATATGTGTAGGGGCTTGGAGTAGAAGGAACAGTGCCACGTGAACAGTACCACGTGAACAGTAACACGCGAATAGTACACACGTGGACTTGGACTCAGTCCAATCCTATTCCTACTAGGACTCTCCTTTTTTCCTTCCCTAGCTGCGTGGGCTTTTGAGGACTTGGTGCGCCTGGCCCAATAAGGCCAGGGCGCCTCCCCTTAGCCCATGACAGCCCTTGGGACGTGGTGGACCCACTTGTGGACTTCCGGACCCCTCCGGAATCCTCCGGAACCTTCTCGAAGCTTCCCGGTACAATACCGAAAAAACTGCACCTTTTTCCGGAACCCAAAATATGACTTCCCATATATAACTCTTTACCTCTCGACCATTCCGAGACTCCTCGTGACGTCCGGGATCTCATCCGGGACTCCGAACAACATTCGGTTACGAATTCACATAACTCATATAACACTATATCGTCAACGAACGTTAAGCGTGCGGACGCTACGGGTTCGGGAATGATGTAGACATGACTGAGACACCTCTCCGGTCAATAACCAATAGCGGAACCTGGATGCTCATATTGGTTCCTACATATTCCCCGAATATCTTATCGGTCGAACCGCAATGACAACATACTTAATTCCCTTTGTCCGTCGGTATGTTACTTGCCCGAGATTCGATCCTCGGTATCTCCATACCTAGTTCAATCTCGTTACCGGCAAGTCTCTTTACTCGTTCTGTAATACATCATCCCGTAACTAACTCCTTAGTCACTTTGCTTGCAAGCTTCTTATGATGTGCATTACCGAGAGGGCCCAGAGATACCTCTCCGAAACACGGAGTGACAAATCCCAGTCTCGATCCATGCCAACTCAACGGACACCTTCGGAGATACCTGTAGAGCATCTTTATGATAACCTAGTTACGTTGTGATGTTTGATAGCACACAAGGTATTCCTCCGGTATCCGGGAGTTGCATGATCTCATGGTCTGAGGAACATGTATTTGACATTCAAGAAAGCAGTAGCAATAAACAGAACGATCATATGCTAAGCTAACGGATGGGTCTTGTCCATCACATCATTCTCCTAATGATGTGATCCCGTTATCAAATGACAACTCATGTCTATGGTTAGGAAACCTTAACCATCTTTGATCAACAAGCTAGTCTAGTAGAGGCTCACTAGGGACACGGTATTTGTTTATGTATTCACACATGTATTTAAGTTTCCGGTCAATACAATTCTAGCATGAATAATAAACCTTTATCATGAACAAGGAAATATAAAATAATAACAACTTTATTATTGCCTCTAGGGCATATTTCCATCAGTCTCCCACTTGCACTAGAGTCAATAATCTAGTTCACATCACCATGTGATTAACACCCAAGAGTTCACTAGAGTCAATAATCTAGTTCACATAACCATGTGAGTAACACTCAAAGAGTTCTAAGGTGTGATCATGTTTTGCTCGTGAGAGAGAATTTTAGTCAATGGGTCTGCAATATTCAGACCCATGTGTACTTTGCAAATCCTTATGTCATACTGTAGATGCTGCTATCACGCTTTACTTGGAGCTATTCCAAATGACTGCTCCATTATACGTATCCGGTTTGCTACTCAGAGATATCCAGATTGGTGTCAAAGCTTGCATCGACGTAACCCTTTACGACGAACTCTTTATCACCTCCATAATCGAGAAACATTTCCTTAGTCCTTTAGGTACTAAGGATAATTTTGACCGCTGTCCAGTGATCCACTCCTGGATCACTCTTGTACCCCCTTTGCCAGACACATGGCAAGGCACACATTAGGTGTGGTACACAGCATGGCATACATTATAGAAACTATGGCTGAGGCATAGGAAATGACTTTCATTCTCTCTCTATCTTCTGCCGTGGTCGAGCTTTGAGTCTTACTCAACTTTACACCTTACAATACAAGCAAGAACTCCTTCTTTGACTGATCCATTTTGAACTCCTTCAAAATCTTGTCAAGGTATGTACTCATTGAAAGTCTTATCAAGCGTCTTGATCTATCTCTATAGATCTTGATGCCCAATATATAAGCAGCTTCACCGAGGTCTTTCATTCAAGTATCCTTTTATGCCATCCAGAAATTCTATATCATTTCCAATCAATAATATGTCATCCACATATAATATTAGAAATACTACAGAGCTCCCACTCACTTTCTTGTAAATACAGGCTTCACCGTAAGTCTGTACAAAACCATATGCTTTGATCACCTCATCAAAGCGTATATTCCAACTCCGAGATGCTTGCACCAGTCCATAGATGGATCGCTGGAGCTTGCACACTTTGTTAGCACCCTTAGGATCGACAAAACCTTCTGGTTGCATCATATACAACTCTTCTTTGAGAAAACCATTAAGGAATGCAGTTTTGACATCCATTTGCCAGATCATAAAATGCGGCAATTGCTAACATGATTCGGACAGACTTAAGCATCGCTACGGGTGAGAAAATCTCATCGTAGTCAACCCCTTGAACTTGTCGAAAACCTTTCGCGACAAGTCAAGCTTTGTAGACAGTGATATTACCATCAGTGTTTGTCTTCCTCTTAAAAATCCATTTATTCTCAATGGCTTGCCGATCATCGGGCAAGTCCACCAAAGTCCATACTTTGTTCTCATACATGGATCCTATCTCAGATTTCATGACCTCAAGCCATTTGTCGGAATCTGGGCTCATCATAGCTTCTTCATAGTTCGTAGGTTCGCCGTTGTCTAACAACATGACTTCCAGAACAGGATTACCATACCACTCTGGTGCGGAACGTACTCTGGTCGACCTACGAGGTTCAGTAGTAACTTGATCTGAAGTATCATGATCTTCACCATTATCTTCCTCTCTTATTGGTGTAGGCATCACGGGAACGGTTTTTTCTGATGAGCTACTTTCCAATTCGAGAGAAGGTACAATTACCTCATCAAGTTCTACTTTCCTCCCACTCACTTCTTTTGAGAGAAACTCTTTCTCTAGATAGGACCCATTCTTGGCAACAAAGACCTTGCCTTCGGATCTGTGGTAGAAGGTGTACCCAATTGTTTCTTTAGGGTATCCTATGAAGACGCACTTCTCCGCTTTGGGTTCGAGCTTATCAGGTTGAAGCTTTTTCACATAAGCATCGCATCTCCAAACTTTAAAAAATGACAGCTTAGGTTTCTTGCCAAACCACAGTTCATACGGTGTCGTCTCAACGGATTTAGACGGTGCCCTATTTAACGTGAATGCAGCTGTCTCTAATGCATAACCCCAAAACGATAGTGGCAAATCGGTAAGAGACATCATAGAATGCACCATATCCAATAAAGTACGGTTACGACGTTCAGACACACCATTACGCTGTGGTGTTCCAGGTGGCATGAGTTGTGAAACAATTCCACATTTTCTTAAATAAAGGCCAAACTCGTAACTCAAATATTCGCCTCCGCGATCGGATCGTAGAAACTTTATTTTCTTGTTACGATGATTCTCTACTTCACTCTGAAATTCTTTAAACTTTTCAAATGTTTCAGACTTGTGTTTCATCAAGTAGATATACCCATACCTACTCAAATCATCTGTGAAGGTTAGAAAATAATGATACCCGCCGCGTGCTTCAACATTCATCGGACCGCATACATCGGTATGTATTATTTCCAACAAATCAGTAGCTCGCTCCATTGTTCCGGAGAACGGAGTTTTAGTCATCTTGCCCATGAGGCATGGTTCGCAAGTATCAAATGATTCATAATCAAGAGATTCCATAAGTCCATCAGCATGGAGTTTCTTCATGCGCTTTACACCAATATGACCTAAACGGCAGTGCCACAAGTATGTTGCACTATCATTATCAACTTTGCATCTTTTGGCATCAATATTATGAATATGTGTATCACTACGATCGAGATTCAACAAGAATAAACCATTCACAAGGGTGCATGATCACGAGGTATATTATTCATATAAACAGAATAACCATTATTCTCTGACTTAAATGAATAACCGTCTTGCAATAAACAACATCCAGATATAATGTTTTATGCTCAACGCAAGCACCAAATAACCATTATTTAGGTTTAATACTAATCCCGAAGGTATTACGAGCGTGTCGATATTGATCATATCAATCTTGGAGACACTTCCAACACATATCGTCACCTCGCCCTCAGCTAGTCTCCGTTACTCTGCAGCTCCTGCTTCAAGTTACTAATATTAGCAACTGAATCGGTATCAAATACCCAGACGCTGCTACGAGCACTAGTGACGTACATATCAATAACATGTATATCAAATATACCTTTGTTCACTTTGCCATCCTTCTTATCCGCCAAATACTTGGGCAGTTCCGCTTCCAGTGACCAGTTCCTTTGTAGTAGAAGCACTCAGTTTCAGGCTTGGGTCCAACTTTGGGTTTCTTCGTGGGAGCGGCAGCTTGCTTGCCGTTCTTCTTGAAGTTCCCCTTCTTTCCCTTGCCCTTTTTCTTGAAACTAGTGGTCTTGTTAACCATCAACACTTGATGCTCCTTCTTGATTTCTACCTCCGCCAATTTCAGCATCGCGAAGAGCTCGGGAATTGTCTTCTCCATCCCTTGCATATTATAGTTCATCACGAAGCCTTTATAGCTTGGTGGCAGTGACTGAAGAACTCTGTCAATAACACTCTCAACCGGAAGATCGATTCCCAGCTGAGTCAAGTGATTGTGGTACCCAGACATTCTGAGTATGTGTTCACTGACAGAACTATTCTCCTCCATCTTACAGCTAAAGAACTTGTTGGAGACTTCATATCTCTCAACCCGGGCATTAGCTTGAAATATCAATTTCAGCTCTTGGAACATCTCATATGCTCCGTGGCGTTCAAAACGCTTTTGTAGTCCCGGTTCTAAGCCGTAGAGCAAGGCACACTGAACTATCGAGTAGTCATCAGATCGAGCCTGCCAGGCGTTCACAACGTCTGCAGCAGCTCCTACAGCAGGTCCATCACCTAGCGGTGCATGAAGGACATAATCCTTCTGTGCAGCAATGAGGATAATCCTCAAGTTACGGACCCAGAACGTGTAATTGCTACCATCATCTTTCAACTAAGCTTTATCTAGGAACGTATCAAAAACAGGGGAGCTACAACGCGAGCTATTGATCTACAACATAATTTGCAAAGACTATCAGGACTAAGTTCATGATAAATTAAGTTCAATTAATCAAATTACTAATGAACTCCCACTTAAATTAACATCCCTCAAGTTAACTAAGTGATACATGATCCAAATCAACTAGCCCATGTCCGATCATCACGTGAGATGGGATAGTCATCAATGGTGAACATCTCCATGTTGATCATATCTACTATATGACTCCTGTTCGACCTTTCGGTCTCCAGTGTTCTGAGACCATGTCTGTACATGCTAGGCTCGTCAAGTTTAACCCAAGTATTCTGCTTGTGTAAAACTGGCTTACACCCGTTGTATGTGAACATAGAATCTATCACACCCGATCATCACGAGGTGCTTCGAAATGACGAACTTTAGCAATGGTGCATACTCGGGGAGAACACTTTTATCTTGAAATTTAGTGAAGGGATCATCTTATAATGCTACCGTCGTTCTAAGCAAAATAAGATGCATAAAGGATAAACATCACATGCAATCAAAATATGTGACATGATATGGCCATCATCATCTTGTGCTTTTGATCTCCATCTCCAAAGCATTGTCATGATCTCCATCATCACCGGCTCGACACCTTGATCTCCATCGTTGCGTCGTGGTCGTCTCACCAACTATTGCTTCTACAACTATTGCTAACGCATAGCGATAAAGTAAAGCAATTACATGGCACTTGCATTTTATACAATAAAGAGACAACCATAAGGCTCCTGCCGGTTGCCGATAAATTACAAAACATGATCATCTCATACAATAACGTATATCACATCATGTCTTGACCATATCACATCACAGCATACCCTGCAAAAACAAGTTAGACGTCGTCTACTTTGTTGTTGCAAGTTTTACGTGGCTGCTACGGGCTTCTAGTAAGAACCGTTCTTACCTACGACACAAAACCACAACGGTGATTTATCAAGTTTGCTGTTTTAACCTTCAACAAGGACCGGCCGCAGTCAAATTTGATTCAACTAAAGTAGGAGAAACAGACACCCGCCAGCCACTTTTATGCAAAACAAGTTGCATGTCTGTCGGTGGAACCGGTCTCATGTACGTGGACATGTAAGGTTGGTCCGGGCCGCTTCATCTTACAATACCGCCGAATCAAAATAAGACGTTGGTGGTAAGCAGTATGATGATCACCGCCCACAACTCTTTGTGTTCTACTCGTGCATATCATCTACGCATAAACCTGGCTCTGATACCACTGTTGGGGAACGTTGCATGGAAAACAAAAAAAATTCTACGCACACGCAAGATCTATCCATGGAGATGCATAGCTACGAGAGGGGGAGTGTGTCTACGTACCCTCGTAGACCGTAAGCGGAAGTGTTAGAACAATGCGGTTGATGTCGTCAAACAACTTCACGATCCAACCGACCGAGTACCGAACGTACGACACCTCCGCGTTCAGCACGACGGCGAGGTAGTGGATGAGTTCCGGCAGCACGACGGCGTGGTGACGGTGATGGTGATGCTATCTCCGCAGGGCTTCGCCCAAGCACTGCGAAAATATGACCGAGGGACGGAACTGTGGAGGGGGGCGCCGCACACGGCTAAGACAATGTTGTGTCCCGTTTGGGGCGCCCCATCTCCTCTATTTATATATGTGTAGGGGCTTGGAGTAGAAGGAACAGTGCCACGTGAACAGTACCACGTGAACAGTACCACGTGAATAGTACACACGTGGACTTGGACTCCAAAGTCCAATCCTATTCCTGCTAGGACTCTCCTTTTTTCCTTCCCTAGCTGCGTGGGCTTTTGAGGACTTGGTGCGCCTGGCCCTATAAGGCCAGGGCGCCTCCCCTTAGCCCATGCCAGCCCTTGGGACATGGTGGACCCACTTGTGGACTTCCGGACCCCTCCGGAATCCTCCGGAACCTTCTGGAAGCTTCCCGGTACAATACCGAAAAAACTGCACCTTTTTCCGGAACCCAAAATATGACTTCCCATATATAAATTTTTACCTCTCGACCATTCCAAGACTCCTCGTGACGTCCGGGATCTCATCCGGGACTCCGAACAACATTCGGTTACCAATTCACATAACTCATATAACACTATATCGTCAACGAACGTTAAGCGTGCGGACCCTACGGGTTCGGGAATGATGTAGACATGACTGAGACGCCTCTCCGGTCAATAACCAATAGCGGAACCTGGATGCTCATATTGGTTCCTACATATTCCACGAAGATCTTATCGGTCGAACCGCAATGACAACATACTTAATTCCCTTTGTCCGTCGGTATGTTACTTGCCCGAGATTCGATCGTCGGTATCTCCATACCTAGTTCAATCTCATTACAGGCAAGTCTCTTTACTTGTTCTGTAATACATCATCCCGTAACTAACTCCTTAGTCACTTTGCTTGCAAGCCTCTTATGATATGCATTACCGAGAGGGCCCAGAGATACCTCTCCGAAACACGGAGTGACAAATCCCAGTCTCGATCCATGCCAACTCAACGGACACCTTCGGAGATACTTGTAGATCATCTTTATGATCACCCAGTTACGTTGTGACGTTTGATAGCACACAAGGTATTCCTCCGGTATCCGGGAGTTGCATGATCTCATGGTCTGAGGAACATGTATTTGACATTCAAGAAAGCAGTAGCAATAAACAGAACGATCATATGCTAAGCTAACGGATGTGACTTGTCCATCACATCATTCTCCTAATGATGTGATCCCATTATCAAATGACAACTCATGTCTATGGTTAGGAAACCTTAACCATCTTTGATCAATGAGCTAGTCTAGTAGAGGCTCACTAGGGACACGGTATTTGTTTATGTATTCACACATGTATTTAAGTTTCCGGTCAATACAATTCTAACATGAATAATAAACCTTTATCATGAACAAGGAAATATAAAATAATAACAACTTTATTATTGCCTCTAGGGCATATTTCCATCATATGCGTCATGGGCTGCCCGAAGTGGCCCATGAGTGAACCGCCATGGGGGTCCTCGGCTCAATCCACCTGGTCGGGAGAGGATGTGGTGAGTACCCCCTAGTCCAGGACACCGTCAGTAGCCCCCTGAACCAGTCTTCAAGTTGGGGACGCTCCTCGGTTCTTCTGAACTGTTCTTCGTCTTCGGTCGTCGGTCTTGAAAACTGGTTCAACAAATCTTCCCATCTCCGATCATGAGGATCGCCGAGGTGTATCCGAAGAGTTCATACGTCGGGTATCCAAGGAGCCCCTTTAGGTTCTTGGCCTTTATCAATGCCTTGTTATTTTTTATGCCACACCTCGGGTTCGAAGTGTTTCCAGTGCGGCGGTGTCCTCTTTGCATCCGAGCTCCAGCGCCGGACTGTATCCGAGGTGTCTTCTTGCAGCCGAGCTCCAACGCCGGACTGCATCCGAGGAGGCATAGAGTACCTCGGCTTTGAAAAAGTTTGAAGGAGGTTATCCGAGCATAACGCCAAAAAAGTTCTTTATGGAGCCAGCCACTCGCAGCCGAGCTTTATGCCGGACTGCTTCTAAGGTACATTTTAGCAGCCGAGCTCCATCGCCGGTCTGTATCCGAGGTACATTTTAGCAGCCGAGCTCCAACGCCGGTCTGTATCCGAGGTGTCATAGATTTCCTCAGTCTTAAAAAGTTTAAAGGAGTTCAGCCGAGCTTAATGCCGGAAACGCCCTCCACGGAGCCAGCCACTTGCATCCGAGCTTTACGCTGGACTGCTTCCGAGGTGGTGCACCACCTCGGCCGTGGGCTGATTTTTTGTGAATTGGTGCAATTTATTCTCTGCCGAGATGTATAGCCAGTTGCCCTCAAGGTGTGTGTCGGCCAAAAATCCGAGATGCACCTGAAGGAAAACACAAGACCGCTGATCCCAGTAGCCCCTGAGAATTAGATCGATTCGCGAAATAGGCCTGAGGATTAACTCCTAACTCGACAGCATACTTAGGAACGGAAACACGGTGTGCAGCAGTTCCCGAGACTCAGGCTGGGTGCGGCCGACCAACCTGAGGATCGTAATCTCCTTGGAAACTATTTTGCACTTTGTAAATTGTCTGCATTGAATCGTCAATGCAGTAGCCCCTGAGCCACTGGTCGGGTGGCAACACCAGATCAGGGGATCGATGTAACCCGTTAATGGCTTTTAAGTGAGAAGCGCGAAGCCCAGTAGCCCCCGAGCCTTAATTTGGGCAAGGGTGGCCGAGTTAAGGATCAATATCCAGAGTAAATTGATTTTAATCACAATTTACGTGTAATGATTCTATGTATCCAAGTACTTTACATCATTAACGCTCGGATCCGTATTGTACAAAACTTTGTTGACCGACCATCGGATTCAACCTCCTCGGCCTGCAGCCAAGGAGTGTTTTCCTACTTTATAAAGCCTTTATAAGGGCAAAGATTTACGGAAAATAAGACAATCCGGCCATACGATTTTATAAACAAAGGTACGCGGAGAGATATGTTATATTACTATTTAACGTAAGAAACATCTTCTGAAAAAAATAGTTCCTTTATAAGTTCCTTTTACCAGGATATCATGCTAACCATGATTATGTAACTTCACCTCCGATCTAAGTGGGAGAAAATAGTGAAGATTAATTCGGGGAAAATTCCCGAAGTATTTGGCTTTAAAAAACCGAGATTTTCACTTCCGTCGTTGCCGACCAATTATGTTCTTGGGATTGCTAGCTTTCGGCTTCACCCAGTCTGAGGTACTAACCCGGTAGTATCAATCACAGAGGTGCTCCCTTTACCCCCTAGCCGAACAATCGGGAACGTAGGGGGTAAGCACAGAAGCCAGACAACCCAGCTTGGCCAGATCTCAAGTCAAATTGATGCATGTTGTGGCTTTATAACGATTTATGGGAAGGCAGCGCTCGTATACAAATGCTGAGAATACGTCGGACTCTCCAGGAGTCCCAAAGTAACCGCGTCGAGGTGCCTCAAGGAGCCCCTGATACGGTTTATTGGACTCTTTTATATGTCCGAAGTGTTTTATACCAAAAACTCGAGGTTAGAATTGCACAGTTTTTTCAAAGACGGCCGAACTGCTTTTCTATTAGTGACCTCGGACAAGCCGAACACTTTTATGAAATCAAGCTGATCGGCCAATTGAATTTGCGCATGTTTGTGGTAGTCATCTTTTAAGCTGTATTTGCAGCTTTATGCTATATGTTATTTTGACTCCGTTGCGACTGTTTATAATTTGAAAGTGGCCCATCGTTGGCTTCCACCCCTTTGTAGATGCTACGCAGGGTGTTTCCGCAATAACATGACAACCCTTAGCCGACGTCTCGGTGCCCGGAGGCGGTTGTGTTAGCGGAAACTAGGCAATCAGATATGTAGCCTTTATAACTTTCACTTAGTCATAGGAGCTGGACTGTGGGGCAAGTAACTAGCCCCCGGTGTTTGGAGTGTTCGGGCGTGCCGAGGTGCAGCTCGGCAAGGAAGCTACCGAACTACAGGTCGGAAAAGATTTCCCGAGCCAAATTATTATGCACGGCACCTCGGTCAAGAGGATATCCCGCCTCCTGGAAAAAAAACATACAAATAGGTTTAAAAGCTTCATAGGCTCGGAAAACCAAAAAACTTACACAAAACCTTTACGTCTAGAATAAATCAAGTTTTTTGGTGCCAATCCGAAATTGGTCTTAAAATTAATTTTGTGCTTCTGTCGTGCTTTAACATGATACGTCCGATCTCCAGACTTCAAGCGGGTTAGCCTTTGGCTTCAACCTCCCATCCCGAAGGCGGAGTGTTTCTAAGGCCAGTTTAGCAAACTAAACTCAAGCGGCTTTAGAGAGAAACCAGACTATCCGGGTATTGACCACACACTCGCGTCGAAAAAAGTAAGTAGAAAATGACTTTGCAACGACTTAGAAGAAAACAAAAACGGCTCATATAAATTTAAGAGCCCCCAGTTAATTTGGGCAAAGGAAGTTATTTTTAACAAACATCATTTTTAACAAACAACACTATTGTTTAACACAAATATAATGCTTGGTCAAACCGAACAAAAATTAAACATTTAAATTTTTTGAGTATGGAAGTGACTTAGCTGGTTAACGTGCTCGGTGTTGATGACGTGGTCCGAGCATGTGGCGGGTCGAGGTTCCAGCCCCCAAGCCGGTCCCGAGGTGCCCAAGCGAAGAGCTCGGCTTGATGAAGTGATAGCACAACACTACCGATATGTTGATGCGAAGCCCCCGATCCAGCCGAGCTGACGAAGCGGGTCGGCTGGTGACGCCGAAGTCCCCGGAGTTGGTTGATGAAGAGATGGCCAAGCCCCCGGTCCAGCCGAGATGACGGAGCAGGTCGGTAAGGTGACATTGCAGCCCCCATGCCAATCGAGGTGTCAAAACAAGTCGGCGTGGTGGACATCGGTTTGAAGAAGCAACGGCGCGGTCAATGCCAGCTTGAGAAGTGACCGCGCGGCGATGCTGGCACGCCCGACTCGTGCAATCCGTGGGGCGACGATCTTGTCTTGACGATTATTTGTCCTTCGCGATGCCGAACTCTTCGTCGGCTCGCCGCGGTGATGATCCAAGGTGGTTTTCGTCGGCTCGATGGAGCGATGGCGCAGTCGATGCTGGCGCAGGTCGGTAGCCGTGGAGCAACATGGTCGGGCCGGTTTGACATCGGCGCGACGGTGAAGATCACCTCGGAAAAGACTCAAAATTTATGGCACGTGTTTGAGAACAACACACAATACCCAAGATAAGAATTTCCTTTAAAAAGGATGTCTAATATCCCGTTCATGAAGAAAGGTGAACTCGGGTCGAATTCGTTTTCGCGCAGAAAATAGATCCAAAAATTGGTGCACTCCTCGGACTTGTCCCGGAATTTGGACGGTCGGATCGAGCTGAAATTTTCAGGGGTGGTCGATATGGGAATTATGCAGCCGATGAACGGTTGGATCTTCCAAAGGACGTCCGAGCTGATTGCTGGACTCCTCGCCCTAAACTCATTCAGATTCCTGTTCAGATTCGACAGGGCTACGGTATATCGGAGATTGATGGAGATTCCTCCATCGGAACGCGATGAAATTTTACAGGGTTGTTCTATACTCAATTCCTCACAATTCCACCGAAGCAATCGTCAAAGCGATGCTCGAGGAGGCGGGGACGACGAACACGAATCCGCTGTTCAGAAAAACTGCACCGTCGCCTGAGGACGATGTTAACGTCGAGCCCCCGAGCTCCATGGATGATACTCCCATGATCTTGATAGAGATCGGAGTTGATGATGATGAAAGTATCCGTACGATCTTGATGATCCGACGCGGAGCGCAGTCCTCGGTCAGGCCGAGGTGACCAGTCGAGCCGGCGACGAAGATGCCGACATCGACAATAAAGCTCGGTTCCGACGCGTAGATCGGGCCAGAGACGATCTGAATTCCCATCGCACCGCGGTGACTGCCAGCAGGCTCTCAATGAAAGCACCAATGTCGGTTCTAAATCCGGCATATCTCGTGGTAGGGGTCGTAAGCTAGGCGTCTTGGAGCGATGGTAACATGGACACATGATTTTACCCAGGTTCGGGCTCTCTCGAAGAGATAATACCCTACGTCCTGCTTTTGATTGTATTCATATGTGGTGTAGTACAAAGTACATGTATCTACCACGAGATTGTTCTAATGAATATGAGTTCATCTATTGACTAGCCTGGCCTCGGTTTATATAATACACCGGAGGCCTAGGGTTTAGGAGAGTCCTCGACTTGGGCACCAAGTCTTGTGGAGTCTTCCTTGTATGCGTCATGGGCTGCCCGAAGTGGCCCATGAGTGAACCGCCATGGGGGTCCTCGGCTCAACCCACCTGGTCGGAAGACGATGTGGTGAATACCCTCTAGTCCAGGACACCGTCATACGGGCCTCGGCGGCCTTTATCCTCTCCTTCCCACAGCGGGCTGCCTGTTCCCGGTGGGAACCATAGTCTGCTCGACCGGTGATGGGGAAGGAGAGATTTTCCAGCTGCCGGGACCGCGATGATCCAGCCCCAGAGGACCCGAGCGCATGTTGAGCCGACGCTATGGAGTCGCGCCAGACAGATCCGTCCGTCGGCCGGGCGTTGTCCTCCCGGGAGCGGCAGAGTGCAAAGCGGACCGCCATTGCCTCCTCCAACCCGCACGGGATGACACCTCAGTCGACGGATCCGGACTGGTCGGAGTCAGATCCGCTGCCCGCAATGCCTGAACCGCCCGAAAATCGACGGAGGTGAGCTCGGGTGGCAGAGGGAGTGGAGGGGAGAGGAGTGTGAAGTGGCTAGGGTTTGGTCCGGCGAGCGGATGGGGATGAATATATGTGGGGTCGGGTGGGCCAGCGTGGGCCGGGTCCGACGTGGCAGGCGTGCCCGGGCGCCCCCTTATCCGCCCCATATTTGGGCTGGATAAGAGGGGTGCCGGTCAGCCCGGGCGTTTGAAACCCATTTGAGGCGCCGTCTGGGTCAGATTTTCGTGACCGGTCAGTGACCGGGCGGCCCGTCCGGGCGTTTGAGGGGTGTTTGGGGTGCCCGGCTGTAGATGCTCTAAGGCTACGTTGAGTACGTCCTCATATCCGTTCTACCACAGCCGGACCGATAGTGATGGGCGCACAGCGCTGCTGCCGCCACGGGAGAGACGACGGTGCAAAGTGCCAAGGTCGGTGCACGTCGTCGTACCGACACTGCAGCCTTTCGGAGTAGGCTGGAGGCCGCGTGCATTTCAAATGGCAATCGTCGGTGCCTGCACAGCCTTTCGGAGTAGGCTGGAGGGCACGAAATGTAACCGACGGACACACAACGGCAAAGCTTCTAAGAAATGAGAAACATCATGACGCAGCAGGAGCATAGTTTAGATGGTTAGATATTTTGTGATGTAATTAATTCATCATGGTTTAAGTCATATACTTACCACTGGTGCTAGCGTTTCTATGGATTTATATCAAGTTTTTCGACGATGTTCGTTCAGTGGGTTCATAGGGATGAGTGTATATGCATGTATGTGAGAATGTGCGTCTGTACTGTGTTTAAATTTTTTTAAAAGCAGGACCGTCCCATTTGTATTTTTTTTATAAACAAGTTAATTACAGAAAATCACTATATTGAAGGCTAAGTTTGTAGAAAACCACCACCTTACATTTTCGTTGCAAAAAACATGTCTGCGGTAATCTTGTTGCAGCAAGCAGCGACCGACGGGTTTGCCTGTTTGATCACTTTTCCGAGAAGGCCGGAAATCTGGTGACGTGGGGTAACGGCTGGGTCGGACGGCGTTAAACGTTAGTTGGTCAAAACGACCCGGTCGGCCCGCGCGAGACCGACTGCACCCTCTCTCTCTCCCCCCCCCCCCTCTCTCTCCCCCTCTCTCTCCCTCCCTCTCCCTCTCCCCCCTCTCTCTTTCTCTCTCTCTCTCTCTCTCTCTCACACACACACACACACACACACACACACACACACTCTGTGTGTCTCTCTCTCCCGTGTTCTCTCTGTTTTGCTCTGCCGCCGCTTGCCTTCGCCCGCCGCCATGGTTTCCTGGAACGAGGGCGTGACGAGCGAGGACTCTCTCCAGTACGTCTCCTCTGATGACGCCCCGAAGGTCAGTGCATTTTGGTGTGTAGCGTTCTAGGTTTTTGATTTGAGTATTGTTTTTAGGCTCGATTTGGGCAATTTACTGAGGTTGGTTTGAATACATTGCTTTTGTTTGCGCCTCCAGCTCCCAACTACAATGGATGAACCCAATTTCTGTGGCATTGACGACGATCTAATGGTGATGTGTGACAACGGCAAGCCGGCAGAGAGATGTGTTGTTTTCGAAGGATCAACACGGGGAGTTGGTTCATTGTATGTGCTGAGCATGTAAGTTACAAATTTACGCAAATTTGTGGTCACTGGCCTGCCTTTTTTATAGTAAGTTTCCAAATTGTTCTATGGTTCACTGTTCATGTGTTGTCCATTGCAATTCTTTTGTTGAGCATGAATCTGATGGTGATGTGGTCATGTTGTGATAGTAGATCATGATAACAATTTTCTTGTAGTGGTCTCACCTCTGATTATTTATGTCATTTAGTTTTTGGCCCTTTAATTCTTGGAATTAGAGGTGAAACATTCTATTTTTTTTGTGTTGTTCATTCAATTTGTAAATTGTGTTGTTCATTAAATTTGCAAAGGGTGTTGAGCATGTATAGTAGGCACTGATTAATGTAGACAAGAAATTTAACAATTTTAACCACTGTATAAATTTGTAAATTATTGCAGGAGGGGAGAAACTATGGAATAGTTCAGTGGGTAGATCAGGAGTGGCCAGACTCACTGCAGAATGCTCTGCACAAGTTATCTGGTTTGTATGAGGAGAGCAAGCATACTAATAGGCTTGCACGCTTGGAACATTCATCTAGTGTCCACAATGTTATGGAAGAGAAAATGAAAATAGAGGACAACTATGCCGAGTTGGTTGTGGATGTCAACAGTCTAATGGATTCCCAGGAGAAGAGTATTCAAGAATACAACTATCAATAGAGTTGGAGGGACAATGAAGAGGAGATGATCTTTGTTTTGGACAACAACATGGGCATTTTGAAGCAAGAGCTTGGTGCAATGGAGGTTAAGAACACTAAACTGAAGGAAGGGATTGGCATATTGAAGCACATTCAGGTTGCTCAAGCCAGTGTCATTAGGAATTTGAAGTTCACACATCTGAAAGAGAAGAAAAATCTCAACACTTAGAGGAGGAACTTGGAGTTTTACATTGTCGACCTCATGAAAGCCAGTGAAAAGAACAAGATCAAGCTCAAGGGAATCAAGCCCATTTGTGATGAAGAATAAGATGTAATCTGATTATGTTGGTCATTATGTATCTTTGGAACAAATCTTTAGTCTGAAACTTTGAACTATGGCTTTTTAGGTTGAGTATGTGAACTACGGTGTGTGATGAATCATCTGAACTATGTTTAGTTTGAGTATGTGAACCTTCCTGAAGTATTTGAAGTTAGTTTAAAATATGGTCATTTGATATGCTTATGTGAACTAAGTTAGTTTGAGTGTGTGAACCTTCTTGTAATTTAAATATGATGCTTGTAATTTAAATATGATGTTGTTTGGATGCATTAATTTTAGGTGTTCCATACGCCAAGACACCCTAGATGGTTAAATTAGGGTTTTAGGTGTTCCGTCTACGCTGAGACACCCTAGATGCTTAAAGTAGGGTTTCAGAGGTTCCATTTACGCCAAAACATCCTATATGGTTAAATTAGGGTTTTAGGTGTTCTGTTGACGCCGAGGCACCTGATACGTCTCAAACATATCTATCATTTAAAAAAAAAATCATGCCATGTTTATATCATTTTGGCATAGTTTTGACACCAATTTTTATTATTTTTCTGGACAAACCTTTTAGTTCAGTGTCCAGTGCCAGCTGTTATTTTTCTGCATGCTTTTGGATTTACAGGAAAATCAATTTTATCGGGCTCAAAACAATCAGGAAAAAATCAGGAGAAGTTTTGAATCGGGAAGTTTGTTTCTAGGCGCGCTTGAATTCGAGCCCTCGAAAGATCATGTTTACACGCCAGACGTCCTTTGGGGATGTTTTCTACCCTGTCTCGCGTAAGCCGCCGCCTTTGGCCCCTGGGGCGGAGTCCGGAGACGGAGAAGAAGGTCCCTCGGCGAAGTGATCTTTCGTTTCTTAGGAGCCTTCGCAAGGTTTCTAACATACATAAAAGTCCGTAAATGTTTGTCTTCTTGATGAACGCACTTTGAGCATTAGAAATGAGGTTGTTCATATGTAGCACGAGCCGAATGGCAACCGTGATGGCATGAATTAGACTAGTAGGCCTATACTCAATGTTGACATCCACCTCCTCTTTCTCTGGCAAGGATACAATATTTGCGGAGTTAAGACACTAAAAATTGGATAAACATGAAGGTTCCAGAATAGGTAACTGGCTTCCATAACGTCCAGTTTACCCGGTCGTTTTTTATTTTGGAAAAAGGCGCCGTTAAAGCCGTCCGGATCGGGTGCCTTGTCTCCCAGCATTCGGTTGGTGGCATTTTCCGCCTCCACAGTGAAACGGTCGTCAATGCCTTGAAGGTCAAGTCCTGAATAAAAATCTTGGGATCAAAATCTTGGCGCCCCTCGCTCACCGTCCAAAACGAAGACGGGACCCACGTAACCAGCCGCCACGCAACGGAACGCCACGACCGTTTCTAGTTTCTACGGGCTGGATCAACTCACCGAAATCTTTCCAGTAGCTAATCAACCGAAAACCCTTTTCGTAGGCCACTCGCAAAAATATATCCTACGGGATACCAGTAGCAGCGCATACTACTACTATGCAAGCACTAGCGAACCGAAAATGCTAAACGCACGGATGAATGCGGGCTGATTACGGACCCTCCCAACCAACTAAACTTGGCCCTGGCAGTGGATTGCACCCTTCACGCACAAATAGCACTACGCTCGTGCCGGGACAAAAAGAGCAAATTATCTTTCTTACTTTTCGCCACGAAAAAAGAGAGAAGAATCAAGCAAAAGGATACGTAGACTAGATCAGCAGCAGATGCTTAGGTGAGAAGGGTTTTGCATCTGCCATGCATTTGCATTTCGTTTCTGCCCTTTGGGACCAAGCAAATCGATCGGTCCCTGGCCTCGGCCTGCGATCGTGGCAGACCACAGCAATATAAAAACCACGTTTAAAATTGGCCGGCTTTGGAGTAAAACATTACCAGAGAATCTCTCTCCTCTCTCTCATATTATATGTCACGTTGTGAGAATTTAATGCCAACGAAGCTTTCATTTCAATCCATATCCGTGACCTCTGAGGAAGGTACAGTGTTGCTGTCGAGGAATGATAAGGAAGACTTGTCTGCTTCCGGAAACTGATAATGCGATTCTGACCCATGAACAGGTCCACCAACACCATATATTTGTGGATCGAGATTCCCCGTCTTGCAGCTTCTAGCAACAAAGCCATGAGCAATTATGCAAGTGTTAGCCGCAAAATAGCTTTGGTAATTACCGGTCATCAGTTGATGATCGCATACATGTATCGCATTATCTTCTTCGGTATTGTTCTGAACCCACTGGTTTCTGAATTGCTGTGTGCGACGAAATTGCTGGATTTTGTGAGCAAATGAACTACTGAAGTTTTCCACGCAAGCTAATTACTTCGCATACAAAATTTAGATGACCTTTTTTATTTCGTACTAACAATCTAGGATGCATTACAGATATGGGATAATATTTCAGCTCCAGAAAAGGCAGCTAGGGCATGGACAGGCGAAGAAATGTCCAGGAAACTGCATGGGTTGCAACTGTATCTAGTTTACAGATATGGCATGATTTGCTGAATTAATTACAACCATTTTTTTTTCCAGATACTCATGTGAGTTGTGATTGGACCAACCACGGCAGCATACGCCTTCGCCAACGCCTGACATAAGCATTTCGCGCCTCCGCAGCGTCATGGCCGGATTTTTCCGTAGCGCCCACTACACCTCAATCAAATTGATTATACTCCCTCCGTTCCTAAATATAAGACCTTTTAGAGATCCCAATATGGACTACATACGGAGCAAAATGAGTGAATCTATACTCTAAAATATGTCTATATACATCTATATGTAGTCTATAGTGGAATCTCTAAAAAGTCTTATATTTAGGAACGGAGGGAGTATAAGAGATAGGAATGTTAAATCCAAGTGCATTTAATGCACCAAGATTTAGTCTTTGCATACATAAATTAATAAGTGTATATCCTGGCCGATTCAAGCACTATACGCGTCAAGATTAAGCTCGTTGATAACATACTAATGCTTAGTGGCTAAGTATTTGGTTGCATTTTTTTCCCTGAGTAACATACATGACTACTACTCCCTCCGTTCCATAATATAAAATCGTTTTTCAAGCTAGTTGTAGGACAGAGGGAGTATCTTTCAATTAGAAGAAGAGAACATTTCCAAAAAAAAATTAGAAGAATAAGACTTATTATTGGTAAACTTGTATCGACGCATACTTTTCTGTAAGGTAACCTCGGGAGAACCGTAAAACGGCATGTGGACTACTCGCGTAAGAGAAAACGGCTGCAGTTTCTCAACGCATTTTCTCTGAGCACAATGCAATTGGAATATATGGTGGTACATACTGTTCTGCACTGTCAAACATTTGGATTTCTTCCCCTGAGCAAATTCAAATTAGTTTGCATTTTACTATACGAGTCTTCTACGTACCGTCTCCATTAGAAATTCGTCTCGTCCATAAACTCCGTGGATTGAACTGCTACGCCTGATTAGGCACTGCATATAAATAGCGCATTTCACGTGCCATTTTGTGCGTTGTTCAGTATCAGTACGTGTCCGGTTAGTGAGAAAAGGATCTTGACTCTACGGATTTAACCCTCGAATTGACAACGCAGACCGGTATGCTTTCACTCTGGAACTCATCGGCCGTTTTTCTGAATTTTGTGTGGCTGCATAAAGATGGCCTCGCTAGAAACTAACTAGACGTTAACGCTCGTAGTTACTGGTATCTTTCATGGGCACTGTAGAAGGCGAATTCTGGGACAAATCATCGGCCGTTCTTTTTCTTGGTCACACACAAAAACAGCAGTGACACTGACGTGTGCACTACTAACCACCTAACGGTGTGTACATAATCATTAACAAACTAACCGTGTGTGTGTATGTGTGTCAAATAGAATTAGCACTTATCAGTAGCAGGTTAACACTTGGTGATTACACAGTGCTTATCCAGAAGGAGTATCATTAACAACCAAGGATTAAAATCGCGGAAGAAAGAACTTAGCGGCAGGAAATGCTCCATCTCCGACGATTTCAGCGTTATCTCCCACGATTCACAACGGCATTCAAATTGCGGGGCAGTTTCCGAACGGAGATAGCGCCGCAAATTGCGTCGGTTTCATCCGCGACTTAAAATCATTTTAGCAACCTATTTTTTTTTTTTTTGCGGGATATGTAGCAACCTATTAACACTTGATGGTTGCAGTTCTTATCCAGGATGTTATCATGAGTGACTCACTAGGACATGCTTAGCCGCTTGGTAGGAGCATTAATTTACTGCCTTGGAATTACTACAAAGCAATTAATAGCCATCCTCACGCTATATAAGCACCCCCCACCCCGCCGCTCTTCCACACCCCCAAACCGTTCAGACAATCACCTCTCCACATATCTAGTCCTCGTCAGCCCCCGTTCCATCAAGTTCTTCCACAGCGTAGCAAGGCAAGCTAGTAGATCCTCGACAGGGTGCCGCGATGTCGGACGTGACGGCGGTGATGAATCTGGAGGTGGAGGAGCCGCAGCTGGCGCTTCCACCGGGGTTCCGGTTCCACCCCACCGACGAGGAGGTAGTCACCCAATACCTCACCCGCAAGGTCCTCCGCGAATCCTTCTCCTGCCAAGCGATCACCGACGTCGACCTCAACAAGAAAGAGCCGTGGGAGCTCCCGGGTGAGTGGAGTACTACTCCTCCACAAGAGCGTTCTTTGATTTGATTTACAGCGCGCTCATGGCGGGTTCATTTTTTGCAGGCCTGGCGAAGATGGGCGAGAAGGAGTGGTTCTTTTTCGTGCACAAGGGCCGGAAGTACCCGACGGGGACGCGCACCAACCGGGCGACGAAGAGCGGCTACTGGAAGGCGACGGGGAAGGACAAGGAGATCTTCCGCGGCAAGGGCCGGGACGCCGTCCTCGTCGGCATGAAGAAGACGCTCGTCTTCTACACCGGCCGCGCCCCCAGCGGCGGGAAGACGCCATGGGTGATGCACGAGTACCGCCTCGAGGGCGAGCTGCCCCATCGCCTTCCCCGCACCGCCAAGGTACGGCAAGATTCGATTGTCCCCGTCTCCGTGTCGATCGATCGAACCGCCGGAGCATCTGGAGATGCTGCCGGACCACGCGCTCACATGTCGCGCTCGCGATTTGTTTCTTGTTTCTTATTCTTCTCGTGTTGTTTTCTCAACCTGCCTGTTGCGTGCGTGCAGGACGATTGGGCTGTTTGCCGGGTGTTCAACAAAGACTTGGCGGTGAAGAATGCTCCCCAGATGGCGCAGGCGGCCGACGGGGCATTGGAGGACCCGCTCGCCTTCCTCGATGACTTGCTCATCGACACCGACCTGTTCGACGACGCGGACCTGCCGATGCTCATGGACTCTCCGTCTGGCGCTGACGACTTCGCCGGCGCTTCGAGCTCCACCTCCAGCGCCGCCGTGCCGCTTGAGGCGGACACGGAGCATTTGACTATCAAGATGGAGCCGCCGCAGCAGCAGCAGCAGATGCAGAGCCCAAACTATTTCATGCCGGCGACGGCTCACGGCAATCTTGGCGGCGCCAGGTACTCACCTTACCAGGCTATGGGGGACCAGCAGGCCGCGATCCGCAGGTACTGCAAGCCGAAGGCGGAGGTAGCGTCTTCGTCGGCGCTGCTGAGCCCTTTGCTGGGCTTGGACACGGGGGCGCTCGCCGGCGCGGACACCTCGTTCGTGATGCTGTCGTCGCGGTCGTACCTCGATCTGGAGGAGCTGTTCCGGGGCGAGCCTCTCATGGACTACTCCAACATGTGGAATATCTGATGTGGAAGATCTGGAGCGTCTCAGTTTGCTGGTAGCTAACTAGCTATAGATGGTTATTTGGTTGATGCTAGCTCTTCGATCGATTAGTTGCTTCATTAACTTTGGATTAAGGATTGAGTTCATTAGGCGGTGCTGATTCGAGGAGGATCGTGGTGTGTTTGTTGTTGCGTGCAAGGCAATGCTGGCCAATGATTCAATGGTTTCAAAATTATACTGGTTTCGATTCTCAAAAAAAAAAAAAAATTATACTGGTTTCGACTCTACGCGTTTATTTACTGTTTCCAAAAGTAGTGGTCAGGATGGTTTGAACTTGCGAGTAGTTCCACGTGCTTTCTTCGCAGAGGTTGTCTGTTTAATTTCTCTACCAATTTATTTATTGTTTCTAAAATATATACCAAAAAGTGATCGGGATGTTTCGAACGCACGACCTGTAGGACATTAGCGGAGCTACAGTTGGCAAGCTAGGAGGGCCATATGGTCAATTTTGCTTTCACGCCTCACTGATTTTCCTATAGATTGCGCGGGCCATAAATCATTTAGCCTTGCTGTAGCTCCGCCCTTGCCGAAGGAATATAGAACATACAGTGAAGCCCTTCAAGTGCATTAACAAAATGTACGTTTGACTTTAATTACCTACCGTTTTCTCGGATTGAACTCGGTTCTTCATATGGGGATTGTTCTTATAATTATATTGTTGGTGCAATTCCATGGACGGCCGATGTGGGGCGTACGTGATTAATTCAAAACTTCAAATGGACCAACAAACATGAGGCCTCGCCTGGTGCTTTCGCGCAGGAATCAAACCCCCTGCATGCGTGTACCCAATCATTCGCATTCGTTTCCGGGCGACGGGACGTCGTCATCGAATCCACTTGCATGCACGCGCATAAAAGAACCCAAATAAATCAATTACTAGCGGTCGATTGGAGCACGCCCGCTAATTGGAGTGTCTCCCAGGCAGCGGCACGTACTATAGCCATTGCCCATTTTATCTGGCTCAGAAGAATTGCCTAGTACTCTTTTTTGCGAGGAAAATTTTCAATCTATTCATCAACTGTTAAGGTAGTACAAAGAACACTAGAAGTAAAAAAATACATTCAGGTCCGTAGACCACCTAGTGACGACTACAAGCACTGGAGCGAGACGAAGGTGAGCCACCGTCTTCGCCCCTCCCTTGTCAGAGCCGGGCAAACCTTATTGTAGTATACAGTCGGGAAGTCGTCGTGCTAAGCCCCATAGGACCAGCGCACTAGAACAGCAAACGGCGCCGATGAAGCGAAGCGTAGATCAGAAGGATCCAAGCTGTAAACACACGGATATAGACTAATGAAGACATGATCCATGTGGATCCACCGAAGACAAATGCCGACCGAATCCCGCGAGATCCACCTAAGACAAACCTCCACACGCCCTCCGACGATGCTAGAAACACCACCGGGACAGGGGCTAGTCGGGAAGAATTTTATTCCATCTTCGCCTTGCCTCTCTGAGCAAGACACAAATCAGAACAAACTAAAAAAAGCAAGAAAAAACGGAGCTCTCTTGCCGGCAAGGGCCGGGATCCACCGCGCCTCCATGGCCTTAAGACCACCTAGACGAGGTAGACCGGCGCCGGCGCCGGCAGGAGGTAAGCGAAACCCTAGCGCTGGTACACAGGTGTACGAGCCCCTTAATCTACCTAGTTTAGTTACCCACAGAATTGCCCAGTACTCCGTCTGTACTAAATCAACGACACTTATTTTGAGACAGAGGAAGTATTACACTAGTACTCTCTCTGGTCCTTTTAATTCTGCATATAAGATTTGGCTAAAGTTAATTTTTCTAAAGTTTGACCAACTCTACAGAAAAAATTAACATCACAATATGAAATCAATATCATTACATGCGTCATGAATTTAATTTTTATATTGTATAACTTAAGTATTGTAGATATTGATATTTTTTCATATAAATATGGTTAAACTTTACAATGTTTGACTTCAGACAAATCTTATATGCAGAGTAAAACGGACCGGAGGGGGTATCTATTTGTAGCGGGAGGTGGAGTTTCTGAGCTCGAGCACAAATGAGCTCGGGCGAACAGTAAAATCTGGAAAAAATGAAAAAAAAATCTGATTTTTATTTGGTGCAAACATTGACAAAAGTTTTACGTGCTCACAAAATGTCATCTTAAAAATCACATTCTTGAAAGTCATGGCAAAAAAAAAAAACTGATGCAATTTTCGAAAGCATTTTGGAGTGCTGAATTTATTTTTTTTGCCACGACTTCTACTAATGTCTTTCTAGATGAAATTTTGTGAGCACGTAAAACTTTGTAAATATTTGCAGCAAATAAAAATCAGAATTTTTTGAAACTTTTCCCTTTTTTTTTATTTTACCGCTCATCGCGAGCTAAAATGAGCTTGGGAGCAGAAGATGGCTTTTGTTTGTAGCGCTAGATGTAGGTGTATTGAGATGTACACGGTGCATGCATGGGTCATTCCGCGGTGTTGGCTTCTCGTGTTGGTAACATACGCGCGCGTGATCAATCGACCGAGCTAGCTGTTGCTTCAGTGTGTTGGTGAAGCACCAACAATTTGAATCCATCGAGTTTATTGACAAATATACTAGTACTAGTATATATACATAGTGCACATGACAATGACATTGTTGATCAATTAGTTGTTTAATTAATCTGCCATTAGGCCGCGTGGCGCGGACATGTGGCCAGGGATGGGAGGGGAGGGTTGTGCGTGTTTTTTTTTTTGAACACAGCACAGACGCAAGCGCTCATATACACGCGCATACACTCACCCCTATGAACGCATACACGCACACCCTACCCCTATGAGCACCTTCGAGAGACTGAGCCGGCATATCATTTTGAAATTTACGAAGTCACCGTAGGCACCTCGTCGTCGACGGGAACGTCTCCTCCCACTGAATGCGCATCGCCGGAAATCCTGAAATAATTTCCAGAAATAAATGCGAGCATCAAGATTTGAACCCTGGTGGGCTGGGGATACCACGGTCCCTCTAACCATCAACGTCTCATGTCGTTGGCGTTGCGAGGTGCTGCGCTGTTAGCTGCAGCGCTCGCGCATGGCGGCAAACCCGTTCGACAAAGTCTCGCCACGTACCCAACGTGGGATTATTCACACGCAACTCTGCATATAAATCCGCTCCGCTCCAATGCTGAGTAGGAAATGCATGCTGGCCGTGTAGCAAGAGTTGTGTGTACCCAACAATGATGGGTCAGTCGCTAATCAGACGGGCAAAACTGTATTGATGAAGGTCATATTCTCTGATCTGTATTGCTTCAAGCATGCATGATGCATGCGTGAAGCGGATCCATCGGAACGTCATATTCTCTGCTGCCGACATAGCGGTCCGCGGCTAGGTACAGTGGTAGTCATGGAACCTTGGAGCATGAACGATCGTTGGAGCACCACGTACGTACGTAGGTCCATACTGTTGTGTCTCGCCCGTGTGCCATGTGGTCATGTGGATGTGGACGACAGTGCTGCCGTATACATGGATCTATCGGCTAGCTGCAGAGAAGAAAGAGAAAAGTGCAGATTATTTATTGGGGCTTGGTTGACACGTGTTGAGTTTTTTTTAACGCAGTACAGACGCAAGCGCTCATACATACGCGCATACACTCACCCCTATGGACGCACACACGCACACCCTTCGAGAGACTGAGCCGGCATATCATTTTGAGATTTACGAAGTCACCGTAGGCACCTCGTCGTCGACGGGAACGCCTCCTCCCACTGAAAGCGCATCGCCGGAAATCCTGAAATAAATTCAGGAATAATGCGAGCACCAGGACTTGAACCCTGATGTGTTGAAGATACCACTGTCCCTCTAACCATCCAACCATAGGTTGGTTTGCTTAACACGTGTTGAGTTAGGGAGAACTTTTTGGCAGAAAAAAGATGGAGACGGAGAAGTAGTTAGCGAGCCCCACGTCCGCATCGCGGCTCGTCGTGCGTCGGTCGACCAGTCTGGCATTCTACTCGAAGACTGGCATGTAGCATTGGCTCGATCAAACCTGCAAGTGTGCAACTGAACTACGGAAGAAAATGAGATAGATGCCTCCCTTCCTTTTGACAAACGAAGAAGATCAAACCAAGAAAACTCCAAGTAGGTAGAATTAGTCAAGCCACGCACGGGCAACACATCCCTGTCACGCGCCTAATCACGTCCTACTTAGCAAGAGTCGGTGACGACCAAAACACTGCGTTCAACATATGCCATGCCATATTCGATCCATTTCTGTTCCTTTGATTCCATCAGCGCTAACATCAGCACCCACCAATCCGCTCCAGGCAAATCATTGACCTGACCGTCGTCGTTGTAAACGCCGCATGTGCTGGCCGGGCTCTCCGTACGGCGGCGCCGCGCCGTGCGGGCGCTTTCGGAGGCATGGCAGTGCTCCAGTCCAGTGACTCGACGGTGCCCGGAAATTACCGCCGCACGCGTGCGTTGAATTTACTACCCGCTTCCGCCTGCTACCAAGGACGGTTGAATAGTAAGTACGTACTAAACAAGTGAAACCCCGAATGATCAAGCGGCCGCCATATAATTGGTGCACCGTCGTGCGTCCGAGCAATTCGGCACGAGGTTCGGGCAGGCTCTTCTTCCAGCCTCGTTAGGCGATCCATGCAGCCGAGATTAACGTCGCTGTTATTGGGCTCTGTCTTTAGGCGATAAGGGATGAGATAAGATATCATCTCCTCCTTTTGTTACCTGTCGGAGAAAGTCTGTACCTCCCATCACGAGCCGCAAGATTCAGAGGTGATTACATACTTGTTCCCGCTGTATACGTAGGTCACCTACCATTGACTAGACTCACTCTCATCAAGAAGCAGCAAAGTCAGCATAATGCTGGCTGCTTTATCTTACTCCCAGGCCAGAAGAGCCAAAATCATACCGAGTGCTAAAAATAACCGAATTCTAGTTCTTTTTTTTTTCTCTTGAGTTGACCGAATTCCGGTTATTGACATGAAGAAAAGGACACAACACGTACACTGACTAAATATCGGAAGACAGATCGAACCCAGTAGATTACAGGGTTCGTGCTCGCTCGCCGCAGGGGTGGTCGTTAAGCGTACGACGTCTCGCTCGTGAACTCCAAGCACAGGCATATTTGCTCGCTCATTTCCGTCTGGAGAAAACGGCTTCATCCTCTCTGCAACAGCACAAGCACAGTGGCCAGTTGCTTATAACTTGTTGGCTGGCTGGCTGGCTAGCTAGGCCGGCGCCTCCCAGCTAAAACGGGCAGTATCTAGTGGAAACCATACATTCAGTGAAAACATGGAAACTTAATCTTGGGCCGTTGGATAGAGAATGTACGCTGTCGGATGAAAAGCTGTACAAATTGCAAATAGAACCCCACAACCATCCTGTACCTCGGTACGGAATAATCCCGATGGAGGCTGAGCCATCCCGTTCAGCTAATTGGGCTAGTAGAGACTGCAAAGTCCTGTTCAAACGTGCCTGTGTCCTGTTCAAACGTGGTGTCAAAAAACAAAGTCCTGTTCAAACGTGCCTGCATATTTGAACGCATAAGATTTGTCTTTTGATGATTCTTTTTGCTGCCTCTGAACTCAAACATGCCTACATATTTGGACGGCCAAGATTTTAATAGAACTGCAACTGTTCTGTTTGCAGTATCCTGTATTCATTCCTGTGCATACTTCTCTTTTTTGGGCAGAGTACTGTTGGACAGGCTTCTAATTCTGCTAGCATTGAGGGGCTATGTGCAAAATATCAACACTGTCAGCGGGCGTTTTATTGCAAATAGCACGTAGCAGTTCTGTATGGATCTACTCCATACATATAGGATCCAACGGCCTGCACTTAGGTTTCCAAGCTTCCACTGAAGATGTGGTTTTCACTTGATATTGTCTCAAGCCGGCACGGCAATGCGGTTCTGTTTGTTGTTATATGTAAATTTCCCGTATCGTTCTGTTTCTCGCCCAATAAGGCTATGTTGTGTACGTCATCGTATCCGATCTACCACAGCCAGACAGACAGCGATGGGCGCGCAAAGCTGCTGCCGCCACAGGAGAGGCGACGGTGCCAAGTGCCAAGGTCGGCGTGCGGTACCGACGCAGCGGCCCTTTGAGTGGGCTGGAGACCACGTGCGTTCCAAATGGCAATCGCCGGTGCCTGCGCAACCTTGGCCATCTCACTCGCCCAATCGTTGTCCACCACGTCTTGAAATGTAATCAACGGACAGACAACCAAGGCCGAGTCCCTCCCGAGTCGCCCCCGCAGGCGATGGGAGGGATTTCTAGCCGCCTCCCAACGCCTCTGCTCCCGCTCCTCCCCTCCCCTGCCGCCACCAGCGGGCGTGACTGGGGGAAGCCCGGCCAGCGCCGGCAGCAGCAGGGCTCCTTCGCCCCCTCGCGCGTGGATCAGATGCGGGACGGAACTGACGGGCAAGGGCGTCACGATGCGGAGGGTCACGGCGGCACGATCCGGCTTCCTAGCGGCTACGTTGGGAGGCGGGTGACGCGGATGCGGCCTCCGGTGGTGCACTGGGTCTTGGCGGCGACGGCGATCTAGCCTAGATCCGTGGTCCCTAGCACCAGGCGGCGTGGGCTGCAAACGGCGACAGCGGCCGGCTGGTGCTGTCTTCTGGGCAGTAGTGGCCGACGGCGATGGTGGATCGGGGCTGCGGTCGCGGTCCTCGGTGTTCCAGCGGCTGCGTGCGTCTACTCGGCGAGGCACCGCGCGGTTCCAGTCAGCTACTGGGTCGGGATGGCGCGACTGCCGGTGAAAATCGCGTCGACTTCGGTCTTGACGGACGATGGCGGCGTCATTGACATCGTTTCCTTGTTGAGGCATCATCGTTCCAGGCAACGTCATCTCCCTCGGGCTGCTCCGGAGGAAACCCTAGATCTGGGTCTTCCTGGATCGGACGATGACGGCATCTTCGATGCCGTTGTCCCTCCTGGGGGGATAGTTTTGGAGCAGGTGCTGACTGGAAGGGCCCAGAGGCGGAGCGGGGTTTCATCTTCCGCATCGATGACGGCAGATCTCGGCGGCGTGGCTTAGTGGAGTCTCGGCGTCCGATGCGGGTTGACGGACTCGCGGAGGAGGACAGCGCTGTCTGGCGTCATTGTGGCGTCGATGGCAGGCCTGGCAAGGTTGATACGCCAGTTCCCGTTCTGAAGATGGATAGGTGGAAGACGGCGGCGGTCGCGTCTGAGAGTGCGCCGGACCGGTGTGTGCCCCAGACCTGGCACTGTGGCTTGGATGGAGCCTCCGGCTTTAGATGTTTGGCTTTAGTGCGAAGTCTGTTTGGTATTCGGCTCGGATTTTCGGCACCCCTTCATCAAGTTGATAGGAGTAGCGACAGATGTTGCCGAGATGGTGATTTCAGAATTACTGATGTATTAATTTGTAAGGTTTTTGTGAATAATTAATAAATTGGCTTCATGCATCGCCCAGATGCAGAGGCCGGGGGTCGTCCTCCTTTTCTAAAAAAAATCTAAGAAGTGAGAAACATCATGACGCAGCAGGAGTGTAGTTCAGATGGTTAGATTCCTTGTGATGAAATGAATCTATCATAGTTTAAGTCATATACTTACCACTGGCGCTCACATTTCTCTGGATTTATTTCAGGTTTTCCGACGATGTTCATTCAGTGGGTTCATAAGGATGAGTGTATATGCATGTATGTGAAAATATGCATCTGTACTGTGCTCAAATTTTAACAAAAGCAGGGCCACCCCGCTTGTATTTTTTTATAAACAAGTTAATTACACAAAACCACCACATTGAAGGCTAGGCTTGTAGAAAACCACCACCTTACATTTTCCTTGCACAAAACACCATGTCTGCGGTAATCTTGTTGCAGCAAGTACCAATCGACGGGTTTGGCTCGTTTGATCACTTTTCCGACAGGTGGGGCCCGAAATCTGGTGATGTGGGGTAGCGTCTGGGTCGGACGACGTTAGACGTTGGTTGGTCAAAACTACCCGGTCGGCTCGCACGTGACCGAACGCACCCCCCCTCTCTCTCTCTCTCTCACTCGCTCGCTCGCCCACTCTGTTCTTTCTGTCCCGCGTTCTCTCTGTTCTGCTCTGTCATTGCCGCTGTCGCTCGCCTTCGCCGGCCGCCATGGTTTCTTGGAACGACGGCGAGACGAGCGTTGACTCTCTCCAGTACGTCTCCTACTCCGATGAGGCCCCGAAGGTCAGTGCATTTTGGTGTGTAGCATTTTAGGTTTTCAATTTGGGGATTGTTTTTAGGCTTGATTTGGGCAATTTGCTGAGATTGATTTGAATACATTGCTTTTGTTTGCGCCTCCAGCTCCCAACTACAATGGATGACCCCAATTTCTGCGGCATTGACGACGATCTGACGGTGATGTGTGACAACGGCAAGCCAGCGGAGAAATGTGTTACTTTCGGAGAGATCAACGCAGGGAGTTGGTTTGTTGCATGTGTTGAGCATGTAGGTTACAAATTTGCGCAAATTTGTGGTCACTGACCTATCTTTTATAGTAAGTTTCCAAATTGTTCTAGGGTTCACTGTTCCTGTTCATGTTCATGTGTTGTTCATTGCAATTCTTTGTTGAGCATGAATCTGATGGTGATGCGGTCATGTTGTGCTTGTAGATCATGATAACAATTTTTTTGTAATTGTCTCTCCTCTGATTATGTATGTCATTTAGTTTTTGGCCCTTTAATTTTAGGAATTAGAGGCCAATCATTCTATTTATGTGTTGTTCATTCAATTTGTAAATTTTGTTGTTCATTTAATTGGCAAAGGGTGCTGAGCATGTACAGTGGGCACTGATTAATGTAGACAAGGAAATTTTTAAAAAATTTAACCATTGTATAAATTTGTAAATTATTGCAGGAGGGGAGAAACTATGGAATAGTTCAGTGGGTAGATCAGGAGTGGCCAGACTCACTGCAAAATGCTCTACACAAGTTACGGGGTTTGTATGAGGAGAGCAAGCATCCTAATAGGCTTGCATGCCTGGAGCATTCATCTAGTGTCCACAATGTTATGGAAGAGGAAATGAAAATAGAGGACAACTATGCCAAGTTGGTTGTGGATGTCAACAATTTAATGGATGCCTAGAAGAAGACTGCTCAGTAATACAACTATCAGTTGGAGGGACAATGAACATGAGAAGATCTTTGTTCTGGACAACAGCATGGGCAAGTTGAAGCAAGAGCTTGGTGCAATGGAGGTTGAGAGCACTAAACTGAAGGAACGGGTTGGCACGTTGAAGCACATTCATGTTGCTCAAGCCAGTGTCATTAGGAATTTGAAGTGCATGCATCTGAAAGAGAAGGAAAAGCTCAACACTTAGAGGGGGAACTTGGAGTTTTACATTGTTGACCTCATGAAAGCCGGTAAAAAGAACAAGATCAAACTCAAGGGCATCAAGGCCATTTGTGATGAATAATAAGATGTAATCTGATTATCTGGGTCATTATGTATCTTTGAAACACATCTTTAGTCTGAAACTTTGAACTATTATATGGCTTGTAAGGTTGAGTATGTGAACTACGGTGTGTGATGAATCCTCTAAACTATTTGTTAGTTTGAGTATGTGAACCTTCCACTAGTGGAAAAACGGCTAGCCACAACTTACGTTGGTGGCGCGCCTTTTTCCGTCAAAGCCAGCACTATTTTTCTCAAATAATGCTGGTGTCGGCTAAATTGGTACGCCAGCTATATATGGGTAGTGCTGGCGTGGCTAATTTGCCTGATGTCAATAGTATGTGGGCCTTGCTGTGTTGACCAGTTGGAAGATACTGCTGGCGTCGGCTTCGTACACACGCCATAGATAATGTTTCTAGTGCTGTTGTGCCCATCTGTGTAACGTCAGCACTAAGTTTTGCCTATATATAGATGTGTTGGCAGCTTTGTTTATCAAATACATTCAGTTCCATTCTCCACAAAATTCTACTCCCTCTTAGCTAGCTGCTTTGGTGACAATGGACCCACAGGAGCTTGTCAAGTCGGCAGGAGCCCCGCGTGCGAGCCCACGTCGGCGGGGCGTGTCGAAAGTTTGGGACAATGCCTCCTTGGCCGAGCTCTCCTCTGGCCCCGTTGGCTACGGCATGAGCTCGCCACGGCCAATGCAGCCGGCCCTGTCCGGCGAATCATCCTGCTGCAGCGCGACGTCCGTTCGATCCGGCAGCTACACCACCGCCGAAGTTGCCGCGAATCGAGGGAGGACACCTGTGCTGCTTTGCGGCTGTCGATGCCCTGTTGATAAGCATATGTCGCACACAGAATGGAATCCGGAGCGAGAGTTCTACATCCGCGCTAACCGTGGAAAGGTATAATATGACAGAAAATACCTCTCGGTCTATTTCTGCTAATTTGCACAATTCAACTCTATCGTCTAGTGTCGCTCACATGACTATGTTTATGTATATATATTATAATCCACAGACACGAGGGAAAAAATATTGCTACGCATGGATATGGGTTGATCTCGTGCAGAAATACGTAAGCGAGTTGCTCGAGTACTCCATTGGACCACTCAGACAACAGATAGATGAGATGCAGCTTGCTACTTGTAGACTGCGTTGATATTTCCCCGAAGAGGAGAGGATGATGCAGTATAGTAGAGATAAGTATTTCCCTCAGTTAAGAACCAAGGTTATCAATCCAGTAGGAGAACCAAGCAAAATTTCGTTAAGCGCACCTGCACACACAAGAGCAAACACTTGCACCCAACGCAGATAAGAGGGTTGTCAATCCTCTTAGCGGTTATTTGCAAGGACTAATCTTATAGAGGTAAATAGATAAACTAAAATACTAATTAAAATAAAAGTAAATAAATTGCAGCAAGGTATTTTTAGATTTTTTATATATGATATAGTAGACCCGGGGGCCATACTTTTCACTAGAGGCTTCTCTCTCGAACACATAGCATACGGTGGGTAAACAAATTACTGTTGGGCAATTGATAGAAAGCAAATAATTATGACGGATTCATGGCAATGATCATGTATATAGGCATCACGTCCGAGACAAGTAGACCGACTCCTGCCTGCATCTACTACTATTACTCCACCCATCGACCGCTATCCAGCATGCATCTAAGGTATTAAGTATGAAACAGAGTAACGCCTTAAGCATGATGACATGATGTAGACAAAGTAAACTCAAGCAATATGATTAAACCCCATCTTTTTATCTTTAATGGAAACAATAAAAATACGTGTCATGTCCCTTTCTGTCACTGGGATTGAGCACCGCAAGATTGAACCCATCACAAAGGACCTCTCCCATTGCAAGACAAATCAATCTAGTAGGCCAAACCAAATCGATAGATCGGAGAGAAATACAAAGCTATAATACTCATGCATAAAAGAGTTCAGAGAAGACTCAAATATTTCTCATGAATAATCTGATCATAAACTCACAATTCATTGGATCCCAACAAACACACCGCAAAAGAAGATTACATCGGATAGAACTCCAAGAACATCGAGGAGAAAATGGTATTGAAGATCAAAGAGAGAGAAGAAGCCATCTAGGTACTAGCTATGGACCCGTAGGTCTATGGTAAACTACTCACACATCATCGGAAGGGCAGCAAGGTTGATGAAGAAGCCCTTCGTGATCGATTCCCCCTCCGGTAGAGTACCGGAAAAGGCCTCCAGATGGGATCGCGGAAGAACGGAGGCTTTCGGCAGTGGAAAGGTTTTCTCTTCTATCTTTCTGGTATATTGAGAATATTTGTGAATTTATAGCGCTGGAATTAGGTCAGGAGGGGCAACGAGGGGCCCACAAGCCTGGGGGGCACGCCCTACCCCCTGGGCGCGCCCTCCAGGCTTCTCGCCTCCTCGTGGCCCTTCTGGTCTTCTCCCGAAGCTTCGTGGGTCTCTTCTGGTCCAGAAAAAATTAATCCAAATTTTTTTCTCGTTTGGACACTTTTTGATAATGATTTTCTAAAAAGGCAAAAACAAGAAGAAAACATCAACGGACACTGGGCACTGGGTTAATAGGTTAATCCCAAAAAATGATATATAATGGCATATAATTGCTTATAAAACATCCAAGATTGATACTATAATAACATGGAACAATCAAAAATTATAGATACGTTGGAGACGTATCACAGCTCAAGAATGATATGATGCACGGCCAAATCCAAAAATTCAAGATGCTTCGATATGTGCTTTTAGCTGGTGTTATGCTTGGCCTCGTTCTCCCAGCTGGATCGGTGGCAACATTTTTTCTTGTGGGAGTCATTACACTGATGATGTTCTTAGTCTAGTTCAAGTAGTAGAAGTTATATATATTTGTTATTGTTTTCATCCTTCAACTATTATGTATCTAGGCCAGATTAATGAGATCGATGTTGTTCTAATTATGGTCTTCAACTATTTTTTAGTATGTTCATATATTTACACAAAATAATAAAATATAATATAAAATTAATAGAATAATAAATAATAGAATAAGAACACAATAAAATAATAAACTAAATATCTATATGAATATAAAAACATTCTGTCTAACAAATAAAATATGAAAATTTAATAAAATTAAAGATAATAGCAATGGCGTTGGCCACGTAGGCCAACGCCAGTAATTACAACGTCAGCCCCGTTTGACTAATTAATTAACCACCCACCCATCCACCCACAACATCCCCATTCCCCAACCACTCCAAATCCACGCCCCACGCCGCCGCCGCCACAGCCGACAGCGCCCCCGGCCGCCGTCAAATACCCGCCGCCGTCGCCGTCTGCGTCTTCTCCGCCGCCGTCTCCGCCTACGCCCCCGGCCCCTCGCCGTCGCCGTCTTCTCCGCCGCCGTCGCCGTCTTCGACTCCCCCTCGCTGTCGCCTCCGCCTCCACCGCCGCCGCCCCCGTCGTCTCCACCCCACCGCCCCCGTCGCCTCCACCCCACAATGCCGCCGGTGAGTTGTAGTGTAAGATTTTAGTGTAGTGTAATTGTAGTGTAAGATTTTAGTGTAGTGTAGTTGTATTGTAAGATTTTAGTGTAGTGTAGTTGTAGTGTAAGATTTTAGTGTAGCTTTTGTTGTACTGTAGAAGTTTTTGTGTAAGAGTAGTGTACAATTTTTAGTATAAAATTTTAGTGTAGTGTAGAATTTTACAATATGATTTTAGTGTAGTGTAAAATTTTAGTATATGGTTTTAATGCAGTTTTATTGTACTTCTACGTAGTGTACTTGTAGTGAAAGAATTTAGTGTAGTCGTTGTATTATACGTTTAATTACATTGTAGATTGTAGGTTTTGCAGGTACTCGTCAATATGCCCAATTTTTACTAACTTGTTAGTTATATATGCACCGTCACAGATGTCTCCGAAGTTTCGTGGTGTGCGACCAAAGGGGAATAAGTGCTATGCCACCATTAGGAAGGACAATGTCGTCCACGATCTTGGCCACTGGGACACCTCGGAGTTAGCGGCGCGCGCCTATGATGCCAGGGCGGTAGAGTTCTTTCAGGAAGGGGCGATTCTTAACTTTCCTGGGTGTCGTGAGTACGCGAAGTTCCTCGCGCCGCCGGGCATTCGGATATGCACTAGGGCTGAGGAGAAGGAGAACAAACAGGCCAAGATGCAGTTCTTCGACCCATTGGTGAGCGAGCTTGCGAGAGATGAGAAATTCGTGAAGACCAACAAGATGATGCTACTTCAGTATGCAGCCAGGAAGAGCGCGAAGGAGGATCCCATAGACTGGGATGCCATGGAGCGTGAGGAGGAGGGTCAGCAGGGGTGTCGTAGGTCCACTAGGGATGACCACGAGGCTGGTCCCTCTGGCCACTAGCTTGCTAGATGGGTAGCGCTACATATTTCGTATGAACTGTTTAACTTTATGCATGTTTTATGTTTGAACTACGCATGGTTTGTAGAACTGCTTAATTAGAAGTATGTGTTAATATATAGATGGTCGGGTAGTGCTAGTTTAACTGCTTATATGTTGCATTATATCTATGAATCTGCTATGTATGCTTATTTTTGTCAACTTGATGAAATCAGTAATGGATATCCCATGTGAGACATGTGGTTCTGTGGGATGCCAAAGGGATAAGAAGTTCTTCATTGATCTTCCGAATGACTTCCACACTAGGACGGTATATTTTAGTAGAACATGTTCTGATTGAGTTTCATATGATGGATACGGTTGTGCCCAAAATTGTCTAATTAGCTAGTTCTTTCTTTCAATTTTGCTCAGGTCAACCCTTGCGGGGCAAGGTGCGACTTCTTAGAGAAGTTTTGAGTTCCACTTGATGCCACCATCACATTCCAGTGCACCCTCATGAAGATGCTGACGGCCCAACAATTCAATTGTCTTGTCACCAACGAGCCAAACCGCACCTATTTCGGTTGCCCTGGTTGGATAGCCCTTACAACTGCTTACGAGATGGATGCTGGGCAGAGAGCCACGTTCTACCTCGACTATGATCGTGATGAGAGCATGGTCTACTACAGGCCTGCTAGCAGCGACGACGATGGTTCACTTACTCCAGACTATGACCCTGAGTCCGCCCGCCGAAAAGTCAAGTTAGCTAGTTGGCATGCATGGAAGATCTTATGTTATTACCACCTCCATTTATTTGAACTTGTACATTCAGGTGTTACTTTGCCTACTTTGTTGAACTATATCAACAAGTGCACTCTTAAACTTAAATGTTGTTATTGGGTCTATTTAGTACTTTTTAAGGTTGATTTAATTACTGTTCTTAAACTGGATTGTGCTGTCATTTTGGTTGGGATCGATGTTGTACAACTTTTATTTCGAATATGAAAATCAAATTACTAGCGTCGGGAAAACATGGATTGTCACTCCCGATGAAAATTACTGCTGGCGTTGGCCACGTGGCACACCATTAACCTCCAAAATACTGCTGGCGTAGGGCCAATGCCAGCACTATTTTCTAACAATGGCGCCATGATGGGGGCGTCGTGTGTCCACGCCAGCAAGGCCTTTTTTGGCACACCATAGCTAGGTGCCGGTGTATAAAACATGGGAATTTTATACCCTGACTTATGCACAGACACTGGCAGCCTCCCTGTCGGCCAAGGCTTGCCGGGAACTACCAGGAACAAGATTCGGGCCCCAATTGAAGAAGCCACTAGAGAGAAGATCAAGACAAAGCATAAACGAGCACTCAATTAGTACTAAAGATGGAGATATTTCTTGCCGGCAAGGATTAGCCCGGCAAGATGAAGACCCGGCAAGCTCCGCGCTGGCAAGCCCTTGCCAACTCGTCAGCGCTCCACCTCACCGAGCAGCTAATCGCTAATCGGTGAGGTGTCGACCGCGTAGGCCGGTTGGTAGGATTTGTCGGGCACGTGTCAGCTTGCTGGAGAGAAGATTTGCTTTTAATGACACCCGTCCAGAAGGCGTGTCAAGCTAATATGAGGTAGCTGGGCAAGCGGTGCAGAAAGCTTGCTGGGGCTCCTCCTCTACATGACACCTAACGGAGCATTTATTGCTTTTGTCCTAAACTGGCAGAGTTAGGTATGATAGCACTGTTTGCTATCTAATCGGTATGTAATGACTGTTTTGCCACTGTGGTAACCCCTTGAGCTATAAAAGGAGGGCCAGGGCAACATTTACAAGGATCTTTCATTTGAACCTCTGCACGACTTGCATGCGTAGCAGCTCCCTCCGCACCTTGCCGGGAAAGCGCTCCTTGTACTTGTGCTCACACACTGTCAATACACCAAAGCAGGAGTAGGGTTTTACGCTTCACAGTGGCCCGAACCTGAGTAAATCCCTCGTGTGTCTCTATTGGTTCTGCTCTTTGCGCTTGTTGATCTTCCTAGCTGAACCACAAGGGGCTAGATGGCCCCATAGATGGTCGTACCCACGACATCTTTGGGCCATACGCATGTCTGAAGCGTCGTTGGGCTAGGCCCAAACAATGCACAGACACGCGGCGGGAAACTGCCGTTGTAACTAGGCTTTTCTGCACTAGTGTTCCTGAAGTATTTGAACTAAGTTAGTTTGAAATATGGTCAATTGATGTGCTTGTGTGAACTAAGTTAGTTTGAGTGTGTGAACCTTCTTGTAATTTAAATATGATGTTGTTGGATGCATTAATTTTAGGTGTGCCATTGCTACTTGTGAGCTGCATTGGGATTTCCCCCGAAGAGGAAGGGTGAAGCAATATAGTAGTATTTCCCTCAGTGAGAACCAAGGTTATCGAACCAATAGGAGAACCAAACAAATCCTAGTCAAACAGCACCTGCACACACCCAAACAAATACTTGCACCCAACGCGGGCAAGATGGTTGTCAATCCCCTTGTACTCGTTATTTGCAAGGATCAATTCTGGTAATGTTAGAAGTATAAATTCAAAAATAAATAAAAAGTAAAATAATTGCAACAAGGAAACTTAGGTTTTAGTAATATGAATTAAATAGACCCGGGGGTCATAGTTTTCACTAGAGGCATCTCTCTCATAAGAATAGCATACGGTGGGTAGACAAATTACTGTTGGGCAATTTATAGAAAAGCATGTAGTTATGATGTTATTCATGGCAATGATCATGTATATAGGCACCACGTCCGTGACAAGTAAACCGGCTCATGCCAGCATCTACTACTATTACTTCACTTCGAGAGCGCTTTTATGCTTGCCTCTCTACGTATTAAGTTCATGACAAACAGAGTAATGCATGAAGTATGATGACATGATGTAGACAAAATAAATCCAAACAATTTGAATAAACCCCGTCGTTTAATCCTTAATGGCAGCAATACAAATATGTGCCTCGCTACCCCTTCTGTCACGAGGTGAGGACACCACAAGATTGAACCCATTACAAAGCACCTCTCCCACTGAAGATAAATCAATCTAGTTGGCCAAATCAAATGGATAGATCGGAGAGAAATACAAAGCTATAATAATCATGCATAATAAATTTCAGAAAAGACTCAATTACTTTCAATGAATAATCTGATCATAAACCCACAATTCATCGGATCCCAACAAACACACCGCAAAAGAAGATTACATCGGATAGAACTCCATGGAGATCATGGAGAACTTTGTATTGAAGATCAAAGAGAGCGAGAGAAAGCAATCTAGCTACTAGCTATGGACCTGTAGGACCTGCAGAAAGGTTGATGTAGAAGCCCTCCGTGATCGATTCCCCCTATGGCACAGTACTGAAAAAGGCCTCCAGATGGGATCGCGGAAGAACAGAGGCTTGCGGTGGCAGAAAAATTGTATCATCTGGCTCTTTGGGGGTTTTGGAATATTTGTGAATTTATAGAAGTGGAATTAGGTCAGACGGAGCCATGTGGGGCCACAAGGCATCAGGGCGCGCCTACCCCCTCAGGTTGCGCCCTGTTGCCTTGTCGTCTCCTCGTAGGTCTTCTGGCCCTCCCCCGAAGCTTACAGGGTCTCTTTTGTCTAGAAAAAACCGTCAACAAGTTTCATAGCGTTTGAACTCCGTTTGGTATAGATTTTCTGTAAAACAAAAAACAAGCAGAAAACAGCAACTAGCACTAGGCACTGAGTTAATAGGTTAGTCCCCAAAAATGATATACAATTGCATATAAAGTATGCAAGAATGATAATATAATATCATGAAACAATCAAAAATTATAGATACGTTGGAGACGTATCAGCCAGCTATGTCGAGACACCCTAGATGATTAAATTAAGTTTTTAGGTGTTTCGTCGATGCCTATGCACCCTAGATACTTAAAGTAGGGTTTTAGGGGTTCCGTTGACGCCAAAACACCCTATATGGTTAAATTATGGTTTTTGGTGTTCTGTTGACGTCGAGGCACCTGGTACGTCTCAACACCTATCTATAATTTTTTATTTTTTCGTGCCATGTTTATGATTGAGAGGCGATTTCCTATGCATGGTGGTAGCTACGCACGCATGGTGGTAGCTACACACCCTTGATACGTCCCAGACGTATCTACTTTTCCAAACACTTTTGCTCTGGTTTTGCACTCTAATTTGCATGATTTGAATGGAACTAACCTATAATTTATGAAGTATTCATGCCATGTTTTTAACAATTCTATATGGTTTTGGTATGAGTTGTTTAGAACTAACTCGGACTGACGCTGTTTTCAGCAGAATAGCCATGGTGTTGTTTTTTGTGCAGAAATAAAAGTTCTTGGAATTGGATGAAACATTTTGGAGATTTTTTATGGAACAAATGAAAAATACTGGAACCAAGACCCACTGGAGGGGGGCCACCCAGTGCCCACGAGGCACCAGGGCACGCCACCCCCCTAGGCGCACCCTGGTACCTCGTGGGGCCCACGTGGCTCCGTCTGACCTGATTCCAACGCTGAAAAATCCTATATATAGAGAAAACCCCAGAAATAACCCTAGATGAGTTTTTACGCCACCGCAAGCCTCTGTACCTCCACGATCTAATCTACAATCCTTTTTCGACACCCTGCCGGAGGGGGGAATCATCACCGAAGGCCATCTTCATCATCCCGGCGGTCTCCATGACGAGGAGGGAGTAGTTCACCCTCGGGGCTGAGAGTTTGTACCAGTAGCTATGTGTTTTATCTCTCTCTCTCTCTCTCTCTCGTGTTCTTGATTTGATACGATCTTGATGTACCGCGAGCTTTGCTAATATAGTTGGATCATATGGTGTTTCTTCCCTCTCTATCTTTGTTGTGATGAATCAAATCTTTTCCCTTTGAGGTTTTCGTTATTGTCGGATTGAATATTCAGATTTGAGAACACTTGATGTATGTCTTGCATATGAATACCCATGGTGACAAAGGGGTATTATATTGATTCACTTGATATATGTTTTGGCACTCAACTCGCGGATTCCCGAGGTGACATTGGGGTAATCTATGCATATGGGTTGATGCACGTTTTCATTATCTTTTCTCCGATAGAAACTTTGGGGTGCTCCTTGGAGTTCTTTGTGTGGATTGAATATTATGATTATGAAGTTGTTTGATGCATATCGAATAATCAACTCACGGGTACTTGTGGTGATATTGGAGTATCTAGGTGACATTAGGGTTGGTTGATGTGTTTCATATGGTGTTATTCTAGTACGAACTCTAGGGCTATTCGTGACACTCATAGGGATGGATCAATAGATTGAACGGAAAAGATAACTTTGAGGTGGTTTCGTACCCTACAACAATTTCTATCTTATGTTCTCCGCTAATAGGAACTTGGGAGTGATTCTTTGTCGCACGTTGAGGGATGATTATATGATCCAATTATGTTAGCATTGTTGAGAGATTGCACTAGCGAAAGTATGAACCCTAGGTCTAGTTTTTAAGCATTGCAATACCGTTTGTGCTCACTTTTGTTACTTGCTACCGTGCTGTTTTTTATATTTTCAGATTACAAGAACCTATATCTACTATCCATACTACACTTTTATCACCATCTCTTCGCCGAACTAGTGCACCTATACAATTTACCATTGTATTGGGTGTGTTGGGGACACAAGAGATTTCTTGTATTTGGTTGCAGGGTTGTTTGAGAGATACCATCTTCAACCTACGCCTCCCACGGATTGATAAACCTTAGGTCATCCACTTGAGGGAAAATTGCTACTGTCCTACAAAACTCTGCGCTTGGAGGCCCAACACGAGTCTACAAGAATAAGTTGTGTAGTAGACATCAATATACAATTGCATATAAACTATCCAAGAATGATAATATAATATCATGAAACAATCAAAAATTATAGATACGTTGGAGACATATCAGCCAACGATGTTGAGACACCCTAGATGATTAAATTAAGTTTTTAGGTGTTTCGTCGATGCCTATGCACCCTAGATACTTAAAGTAGGATTTTAGGGGTTCCGTTGACGCCAAAACACCCTATATGGTTAAATTAGGGTTTTTGGTGTTCTGTTGACGCCGAGGCACCTGGTACGTCTCAACACCTATCTATAATTTTTTATTTTTTTGTGCCATGTTTATGATTGAGAGGCGATTTCCTATGCATGGTGGTAGCTACGCACGCATGGTGGCAACTACACACCCTTGATACGTCCCAGACGTATCTACTTTTCCAAACACTTTTGCTCTTGTTTTGCACTATAATTTGCATGATTTGAATGGAACTAACCCGGACTGACGCTGTTTTCAGCAGAATTGACATGGTGTTATTTTTGTCCAGAAATAAAAGTTCCCAGATGAACCTGAAAATTTACGAAGAATTATTTCAGAATATATAAAAAATACTGGCGAAAAGATCTTCTGGAGGAGGGCCACCCAGGAGCCACAAGCTCAGGGGGCGCGCCCACCCCCAGGGCGCACCCCTAGGCTTGTGGGGGCCCTCGCAGCTCCGTTTACAATAACTCCAATGCTATAAGTACCTATTCATGGAGAAAAAATCAAAGAGAAAGAATCATCGCGTTTTATGATACGAAGCCACCGCCACCTCCTGTTCTTCATCGGGAGGGCTGATTGCTACTCGTTGAAAGCGCAGGTTATCTCCCAGAGGGGGGGGGGGGTGAATGTGAGATTTTTAGAAATTCGTCAAACTCTGATGAATTTGACGAAGATCAGAGTGAAGAAATAGAAATGCGAGGGAAACTAAGTCATCACAGAATCAGAGTACATGCAATCAGGATACGTAACAGTGAAGAACATGCAATCATACAGTCATACAAGCATGAAGAATATGAACTGAGCAAATGAAAAATAGCATGATCAAATTCTTCAGTTCAAATTCGTCAGTGGATAGATCAAAAATTCTTCAGCGGCGGAATAAAGTAAGAGAGGGTGAGGAATTTGAAACCAGGTTGGCTCGGTGAAGACACAGCAAGTTGGTAGACCGGTTCCAGTTGTTGTATCAACTGTACGTCTGGTTGAGGCGGCTGAGTCGCAACTCAGAGAACACTTAGTCCTCACCGTATTCCTCTTGAGCTAAAGTCACTTAGACCTCGCCCAATCACTTGTGGTAAGTCGTCAAGGTAGACTTCCAAAACCTTCACAGATTGTTCACCGGCACACCACAATTACTCTTGGGTGCTCAGAACATGACGCCTAACCGTCTGGAGGAATGACAGTCCTCAAAGGTAACAAGCGTCGGATCACACAGATCAATCTCTTCAGTGATGCTCAATCACTTTGGCTCTGGGTATTTCCTCACTTAGGATTCTCTCAAAGTCGTCGGAGGGTGGGTTGGTCTCAAATGACAAGTGTCAAGTTCTCTCGGAGTAGCCAACCAACAAGTGGTTGTGGGGGGCGGCTATTTATAGCCAGGAGGCAACCCGACATGAAATGTCATAAATGCCCTTCTCTGATTCGACCGTTATCAGGATAAGGATCCACTCGACAGCTGGCACGCGGCGCAGCAACGGTCAGAATTGAACTCTCAATTTCGTCGGGGCACTCAATTTCCTCACGGTAGGCAGATCGCACTAGCGAACTCCTAACTCCTCAGCCTGACCAAATTCGTCAGCGACCAGATGAACTTCGTCACTGTCGCTAGCAAATGCGTCGGCTGTACTGGAGATTTCCAAAGGCTTCACTCGAAGCGGCTTTTGTGTGTATAGGCTTGAGTAAGTTTGAGCATCACTTTGGAAATGTGAAATATGTTTCCCCTAGACCCCCTTTAACAGTACGGTTTTTCCTATGACTCAAAGAAGAAGAAAAGAAACTATGAAAACAAAAGTCTTCAAGCTTCAAAGTCTTCACATCAATTTCTTCAAAGGCCGTACCAATTTCATCACCAAATTATTCACTTGAAGACATGCATTTTTAGGGGTCGTCTTCCATGTGTTAAACCAAATCTTCAGGGACTCTATCTCCTGTGTATACTCACAAACACATTAGTTCCTCAACCTATTTGTCTTCAATACTCCAAAACCACTAAGGGGGCACTTGATGCACTTACAATCTCCCCCTTTTTGGTGATTGATGACAACTTGGTTAGGCTTTCAACGGGAGTAAAAAAATTGTGTCTAAGTATAGAGTTTGAAGAAATTGGTTGCGAGATATTGAGGAACTCCCCCTGAAGATGTGCATATGAGGAATTTGCTTTTGGATTGCAAATGCACATGGCTGGTTGAAATTGTGGAGATCTCCCCCTATATCTTGGAATCCAATCATGCATGATCATAAGATATTTGAAGAATATGAATGCATGATGAAAATTGGTGTCTGACGAAATTGTGCATGCATGAGCAGATATATTAAGTTCAGAGCATGCAGATAAAACGTTGCAAAAGAGTCAGACAGCCAACAGTAATTTAAGTTACAACCCATCAAAGAGCAAATCAAATGAAGTCCAAGAGTTGTAACTCGGCAAAAACAGCCCATATAAAGACCCGTTTGAAGACTAACTCACATTTCTCCCCCTTTGTCATCAAATGACCAAAAGGAGACGAAATGAAGAACTAAAGCCCCTAAAGAATATCATCTTGGAGAAGTCGAGGGAGCGCCAGCGTTGTTGGGGTCGCGTGAAGCAGATGGACCAGCAGCAGTGTCTTCAACAACTTCATTTTCGTCAGTTGTGCGCGATGAAGACTCTGAACTCGGCATAAGAGGAGGAACTTGGGTTTTCTTGAACTTCTTCCTTGGCGGCTTGGCCCAGTCAAAGTTCATTTAGAAATCCATATCAGCGACTTCTTCGTCTGTTTTGAGGTGTGAGAGGATGGCCCAAGTGCGATCAAATATCTCATGGACATAATATCTGTTCTTGCGGACAGCGTTATGCGTCAATGTCATATTGGCTTGAACAGCAGCAAATTGACGCTTAACCCAGCGGTGATTTTTGTCAACTTTCTGATGAAGGCTTATGAGCAACTCACGGGCAATCATGACATGTGGTGCTTCAGGTGAAGAAGTTGGCCTTGAAGATTTTGCTGCAGTATCCTGGCTAGCAGATTCATCAGCAATTGAGCTGGAGATATGCTGACGAAATTGTCCATCGAGGGGACGAATTCCATCATCAACTACGGTCTTGCCCTTGCCAGGTACAGTGGACAGAGTGCTCTGAAGAATTTCAACTTCAGGAAAATAGCTCAAGTGATTTTGACAATCAGTCTTGTAGTGAATTGAAGACCGGGTTCTGATGAATCTCCTAATCCATGGTGCATACGGCTTCAAATCAAATGGGGACTGTGCCATAGTGACCAAAGTCCTCAGAAAGAAATCATGAATGTTGATGGGAGTACCATGAATAATATGGAACAGCAAGTTCTTCATAATTCCCACAACTTCTTCAGTATTGGAGTTGTGTCCTTTGATTGGACTGAGGGTTCTGGCCAGAATGCGGTAAACTGTCTTTGGCACATAGAGCAAATCCTTCACTAGGAAGGTTGTCCTTGGAGCATTTCCTTCAGCCATGGGCTTCATCAGCACTTGCATCAGGTGGTCGGGCAGCTCAGGTTCTTCATATATTTTTCTTGCTCCTTCATGGGGTGGATCAACTGGTAGAGCACGAAGAAGTTCATCAATTGGTGCTTTGTAGTGAGTGTCTTCACTCATCCAGTCCAGAGCCCATGTAGCAGTGTCGTAAGCGGTGCCAGAAAAGTGCACAGTTGCATAGAACTGAAGAATTAGTTCTTCATTCCAATCGCAGACATCTGTGACAAAACTGAGTAGACTGGCATTGTGAAGAACTGCCAGAACTGGCCGAAAGCACGGTAATGATTCCATATCCACGTGAGGAATATGGTGATGCGGGAATACTTTGTTCTTGTCGAATAGAAGTGAGGCATAGTAATTCATCTGAGTCCTTGTCCAGAAGTGCAGGCACCTAATCTTGGCTGAGTCATATGTGGACTCACCAATGAAGAAGTTCTTCTCTTCGAAGAATTTGGCATTGTCGAACTGAGGCCGCCTAAGGACTCTGCCAATCTTTGGCATCATAGGAACAGGTTGGATGTTGTGCATCTTTTGACGTACATCAAACACTGGTCGTGGGGACCCATTGGAATCATTCGGATCAGTCATGGCGAGAGCTCGAGCAACTTCCTCAGCTGTGGCAGTTGGAACAGTATCAGTGTCAGCTGACGGAATTGAGTCTGCACATGAAGGAGATGTATTGATGACATCAACCATTGGCTCATCTTGAGCAATTTCATCAGCTGCTGCAGCTGGAATTTCTTCATCAATGGTTTGAAGAGATGGCTGTTGTTCTTCAGAACCAGTGTGAATTTCTTCAGTGATAGCGGGTGACTGTGGCACTTGCGTCAGAGGAGTGGTGAGGGGAAAATTTGGATGGAAAGCTTCCCAAAATTCGTCAATGATTGGAGGGGTAGTTGCACCGTCAATATCCACATTCTCTTCAGTTTCTTCACTATTGCCAGATGAAGTAGCGGCATTTTCTTTAGTCACTGGAACCTGTGAGGGCTTCCGAGACAAGACTTGGTGAAGCGAAGCATCTTTTTGACTTCTATCTCTTCATCCACTTGCTCTGTGGTAGCAGCAGAGTGGTTATCATTTTTGTCATCTTCATCAGCCTGAGGGATTTCGTATTCCACCCCACACGGAACAATCTGACGATCATCATTAGAATGAGTTGGGGGTGCTGATGATATTGGTATAGCATCAATTGGACCGTCTGAAGACAATGGAGCCGTCTTCATTTTCTTCACTGTTTCAGTGATGGTAGGAGGAGCTGAAGCTTTTCTCTTTATAACTTCTTTCTCAGCAGCCTTTGTCTTCTTCACTTCTGATGCAGAAGGAAAGGTGATGATCTTCAAAGATGAAGTCATTGGTGGCGCTGCTGCTGAGGAACTTGGTGGTTCAGTTTCTTCAGGCGTGACTGATGCAGTCACCCTGGCAGTTTCTTCAGGAGCAACTGCTTCAGTTGCCCTGTCTTGCACTTGAGGAGGAGATACAGGCGCAGTCTCACCGGCCTGAGCAGTTGGTGGTGGTGTTAAGGAACTTGATGGTGGTACCATGCCAAACTTGGCGGCTACTCGCTTGTTGTGGTCTTCAACTACTTTGGTTGAGGCAGTGATGAATCTCTCTTTGACACCCCAACAATGATTAGCCTGTCTCTCAAACTCTTGAGACAACTGTTGAATTTCAGACTGTAAAGTCACAAGCTGCTGAGGAGTAATAGAGAGCAAGTTCTTCCGCAACTCCTTTTCTTTTTGCAGTTGCTGTTTCCTCACGAGCTTTGCTTGAGCAATTTTGTGCTTCTCATTCCAGATGGAGGCAGACAGCACATGACTTGGGCCATGAGGTAGATTCAAATCATCAAGAGGCGTATCTGGCTTGGTGCACCAGATGTCAATGATGTCCAGGAGCTTCTTGGGGTCCAGCAATATTGGAACTGAAGAATTTTTAGCAATAGCAGCTTGCTCTTGTTTCTTTCTGAGGAACTCCGCGAGCTCATCTTCATCAGCCAGCCCATGTTCGTCAACCGGAGGCACGACGGCCTTGCTCTTGGGACTTGGCCTAGTTCCACGGCCAGCAGTGCCTTTTTGCTTTAGCTTGGGCATAGAACAAGATGGTTGCCCACTAGCTGAGGCACTTGATACAGCAATTGAGGCTTTTGCAAAGCCCTCGGTGCGCTGGCAAGTTCGAGCACGACCGGTGGTGAAGCTCTGGCTGCTGCCATTGATGAAATTGAAGCAGGAGGAGGCACTGAAGATTTTGAAATCTTGGGTGCTGAAGCCTTTGAAGCTGCCGGCTGGGCCACTGAGGGCTTTGGGACAGACGGCTTGGGCTTGTTGGCAGGCTTCTTCTGTAGAGCCTTCTTTGTAGCGCTTGCACTGCCACTGCCACTTGCACCAGCTTCATTTGAAGCTTTTGTAGCCCTGTTGACTTCTTCAACGGCTTTCTGGGTTTGTTTAGCCAGCTTAGCTTGATGCTTGGCCCATTCCTTGGAGAATTCTTCACCCCTTTTTATGCTAGTAGGATCAGCAACTTGTCCTTCAGCGAGCGTTGGCCTATTGCACGGAGGCTTCACCGCAAAATCCTTCATGTATTTGGGAGTGACATATCTGTAATCTCTCCACTCGTACATCCAGTACCTTTTGATTTTCTGTGTGCGCGTTTTGCGCTGCTTCTTGGTCTCGGGGCCATGAATATTTTCATCTGGTGTACAGTACCCTGCATACAGATCGGCAGGAATCTCAAAAGCAGTGTGAACATCTTTTCTTTTGCCACCCTTTTGAGGCCTCTTTCCATCAGCCATTTTCTTCAGCTGAGGTTTTTGAACTCGTGAGGACTCTGAAGATGTTTGAAGGTTTTCCTCAAGCAATGCTGCAAATGAATTAATTTGATGAGAAACTAGAGATTCGTCAGCAGACATTGTACCTGTGAATAGAGTATAGTTGCGAGGAAATAGGGAAGAGTCACATGCGTTCCCAGAGATTTTTAGAAATTTGTCAAACTCTGATGAATTTGACGAAGATCAAAGTGAAGAAATAGATACGCGAGGGAAACTAAGTCATCACAGAATCAGAGTACATGCAATCAGGATACGTAAGAGTGAAGAACATGCAATCATACAGTCATACAAGCATGAAGAATATGAACTGAGGAAATGAAAAATAGCATGATCAAATTCTTCAGTTCAAATTCGTCAGAGGATAGATCACAAATTCTTCAGCTGCGGAACAAAGTAAGGGTGAGGAATTTGAAACCAGGTTGGCTCGGTGAAGACACAAGAAGTTGGTAGACCAGTTCCAGTTGCTGTATCAACTGTATGTCTGGTTGAGGCAGCTGAGTCGCAACTCAAAGAACACTTAGTCCTCACCGTATTCCTCTTGAGCTAAGGTCACTTAGACCTCGCCCAATCACTCGTGGTAAGTCTTCAAGGTAGACTTCCAAAACCTTCACAGACTTGTTCACCGGCATGCCACAATTACTCTTGGGTGCTCAGAACATGACGCCTAACCGTCTGGAGGAACGACAATCCTCAAAGGTAACAAGCATCGGATCACACAGATCAATCTCTTCAGTGATGCCCAATTACTTTGGCTCTGGGTATTTCCTCACATAGGATTCTCTCAAAGTCATCGGAGGGTGGGTTGCTCTCAAATGACAAGTGTCAAGGTCTTTCGGAGCAGCCAACCAACAAGTGGTTGTGGGGGGCAGCAATTTATAGGCTGGAGGCAACCCGACATGAAATGTCATAAATGCCCTTCTCTGATTCGACCGTTGTCAGGATAAGGATCCACTCGACAGCTGGCACGCGGCGCAACAACGGTCGGAATTGAAATCTCAATTTCGTCGGGGCACTCAATTTCCTCACGGTAGGCAGATCGCACTGGCGAACTCCTAACTCCTCAGTCTGACCAAATTCGTCAGCGACCAGATGAACTTCGTCACTGTCGCTAGCCAATGCGTCAGCTGTACTGGAGATTTCCAAAGGCTTCACTCGAAGCGGCTTTTGTGTGTATAGGTTTGAGTAAGTTTGAGCATCACTTTGGAAATGTGAAATATGTTTCACCTAGACCCCCTTTAACAGTACAGTTTTTCCTATGACTCAAAGAAGAAGAAAAGAAACTACGAAAACAAAAGTCTTCAAGCTTCAAAGTCTTCACATCAATTTCTTCAAAGGCCGTACCAATTTCATCACCAAATTCTTCACTTGAAGAAATCCATTCTTAGGGGTCGTCTTCCATGTGTTAAACCAAATCTTCAGGGACTCTATCTCCTGTGTATACTCACAAACACATTAGTTCCTCAAGCTATTTGTCTTCAATACTCCAAAACCACTAAGGGGGCACTTGATGCACTTACACTTGTAGTCTGCGTTGGTATTTCCCCGAAGAGGAGAGGATGATGCAGTATAGTAGAGATAAGTATTTCCCTCAGTTAAGAACCAAGGTTATCAATCCAGTAGGAGAACCAAGCAAAATTCCGTTAAGCGCACCTGCACACACAAGAGCAAACACTTGCACCCAACGCAAATAAGAGGGTTGTCAATCCTCTTAGAGGTTATTTGCAAGGATTAAATCTTATCGAGGTAAATAGGTAAACTAAAACAATAATTAAAATAAAAGTGAATAAATTGGAGCAAGGTATTTTTAGGTTTTTTATATGATAAAGATAGACCCGGGGGCCATAGTTTTCACTAGAGGCTTCTCTCTTAAGCACAGAAACATACGGTGGGTAAACAAATTACTGTTGGGCAATTGATAGAAAAGCAAATAATTATGACGGATTCATCGCAATGATCATGTATATAAGCATCACGTCCGAGACAAGTAGACCGACTCCTGCCTGCATCTACTACTATTACTCCACTCATCGACCGCTATCCAGCATGCATCTAGAGTATTAGGTTAATAAAAACAGAGTAACGCCTTAAGCAAGATGACATGATGTAGAGAAGCAAATTCAAGCAATATGAATAAACCCCATCTTTTTATTATTAATGGCAACAATACAAATACGTGTCATGTCCCCTTCTATCACTGGGATTGAGCACCGCAAGATTGAACTCATCACAAAGCACCTCTCCCATTGCAAGATAAATAAATCTAGTAGGTCAAACCAAATCGATAGATCAGAGAGAAATACAAAGCTATAACAATCATGCATAAAAGAGTTCAGAGAAGACTCAAATATTTCTCATGAATAATCTGATCATAAACTCACAATTCATCAGATCCCAACAAACACACCGCAAAAGAAGATTACATCGGATAGAACTCCAAGAACATTGAGGAGAACATTGTATTGAAGATCAAAGAGGGAGAACAAGCCACCTAGCTACTAGCTATGGACCCGTAGGTCTGTGGTAAAATACTCACACATCATCAGAAGGGTAGCAAGGTTGACGTAGAAGCCCTCCGTGATCGATTCCCCCTCCGGCAGAGTACCGAAAAAGGCCTACAGATGGGATCGCGGAAGAACAGAGGCTTGCGGTGGCGGAAAGGTTTTCTCTTCTGGCTCCCTGATGGTTTCCCAATATTTGTGAATTTATAGAAGTGGAATTAGGTCAAACGGAGTCACGTGGGCCCCACAAGGCAGCACAGCGCGCCCCCCTCGGGGCGCGCCCTGGTGCCTTGTGAAGCCCGTGTGGGGCTTATGGCCTTCTCCCGAAGCTTCCAGTGTTTCTTTTGTCCAGAAAAAAATATCCAAAAAGTTTCATGGCATTTGGACTTCATTTGGTACCGTTTCTCTGAAAAGCCAAAAACAAGCAGAAAGCAGCAACTGGCACTGGGCACTAGGTTAATATGTTAGTCCCAAAAAATGATATATAATTACATATAAAAACATCCAAGATTGATACTATAATAGCATGGAACAATCAAAAATTATAGATACGTTGGAGACATATCAAGCATCCCCAAGCTTAATTCCTGCTCGTCCTCGAATAGGTAAATGATAATAACAGAATTTTTGATGTGGAATGCTACCTATCATGTTTCATCATGTAATCTTTCTCTTATGGTATGAATAATAAGATCCAAATGATTCAAAGCAATAGTCTATAATTTGATATAAAGACATCAATACTCAGGCATACTAATAAACAATCATGTCTTTCAAAATAAAAATGCAAAAGAACGTTATCCCTACAAAATCATATAATCCTGTCATGCTCCATCTTATTCACACAAAGTATTTATCATGCACTACCCCGTTGACAAGCCGAGCAATTGGTTCATACTTTTTAACGCGCTTCAGCTTTTTCAACTGCCACTCAATACATGAGCGCAAGCCATGGATATAGCACTATGGGTGGAATAGAGTATGGTGGTAGAGATAAATAGGAGAAGTCAAAAAATGGAGAAAGTCTCACATCAACGAGGCTAATCAACGGGCAATGGAGATGCCCATCAACTGATGTCAATACGAGGAGTAGGGATTGCCATGCAACGGATGCACTAAGAGCTATAAGTGTATGAAAGCTCAACAAAAAAACTAAGTGGGTGTGCATCCAACTTGCTTGCTCATGAAGACCTCGGGCATTTGAGGAAGCCCGTCATCGGAATATACAAGCCAAGTTCTATAATGATAAATTCCCACTAGTATACGAAAGTGACAAAATAGGAGACTCTCTATATGCAAAACATAGTGCTACTCTGAAGCACAAGTGTGGAAAAGGATAGTATCATTGCCCCTTCTCTCTTTTTCTCTCATTTTTTTCTTTTTTATATATATTGCTCTTTTTCGCCCTCTTTTTTTTTCTTTTTTTTCTCTCTCTTTTTTTAGTACGATCTCATGGACCTCATCCCCACTTTTTCAAGGACTCATTAGTCTCCATCGTTCTTACCTCACTGGGACAATGCTCTAATAATGATGATCATCACACCTCTATTTACTTACAACTCAACATTACAACTCGATACTAGAACAAAATATGACTATATGAATGCCTCTGGCAGTGTACCAGGATGTGCAATGATGCTAGCGTAACATGTATAACAATGATGAACAGTGGCTGAGCCACAAATACTATGTCAGCTATATGATCATGCAAAGCAATGTGACAATGATGATGTATGTCATAAAAACGGAATGGTGGAAGTTGCATGGCAATATATCTCGGAATGGCTATGGAAATGCCATGATAGGTAGGTATGGTGGCTGTTTTGAGGAAGATATAAGGAGGCTTATGTGTGATAGAGTGTATCATATCACGGGGTTTGGATGCACCGGCGAAGTTTACACCAACTCTCGATGTGAGAAGGGGCAATGTACGGTACCGAAGAGGCTAGCAAATTGCGGAAGGATAAGAGTGCATATAATCCATGGACTCACATTAGTCATAAAGAACTCACATACTTATTGCGAAAGTTTATTAGCCCTCAAAGCAAAGTACTACTACGCATACCCCTAGAGGGATAGATTGGTAGGACAAGGTCCATCGCTCGTCCCCGAACGCCACTCATAAGGTAGACAATCAATAATAAATCATGCTCCAACTTCTTAGCATAACGACAGATCATACGTTCATGCTTCAGGAATCACAAACCATAACACAATTATTCTTACTAAACCACAATTATCTACTAATACCTCCCCCATATTACCATCTTAATATCGCAAAACTATTGCAAGGAATCAAATTTATCATATTCAGTGATCTACATGAAATTTTTATTATATCCCTCTTGAATACCTATCATATCAGGACCAAATTCATAACCCATGCATATTACCATTGCTATCATGAGACTCTCAAAAAGATAGAAGTGACGCATGAGAGTGCAACTATTTCTTTAAAATATCACCACCGCCGTGCTCTAAAAGATATAAGTGAAGCACTAGAGCAACTGCCTAGCTCAAAAGATATAAGTGAAGCACATAGAGTATTCTAACAAATCACGAATAATGCGTGTCCCTCTCAAAAAGGTGTGTTCAGCAATGATGATTGAGACAAACTAAAAAGCAAACAAAAGCAAACAAACTATATCACAAGACGCTCCAAGTAAAACACATATCATGTGATGAATAAAAATATAGCTCCAAGTGACTTACCAATAGATTCTAGACGAAAGAGGGGATGCCTTCCGGGGCATCCCCAAGCTTAGACGCTTGAGTCTTCCTTGAATATTACCTTGGGGTGCCTTCGGAATCCCCAAGCTTAGGCTCTTGCCGCTCCTTATTCCTTTAGCCATCGTAGTCTCACCCAAAACTTGAAAACTTCAGCACACAAAACTCAACAGAAACCTCGTGAGATCCGTTAGTATAACAAACAAATCTTTAACTTTAGGTACTGTAGTAAATTGATTCATATTTAATATTGGCATAATGCTACTGTACTCCAACTTCTCCATGAGTCATACCCCCCGATACGATCCATAGGTTCATCAAAATAAGCAAACTATGCAACAAAAACAGAATATGTCTAAAACAGAACAGTATGTAAAGATATATTTAAAAGCCATACTTTTGTAACTCCAAAAATTCTGAAACATTAGGAAAACGTGGACAATTCATATACCAATACTGTGTAAAAAAATTCAGAATATTCTGATGCTCCAGTACAGAATTAAAATTCCAGCACTGGACGCAAAACATTCTATTTTCCAAACAGCATCAATTATACTATCTTCCAAATCATCCCAAAGGCATTACTTGGCGCAAACACTAATTAAAACATAAAAACGCATTCATAACAGAAGTTATAATTATGCAAACACTAAAAAACAGTAGGTAAATGCAAAAAATTTGTTTTATTCATTGGGTTGCCTCCCAACAAGCGCTATTGTTTTATGCCCCTAGCTAGGCATAATGAATAGTTTCAAGTGTTGTCATCCTTGGTTTTTGCTAATTTAGATTGGTTGGTCTCGAACCCAGAAGGCTCTTTACGCTTCCCATGATTTTCAGAAAATAAAGCAATTTTTCTATCTAAAGTGTCTATCTTCTTATTGCAAATAGTGAGGACATTATTCATGCGCTTGAGGTTACCACTAACATTTTTAAGGGGTTCATTAGACTTTTGTAACTCCACCAAATTTTTTGTATGTCGCCTAATTTTTCCAAAATTTGGATTCCTTCTTGAGTATAATTAGGTACTTTTTGCAATGGTGGGGTTCCCACTATTCCCTCTATTAATTCATAAGCAGTATTAGGATCACTATCAATAAAATTTCCTTTGGTAGAAAAGTCCAAGAGTTGTCTATTGGGCATAGTTAGCCCTACATAGAAATTCCGCAACAAAATTTTCATATCCCCTTTTATAGTGCAAACACGATGAGATTCAATTATCCTATACCAAGCGTCTTTCAAATTTTCACATTGTTTCTGTTTAAAGTAAAGAACTTCAAAATCCAGAGACAAAGGAGGATGGTAAAACTAGTCATGGTGACAAGGCAAACAAGGGAACAAGCAAATAAAATATTTTTTGTGTTTTTGTAAAAAAAAATAGAAGTGGGGGAGATGAAAATGAGAGGCAAATGCAAATAAAAGGCAAATAAAGTAAATGCAAGTGAATGATAATTTGTGCGAAGGTACTTGGTAATTTTGATGATGTCTCCCTGGCAACGGCGCCAGAAATTCTTCGTGCTACTTGTAGTCTACGTTGGTATTTCCCCGAAGAGGAGAGGATGACGCAGTACAGTAGAGATAACTATTTTCCTCAGTTAAGAACCAAGGTTATCAATCCAGTAGGAGAACCAAGCAAAATTCCGTTAAGCGCACCTGCACACACAACAGCAAAAACTTGCACCCAACACAAATAAGAGGGTTGTCAATCCTCTTAGTGGTTATTTGCAAGGATTAAATCTTATCGAGGTAAATAGATAAACTAAAACACTAATTAAAATAAAAGTGAATAAATTGCAGTAAGGTATTTTTAGGTTTTTGATATGATAAAAATAGACACGGGGGCCATAGTTTTCCCTAGAGGCTTCTCTCTTAAGCACAGAAACATACGGTGGGTAAACAAATTACTGTTGGGCAATTGATAGAAAAGCAAATAATTATGACGGATTCATGGCAATGATCATGTATATAGGCATCACGTCCGAGAAAAGTAGACCGACTCCTGCCTGCATCTACTACTATTACTCCACTCATCGACCGCTATCCAGCATGCATCTAGAGTATTAAGTTAATAAAAACAGAGTAACGCCTTAAGCAAGATGACATGATGTAGAGAAGCAAATTCAAGCAATATGAATAAACCCCATCTTTTTATCCTTAATGGAAACAATACAAATATGTGTCATGTCCCCTTCTGTCACTGGGGTTGAGCACCGCAAGATTGAACCCATCACAAAGCACCTCTCCCATTGCAAGATAAATCAATCTAGTAGGCCAAACCAAATCGATAGATCGGAGAGAAAAACAAAGCTATAACAATCATGCATAAAAGAGTTCAGAGAAGACTCAAATATTTCTCATGAATAATCTGATCATAAACTCACAATTCATCGGATCCCAACAAACACACCGCAAAAGAAGATTACATCGGATAGAACTCCAAGAACATTGAGGAGAACATTGTATTGAAGATCAAAGAGAGAGAAGAAGCCATCTAGCTACTAGCTATGGACCCGTAGGTCTGTGGTAAACTACTCACACATCATCGGAAGGGCAGCAAGGTTGATGTAGAAGCCCTTCGTGATCGATTCCCCCTTCGGTGGAGTACCGGAAAAGGCCTCCAGATGGGATCGCGGAAGAACAGAGGCTTTTGGCAGTGGAAAGGTTTTCTCTTCTGTCTCCCTGATGGTTTCCCAATATTTGTGAATTTATAGAAGTGGAATTAGGTCAAACGGAGCCACGTGGGCCCCACAAGGCAACACGGCGCGCCCCCCTGGGGCGCGCCCTGTTGCCTTGTGAAGCCTCCGTCAGGCTTCTGACCTCCTCCCGAAGCTTCCAAGGTTTCTTTTGTCCAGAAAAAAATCTCCAAAAAGTTTCGTGGCATTTGGACTTCATTTGGTACTGGTTCTCAGAAAAGCCAAAAACAAGTAGAAAACAGCAACTGGCACTGGGCACTAGGTTAATAGGTTAGTCCCAAAAAATGATATATAATTGCATATAAAAATATCCAAGATTGATACTATAATAGCATGGAACAATCAAAAATTATAGATATGTTGGAGACGTATCACTTATCTGGAGTCCGTTCGGGGCTCCGGAGAGGGGGATTCGATGCCGTCGTCATCATCAACCATCCTCCATCACCAATTTCATGATGCTCACCGCCGTGTGTGAGTAATTTCTTCGTAGGCTTGCTGGACGGTGATGGGTTGGATGAGATTTACCATTTAATCGAGTCAATTTGTTAGGGCTTTGATCCCTAGTATCCACTATGTTCTGAGATTGATGTTGCTATGACTTTGCTATGCTTAATGCTTGTCACTAGGGCCCGAGTGCCATGATTTCATATCTGAACCCTTTATGTTTTCATGAATATATTTGAGTTCTTGATCCTATCTTGCAAGTTATATGCACCTATTATGTGTCATGATCCGCATACCCCAAGGTGACAATAATTGGGATTCTTTCCGGTGATTACCGTAGTTTGAGGAGTTCATGTATTCAATATGTGCTAATGCTTTGTTCCGGTTCTCTATTAAAAGGAGGCCTTAATATCCCTTAGATTTCCTTATGGACCCCGCTGCCACGGGAGGGTAGGACAAAAGATGTCATGCAAGTTCTTACTATAAGCACGTATGACTATATACGGGATACATGCCTACATTACATTGATGAATTGGAGCTATTGTGTATCACCCTAGGTTGTGATTGTTACATGATGAATGTCATCCAACATAATTATCCATCACTGATCCAATGCCTACGCTTTTCGCATATTGATCCTTGCTAAGTTACTTTTGTTGCTGCTGCTGTTACAATCACTACAAAACTGCTACTGCTACTGTTACTATTATTGTCTTACTGTTACTACTGCTATTGAAACTATCATACTACTATGCTACTAAACACTTTGCCACAGATATTTAGTTCTCCAGGTGTGGTTGAATTGACAACTCAACAGCTAATACTCGCAAATATTCTTTGGCTCCCCTTGTGTCGAATCAATAAATCTGGGTGAAATACTACCCGCGAAAACTGTTGCAATCCCCTATACTTGTGGGTTATCAAGACCTTTTTCTGGCGCTGTTGCCGGGGAGCATAGCTCTATTTGTTGAGTCACTTGGGATTTATATCTGTTGATCACTATGAAGAATCTGAAAGACGCTAAGACAAAGATCGTCCCCTCTATGACTAGAGGAGTAAGGAACTGCCATCACACTCTGCACTTGATTCACCTTCTGTTTTGAGTAGGCTTGCGACACCACCACCTGCTATTCATTCTGATATGTCGCAAGTTATTGATGATACTACTTCTGCTATGAATGAAACTATTGATGATGCTAGTACTATGCTTGATAATATTGTGCCACTTGGTGAATTTCTTGATGGACAAATTGCTAAAGCTAAAGGAATTGAAAATGTTGAAACTCTTGAAAATTATGATTCACTATTATGCCTAGCTCTCCTACTAGAGTTGAAATGCCTGAGACATCTGATGGTTATGTTTTTGATAGGGAGACAGCTAGGGCAATTCTTGCTGGTAATGATAGAGATGAGGTTAGAAAATTGCTTGCTGAGTTGAAAGAAAAAACTAAGAGGTAGAGAATGAAATATGATCCTAAGTTTGCTACCTCTCCCATATTTGTTACCGATAAGGATTATGAATTCTCTGTTGATCCTGAGTTAATTACTTTGGTTGAATCTGGTTCTTTTCATGGTTGTGAAACTGAAACTGTTGTGGCACACCTTACTAAGTTGAACGATATTGCCACTCTATTTGCTCATGAGGAAAAAATTCATTATTACTATATTCTTAAGTTGTTTCCTTTCTCATTAAAGGGTGATGGTAAGAAATGGTTTAATACTCTTGCTCCTTGTTGTGTGCGTAGTCCCCAGGATATGATATATTACTTCTCTGAAAAATATTTTCCTGCTCATAAGAAACAAGCTGCCTTACAGGAAATATTTAACTTTGTGCAAATTGAAGAAGAGAATCTCCCTCAAGCTTGGGGGAGGCTTCTCCAACTACTTAATGCTTTGCCTGATCATCCTCTTAGAAAAATGAAATACTTGATATCTTTTATAATGGACTAACTGATGCTTCTAGCGACTACCTAGATAGTTGTGCTGGTTGTGTTTTCAGGGAACGAACTGTTGGACGGGCTGAAGTACTATAGAATAATATATTGAGAAATGCCGATGATTGGACACTTCCTGAACCACCACCTAAGCCAACTCCGAAGAAAAGAGGTATTCTATTCCTCAGTCTTGAAGATATGCAAGAAGCTAAGAAATCTATGAAGGAAAAAGGTATTAAAGCTGAAGATGTTAAGAATTTACCACCTATTGAAGAAATACATGGGCTCGACATCCCGACACATGTAGTGGAGGTAAATTCCCTCACTAGATTTGATGAAGGTGATATTCCATATAATAAATCTGCTAGTCAATGTCTGTATGAATTTGATAACTACATCATTAAATAGGAACACTTTAATATGTATGTTGGCAATCAACTTAAACAAAATGCCTTCATGATTGAACGCTTGAGTGATTTAATGTTTAAAACTGCTAATGATGTTAAATGCTTGAGTAAACATGCTTCTATGGTTCAGACTCAGTTAGAACAAATATCTAAGTCACAAAATGATTTGCTTGACGAGATGAATAATAAAATGAATAATCATGCTATTAGAGTTGTTACTAGAGGGGGTAGAATGACTCAGGATCCTCTATATCCTGAAGGTCATCCTAAAAGAATTGAACAAGATTCTCAAAGAAATAATATTGATGCACCTAGTCCATCTAAGAAGAAAAAGAAAATGAAAAATGATAGAACTTTGCATGCTGCTAGTGAACCTGAGATAGCAAATCCTCCTGAGAATCAAAATAATGTTTCTATTTCTGATGCTGAGACACAATCTGGTAATGAACATACACCTAGTGATAATGATAATGTAATGATAATGATAATGATGATGTTCATGTTGATGCTCAACCAGATAAAGATGTAGAAATAGAACCTGTTGTTGATCTTGATAATCCACCTCCTAAGAATAAAAGATATGATAAAAGAGACTTTGTTGCTAGAAAACATGGGAAGGAGAGAGAACCATGGGTTCTCAAACCCATGCCTTTTCCTACTAAACCATCTAAAAACAAAGATGAGGAAGACTTTGAGCGCTTTGTTGAAATGCTTAGACCTATCTTTTTGCGCACTCGCTTGATTGATATGTTGAAAATGTCTCCCTATGCTAAATACATGAAAGATATTGTCACTAATAAAATAAAGATACCTGAAACTAAAATTTCTACCATGCTTGCAAATTATTCTTTCAAGGGTGGAGTACCTAAAAAGCTAGGAGATCCGAGAATACCTACTATACCATGCTCCATTAAAAGAAGCTATGTGAAAACTGCTTTATGTGATCTAGGAGCCGGTGTTAGTGTTATGCCTTTCTCTTTATATAGAAGACTTGATTTAAATAAGCTCACACCTATTGAAATATCTTTGCAAATGGCTGATAAATCAACTGCTATACCTATTGGAATTTGCGAGGATGTTCCCGTTGTAGTTGCAAACGTTACTATCTTGGCAGACTTTGTTATACTTGATATGCCCGAGGACGACAACATGTCGATTATCCTTGGAAGACCCTTTTTGAATACTGCAGGGGCTGTTATTGATTGCAACAAAAGCAAGGTTACTTTTCATGTCAATGGTAATGAGCATACGGTTTATTTCCCGAAGAGACAAAGTTCGGTGAATGGTATCAATTGTATTGAAAAAGTTTCAACAATCACTATTGGACGTTTCAAATTTCCTCTTCCTACTGTCAAAAAGAAATATGAAATTCTTATTGTTGGGGAGATGCATATCCCCGTTGAGGTAACTTAGAGTTATACGAAAATTCTTTGGTTTCATGTCACTCGGAAATAGTTTGTTAATAAGACTTTATCAACCTTATTAATGGATTCTTTTTGAAGGGCATGTGGCCGATGAATTTAGTAAGCACAACTTTCTGTACCCACCTTTTGCTCTCTGTTATTTGTAGTTGAATAAAATAAAATGCCCTGATTATCCTGTTTTCTGAATTTTCCGTGCAATAAAAAAATGGCCCAAAAATAAAAGTTCTCAGAATGCCATGAAAATTTAGTATGATTTTTTCCAGAATATTTAAGAATTTTTGGCACTGAAAACACACCCCAGGGGGGTGCACCTGTGAGCCACAAGCTCACAGGGCGCGCCCAGCAAGCTTGTGGGTCCCACAGGGACCCACTCACTTATGCCAGCCACCCATCTCCTTCTTCTTCCTCCAGAAAAAAAATCAAACTTGCTCCCAAGCCCGTGTTCTAGCTCATATTGCTGTGATTTTCGATCTCCTTGCTCGGAACTCCGTTTCCAAAACTGTTTTGAGGAATTACTCCTTGGTGTGTGACTCCTCCAATGCTCCAATTAGTTTGTGTTCTAGTGCTTTATACTTTGCAAATTTTTGCTGCTGTGGTGACCATGTTTATGAGCTTGCATGTTGAATTTGTATGGTCCAAAGTAGTTTTGGTGCATGATAGAGCCTCTAGATACTTGTAGGAGTAGTTGCTATCAATTTTGTTGAGTTTCGTTCACTTTTATTTTGAGTCACTAAAATTTCAAAAAAAATTAGAAAAAGAAAATGCTCAAGTGGAGGTTGAGGGGTTCTTCGAGAAGGAACCCCAAGGAGGCTCCTAAGCCCAAGAATCATCTTCGTCGTGCGGCCGACGTGCGGCTGTGCGAAAGGCCATGCAACACGTTCTTGAGGGATGCGGGAATTTTCGATGATTTCTATTATTTGGCGAACAATGCCGGCATTATCCCGTTCCTCGAAGATAAGTGTGACCAGTATCCTCTCCTCACTAATACTTTCGTGCAAAGCTTTTATTTTCATGCTAGGAGAGATACACCCATAGTGTCATTTAATTTATATGATATTCCCAAAGAGATGACACTTGAGGATTTTTGCGAGGTATGCAAACTTCCCAATGAGGGCAGCCCATTAGAGCCACACCCCAGGGATGTCTCGGAGTTCATCTCTGAGGTTACCGTGGGGGAGTCGAGGGGAGTTTCTGAGGCTAGGGTTGCTAGTTTACATTTTCCCGTTTTGCGCTATTATTCATTATTTGCTGGGAGGTGTTTGACTGGTCGATGGGAGAGTGCCACGCTCAGTTCACTTGACCTTGCTATTTTGCGCCATGCTCTTTATGCTGACAAGACCTTCAGTTTGGGTGCTATGGTAGCCCGACGCTTGCACACCAACCGTTCGAGGGGCGCTATTTATGGTGGTATTTATGCTTCCCGTCTCGCTAAACATTTTGAGATTCCTATTAGGCACGACGAGAGGGAAGAGAGGCTTTTACCCACAATGCATCTTGATTATAACAGCATGGTTGGGCATGACTTCATAGATGAGGGCCCTATTCGTTTTAGATATAACTTGGCGTTTAGTCAGGGCACTCGTGAGGTTATTATTTTGCCTGCACCTACTTTGTTTGATATTCGCAGGGGCAGATACATCATCATGCCTGAGGACATTTATGCTTATTGGGGCTTGGACCGCCCCAAGCACCGCAGCCAGCACCTGAGCCAAAGCCGTACCAGGAGCCCATCTATCAGTGGGAGCCTCAGGAGGCCGTTTACCAGTGGGATCCTCAGCAGCCTCAATACTATCCAGGAGGTGCTGATTTCGACCCATGGCCGTAGACCAACTTAGGCCAAAAGCCTAAGCTTGGGGGAGTACGTTTTTCTCACCGACATTACATTCATGTTCACACACTCATTCCAGTTGTCGGTGTTCAACCTTTTTCATTGTATATCCATGCTAGTTTTATTTTTGCTTTCTTCTCGTGTGTTTGAAAAACTTGTGAAAATCCAAAAATTTAGTTGTAGTTTCTTTCTTGTCTAGTTAATTCATAGTAGTAAAAGAAAACCTAAAAAGATTTCTCGATTCTTCTTTTGCTTGTTGGGAGCTTTCCCGTGTAAATAGTTTTTCTCATTTTTCGTTTTTCCTTCGTTAATTTGCTTTCTTCAGAAAAACTAAAAACTCCAAAAATATTTCACTGTGTTTCTCTGAATTTCTTTTCTTTTCGTTGAGTCGTCACAAGGACAAGACCACGATGAAAATGTTGAGTGGCCCCCATATGCTTTATTGTCGATCTAACAACGAGCCACTATTACTTTGTCTTCTCTTTTGAATAAATGTTTGCAGATTCTAGCTTAGTCCACGGCACTGTTGCACTATTATTATTTTTATATCATTCGGTCATGCAAGTGAAAGGCAATAATGAGGATATTTGATGAAGTGATTGCGGTGAAGAAAAGCTGCTATGAACTCTTCTTGTTTTTGTCTTTGTAAATATGTTTAGCTCAGTATTCATGATTTCGCATTATTATGAGTAAACATATTTATAATGACAATTAGAGATTATAAATGCTCATGCCATGCTTAAATAGCTTGGAGTGGATAATGATTTATCTTGAGGGTCAACATGCATTAAAATGGTTGTGATGTAGTATGTTAGCATGGTATCCTCCTCTGAGTAATTCGAGTGGCTTGACTTGGCACATTTTCATACATGTAGTTAAATCAAAGCCAACATAGCCTCCATGATATTTATGTTCAGGGTGTTGATATCCTACTCATGCTCATATTCAATCTTAATTATTCGCAATGCATGTCTATGACCATTTTCGCTCTCTAGCTGGTCGCTTCTCAATCTATTTGCTAGCCTTCGCCTGTACTAAGCGGGAACACTGCTTGTGCATCCAAATCCTAAAACCAAAGTTGTTCCAGATGAGTCCACTATATCTACCTATATGCGGTATTACTTTGTCGTTCCAAGTAAATTTGCATGTGCCACCTCTAAATATTCAAATGAACAACTGTTTTGTGTACCCGTACCGCTCATGGAGCGACAGGGGGCGGTCAGTATCTTCCATGCTAAGTGGGTTATTCTCAGATGAGTGTTTATTCACTTGTCATTGCATGAGAGAGGCTGGTAATTGGGATGCCCAGTCCTATGCTCAAATCAAAATTATATAATGCAAACAAACTCCCCCGGAAAGTTGTTGGTATGGAGGGCTGACACGTCTCCAATGTATCTATAATTTTTTATTGTTCCATGCTATTATAGTATCAATCTTGGATGTTTTTATATGCAAGTATATGCAATTGTTGTTTTCTGCTTGTTTTTGGCTTTTCAGAGAAACAGTACCAAATGAAGTCCAAATACGACGAAACTTTTTGGAGATTTTTTTTCTGGACAAAAGAAACACTAGAAGCTTCGGGAGAAGGCCAGCAGCCCCACAGGGGCTTCACAAGGCACCAGGGCGCGCCCCCGGGGGGGGGGGGCGCCGTGCTGCCTTGTGGGGCCCACGTGACTCCGTTTGACCTCATTCCACTTCTATAAATTCACAAATATAGGGAAACCCCCAGAGAGCCAGAAGAAAAAACCTTTTCGCCGCCACAAGCCTCTGTTCTTCCGCGATCCCATCTGGAGGCCTTTTCCGGTACTCTGTCGGAGGGGGAATCGATCACGGAGGGCTTCTACATCAACCTTGCTGCCCTTCCGATGATGTGTGAGTAGTTTACCACAGACCTACGGGTACATAGCTAGTAGCTAGATGGCTTCTTCTCTCTCTTTGATCTTCAAATAATGTTCTCCTCGATGTTCTTGGAGTTCTATCCGATGTAATCTTCTTTTGCGGTGTGTTTGTTGGGAACCGATGAATTGTGAGTTTATGATCAGATTATTCATGAGGAATATTTGAGTCTTCTCTGAACTCTTTGAATTTGCTTCTCTACATCATGTCATCTTGCTTAAGGCGTTACTCTGTTTCCTACTTAATACCCTAGATGCATGCTGGATAGCCGTCGATGGGTGGAGTAATAGTAGTAGATGCATGCAGGAGTCGGTCTACTTGTCTCGGACGTGATGCCTATATACATGATCATTGCCATTAATCCGTCATAATTATTTGCTTTTCTATCAATTGCCCAACAGCAATTTGTTTACCCACCGTATGTTTATGCGCTCAAGAGAGAAGCCTCTAGTGAAAACTATGGCCCCCGGGTCTATCTTTATCATATAAAAAAACTAAAAATTCCTAGCTGCAATTTATTTTATTTTATTTTTATTAGTATTTTAGTTTATCAATTTATCTCTATTAGACTTAATCCTTGCAAGTAACCGCTAAGGGGATTGACAACCCTCTTATTTGCGTTGGGTGCAAGTGTTTGCTTTTCAGTGTGTAGGTGCGCTTAACGGAATTTTGCTTGGTTCTCCTACTGGATTGATAACCTTGGTTCTTAACTGAGGGAAATACATATCTCTACTGTACTGCATCATCCTCTCCTCTTCGGGGAAATACCAACGCAGACCACAAGTAGCAGGAAGAATTTCTGGCGCCGTTGCCGGGGAGACATCATCAACATCTATCAAGTACCTATGCATAAACTTTCATCTCCTTGCATTTATTTTATTTGTCTTTGCCTCTCGTTTTCATCTCCCCCACTTCAATGTTTTTTACAAAAACACAAAAATATTTTTGTTTGCTTGCTTGCTTTTATTGCCTTCATGACAACACACAAAAATAGAAGGTGAAAGAAAAAAATCTATTGATATGGATCCTCATCTACTTGCTAATCTTTTCAAAAGATCCAATTATGATGAACCAATTGCTAGTGACTTGAGTGCACTTGATTATCTCTATGAAGTTTTGCTTGAAATTCATGAATCTGAAAATTGTGATGAGGTGTTAGAAGAAGAAATTTATAAAGTGATTCATGATAGTTCCTTGATTGAAAAGCATGATTGCAATGATGTTATTATAAATTCTATTAATGTCAATTGTGCTAATGATATGCAAAACTACAAGCTTGGGGATGACAATTTTGTTATGTCCACTACTTATTGCAATGATCACGATTGGGGTGATAATACTTCTTATGATCTTCAAAATTTATTTAAGCCTCATGATGAATATGTTATTAATAATAATGTTTGCAATAATATTGAAAGTGGGTTTGGAAGAGTGGCAACTTTAGGTAAAAAGAATCCCACATATTCGGAGAGTGTTCAATCTTTTGAAATTTTTGATAAATGTGGGATTGGAGAGGTTATGACTTCAGTTGATGTTAATCCCACTATCTTGGAAGATTATAAAACTTTTATGCATGTGGATCGTGAAGAAAATATTTTATATGATAGCTATATTGTTGAATTTGACTATGATCCTACATGTACATATTATGAGAGAGGAAAATATGGTTGTAGAAATTTTCATGTTACTCAATTACCTCTCTTGAAGTTCAAATTGTTAATGCTTCGTTCTTCTTCCTTGCATATGCTACATACTTTTTTTCTTGATAATTTGTTTGCCTATAAAATGCCTATGCATAGGAAGTATGTTAGCCTTAAATGTGTTTCTCACATGTTTCATGATGCTCTCTTCGTGTTTAATTACTATCTTTCATGTGAGCATCATTAAAATCTCAAGCCTATCTTAATGGCTATAAAGAAAGAGCTTGTTGGGAGACAACCCAATAAATTTTTATTCTGTTTTTGTGTGTTTGCATAATTATAGCCTCTGTTATGATTGTGTTTTTATGTTTTAATTAGTGTTTGTGCCAAGTAATGCCTTTGGGATGATTTGGAAGATAGTATAAGTGATGCTGTTTGGAAAATAGAAAGTTTTGCGTCCAGTGCTGGAATTTTGGTTCTGTACTGGCGGGTCAGAAAAATCTGAATTTTTTACACAGTATTGGTATATGAATTACCCACATTTTCCTAACTTTTCAGAATTTTTGGAGTTACATAAGTATGGCGTTTAAATAGATCTTTACAGACTGTTCTGTTTTAGACAGATTCTGTTTTTGTTGCATAGTTTGCTTATTTTGATGAATCTATGGATCGTATCGGGGTGTATGAGTCATGGAGAAGTTGGAGTACAGTAGAATTATGCCAATATTAAATATGAATCAATTTACTACAGTACCTAAAGTTTAAGATTTGTTTGTTGTACTAACGGATCTCACGAGGTTTCTGTTGAGTTTTGTGTGCTGAAGTTTTCAAGTATTGGGTGAGACTACGATGGACAAAGGAATAAGGAGCGGCAAGAGCCTAAGCTTGGGGATGAACAAGGCACCCCAAGGTAATATTCAAGGAAGACTCAAGCGTCTAAGCTTGGGGATGCCCCGGAAGGCATCCCCTTTTTCGTCTACAATCTATCGGTAACTCACTTGAAGCTATATTTTTATTCATCACATGATATGTATTTTACTTGGAGCGTCTTGTGAAATAGTTTGCTTTCTTTTGTTTGCTTTTTAGTTTGTCACAGTCATCTTTGCTGGACACACCTTTTTGAGAGGGACACACATCATTCGTGATTTGTTAGAATACTCTATGTGCTTCACTTATATCTTTTGAGCTAGGCAGTTGCTCTAGTGCTTCACTTATATCTGTTAGAGCACGGCGGTGGTTATATTTTGAAGAAATAGTTGCACTCTCATGCTTCACTTATATCTTTTTGAGAGTCTCATGATAGCAATGGTAATATACACGGGTTATGAATTTGGTCCTGATATGATAGGTATTCAAGAGGGATATAATAAAAACTTTCATGTAGATCACTGAATATAATAAAATTGATTCCCTGCAATAGTTTTGTGATATTAAGATGGTAATATGTGGGAGGTATTAGTAGATAATTGTGGTTTAGTAAGAATAATTGTGTTAAGGTTTGTGATTCCCGAAGCATGCACGTATGATCTGTCGTTATGCTAAGAAGTTGGAGCATGATTTATTATTGATTGACTTCCTTTGCATGGCGGTCGGGGGCGTGCGATGGTTAACTCCTACCAACCTCCCCCCTAGGGGCATGCATAGTAGTACTTTGCTTCGAGGGCTAATAAATTTTCTCAATAAGTATGTGAGTTCTTTATGACTAATGTGAGTCCATGGATTATACGCACTCTCACCCTTCCGCAATTTGCTAGTCTCTTCGGTACCGTGGATTGCCCTTTCTCACATCGAGAGTTGGTGCAAACTTCGCCGGTGCATCCAAACCCCGTGATATGATACGCTCTATCACACATAAGCCTCATTATATCTTCCTCAAAACAGCCACCATACCTACCTATCATGGCATTTCCATAGCCATTCCGAGATATATTGCCATGCAACTTCCACCGTTCCGTTTTTATGACATACATCATCATTGTCATATTGCTTTGCATGATCATATAGCTGACATTGTATTTGTGGCTCAGCCACCGTTCATCATTGTCATACATGTTACGCTAGCATCATTGCACATCCTGGTACACAGCCAGAGGCATTCATATAGAGTCATATTTTGTTCTAGTTTCGAGTTGTAATGTTGAGTTGTAAGTAAATAGAGGTGTGATGATCATCGTTATTAGAGCATTTTCCTAGTGAGGAATGGATGATGGAGACCATGATTCCCCCACAAGTTGGGATGAGACTCCGGACAAAAAAAAAGAGGCGAAAAAGAGCCATGAAAAAAAATAGAAAAAAAGAGAAAAAAAAGAAAAAAAAGAAAAAAAGAGAAAAAAAAAGAAAAAAAAATAAATGAGAGAAAAAGAGAGAAGGGGCAATGTTACTATCCTTTTCCACACGTGTGCTTCAGAGTAGCACCATGTTTTTCATATAGAGAGTCTCCTATTTTGTCACTTTTATATTCTAGTGGGAATTTTTCATTATAGAACTTGGCTTGTATATTCCGAAGACGGGCTTCCTCAAATGCCCGAGGTCTTCATGAGCAAGCAAGTTGGATGCACACCCACTTAGTTTTCATGTTGAGCTTTCATACACTTATAGCTCTTAGTGCATCCGTTGCATGGCAATCCCTACTCCTCACATTGACATCAATTGATGGGCATCTCCATAGCCCGTTGATTAGCCTCGTTGATGTGAGACTTTCTCCATTTTTGACTTCTCTTATTTATCTCTATCACCATACTCTATTCCACCCCTAGTGCTATATCCATGGCTTGCGCTCATGTATTGAGTGGGAGTTGAAAAAGCTGAAGCGTGTTAAAAAGTATGAACCAATTGCTTGGCTAAAACCGGGGTTGTTCATGATAAATACTTTGTGTGAAGAAGATGGAGCATGACAGGATTGTATGATTTTGTAGGGATGACGTTCTTTAGCATTTTTATTATGAAAGACATGATTGTTTATTAGTATGCCTGAGTATTGATGTCTTTATATCAAATTATAGACTATTGCTTTGAATCACTTGGATCTTATTATTCATACCGTAAGAGAGAGATTACATGATGAAACATGATAGGTAGCATTCCACATAAAAAATTCTGTTTTTATCATTTACCTGCTCAAGGACGAGCAGGAATTAAGCTTGGGGATGCTTGATACGTCTCCAACGTATCTATAATTTTTTATTGTTCCATGCTATTATAGTATCAATCTTGGATGTTTTTATATGCAATTATATATCATTTTTTGGGACTAACCTATTAACCTAGTGCCTAGTGTCAGTTGCTGTTTTCTGCTTGTTTTTGGCTTTTCAGAGAAACAGTACCAAATGAAGTCCAAATGCCACGAAATTTTTTGGAGATTTTTTTCTGGACATAAGAAACACTGGAAGCTTCGGGAGAAGGCCAAAAGCCCCACGTGACTCCGTTTGACCTAATTCCACTTCTATAAATTCACAAATATTGGGAAACCCCCAGAGAGCCAGAAGAAAAAACCTTTCCGCTGCAGCAAGCCTCTGTTCTTCCGCGATCCCATCTGGAGGCCTTTTCCGGTACTCTGCCGGAGGGGGAATCGATCACGGAGGGCTTCTACATCAACCTTGCTGCCCTTCTGATGATGTGTGAGTAGTTTACCACAGACCTACGGGTCCATAGCTAGTAGCTAGATGGCTTCTTCTCTCTCTTTGATCTTCAATACAATGTTCTCCTCGATGTTCTTGGAGTTCTATCCGATGTAATCTTCTTTTGCGGTGTGTTTGTTGGGATCCGATGAATTGTGAGTTTATGATCAGATTATTCATGAGAAATATTTGAGTCTTCTCTGAACTCTTTTATGCATGATCGTTATAGCTTTGTATTTCTCTCCGATCTATCGGTTTAGTTTGGCCTACTAGATTGATTTATCTTGCAATGGGAGAGGTGCTTTGTGATGGGTTCAATCTTGCGGTGCTCAATCTCAGTGACAGAAGGGGAAATGACACGTATTTGTATTGTTGCCATTAAGGATAAAAAGATGGGGTTTATTCATATTGCTTGAATTTGCTTCTCTACATCATGTCATCTTGCTTAAGGCGTTACTCTGTTTCATACTTAATACCCTAGATGCATGCTGGATAGTGGTCGATGGGTGGAGTAATAGTAGTAGATGCAGGCTGGAGTCGGTCTACTTGTCTCGGACGTGATGCCTATATACATGATCATTGCCATTAATCCGTCATAATTATTTGCTTTTCTATCAATGGCCCAACAGTAATTTGTTTACCCACCGTATGTTTATGCGCTCAAGAGAGAAGCCTCTAGTGAAAACTATGGGCCCCGGGTCTATCTTTATCATAAAAAACCCTAAAAATACCTTGCTGCAATTTATTTACTTTTATTTTTATTAGTATTTTAGTTTATTAATTTATCTCTATTAGACTTAATCCTTGCAAGTAACCGCTAAGGGGATTGACAACCCTCTTATTTGCGTTGGGTGCAAGTGTTTGCTTTTCTGTGTGTAGGTGCGCTTAACGGAATTTTGCTTGGTTCTCCTACTGGATTGATAACCTTGGTTCTTAAGTGAGGGAAATACTTATCTCTACTGTACTGCATCATCCTCTCCTCTTCGGGGAAATACCAACGCAGACTACAAGTAGCAGGGGCACCCGTGAATTCGGCTAGCCATGGCTTGTGTTGGTATGGTGGAGGGGGAGTAAACTTTACCTTTCCGCTTGGGAACCGCCTATAATGTGTTTAGCATGAAAGATATTGAAAACTCTCGGTCGTGACGTTGACAGGAAAAGCATACCTTCCAAAATTATTTTCATCTCTAATTTAAGCTTCGAGCTGTGGCACCGCTGCAAATCCATGCTTCCCTCTGCGAAGGGCCTATCCATTTACTTTTATGTTATTTTACTTTTATTGTTGAGTCATCACCCTCTCATTCAAGCACCAGTTGGAGAGCACTATTATCATTTTTATGCATTGAGTATAGTTAATGTTGGGTGTCACCATGACTGAATATACTCTACCCTGAATTACAATGTTTAGTCGTTGCTTGAATCTCAGTGGCGCTCTGCATTTATGTTTTGCGGTCTCAGAAAGGGCTAGCGAGATACCATGTTATCATATTATATCATGATTGTTCTGACAAAGTGTTGGCATCCGAGATATCTTATTATTGCTCGCTAGTTGGTTATGTTATTGTCATGAGTAAACATGAGACCTAAGTGTTATCATTCATATGGTTAGTTCATAATATTTGCTGAAAACTTGGATGCTAGTTAAGTATATATACAGACAACAAGAACAAAAGAGTTTGTAAAAGTTTTTCTTTGTCACTTTCAGTTTGTCAACTGAATTGCTTAGGACAAGCAATGAGTTAAGCTTGGGGGAGTTGATACGTCCCAGACGTATCTACTTTTCCAAACACTTTTGCTCTGGTTTTGGACTCTAATTTGCATGATTTGAATGGAACTAACTTGGACTGACGCTGTTTTCAACAGAATTGCCATGGTGTTATTTTTGTGCAGAAATAAAAGTTCTCGGATGGACCTGAAAATTTACGGAGAATTATTTCAGAATATATAAGAAATACTGGCGAAAATATCTACTGGAGGGGGGGGCACCCAGGAGCCACAAGCTCAGGGGGCGCAGCCACCCCCAGGGCACGCCCCCAGGCTTGTGGGGCCCTGGCAGCTCCGTTTACCCTAATTCCAATGCTATAAGTACCTATTCATGGAGAAAAAAATCAGAGAGAAAAAATCATCGTGTTTTACGATACGGAGCCGCCGCCACCTCCTGTTCTTCATCGGGAGGGCTGATCTGGAGTCCGTTCGGGGCTCCGGAGAGGGGGGATTCGACGCCGTCGTCATCATCAACCATCCTCCATCACCAATTTCATGATGCTCACCGCCGTGTGTGAGTAATTTCTTCGTAGGCTTGCTGGACGGTGATGGGTTGGATGAGATTTACCATGTAATTGAGTCAATTTGTTAGGGCTTTGATCCTAGTATCCACTATGTTCTGAGATTGATGTTGCTATGACTTTGCTATGCTTAATGCTTGTCACTAGGGCCTGAGTGCCATGATTTCAGATCTGAACCCTTTATGTTTTCATGAATATATTTGAGTTCTTGATCCTATCTTGGAAGTTATATGCACCTATTACGTGTCATGATCCGCATACCCCATGGTGACAATAATTGGGATTCTTTCCGGTGATTACCGTAGTTTGAGGAGTTCATGTATTCACTATGTGCTAATGCTTTGTTTCGGTTCTCTATTAAAAGGAGACCTTAATATCCCTTAGATTTCCTTATGGACCCCGCTGCCACGGGAGGGTAGGACAAAAGATATCATGCAAGTTCTTACTATAAGCACGTATGACTATATACGAAATACATGCCTACATTACATTGATGAATTGGAGCTATTGTGTATCACCCTAGGTTGTGACTGTTACATGATGAATGTCATCCAACATAATTATCCATCACTGAACCAATGCCTACGCTTTTCGCATATTGATCCTTGCTAAGTTACTTTTCTTGCTGCTGCTGTTACTATCACTACAAAACTGCTTACTGCTACTGTTACTATTACTGTGTTACTGTTAGTACTGCTATTAAAACTATCATACTACTGTGCTACTAAACACTTTGGCGCAGATATTTAGTTCTCCGGGTGTGGTTGAATTGACAACTCAACTGCTAATACTCGCAAATATTCTTTGGCTCCCCTTGTGTCGAATCAATAAATCTGGGTGAAATACTACACGCGAAAACTGTTGCGATCCCCTATACTTGTGGGTTATGGCATACGTTCCCTTTTTTTATATATGAGGTGTCGAGTTTCTTATGGCATTAGCACAAGTGCATTTTTGTTGTATAGAAATAACTTTTTCTCACTTCTCTTTGTCATTTTTATTACCTTTTTGACACAAGTGCCTTTTCGTTGTGTAGAAAGGGTCTTTTCTCACTTCTCTCAGTCTTTTTGCTTGCCTTTTTGACACAAGTGCCTTTTTGATTGCCTGGCTGGTCCAAAGTCACGATATTTTCGTTATAGAGTTATTTTTCATGGTCCAAAAGAATTTACCAAAATAATTACAGTTCAAAATTGGGGCCATGTGTAGCTACCACCATGGGTAGCAAATTATTTCCATTTTGGCATAGTTTTGACACCAGTTTTTATTATTTTCTGGACTAATCTATTAATTTAGTGTCCAGTACCGGTTGTTGTTTTCTGCATGTTCTTAATTTTTTGAAAAATCAATTTTATCGGGCTCAAAAAAATTCAGAAAAACCAGGAAAAGTTTTCATCGGGAAACTTGTTTCTGGGCACTCTTGGATTCGAGCCCTCAGAAGATCATGTTTACACGCTGGACGTCCTTTTGGGGATGTTTTCTGCCTTGTCTCGCGTGAGCCGCAACCTTTGGCCCCTGGGGAGGAGTCCGGAGGGGGCGAGCTCCCGTTGCCGTCGCCATCGGCGTCATTGTCAGCCTTGTCGTTCTTCTCCTGTGCTAGTTTGTCATTGAGCATACATTCCCTGGTGGAGTGCGAGGCCTTGTAGTTCCCGTGTCTGTGATATTTGCACCGTGAGCTCATGATCTCTTCATACGTGTGGCCAGGACATCTGGCCTTAACGTCCCATCTTTGCTTCTTAGCGTTGTCGGCTCCCCCCTCGTCTGTGCTGCAAAGAGGTCAGATTCCTGTTCGTCCTTTATCTACTGGCCCCAGTTGTAGTTGCTACCTCTGTTTCTGTTGCCTTCATCATCCGGGGGCTCATGATTTTTTGAGGTTGTCGACTGTCGTGGTTCCGGCGTACTATTTTTTCTCTTGTCGCATAATCATTCACCACCTTCATCAGCCGAGCCATTGTGGTCAGCTTTCCATCGGACTGCTTTCTGCCCAACTTATGGCGAAGCATCGAGTCCTGGGCTCCATAGATGAAGGCGTGGATTGCTTGGTCGTCTGATAATGTGGTTAGCGTGTTGCGATTTTTAAACCAACAAAAGATGAAGTCTTGCAAAGACTCCTTGTCGCCCTGTATAGAGTTGTGGAGGTCGTATGTGCTGCCAGGGCGCTGGTATGTGCCCTCGAAATTGTTGATGAAGGCTGTTACAAACCCCGTCCAAGTGTGGATTGATCTATGTGGGAGCTCGTTCAACCATGTATGTGCATAGAGCGTTGCCGATGTCCCCACCCACCATGTCGACTGCTTTGAGGTAGTTGCTAAGCAATGGTCTAGCTTTGAGTCACCGGAGTACTTGTCAACGCCCCGCATGACGAATGGCATAGGGAATGGGTGTTTTATCACCTCATACGTTAATCACGATGGTGCGATGCTGGCCGCCAGGAGAGTGGAGCGTGCCGTTGCGGGTTCATAGCTATGCCCGTAGCATTCCATCTCACGGGCCCGAAGGTGATCGCGGAGGTCTGGGTGATGACCGGGGCATCATGCACTAGTAGAGCCCGTGGTTGAGGTGGTCCCACTTTTTTGCCACTTATGGCGGAAATTTCTTGTCCGAGGTATTTGAACTCATTTACTAGTGGGGCGGCTGGCCGGGTTACCGAGCCCTGGCGGTTATCCTGAGGCGGGTGGCATGCGGCAGAGACGATGGTGTCTGTGTCGGCTAGTCGCAGCCTGGATTCCGTGATGTTCTATTGGAGCTCTACCATGCTTTGGATCACTCTCCTTAGACTGGCAATGATGCTTGGATCTCCTGGTGTACCGTGAAGCTTATTCACGGGGACTGCGACTACTTGGAGGCCGCGGGCCAGCGTTCGGAGGATGCAGTCGTCTGCATTTTTGCCCAAACCGGTGACCGGCTCGCGTCTGAGGACTGCGAGGGCGTTGGTGGTTGAGCAGATTTGGCATCGAGGTCGGGGTCACCGCTCGTTTGCCACATTCTCGGTCTAGCGGGACTGCTGTGCGGCTACTTCTGCCGTGTTCCTCTAGAGTTGAATCTGAGCGATCGGGTGGCCTGCCTGAGGGCCTCCATGGTCTGCATGGTGGGGTCCTCTCCTCGTGACCGGTGACTGACCGGGCTGTCCGCCCGGACATATAAGGGGCATTTGAGGAGTCCGGCTGTAGATGCTCTAAGTGGAATAGTTTAGTTTCTGTAGTGAATTGGCGTCTTTTTTTTTCTCTTACTCTATACATATACTCCGTGGCAGATAGTATAGGATACTTTTGGGATTGGATTATTGAGTTTGGTTTAATGACTCTTGCCCTAGTGAGCACTGAGTTGATCTTTTATTTATTTTTTGTTTCTTGCTGCAATTAAAAGTAGGAAATTAAGAAAGTAATGCACCATTTTACATTTAAATTTACATTGTAGCTGGAGAAAATGGAAATGCTAGGCTCCTCAGTGATGAAGAAATAATATAGTAGCGGTCATGATTGGTTACTGACTCCAACTTTAATTGATATTGTAAGACAAGAGATTGATGAATATAATTTCTAAATAAATTTAATACCTATTCGATGTTTTTAGTGGTGATGACAGGAAAAAAATGTTTCACCATCAACATTGACCACCACTAATAGTTTACATTTTAGCTACAAGTGCATATGTATAAACCTAGATATCTCTCATTTCTATAAATTCCCCTATATATTTTTCCCACATTTATCTCTATGAAGGTAATTATTTTTCTTGGGTTACATTTGTCCACATGGTTATAAGATGGGATAATTTCATTCTTGCCCCTAGTTGGTTCCTACTCATGGGTTTTGCCCTTACTTTTCGACTCTGCTCAGTTTTCCCTAAAAAGCATTATAGGTCATCACAATGCTCTTCCGTCACATCTCCGTCCGGTCAAAGGCCGTTGACCGTTATTTTGGTGCAAGCTACCCTGGGAAGTGGCAAAGGGGTTATGTCACTTACATATGGGACCCACCCAGAAAAAAAGGAAAACGGAATAGCCAGGGAACCTACCGGAATGTGCGCGAGGTGCGAGACCATGCAAGGATGCTCTTTGCGATGGGGGACGCATGCACGGGGCCTCGAGGATGCCGGTGAGCTCTAGTGGCTGCTGGTGCAGTGGCAACCTAGGGAATTAGAGGGAGAGAAAAGAGAGGCGGTAGGTCTAGGATCTCGCCAAAATGCGTAGGCATGAGAAACAGAGCCAGAGGAGCGCAGGAGTGACGACTCCCTCATCTGCGACGAACCACGGAGCAGACAATCGTGGCGAGGTAAGATGCGGACGAGTGGCGGGTGGGCGAGGAATCTTGTAGCATTCACATTACCTTAGGGACGCAATGAAGCCTAATGGTTTGAGAAATCCTCTCAGGATCAAGAGATCAAGGCGGCGACGATGCCTCACCGGAGGCAGAGAAGGTCACGTGCATCCGATTTGTTATGCCTCACCGGAGGCGGAGAAGAAGATCCCTCGACGGAGTGAGGGCGCTTTCGTTTCTTAGGAGCCTTCGTACAAGGTTTCCAATATACATAAAGTCCATGAATATTTCTCTTCTTGCAGAACGCGCTTTGAGCATTAGAGATGAGCTTGTTCGTATGTAGCACGAGCCGAATGGCAACCATCTTGGTAATTATCTTGGCAATGGTGTGAATTAGACCAGTAGGCCTATACTCAATGTTGACTTCCACCTCCTCTTTCTTAGACAAGGGTACAATATTTGCGGAGTTAAGACACTAAAAATTGGATAAACATGGAGGTTCCAGAATAGGTAAATGGCTTCCATAACGTCCAGTTTACCCGGATGTTTGTTTTTTGGAAAAAGGCGCCGGTAAACCCGTCCGGACCGGGTGCCTTGTTTCCCGGCATTCGGTTGATGGCATTTTCCACCTCCTCGGTAAAACGGTCGTCAATGCCCTGAAGTTCAAGCCCTGAATAAATTTTTTGGGATCAAAATAGTTTATCTAATGTGACTGGTAGATGAAAATCTTTCTAGCTTTCGAATTTCCATATCGTTTTCTTTACAATCCTTCCTTGCGTTAATTGGGCTACGTTATCTTATCCCATCACAGTCACAGCGCGTTGGGGTGTGCTGGAACCTGGAAGCCGCGTGAATTTCGTCACAAACGTCGCTGCGGCACAGCGTTGAGCTGGAGCTGGACCTGGACCGGGTGCCTCCTCGCTCACCGTCCAAAACAAAAACGGGGGGCTTCAACTTCAGCAAAATCTTTCCAGGAGCTACTCGACCGAAAAACGCTTTCCCGTGGGCCACTACAAAATACAGATCCTACGGGATACCAGCAGTAGAGCATACTGCTATGGCGCTAGCACTAGCGAACAGAACCGTTTCTTGGCAGTGGATTGCACCCTTCACGCATAAATAGCACTATGCCCGTGCCGGGACAAAAAGAGCAAAAGGGGCAGGCAAATTATCATTATTATTATTTTGCCACGAAAAGGGAAGAAGAATCGAGCAAAAAGGGATAGTACTAGATCAGCAGATGCTTAGGTGAGAAGGGTTTTTCATCTGCCATGCATTGCATTTTGTTTCTGCCCTTTGAGACCAAGCAAATCCTTCGGCCTGCGATCATGGCAGACCACAGAAATACTGTACTCACGTTTAAAATTGGCCGGCTTTGGAGTAAAACATTTCCAGAGAATCTTTCTCCCCCTCTCTCATATGCTGTGGGAGTTTTATATGGCACGTTGTGAGAATTTAATGAAACTTTCATCTCAATCCATATCCGTGATCTTGAGAGAGCGCAGCAGGTACAGTGTTGCTGTCGAACATGATAAGGAAGACTTGTCTACTTCCGGAAACTGATAATGATAAGGAAGATTTGTGGATCTAGATTCCCCGTCTTGCAGCTTCTAGCAACAAAGCCATGAGCAATTATGCAAGTGTTAGCCGCAAAAGAGTTGCTAATTACTGATCATGATTTGATGATTGCGTACATGTATAGTATTAACTTCTTGGTATTGTTTTGAACCCACTGGTTTCTGCATTGCTATGTGCGAGGAAATTGCTGGGTTTTCTATGCCAATAAACAACTGAATTTTTTGACGATAGCTAATTACTGTACTTTACATACAAAATTCAGACGACCCTTTCTATTTCGTATTAGCAGTCTAGGATGCGTTACATATATGGATAATATTTCAGTTCCAGAAAAAAGCAGCTAGCTCATGGACAGAGGCCAAGAAATGTCAAGGAAACTGCATAGGTTGCAACTGTATCTAGTTTACTCGTGACACAATTTGCTGTATTAATTCCACATATATTCTTTCAGGATACTCCTGTAAGTTGTGATTGGACCAACTACGGCTGCGTACGCGCATTAGTCAATTTGCTTCTTTTTTTGCGAGGGAAATCCAAGTGCATTTAATGTACTCAAGATTTAGTCTCTGCATACATAAATAAGTGTATACCCTGGCCGTCAGCAGGATTATCCTTTTCACATTTGCAGCGCCGATGTACTAGTGCTTAGTGGCTAAGTATTCGGTCGCATTTTCTCGCAAAAAATAAAAAGTATCCGGTCACATTTTTTTGCCGAGTAATCGATAGGAGTATTGTCTTTCAAATTAAAAGAGTAGAAACTTATTACAGATATTTACAACAGGCTTTTTTGTAAGGTAAAGTCGGGAGAACCGAAATACGGCATACAGACTATTCGTGCAAGAGAAAACCGTCACGTCGTATTTCCTCTAAGCACAATGCAACTGAAACATTTGGAATTTCAAACTAAGAATAAATTTGGAATTATTTTCGAATTCCCATTAGTTTGGATTTTACTGTACGAGTGTTCTACGTGCCGTCTCCGTTAGAGATTTGTCTTGACGATAACTCCGTGGATTTAACAGCTAGGCCTGAATAGGCACTGCATATAGATAGTGTTTTTTCACGTGCCATTTTGTGTGTTATTCAGTAGTGGTACCTGTCAGCTGGTGAGAACAGGATCTCGACACTTCGGATTTAACCCTCGATTCGAGAACGCAGACCTACATATACTTCCACTCCGGAAGTCGTCGGCCGTTTTTCTGAATTTTCTATCGCTAGAAATTGGCTAGACATTAATGCTCGTTGTTACTGGTATCTTTCAGCGCGACTGTAGAAGACGAATCGTCGGCGGCTCTTTTTCTTGGTCGGACATAAAAACGGCAGGGAAACTGACGTGTACTAGCACTAGTAGAAAACGGGCCTTTAATCCCGGTTTGTAAGACCCTTTAGTGTCGGTTCTACAACCGACACTAAAGGGGGGACTAAAGGCCCCCCCCCTTAGTCCCGGTTCGTCACGGCCCGGCACTAAAGGCCCACCACGTGGCGCCTGCCGGGGCCGTGCGCTGGGGACCTTTAGTCCCGGTTGGTGTTACCAACCGGGACTAAAGGTGGAGCCTTTAGTCTCGGTTGGACTAAAGTTATCAACCGGGACTAAAGGCTTCACCTTTAGTCTCGATTGGTAACACCAACCGGGACTAAAAGTATTTAATTCTTTTAATTTTGGTTTATTTTTCCTTTTAATTTTGTGTTTTCCATTTAATTATTTTTCATTTCAAACATATATTACGCTACTACATACGGTACACGTTGTGCACATATATATAAATCGAATTTCTCGTACGACGACCATTCACATACATATATATATATATATATATATATATACAATTTGGTATATACAATTTCTCCTACAATTTGCGGATCATTACATATGCAGGGCATTACTGCTTGATCTTGTAATGGTATTCTCCTTTGGGATCTATGACCTGGTCGATCAGAAATCCAGCTATTTCCTCTTGAATTGCTCGTACGCGAGCCGTTGGTAGGAGCTGGCGCCGCATCTCTATCATCTATAATCAGGAGATCAAGATGAATATATTAGTTGTGTGTATATATATTAGCTAGATCATGATAAAAAAAATTATGGATAGTGTTCTGGCAAACGTACCCAAAGAGTTTTTTCATCTATGCTCCTTTCAGACGTGATCATGCGAATATTCTCGCAAACGTAGTATGCGCATAAACTATTCCCCTTCTCCTGCCTCATGCACTTTACGAGAATAAAATTCAATCAGGTAATAATTAATCAAGCATGATAATGGTATTGAAACTAGAATTAAAGAGATACACGGACGTAGCTAGCTAGTACTACTTAATTACCTTGGGTCGCACCCATTTCAGCTGTTGTTTCCATTGGCCGGGGACCTCTTCGATGAACTTTTTCCAAGCCCTGCCCGCCGGCAAAGAAAATGAATAAAGGAGTTATTAACTAGTTGATATCAGGAAATGAAGTAAAGAGGCAGACATAGTGCGATAATGATTGAAATTACCTGTCGAACATCCCCTTCACGGTTGCGTATTCGGATGGATCCTTATATAGTGAGTCCAGTACTTCAACTTTTCCCTTGTCAACTTCAATGATTAACAAGATCCAGTGGAAACTGCATGCGCACACGTTTTTTATAAATAAGCGGGCATGTGCATAACTCATCAACTACACTTATTAACATCTAGTAAGCAAAAAATAGAATTTGTAGTACAAGATATAGTAACACTCACCCGAAGTTGTAAGAAAGTAGTATTTTTGGTTGGGTGTTTAGTTGCTTCAAAAACTCTAGCAGGAATCTCTCTGTGTCTTCTCTCGAATATTGATCTTCCCATATCGTCTGATTAATCGTATTTGGGTCAATGAACCCAACTCCATAGCGTCTAGTTTTTTTCATTTCATACCTCTTCATTCTGCATAATACCACAGAAAAGAATATAGTGAGGATAATTACAGTTAATGAACGAGAGCACATCTAGCTAGCTAGCTAGAGACTTAAATTACAGAAAGAAATCACTTACAGACAATAGCAACTGACGATAGATTTGTCTAGTGCGTCTTGTTGGAATAACTGAAACAACTCTGAAAAATCAATCCACACATCTTTTCCATGGAAGTAATGCTCTGGCTTGACTTTCACCATGAGGGACTCTTCATTGGTATTTGCTGTTTTTTGCATGTACCACGTATGCAAATTGTACATTCTCGTTGGTAGAAGCTTGACATCGTCAGGCTTGACCAGAGGTTTGCCACGGACATATTGGTATTTTACTTCCTCCTCTGTAATCCCGGGGATTTCCTCAAGGCCTAGGAGTTGTTCAACAGTGACACCGGCCTCTTTAGCCTGCCTTCTAAGATCGTCGGTTATTGCCGGCCGATCGGCGGTAATCACATGTGTTTGTACAATGAGCGGGGGGATCGATTGCACTGCTTGTTCTCCCAGCTGGGGAACAGTTTTCCCGCTTTTTTGCCAACTGCTTGGCTCGAGCTCGAGCTCGACTCCTTTTGCCCTGCAGAATATGACTTCTTGATAGACCGCACATAGTCGGAGTCCTTCTGATTGTCATCCGGTCGAGCCATATCAATAAAGTGTTGTGATACATGCTCAGGTACTTTCTCCTTTGGCGGCGCGGGCGGTTTTGGTGCAAAATGGGCCTTCAATTGGGCATCACATGCGTCGTCGAGTTCCTCCTGAGTCAGGTGGTAAGACAACTTCGGAAGAGGCTTGAGGCTTGGACCATGTTTGAATTTCTTGTCTGTTGTACCTCTAGCCGTCGTAGCTGCGGCCTCTCTCTTCCGCTGTTGCTTAGGCGGAGCACGCTGAGTCGGCTGACTTGGATGAGGAGGAGTTGGCTGACGCCGTGCCGGACTTGGAGGAGGAGTCGGCTGACGCGGTGCCGGACTTGGAGGAGGAGGAGTCAACTGAAGCGGCGGAGGACTTGGAGAAGGAGGAGTCGGTGGCCTTGGAAAGACGATGCAATCCTTTTTCCATAGAATGATACGATGTATGGCCTCTCCCAGTGTTCTCTCCTCGTCACCTCCAAGAATGTCAAGTTGTAGATCGTGATATCCTGACATCACTTCATCAACTCCGACACGAGCATAGCCAGCTGGAATGGGATTGCAATGGAAGGTTGCTTCAGGGGGATTTGCTAAAGCATAGCCGTCCGCCACCTTCATGGATAAGTTCTTCATTTTCATGTGTAGCTCACAGTTAGTCCTGTCTTTGATATCATCCACAGGGTAGCTAGCTAGCAGTGCATTATCAATATCGGCCGGGGCGGAACCCACGCTGCTTCTCGGCATAGATGGGACGGTGCTATCCAATGCTGGATCGATCTGCTCATGCTGCCGCTGAGACGCCCTTTCCTGGCTGAGTGAGTCGATCTGCTCCTGCTGCCGCCTGACAAATCGTTCCAACTCCAGGTGCGAGGATATTAGGCCTTCAAGGCGAAGTGCTTCCTCCTTCTTCTTCTGCTCCTCATGCTTCTTCTTTCTCGCACGACTTCTATAGTCGTCGTTCCAATCCGCAAACCCCTCATACCACGGAACAACGCCTTTGCCTCGTGTTCTTCCCGGGTGTTCAGGATTCTTCAGGGGGCGCGTAAGCTCGTCGTTATCTCTGTTGGGCGTGAACACCCCCGATCGAGCTTCTTCTATTGCAATAAGTATTTCGTCTGTCGCTTCTTTAAGACTTGCCTTTACCATAACCAGCCCTGTCTCTGGGTCCAACTTCCCCCCATGCGCATAAAACCATGTCCTGCACCTGGGGGGCCATGTCAATGTAACTGGACTGACCCGTTTACTAATCATCTCTTGCTTAGATTGATGCCACTTAGGCAGGGCCACCTGGTAGCCACCTGGCCCCAGACGATGGTGCCACTTCTTTTTCGCAGCATTAATCTTGTTTTTCCTCCACAGTTCCTTAGCTTCTTCCGATTCCTTGAACTTCACGAAAGCGTCCCAGTGATCTTTTGCCTTCACCAGTGCTCCCGTGAATTCTGGAGTCTTCTTTTTTGATTTGACGTACTTAGCCCATGCATTTTTCTTGAAGGTGTTGAATGCGATCGCCATCTTTTTAAGAGCATAGTTTCTGACTTTCTTCAGATCTACATCTGTCAAATTATCTGGTAGGGTGAAATGTTCCATGAGCGTAGTCCAAAGCACATCTTTTGCTCTTTCGTCGAAAAAGTAACTCCTGCTCGATCTCCCTTTGCTGGCTTTCTCCATTCTTGAACGGAGATCGGGATTTGGTCCCTGACCATAACTCCGCATTGATTCTTGAACGTGGTCGCATTTTTCTTAGGTTCAAGCGGTTCGCCAGTTGATGTTTTGATGGAATCGATGTTGAACTTTACGCCTTTGTCCAACTTTTTGGCCGGGCCTCGAACTACCCTGTCGCTTGTACAAGATTTGCTCGATCCGGAGGCCTAAAAGAAGAAAGATCGATTCGTTAATACATACAAATCAATTAAGACATGTAATGATCACCGGATGGCTTATATATTAAATATACCTCGCCGGTCATTGTTATTTGAAGAACATTTTCTTCGTCAACATCGTTGTCGTCACCTTCATCTATTCGTTCGTCTTCATCAAACATCATACCCTCACCCGAAGGGTTCAGATATTGCGAGCCGTCATCATGATCATTTGGGCTCGTGGAGCGTATGATGTCGAACACAGCCTCTTCTCCTTCTCTGCCGGTATTGTCCATAGCTTTTATTTAACTAATCCAGAAGAAAGATAAAACAATTTAGTATTCAGAGATCCGAAAGGTAGATGCATGAGATCAGAAAGAAATTGGATCAACTTGTGCACATCCATAATGGGGAATTCCTGATAATTAATCCCTTAAAGGACTAAGAAAATCTATTGCAAATACAACATTAAAATATGCAACTTTTGCAAATACTAATTGCTATACATTGGATCAATTGTCAAAATTCCTCAACGTTTTTATATCTAACATTTATCTAGCTATAACTAAAAGTATAAAAAACTAAAAAACATTCATCTAACATTTCTATAACATGCATTCATCTAATTAAACAACATTATATCCATCTAACATGCATTCATACATACATATATACTAATTAAACACTAATTATATCCATCTAACATGCATTCATACATACATATATACTAGTGAAAAACAACTAAAACATCTAAATAGAAAATGTGTGTGTGTGTGTGTGTGTGTTCATGCATGTGTGTGTGTGGGGGGGCTCGGGGACGGGCGGCCGGCCATGGCGGCAGGGGGCGAGGGAGGGGGGGAGAGGGAGGAACTGAGCTCACAACGGGGTAACGGCGAGGCGAGGCGAATCGGGGGCAGCGACGGCGTCGGGGCAGGCGGCGCAACGAGGAGCGGGCGCGCGCTCGGGCCGGCGGCGCCGTCGGGGATCGGCGAGGAAGGGCGCGTCCGGAGTAGGGGTCGACGAGGAGGGACGGGCGGCCGGCGTCGTGGGCGGCGACGGCGTCGATCGGGGCAGGCGGCGGCGCGCAGCAGCCTGGCGGCGTCGTCTGTGTTTGGCGTCGAGAGAATGGAGAGGATGGTGAATTTTTCGTAAGTGGAGTTATATGAGAGCCTTTAGTCGCGGTTGGTGGTTCCAACCGCGACTAAAGGCCACCTTTAGTCGCGGTTGGAGCCACCAACCGCGACTAAAGGTCTCGCTTCCCGCTGCTTGGACTGGATGAAATTCACCTTTAGTCGCGGTTGGTGGCTCCAACCGCGACTAAAGGCCCCCCTTTAGTCGCGGTTGGTGGCTCCAACCGCGACTAAAGGCCTGTTCCTGGCACGGCGCAGTGTGGTGGATGTTTAGTCCCACCTCGCCCAGCGAAGGGCGCTCGCACTGGTTTATAAACCCCGGCGCGGTAGCTCATTCGAGCTCCTCTCTAAAGCAGGCCTACAAGGCCTACCGTTCTTTCCTGCCCTGTGGGCCATACTGGGCCTTGCGGGCCTGCATCCTGGCCCAACTAGTGGGTGTCTAGTCGTATGCAGGCCGTGGCGGCCCAGTAGGCGGGCTTTTTTTTTACTTTTCAGTTTTTTTTTGTTTTCTTCTATATTTATTTTCTTTTGTTTCTTGGTTGTTTTTTGCTTTATTTAGAGTTTCTGAGTGAATCTTTTTGCTTTAGGTAAAAAAAATTATAAACTTTCTGTTAGTGCCAGTAGTTTTCAAATTTGAATTATTTGAAATTTGTGTGAATCACTAGTTTGTGAATAACTTTATTTTAAAAAAAGATTTTTCAGTGATTCTTTTTTCTGCTGTTTAATATTAGTGTGTTTTATCATTATATTCAATTTGGTAATTCTTAGGTTATTTAAAAAAAATGAAATGCCTTTGTAACAGACGAGTTTTCGTCCGAAAGCGTGATACTTTGAAAGAGATTGTCCATTTTGTACACGAAGTGCATCCAGTTTTTGCCGTAACCCTCTCAACTTTTTAGCACATGCTATGTGGGTGAAATGATGATACCATGCCAACTTTCAACCTTTTCTGATTGTGATTTGTAGTGCTTTTCAATTTCAGGGTCATTTAGCTCAAAAAAATCAGTAAATGCATGAAAAATAGCAAATGAAGTCAGAAAGGGTTGAAAATTGATGACGTGGCTTTGGACATAATATTTCTTCGCGTTTCAAATGCCAAAACACATAAGTCGGAGTTCTATTACAAAGATTCCCTCCGGTTTGTCCGAAGTGGGACTTTCCAGATATATAAGTCCGGAAACTAACTAGAGAAGCCGGTCACATCCCAGAGTGGGATCTTTGGATATAAAACTTTTTCTTCGCGTGTGTCCCTTTGTGCCGTAACCATGGACAATCTTCATCGTTTAACTTGATGCTCGGGTCAACATTCACTGTGAAGGGAGCAATTTCATGAAACTTTTCATAATCTTCTGACATGTCTGTCTTGTCCTCCACTCCCACGATGTTTCTTTTCCCTGAAAGAACTATGTGGTGCTTTGGCTCATCGTATGATGTATTCGCTTCCTTATCTTTTCTTTTTCTCGGCTTGGTAGACATGTCCTTCACATAGAAAACCTGCGCCACATCATTGGCTAGGACGAATGGTTCGTCTGCGTACCCAAGATTGTAGAGATCCACTGTTGTCATTCCATACTGCGGGTCTTCCTTTACCCCGCCTCCTCTCAGATTGACCCATTTGCACCGAAACAAAGGGACCTTCAAACCAAGTCCATAGTCAAGTTCCCATATCTCCTCTATGTAACCATAATATGTGTCCTTTGGCCTATTGGTGTTTGCTGCATCAAAGCGGACACCACTGTTTTGGTTGGCGCTCTTTTTATCTTGGGCGATCGTGTAAAATGTATTCCCATTTATCTCGTACCCTTTGAAAGTCAATATAGTCGAAGATGGTAACTTGGACAGCAAGTACAGGTCATCTGCAACAGTGTCGTCATGCATGAGACGTGTCTGCAACCAACCGGCGAAAGTCACAGTTTGTTCATGGGTAATCCAGTCGTCAGACTGCTCCGGGTGTTTGGAGCGTAGAATATTCTCGTGTTGCTCGATATACGGAGCCACCAAGGCGGAACTTTGTAGAACTGTGTAGTGTGCTTGCGCCAAAGAATGCCCATCCAGGCATATTACTGAATTCTTTCCTAGCGTGCCTTTTCCACCCAGTCTGCCCTCATGCCGCGATTCAGGAACACCAATCGGCTTAATGTCAGGAATAAAGTCAACACAAAACTCAATGACCTCCTCTGTTTCATGGCCCTTGGAGATGCTTCCTTCTGGCCTAGCACGATTACGAACATATTTCTTTAAGACTCCCATGAACCTCTCAAAGGGGAACATATTGTGTAGAAATACAGGACCCAGAATGGCAATCTCCTCGACTAGGTGAACTAGGACGTGCGTCATGATATTGAAGAAGGATGGTGGGAACACCAACTCGAAACTGACAAGACATTGCACCAAATCATTCTCTAACCTTGGTAAGATTTCTGGATCGATTACCTTCTGAGAGATTGCATTGAGGAATGCACATAGCTTCACAATGGCTAATCGAACGTTTTCCGGTAGAAGCCCCCTCAATGCAACCGGAAGCAGTTGCGTCATAATCACGTGGCGGTCATGAGACTTTAGGTTCTGGAACTTTTTCTCTGCCATATTTATTATTCCCTTTATATTCGACGAGAAGCCAGACGGGACCTTCATACTGAGCAGGCATTCGAAGAAGATTTCCTTCTCTTCTTTGGTAAGAGCGTAGCTGGCATGACCCTGAAACTGCTTTGGATCCATGCCGTCCTCTCCGTGCATACGTTGCTGGTCCTCCCGTGCCTCCGGTGTATCTTTTGTCTTCCCATACACGCCCAAGAAGCTTAGCAGGTTCACGCAAAGATTCATCGTCACGTGCATCATGTCGACTGCAGAGCGGACCTCTAGGTCTTTCCAATAGGGTAGGTCCCAAAATATAGATTTCTTCTTCTACATGGGTGCGCGTCCGTCAGCGTCATTCGGAACAGATTGTCCACCAGGACCCTTTCCAAAGATTACTTTTAAATCCTTGACCATATCAAGTATATCATCACCAGTACGGTGGCGAGGCTTCTTCCGGTGATCTGCCTTACCTTTGAAATGCTTGCCTTTCTTTCTTACGGGATGCCTGCTCTGAAGAAATCGACGATGCCCCAGGTACACATTCTTCTTACATTTATTCAAATATATACTGTCGATATCATCTAAACAGTGCGTGCATGCGTGGTATCCCTTGTTTGTCTGTCCTGAAAGGTTACTGAGAGCAGGCCAATCATTGATGGTTACAAACAGCAACGCTCGCAGGTCAAATTCCTGCTGTTTGTGCTCATCCCACGCACGTACACCTTTTCCATTCCACAGCTCTAAAAGTTCTTCGACTAATGGCCTTAGGTACACATCAATGTCGTTGCCGGGTTGCTTGGGGCCTTGGATGAGCACTGGCATCATAATGAACTTCCGCTTCATGCACAACCAAGGAGGAAGGTTATAGATACATAGAGTCACAGGCCAGGTGCTATGATTGTTGCTCTGCTCCCCAAAAGGATTGATGCCATCTGCACTTAAACCAAACCATACGTTCCTTCCGTCATCTGCAAAGTCCTTCCACTTTCTCTCGATTTTCTCCACTGTGATCCGTCAGCGGGTACTCTCAACTTCCCGTCTTTATTACGGTCATCTTTGTGCCATCGCATCAACTTGGCATGCTCTTTGTTTTGGAACAAACGTTTCAACCGTGGTATTATAGGAGCATACCACATCACCTTGGCAGGAATCTTCTTCCTGGGGCGCTCGCCCGCAACATCACCAGGGTCATCGTGGCCGATCTTATAGCGCAATGCACAGCATACCGGGCATGCATTCAAATCCTCGTACTCACCGCGGTAGAGGATGCAGTCATTAGGGCATGCATGTATCTTCTGCACCTCTAATCCTAGAGGGCAGACGGCCTTCTTTGCTTCGTACGTACTGTCGGGCAATTCGTTGTCCTTTGGTAGTTTATTCTTCATTATTTTCAGCAACTTTTCAAATGCCTTGTCAGGTACACCATTCTCTGCCTTCCATTGCAGCAATTCCAGTGTGGTACCCAGCTTTTTCTTGTCATCTTCACAATTTGGGTACAACAATTTCTTGTGATCCTCTAACATGCGCTGCAACTTCAGCTTCTCCTTTTCACTTGCACAGTTTCTATTTGCATCGGCAATGGCCCGACCAAGATCATCAGCGGGCTCATCTGATGCCTCTTCTTCAGCTCCTTCCTGCATTGCCGGCTCAGCTTCTTCCCCCATTGTTGTACCATCGTATTCATGGAACCCATGGCCAGGATAGCTGTCGTCATCCTCTTCTTCTTCATTCTCTTCCATTAGGACCCCTCTTTCTCCGTGCTTGGTCCAACAGTTATAGCCGGACATGAAACCGGACTCAAACAGGTGGACGTGAATGGTTCTTGAGTTAGAGTAATTTCGATCATTCTTACAGCCAGCACATGGACAATACATAAAACCATCCGCCCGCTTGTTTGCCTCAGCCGCAACCAGAAAAGTATGCACGCCATTAATGAACTGGGGAGAGCATCAGTCATCGTACATCCATTGCCGGCTCATATTCATTACACAACACCGAAAAGACCAAATTAATACAAGTTCATACATAAAGTTCATACACACTTGTTCTCATAAAGCAACATACAAACTCTCTAGCTAAAGCATTTAAATGCAACAACAAATGCGATCAAGATCGCAACTAAGGTAACAATTGATCCAACAGCATAGTGATACCAAGCCTCACTATCAATGGCATATTTTTTAAATTTTCTAATCTTCAAGCGCATTGCATCCATCTTGATCTTGTGATCATCGACGACATCGGCAACATACAACTCCAGTTTCATCTTCTCTTCTTCAACTCTTTTCAATTTTTCTTTCAAATACTCGTTTTCTTTTTCAACTAAATTTAACTTCTTGACAAGAATATCTATGTCGGTTGCAATTTCCGGTTCACATACCTCCTAGATAAAAATATCTATGTCAACTTGATGGGCATAATTGTCATAAACGCGAAATGCAACAAATAGTTATAAAAGAGAATATATATAACACATCCGAATCATAAACCGGACGAGGGCCGACGGGGACGGATATCAAAGTCATGGCACTATGTATAACAAACAATCATACATGTAAGAAAATTATACAATTAACTATCTAAATCATACAAATAAGATTTTTTTTTATAAAAAGGATAAGAACGAACAAGAGGCTCACCAAGGTGTGGTGACGGCGACGGGACGGTGCGGGCGATCGACGGTGGTTAGGACGGGGACGGGAAGGCACTAAGTAAACCACACCTACACATGCAAAGTAAGAAGTTAATTTGAGCTCAAATTGCATATAAATCAAATGAACTACCACATATAAATACTCCCAAACTAAAACCCACAAATCACTATACTTATAGAGCATTGCAAGAGCTAATCTAGCAATGAGAGATGAAAGGACAAAGTTGCTAACCTTTGTGAACACTTGGATGGATGGGGTGCCTCCAAATCTTGACAAATTTTGGCAAAAATGGAGGATGAGCTTGAGGAAGAGGGAAGAACAAAGGAGGGGAAGAAGGGGAAAAAAAGGAAGGAGTACTGTGATCGGGCTGGCCGAATTCATATAGGGGATCTTTAGTCCCGGTTGGTATCTCCAACCAGGACTAAAGGGGGGGGCCTTTAGTCCCGGTTGGTGATACCAACCGGGACTAAAGGGGCTCGTGGGGGCCCCAGCTGACACCAGCCTGCCACCACCCTTTTGTCCCGGTTTGTGTTACGAACCGGGACTAAAGGGGGGGCCTGTAGTCCCGGTTGGTGATACCAACCGGGACTAAAAGGGCTCGTGGGGGCCCCAGCTGACACCAGCCTGCCACCACCACATTAGTCCCGGTTCGTGTTACGAACCGGGACTAAAGGTCCGGAACGAACCGCGACTAATGATGCCCGTCCCGAACCGGGACTAATGGTCACATTAGTGCCGGTTCAAAACCCGACCGGGACTAAAGCTGCGGACAAAAGGTCCGTTTTCTACTAGTGTAGAACGTACTACTACGTAGAACCATCATATCACTTCTAACCACCTAACTAGCTCGGCCGTTGAATTTTTTCCGCATGTATATAATCACTGCTCCCTCCGATCCGAATTAATTGACGCGGCCTCTATACAAGGATCGGAGTGAGTAACACCTATCGGTATGTGTCTGTGCTCGCCTGTTGGTGTTTGCGAAATAGAATTAGTGAAGTACTCCCTCCATATCAAAATATAAGACGTTTGAAAACGTCTTGTATTTTGATACAGATGTAGTAATACTCAAACAAATGAATAGAAGTAGTAGCACACTGAAATACTTGTTTGGGAAAAAAGGAGGACTGCATCATTAGCAGATTAACACTAGGTTATTACATATATAGTGGTTATCCAGAAGTAGTATCCTGAGCAACCAACAATTAAAATTGCGGAAGATAAAGGATTTATCGGCAGCCCTACGCTAGGCGAAACTTTAGGCTAATAATGCGCTATCTTCAGCGATTTCGGCGCTATCTCCGGCGATTCACAATGGCACTCAAATTGCGGGGCGGTTTTCGAACGGAGATATCGCCCCGATTGTGTCAATTTCATCCGCAATTTAAAATTATGTTTGCAACCTATTTACACTTCATATGACAGTAGTTATCCAGGATGCTATCATGAGCGGCTCATTAGGACATGCTTAGCCGCTTGGCAGGAGCATTAATTTACTGCCTTGGAATTACTACAAAAGCATTAAAAATAATTAATAGCCATTAATTAGTAGCTAAAGTATGGAATGCAGTAAATAAGTGAGGCTTCCCTCGCACAGCAGTCCGGATGCTATATAACCACACCCACCCCGCCGCTCTTCTAAACCCCAAAACACCTCTTCACATCATCTCTCGCTCTTCTTCCTCCTCATCAGCCCCCGTTTCATCTGATTTTCCGCAGCGATGTCGGACGTGACGGCGGTGATGGATCAGCCGGGGGAGGGGCCGCAGCTGGCGCTTCCTCCAGGGTTCCGGTTCCACCCCACCGACGAGGAGGTGGTCACGCACTACCTCACCCCCAAGATCCGCAACCCCGACTTCTCCTGTCTCGTGGTCGCCGACGTCAACCTCAACAACACCGAGCCGTGGGATCTCCCGAGTAAGTGCAGTACTACTCCTCGATAATCTGCAGGCATGAGGCAGCGCGCTCATGGCCAGTTCGTTTTGCAGAAAAGGCGAAGATGGGCGAGAAGGACTGGTTCTTTTTGGTGCAGAAGAGTCGGAAGTACCCGACGGGGACGCGCACCAACAGGGCGACGAGGAGCGGCTACTGGAAGGCGACGGGTAAGGACACGGAGATCTTCCGCGGCACGGGACGGGACGCCGTCCTCGTCGGCATGAAGAAGACGCTCGTCTTCTACCGCGGCCGCGCCCCCAACGGCCAGAAGACACCGTGGGTGATGCACGAGTACCGCCTCGAGGGCGAGCTGCCCCATGGCCTACCCCGCTCCGCCAAGGTACGGCAAGAATCGATTTTGTTTTTCAGTCTCCGTCTCCGGACGAGTCGATCGATTGAACCGCTGGAGCATCTAGAGATGCTGCTGGACCACGCGCTCACATCACATGTCACGCTCGAGATTTGTTTCTTGTTTCTTATTCTCCTCGTGTTGTTTTCTCAACCTGCCTGTTGCGTGCGTGCAGGACGATTGGGCTGTTTGCCGGCTGTTCAACAAAGACTTGGCGGCGAAGAATGCGCCCCAGATGGCGCCGGCGGCCGACGGGACCATGGAGGAGGAGGACCCCTTCGCCTTCCTAGATGAGTTGCTCAACAGTGATGACTTGCTCAACAACGCCGACCTGCTCGACAACGACGACCTGCCGATGCTCATAGACTCTCCGTCTGGCGCCTACGACTTCGCCGGCGCTTCGAGTTCCACCTCCAGCGCCGCCCTGCCGCTTGAACCGGACACGGAGCCCCTCATGGACTACTCTAACATGTGGAGGATATGACGAATCCATCCATCTATTCGATGGACTGGAGCGTCTCAGTTTGCTGGTAGCTATAGATGGTTAGCTCTTCGATTGATTAGTTGCTTCATTAACTTTTGATTAAGGATTGAGTTAATTAGGCGGTGATGATTCGAGGAGGATCGTCGTGTGTTTGTTAATGCGTGCAACGCAAATGGCATGTGAGCAACAGAGTGCTGATTAATATTATGATATCAAACTATCTGTAGTTTGTACATAGTTACCTGATTGCCATCACAGTGCAATTTAGCGATTAAGGGGATGAACTGCAGGGGTGAGAGATATACCCCGATCAAGTTACTTGATAAATACCACTCCCACCCTGGCTCCGACCCCTCCTCAGGCTCTTACGGCGCGCCGGAAAACCATGGCCGGAGTCTCCATCTCTAGGGTCGGCGGTGCCCTCTCGCTGCACAAGACAAGGGCGGCAAGCCACCCCAAGGCCACGCCCGTGTCTTGAGCGGCAGAAATCCTAGTCTATCGCTCTCTCGGTATCGTCAAGGATGGAGAGGACATAATAGCTGCAGCTCTGGACGCCTTCGCGGACCGCTTCAAGGAGCATCTGTCGCCGGAGGTGCTCACAGCCATGAGGGGCCTCTTCAAGCTCGACGATGCCAATGCAGATGCCGTGGAGGAGGTCCTCCTGGCGCATGGAGGAGGAGGCGCGCTGGACCTGGAAAGGGCCGATGAGGAGGCCATGCTGCAGCAGGCAGCAACTTGAGCTGCTGCTCAAAACCTGGGTCTGCTTGGTTACAATGTTAGTACAACTAGATGCATGTCATCGGGTGTTTAGGTGATGGGTCCAGTTTAAGTTTAGGAGTGAAGTTTGTGGGCGTGCTGGCTATGCGCCATGTATCAGGTCTGTGGGGTTGTTTCTGCAACCGTTGGTGTTGGCTGTTGCATCTGGGTGCAGGCCGTCTGTTGTTCCCGCTGCTTGTTCAACTACTGTTGTGTCTATTCTTGTCCATGATCAGTGGCTATGCTCCAGGGTCCTCGCAGTTAAATTATGTCAGCACAACCAATAAACTTTCTGAGCTTGAATGCTCGGGGCCTTAATTGCCCGGATCGGCGGTCGATGGTTAATGCTACTATTGCTTCCTCCTCCTGCCATGTAGTGTGCCTCCAGGAGACGAAGCTCGACAGTATCGATCAGTTCACGGCTGCTTTTTTGGGGGGCCATAGGCTGCGTAGCTTGGCGCAACGACCGGCAAATGGCACCAGGGGGGGTATCCTTCTTCTCTGGGATGATCTCTTGGTGGAGATGTCCAACATCACCACTACTACCTTCTGCCTCTCAGCCATGGTTCGTGCCAGAGACTCAGGCGTGAGCTTTAAGATAACTACCGTGTATGGCCCCACCGACCACTCGCTCAAATATGCGTTCTTTGTCGAGCTCGTTGGCCAAAAGCCACCCGCTGGGGTGGCTTGGCTCGCCTCCGGGGATTTCAACCAGATTTATCGGGCTAGGGATAAAAACAAGAGGAATGTGAACTGCGGCCGAATCAACCGGTTCCGTGCAACTCTCCATAGTTGTGAGGTCAAAGAAATCCACCTCGAGAATAGGAGGTTCACCTGGAGCAACGAGAGGTCAAATCCAACCCTATGCAAGATTGACTCTTTCTTTTGCAATGCAGAGTGGGACATGACATTCAACGATCACGTGCTCCATGCACTCTCCTCGTCCCTCTTCGACCATTGCCCGCTTCTGCTTGCCAAGGATAAGGGGCCAAGGAGGCCTAGGACCTTCAAATTCGAGAACTTTTGGGCTTCTATGCCCGGCTTCGGTGATGTGGTCGACATGGCCTGGGCCGAGCCAGTTGAGCATACCGACCCATACATTATCCTTTTCCACAAGCTCAAGAAAACGACGACGCGCCTCACGAAATGGAGTAGAGGCCTCTTCTCTAAAGCTAAGGTCCACCTCCATGTCGCCCTCTTGGTAATCCTCCGCCTCGACATTGCTCAGGAGGGAAGGCTGCTCTCCCCCGGGGAGCGTGATCTTCGGGCTCGGCTCAAGAGAAGGGTCATAAGCTTGGCCGTGTTGGAGAGAGCACGCAAAAAGCAGTGCGCTAGAATCGCAAACATTAAGGAAGGAGATGCCAACACCAAGTTCTTTCACCGTCGGGTAAACGCAAGAAGGAGGAAAAACCATATTCACCAAATTATGAAGGATCAAGGGTGGGTGACCGAGCACAATGCCAAGGAGAAGATAATTCATGACCACTTCTCGCAAGTAATGAAAAGAGGAAGCGGAAGCACGAAGGACTTCAATTGGGAGGAGCTCAATCTGGAGTCGCATGACCTGCATGAACTTGACTCTCCCTTCACTGAGATGGAGGTCATTGAGGCAATAAATAGCATGCCTAGCGACAAGGCACCTGGGCCGGATGGCTTCACCGGTCTCTTCTTCAAGAAGTGTTGGGGCACCATCAAGCACGACCTCATGAGAGTGATTCAACGCTTTGACTCCCTCCACACAACAAACCTGCACTGGCTCAACTCTGCAAATATTGTGCTGCTTCCCAAGAAGGATGGGGCGGAGAGCATCGTCGACTTTAGGCCCATTAGCCTCATTCATGCGATCGCCAAGATCATCGCGAAGGTGCTCTCCATCCGGCTTGGTCCACACATGTCCGCCCTCGTCTCCAACGCTCAAAGTGCTTTCATCAAAACGCGGAGCATCCACGACAACTTCATGTATGTTAGAAACCTTGCGCGTCACCTGCACAAGAGCAAGACTCCCTCTCTCCTATTCAAGTTGGACATTCGCAAGGCCTTTGACTCTACCAAATGGGAGTATTTGCTTGACCTCCTGCAGAGGCGAGGTTTCCCATGCAAATTTCGAGAGTGGATTGCGGCTCTCCTATGCTCCTCATCTTCGAGGATCCTCTTGAATGGGGTGGCTGGTCCTCCCATCAAGCATGGCCAGGGACTACGGCAAGGGGACCTAATCTCTCCCCTCCTTTTTGTCATAGCTATTGACCCATTGAAGCAAATTCTTGACGTGGCGACAAGGAAGGGCCTACTGCACAAGATTCGAGGGAGAGGGGTCATGGTGCGAACCTCTCTCTATGCGGACAACGCGGCTGTGTTTGTAGCGCCGATCAAACGAGACGTGAACAACCTCGCGGCCATTCTGAGAGGTTTTGATGAGGCCACCGGCCTATGCACTAACTTCCATAAGAGCTCGATGGTTCCCATTCAATTCGGTGCGGCAACCTCGACTTGGGCCGCATCACCCAAGGGCTCTCGGCTATTAGGGCTTCCTTTCCGCTCCGTTATTTGGGACTCCCGCTCTCTGTGTGGAAGTTGAAGCTTGCTGACCTGCAATTTCTTGTGGATAAGGCGGCAAGCAGACTGACAACATATGAGGGCCAAAACATCACCACCATTGGGCGTGCGGCACTTGTCAAGTTGGTCCTCGCTTCCCAAGTGATCTACTTCATCACGCCGCTGGTCATACAACCCACCATCCTGCAAAAAACATCGACAAGCTTGAGAGGGCCTTCCTATGGTCAGGGTCGGATAAGACAACCGGGGCAAAATGCAAGGTCAATTGGGACATTGTCACTCGGCCGCTTGCCTATGGTGGACTTGGGGTCCTCAACACCAACAAGTTTGCACGGGCTTTGCGTTTGCGGTGGCCTTGGTACGAGTGGAAGGAGCCCACAAAGTTGTGGGTTGGGAGAGGGAACCCGTGTGATGAGGAGGACCTCAACTTTTTCTATGCCTGTACCACCATCACGGTCGGGAATGGTGCGAGGACTCCATTTTGGGACTCCCCTTGGCTTCTTGGACGCAAGCCCAAAGACATTGCTCCGCTCATTTACGAGACTTCCTCCCGGAAGCACTGGAAGATACGGGAGGCCCTCAAGGACAATGCGTGGATCCTCAAAATCAGACCGCCCGCATCGGTTTCCATCGAGCATGTCGCGCAATTCTTCACCCTTTGGATGCTACTGCATGAGGTGCACCTTGATGAGCTTGCTGAGGATGACATCCTTTGGAAGCACACGGAATCTGGACACTACTCCACGGCCTCTGCTTACAGGGCACAGTTTTTGGGCTTGGTCCTCTCCCCCATGGACCAAATGGTTTGGAAGGCTTGGGCCCCACCGAAAGTCAAGTTCTTTGCTTGGCTCGCACTTCAAGATAGGATCTGGACTGCCGACAGATTGGATAAGCGAGGTTGGCCTAACTGTGGCCCTTGCCCCTTGTGCGGAGGGGTGCAGGAATGTGGTCCCCATCTTTTCTTCAGATGCCGCTTCACTCTCAGACTTTGGAACCTGGTTATTCAGAAATTTCGCATCCATGACATGGACACGTCCACATGGCACTGGTTCGACTCTGTTCAGGCGTGGTGGGCGAGCACGTGCGCCGTGGGCATCGCCGACCGAAAAGCAAAGGCATCGATTACCATGCTAGTGTCGTGGGTCATCTGGAATGAGCGTAACGCAAGAGTGTTCAGGCAAAAGAGTGCACCTCCGCAAACTTTGCTCAACATTATTGTCGACGAGGCAAACCTTTGGATCAAAGCCGGGGCAAAGATATTAGGGTCCCTTTTGAATAATTGGCATGCCGTAACATGGGTGTGTGTTGTAACAAACTCTTTCTCCTCCTTATTTAATATATGAGGCAAATCTTTTGCCTCCGTTTCAAAAAAAAAGATAGCGTGTTAACGTTGTTGGAGCTTAACTGTTCCCATTTTAAATGTTCTATTTATTCGATTGTTCTTAATCATACATGCCATGGTCGATCCAGGGGTGGATGCAGGCGGGACTGCTACGAGGAGAGTTGGATGCGTTCTTGGTAGCGACCCTGGAGTGGGCACATGGTGAGTAATCCGATTAGTTCATAGGAGGTGGCCGGCGGCGAAACGCCTTGTAATCTCTCGTTGTAACTAAACCGCGGAGGGCTCTTTCCCCTTTCTTCTATAATATATGGTACGCACACTCGTGCGTATTCGAGCAAAAAAGGTCGATTCAGGGGTTTTGGTTACTAGACAGTACCGTCCTGTGTTTCCCAATCCCAGCAAAACATACTGAATCCATTTACAGATTTTGAAGCGCCCAGTCATGGAGCCAAGGTGCATTGTAGTTCTCTCCCATTCGTTGTGGAGGTCACGAGTTCAATTTCCTTAAGTGCTTATGCAATGGTTCAAATTTATAGCTGTTTTGATTTCTATGTGCGTTTATTTAATGGTTCCAAAAGTAGTGGTCAGGATGGTCCCAACCTGCAATCTGTGGTAGTTCCACGCGCTTTCCTCATAGGGGTCGCCGATTCGATTTCTCTGCCCAATTATTTATATTGTTTTCAAAAATATAGCAAGACACAGAATCTTCCCCCCCCCCCCCCAGCCCTCGCGTCGCTCCCTCCCCAGGGGCGACACGGGCGGCGACCCCAACCGCCGCGGCGCCTGTTGGAAATATGCCCTAGAGGCAATAATAAATTGGTTATTATTATATTTCCTTGTTCATGATAATCGTTTATTATCCATGCTATAATTGTATTGATTGGAAACTCAAATACATGTGTGGGTACATAGACAACACTCTGTCCCTAGTAAGCCTCTAGTTGACTAGCTCGTTGATCAAAGATGGTTAAGGTTTCCTAGCCATTGACATGAGATGTCATTTGATAACGGGATCACATCATTAGGAGAATGATGTGATGGACAAGACCCAAACTATAAACGTAGCATATGATCGTGTCAGTTTATTGCTATTGTTTTCTGCATGTCAAGTATCTGTTCCTATGACCATGAGATCATGCAACTCCCTGACATCGGAGGAGTACCTTGTGTGTATCAAACGTCGCAACGTAACTGGGTGACTATAAAGGTGCTCTACAGGTATCTCCGAGGGTGTCTGTTGGGTTGGCATGGATCAAGACTGGGATTTGTTACTCCGTGTGACGGAGAGGTATCTCAGGGCCCACTCGGTAATACAACATCACAATGAGCCTTGCAAGCAATGTGACTAAAGTGTTAGCCACGAGATCTTGTATTACGGAACGAGTAAAGAGACTTGCCGGTAACGAGATTGAACTAGGTATAGAGATACCGACGATCGAATCTCGGGCAAGTAACATACCGAAGAACAAAGGGAACAACATACGGGATTAACTGAATCCTTGACATAGAGGTTCGACCGATATAGATCTTCGTAGAATATGTAGGAGCCAATATGGGCATCCAGGTCCCGCTATTGGTTATTGATCGTAGAGGTGTCTCGGTCATGTCTACATAGTTCTCGAACCCGCAGGGTCTACACACTTAACGTTTGGTGACGATTAGTATAGTTGAGTTATTTTGTTGGTGACCGAAGGTTGTTCGGAGTCCCGGATAAGATCCCGGATATGACGAGGATCTCCGGAATAGTCTGGAGGTAAAGATTAATATATGTGATAATAGTGTTTTGATATCCGGAAGGGTTCCGGAATTCATCGGAAGAGGTTCCGGATGTTTCCCGAAATGTTCGGATACGAGAACACTTTATTTGGGCCAAGGGGTAAAGCCCACGAGTCTTAGGCAAGGTGCAAAATGAAGTTTTGCTGGCGTCTGGAGCGGTACTACCGCTTATCGCAAGCGGTACTACCGCTACGGGCGGTACTACCGCTTATCGTAAGCGGTACTACCGCTACGGGCGGTACTACCGCTTATCGTAAGCGGTACTACCGCTTGTGCGCGGTACTGCAGGGATCCGAGTTGGACTCTTTCCCTGCGGGCCAAACCGACCTTGTGCGGGCAAAACCGACCTGGAGGAGGCTTTTACTCCAAGTTTAGACCCCAAGGCTCAACATATAAATAGAGGGGCAGGGCTAGCACACGGGATACATGAAGATTTCCCAAGCCGTGTGTCGGCAACCCTAACCCTCTAGTTCTGCCGTCATAATCTACGTAGTGCTTGGCGAAGCCTTGCAGAGATTGTTCCTCACCACCATCACCACGCCGTCGTGCTGCTGGAACTCATCTACTACTTCATCATCGCTCGCTGGATCGAGGAGGTGAAGGCGTCATCAAGCCGTACGTGTGTTGAACGCGGAGGTGCCGTCCGTTCGGCACTAGTTCGTGATCGGATCGAGGGACGACTTGCGATTTGGATCGCGGAGACGTTTGACTACATCAACCGCGTTTCTTAACGCTTCCGCTTAGCGATCTACAAGGGTATGTAGATTCACTCTCCCTCTCGTAGATGCTCATCACCATGGATAGATCTTGTGTGTGCGTAGGAAAATTTTTGTTTCCCATGCAACGTTCCCCAACAGTGGCATCATGAGCTAGGTCTATGCATAGATGAGATCTCGAGTAGAACACAAACGAGTTGTGGGCGTGGGTGTATACATATTGCTTGCCGTTACTAGTTGATACTTCATTCGGCGGTATTGTGGGATGAAGCGGCCCGGACCGACATTACGCGTACGCTTACGCGAGATAGGTTCCTTCAACTGACATGTAACTTCGTTGCATAAAGATGGCTAGCGGGTGTCTGTCTCTCTCACTTTAGTTGAATCAATTTCAATGAAGAGGGTTCTTTTAGAATATCAAAAAGCAATCACTACACCACGTTGTGGTTTTGCGTAGGTAAGAACGGTTCTTGCAAACCCGTAGCAGCCACGTAAAATTTGCAACAACAATTAGAGGACGTCTAACTTGTTTTTGCAGGGTATGTTGTGATGTGATATGGCCAATTACATGATGAGATATATGTGATGTATGAGATGATCATGTGTTGTATAGAATATCACGACTTGCATGTCGATGAGTACGGCAACTGGCAGGAGCCATAGAGTTGTCTTTAATTATTGTATGACCTGCGTGTCAATCATTAAGCGCTATGTAATGCTTTACTTTATCGCTAAACGTTAGCAATAGTCGTGGAAGCAACAGTCGGCGCGACAACCTCATGGCGACACGTTGATGGAGATCAAGACGATGGAGATCATAGTGTCATGCCGGTGACGATGGAGATCATGCCGGTGCTTTGGAGATGGAGATCAAAAGCACAAGTTCATGGCCATATCATGTCACTTATGAATTGCATGTGATGTTAATCCTTTTATGCATCTTATTTTGCTTAGGACGACGGTAGCATTATAAGGTGATCCCTCACTTAAATTTCAAGATAAATTGTGTTCTCCCCAAGTGTGCACCGTTACGAAAGTTCGTCGTTTCGAGACACGCCGTGATGATCGGGTGTGATAGACTCTACGTTCACATACAACGGGTGTAAGCCATGTTGCACGTGCGGAACACTCGGGTTAAACTTGACGAGCCTAGCATGTACAGACATGGCCTCGGAACACAAGAGACCGGAAGGTCGAACATGAGTCATATAGTAGATATGATCAACATGAAGATGTTCACCATTGAAACCACCTCAACTCACGTGATGATCGGACTTGAGTTGGTGGATTTGGATCATGTTACACTCGAATGATCGGAGGGATGTCAATTTGAGTGGGAGTTTTTAAGTAATATGATTAACTAAACTCATTATCTAGAACAATAGTCTAAGTTGTCTTTGCTATATTTATGTTGTAGATCATGGCTCGCGCAGTTGCACCCCTGAATTTTAATGCGTTCCTAGAGAAAGCAAAATTGAAAGATGATGGAAGTAACTTTGTGGACTGGGCCCGTAATCTAAGGATTATCCTTACGGCTTCCCAGAAGGCTTATGTCCTTGATGCAGCGCTTGGTGATCCACCCGCTCCAGTTGAGTCTCTAGACGTTGTGAACGCCTGGCAGGCTCGTTCTGAAGATTACTCAATAGTTCAATGTGCAATATTGTATGGCTTAGAACCGGGACTTCAAAGACGTTTTGAACGTCATGGAGCATATGAGATGTTCCAGGAGTTGAAGTTTATCTTTCAGAAGAATGCCCGGGTCGAGAGATATGAGATCTCCGATAAGTTCTATGCTTGCAAGATGGAGGAGAACGGGTCTATCAGTGATCACGTACTCAGAATGTCTGGGTACTTCACCCGTCTGGCTGAATTGGGGATGCCCCTTCCACCAGAGGCTATCACTGACAGAGTTCTTCAATCATTGCCACCTAGCTACAAGAGCTTCGTGTTGAACTATAACATGCACGGAATGAACAAGTCAGTCGCCGAGCTGTTTGCGATGCTGACAGCCGCTGAGTCTGAAATTCAGAAGGAGCATCAAGTGTTGATGGTCAATAAAACCACTAGTTTCAAGAAAAATGGCAAGGGTAAGAAGGGTAACTCCAAGAAGAGTGGCAAAGCAGTTGCTCCTCTCGTGAAGAAACCCAAGGCTGGACCCAAACCAGAAATTGTGTGTTTTCATTGCAAGGGAACTGGACACTGGAAGCGGAACTGCCCCAAGTATTTGGCTGACAAGAAGGCGGCCAACAACAAACAAGGTATATATGATATACATGTTATTGATGTGTACCTTACCAACTCTCGTTGTAGTGCCTGGGTATTTGATACCGGTGCGGTTGCTCATATTTGCAACTCAAAACAGGAACTGCGGAATAGACGGAGGCTGGCAAAGGACGAAGTGACGATGCGCGTGGGAAATGGTTCCAAGGTTGATGTGATCGCCGTCGGCACGCTCGCTCTTCGATTACCATCGGGATTAGTGATGAACCTGAATAATTGTTATTTAGTGCCTGCGTTAAGCATGAACATTATATCTGGATCTTGTTTATTGCGAGACGGTTACTCATTTAAATCAGAGAATAATGGTTGTTCTATTTATATGAGTAATATCTTTTATGGTCATGCACCCAATGTGAGGGGTTTATTCTTATTGAATCTCGATAGTAATGATACACATGTTCATAACATTGATGCCAAAAGATGTAGAATTAATAATGATAATACCACTTTCTTGTGGCACTGCCGTTTAGGTCATATTGGCATAAAACGCATGAGGAAGCTCCATGCTGATGGACTTTTGGAGTCACTTGATTTTGAATCACTTGACACATGTGAGCCATGCCTCATGGGCAAGATGACTAAAACGCCGTTCTCTGAAACAATGGAACGGGCAAGTGACTTATTGGAAATCATACATAGTGATGTGTGCGGTCCGATGAGTATTGAGGCGCGCGGTGGTTATCGTTACTTTCTCACCTTCACTGATGACTTAAGTAGATATGGGTATATTTACTTAATGAAACACAAGTCTGAAACATTTGAAAAGTTCAAACAATTTCAGAGTGAAGTTGAGAATCATCGTAAGATTAAATTCCTACGATCTGATCGAGGAGGAGAATATCTGAGTTATGAGTTTGGCAGTCACTTAAGACAATGTGGAATTTTTTCACAACTGACACCGCCTGGAACACCACAGCGTAATGGTGTGTCCGAACGTCGTAATCGAACCTTATTGGATATGGTGCGATCTATGATGTCTCTTGCCGATTTGCCACTATCGTTTTGGGGTTATGCATTAGAGACAGCTGTATTCACTTTAAATAGGGCACCATCGAAATCCGTTGAGACGACGCCTTATGAACTTTGGTTTGGCAAGAAGCCAAAGCTGTCGTTTCTTAAAGTTTGGGGATGTGATGCTTATGTCAAAAAGCTTCAGCCTGAAAAGCTGTAACCCAAAGCGGAGAAATGCGTCTTCATAGGATACCCAAAAGAGACAGTTGGGTATACCTTCTACCTCAGATCCGAAGGCAAAGTGTTTGTCGCTAAAAACGGAATGTTTCTTGAGAAAGAATTTCTCTCGAAAGAATTGAGTGGGAGGAAGATAGAACTTGATGAGGTTGTTGAACCTTTACTTCTACCTGAGAGTAGCGCAGCGCAGAAAGATGTTTCTGTAGAGCCTACGTCAGCTGAAGAGGAAGTTAATGATGATGATCATGAAGCTTTGGATCAAGTTGCTATCGAACCTCGTAGGTCAACAAGGACGCGTACTGCTCCTGAGTGGTACGGCAACCCTGTCTTAGAGGTCATGTTGTTGGACAATGATGAACCTACGAGCTATGAAGAAGCAATGATGGGCCCGGATTCCGAGAAATGGTTAGAGCCCATGAAATCCGAGATGGGATCCATGTATGAAAACAAAGTATGGACTTTGGAAGTATTACCTGAAGGGCGTAAGGCCATTCAGAACAAATGGATCTTTAAGAGGAAGACGGACGCGGACGGTAATGTCACCGTCTATAAAGCTCGACTTGTGGCAAAGGGTTTTCCACAAGTTCAAGGAGTTGACTACGATGAGACCTTCTCACCCGTAGCGATGCTTAAGTACGTCAGAATCATGTTAGCAATTGCTGCCTTTTTCGATTATGAAATTTGGCAGATGGATGTCAAAACAGCGTTCCTTAACGGTTTCCTTAAGAAAGAGTTGTATATGATGCAACCAGAAGGTTTTGTCGATCCAGAGAATGCTGACAAAGTTTGCAAACTCCAGCGATCCATTTATGGGCTGGTGCAAGCATCTCGGAGTTGGAATCTTCGCTTTGATGAGGTGATCAAAGCGTTCGAGTTTATACAAGTTTACGGAGAAGCTTGTATTTACAAGAAAGTGAGTGGGAGCTCTATAGCGTTTCTAATATTATATGTGGATGACATATTGCTGATTGGAAACAATATAGAAATGTTGGAAAGCGTGAAGGAATATTTGAACAAGAGTTTTTCAATGAAGGACCTAGGAGAAGCTGCTTTCATATTAGGCATCAAGATCTATAGAGATAGATCAAGACGCTTAATAGGACTTTCACAAAGCACATACCTTGATAAGATTTTGAAGAAGTTCAAAATGGATCAGTCCAAGAAAGGGTTCTTGCATGTTTTGCAAGGTGTGAAGTTGAGTAAGACTCAATGCCCAGTGACTGCAGAAGATAGAGAAAAGATGAGTGTCATCCCCTATGCTTCAGCCATAGGCTCTATTATGTATGCAATGCTGTGCACAAGACCCGATGTCAGCCTTGCCATAAGTATGGTCGGAAGGTTTCAAAGTGATCCAGGAATGGAACACTGGACGGCGGTCAAGAATATCCTGAAGTACCTGAAAAGGACTAAGGACATGTTTCTCGTTTATGGAGGTGATCAAGAGCTCGTCGTAAAGGGTTATGTCGATGCAAGCTTTGACACTGATCCGGATGACTCTAAGTCGCAAACCGGATACGTATTTATTCTTAATGGGGGTGCGGTTAGCTGGTGCAGTTCCAAGCAAAGCGTGGTAGCTGATTCTACATACGAAGCGGAGTACATCGCTGCCTCGGAGACGGCGAAGTAAGGTGTCTAGATGAAGGAGTTCATGACAGATCTTGGAGTAGTGCCTAGTGCACTTAACCCAATGACTCTGTTTTGTGATAATACTGGTGCCATTGCTCTAGCCAAGGAACCAAGATTTCACAAGAGGACCAGACACATAAAGCGACGCTTCAATTCCATCCGCGATTACATCAAGGAGGACGACATAAATATTTGCAAAGTACACACGGATCTGAATGTTGCAGATCCGATGACTAAACCTCTTCCAAGAGCTAAACATGAACAACACCAGAACTGCATGGGTGTTCGATTCATTACAATGTAAATCACATAGTGATGTGAACTAGATTATTGACTCTAGTGCAAGTGGGAGACTGTTGGAAATATGCCCTAGAGGCAATAATAAATTGGTTATTATTATATTTCCTTGTTCATGATAATCGTTTATTATCCATGCTATAATTGTATTGATTGGAAAATCAAATACATGTGTGGGTACATAGACAACACTGTGTCCCTAGTAAGCCTCTAGTTGACTAGCTCGTTGATCAAAGATGGTTAAGGTTTCCTAGCCATTGACATGAGATGTCATTTGATAACGGGATCACATCATTGGGAGAATGATGTGATGGACAAGACCCAAACTATAAATGTAGCATATGATCGTGTCAGTTTATTGCTATTGTTTTCTGCATGTCAAGTATCTGTTCCTATGACCATGAGATCATGCAACTCCCTGACATCGGAGGAGTACCTTGTGTGTATCAAACGTCGCAACGTAACTGGGTGACTATAAAGGTGCTCTACAGGTATCTCCGAGGGTGTCTGTTGGGTTGGCATGGATCAAGACTGGGATTTGTTACTCCGTGTGACGGAGAGGTATCTCAGGGCCCACTCGGTAATACAACATCACAATGAGCCTTGCAAGCAATGTGACTAAAGTGTTAGCCACGAGATCTTGTATTACGGAACGAGTAAAGAGACTTGCCGGTAACGAGATTGAACTAGGTATAGAGATACCGACGATCGAATCTCGGGCAAGTAACATACCGAAGAACAAAGGGAACAACATACGGGATTAACTGAATCCTTGACATAGAGGTTCGACCGATATAGATCTTCGTAGAATATGTAGGAGCCAATATGGGCATCCAGGTCCCGCTATTGGTTATTGATCGTAGAGGTGTCTCGGTCATGTCTACATAGTTCTCGAACCCGCAGGGTCTACACACTTAACGTTTGGTGACGATTAGTATAGTTGAGTTATTTTGTTGGTGACCGAAGGTTGTTCGGAGTCCCGGATAAGATCCCGGATATGACGAGGATCTCCGGAATAGTCCGGAGGTAAAGATTAATATATGTGATAATAGTGTTTTGATCTCCGGAAGGGTTCCGGAATTCATCGGAAGAGGTTCCGGATGTTTCCCGAAATGTTCGGATACGAGAACACTTTATTTGGGCCAAGGGGTAAAGCCCACGAGGCTTAGGCAAGGTGCAAAAGGAAGTTTTGCTGGCGTCTGGGGCGGTACTACCGCTTATCGTAAGCGGTACTACCGCTACGGGCGGTACTACCGCTTATCGTAAGCGGTACTACCGCTACGGGCGGTACTACCGCTTATCGTAAGCGGTACTACCGCTTGTGCGCGGTACTGCAGGGATCCGAGTTGGACTCTTTCCCTGCGGGCCAAACCGACCTTGTGCGGGCAAAACCGACCTGGAGGAAGCTTTTACTCCAAGTTTAGACCCCAAGGCTCAACATATAAATAGAGGGGCAGGGCTAGCACACGGGATACATGAAGATTTCCCAAGCCGTGTGTCGGCAACCCTAACCCTCTAGTTCTCCCGTCATAATCTCCGTAGTGCTTGGCAAAGCCCTGCAGAGATTGTTCCTCACCACCATCACCACACTGTCGTGCTGCCGGAACTCATCTACTACTTCATCATCGCTCGCTGGATCGAGGAGGTGAAGGCGTCATCAAGCCGTACGTGTGTTGAACGCGAAGGTGCCGTCCGTTCGGCACTAGTTCGTGATCGGATCGAGGGACGACTTGCGATTTGGATCGCGGAGACGTTCGACTACATCAACCGCGTTTCTTAACGCTTCCGCTTAGCGATCTACAAGGGTATGTAGATTCACTCTCCCTCTCGTAGATGCTCATCACCATGGATAGATCTTGTGTGTGCGTAGGAAAATTTTTGTTTCCCATGCAACGTTCCCCAACAGCGCCCAGCCCCTCCACCCACTCCTCCCCCTCGCTGTCGTCGGTGCCTCCCGCGGGCAAAGCTCGCGTGGAGCGGGCGGCGGCGGGGCAGGTTCCTTTCTGCGGCGGCGTCCTCCTCAAGCAGGGGATCTCTTGGCGGCGGGCGGCGAGCAGAGGGCGGCGGCTGGCGCGGCGTCGCGCCTCTCGCAGTGGCGGCTGCGGTGGCATGCAGTCCGGGTGGCGTGGGTTGGCTCTGCGGCGGCGGTCTTCGCGCGTGCGCTGGCTCGGGGGACCAGATCGGGACTGCGCCCGATCTACTCGATCCGGCTCTTGAGCAGGCCGCCGGGGCTTGTGGTGGCGCGGCCGTGCTCCGGTTGTTGGCGCGGAGGCCGGCTGCGGGTGCTGTGGGTGTTGGCTCGCGGGGCTGGTTAGGTTCGCTGTTGCGGTGGAGGCTGGATCCCGGGGCGGCGGCCCCGGGACGGTGGTGGGTGACGACGGCTGCGGTGTTCACGCGGGCGAAGCAGTGGCCGTGGTATGCCGGTTGGTCCAGCCGGTCTTCGGTCGTGTGGTGCGGCTGCTGGTGAAAACCATGCCTGACTGCGGTCGGGGCGACGATGGCGGCGTCCATGGGCGTCGTGACCCTGTTGAGGGCGTCGTCGCTGCAGCTTGTCTCCCTGACTGAGTTTCCGGCTGTGGGGACTCGTGGATGGCGCTAGTCCAAGATGGTGGCTGATGGTGTTGCCGGGGCGGTGGCCCCAGGTTCGGTGGTGGCGGCTTCGGCCAGAGGGTGGTGCTTGTCTGGTCGCGGTTGATCGTGGGATCCCGTGGCCAGAGTGAGGTCGGTCTCGGCAGGGGTGGTGGTTAGTGGGCGGCGGTCGGTGGTGACAGGTGGTCGGCACATCTTCGGGAGAAATCCTTGCTCCGGTCTTCACCGGAGTCGACGACGGCGGCGCCCGCGGGTGCCGCGATCTTTCTTGGAAGCTTCGTCGTGGAGGTGCTCCTCCTTCTCCCCACGGCTTTGGCTCCGGAGGGAAACCTCAGATCCGCAAATGTGATCAGAATGGTTCGAACCTACGACCTGTGGTAGTTCTGCGCTCGTAGAGGTCACTGGTTCGATTATATGTCTGTTTATTTATTGTTTGCCAAAATATAGCACAAGAGTGGTCATGATGTTTCAAACTCGCGACATGCAGACTATTAGAACAACCAGGTGAAGCCATTCAGAGTGTGTTAACAGAACCTTTATGTTTGATTCAACTTGAAAGTCTAACTATTTCCGTCCGGAAAAGAACCAAGCCATTTCCATGTTGAAGATTTCGAACAGAAATTTCATGCGGTGATCATATGGTACTTTTTCTAGTTTTTTTTTTTTTGCGGGGTACTTTTTCTAGGTTAATCCAGCATTTAACATACGGCTTTCTTCGATTGAGCTTGATTTTTCATCGGTTTGGTTTTTCTGGTGTTTGTACTGCCATGACAATATGAATAAATCGAAAGTTTTTCTCGCAAAAAAATAAAATAAAAAGTTGTTGGTGCAAAAAATTTTTTGAGAGTTGTTGGTGCAATTGGATGTACGTGATTAGTTGTGGTGCGGCCTACCAAACGGACCAAGGAGCATGGGGCCTCGCCCGTTGCTGTCGAGCAGGATTCATACCGTTTCCCGTGCATGCATGCGTGTACCCAATCATTCGTTTGTTCCTAGGCCCTCGTCATCGAATCCACTTGCATGCGCGCGCGCGCAGAAAACCCTAATTAAATCTACTCCTCGCGCTTAATTGGAGCGCGAGCTAACGGAAATTCTGCCCCTCGTACTAGTTCCTCGTACGTACTACTTCCTCGTAGTATATACCCTCTCCGTCCCATATAAAATGTTATTACATTTAATATATACGTTTTGTATTATGGGACAGAGAGTAGCAATTAAACAAACGGCCAGGATCCATTAACGTGGACATGTTCAGATACTATTACCATGGTTAATAGTACTATAGCGAGTTGTTGGCTATATGTTGTTGCCATGTCATTTATAGTCAATTTTATAGCCAACACGTATACTAGTTAGGTATAAATATAAACTATTATGACCCATCTTGTACTCTCAGACATTGCCCCGCAGATTTTCAAGATTTCCAAAAAGAGGGGCTGTTCGGTCCAAAAGGCATTGCACAACAACTTCTGGGTCTCCCACGTGAACACTTCTGGAATCCGCGATGCTAGCCATCTTACGGAGTTCGTCAACCTATGGGGAAAGTTTTCACATGTCCACCTCAACCCGGATGTGCGAGATTCCATATCCTGGAAACTCTCTAATGATGGCCTTTATTCGGCGGCGACGGCTTACAAGGCCCAATTCCTTGGTTTGGTCGATACGGACATGCCCCTGATGGTCTGGAAGAATTGGGCTCCCCCCAAATGCAAGTTCTTCGCTTGGCTTGTCATCAATAATCGGATTTGGACGGCTGATAGACTACATCGACGTGGCTGGCCTAACTGCCATCTTTGCCCCCTCTGCAAACAAGTTCAGGAGTCGGCTGCCCACCTCCTATTCCAATGCCGCTACATTGTCAGAGTTTGGATGATGATTAAAGCTTGGCTTGGTCTGGTTGATGTGCACCCTTCTCAATGGGTGGTGATGGATTCTGTCAGCGAGTGGTGGCAACATAACACATACAACATCTCGCAGTCCCGAAGGGCGCTCATCTCGCTAATGATGCTCATCTCGTGGGAAATATGGAATGAGAGGAATGCTCGTGTTTTTCGCAACACCGCGGTGCCGGTGGGGATGTTGGTCACTAAGATTAAACAGGAAGTTTCCCTGTGGTGCCTGGCGGGGGCAAAATTTCTGAGTAATGTAATGCCGCGAGAGTAATGCTTTGTAATTCGGCCTTGGGCCAAACTCTCAAAACTTCTTCTTAATTAATGAAATTGGCAAGTCTTTTGCCTTGTTTCAAAAAAAAAATCTTATACTCTCATAAAGTTTTAGGAGCACGTGTTGCAGCTGTTAATCTACAGTTTGTTTCTCTTCGCTCTCCTATTCTCTCCTCCAACTCAGTAAGAATATTTTTAAATCCTTATAGCCCGCGTACATCATCTTATTTTTTTTTAAGGATGCATACATCATCTTATTGTACTTGCTCTACCACTGCATGAAGGACATGGTGCATAGCAAGCTACTACTACTTGCTAGCTGGCTGACGCGGGCATGGAGGGCTCCGTCCCGTTCACCTTCCTCGGCCGCTCAAGGTCGACCAAGCCATGCTCAGCTCACGAACTCTCCGTCCGGCGCTAATGACGTGCTTCGCCGACGCTTCAAGCCCCATCTCCGGCGTTGCTCTGCCGCTTGAGCCGGACATGGGTGATCTGGCCATCAAGACGGAGCAGCCGGCGCTGCAACAACGGCCAATGGCAACCATGGCGGCACCGGTACTCGATCCAGCATGCCACAGAGGACTAGCAGGCTGCGATGCACAGACATGATTGTTGGAAAGATCCGTGTTTTAATTAATACATGAGTAGAACAATAATTAGCATGCAGAGCTCTAGCATACTAGATGAACAAAATAGCAGTATCACACATCCAACAACAAGTATAATTAGAGACATGATCAGATCACGACACACGTACTGATCGGTAGCAGAAGAAGAAGTGGTGGCTGTTGTAGCGGCAATGTTGTTGATGATGACATTGGTGAAGATTGGACGAAGCAGACGATGTTGGAGACATCGATACGCGACGCCTCCTGACTTGGATGGAAGACGACCTGTGGTGGCGAACTTGAGCAGTCACGCAGAGCGCTTCCCAAAAACCTAATTCGCCCTCTCCCGATGCAGGATCACACGGGCGAGAGATTGTGAAGACCTGCTCTCCCGCTCGCCGGTGCACACCGTTGTTCGGGATAGAGTAGACTACGGTGGTGTCGCAAATTGCGACATGAGGCAAAATCCTACCTTGTCGGTGTATCTTTGGTCATGGTCGATAAGTCGTATATATAGGAGAACCCAGACGGTATTGTATCGCGATCACGATCTCAAACTGACCTGTTTTCTAGTTGTAAACTTACCGAACAAGAAAACAATCAACTTGTCTGCCAAGAAACCAAAAAATAAAACAACAAAAGAAAGTCGTGCTCCTGCAATGCCACAAACTGTATTTCCAAAATAGGAGATGACTATGGACAAAGATACCATGTAAACGATTCATGCGCATGTAGCACGCCCGCGCCCCGGCCACGGCCGGAGCCCGTGCTGACCAGGCGAGCGTGCGTGTGGTGTTCTCTTTTTCTCCTTATACCCATCACTTAGTGGAGTGGGGAGACTCCACAATTTAAATTGGTCTCGCACCTCCTCCACTTCCGGAGTGAGAATAAAGATTGCACGTCCACTTGCCATTTATACATGGGCCTTTGAGATTTACATTAGGAATTTCAAAAAAAAAATCATGGGCCAAGCACATTATTCTAGCAATCCCCCACCAGATCTCAAACGTTCATTCAGAGATTTGTCTGATTTTTTTTAATATACTAGTGTTTCAACAGAGACCATTAAGTTGAAATTTTGGCTAGAGCTTTAAGATACATCCATGCCCACTTGATAATTGACTATGCCTTGAATTGCAAGTTTTGTGTGAACAGGTTTCGCTCAAGGTCATAACTAGTACCTGGCTGCTAATAGCCTATTCCGCGGGTGAAGCATATACGTCATACTCCCTGGTCTCTGCGTGAGCTTACTAGAGAACACCAAGTGTCATAGACTATGCCCTTGAACAGTCAGGGCTCGTATATATGTGTTCTTTCAAGAATGATTTGTAGGAAAACATATTTGCTACATGTAACCAACAGAAACACATTAAGGCATTTTTCAACCTGGCTTACAGTTCTCTTACAGTTCTGAGCGTTTTGCATCTTCACAAAGGGTTATGGTTACTCTCCTAAGTAAACCAATAGTTTGTTCTTCCCAGGTCCTAATTCACTACAAGAAATATGTCAACTTGTGACCTTCTCTCAGTGACCGTGGGTGAATTGGTCGTAACTCTACGACCATTTCGCATCAAATGGTCGTAAGCTGTTTGGGAGGGTCCAAACCCTAAACCATAACGACCATTTTGGTCAGAAAGGTCGTTATTTCCTTACACGAAATGGTCGTAAATTTGTGAACATGATTTACAATGTTATTTTTTGTCTATTACGACCAATTTAGATAGTCGTAACATGTAATAGCATTATATTTTCAGTTATAAAGTGGTGACTGGACAGACACCTAAGCAATTGTCCTACGTGTCATGTGACATGGCATTTAGATTATGAAATCTATATTTATTATTTCAGGGCTTTATTAGATTAATCTTTAACAAGAAAATATCTCTGGGTTAATTAAGTGGTCGGGCCCAACTGTCATAGGCTCAAAACTAATCTAAATGGGTAATTAGCGTCTAATGACGCAGTTAGCTGGCGGCTAAATGCCGGTGACCTCTGGTCACGACGGATGCTCGCCGAAATCACTGCTCCGGCGTCCATTTGATGCGCGGATGGGTTTTACAGGGATCTAGCGCTCGCGCGCATCTCTGGTGATGCTTTTGGTCGCGAGGGTCGCTGGAAACAGGGTCGGCGACGAGGTTTGGCGGCGGTCATAGCACGGGTGCGGCGGCGGCTTTGCTATGGGGCACTAGCGGACGTGGTGAGGAGCTATATGACCTCCTGGGATCTCCAGGAGCTCGGCTGCGTCCTTGTTTGGGTCAAGCGAGGGCGATAGCAGCGGGCTACGCGGCGGCGGCAATGAGCTTCGACCATGGTGGTGAACACGACTAGAGGACGCGTTCGACGAGGTAAACAGGGGGAAACGGAGAGGAGATAGTAGCGGTTCCGCACGGACAGTCAATGGCCTCGGGGGCAGCCTGGAGCGGTCGAATCGATTCCGACCATGGCCGTCTGCCCGTCTCAGTCGTCTGCCTAGTGCAGGCGAGGCAGCGCCCCAGCCACCTCCGGTGTCCGCGCGTAGGTCCGGCGAGTGCGTCAGGGTCCCACGGTCCCGCCGCGGTGGCCGACGGCCTTCGCCCTGCTGCCGTTCGTCGGCAACGGCAAGAGCCAAACTCTCCTCTGCCCTGGTCGAGAGGAAGAAGAAGACAAGGAGGATAGGGAGAGAGATAAGGTGGTGCCCACTTGTAAGTGGCTATAACTGACGCTCGGGGCCCGTCGGTCTGCTAACTGGAAGCGTACTTAGGAAAGTACGCATTTGGTTCCGCAAAGCACACAAAGCAACGGCTACCAGGTAGTTTACACTTCATGCGACCGAAGGTGTATTCCAGTAAACGCGCTGTCATTCTCAGCCGGTGCCAAAACAGCTATGTTCTGGACGTTCACTGGTTAAGAGCAAAAATGGACAAGTTTTTATTTGTTTTCTGCCTAACGAATGAACGGCCATAACTTTGCAACCGTAAGTCGGATTAAGGTGATTCAAAAGCGCAAATTCATCGTTTGTCAAACCTGATCCAATTATAGTGGTCTCATGGCCATTTGAAAAATTATTTTGGCAGTCACTTTTCATTTGAAAAATGTCATCATTCCGCGGTGATGATTACTTCCGGTTATTCAATGTCTTGCTACTTTAATGCATGCATTGTGTTGTCATGTTAGCAACAATAGTTTTATTGTACTTATCATGTTCCGCGGTGATAATTGTTTTTTTGTTTTTTGCTTCTTTGAAAAAGTTCGGGATTTCAAAAAATGTTCACTAATGAAAAAATGCTCACAAACTCAGAAAAATGTACACAAATTCTGTAAATTTATAGATTTTTTTAATTTGATGGTTATTTTGAATTCAAGAACATTTTTGAATTCAACGAACATTTTAAAAAAATAATGAAACTTTTTCAAAATATGAGGAACACTTTTTGAATTCAATGAACAATTTTTTTTTCATTTTATCTCTCCAAAAAAGGTTTTTCATTATATAAATATCTTGAAACCAGTTTAAAAAATAGAAAATCATAAGAATAGGAAAAATAAAAACTCCCTATTTTTTGAAAAATGGAGTGGTCCAAGTTTGCCTTGAAAGTCATGGATCTTCATACATGATAGCTCGTTTCTGAGAACATTTTTTAAGACATTTGCCGTAGTCCAAGTTTGTTATTTTTCCTGAAAACTCGGTCACATATAATGACACAATGTGAAGGTTTTCAATTTTTTTGATTTTTTTGAATTTCTTATGCCCGTTTCAAAATGCGGTCAAAATGGCGGGCATGACCGTTCGTAGTTAGGGGTTGAATTTTGCAAAACTTTTGGACTTTCTCTGATTAAATATATACATATGTACCTAGAAAGGATTTTTGGAAAAAATAAAGAGCAAACTATGAGGCAGCTGTAGTTCAAATTTGACCCGCTTCCTACTGAATCGGCGGAAATTTGTCTTTTTCACGAGAGGTGGATCAAAAGCTTTTGACACCCAACCATTTGGTCAATTGTACATTATATATGGCCTAATATTTTAGAAAAATGATTTGGTCCAATTTTGCAACAAATATTTGCTAGGTCCTTCACAAAAAAACTCATTTTGGGCACTCGAAAAATGGAAAATGAATTTTCCGTGCAAAGAAAGTGAAAACTTCCTTAGGCAACATTGTTTGCCATTCCAAGATGCAAACTTGTGCAAAATATGATATCATTTGAACAAACTATGACATGAATGTTGCCATAACATTGGCCATTTGCCTTGAAAGCCATGGATCTTCATACATGATAGCTCGTTTCTGAGAACACTTTTTTAAGACATTTGCTGTAGTCCAAGTTTGTTATTTTTCCTGAAAACTAGGTCACATATAATGACACAATGCAAAAATTTTCAATTTTTTTGATTTTTTTTAATTTCTTATGCCCGTTTCAAAATGCGGTCAAAACGGCGGGCATGACCGTTCGTAACTAGGGGTTGAATTTTGCAAAACTTTTGGACTTTCTCTGATTAAATATATACATATGTAACTAGAAAGGATTTTTGGAAAAAATAAAGAGCAAACTATGAGGCAGCTGTAGTTCAAATTTGACCCGCTTCCTGCTGAATCGGTGGAAATTTGTCTTTTTCACGAGAGGTGGATCAAAAGCTTTTGACACTCAACCATTTGGTCAATTGTACATTATATATGGCCTAATATTTTATAAAAATGATTTGGTCCAAATTTGCAACAAATATTTGCTAGGTCCTTCACAAAAAAACTCATTTTGGGCACTCGAAAAATGGAAAAAGAATTTTCCGTGCAAAGAAAGTGAAAACTTCCTTAGGCAACATTGTTTGCCATTCCAATATGCAAACTTGTGCAAAATATGATATCATTTGAACAAACTATGCCATGAATGTTCCCATAACATCGGCCATTAATTTGCCTTCAAAGCCATGGATCTTCATACATGATAGCTCGTTTCTGAGAACACTTTTGTAAGACATTTGCCGTAGTCCAAGTTTGTTATTTTTCCTGAATACTAGGTCACATATAATGACACAATGCGAAGGTTTTCAATTTTTTCAATTTTTTTTGAATTTCTTATGCCCGTTTCAAAATGCGGTCAAACCGGCGGGCATGACTGTTCGTAGCTAGGGGTTGAATCTTGCAAAACTTTTGGAGTATCTCTTATTAAATAGATACTTATGTACCTAGAAATGATTTTTGGAAAAAATCATGAGCAAATTATCAGGCACCTCTAGTTCAAATTTGTCTCGGTTCCTGCTGAATCGGCAGAGTTTTGTCAATTTGACGAGACGTGGATCGAAATCTTTTGAGTGGCAACCATTTAGTCAATTGTACATAAAATGTGGTCTAATATTTTTGAAAAATGGTGCGGTGCAATTTTGCTACAAAGGTTTGGTAGGTTGTTCACAAAAAATCTGATTTTTGGCACTTCTAAAATGGAAAATGGTTCTTTTGTGCAAAGAAAATGAAAACCCTCCAAGTCAACATTGTTTGTCATCCCAAGATACACACATGTGCATAATATTGGGTCATTTTAACAAACTATAAGAGGGTAATATGTTGAATGTCTACCCTGAATAAGAGGGTAAAATATATAAGAGAAATAAAAGGAAAAAAACAAAATTACATAAACTTAATTCTGATTGGTGGAATCGGTTGTGGCATGGATCGATGACATGGCAAACATCTGTCCATCCATCCATCCATCTGTCCATCCATCCCACCGCAGTAAACCTCTCTCTCTCTCCCTCTCGCGAACCCTAGCGACCCCCCAGTCCCTCGATCCCCTTCCTTCCCAAGAACGCACGCGCCGCCGCCTCCCTCTCCCTGATCCAGATCAACGCCGCCGGCTCTTGCACCTTGTCGGCAGGTCCCTCCTCCATCGTCCCCTTCTCTCCTAGCCACGGCCATCCTCCCTTCGTCCTACCCTAGCCCTGGCCATCCTCCCTTCATCCTCCCGCAGCAGATCGAGGCCTCGAACCACACCGGCGACAGATGCACCGCCGCCCAGCAGCCACTGCATCGCAGCCTACTGGCTCGCCGGCGTGCGTGTGCTTCAATGCGCGCCGCTCCGTCTAGGTGGCCGGACCGCGGCGGCGCGTTATCTAGGGTTTGCGGTGGCTTTGCCCCACGCTGGCCACGGCTCTCCGACAACCAGGACGGCGACGGCGACGACAGGATCCGACGGGCGCGTCCTCCTGTGGCAACGCGCGAACCTACCCATCCGCTAGGGTTTGAGCCACCGCGTCGCGGGCGTGGCTCTGGTGTTGTTTTGGTGATCCGGTGACTCAGGTGAGTCCCTCCACTCCTCCTTGTCGCGTCTCTCCCTCTCTTCGTCACCATGTTCCTTCTCCCTCTCAGATCCGTCGTCGCTCGAGCACCGGGACGCCATGAACGGGATGGCCACCTCCTCTCCTGCTCCGATGCCTCCTCGCTGCCGCGTCTCTTTGTGGTGGTCTGGTGGTGGTGATCTCGACCCGCCCCAATGGATTGGCCGGCGTTGGCGTACACAGCGGAGGTGCTGCTGTTCCGCTACGCCAACCCCATCTTCCAGCCCAACATCGCCCCACTAGCAAGCTGCAAGGTGAGGCCGTCCGATCTCACCCCTGTTGACTTTCTTGCATTTGCGATAAACACATGCAACAGATGATGGTTTATTTCGTAGTGCATACAACTATGACATCCTCATTTTGCTGGTGTTCAGTGTTGTTGAAGCGCTGGTAGGCTAGCTACTTATTTTCAGATGGCTTGCAGGTAGCCATGCGCTTGACATAGACATGGAGCAATGTCTTGCAGACCGATTTTGCTTTTGTGAAATCGATGATGATGCTTTGAATGTTAGTTCTGCTGCCATGGTAGTGCCTTTCTCCACACCTCATGTGAATCTGTGATCATATTTTGAATTAGCTTCTGTCCCTCAAATTCTATTAACAAGTAGGATCCCGTGACTCTGTAGATCAGTGGATTAATCATACGAGTAGTATACAACCTGAAATTTCTGATTGTATACAACCTGCACATATGCTGAATTACGTGTACCTCCAAATTGATGTGTTCCAAACCGTGTGTTTGATTGAAAATGTTTCTTCACTATAAACACGTGCAGTTAGAAGAATTTGTCCCATCTCTTAACTATTTGCATGGAACTGAATCTGCTACATTTGTGCAGTAAATGACTATGTTAGCATTTCACCTGGCTTGTAATCAAATATCCTTACTGCTAATGTACCTAAAGTTAATTTGTCGTTGAGATGCCTAAGTCTTGTAGTTCTGGAATCCCTATTAGTTGAAACATGAGCATTACAAATTTTTGATCAATTTGTTGACAGACCCTCCTGCTGGTAGAGTTTCTCTTATAGCCTGTTAACTTTATAATGCTTGTATGCAAAGGAGTAATACTTGACTGGCCACTAGCAAGATTACAATCATAATCTGTGCATACTTGTTTATGATATTTGTGTGCCTCCATTAGTCCTCTTTGGCATCATAGGATACAAGATACCATAACTAGCAGTTCTACTTGTGTCATCTTTTGATGCTCTTTTATTTAACCTGGCTAATGGATTGCTTCGGAAATATACTGTTCTTTATTGCTGATAACATGACCTGTAGTTAGCAAGTTATTTTCATGGTGGCTACTTAAGCTTATTGTGTCTCACACTGAAAAGTAAAATGCACAATGATCTTGTCTGACTTTCTGATGTTCTGTAGGAAGTATGAACTATCGATGCAAGTACTTGATAATAATTGCGTGAATGATAGTGCTCCAACACAACAGCTTAATTATTATTTTTGCACTTCCTTGTTGTTTGATTACTCTTTTTATGGTTTAGATGTATATAAATGGGATGGTGGGTTGTTGGAGGTGGATTATGAGTCCACGAGAACACTAGGCTCACAACATCAAGGTATGGATAGATTTGGTTCTTTTCCGTCCAAATGGAGTCCTAGTTGTGTATACAATCTTGTATATATAATGCTGCTAATTCTGGAAGTTATTATACTTGCCTTTATTTTAAATGTCAAATCCTAACATAGCGCTTGTACTGTCCTGGTGGCTGCTATTTTACCACTTCTGAACTTAATGCTTCACATATACTTGTTGTTACCTTGAGATGATGATTCATTATTCTGGTTACAAATTTCTCACCCATCATGGTGGCTGCTATTTCAAGGTTACAAATTGTACCTAGATTTGCCACCAGGACAGTACCAGCGCTAGGTATAATGCTGCTAATTTTGTAAGAGTGTCATGATGGGTGAATACTTGTTGTCTTGGAGCAAGTTTTGTCGTAGAATGACTTCAGAGAAAATTTCCTTTGTTAGGCTTTATATATGCTTGGTTGTGCCCCTTTCTTCAGCCATATGGCATAGAGAATGGTAGTATTTCGTGAGCTGCATTTGAAAAACTTCGACCTGAAATTCCTTTGATAGTTCTACTCTCATGTTTTCGTCTTGCTCAATTCTGTTGTAACACCATGTTCTGTTTTGAAATTGGCTGTGATAGGACTTGCATATGGCTAAACAAAATATATTCGAGATTTGCTTGCATATAAACTCCCCAGCCAGAAACTATGTCTCGTTCCTAACCATTTTGTTCTATAACATGCAAATGTTGTCCTTTGTTCATGTTTCGCCGCGAGCTCGAGGACGAAGAAGTTGGAAGAAGCAGAGTTCTAGATCATTGGAGCTAGTCATACTTCAATAGCTAGTTATATTTCGATCTGTAATTGTGTTTCAAGTACCTGGATACCTGATGTGAATTATGTTTGATTGTAAACCTGATTTGAATGTTTGATTGTAATGTGCCAAGTTTGGCAGTTTGCCGTGCCTGATTTTTTACTTCTGTTTTCTGTCTATTCCGATTTAAATAGTTGTTATTTATTTACTGGAAATATGAAATCTGAACAATATGACACTGAGAACTGGGACCCACTTGGTGAACCTGAAAACTAGGACCCACTCACTAGACCTTGACAGCTGGGCCACATATTACTAGTGGACCCATTTTTAGAAAAAAAAGAAATAGAAACTGTGGAGCTAAAAAGGCCGCAGCCGAAAAATAAAAAGGCTAAAATGGTGGGCTCGGCCCATGTAGCTGACCAGAATTGACGCAAAATAAATAAATAAATATCCTGAATTGTTGGGCTCGGCCCATGTAATGCACCGAATTGGACCGGGCCGATTCTGAGCTACAACCATTTAATTTGGTCGTAATTTTGCCACGTCAGCTTGCCACGTTGGATCTGACGTGGTCTGGACAGACTGCCAGTGACCAAAACAATAGGTCGTAAAATCTACGACCTTTTATTTTGGTTGTAACCTACCACGACCATTTCACAAAGAAGGTCGTTAAGTTTCATTAAAGACGGCCAGCTTTTGACCAACTGTTTTTGGTCACAAAAAAGTCACAAATGGAAAACAGTGACCATTCAGTGACCAATATTGATGGTCGCAAGTTGCCATATTTCTTGTAGTGATTCACAGGATCTCCAATGACAAAGGTTGGGTTACTACTATGTTGTAACCATATAGGTCTTCTCGAGAACCCTTTCCATTGTGGAACACTCTCTCACTTTCATTCTTTGCAAGCAAAGACTTCACCTTTGCACAGCTTGTTCCTCCTTTGCCCTTCTTCTCCTCCCCCATGGCCTCATCTCGAGAAAGAAATTGTCCCCAACACAAACCCCTGTCACCCCTCCTTTATTCCATCTAGTAGCTCAGCAATGTATATATATATATATATAAAGAGAGAACTGCTATGCTCTAGGTAAAAAGAACTGCCACATATCAAGGCATTCCACTATATAGCCTAACTACACAGAAGTTGCCATGACCGTAGATTAAAAAATGTCACATATTAAGAAATTTTATCAATAGTACAAAAAAGGGGCATTAGAAGCGGCATGGGAAGTGGTTGTGACCCAAGGGATCGAAGCCGCCTATAATATCCACACTAGAGGTGGTTAATGTTGTTAAAGAAAGCACGGAGGCGGTTAGAAATTCCAAAATCGCCTGTAGTAAAACATTGAGGCGGTTGTTACGACGAAACCGCCTCTAATTTCTCACCAGTGCGGGCAATTTTGATTCCGAAACCGCCTATGGTTAGTGAGTACCTTTGGGTGCAACATTTCCCTTCTCTTTGTTTCATGTTCTCAGGCACCATACCTTCATTTTCCATCCATTTTCCTTCCCTTCCCCGATCCATAGACAAACCCTAGGAAAAAACTAGCACCATCGCCGCACCATGCACCTCTTGCCGAACGGGGTCTTCTACTCTTCGCCATTGACCTCTGTCGACCTAGTCCTCCATCGAACGGGGGCAACGTGTGGGCAGACCTTCCTAGCCTTGGTGCCACGGTGGAAAATCCAGTCCGGCCACGCCATAGGCCAAGGACCATTGATCGCAGATATAGTGTGCAGTGCTACGCTGTTGATCGAGGCGGCTCTGGGGGTGGCAGCTGCTTGGAGGGGAATGCCATCAACCTCCACTAAGGCCTCCCCAGGCAGATTCCGCTTACGACGGCGTTGTCTTGGATCTCCGGCACGGTGAGCTCCAAGTACTGCCACCCTTCGAGCCGATGGGTTTTAGTTAGTTGTTGTATGCTTATAGATTTTGTAGGGTTAGCTGTGGCTTATAGAAATATGTTTAGGTTTATCATTTATTCAAACTATTCTAATGGCGTTGCACTAGCCTATAGACCGATGATGAAACTTACACGTATGAAAGGTGTGGCTAACTTTGGCAGGTATGTTTTGAAGAATAACTAAAATTCTTTAACTCGTGCTGCCAGAGCTAGACTCACCTTTCGTGTCTAAAATTAAGTTCATTATGTTATCGGATGTCTGTATCTTTGTCTCTCTTGTTTGTAGATTACATACCTCACTTGATGTACTCCCTCCATTTCTGTATACAAGGCCAGTTCATATTTTTATGTCTAACTTTGACCGTTAATTTTACCAACAAAATGTGAGTTAAACGCCATAAAAAGTATGTAATTGGATGCACATTTTAAAGAACTTTTCGATGGTATATTTTTTATGACATATAACCCATATTTTGTTGACCCAAATTATAAGTCAAAGTTTGACACAAAAAATGAAGTGGTCTTGTATACAGAAACGGAGGGAGTAATAAAGTCAAAACAAAATATGTTGACATGCCTACATACCGATGTGTAATGAAACCCAACTAGGTCTAAATGAAGTTTTTCTCTTTCAGGTGTTTTATTATTTAGGTGAGACTATATAAAAGTATAACTTAGCAGTTTTTGCCTGCCATCTTTTCTTCTCTCCAAAAGGCTTGATTCATTTAGGTGATTATACTCTTTGAATTTTAAAATCGTATTACCAAGCTGTAAGTCCCAACATAAACTTGTTTTTCCTGTTGTCAACACGGATATTGAAGGGGACATGTACTGGGTCTCCTCGTCATGCTGACATTTTGGTTCACTGTACAAGACATTTTTCCAGAAAGAGTGTTTTGCATAGTGTCACCGAAAAGTCAAGGTAGTGATGACATTATTTTTTAGTTGCGCTTTAGAAAAAATAGAGATAAGAGGAAGGATCAAGAACAAGCACCACCTACTCCAGAGGATGATACTTTTCATCAGGATTGATAAATTTTCCTTCAGGACATATAAGTGCACCATCATTTTGGATGCGGGTTGTGTGTTGCTGTCTTGTGGGTTCATTTAATCAACTACTCCCTCTGCAAAGAAATATAAGATCGTTTAGATCACTAAACGACCTTATATTTCAGTGATCTAAGCGATCTTATATTTCTTTACAGACGGATTATTTATCTAGAGACAGTTATGATTCTGTAGATGTAGACGTCGCCAACAATATGTCTTGAAAGGTATAATTATACCGAGCAAGCTTCATTTAGTTTAATAATACTCATATTGTTATTGGAAATCACAACTTGCTTTTGAATTTGTTTCGAAACATATTACATTTTAGGGGCACTGCATAAAAGGACAAAGCCTCTGTTCCTTCATCATGCACCACTTCTAATGTGAATATTTTTGTGTACATCATAAAATACTTATAAGGAATAGTATTGGAGACAACATGAGACGGCTAGATGGGTAGACTACTCGGGACAAGGACATAGTATGAGCACATCACAACATGTTTGTAGGTTTTACAAGTATGTTTCACATGTTGGTTGTGAAGTCTGTGAATGTATATATTGGCTGTGCAGTGTGTAAATGTAAATGTTGGCTTTGAATTTTCAATTACATGCCCATGTATTATTAAAAGCAAAGTGTTTGTGCAAATGAATGATGTATGCCTGTGTATTGCGTCTGTATGTCTTTGTCGTTTTCATTTGCGGAGCTAGTAACCAAACAAAAATAATGCCCATGACTGAAAAATGAAATGGAGGCGGTTGTATTGAGAACCATATCGGGCCCTGAAAACGTAGGAAGCGGTTGGTTTATAAGAACCACCTGCAAGTAGAAACATTGGAGGCGGTATGAAAACAACCTCCGCTACTCCGAGTATTAGTAACACATGCTTTTAGGCGGAACAGGGAACCGCCGCCATGTAGCAAAATTGCCTCCAATTCCTCGAATATGTACTAGTGCATTTATATAGCTAATACGCAAAAAGTGGCCAATCTAGAAATTTGAATTGCATGTATTAAGGAATTCCATTCATATAGCTAATACATATAAGTTGCCATCATCCAAGTTTAAAACTATCACATATTTGAGAATTTGTATGTAGAAGCTAATATACAAAAGTTGTCATGATCCTGGTGAAGTTAAACTATCACATGTCCACTACGAGAGAGCATCGCCACACTTTAGGTAAAAAATGCCACATATCAAAGAGTTAGAGCCAAAACGTTGTCACCCCTCTCTCCCTCACTTCCCAATCTTGAAAAGTTGGGATGAAAAAGGTGATCCATGTCAATCCTTTTCACCATATCAATTCATATAATTTTGCCAAGCTACACAACTAGACTTTCCTCATCTTACAAATGTTAATTCCACCTAGACATAATTATGAAACCTAATTTAGGATATGTGCATCTTATTGTGAGGAAAAAGTTGCTATCTGCATGTGGTAAAACTTCCACGTTTACACAAGGGGAGTTGCCATGGTCATTTTTTGCGAAAAGGACTGAGATCAATTCTAAACGTTAACCAAATGTACAAAGCACCACAAATATAGTAAAATTCACATCAAGGTCCCTTGACCACCAAACTACCTTTGTCGCCGCCAGAATGAGCCGCCGATGCGCCGCTATCGCCGCTCGCGTATAAGGAGAGCAACAATGGCACGCGACAACTACAACCACGAGCGCCAATATTAGAGGCTTCAAGACCTTCAGCGACAGCTCCACCCCACCATGGCTAACCGCTGCTTCCTCCTCTCCTCCTCCTTCACCCTCCGCAACCTCGCCTCCATCTCCTCCTTCCAGCCCCCGTCCACTGTCGTCGCCTTTTACCTCTCAAATATGTCATCCAAACAATACAAAGCTCACTAGGCATGCCACGCTGGCTGTGTAGAGCTTGATTCCTCCGGCCGATGAAAGGGATACGGAGGATTCATGAAGGAGAACGACAGAGAGCGGCGAGCCTGTGACGTGACATAGAGATCTAATCAAGGAGTGCATTTGAAAGGAAATGAAATGTGAGTCGAGAGGTGTGGGGAGAAGAAGCGACCCAGTCCACAGTAGCGATTGTGTATGTTTTCACGTTGCGCCAGTGCGCTCAGGGAGGGAACAGTCGTGGCTCATAGTTTGCCCTGTTGTCCCCACGTCGAGATCCATGCATGAATCGTACGGACGTCTTTGCGTCGCATCAGGATGCTTGTTTTTTTAAAAAAAGGAGGATGACCCCCGGCCTCTGCATCTGGGCGATGCATGCCGTCATTTTATTAATTATTCACAAAGACCTTACAAAGTAATACATCAGTAAGTCTGAAGCCACCATCTTGGCAACACATGTCGCTACTCCTATCTACTTGATGAAGGGGTGCCGAATGTCCGATCTGAATACCAAACAGACATCGCACCAAAGCCTAACATCTAAAGCCGGATGCCGGTCTGGGTCATACACCGGTCCGGCGCACTCTCAGAGGTCGCCGCCGCCGTCTTCCACCGATCCATCTCCAGAGCAGGTACTGACGCATCGACCTTGCCAGGCCTGCCGTCGATGCCACCACGGCGCCAAACAACGCCACCATCCTGCACGTATCCATCCACATGCGCCCGTCGCTCAAACTCCGTAGCGCCATGCCGCCGAGATCCGCCGTCAGCCTTGCGGTAGATGTAACACCGCTCCTCCTCTTATCCCCTCCAACCAGTACTTGCTCCAAAACGATGGCCCCAAGAGGGAGAATGACACTGAAGGCGTCGTCATCGTCCGATACAGTAGACCAAGATCTAGGGTTTCCCCCGGAACATCCCGATCGAGTTGACGTGACCTGCAACGACGATGCCTCGAGAAGGAAATGACGCCAAAGACACCGCCATCGTCCGCCAAGACCGCAATCAGGCGCGATTTCACCAGAAGCCGCGTCGTCCCGATCTCGCGGCTGGCTGGAACCGCGCAGAGCCTCGCCATGAAGACGTATGCCTCCGCCGGTACTCCGACGGAGATCCTCCATCCCCTCACCAGAGCCCTCATCGCGCCGCAGATCATCAACGTGAAGAATCGACGATGGATCTGGGTGGGATCCATATCCGCGGCCGCCGCCATGCCCACCATCGCCAGAGAACCCGCCGGTTCCCGGCGGCCATGGGGGCTAGCATCGCCGCCGCATGACCAGGGGCGCCGCCCTAGCCGCTGCGCACGTGCACCTCGTTGGACTCACCCCAGCCGATCCTTGAGGGACGCCGTCGCATCCAGCACCCCTGCCCCTTCAGCGCCGGGCCCGCCGCCACCGCGGCCTAAGTCGGCGGCCGCGGCAGAGGAGAGGCCGCGTCGTGTTGCCCCCTGGCGGTGCCCTGGGGATGCGTCGCGAGGGGGTCATGAGGGTCAGATGCGATCTCTTGGGATCTACACAAGATAATCAGGATGCTTGTGAGAGTTTTTTCCTTACAATTTCTTTTTTTTAAACACAATACGGTTCACCCCAGGTCGAGCAGTTAATTAGTCACGAGCAGGCGTTTTCCTTCAATTGGTCACCCTGGGGGTGGGGTATAGCAAACTCTAGCAACCGGAAAGGATACCTATGTTTACAATGGAATCGTTCTCATTGAAAAGGGGCACCAGAAGTTCAAACATCACCCCACCGGAACTCGCAATCAAACATAGGGTTGGCAAACTAGGAAGACACAGAAAAGAAGGCAGTTGCGAAGGCGAGAAGGTATTTTTGAATTTCCTCAAATTGATGAATCAATGAAGTAGTTGAATTAAAGTAAATTCACTACGAAAGAAGAGTTTTCGATGATCGGACTTGGCTTCTTTTTGGGCATGGGCAAAGGTTTGGCAATTTCACCATTAGCAAAGGTTTAATCGGTTGACGGTATCCTTGGCGAAAGGCACCTGGTGAGAGTAGGTGTTGCTGTTGTGCTACCTCCAACTATGAAGTTCAGCACGCAATCGCTCATATATACGCGCATACACTCACCCCTATGAATACACACACGTGCACCCTACCCCTATGAGCCGGCATATCATCTTGAGATTTACGAAGTCAGCGTAGGCGCCTCGCAATCGACAGGAACGTCTCCTCCCACTGAACGCACATCGTCGGAAATCCAGAAATAAATCCAAGAAAATGCGAGCACCAGGACTTGAACCCCATTTTCAGATGTGCTAACCCCGCCTAAAATGGGATCGCTTGGTGTTGGGGCCGAAGTCTGGGCCTATTTTCGTCCCAACTCACGGTGTTGTTTCTCTTCGGCGTGGGATCACTCGAGATTGAATTCAGTTGAGTCAACTCCTGGGGTGATATCGTTGGGGTGAGTTATATTTTTCTTCTAATGCCCGCGTAAGTTTTTGTGTGCTAAGATATGTAGCCAACGACCAATTATAATGCAACACAAATAGCTACTAGCTTTGTCCAAGACAACTATGCCCTATGGGTACATATATATGCTAATATGCATGATATGCGCCACACAATTTGCAAATCTTGCGTGCAACTTTGTATGAATCGCCTACGCATAGCCATTGACGGGCCTGGATTCTTATCCGGAACATAACGTGCCGGGCCTGGATCTGTTCTTACTTCTTAGCTACACGCATAGCCACGTAGCGACATAGCTAGCCTTGTGGCCTTGTTCCATCCATGCAGACAAGGCAGGGCAAAGCTCACTTTACGCTTACTTGATTCCCCCATCAATCTAGTATTGTGACTGTGAGAGTATCTATCTATCTAGCCATCTCCTCCAACAAGTCACTGGCGCAGTCGCACCGATGGACATGGATGGATAGCTTGTTGATTGCCCTTTTGACTCGCGTCTCCCGCGCCTCCGCGTGACAGCCACTAACACTACGGCTTCCGCTTGACTTCTCACGGCGGGTCCTGCCGGCACGCATCACCTCACCCCCGCCTCTAGCTTCTACTGGCGGTGGTGGCCGCCACTGTGTGCATGGATGGATATCTACGGCCATATGCTGCTATCCGGTTCGGGGCGAGCTGAGAGAACCAGAAAAGCTTCGTCGAGGGAAAAAGGTTTCTATTGTCAGTTGTGCTTTGTAACCATCTGGCCTGCACTTGCACATATGATGCTTCATGCACCAGCCGCGCTCTTTTCAACTTGCACATATACCTTACATGCCTGGCTATTAGCTAGTAGCTTGCACAAATTGACTGACACACACATTCTGATGAGGTGGTTCGTTTGTTCGTTTTCAGTTGCCGATGATGATGGCTCGCTAGCTGCAGGCCTGCAGCACATACATACACGGCCGTGCTTGGGTTATCCGGTAATAAGTTTACATCATTTCTGAAGATTAGTGCGGATTTTATTCGATTCAGGTGCTCGAAGTAGGATATTCCAGGATATGGTACTTTCTGGGAAACGGGACAGCAGCGGTGTCTATTTCTGGAAGCTTTGGGTCGTGGTCAAGGGCCTCGACAAATGACGGGCTGTTGAGTGTCTTAGCTGACCACCTCTCTGCAGTCGGGCAGCCATCACCGGGTCACTCATGACACATCTGAATCTCAAACTTCTCGAAAACGATTCATCACACAAGCACACACATATATTTGGCTCATAAACGGTTGCTTCAGTTAGGCTAATAATCCAACACATGCTATAAAATTAAAAATCAAACCCTTGCTTCTCAAACTCTCGAAAGGATTCGCTGCTGGCGACGTTATCTGCAACTCCCGGTGCGTGCGCCACCTGGTCACCGGCCGGAGAGGAGGAGGAGAAGCCATCACCCATCAGGAGTGCCCGAGCAGCACACTCAACTCCACACGTGGCACGCAGGCGGGAGAGACCAGCCCGGCATCCTCCGATGATCCATCAGCAGATTCCTGGCACCTGGCCCTGTTCGTTAGGATAGGACTAGGACGGGCAGTAGTATTTCCAACGTTGATCGACCGGTTGATGGGGCTAAGCTCTGAAAGAAACACACAACGGATCGAGTCATCTCAGCTTTTCGACTGGCATACGGTTGATGAAGGTAAGCTCTGAAAAAACTGACGATCAGGGCGACGAGCAGTGACGGCAGTGTGATCTCGAGTAGTGCCAAGGCCGGCAGCTAAGGCGTTCCTCATCTCTGGAACTCTGCAGTAATACGACTAAAACATTGGTTGAACAGTCAATTGCCACGAATGTTTTTTTTTCTGAGGCTGCTGGTACTTCAGCTCTGAAAAATATCAGGACTTCACAGGAGATACTACTAGTACTTCTACTCTTGATCTTTTGGTTTTCTCTCTGTCTTCAGGCGCCGATCAATTGCTTTCACCATCTTTTACATGCGCAGCCTGCATTTGACAAGGCGACGCGAGAACACAAACTGGCCGTCATCAGTTTCACATGCGCTTCTGATCAACCATACACAATAGTATCACTTGACTAGGTTTTCCTTCTCCAAAAAATAGCAGTCGACATTGACGAAATACCTGTCCAACCGTCTGTACCAAACCTAATTAACCTGGCGCTAATTAAACGTGTGGCATACCCTAGTTGCCCAAATAAACGGATTCATTTGGGGTACACTGCAGCACATACTAAATGCTCTGCCCCCTCGATCTTCTTCCCTAATGTAGGAACTTTTTAATGCAAGGATGTACTGGTGTGGTGGTCCGGATTAGCAAGTTGGTCTGGATAGGGATGGCTCGTCATGCCAAGGCTAGTAATAGGACGTGTGAAGAATGCCTTGGTCAGTTGGTTGTTCCATGAAAGCCAAGCATATGGTTTTTTTTTTTGAGAGTATGCCTAAGCGTACCATATTTTTATAGAAAGCAGAAATTAAGTACAAGAAACTACGACTTGCTGTGGACAACAAGTGTAGTTGGAACTCATTTGGTGACTGATTCTGCTCCTCATCTAGCAGGTATCAAGCTTCAAATATCTAGCAGATGCTAGCTTTGCACTTTTCCTTATCTTGCACCTTTTGGCCGCATAGATTGGGTAAAAAGTTGGAGCGCAACACATAAATTCAGGAGTACTCCCTCCGTTTCTTTTTACTCCGCTACAAAATTTGTCTAAAGTCAAACTTCATAAAGTTTGACCAAAATTATATTTAAAAACATCAATATATATAATACTATAATTATACAATATGAAAATTAATTTCATAACATGTTGATTTGGTATTGTGAATATTGATATTTATTCACATAAACATGGTAAAACTTTACTATGTTTAACTTTAAACAAATCTTATATGCGAAGTACAAAGAAACGGAGGGAGTACTGCATTATACTATGAGCATCCATAGAACGTGTACCCGAGTTTCCGTCAGATAGTGGTACCCCTGTATAGTTGGATTTAAAGTATCATATATAGTAGATTCCAAAAGAGAATCACAAAATAGGATAATGCTAAAACAGCATGTGCTTATAATAACAGTATATTCCTGCAGGATATTCAAAGGTTTTGGAGTATTTTTTAGTCAGGATATAGTTATGCTGAATTAGTACTCCAATATAAGAGCTACACAAAGAAGCTTATCTTTAAGGAAATTTCTGAGAATGTACAGAAGTGGATCTGGAAAGAGTAGTAATAAGTGACGTACTTTGACTAGCCAGGTATCCCAAGGATTTTGGAGTGACGCAGGGAGGCTCCAGATACATGTACATCCAGACATCAACGTCCCTTGTACACTACATTCTGTCGTCTCTTTTCTTGTACAGAGACGCTTGAACCCATCCAAGTGGCCTCTACTCATCTCCATCTCACATTGAAAAAAATTTCCTGCTACTTGGTCTCCAAGAAAAAATAACACTATTCCAACAGGTGCGGGTCCCGTTGCTCCACGCGCCCAGGGCCCAGCTACCTAGTGACGTGGAGTGTGTAGGGAACGTGTGTGCGTGTGGATTTAAACTAGCACACGTCGACACGTGTGGCGTGACGTCGAGGCTGGCTCGTGGACGGAATGAGACGTCCGGGTTACAAACTTCTGCTGTCGCCCTCCAAGGCACCAATACTCTGCGTTGATACCTGTCAAAAAAACTTGGCGTTGATTTTCTCTTGCAGGGGTCTGTCTTGATATTTGATAGTCCTTTGAAATCCGTTGCAATGATGAGTGATGACATGATCCTCGCATCGAACTTATAAGAAATTCGTTGATAGTCTGCTGCATATTTGATTAATACTCCAACGTTGATTCAACGTTGAAGTCTACACAGTGTTAATCGCAACCGGAAAGCAACGAGCACGGACCTGACCAACCTTGGGCGGGCTTCGTCCTACCATGGAATGGCTTCACACGCGCGCACGCACACAGACTTATAAAAATCGTGCCTCAAACGACAATTGCCATAACCCACGGCAAGCGAACTAGTTTTTGAAAGATAAATGGAATAAGCATTTGCTCTATACTTTCGTGTATCGGAGCTCTTCGAATTGCATCCACAGAGAATAAGCAATACTCCTAATTACTCCATCCGTTCCATAATGTAAGACGTTTTTTGACGGAGAAAGTATTATTTTACTCTCAATGACATCCAGATTGGAATAGCAAAAGCGGTAATGTGGAAGTTTTTTTTTAGATACACACAAGCATGCGTATCTTACGAATTCATAGTAGAAAGGGTGCAGTGACCCAACCACTGTTTTACAGACAGGGCATTCAGCCCAACAGCAGAACTACTACTGTCTCTGCTAATCCATCTAGTTAAGTAGCTCTACCCTAAACGCTTGCATGTCAGCGAGAAGGTATTATCTTTGATTACTACGTTAAGGGCATCTCCAACGCCCACCCCCAAACCGGCCGTAACCGTTCGGACCGCATGGTCCGGACGTGTTTTGCCATTCAACACGGTTCTGCATCGATCCGTAAGCTGGTATGGATGCGCTTTTTCCCGTAAAGTGAAGACAAAGTGGGGCTTTGCGGGCGTCCGGACCGCAGCCACGTCCGCGACTGACTAACCTGACCCACCAAAACCATCCTCCCTCGCCTGCATGTTTTTTCGCCCGACACCAGCTGCCCGCATTCAAGCCAATGTAGAGCGGCGGCTCCACATTCACGCCGGCCCAGAGCGGACGAGACCTCTTGCTAGCGCCGGCATTGAAGCGGCACGCCGGCTGAGAGCGCCGCTCGCGCCGTGTTCCCAGTGTCCGCGCATGTTCAATACCGAAGAGACCTCCCACTGCCCGCATTGCGTCCCCGGTGTCCGCCCGCACCGTGTCCCCAGTGACCTCTCACTGTCGGCATTGAAGCAGCACGCCGGCCGAGAGACTGCCGCCCGCTGCACGCCCGGCTGAACACGCCTCCTCGCTACATTCAAACGGCTACAGACTGCCTGCCTACCTCCATTAAATCCGCGCGTGTGTCGAGAAACCTACTCCGGCCACACGTCCGTTCGCGAGCCGGTGGGCATTAAACACAACGTCGATTGGCTCCTCGCGTCTACCCGCTATTGAAACAAGGCCAGGCGTCGGGCACGACCCGACCTCCGCTCCACATCTCCTCCTACCAACATATTCTCCACACTCTTCATGGCATCCGACGAGCAGGAAGAGGAGTTCTCCGGCATAAAAGCCAGCTGGGTGGCCCGCTGAGCCCGCCGGATACGAGTCAGGCAACTCGCTGCTCCACCTCCCTCGCCCCTCCAGGACGTCAGTACCATGGGCGAGGGTGCAGGCTGGCGAGCGGGGGAGCAAGCGGCCCACTACTACAAAAACGGCTATAGCTAATATGGACATTAATGACGCACTATGTATGTGGTGCGCCACTGCTATATAGCAGTGGCGAACCAGATATGGGTGCGCCATTAATGGCCATATTACTAATGGCGCACCTGGTGTGTGGTGTGCCATTACTAGTTTTGTCCTGGCCCCACACCCCTTCCCAGACTTAGCAGTGGCGCACCAAAGGAAAGTGCGCCATTACTAGTTTTAACTAGTAATGGCGCACCAGTAAGAGGTGCGCTATTGCTATCTATACGTATGGCGCACCCCCTACCAGTGCGCCATTGCTATCACCCCTTATCCCCTCCCTCTCGCGCATGTGCTGCCGTCCTTGCTTCGCCTGATAAACAAAGGCGCCCGGGAAGTCGTCGCCGATGCGGCCGCGGCCAGATCCACATCCACCAACCACCGCTCCACCCGCCCGCTGCCGCCCGTCGCCGCCCGCCTTCCCCTCATGCATCCCCTCTCCTCCTCCGCGTCCGCCTCCGCCGCGCCGGCGACGCACTGCCTGCGCCTCTGGTGGCGCCGCCTCGGCCGCCGCGGGGCAGCCGGGGCCGCGGCGTTCGCCTTCGCGCTCCTCGCCGCCGCCTTCTTCCTCACCCCCTCCCGCGACGCTTCCGCCGCATCCTCCACATCCTACCCGTCCTACGGCCACCGGCTCCCCACCCTCGTCGACCTCACCCTCGTCGCCGGCGCCAGGGAGAGTGGCGCGGTGTGCCTGGACGGTACCCCGCCTGGGTACCACTGGCTCCCGGGGTTCGGCGAGGGGTCCGACAAGTGGCTCCTCCACTTGGAGGTGACGGCTGGCGCCTCGTCCGCAATCTGTTCGATGTTATGCGTCTACAGAGATGACATGGTGTGCTCAACGTAAGGAGACAAATCTAGGTTCTTCTGACCACATGGAAAGGCGGGCTGAGTTCGTCGGCATCTTGAGCGATGACGAACTGCAGAATCCAGGTACACTCTATTTGTGTTCTGCAGACGCCGAATATGCAGCATTTGCTCCAGTGTCTCCATCGGCATCTTAGATAGAAGCAATGTTTGAATTTTAACTGAGCATGAGTTGCAAGATTTCTTGTTGTGGCCATATTAACAGATCAGTTGTACTGGGCACACCTACAACAGATTAGTATTTAGAAATTTCACACCAACCAAGCACTAGATAGTATGGCATTTTATATATTCATATCACTTTTCTGTAATCAAAGGTTATTTTGTCTTGAATGGATGTCTTTGTGTTTTGTTTAAAATCTCGGGTCACTTTATGATATGCATCTCGGATGCAGTGATAGACTGATAATTCAGGCCATATGTAGATATTCAAATACTATTTTCCGCATGGAATTTATTCTTCACTCTGTGTCATCCAGTCATTTGTTTAGAACTTCATATTACTTCTTTGCTGCAATGCTTCCGACAAAAAATGTAGTGCATAATATTCTTGGACTCTGTATGCTCACGCAAAGAAAGAAAACATAGGTTGTTCTTGGAGATTGGTGCCATCAATGATGGCATGACAGTCTCACTATGTTTTGGTGAATATTTAATTTGTGTCAGAATTGAGAATTTGAGATCAGTTGATGGTCACTTGCTTTTATTAGTTTATTTTCAGACTTTTTGATTTCATTTATTGTTTTATCTCTGTAATGCCACTCATTATTATTATTCTTTTTGTTGTGATATGCTGCTGATCATTTCCTACAATTTCAGGCTTTTCTTACGGGCTGCTCGGCTGGTGGTCTATCCACTTACATTCATTGTGATGACTTCCGTGCACTTGTACCAAAGGCATCTACTGTTAAGTGTCTTGCCGATGGTGGTTTTTTCCTTGACGTGTATTTGCTTGTCTTGATTCTGCTGTTAATTACAGGGAAGACATTTCTGGGAGAAGATATATGCGTGGATTCTATAACGACGTTGCTCGTCTACAGGTCTCTCTCCCTCTCCTTCTCTCTAGTTCAGGCAGTAGTGTTCTTCCCTGTCCAATCGACCATTTCTTGTATTGAACTCTTAACCACATGTGCAAGATTCATGTGTTCTCTGAATGTTTTGTTGCAGGACCTGCGGAAAAAGTTTACTCACTGCAGTTCAGATATGGAGCCAGGACAGGTTAGCCTTTAGTTTCTTTCATCTCACAATTATGATATTAGTATCATTTGTGTCGCCATTACTATCAAGCTGCATGCTAAGCACTACTCTATCGTGTGCCTGCCAGTGCATTTTTCCACGGGAAGTTGCAAAAGGCATCCGCACCCCAATGTTCATTCTCAATCCAGCATATGATATTTGGCAGGTACAAATCTGCATCTGTTGTAAACCTTTTCAATGTTCTGTAACAATATCAATAAGAAAAATGATACACTTGCCGCTCTTCTGTTTTCCAGGTGGAGCACGTCTTGTCTCCAGAAGGATCTGACCCTGAATGCTTGTGGCAAAAATGCAGGTTGGATATTACAAAATGTGATTCAAAGCAATTGGAAACTCTCCAAGGTTATGACAGAACAAACTCATGATATGTGCCCCTGCCTTCCTTTCGGTAACATGTCTGCTTCCATGTCACATGTACACTTCACTGACTTAACAAGTATTCAATTTGCAGGTTTTAGGAAAGAGTTGCTTGATGCTATAAGTGAATTCAAGAAGAAAAAGGATTGGGGCATGTTCATTAACTCCTGCTATATACACTGTCAATCAATGAACTCCTTGACTTGGCACTCCCCATCTGCCCCTAGAATCAACAACAAGGTAGGTCATATGTTTCATCTATACTGCAGCGACTGTGTAAAGGGATGCTAGATTTTCATTTAAAAAATATAGATTGTCTTGTGGTAACTGGCATAATCTCGAAGTTCTGAAAATCTATCGTCTCAGAAACTAGCATGTTTTTTCGGAAGGAGAATGATGTGGTTTACTGTAAAACGTCAGTGTGAGCTACATGAGTATCCTAGATGCTAAGCATATGTTTCATCATAGAAGGAAAATTATGTGACACTGTGCAAGTACTGCCTATCTACCAATATTCTGAAAAGAAACAATGTCCATCCTTTACAACCCTGTCAGTTCATTTATGCGATCACTGGCATATACTAAGTCGATTTCAATCATGTTGTACAACAGACAATCGCTGAATCGGTGGGAGAATGGTTCTTTAACCGGAGAGAGGTGAAGGAAATCGACTGTGAATACCCCTGCAACCCGACATGCCACAACGCAGTCCTCGATCAACCTTACAAGGAAGAATGACAGACATTTTCGGCCAAAGCATTTTGGTGATTTTCAGCACATTTTGCGTTACGTGTGCTCAGAAATGGGTAGTAGTTAAGTTTTTGTTTTTGGAGGGAACACCAAGCTCAGATTTGATTCAAACATCTACTCGAGAAGTGTTGAGATATAGAAACTGTAGATTTGCAGAGGGAGACAATTGATAAGTATTGATAGCCACTTGAACAGATGTCTATCTCAGATCTGCTCATCTAAAAAATCCAAGTGGAGTAGTATACTGGTAGTATAGTATAATAATATTATCAAAAGGTAAATGCCCTGATTATTTAGCTCTGTCAGATAAATACTCGTCGAAAGTGGGCTCCTATCAAAATTCATTTCCATTATAATCTTACTCATACAATATTCACACCATGTAATTCTGGAAATATATGCTCATATCTAGTTCTGCATAAAAAATGACAGTATTGACATGTTATAAATAGTTTGTTTGTCTTTCTGTTTATTTTGTTACATTTTGCAGGGATAAAGTGAAGAAAAAGAAGAAAAGATTACTAGAAGATTAGTTTTAGGATTTTCTTTTATTTCCTTGCAATTTTCCTTTTATTGGATACTTGTAAAGACATTGTAATATTCTTACTATAATAAAAATTATGATTCTATTTCATTTTTTGTTTTTAAATTATTTTTCCTTATAGGTTGTTTTTTGTAAATTTGGATTTTTTTTTTGTTTTCCAAATACATTACTAGTGGCGCATTTCAGCCCTTATTAGTGGCGCACCTTCCATTATTACTAGTGGCGCACCTATAAGGCTATTAGTGGCGCACCTGGAGGGAATACCAGTGGAGCACCTAAGGGTTAGTAGTGGCGCACCATGTGGTGCGCCACTGGTATTTGGATTACCAATGGCGCATCAAAGGTGCGCCATTATTAACAATTACTAATGGCGTGTTAATAGTGGCGCACCCATAGTGCGCCATTAATAGCAATATGTGGTGCGCCACTAATAGCTTTTTTTCTAGTAGTGGCCGTTCCAAGCCGGCGCGTGGTTCAGCTACTCGCCGCTCCAAGCCAGCGAGCGGAGGAGTTTCGAGTTGGTCCAAGCCGGCACGCGGGGAAGCACGGCAGCGTGAGCATCGTGGCTGTGTGTGGTTCAATGCTTTTTTTTAATGAAAACTGTCCGAATTGCAATGAATTCCGTCCGGTTTATATGAAATCCAGCCGGTTTCAAAATGCAGGTAGGATTGGATGGCCGACTCCCGCATCCGTGCCCGCTGACTGGTCCCCTGTCCACGGACGCTTGCGGAAGGAAATTTGGGGGTCAGCGTTGGAGATGCCCTAAGTAGAAGAACAAGAATGTGCTTAGCGGCCAGTGGGCCCTAGTAATACTTCTAGAAGGGCAGGCGCATTACCGTGTTTAAGTACAGTGAAAGAAGGAAGCCAGCAAATCCTCGCTGTGTTCCTGCGCCCCAGATGTAAACTTAACTAGTATCCAACCGTGTGGAGAAGTGATAGTACTGCTGAAAGCAAATTGAAAAAAGAGTCTATTTACATTTTCATTCCTACGAAAGTATCCTGGAACTTTATGATTACTATTGCAATTTATTTGTGTTGAAGTGTCAGCACGCCATTGATCTACGTTCCTACGCGGCATTGATATGATAATGTGTATCTCACATATTCACATGGCATGCTTCGTGTCTTCCTTAGCCATGCATGGTCCTTTCTCAAAGAACATCCACAAGCCGGATTATCCGAGCCCCTATACGCCCGCGGACGTGTCCGGACACGCTTGCGGACAGCGCCGGGTAGGTCCCCTTCGGCCCTCTCCACAACCACAATTCTCAAATCTTGCTACTTAAATCCGTGTAAATTCATGCACGACGATCATACAACACAAATCCAACGATACAAAGCTAGTGTAGGCCAAAATATAATTTGATAAACTATTTAATCATTGTTCATCGAGTGTCAAGTTCTTCTCGTTCATATACGTTGATAGCCTACTTGTCCCACCTCGCCGCGCGAGGAGCGACCCGACCAGCTCGGGCGAGCTCGTCTCCAAGCAGACGCAAGCTCCTCTCCGACGTGCGCGCCGGAGCAGCAGCAAGTGCGGCCAGCTCGCCTCGCCGTTGCATCCTTCATGCGGTGCAGAGATGAGAGAGGAAGGAATTTCGGGTGGCTGCAGGTGGGACCGCTATGACATGGAGCGGGGTGTTCGGTCGCGCTATATTTGGTATTGATTTGAGGGGTGTCGGTCTGTCCGGACGTTTAGGGACAAAATGAGGGATCCGGTTGGGTCACTTTTTTTGACCGGGCACTGATCGGGCAGACGTTTCGGATGTTTTGAGAGGAAACGGGGTCCGGCTGTAGATGCTGTTAGGGAGTCTTGTCTTCGTATTCGTACGCATGCAGGACATGATGATCTATCGATCTTGTCTTGTCCTCGCGCTAATACACGACGGTCGACGTGATGTTCCGCAGGAAGGTCTCTATCTGCACAGTGTGCTAGTTAATCATGCTCAGGTTTGGACAATGGAGTGTACATTGCGTGCGGCGTTGCTTGGCTCACGAGTGATCGGAATCATGCCAGCGGAGGCGCGGCGGCACGCCGCGCCAGTTAGGAAGCCCGTGTGTGTCTTTGTTGTTTTGGTTTACATGGAAAAAAGAAGACATGATGATTTTTAAAGGGAGCTAGCGGGGTGATATTCTTTGTTTACCGTATTGCATTTTTGCGTGGTACATACATGTTCTTGTTGCCATTTTTTGCTGTTTTTTTGGCATGTCTAGCTTATTGTCTTGTGTTTTAGTTTTGGCCGACTTGGTGGTCCGCTGCTCCTACTACTGTGACGGGCTTGCCTCCCATGCTAGACCGAGAGAATATGGGCACTGATGCGAGGAATTCGGAAGAGAGAAGGGTGTAGCCGATTGGCACCAGAGGAGGGGGGCAGGGGTAGTTGGACAGTTTCTAGCGTGGGTTGAGACTTCTCTAGGGTAATTCCCGAGAAGCGTACAGTGCCCCTCCACCCGCCGCTGGTCTCCGCCACATGCCATTCGCAGCTCCTCTAGCGACCATCGTCGACGGCGTATCTGCTAGAAGTCGGGGGAGAGGGGGAGGAGGATTGGAGAGATAGCGGTGTTGTTGCTACGTTGCCGCTCTCAGCACGCTATCGATGCTCTGCCCTTATCGCTGCCGCCACCGACACGTTTTTTTTCTTTTTTTGACTGACCAAGAATTGAGAGAGATAGTATATGAGTGAGCATTTTCTAGAGGAGTTTTTTTTATAGAGAGGAGTTGGGACGCGGTAGATGCTTTGGGAAGGCCTCTGTATCCCCCTAGATCCACGTAACCCTACCGCGTACATCATCACAAAGCAGTAAAAAAGTCAAAATGAGAAAAAGCTAGATGCAGATCATAGGCCCAAATCATGCTTCCATAACAAAAGTGCATTTAATTTTATACAACTTCCGCTCGTATTGGACAAATTTCACCAAGGACAAATTCACCAAGAACCGCATCAATCCAAATAGTCCAAACATCAAGTAAGCTATTTCCCCGAACATCCAAAGCAGGGTAGAAAAAATAGCCTAACCTGGGGGTTAATGGAGCTATGCTCTCGCCTGCATCACTGAATCGACAAAGAAGTGACCATCCCTTAGCTATGTAGAAGTAATTTATAGTTATCAACGTAAATGGTCATATATGTAAACATATTGGTCTTCCAAAATTTTAAATTTATTGCATACTAAGTTTTGCATATATCTTTGGAAATAAAGAGGGTTGGCGTTTTTACCATGCAGTATATGCAATTGAGCGCAGAAGATAACACTGGTTCTTGGTATACCTAGATGCACATACCAAAGAAGAGAAACTATAGATAACAACCTCTAATTGTTCTCATATATTTAACATATGAGATAAAGTAATTCAAGCAAGCAACACAACCATTTCAAGTCAAAAGATACGAAAATAAGACCATATAATCAGTAATGGCATGCATGAAAATCCCTGGCAACAAAGACATGTTCAAACTCTCAAAGTAAAAAAACTAATAAAATGAATGATTTAATTGGTATTGAACTCTTGATCAAATTTTCTTACTTCCAATCAGTTCCGTAGTATGGGTGGTGATGTGTTGATAACCTGTAGTATGGGTGGTGATGTGTTGAGACATAATACAAACATCAAATCAATGACAACATGTGCTAATGTGAGTGGAAAACATAAAAAAATCAACATTTTATATTTAACAAATATCTTAAAATTAATCCTTTTGAAGACCAAAGATGACAGCTTCCCTTTCTTGTAAACACTTATGAAAAAAGAAACATAGAAGACAACCCACGTGTTGGGCCAGTGTGACAATAGGAAAAAAGGAGGAGAAATAGTGGCGAGAAATTAAAAATTGTGGTATGAAGTCATGGTTAACATGACATGTATTATAAACAGTTGATAACTACCCAAAATTTCAAGGCAATTGTAGGTTCGTCGATAAACTTGCTTATAAGGTGTAAGGCATATAATGAATTCTCTACATTTTTTCTTTGCACGTGTATTTCAACAATATATAAACACTTACGATGGTTGCCGCGGGATGAACGCCTTCGGCGATCGGCGACGATGGCTACCGTGGTGGGGTCGGCACTGATGTGGCCATGGCATGACCTTGTTGAAGGCGGAAGTATAGGGCTACCGGTTCAGGCACGGAGAAGTTGGCAACGACAATGGTTGCATGCGACCGTAAAGGATATAGTGCATTCGTGATTGGAGGTGGCTGGGAGGCATGGCCGGCGGTGGAGAGGCACCAAGCTACAACATCGTTGCTCATGATTTGTTGCCGCTTGTTGTTGATCTTATGTACGACGCCTAAGATCGATCCCATCCATCGCCAAGGAAGGGACGTGGGCGACGCTGGATGCTGGGCCGTTACGCCACTTACTCGGGCCCGACAGGGGAAGGTGGTGTGAAGAGGACACCGGCCTGTCAGAAAAGGTCGGATGAAAAGGGGGCATTGTTAGCGATAGATAGATGGGTGAGGATTTTTTAGGAGAAGAACAGTAGTCGCAAGACGTGGAGGGATGAGAAAGCGGCGGAGGCAATCTCACGAAGAGTCGTACTGAGCGGCATGTAAATCTCTAATAGGCTGTAAGCAGTAAAAGAAGTTGAATGCAAACATGTGTCAACCATAGAAGTGTAATACGTGGCAATGCTAGAGAGCTCAGGCTCAAGTACTCCAAATGCACGACATGGTTGCTTGCTTAGCAGCTTTAATTATTGTATATAATATATATATTCGCTAACGGTGTCCTCAATCGGATATATGCAGGCATACGTAGGACCCCGCAGAAAGTACAACTGATTACCGATCATATACAACTGGTCACACATTGATTCCCTAACCGGCCGATTTGTACCCTGGATCGGACAACAAGGTCTCGCCACTTGATAAAGATGGCACATGGCACATGCCCTACAATCGAGATACTACTAATTATTGGAGCCAGCGGAAATCCAATTAATCATGACGGGATCCAACTCTTAATCTTGTCATCTTCGGGCAGTACAGTACTTTTTGTCAGTTTGCGCCCCGCCGTCGACAAGGCGGACTCCGTCGAGGAAGAATAAGACATGGGACGCGGTGAGCTCGTCGGACATGGGAAAGACAAAACGTGGGACAGGGACGCCACCACAGCCGGTGATGATTTAGACTAGGTTAAAAAAGTCTCTTTCGCTTTTGCTTAGTTGAAATATGTCGAAATATAACGAGTCTGGTCCGGTTTAAATAAAATCATCTGGTTTGTATGAAAATCATCCGGTTTGTTCAAATTTGCTTTTAAATGTATGCGGGCACCATCGGTTGGCCGGCTCCCGTATCACTGTCCACGGGTGCGTCCGTGAGCGGGTACTATGTTTGTTTTACGGTTCCGTCTTGAAGATGCCTTTAACTGGTTTTGAGGGATCAGCTAGAGATGCTATTATACCGGAGGCTCGAAAAATCCTGATCACGTTTTGCTATAGTTTTAGAACCATTTCTTCCTATATTTTTGGAAGCATTATATAAACACATAGGCAACTCGAACCGGCTATAATTTCCGAATACACACTAGAGCCATTGACGGGCCAGGATTCTCATCCAAGACAAAACGTGCCGGGTCTGGATCTTGTTCTTAGCTATACATATCTTAACCCTTATTATGGCCTTGTTCCGTTCACGCAGACAAGACACGGCAAAGCTCGCTTTACGCTTACTTGATTCCCCGGCCCCATCAATCCACCATCTATCGAGCTAGTATCTCATCACACATGGCACCGGCGCACCGCACCTGCGATGGACATGGATGATAGCTTGTTGATCGCCCTTTTGACTCGGGACTCCGGCCGGCCTCTGCCTCCGGCTCCGCGTGACAGCCACTACGTACGTCTTCCGCTTGACTTCTCACGGCGGGTCCTGCCGGCACGCATCACCTCACCGCCTCTAGTCTGGCATCTACTGGTGGTAGTGGTGGCCACTGTATGCATAGATGGATATCCATGGAGATATGCTGCTATCCGGTTCAGGACAGGCCGGGAGAACTAGAAAAGTTTCGTCAAGGGAAAAAGGTTTCTATTGTCAGTTGTGCTTTTTAACCATCTGGCCTGCACTTGCGCATCTGATGCTTCATGCACCAGCTTGCATGCACACACACTGACCAGCTGACTGACTGACTGGCACACAATTTTGATCAGTTGTATCCTTGAAAAAAAATGATCAGTTCGTTCGTTTCTGTTGCCATTCTCGTGCTTCAGATGCTGATGGCTTTCCGTTTCGAACAAAAAAAGATGCTGATGACTTGCTTTTTTTTTTTTTACTGATGGCTTGCTAGTTGCAGCACACACATATCTCCCTAAGGGCATCTCCAAGTCTGACCCGTAAACCGCCTGCATCCGTCCGGACCATCCAACGCCGACCTGTATCGGTCCGCGGCACGGTCCGGACGCTATTTCTCTCGCAAAACGGAGACAAACGTGGGGGAATTTTGCGGGAGTCCGGACCGATTTCAAGCCCGCTTCTGACCCCCCTGAACCACCGAAACCCCTCCCCCCTCGCCCGCGCACGTTCCCGCCTGGCGCTGCCCGCATTCATACCGCTGTAGAGCGCGCCGCTCCACATTGAAGACGGCTCAGGATGGACGCGACCTCTCACTGCCTCCGCCATTGAAACGGCGCGCCGGCCGAGGGAGTTGCCCGCTGCACGCCCGGCTGAACACGCCTCCTCGCCGCATCAAACGCCTCCATTAAACCCGCGTGGAAGCCGAGAAACCTACTCCGGCCACACGTCCGTTCATCAGCGGGCCGGCATTAAACGCAACACCAGCACAACTCCTCCCCTCCGCCCTCTATTTAAACGAGGCCAGACGCCGGGCAAGAATTGCGCCCTTCCCGCCTCCCCCATCTCCTCCTCCTCCTACATTTTCTCCAATCTTCCGATGGCTTCCGAAGAGCAGTTCTCCGGCATACAAGCCGGCTGGGTGGCCCGCCGCTCCAGCCGGATACGAGCGAGGCAGCTCGCGGCGCCACCTCCCTCGCGTAGCCTGACGGAGCTAGTTGCGGGCCCAAGCCGGCGCGTGGTTCAGCAAATGGCCGCTCCAGCCTAGCTCGACACCGTCACGGCGGCACGGCCGTCGACGACACCGCGTCGTACCGCGCCTCCCGTACCTGCGACCGCGTCATGCAGGCAGAGACAGAAGCCGGGTGCGCGGAGAGCGACGAGTCGATGGCCAGCGCCTCCGCGTCCGCCGCCATCGTCGAGAAGAAGTAGAACACGGGAGGCCGCCGCCGCTTGGGTCCCACGAAGGCCACCGCCGTGGCGACGCCGGCGTACACAGCCGGTGTCTTGCCCGGTTCTTCTTTTGCGAGGACCTTCGTCGCTCCCGCATGGGCTCCGGGGAAGCGGAGGCGCCCCCTTGCCCTCCTGCTGAAGCATCAGTCGGGGGTTCCGCTTCGATGAGCGGTGGGGAAGCGAGCCGTCCTTTGCGCTGAAGCATATTCCTCCGGGGCTCCCGGCAGTCCGGTGATTGGGCTGCCGGACATAGGAAGACATAGGGATCCGCGGGCGACCATTTAGATTAGGTATTAATTATACTCTAGAGCCGGACTAGCGCCGGTTTGATGTAAAAGTAATGAAATCCGGACGTGTTTATATGAAATCCGGTCTTGTTTGCACGAATTTCATCCGGTTTGTTAAAAAGGAGTTTGAAATGTATGCGGCTACGGTTGGATGGCGTCCTCCCGCATCCGTGTCTGCGGCCTGGTCCCCCCTGTCCGCGGACGGATGCCGGAGGATTTTTGCGGGTTGCCGTTGGAGATGCCCTAATAAGTTTGCATCATTTCTGAAAATTGGTGCACGCAGATTTTATTCTATCCAGGTGCTCGAAGTAAGATATTCCAGGATATACAGCTTTCTGGCAAATGGGACAGCAGTGTTGTCTATTTCCGGAAGCTTTGAGGCGGGTCAAGGCGCGGCTCAACAAATGATGGCCTGTTGAGTGCCTTCGCTGACCACTCTGTAGTGAGGCAGCCATCACCGGGTCAATCTCAAACTTCTCGAAAACGATTCATCACACACGCACATACATAAATTTGGCTCATAACGGTCGCGTCAGTTAGGCTAATGAACCTACGCGTGTGTTAATCCAACACATATGGCCTATAAAAAAACGCACAAGCTTGCTACGTGCATACCTAAAAAAAAATAACCAAACCCTTGCTTCTGAAACTCTCGAAAAGATTCGCTGCTGCCTGCTGGCGACGTTATCTATCTGCAACGCGCGCCACTTGTTCGCCGGCCGGAGTGCCAAGCGGAGGAGGAGCCATCAGGAGTGCCCGAGCAGCGCACTCAACTCAACTCCACACGTGGCACGTCGGCGAAAGAGACCGCCGCAGCGGCGCAGCATCGTCGGATGAGCCATCAGCAACTCTCCTCCTTTATTAATGATTGAGGCAAGTCTTTTGCCTCTGTTTAAAAAAAAAAGGATAGGATGATGACTGGCAGTACTACTACTTCCAACGTCGATCATTCTCGGAAACAAACACACAACGGATCAAGTCATTTCATCAGCTTTTCAACTGGCATACGGTTGGTTAATGATCTCTGGAACGTGTGGCCTCACGGAGCCGATGCCAGCGACAGCTGAAGAAGTGTCGCGACTCACGAGCAGAGACGGCAGTGTGAGTGATGTCGAGTAGTGACAAGGCCAGCAGCCAAGGCGTTCCACTTCTCCGGAACTCTGCAGGTCCGTTCGTTGAACAGTCAATCGACACACATGGGTTTCTGAGGCTGCTGTCACTTGGCTCTGTAAAATGTCAGTACTTCTACTCTTGATCTTTTGGTTTTCTCTCTATCTTGAACGCGGATCAATTGCTTTCACGATCTTTTAAGGGCAGCCTGCGTTTGACAAAGGGACGAGAGAACACAAACTGACCGTCATTTCTTCCCAACTTCCCATGTATACCCGTCAAAAAAAATAAAAAATTCTTCTGATCAACCATAGACAAAAGTATCACTTGACTAGGTTTTTGTGCTCCAAATATGAACAGTCGACAGTGACGAAACAACTCTCAAACCATGTCTACCAAACCTAACTAACATGGTGCTAATTAAAGGTCAGCACTAATTAAACGTGGGACATACCCTGGTTGGGCATGCATTTGGTCCTACAGATGGATCGATTTGGGGTGCACTACAGCGCATGGTAAAGCCTCTGTCCCCTCGATCTTCTTCCCTAATGTAGGAACACAATTCATGTCATGTTATGGTTGGGTGGTCCTGATTAGCAAGTTGATCTGGATAGGGGGTTGCTCAGCATGTCAAGATTGGTAATAGGACATGTGAAGAATGCCTTGGTCTGTTGGTTGTTCCATGAAAGCCAGACATATGGGTTTGGTGGTGATTCTGCTCCTTATATCTAGCAGGTATCAAGCTCCAAATATCTAGCAGATGCTAGCTTTGCACTTTTCCTTATCTTGCACCTTTTGGCTATATTGATTGCGAAAAAAGGTTCGAGCGCAGCATATGAATTCAGGAGTACTGCATTACATTATGCGCATAGTACTGTTACCCGAGGTTCCGTCAGATACTGGTACCACTATATACTTGGATTTAAAGTATCATATGTACTACCTCTAAAAATAAATATAAGATATTTTAGGTCATTACTTTAGTTACCTAAAATGTCTTACGTTTGTTGACAGAGGGAGTAATAGATTCCGAAAGAGAATCACTAGCAGTACGGTAACACAACAAATATTGGTTATTTGTACGCATCGATACCTCCCACATGTTCTAAAAGAACAGTATATGACTGCAAACACTCAAAGATTTAGGAGTATTTTAATCAGCATACTTATGCTGAATTAGTACAAGAAGAGGTACACAGAGCCTATCTGTAACGAAATTTCTCAGAAGATGCAGAAATGGATCTTAAAAGCAATGACATAATTTGCTTTCTTTGACTCGCCTTGTATCCCAAAGATTTTGGAGTGACGTAGAGGCGCCAGATACTCCGAATGATATACATCTTGGAGTCACATATCTGGATAGGGGTTGCTGATCACGTCAAGATTGGTAATAGGACATGTGAAGAATGCCTTGGTCTGTTGGAGTACATATACATCCGGACATCCACATCCCTTTTACACGACACATTCTCCAGTCTCTTTTCCATAACAGAAACGTATGTACCTATCCAGGTGGCATCTCATCTTCATCTCATCTCTATGTTTCTTTCCTTCTACTTTGTCTCTGTTGACACCAGATTATGGCATGATCAAAAACTTAATTAAGATGATCTCAAACAGAAAAGTTCTCGACATGTGAAAGTTCTGTATCGTCAAAATGAAAAACTTTGATGTTTGGGTCGTCACCATCCGATCTCATTTAAAAGGCCAAAACTATGCTCGAAGTATTAAGATTTTGGCACTCAGAGTACTGCTCGGCCAATTACACCTTCAAGACGGCCTCATATGAGAAAACTTTCTACATGAATTATCTTCGTATCGTCGAAACGGTCGATTTTGATATAAAAATCGTCCCAATCCGAATTCATATGCAAAAGTTAGAGGCAACACTCTGCGGACCGGCCCTGATGAAATAGTGGCGCGAGGTACCAGACACCCACCTAGGTGATGTCTGATGGGTCACGCGAGCTATTTGGCCTTTGTCGGCCGAGTGAAGCTTGCCGGCAAAAGGCTTGCCGGCCAAGAGAAAAGCTTGCCGGCAAAAGGCCTGCCGGTTGAGTAAAAGGCTTGCCGGCCAAGAGAAAAGCTTGCCGGTTCGAGTGCTTGCCGGTTTGGGCTTGCCGGTTTTGAGTGCTTGCCGGTTTTGAGTGAAAGGCTTGCCGGTTTTGAGTGCTTGCCGGTTTTGAGTGCTTGCCGGTTTGTGCTTGCCGGTTTTGAATGCTTGCCGGTTTTGAGTGAAAGGCTTGCCGGTTTTGAGTGCTTGCCGGTTTGAGTGAAAATTCAAACAGAAGCTGAAGATGGACTCAAAAGATTAACTAGATAACCTCAGATGGAAAAGTGTTCTACACGGAAATTGTGCGTATCGTCGAAATGGTCAACTTTGCTTTTGGAGTCATCATCATCTGAGATAGTATATGGCCTGCAAAGTTGCTACAAGACTCGGGCAGTCTAGAAAACTACATGACCGAGTCCGACTGAAAGTTAAAAATGGCCCCGTAGGGTATTGAAGATGGCCTTATTTATCAACAGAAAGATTGTTCGTCTCGTCAAGGCGCACAAATTTGGTATCTGGATCATCTTGATCGGAGGTCATATGCAAATTCCACGGCCCGCGCAAGGAGCAAGACAGAAGTTTGAGCCAGATTCAGACTGAATCCGAGTTAGACTAGATCCAGGACTCTAGGACGTGAATTGATATAATTTTCTTGTAAGGAAAGCCTAGATGAATCCTTTACTTGTACGGGAAGTCCAGCTGCCTCTTATATATGTTGGGGGTGACGGCCGATTGAACAACACACAATCGAACAAATCAATATACTACTTTTCATCAACGTTTTATCTCTCCATTGTTTTTCTCTCGTTCTTCGTTGTTCCTCGAGTTTGAGAGCTGCGAATCCCGAGGCTCTAGGGGCGAGCGAATCGACCCAGGGCAGCCCATAGCCGCCGCACTCCCTGACGTGGTCCCTCCCGGGCGTGTGGGGTTTCGGGGTCTTTAAAAGTGTCTGCCAGCTATCCTGTGTATCGCGCTGCCAGTCGGACCTCCTTCAACATGAGCTGCGGTGCATCACCCCTGGCGTCGAGGGTACACGTGACGTGATCGTGTGTCAAGACACTTTTTGGCATCTCCGCTGGGGACTGAAGATCCATCATCATTATCATCCATCATGTCTGATCTTCCCAAGCCATCTGAGATAGACGTCGATAACATCATTAAGCCTAGTCTTGATGAGTTATCGGCCGACCATCGCCAAGTCTATGAGGAGTACTGATACGTCTCCTCCGTATCTACTTTTCCAAACACTTTTTCTCTTGTTTTGGACTCTAATTTGCATGATTTGAATGAAACTAACCCGGACTAACGCTGTTTTCAGCAGAATTACCATGGTGTTGTTTTTTGTGCAGAAATAAAAGTTCTCGGAATTGGACGAAACTTTTTGGAGATTTTTTATGGAATAAATAAAAAATACTGAAGCCAAGATCCACTGGAGGGGGCCACCTGCTGCCCACGAGGCACCAGGGCGCGCCACCCCCCCTGGCGCGCCCTGGTGGCTGGTGGGGCCCACGTGGCTCCGCTGACCCTAATCTCAGGCCTATAAATTCATGATTCCAGAGAAAAAAATAAGAGAGGAAGTTTCATCGCGTTCTATGATACGGATCCGCCGTCACCTCCTGTTCTTCATCGGGAGGCCAGATCTGGAGTCCGTTTGGGGCTCCGGAGAGGGGGATCTTCCGTCATCGTCATCATCAACCATCCTCCATCACCAATTTCATGATGCTCACCGCCGGGAGTGAGTAATTCCTTCGTAGGCTTGCTGGACGGTGATGGGTTGGATGAGATTTATCATGTAATCGAGTTAGTTTTGTTAGGGCTTGATCCCTAGTATCCACTATGTTCTGAGATTGATGTTGCTATGACTTTGCTATGCTTAATGCTTGTCACTAGGGCCCGAGTGCCATGATTTTAGATTTGAACCCTTTATGTTTTCATGAATATATCTGTGTTCTTGATCCGATCTTGCAAGTTATACGCACCTGCTATGTGTTATGATCCGCATATCCCAAGGTGACAATAATTTGGATTCTTTCCGGTGATTACCGTAGTTTGAGGAGTTCATGTATTCACTATGTGTTAATGCTTTGTTCCGGTTCTCTATTAAAAAGAGGTCTTAATATCCCCTAGTTTCCTTATGGACCCCGCTGGCACGGGAGGGCAGGAAAAAAGATGCCTTGCAAGTTCTTATCGCAAGCACGTATGACTATATACGGAATACATGCCTACATTACATTGATGAATTGGAGCTAGTTCTATGTCGCCCTAGGTTATGACTGTTACATGATGAATGTTATCCAACATAATCACCGATCCAATGCCTACGAGTTTTTCACATATTGTTCTTTGCTAAGTTACTATTGTTGCTACTACTGTCACAATTGCTACAAAACTATTGTTGTTACCGTTACTGTTACTGTTACTATTATTGCTATTGCTATCAAACTACCATACTACTGTACTACTGATCACTCTGCTGCAGATATCTAGTCTCCAGGTGTGGTTGAATTGACAACTCAACTGCTAATACTTGCAAATATTCTTTGGCTCCCCTTGTGTCGAATCAATAAATTTGGGTTGAATACTCTACCCTCGAAAACTGTTGCGATCCCCTATACTTGTGGGTTATCAAGACCTTTTTCTGGCGCCGTTGCCGGGGAGCATAGCTCTATTTGCTGAGTCACTTGTAATTTATATCTATTGATCACTATGAAGAATCTAAAAGACGCTAAGACCAAGATCGTTCCCTCTAAGACGAGGGGAGGTAAGGAACTGCCATCTAGCTCTGCACTTGATTCACCTTCTGTTTTGAGTAATCTTGCAACACCACCACCTGTTATGCATTCTGATATGTCGCAAGTTATTGATGACACTACTTCTGCTATGCATGATACTTATGATGATGCTAGTACTTTGCTTGATAATACTGTGCCACTTGGTGAATTTCTTGATGAACAGCTTGCTAAAGCTAAAGAAATTGAAAATGTTGACACTCTTGAGAATTATGATTCCTATTATGCCTAGCTCTCCTATTAGAGTTAAATCACCTCATGAACATGTATTTGATAGGGAGACGGCTAGAGCCATTCTTGCTTGTAATGATAGAGATGAAGTTATAAAATTGCTTGCTGAAATGAAAGAGAAATCTATGAAGGAGAGAATGAAATATGATCCTAAGTTTGCTAGCTCTCCCATATTTGTTATTGATAAGGATTATGAATTCTCTGTCAATCCTGAGTTAATTACTTTGGTTGAATCTGATCCTTTCCATGGCTATGAAACTAAAACCGTTGTGGCACATCTTACTAAATTAAATGATATAGCCACCCTATTCGCTCATGAGGAAAAAATTCGCTATTACTATATTCTTAAGTTGTTTCCTTTCTCATTAAAGGGTGATGCTAAGATATGGTATAATACTCTTGCTCCTGGTTGTGTGCGTAATCCCCAGGATATTATATATTACTTCTCTGAAAAATATTTTCCTGCTCATAAGAAACAAGCTGCTTTACAGGAAATATTTAACTTTGTGCAAATTGAAGAAGAGAATCTCCCTCAAGCTTGGGGGAGGCTTCTCCAATTATTTAATGCTTTGCCTGATCATCCTCTTAAGAAAAATGAAATACTTGATATCTTTTATAATGGACTAACCGATGCTTCTAGGTACTACCTAGATAGTTGTGCTAGTTGCACTACAGGAATCAGGCACTTTGCCATCTGCCATGGCAGATGGCAAAGGCATGGTCGGCGGATGGCAAAGGCTTTGCCATCTGCCAGCAGACGGCAAACAGTTTGGCTGAAACCCAGCCGGGAAAGGCTACTTTGCCGTCTGCTGGCAGATGGCAAAGAGCCTGCAGCCTTTGCCATCAGCTGGCAGATGGCAAAGCCTCTGAACGGGGTTAGCCACGTTAGAAGGCTAACGGCGTGCTTTGCCGTCTGCCAGTAGATGGCAAAGGCTGCAGGCTCTTTGCCATCTGCCAGCAGATGGCAAAGAGCCTGCAGCCTTTGCCATCTGCTGGCAGATGGCAAAGAGACCAAATAGGCCCTTCCCAGGTTGTACAGGTAGCTGACACGTGGCCTCTTTGCCATTTGCCAGCAGATGGCAAAGTGCCTATATTGCCCCATTTAATTTTATTTTTTCTTATATCAATTCATCTTCACAGAAAATCAAACACACACACACACACACACACACACATATATATATATATATATATATATATATATATATATATATATATAACCAATATAGCATATTCAACACATATTACCAATAGTCATGAACACATATATATCCAACACATCCATGAACACATATCCAACACATGTTACCAATAGTAGCAAGTTTCATCCATACATATACATAGTTTCATCAATATTACACAGTTTCATCCATAGGTAGCAAGTTTCACAAAGTCAAAACAAAAACTAAAGACAAGCACTCCATCAACCCAAGCTTCCGTGATCTAGAGCAAATCTGCAAAATGGGAAAGAAGAAAGTTAGAAGAAAAAGACTAGAAGAAGAAGATTATTATGATGCAACTAAAATGTGAAGACTATTATGATGCAACTTATATCTGTAAAATATTTCATTTTGGAGCTAAGTATGATTATTATGTCATTTTTGAGCTAGCTAAGCATACTAAGTCATTTTGGTGTCAAAAATGCTAAGTAAGGTCATTTTGAAGCTAAGTAAGGTAGTGCTCTAAACGCTCTTATATTTCTTTAAAGAGGGAGTAACAAACATCAGAACTGTAACACCAGGACTAGAGTGGCTATTAGAGAGAAAGCATGACAATCCTCTTGTAAAGACAAGGGCACCCAGTGCAACTATATTTAATAGCCACATACATCATCACAAAGGATAGATTGCATATGTAAGCATGCATGAATAAGAAAAGACCGTTCAGCAGCAAAACAATCTCTTTTGCTAGTACATGACCATCAACCACACACGCATGATGCAGGCATGACCAAATATGCGTAAGAATTAGAACCAAAGTTTAACTAGCCTCATACATGACCACCTCAACAGGCAGGAACCACCCAGCAGCCATCATAAGCGAACTAGAGAAATTCTTCATGCTCCTACATGAGAACCTGGTAGTCTAGTGGCATTAACCAAGCAAGCAGTAAAGCAAACACAGGATGACGAACCTCACCATGGTAGTTTGGTTTGAAAACCAGAATAAAAACAAAACTAGGCTATATTAGAGCATCGACAAGTTGGGTAAACCAAACAAAAGGCTTGCAGGGATATTGGCAATATTTGACAAACTCATCTAATTCACATGACCATTTCCGAGTGCAAGCAACAAATAGCACTGTGAGGCCCATAAAGTCTACGGCAAACTGCAATAATCCCTAATCGCAGCCACAATAAGATCTCCAACTTGTGGGCACAAAATTGATTGATGAATTGAATCTTCTCATGTTTAAATTGGAAAGAGAGAAAAACTGAATCGGTCTACACACACACGGAGAGAGAGAGAGAGAGAGAGAGAGAGAGAGAGAGAGATGGACGACCTTCCGTGACGTCAAGGTTGGAGCAGCCACGCGGAACCGCATCATCGCCCTCCTCTCCCGGCATGCCCCACTTCTACCAGGTTTCAACACATGATCATAACAGCAGCAACTCTGCATCAAACACAGGCATCAGAATGTTCAGAACGTACTAGTTCAAAACGCTAACTCAAGATAAGATGAACCAATGTCAAATATTCAGTTGTATAAACACAAATAAAACTTTGAACTAAACAGAGGAAAGCAATATAGTTTCAAGCATAAAAAATTATAATACTGGTACAACTAACATCATGTGGCACTAAAGCATCAAAACCCTCTTGTAAAAACAACAACAACGCCCAGTGCAAACATATATAATAGGCACATACACATCATTACAACAGAGAGAGATAGAATGATGTGGTGTTCATCATACGCAAACAGGAAGAAATTTAGTCATGCTCCTACCTACATGAGAAAGAAGCTGGGAGTACAGTGGCATCAATCAAGCAGGCAGTAAACCAAATTAACCAAGGACAAGACGGACCTCGCCCAGCCCTGGTAGTTTGGTTTCACAACAACAAATAAGAATAGAAAGTTGGCAGGCTAGAGCAGAGCATCAACGGCTTGGGTAGAAAAAAATTAAATAAGACTTGCAGGCGTATTAATTGGCAATATGTGACAAAGACATGCATCTAACTGACATGACCATGCGGCGAAAGAAAACAGCAAGCAGATAGCATTACGAGGCCCATAAAGTTCTGCAATGGTAATCCCTTGGGGCTATCATTCACCAGCAAAGCTAATCCTCCAGTCAAGATTGTGTATGAGATGTTACGATGCAACAGTAAGTAGTACCCAACAAGGTAGCTGGTAATTGTACATACAAAAAAAAGTAGTCTATATATGTAAATTAATAATTTATTTGTTTATTATGCAAGAAAGATAGATTGGCCCATTCACCACTAGTAATCTACTTCAAACTTGCTAATGTGCACAAACACATGTATCTAATTCACGTACATGAGCATCCAGTGAAAGCAAACAGCAAGCAGGTACCTTCCAGTTCTGCAATAGTAACCCCTAATTTAGTTGTGAGCACACATCATATCGACAGGTTTTGTTTTGTGAAACAGAGTTTTTGCATAACTGAGTTATCCCAAAATCAAGGGTTTATTTCATTTACGAACGAGCTAAACTGCACTGCATCTTAGAATTGGTACCACATATTTGTCATGCCTCAAAAGGTCACAACTTTAGAATCAGACAAATTAATTCACCGTTGCATGTGGCAAACGTTAATGACCCCACCGAGCAGGAGAACACCAAAATTGCGCGAAAAATTACAACTTTGTTTCCAAAGCAAGTACCTTTACAGTAGCCTTGCTATTCACTTGGTTTTCCATTTCCTCTGTCATAAACTGCACGCACGAGAAACATAGACAAATAATAAATCAAATCATCTAGAAGATAAGGAGAATTATGTTCCCCAGGCTGAAGGGGAACATGGCCATAACCGAAGAAAGAAGCAATTGATGTCGCAGCAGAGCACCTTGTCGAGCTGGATGAGCACTTGGATGGCAAGCTCGGGGTTGAGGGTGCCGCTAGAGACCATCTCGTCGAGCGTCTCTGTGAGGCACATGTCGATGGTGGACCGCCTGTACAGCTCAAAGGTGGCCATCGCCTGCGCCAAACAAGAACAGTTTCGTCAGATATTAGCTGCAAGCTAGATATGATACATTCATGTCACGTACAGTCTAAGACTAGTATATATAACAGCAACCAGCGCCCGTTCATTCATCAAGGGACTAATCCATACATCAGTCCGTCTCTTTCTTTCAGCAACAAGTTGCACTATTTTTCTGTCGCAACTTTCTTTCTTTCTTTTATAAATAAATAAATATCAAGTGTGTGATCAGTAGGGTGTCTTCTTGGTGTGGATGTGACCAATTTATTTTGGGAGGACTCTCCTTGTAGAGTAGTAGTATATATATGAAATGAAATTCAATTGTTTATTATGCAAGAAAGATAGATTGGCCCTTCCACCAGCAGCTATCTAGTTCAAACCTGATAATGTGGAAAAGCACATGTATCTAATAATTCACATATGTGAGCATCCAGTGAGAGCAAACAGCAGGCAGGTAGCATCCAATCTAATTCTGAAATGATAGGTTTGCTCCCCTCGGCCTCGGTGCAGGGGGCGGCAAGCTTGGTGACGATCTCGAGCTCGAGGAAGCGGCTGTCGGGGTCGGGTACGAGCTCGGCCTCGCCCAGGTAGATGACCCAAGGCACGACCAAGCAGCACAAGGAGAACCCACCATTCTCTAACAGCAGCAACTCTAGGAAGTATAAAAAATGATGACTGTTTCAATAACCTGGTACACAAAAAAATGTACAGATAACTGATCGCACATTCCTTGCTGCTGACACTCATGGTAAGGAAAAAATTACTTGCGTAATGAATGGCAAAGAGAACTGGAACCAAAAAGGAGGGAGGCATAGGACAGGAGGAACACGACCTTCGACGACAGGGAGAGCAACGCGGTAGGAGAAGGGCAGGGGCTGGCCACGAGAGAATCAAGCGATGGCTCATCTCAACTTGATGTCAAGGAGAATGGATGATGGTGGCGAGGGGGTTGTCCACTGGATCCGGCATTGCCACGAGCCACACATCGCTGCGCTGGTTCGCCATGTGCTCCACCTTGCCACCATCAGTGCCTCAGCGGTGGCTGGATGCCGAGGGAGAATAACTTCACCATCTTGACTGCTTTTGAATATCACAGTGGGGATAAAAGTTCCTGTCCAAAGAATAGCAAGGCTATTAGAATCGAACAAGAATCAGATGTGAATGATTGAACTTGTATATCCAACAGTAATATAATGATTATGTTCAAGTAATTACAACCACAAGTGTCTACTCATAAGTGCTCAGTATTGAAAAAAAGGAAGCAACAATGAAGAACAAATAGGTAATGCAAAAACACACGTCGCAACAAGAAACAAGAAATAAAACTTCACCATTCACAGTAGCTACTAGCACCATTCACAAACAGCAAAACATCTAGCAAATTCAATTTATCCATCAATCCATCCATCCATCTATCCAACATCTATCCATCCACAGTAGCAAAAAAATTATCCATCCATCCATCCATTCACATACAGAGAGAGGGGAAGAGAGGAGACAGAGGGAGCTCACCGGCGGCCGGGAGGGGGCGTCCGGGGGACGAGCGGGGTCGGGCGGCGACGGAGCGGGGTCAGGCGGCGAGGGGGCCGCCGTCCTGCGGCGAGGCGGGGCGGAGTCGGCCAGCGTGCGGCGGCGATGCTGCCGCCGTCTGGCGGCGCAGTCGGGAGGGGGCGTCCGGGGGACAGGCGGGGTCGAGCGGCTATGGAGCGGGGTCGGGCGGCGAGGGGGCCGCCGTCCTGCGGTGAGGCGGGGCGGGGTCGGGCGGCCGTAACCCTAGCTGGGCTGTGGTGGGAGAGATGGGTGGGTGAGGTGGGGGGAGAGAGAGAGGGGTGGGGCCGGGCTGGGGTGGTGGGTGGGTGAGGTGGGGGGAGAGAGAGAGGGGTGGGGCCGGGCTGGGAGAGAGGGGAGATAGCCCCACCTCTTTGCCATCAGCCAGCAGATGGCAAAGCCCCACCTCTTTGCCATCAGCCAGCAGATGGCAAAGCCGCACCTCTTTGCCATCAGCCAGCAGATGGCAAAGAACTTTGCCATCTGCTGGCTGATGGCAAAGAGGTGGGGCTAGTGCACCGTTACAACGTCGTCGTCCGCTGGACCCCACCAACCTCTTTGCCGTCTGCCAGCAGACGGCAAAGATTCTTTGCCATCTGCCGGCAGATGGCAAAGAATTGGCTGATGGCAACCAGGTTCTCTGCCGTCTGTCAGTTCTTTGCCGTCTGTTTTTTGTAAGCAGATGGCAAAGACGTTCTTTGCCATCCGCTGGCAGATGGCAAAGAGCTGACTGATGGCAAATTCCCTGTTTCCAGTAGTGTTGTGTTTTCAGGGAACGGACTATTAAACAAGCTGAGGAGCTATTGAATAATATATTGAAAAATAATAATGATTGGACACTTTCCGAACCACCACCTAAGCCCACTCCGAAGAAGAGGGGTATTTTATTTCTCAGTCCTGAAGATATGCAAGAAGCAAAGAAATGTATGAAGGAAAAAGGTATTAAGGCTGAAGATGTTAAGAATTTGCCACCTATTAAGGAAATACATGGTCTTGACACACCACCACAGGTAGTAGAGGTAAATTCTCTTATAAAGTTTGATGAAGGTGATATTCCCTATAACAAACCTCCTAGTCAATGTTTGTATGAATTTGACAATTACATTATTAAGCAAGAGCACTTCAATGCAAATGTTATGAAACAATTGAAACGAAATGCCTACATGATTGATCGCTTGAGTGACCTGTTATTTAGAATTGCTAATGATGTCAAAGGTGTAGGTAAACTTGCATCTATGGTTCAAACCCAATTAGAACAAGTTGCTAAATCTCAAAGTGAATTGCTCAATGAAATGAATAATAATATGAATGATCATGCTGTTAGAGTAATGACTAGAGGAGGTAGAATGACTCAGGAGCCACTTTATCCTGAAGGTCACCCTAAAAGAATTGAACAAGACTCTCAAAGAATTAATGTTGATGAACCTAGTCCATCTAAAAAGAAAAAGAAAAAGAAAAATGGCAGGACTTTGCATACTTCTAGTGAACGTGAGGTAGAAAAACCCTTGGAGGATAATAATGATGTTTCTATTTCCGATGCTGAAACACAATCTGGTAATGAACATTCACCTGATGATAATAATAATGATGATGCTCATATGGATGCCCAACCAGATAATGACAAAGAACTTGATAATGATGTTGAAATAGAACCTGCTGTTGATCTTGATAACCCACCTCCTAAAAACAAATGTTATGATAAAAGAGACTTCGTTGCTAGAAAACATGGTAAAGAAAGAGAACCATGGGTTCAAAAACCCATGCCCTTTCCTCCTAAACCATCTAAGAATAAGGATGAGGAAGAATTTGAACGCTTTGCTGAAATGCTTAGGCCAGTCTTTTTGCGTACTCGTTTGACTGATATTTTAAGGATGGCCCCTTATGCTAAATATATGAAAGACATTGTCACTAATAAAAGAAAGATACCTGAAGCTGAAATTTCTACCATGCTGGCAAATTATTCTTTTAAGGGCGGAGTACCTAAGAAATTAGGAGATCCAAGAATACCAACTATACCATGCTCCATTAAAAGAAATTATGTCAAAACTTCTTTTTGTGATTTAGGAGCCGGTGTTAGTGTTATGCTCTTCTCTTTATATAAAAGACTTGATTTGAATAAACTCACTCCCACTAAAACATCATTGCAAATGGCTGAGAAATCAACTGCCATACCTATCGGTGTTTGTGAGGATGTGCCCATTGTAGTTGCAAATGTTACTATCCTAACAGACTTTGTTATACTTGATATGCCCGAGGACGACAACATGTCGATTATCCTTGGTAGACCCTTTTTGAATACTGCAGGGGCTGTTATTGATTGGAACAACAGCAAGGTCACTTTTCATATCAATGGTAATGAACATACGGTGCATTTTCCGAAGAAACAATTTCAAGTAAACGGTATTCATGTTATTGAAAAGACTCCGACAATTACTGTTGGAAGTTTTCAACTCCCTCTTCCTACTGTCAAAAAGAAATATGAAACTCTTATTTTTGGGGAGGTACACATCCCCATTGAGGTAACCTAGTGTTTTTACGAAGGTTCTTCGGTTTCATGTTACTCGGAAATGGTTTGTTAATAAGACTTGATCAACCTTATTAATGGATTCTTTTTGAGAGGCGTGTGGTCGATGAATTTAGTAAGCACAACCTTCTGCACCCACTTTTTGTTTTCTGTTATTTTTAGTTAAATGCAATAAAATGCCATGATTACCCTGTTTTCTGAATTATCCGTGCAATAAAAAAGTGCCCAAAAATGAAAGTGCTCAGAATGATCTGAAATTTTTACATGAATTTTTATAGAATATTTAAGAATTTTTGGCATTAATAACATACTAGGGGGATGCCCCAGGTGCCCATGAGGCACCAGGGCGCGCCACCCCACTTGGGCGCGCCCTGGTGGCTTGTGGGCCCCACAGGGACCCCCTCACTTATTCCTTCAGCCCACTTCGTCTCTTACCTCTAGAAAAAAATTCCTGGTAGCTCTCTCTCTCTCTCGTGTTCTTGCTCCCAAACCTGGGATTTTTTATCTCTTTGCTCGGAGCTCCGTTTTCGAAACTGTTTTGAGGGATTGCTACTTGGTATGTGACTCCTCCATTGCTCCAATTAGTTTTTTCTCTAGTGTATTATATTTTGCATAATTAGCTGCTCTTGGTGCTACTGAAAATGAGCTTGCATGTTGAATTCTTTGAGTTCCAAGTAGTTTGAATGCTTGATATGGCTTCTAGGCACTTGTATGAGTAGTTTCTATCAATCTTGTGAAGTTTTATTGATATCATTTTGTGCCCCAAAGTTTTTTCAGAAATTTGTTCTTAGAGAAAATGAATTTCTTCCGGAGGAGTTCCTTGAAGCGGAATGCCAAGGGAGTCCTTGGGGACTCCTCGGACATCGACCTCAACATTCCACGTAGGACGGAGGTCCCGCCGTGCGAATGGCCGCACAATGCCTTCATGAACAAAGCCGGATTCTACCAAGAGTTCGCGCAATTTGTTGCTAATGCCGGATTGACCGACTTCCTCGCAGATGAGTGTGACCAGCACCACATCCTTACGAACTCCTTTGTGCAAAACTTTCATTTCCTGAATAGGCTCGAACCCCCTGCGGTGCGCTTTGATTTATATGCTGAACATCATCAGATACCGCTTGCTAAATTTTGTGAGATATGTTTGATCCCCTTTGATGGGGAAATAAGAGAGCCTCGACCCGAGGAGTTTGAGGGCTTCCTCCGCACTTTAGCTGTGGGCGAGGAAAGGGGCGTGTCGAAAGCCCGAGCCACTAGCTTACAATTTCCCGCTGTTCATTACTTTGCATTATTCATAGGGAAATGCTTGACTGCTAGAGAGCAAGGTGGTGAGCTATGTGCACCTGACTTTGCCATTTTATGCCGCGCACTGCATAATGACAGCACTTATAACCTGGGAGCTATCATTGCACGCCGCCTGCACACTAATAGGACTAAGGGTAAAAATTCATGGTGGTATTTATGCTACTCGCTTAGCGAGACATTTCAATGTTAACATACGCCCACATGATTATTTGTTGCCCAGAGTTTACTTAGATCACCAGTCTATGAGGGACCACCACTTTCTTGATGCTCCTGAGCCTCCTCACCACATTCATTATAACTTGGTTTTTAGTGAGGATACTTGTGATATTATTCCGTTGCCTGCACCTGCTTTGTTTGATTCTCATGCCAGGAACGGATATACTGTTATGCCACCGGACATCGTTGCTTACCGGAACGCATTGGCAGCGACAGAGGATGAGGCCCAGGATTGGGACGCTCAGCTGCCGCCGCCTCAGCACTTTCACCTGGGACCGGATGGCTACTACGGATGGCCGTAGACCAAGCTAGGCAAATGCCTAAGCTTGGGGGAGTACGTATTTCTCACCGACATTACATTCATGATCACACATTTCATTCCAGTTGTCGGTGTTCATCCTTTTTCATTGTATAATCCATGTTAGTTTTATTTTCTTGCTTTCTTCTTGTGTGTTTGAAAAACTTTGAGAAAATCCAAAAACATTTCTCGTTTCTTTTCGGTTTTCCTTTTCTTGTTTGTTAGTTCGTAGTATTAAAAGAAACCCAAAAATATTTCCCGTTTCTTCTTTTGCTTGTTGGGAGCCTTCCCGTGTAAATAGTTTTTCTCATTTTTGTTTTGTCTTCTTTAAATTGCTTCTTTCAAGAAAAAACTTAAAACTCCAAAAATATTTCAGTATGTTTCTCTGAAATTCTTTTCTTTTGTTGAGTCATTGTAAGGAAAAGACCACGATGAAAATGTCGAGTGGCTCTCGTATGCATTATTGTTGATCTAACAAAGAGCCAATATTACCTTGTCTTCTCCTTTGAATAAAATGTTTGCAGATTCCAGCTTAGTCCACGGCACACTTGCACTATTATTGTTTTCACATCATTCGGTCGTGCAAGTGAAAGGCAATAATGACGATGATTTGATGAAGTGACTGTGGCAAGGAAAAGCGGGTATGAACTCAACTTGTTTTTGCTTTTGTAAATATGTTTAACTCAGTATCCATGATTCAGTATATTATGATTAAACATGTTTATGATGACAATTAGAGATTATAGTTGCTCATGCCATGCTTAAGTAGCTAGGAGTGGATAATGATTTATCTTTGGTGTCAACATGCATTAAAATGATTGTGATGTAGTATGATGATATGGTATCCTCCTCTGAATGTTTCGAGTGGCTTGACTTGGCACATGTTCACGCATGTAGTTGATTCAAAACCAACATAGCCTCCACGATATTTATGTTCATGGTGCTTACATCCTACTCATGCTAATATTCAATGTTGATTATTCATAATGCATGATTATGACTGTTTTCGCTCTCTAGCTGGTCGCTTCTCAACTTATTTGCTAGCCTTTGCCTGTAGCGGGAATACTGCTTGTGCATCAAAATCCTTAAACCAAAGTTATTCTAGATGAGTCCACTATATCTACCCATATGCAGTATTACTCTGCCATTCTAAGTAAATTTGCATGTGCCACCTCTAAATATTCAAATAAACCTCTGTTTTGTGTGCCCGTACCGCTCATGGAGCGACAGGGGGCGATCAGTATCTTCCATGCTAAGCGGGTTACTCTCATGTTGAGTGTTTATTCACTTGTCCTTGCACGAGAGGGGCTGGTAATCGGGATGCCCAGTCCCATGATTAAAATTGCAAAATAATAAAACAAACTCCCCCAGAAAGTTGATGGTATGGAGGGCACCCGAGGATTCGGCTAGCCATGGCTTGTGATTGTTGGTGGAGGGGGAGTAAACTTTACCTTTCCACTTGGGAACCGCCTATAATGTGTTTAGCATGGAAGATATTGAAAACTCTCGGTCGTGACATTGACAGGAAAGGCATACCTCCCAAAATTATATTTATCTCTGATTTAAGCTTTGAGCTCTGGCACCTCTGCAAATCCCTGCTTCCCTCTGCGAAGGGCCCATCTATTTATCTTTATGTTATTTTACTTTTATTGTTGAGTCACCACCTTCTCAAATAAGCACCAGTCCTGAGAGCATTATTGTCATTCTCATGCATTGTGTATAGTTAATGTTGTGTGCATCATGACTGGATCTCTTCTACCATGAATTACAATGTTTAGTCGCTGCTTGAACTTTGGAGGTGCTTTCCATTTATGTTTTGCGGTCTCAAAAAGGGCTAGCGAGACACCATGTTGTCATATTATATCATGATTGTTTTGACAAAGTGTTGGCATTTGAGATATCTTATTATTGCTCGTTAGTTGATTATGCTATTGATATGAGTGAATATAATTTCTAAGATTTATCATTTGCATGGTTAGTTATAATCTTTGCTGAAACCCTGGATATTATTTAAGCATATATATAGATACAAGAACAAAAGAGTTTGTAAAAGTTTTTCTTTATCACTTTCAGTTTGTCAACTGAATTGCTTGAGGACAAGCAATGATTTAAGCTTGGGGGAGTTGATACGTCTCCGTCGTATCTACTTTTCCGAACACTTTTGCTCTTGTTTTGGACTCTAATTTGCATGATTTGAATGAAATTAACCCGGACTGACGTTGTTTTCAGCAGAATTACCATGGTGTTGTTTTTTGTGCAGAAATAAAAGTTCTCGGAATTGGACGAAACTTTTTGGAGATTTTTTTATGGAATAAATAAAAAATACTGAAGCCAAGATCCACTGGAGGGGGGACCACCTGCTGCCCACGAGGCACCAGGGCGTGCCGCACCCCTGGCGTGCCCTGGTGGCTGGTGGGGCCCACGTGGCTCCACTGACCCTAATCTCATGCCTATAAATTCACAATTCCAGAGAAAAAAATAAGAGAGGAAGTTGCATCGCATTCTACGATACGGAGCCGCCTCCACCTCCTGTTCTTCATCGGGAGGCCAGATCTGGAGTCCGTTCGGGGCTCCGGAGAGGGGGGGGTCTTCCGTCATCGTCATCATCAACCATCATCCATCACCAATTTCATGATGCTCACCGCCGGGAGTGAGTAATTCCTTCGTAGGCTTGCTGGACGGTGATGGGTTGGATGAGATTTATCATGTAATCGAGTTAGTTTTGTTAGGGCTTGATCCCTAGTATCCACTATGTTCTGAGATTGATGTTGCTATGACTTTGCTATGCTTAATGCTTGTCACTAGGGCCCGAGTGCCATGATTTCAGATCTGATCCTTTTTTGTTTTCATGAATATATTTGTGTTCTTGATCCGATCTTGCAAGTTATACGCACCTGCTATGTGTTATGATCCGCATACCCCAAGGTGATAATAATTGGGATTCTTTCCGGTGATTACCGTAGTTTGAGGAGTTCATGTATTTACTATGTGTTAATGCTTTGTTCCGGTTCTCTATTAAAAGGAGGCCTTAATATCCCTTAGTTTCCTTATGGACCCCGCTGCCATGGGAGGGTAGGACAAAAGATGTCATGCAAGTTCTTATCGCAAGCACGTATGACTATATACGGAATACATGCCTCCATTACATTGATGAATTGGAGCTAGTTCTGTATCGCCCTAGGTTATGATTGTTACATGATGAATGTTATCCAACATAATCACCGATCCAATGCCTACGAGTTTTTCACATATTGTTCTTTGCTAAGTTACTACTGTTGCTACTACTGTCACAATTGCTACAAAACTATTGCTGTTACCGTTACTATTACTGTTACTATTATTGCTATTGCTATCAAACTACCATACTACTGTTCTACTGATCACTCTGCTGCAGATATCTAGTCTCCAGGTGTGGTTGAATTGACAACTCAACTGCTAATACTTGCAAATATTCTTTGGCTCCCCTTGTGTCGAATCAATAAATTTGGGTTGAATACTCTACCGTCGAAAACTGTTGCGATCCCCTATACTTGTGGGTTATCAAGTACAAGAAGGCGCGTGAAGAGAAGGAGTTGCAGGAGTTCGTTGTAAAGTTCAAGAAGGATCGCCAAGGCAACATCACTCCAATTGAAGAAATCAAGTTCCCTCCTCTTCAAGCTGAGCATGTTAAACCCTCTGTGAGTACTACTTTTTCTCCTGAACAATGGGCTGAGATTGAGAGTCGTATTGTTGATGGTAATAATCTAGTTTATCAAACTTTCTTAGAGAATACTAATGCTCAGAAAAATATGCCTCAATCATCTAGTGGTAATATTGGCATGCATGCTAGTACAGAAAACCCTAGTCCAGCTTTACCTCTGTCATCGGCACCTCCCATGTCGATGAATTATTACCCTACCCATACTAATCAGATTGTGCCTGCACCTATTAACCCTATCATGAGTATGCCAAGTACGGTGGCAACTCCGAACCAAACCCTATCTATAGGTGCAAACACTGCTAGGCCACAGCCGAATTATGGTTCGGCATATGTGCCACAACTCCTACCTACAACTAGCAATCCTATTTCACATATGCCACTGCAGCAAGCTTCATCGTCTACTACGGATGATGCTCTAGCTAATTTTAGAGAGGAGATGGCTAAGATGCTCTGAGAAAATTTTGGTGTCGAGTTACCTAGGAATCGGATTTACCAAAAACCGTATCCCGAGTACTTTGACGCAATCCAGTGCCCTCCAGGATATAAAATTCCAGATTTTGTTAAGTTTAACGGAGAGGGCAGAAAAACCACATGGGAGCATGTTAGTCAATACTTGGCACAATTGGGTGAAGCGGGCTCGTTAAACGAATTGAAAGTGTGTTTATTTCCTTTATCATTAACTGGTACCGCATTTTCATGGTCTTTTTCTTTACCACATGGTTCTATTCGTGTATGGCCGCAGCTAGAACAGAAATTTCACGATCACTTTTATAGCAGCGACAATGAACTTAAGTTGTCACATCTTACATCGGTTAAGCAGAAGCATGATGAATCGGTCTCCGATTACGTCAAAAGATTTAGAGACACAAAAAACCGGTGTTATAGTTTGGTGATAACCAAGAGAGACTTGGCAGGCCTTGTGCTTAATGGTTTAAAAACTCACATTAGAGAGAAACTAGAAGGCTATGAGTTTTTAAATATCAACCAAGTTTTACAAAGGGCTTTGGCTCAGGAAAGCCGAAGCAAAGATCTCAAAGAAGTGCATAGATATAAAGCTGATCGTCCTAAGATGAATATGGTTGAATATGATAGTGATCACTCGGACGATGAGGGTGATATTTATGCTACTGAATTTGTTTGGCCATCCAAGGCCAAACCATTTACTTGCAATGATCTGAAACGGATTCATAAGAATCGTGATGAAGAGATGAAGTTTACTTTTAACATTGCTAAGTGTGATAAAATATTTGATGCTTTGCTGCAAGCTAAGATTATTAGGATATCTCATAGTTTACTGCTGTTTGAAGAGCTAAAACGGCGTGCTTATTGCAAGTATCATAATTCTTTTTCTCATGCTACTAACGATTGCAATGTTTTCCGACGACGGATACAATCGGCCATTAATGACGGACGATTGAATTTTTCTGAGATGCAAGTTGATAAACAACCTTTTCCAATGAACACCATGGATATGGAGGGGAAGAAGTTGCTCATTTGGCCGGAAGTAGCCGAATCTGCTAATAAGTCCAATGTTGTCATAGGTGAGCCCAGGAAAAGCAAGGAGGACAACAAGGTCTTGGGGAGACAGGTTGTGCTTGACAAGCAGCCCGATGGCAAGGAAGTAATCAAGATCACCATCAATAATCCTACACTCGGGGGGCAACCACAAGTGCAAGAAAATACTCATGTTAAATTTTTAAGCCCAAGAGTCCAGAAGTTGGCAAATGGAAGACGAATGAAGCTAAAGTGCAACGCAAGAAAATCAAGCCAACTTTTGATATGTTGTTGTCCAAATATGCCAATCAAGCGGCCGGTTCTAGCTCTAACCGGTCATCAAATTTGAAGCACTCAAGGTCACCTCCGAGGCAGGAATTCCAGCATCACGCAAGGCCATATGGGTCGTGGGCACCAGGACCACGGATGGCTCCACCCCCCTATGCGCCATACTACATGGGAGACTTCAATGGAGGATGGGGGCAGCCCCCAATGGCCCCTTATGCATTTCATCCAGGGTGGGCAGAACCGAGGAGACTCGTTCGTGAGAGGCTTTCCTACTCCACGCGAGGTCGTTTGAACAACGGTGTCAATCGGCCAACGCAAGATAATCAAGAAAGGGTCGGCAAGCAAGTGTGGCGTGCTAAATCACCAAGTGCTGCAGCAGTCGAGTCTGGAAAAGGCAAGGAAAAAATCGATGCCGACTCACTCATCTTGGGCACCGAAACATTCACCGTACATCAGCCGACTGTGCATAGCAACCCAACTGAGCCGATACTTGCTATCGCGCCAAAACACTCGGCTAATGAGCATGAAGCTAGCACAAGCAAAGCCAAGCCAAATGATCCAAACTATACACAACCTAAGTGGTGTCCTCCAGGGCTAACAAAAACACAGAACAGGAAACTACAGAGGTTAAGGAGTCACGAGATGCAGAACAAGAGGCCGAGAAGCAAAGGGGTAAATTGTTCAATGACACTCGGCCCATGTTACCAGCAAAACAAGTGTGGAAGCCCAAACAAATAAAAAATGCAGCAGCTTCCACATCTATCACAGCAGCGCCTACACCACCAAAGGAGGATGATGCGAACAATATTACATCGTCCGCGACACCTATCACTTCCCTCTCACTCAGACAGATTTCAGAATCGGTAGATACACGTGAGGAAGGAGATGAGATGGTGGATTATGAGCCTACACCGGTCCGCGAATGTGTGGATATCAATATGGTGTATTACTTACCCGTTGAGTTTCGTGCTGTAGATGAAGAAGGGGAAGTGGCTCCGCTAGATTTTGGTCCTAAGAATGCAATATTTGAGAAGCCGAAAGAACTAGTGACGCATTTGAAACCGTTCTACCTTAGAGGTCATATTAACGGATCGCTGCTCACTCGAATGCTTGTTGATGGTGCTGTTGTGGTGAATCTCATGCCCTATTCGGTCTTCAAGAAATTGGGTTTGCCCGATGAAGAATTGATCAAGACCAATATGGTGCTTAATGGATTTGAAGGCAAAGAGAAAACCGAAGCCAAAGTTGTGATGTATGTGGAGCTTACAGTCGGGAGCAAAACTTTGGCTACTGCGTTCTTTGTCGCCAAGGTGCAAGGTAACTATAACGTTATTTTAGGCCGTGATTGGGTTCATGCAAACCAGTGCGTGCCATCTACTATGCACCAGTTTTTAATCCAGTGGGTTGATGATGAAGTGGAAGTCATTCATGCGGATAACTCGGCCTGCGTTGCTTTGGCCGATGCATCGGTAGATTGGCAACACCCCAATGCTACTTGCTTGACGGGACGGGACTTATCAGAGTTTGATTTTCTTAGTGCTACAAAAAATGGTTTTGTGCCTGTTTCTTTAAAGCCGGTTGGTGACAATCGGCTCCAAAGTATAATGTATTTAAATGGATCCTAATTCTGAGTGGTTACAGAAGTGACTTACAGAATATCGGTCCAAAGGGAATGATATGTATGAGTCTATAGAGGAGTTAGATGATATGGATAAATTAGGACAAGGTTTTACATCGGCCGATCCATTAGAAGAGATAGATATTGGAGAAGGTTCGGTTCCTAGGCCGACATTTGTAAACAAAAATTTGAAAGCCGATTGTAAAGCTAAGTTAATCGAGCTATTGAAATAATATGTTTGTTGCTTTGCATGGGAATATCATGAAATGCCAGGTTTAAGCCGAGAGCTAGTGGAGCATCGATTACCTATAAAGGCCGGTTTTAGACCGTACAAACAATCGGCCAGAAAGTTTAATCCAAAAATGTATGACCGGATCAAGGAAGAGATCGGTCGTTTGCTTAAAGCTAATTTTATTAGACCTTGCAGGTATGCCGAGTGGATTTCTAATATTATACCAGTGGAGAAGAAAGGCTCCGGCAAGTTGAGGGTGTGCATTGATTTCAGAGATTTGAAAAGAGCTACACCCAAAGATGAGGATCCCATGCCCATAGCTGATATGCTTATTAATGATGCTTCTGGACATAAGGTCATTAGTTTTCTTGATGGTAATGCGGGGTATAACCAGATTTTTATGGCCGAAGAGGACATGTCCAAAACTGCTTTTCGGTGCCCCGGTTTCCTTGGCTTATTTGAGTGGACGGTGATGACCTTTGGATTAAAAAATGCTGGCGCCACGTATCAAAGGGCTATGAATTTAATTTTTCATGATTTACTCGGTGTTATACTTGAGGTCTATATTGATGATATTGTATCGGGTGCTTTTGAGTCTCACTTAGCCGATTTGCGTTTAGCTTTTGAAAGAATGAAGAAACATGGACTGAAAATGAATCCTTTAAAGAGTGCATTTGGCATGTCGGCTGGCAAGTTTTTGGGTTTCATTATTCATGAAGTTGGCATAGAAATTGATCCCAAAAAGATAGAAGCTATACAAAAAGTGGAGGCTCCAACATGTAAGAGAGATATTCAAAAATTGCTCGGCAAGGTCAATTATTTGAGGAGGTTCATAGCTAATTTGTCAGGGAAAGTTAATGCATTTACTCCTATCCTTCGGTTAAAGAATGATGCTGATTTTACTTGGGGCGCAAAACAGCAAGACGCATTTGATATGATGAAAAGATATTTGTGCACTCCTCCGGCGATGAAAGCACCTAAGCACAAGGAGCCCTTCAGGCTTTACATTGCAGCGGAGGAAGGTGTTATTGGTGCTGTTTTGACTCAAGAGACCGAAGGAAAAGAGCATGCTATCACTTATTTGAGTCAATGCTTATTGGACGCCGAGACGAGGTATACATTTATTGAAAAATTATGCCTATGCATATATTATGCTTGCACAAAGTTAAGACATTATCTAGTGCCTAGTACTTGCATAATAGCTTGTCAAACCGATGTCATCAAATACATGTTGCATAGGCCAATTCTTAGTTGTAGAATTGGCAAGTGTGCTTATGCTTTAATTGAATATGATTTGTCTTATGAATCTCTGAAATCCATAAAGGCCAAATATTTGCTAATTTTAACGTTGAGCACCGGATTGATGACAAGCATGATATTGATATAAACCTTATCTCGTTAGTACCATGGAGATTGTATTTTGATGGTTCAGTTTGTAGTAATGGCCAAGGTATTGGTGTTGTTATATATCTCCTCATGGTGCTGTTTTTGAAGCCTCATGTCGCTTAGAATACTTTTGCACAAATAATCAGGCCGAATATGAGGCATTGTTATTCGGCCTAGAGATATTGCTAGCCATAGGTGCTACACATATTGAGGTTTTTGGTGATTCATTATTAGTAGTGCAACAAATATCCAGAGTTTTTCAATGTTCTGACGAATCACTTAATGTTTATCTTGATAAATGTCTAGATATAATTTCTACTTTGGATTATTTTAGCACTGCTCATATATCCAGACATGACAATTGGAGAGCAAATAATTTGGCACAACAAGCATCCGGCTATCATGTTGACCATGGCATGTTTCATATTTTTCAAAGGCCGATGTCTAGCTTTGCCAATATAGGAGAGGCCGAACCGGAGCACACCACTTTGGCCACTAATGACTAATTTAATGCAGGAGAAAATCAAGACTGGAGGAAACCCATTATTGATTATTTGTGTGATCCTAGTAAAAGGGTGGACAGGACCATTCGGCGTATGGCTTTCAAATATACAATGAGAGATGGTGATCTTTATCGCCTAACAGTTGATGATGTTCTGTTAAAGTGCTTGGACGAGGACCAAGCGAGGGTTGCTATGGGAGAGGTCCATGAAGGAATTTGCGGCACTCATCAATCGGCCCCCAAGATGAAATGGTTATTGAGACGTGCTGGGTTTTCTTGGCCGACTATGATCAATGATTGCTTTAGGTGCTATAAAGGGTGTGAAGCTTGTCAAAAGTTTGGTGATATTCAATTGGTTCCTGCTGCTATGTTACATCCTATTATCAAGCCGTGGCCTTTTAGAGGTTGGGGTTTAGACTTCATTGGAGAAATTCATCTATCTTCCTCAAAGGGGCATCGGTTCGTGTTAGTGGCAACCGATTATTTCACTAAATGGTCTGAAGCAGTACCTCTCAAGAACATGACACATACGGAGGTAATTCAATTCATAACCGAGCACATTATTCATAGATGCAGCATTCCTCAAACATTAACTACAGATCAAGGTTCATCTTTCATGTCACATCAAGTTAGAGAATTTGTCGAATCTTATAACATAAAGATGCTCAATTCCTCTCCATATTATGCCCAAGCTAATGGACAAGATGAGTCTAGCAATAAAATATTAATCAAGCTCATCAAGAAAAAGATTGAGATAATCCAAGGAAATGGATGAGTTGTTGTCCGAAGCTTTGTGGGCACATAGAATTTCAATGCATGGCCGTATCAAAGGTAACTCCGTATGAGCTAGTATATGGTCAAGAGGCCGTTCTACCAGTGGAAGTAAATTTGAATGCTTTGAGAATAGCAAAACAAAATGATTTATCGGCAGTGGACTTTTATAACTTGATGATGGACAATATTTATGAGGTTGCCGATAAACGTTTGGCTGCTTTAAAGGCCATAGAGATAGACAAGTTGAGGGTGGCAAGGGCTTACAATAAAAAGGTCAGGATGAAGAACTTTCAAGTTGGTGATCTCGTGTGAAAAGTGATCCTGCCAATTGGTTCAAGAGATAGAAAATTCGGGAAGTGGTCTCCAAACTGGGAAGGTCGTTTTAAGATTACAAGAGTAGTTCCCGGAAACTCATGTTTGGTGTAATCGATACAAGGCGCATTGTTACCTCGAGCTCTCAATGGCAAGTATTTGAAGAAGTACCACCCGAGTGTGTGGCAAGAAGCCTAAGTAGCCAATGGACGATATATGATTATCACCCTTAGCATAAAACATGGCCGATACATGCTTATCGCCCTAAGAAAATTTAAAATGGCCGATGGAGTGTTGACATCGTCCTTAGAACAAACACAATGCAAATTATTTTTCGGCATACGAGTTTTGCCAAAAAACAGGGGGGCATGTGTTGACACCAGATTATGGCATGATCAAAAACTTAATTAAGATGACCTGAAATAGAAAAGTTCTCAACATGTGAAAGTTTTGTATTGTCAAAATGAGAAACTTTGATGTTTGGGTCGTCACCATCCGATCTCATTTAAAAGGCCGAAACTGTGCTCGAAGTATTAAGATTTTGGCACTCAGAGTACTGTTCGGCCAATTACACCTTCAAGACGGACTCATATGAGGAAACTTTCTACATGAATTATCTTTGTCTCGTCGAAACGGTCGATTTTGATTTACAAATCGTCACAATCCGAGTTCATATGCAAAAGTTAGAGGCAACACTCTGCGGACCGGCCCTGATGAAAAAATGGCGCGAGGTACCAGACACCCACCTAGGTGATGTCTGATGGGTCGCGTGAGCTATTTGGCCTTTGCCGACTGAGTGAAGCTTGCGGGCTAAAGGCTTGCCAGCCCAGAGAAAAGCTTGCCGGTGAAAGGCTTGCCAGTTGAGTAAAAGGCTTGCCGGCCAAGAGAAAAGCTTGCCGGTTTGAGCTTGCCGGTTTTGAGTGCTTGCTAGTTTTGAGTGAAAGGCTTGCCGGTTTTGAGTGCTTGCCAGTTTTGAGTGAAAGGCTTGCCGGTTTTGAGTGCTTGCCGGTTTGAGTGAAAATCCAAAGAGAAGCTGAAGATGGACTCAAAAGATTAACTAAATGACCTCGGATGGAAAAGTGTTCTACACGGAAGTTGTGCGTATCGTCGAAACGGTCAACTTTACTTTTGCAGTCATCATCATCTGAGATAGTATACGTCCTGCAAAGTTGCTACAAGACTGGGACAGTCTAGAAAACTGCATGATCGAGTCCGACTGGAAGTTAAAATGGCCCCGTAGGTTATTGAAGATGGCCTTATTTATCAATAGAAGGATTGTTCGTCTCGTCGAGGCGCACAAATTCGGTATTTGGATCATCTTGATCGGAGGTCATATGCAAATTCCACGGCCCACGCAAGGAGCAAGACAGAAGTTTGAGCCAGATTCAGACTGAATCCGAGTTAGACTAGAGCCAGGACTCTAGGACGTGAATTGACGTAATTTTCTTGTAAGGAAAGCCTAGATGAATCCTTTACTTGTACGGGAAGTCTAGCCGCCTCTTATATATGTTGGGGGTGACGGCCGATTGAACAACACACAATCGAACAAATCAATATACTACTTTTCATCTACGTTTTATCTCTCCATCGTTTCTCTCTCGTTATTCGCTGTTTCTCGAGTTAGAGAGCTGCGAATCCCGAGGCTCTAGGGGCGAGCGGATCGACCCAGGGCAGCCCATAGCCGCCGCACTCCCTGACGGGGTCCCTCTCGGGCGTGTGGGGTTTCGGGTCTTTAAAAGCGTCTGCCGGCTGTCCTGCGTATCGTGCTGCCGGTCGGACCTCCTTCGACGTGATTTGCGGTGCATCACCCCGGCGTTGAGGGTACACATGACGTGTTCGTGTGTCAACAGTCTCCAAGAAAAAAACACTACTACCAAACCAATATGCGAGGGGTGGGGGTCCCGTTGCTCGAGGGTCCAGCTACCTAGTACGTGGAGTGTGCAGGGAGCGCGCGTGTGTGTGGAAGCACACGCCGACACGTCAGTCGTGATGTGAAGGGCTAGCTCGTGGACGAAATGAGAGTTCCGGTTACAACCTTCTGTCGTGGCCCAATAAGGCACTCAAACCCTGCGTTGATAGTTTTTTCAGATCCGTTGCAGTGGTGAGTGTGTAGGGGAACACGACAGAAAAGAAAAAAATTCCGACCTACGCACCAGCCCAGGACCACTATGGAGACTGCATACAAGGTTTGATCTTTTCGTTACCGACTCATAGCGCAGCAGAAGTAGAGTCGATGACGATCGACAGTGCAGATCCCCGCAGCTAGGATTTACAACCTCCCAACCACGAGGATGTTCTCCCTTGTCTGCACGTCAAACAACCCTCCAGGAGGCGGTCGGACGGTCCCTCGGATGGTGTCACGGACAGCCCTTCGGGAGGACCCTCGAAACTCGGATGGTCACTCGGACAGCCCTTCGGGAGGCACTCTCGAACAGCCCCTCGGGCAAAAAGATCGAACCTACGACCTCTCTACGGGGTTGCACACATCTGGTGTCATCTATCCGGCAGGGCTTCGCCGTCCAGAACTAGTTCCCACCGGAACCCAGACAGCCTTTCGGCTCTATGAAACTCTTTTCGTGGAAGGGAGAGAAGAAGCCAGATCATGCATGGCACTTGTATGTGAGAAAGGAGTGAGTGTGGAGAGCACCTCTCCACCTCTAATTATAGGAAAACCAAGGGGTAGGATTGGCACACACAAAACCCAAAATGCCCATGCAAAAGTCACACATGAAGGGCATAATGGGGAGGCAAAGGAGCTCCATGGAGGAGCATCCTTGGCCGGCCACCCCCTAGTGGGACCCTCCCTAAAGGGGTTCCTTAATCCCTAAGTCTTTCCTTCTAGAAGCTTGAAAAAAGCCCTAAAAGGTGGCTTTCCAAAAAGTAACCCAAAAAGCACTTTCACTATTCACAGAAACATTTTTCCGCGACTGTTAAATCCGAAAATATTTCTGTGGGTCTTAGAACAATTCCAATACCCACTAAAATGATTTTGGACGCGTTCCAAAACAATTTCGGACTAGTGATTTTCATCTGCGAAAAGCAAACAAAGCGGTTCCGGCAGCTCCGGAACATTTCTGGGTTTTTTCCCCGAAAAATCCCAGAAGTTCCCAGAACAATTCTGGCACCCTCCAAGAATTTCCAGGCGTGTGCCGAAACCAATTTGACTTAATGGTATACCCTGAAATAACTTTTCAGTTTTACCGAAACTATTCCGGTGTTCTCTCTCCGGAACTTTTCCGCCGTCTCCGAAACTTTTCCTGTGACTTTCTCTTAGACTCCCTGTCTAGTATTTAGCAGATAGATGACCCTTAAGCGTGTGACCCTATAGGTTCTGTGAAGTATAGACATGAACATAACTCTTTCTGATCAATGATCAACATCGGAGCCGTGGACACCCATATTGACCCCTATACCCACACGAATAAATATTCGAGTGAACCTCCAGTTGTTGTGTGCTATTCGTGTTGCTTCGCGATATGTTACAAACACCCGAGGTGAGACTTATCGGCATCCCCGTGAATCAACAACCTGTCCACTATGCCAGTTACCTCGTTACCGGTTTTGTTCTCTTTTCTCGTTCCCGTGTTCCGGCATCCCTATGATCAAATCACATTGTGTCTGGCCAGACGATGATGGATACCATAACACCGAGAGGGCCTAGAGATATCTCTCCATCGTCGGAGGAGCAAATCCCAATCTTGAGCTATCAAGTTACTTGTCATACTTTTCCATGAACTCGTAAGCCGCCGTAATAGCCACCCAGTTACGGATGACGTTTAACAAACCCCAAAGTTCATGAATCAAGCATGAAGGAACTCGATACTCTCATGGTCTAAGGAATTATGCAAACGTTAACTTTCTCTGTGTTATTAACCATTAACTTGTGACGAATGTATCTCATAGCATAACATCAATTCGAGTCGATTCAAGACAAGTGTTCTCCTAACATTGTGCCCTCAAAATTGCCGGCATAGTCATGCCCATGATCAGGAAAACAGAACCATCTTAGAGGCCAGACTAGGAATACATTTTACCGTTTATTATTCCAAACGTGCATATGAGTCTTCCTTCGAGCCTCCTGGTTATTGCAGACTCGAGAACCATAGCAGTTATAGCATGGAACATAAACATAGTTATGAACATGGAGATAAACAATAACAGTTATTATTGCCTCTAGGGCATATCTCCTACAGACTCCCACTTACACTAGAGTCAATAATCTAGTCAATCCTAATGCACTTTACACCTATGGCATACCGGTGTAAAAAATGCTTCGCTTGTGGTATAGCCTGATGTCCAATGGATCTGACAACTTCAGTTCCATGTGTATCTTTGCATCTCCTCACGTTTTCACGCTTTAACAAAATTCATATTTTGTGTGGACTTGGCTTTGTATATATGTGAATCACAGGTCAAACCTTGATTCCTCAGACTGAGCTATGGAGCAACTATCTGCAATAGTGTCCCATTGACCAAAGCCATTTTGGAACCATACTAAGTTCATGAATGAACTATATGATTCAACATCTTCTTTGTCGCTTCCAAAGCGTCAACATACTTAGCCTTTGTTATAGAATTCGCCACAGTAACCTGTTTGGAACAATTTCCAACTACCGTGCCACCATGTCGTGTATTACACAAAACCCCTAACTTAAATGGAAAATCGCATGGAGCTTTGATGAAGACTGTATCGATGTAACAACTTTACAATGAGCACTTCATAAACTCTGCTTGCGAGAAAACATGTCATCAGTCCTACTTTAGTACTTAATGAAAATTTTCACTGTTGTCTCTGAGGGTGTCCCGGATTAGGGGGTGCTCGGGCTGGCGGCCTATCTCTAATAGGCCGGACTAATGGGCCGATCTTTGCTCGTCAAGAAGACCGGATGGTAGGCGACCCCGTCCACCAGAAGGAAACCTCCGAAGACTTGGCGTCTCCTCCAAGGAATAATTAGTGTAACCGGCATGTTTATCCCCTGATGGCAACCGACCATATGTAACCCTAGGTCCCTCTGGTGTCTATATAAGCCAGAGGGTTTAGTCCGTAGAGACACAGAACCATCATAACTATCTAGGGTTTAGCCCATCCGATCTCGAGGTAGATCAACTCTGTAACCTTCATACAATCACATCAATACAATCCAGCAGGACGTAGGGTTTTACCTCTTCGAGAGGGCCCGAACCTGGGTAAATCGTTGTCTCTACGTTCCCTGTTAATCATTGATTCCTAGACCCACAGTTCGGATCCCCTACCCGAGATCTGCCGGTTTTGGTTCCGACATTGGTGCTTTCATTGAGAGTTCCACCGTGGGTCACCAAGGATCAATGGCTCGCCTTCTCATCAGCGATGGCATCCGTAGCGGGGACATCTTCGTCCCCGGACAGCTCTTCGCGTTCGGCAGCATTGTGCTGCACGCCGATCCAACCGGTCACCTTGGCCAGGTCGACAGCTTCGCCCCTGAGCAGGAAATCAGATTCGGCAACCTAGAGTACGTCGCCGATTCTCGGGGCGATCTGGTCCTTACTAGATTCTCAGCTTTACCTGAGGAGACTAATAACCCCGAGGCCTTAACCTCGGATCCTCTCCTCGGCCCCGTTTCCAGGCCGATCCCCAGTTCGGATCTGGCCTTGAGCTCGGATCCAACTCCGGCGCCAGAAAACCAAGGGCCACCCTTGGCCGAGCACACTTCGGACGCCGGCGCACCAGAGTTCGACTCCGAACTATGCCCAAGGATGGGTCCGGTGGACCTCTCGCTTTTAAGCGAGATGTTAGATCGGATCCAGACGATGAGTATCGCAGATGGCCCGTCCTCAGACCAGGAGCAAGTCGGACAGGAGGCCAACTGTAGGGAATTTTGCGTCCCACCCACCACCCACTTGGTAGCCACTATCGAGGATTTAACCGACATGCTAGACTACGCCTCCGACGAGGCTGACGACATGGACGAGGATATCGACGCCCCGGCTTATACGGCGCCCTCCCTTGCCACCTCCAACACCGGAAAGTGGACCGCCACCTCCACCTACGACGTTTACATGGTCGACACCCCCAAGAAGGACGGCGACACGACCATGAAGGACAACGACAGCCCCGTCGAGGAACCACCCAAACACCGACGACGGCGAGCCAGAGGGCGAGGAAAGGGCAGGGAAAATAACACAGACACAAATGGCACCGGAGAGGATGACACTCCAGATAACATGGGGGAGCTCGGCAACAACACCCTCGAACAACGCCATGACGCCCCTGAAGGGCACGAGGACCAGGGCGGCCCTGAGGACCCCGAGGACTCCGAGGACAGCAATTACCTCCCTCCGTCCGAAGAGGTGGATAGCCTCGGACCCGAGGACTTCATCGTCCCAGAGGACCCCCTGGAGCAAGAGAGATTCAAGCGGCAACTCATCGCCACTGCCCGAAGCTTGAAGAGGAAGCAACATCAGCTAAAAGCCGAACAGGATACACTCAACGAGAGATAGACGATGGTCTTAGCTGCCGAAGAAGGCCTTGACGATAAACATCAGGGTCAATACAAGAGTTACCCACGGTGGCGCCTGCTCCCAGAATTTGAGGATGAGGCCCTTGAGCCCATGCCTCCCAGATGAACTTACGCAAGCTAGCCCGACCGCCCCCCTCGAGGACGGGATAGGACGGCTGGGGAAACCAAACTCCCACCCGCGCCCCCTCAAGGATGGGATAGGGCAGCCGGAGAAACCGAGTACCCACCCGCGCCTCCTCGCCGAGTAGGCAAAGACCCGGTTCAACCGGATGACCAATATGATCTGCACCGTGACCTGAACGCCAGAGGAATCCAGTCAAGATCCATCTATGGATCCATAGGACACGCGCCCGCTGGACGGGACGGATACCAAGCCTAGCGCGACAGGAACGACAGAGCTCGGGAGCAGCACCGTGCCCGGATGACAACCGATCTCTGGCGCGACGTGGCCCGGGTCAGGGGCGCCACACACCCAATGTGCTTCACTAACGAGGTGATGCATCATCGGTTCCCCAAAGGGTTTAAACCCGTGAATATAGAACCATACGATGGGACAACTAACCCAGCCATGTGGATGGAAGACTTTCTTCTCCACATTCATATGGCCCGAGGAGATGATCTCCATGCCATTAAATACTTACCATTGAAACTCAAAGGACCAGCAAGGCATTGGCTAAACAGCCTACCCGAAAACTCCATCGGGAGCTGGGAAGAGCTCGAGGATGCATTCCGAGCTAACTTTCAAGGCACCTATGTTCGACCACCGGACGCCGACGACCTGAGCCACGTAATTCAATAGCCCGGGGAGTCAGCTCAGCAATTCTGGAACCGGTTCTTGACTAAGAAGAACCAAATTGTCGACTGTCCGAACGCCGAAGCAATCGCCGCATTCAAACACAGTATTCGGGACGAGTGGCTCACCCGCCAGCTTGGCCAGGATAAGCCGAGAACAATGTCGACCCTTACCTCCCTAATGACCCGCTTTTGCACGGGTGAGGATAGCTGGTTAGCTCGTCGAAGCAACCATCCCGAAGACCCTGGCACCTCAGAGGCCCGAGACGGGAATGGGAAACCCCGGCGCAACAAGAATAACAAGCACCGGCACACTAACAACGGCAGTGAAGCCGATGATGTAGCGGTAAACGCCGGGTTCAGCGGCTCGAAGTCAGGACCGCGGAAGAAACCTTCTACAGGAAACCGGGACGGTCCGACCGCATTAGACATAATCTTGGACAGGCCCTGCCAGATCCACGGTACCTCGGATAAGCCCGCCAACCACACCAACCGCAACTGTTGGGTAATCAAACAGGCCGGCAAGATCACAGCCGAGGAGCAAAGCAAGGGTCCCCGCAGTGAGGATGACGATAAACCTCGCGGGCCGAACAATGGAGGCCAAAAGCAGTTCCCTCCAGAGGTAAAAACCGTGAACATGATTTACGTCACGCACATACCGAAGAAGGAACGGAAATGCGCACTTCGGGATGTCTACGCCTTAGAGCCTGTAGCCCCGAAATTCAACCCGTGGTCGGCTTGCCCGATCACGTTCGACCGTTGAGACCATCCGACCAGTATCCGTCATGGAGGAACAGCGGCTCTGGTGCTCGACCCCATTGTGGACGGATTTCACCTCACTAGAGTCCTCATGGACGGAGGCAGTAGCCTCAACCTGATTTACTCAGACACAGTGAGGAAAATGGGGATCGACCCATCAAGAATTAAACCCAGTAACACCACCTTTAAAGGTGTAATCCCAGGCATCGAAGCATGCTGCTCGGGATCCATAAAATTGGAAGTAGTTTTCGGTTCGCCCGATAACTTTCGCAGCCAGGACTTGATCTTCGATATTGTCCCTTTCCGCAGTGGTTATCACGCACTCCTCGGCCGGACAGCGTTCGCCCGCTTTAACGCCGTCCCACACTACGCGTACTTGAAGCTCAAGATGCCAGGACCAAGGGGAGTTATTACCATTAATGGCAATACTGAACGCTCGCTCCGAACAGAGGAACACACGGCGGCTCTAGTCGCCGAAGAAGCGTCGCAGGCCCAATCTACCCCGAAGAAGCTATGGCCTCGGCCCCGGAGCACTCCCGTACTCACCCTAAATAGGGATACACGCCCCACAGCATGACCCACCCAGCCATGAAATACGTGCCTCGAGTGCACAACTTCGCGCTCAAGATCCCATGGGCAGCTGTGGGGACACGTGCCTCAAAGGCCAAGAGCTAAGTTCGACCGAGCCATGGACGATAGATGTTCTTGGATTAACATCAACTACAGGTACCATCTAGGGCCTGATCAGGGTTAAGCTGACACAGTGCGGCGATTCCTCAAAACCCTTTCTCAAGGGCTCGCCTGCCGAACATTACTACTTCCGCCGAGCACACAGACGACAACTTCACTCATACGGAAGCTTCATAAAGAGCGGAGGCGCAGACGTGCAGCAGGGCGTAGTAGGGACGTCAAGCCACTCATGAAGTCCCCGTGTAAACCTTTCCTCTTATATATTATTCTTTAAAGTATCTGTAAAAGTTACTTCGACAGTTCGGATTGTACGGATAGACGTTACAAATTCAAAGGAAATAAATACCAAGCTTTTCTACGGTAATTGTGCATTCGTGCTGCATATTCCTTTCCGCTTTTTGGGCCAAAGTAAACTATTTGCGATACGTTCCTTTTTTTTAGTGACCGGCTAATAGACCGGGGGCTCGAACATAAATCTTGCCTCAAACTTTATTCCGGCAACAACTTTTATTGCATGTGCTCGGCGTCACGGATATTGCATTATATGAATCAGTTCCGAATTATGTCTTTGGTCCATAGTTGGGTTGCCCGGCTCCTGTGTTTGCCCTCTTACGTTCTGCATTGTTCGGCTAGGAGGGTAAAGGGAGAACCACTGCGATTGTGCTTCTAGCTAGCCTGGTTAAGTACCTCAGTGGAGAAAGCCAAAAACTGACTGTCATAATATGCGAGAACTGGTCGGCGATCCGATGACTAGTGTCAAACCTAAAATCGTTGGAGGTTAGCCCGTGTTAAATGAAGGGTTCTCTGTCATAGGAACCATGTGATAATGGTATCGACCTCGGTATATCCGGATATCACATACACTGGGGGCTAGTCACCAGCCCCCGCCGTCAAGCTCCTAGGGCTAAGTGAAAACACTAAAATCGCATAGTCTGATTGCCTTGTTTTCCGTACATACAACCGCCTCCGGGCACCGAGACGTCGGCTAAGGGTTAAGGTATGACGAGGAAACACCCCATGCAGTATCTGCACAGGGGGCTGAAGCCGACGACTGGTAACTTTCAGTTCAGAAACGGCCGCACAGGAGTCAAAATTAACATGGCAAACATTATATGAACTGCCAACACATTGCATTCCAATCAAAGAAAAAGGTTTTACACTCCTCGGAATCAAGGAAAATAAATCTACTCATAAATTACATCTTTTGAGCACTGGGCCTCTACTGCCCGAGCACCATTCATCACAATGGGGAAATATTGCTTGGGGCGACTGTGCTCCTTCCCAGGGGGTGGAGGTCCGGTGGCCATCTCGGCTGGCTTGATCTTCGGCCAGTGCACCATGGTCTTGCCAAAGGCCATCCGAGCTCCCTCAATGCACGCGGAGCGCTTCCAGGCATCAATTCGGGGCGTGGCGTCATACAACCTTTGCACCAACCCAAAATAGCTGCTTGGCAGCGGCCCGGATGGCCACAGCTTGACGCAGAGGTCCTTCATTGTGGGCTCCGCCATCCGATGCAGCTCCATCAGCTGCTTCATCTGGTTGTTAATGAGGGGAGGGTGTTCGGGCGCTTGAAATTGCACCCAAAACAGCTTCTGCTCGGCCCGACCTTCCTGGGCGGCGAAGAACCTAGCCGCATCAGCCGCACTCCTCGGGAGGTCCGCAAAGGCGCCTAGGGAACGCCACACTCGCGTGAGCAAAGCGAACATGTTACCACCAAAGACACTTTGCAGCAAGTACGGCTTACCACCCGCAATGAGCTTGACTTGGCGGAGTTCTTCTTGACAGCCGCGCGCCTCCGTCCGCGCTTCCTTCGCCACCGTCCCGAATGAGGATAGCTCGGTGGCCTACTCTTTATTCTTTTGCTCAAGAGCCTCACATTTCGTGATGGCATCTTTGAGCTGTTGTTGCACTTCTAGCACTCTGGCCTCTTGCTTCTGGCAGGCGGTCCTCACCGCAGCCAGTTCGGCAGCTGCTTGTTCGGCTGCCGACTTCTGCTCCGCCGCCTCCAGCTGAGCCGTCCTCAGCGCGGCGTTGAGGTTCTCCACCTCCGCGGCGGCAGCTGTAGTAACATCGGTTGACTTCGTTTAAGACTACTCTAAAACCTTACTTAACAAAAAGGAAATAGCTGCAATAATCACTACAGTTCGGACTTGCCTTGCGCTTCGTCGAACCTCTTATTCACCAAGCTGAGGTCGTCTTCGGAGCTTTTTAGCTTCCGATTCAGCTCGGCCAACTCCTCGGCGTTGGCGGCTGCTGCCGAAGATGACGCCTGCGCATCACCCTACGCACATTAGTATCCGAGATATTGATTTTTGATCCTCTGACCAGCTTTGTTCAAGCCAGTCAGAGTCTTGGGGGCTACTGTGTATGAGGCTATACATTTATACAAAAGAACTTTTCTAAGGGAAAAGCATTACTTCGCTCACCTTGAAGCCCGTGAGAAGGCCACTGAAGGCCTCCTTCAGTCCATTATCCACGGACCGAAGACTTTGCAACACCGCGCCTTTAAGGGCATGGTGGTCTTCGGAGATAGAGGAGCTGGTTAAATCATCCTCCATCTCATCCGGCCACCCAGTCGACGCCCGCTCTGGGGCGGGCGGTGGTGGCGGGGGCACTTCGGCTTCTTCCCTCTCAAAGACTGGAGTGCCCGACTCCGGACGCCTTGACGACTCCGGAGCCGCCCTCAGAGAGAGCTCGGATTGTCCGAGCTCCTCCTCTTCGTTTACCAGAGGGGCCCTCCCCTCCAGGTCTTCGGCGGCCAAGGTATTTACCTCGGCCATGATGGCGTCGCCCCTCCCCCTGTGTGCGGCACGGGAGGAGTCCTCCTTGACAGGACCTCCTCGGTCTCCTCGACGATTGGGGGAGGTGAGGCGCGAGATTCGGTCCCGCTCTCCGCCAGCGCGGCCGGTGGAGAATCCCCCTCCGAGACTCGGTCGGTGGGGAGGTCGCGCAGCAGGCTACGATGTTAGAAGTAAAAAGGCGATCAATATCAAGCCCAGTTGGGCCGAAGACACTCAAGCGGATATTAGAACGCGTACCTTTGAGCCTGCGGCTTGTCCCTGGGGATCCTCTGAGGAACCTCTTCGGAGGCCTCAGAGTCCTCGGCAGAAGCCGAGCTATTGTCGGACAGGGCCACCTAGGCCCTGCATGATCTCTTGGGGGAAGGACGAAGCGGCTCCTCATCGGCATCCTCGGACGCCGCCCTCTTCTTTGATCGGGTGGAGTCACCTTCCTCCCCCTCCTCCTCCTGCTCCTTCTCCTCCTCTTGTGCGGAGGGAGCATGGGTGTCCCCGGATCTAGTGTCCGGGGGTCCTCGGGAACGGGGGCCCTCTCTGGCCTCCCTCTTCTTGTCCTTCTTCTCCTTCCTCTCCGGCGCCTCGTATGGCTCCACGGCCAGCATGGCCGTCAGCAGGGTCGTCCTGGGCCCCTCTGGCAATGGGACCGGACTGTCGATCCGCTCCGCCTTCTTCAGCCAATTCTGCGGATGAGAAGTAAGAAAATTGAGTACCTTATCAAAAGGGAACAATCCGAACATAAGAACAAAACTAGTCATACCTCCCGCGGGGGGTTTGCGGCGTCGAGACCGATGTCTTCCTCCTCGGCCGGCCAGTCCTTCTGCGGCTTGAACAGCACCTTCAACAGTTGAACGTGGGAGGTGCGGAAGAAGCTGCGTACAGTGGCCGGGTCTTCGGGCTTGTAGGCCCACATGGGGGAAGCCCTGTCCTGGAACGGGAGGATTCGGCGGCAGAGCATGATTTGGATCACGTTGGGCAGCTCGACGCCCTGCTCTATCATCTTGACGATCCGGCTCTGTAGCAGCGCCACCTCCTTGTTCGACCCACAGTCAAGGCCTTTCTTGGTCCATGAGACCAGCCTCGTGGGGGGTCCGGATCGGAAAGCCGGGGTCGCTCCCCAATCCGCACTTCTTGGCTCTGTGATGTAGAACCATTCCTTCTGCCAGATCTTGACGGTCTCGATGAAGGTGCCTTCTGGCCACTCCACCCGGGGAAGCTTGCTAACCATCGCTCCCCCGCAGTCCGCCTGTTGGCCGTCAACAATCTTCGGCTTGACGTTGAAGATCTTCAGCCACAGGCCGAAGTGTGACCGGACCCGAAGAAAGGCCTCGCGGATGATGATGAAGGCCGAGATATGCAGGAAGGAATTGGGGGCGAGGTCATGGAAGTCGAGCCCGTAGAAGAACATGAGGCCCCTGACGAAGGGGAGAAGGGGAAAACCCAAACCTCGAATGAAATGAGGGAGGAACACCACCCTCTCGCCCTGCCGTGGCGTGGGGACGACTTGGCCCGCCTCTGGAGCGCGGTAGGCGGCGTCGGCGGGGAGATAGCCCGCGCTCCTCAGCTCCAAGATGGCGCTTTCAGTGACGACGGACGCCTCTCACTTGCCCTTGGACCCGGAGCCCGCCATTGCTAGGATGAGTAGGTGGCTGGAGAGGCTCTTGGGAGGGATAGCGGATCTGGGCGCTGAAGCTCAGGAGATGGGGAAGGCAATGGCGAAGAAAGAAGCGAGAGCGTGCAGAGGAAATGGAGGCCGTTCCCCTTTTATGGGCTATAAAAACTTAGGGTCCCTTTACTGCACCGCAGGCTTCGCCATTTCCCCGTATAAATCGCACCATTATGCGCGCGTGGGATAGAGTGAATTATTGATCATATCCCTTAAAAACAGGGCATGATCTCCATATCGATGGGACGAGCCAATGAAAACCGCCTCGAACCACGAATTGAGTTTTTCATAAACCAACTCGCGGTCATGGCAGGGTGTGACCCTTCGGTAAAAGCTGTCAGATGAGGGTACTATTCACACCAAAGCGATTAGCCTTCGGGGCTAAGTTATCAGTACACCTCGGTGACCGAGGTATAGTTCGGCGCGTGTGCGGCTGGGTAACACTTGAGAACCTGATTCGGAGGAAATGCAGGCCTGTTACCGGTGTCTCGGGAGGAAGGGAACTGGTCCACAAAGCCGATGATGTTTGGCGTCTACCTCGGCTTCGAAGACTAGTTCAGGGGCTACTGAGGGTGTCCCGGATTAGGGGGTGCTCGGGCTGCCGGCCTATCTCTAATAGGCCGGACTAATGGGCCGATCTTTGCTCGTCAAGAAGACCGGGTGGTAGGCGACCCCGTGCACCAGAAGGAAACTTCCGAAGACTTGGCGTCTCCTTCAAGGAATAATTAGTGTAACCGGCATGTTTATCCCCTGATGGCAACCGACCATATGTAACCCTAGGTTCCTCTTGTGTCTATATAAGCCAGAGGGTTTTGTCCGTAGAGACACAGAACCATCATAACCATCTAGGGTTTAGCCATCCGATCTCGAGGTAGATCAACTCTGTAACCTTCATACAATCACATCAATACAATCCAGCAGGACGTAGAGTTTTACCTCTTCGAGAGGACCCGAACCTGGGTAAATCACTGTCTCTACGTTCCCTGTTAATCATTGATTCCTAGACCCACAGTTCGGATCCCCTACCCGAGATCTGCCGGTTTTGGTACCGACAGTCTCAGGATCAGTACTTTGATCACTTTGGTATCTATACTCGCAACAGCTTTGGGAGTATCGGACATATCTGGTTGTTTTACATACTATGGAATACATGATTAATCCAAACACAAGAGTGTGCGGAATCTCCATCATGTATTTTGCTCATCAGTGTTTTGGGGCACCGAGTCTTGCAAAAACCCTTTCCATGTGACTTCGGCAAGAATCACTCCTTGGCGTTTTAATGCTAAACTGTTTTAGCATCTTGTCAATATGTATTTTTTGCTTTAGCTCTATCAGGCAATTTTATCTCGTAGATAATTATGCCTAATACCGAGGCTACCTAGCCTAAGCACTTCATCGAAAAGTATTTTCAATGAAGTCCTAATTCGTGTCAAGAAATTTATATTATTTCCAATCAACAATGTGTCAAGCACACAAGGTTTTTAGAAATATTATTATGCTCCCACTTACTTTCTTGAAACTACAAGCATCTTCATTATCCATTGATGAAAACAAACTCTTTTGACTATTTCATCAAAGACGAAGATTCCAACTCCATTTTGCTCTCTTCTGTCCATTGCTGGAACTCTGAAGTTTGCATACTTACTAGCATCCTCTGGATTGACATAATACTTCGGACTGTATCACATGCAAGTCCTAGGTTGCATTTCCATCACATGGAAATCCTTTTGGCATCCATGTATCATATCTCAAGATTGAAATATGTATTAATTGCTAGTTTAACTCGATCTGACTTTAAGCATCGCTACGGTGAGACAATCTCATCGTAGTCAACTCCTTGAATTTGTTATTGCAACAAGTCGAGCTTTATAAATAAAACATTTTATCCACATCAGTTTATAGTTCCATTAATGTTCGTTAGACTCTAAGTCTTCCGAAGGGTTTATCAAGATATAATCTTGAATCATTTATATGGAAACTATCTCGGATTATATTGGCATTTAGCCAATTCCGGAGTCAGGGCCCATGAACGCTTCCTTGTGTATCGTAGGTATACTGTTGTCTAACAACAATATCTCACTTGCGCACCTGAGAGGTTTGCACGAGTTTTGCCTACGTGGTTCAGTTGCAAGTTCGACCGAAGTCCATACATCTCATGTAGAGGCTTCCGTATCAGTCGCAGTAGGAAACTCTGGAATTACTTCCAAGGTTTCTTTCCTTTGATCTGATAACGAAGATATTGTTATCTCGTCGAGTCGCACTGTCCTCCCACTCACCTTTTTGCAAGAACCATTCTCTTTAAAAGCATACCGTTCTTGGTGGCAAACCTTTTTGCCTCAGTATAGAGGTGGAGGAATTACCAATTACTTGGGATAACCTACAAAGTAGTACTTGTCTGATTTGGAATAGGTTTGTAAATACTTTACACAAGCCCCATATTCCAAATGTTAAGAAAAGACAAAGCATGGTTGGGCGTACCATACCATGGCGTCATTTCAACAGACCTGATGGCGCTCTTTTCAGTGTAAAAGCCGCAGTCTCTAAAGCATTACTTTAAAAGGGATAATGGCAAATTGATTTATGTCATCTTTGATCTTACCATGTCATAAATGGTTTGATTACATCTTCATGGATATTCCACTCACAGTGGTGCTCTGTGAGGTGTAAGTTATGAAACTCTTTTCACAACTCATCAGACATTCGCTAAACTTGTAACTCAAATATTCCTTTCGGCAATCAGACATTGCAGAAACATAATTTTCTTGTTACAATAATTTCTACTTCATTTTTGAAAACCTTATAAATGATTTCAAAAGATCCAGACTTACGTCTCATCAAGCAAATATCCGTATATCTACTTGAGTCATTTCTGAAGATAGATAAATCCACTGCTAGCAACAACATTTATCGGACTACATACATCAAAATGTATGATCACCAATAAGTTCGTTGCTCGTTCCTTATGGCCTGTGAACGGTATTTCAGTCACTTCACTTTTCGGAGGAAAGTTGCAAGTGTCAGATGATTCATAATCAAACGACTTCAAAATCCATCATTATGGAATTTCTCCATGCGGGTTTCTCCAATGTGACCAAATGCAGTGCCACACATATGTGGTATTCTCTTCGTCTTGCGACATTTAGCGTCAGTGTTATGGATGTATCATATTACCATCAATATTCATAACATACATCCCATCCACGATGGAAGCATGGCCCTTATGTTATTCATGACACTGAACAACAATTGTTCTTTTATGAACAACCCTTTCGCAACAAACATTATGCAATGGGCTAGAGTGTGTAAAACTCTAAAATGAATTATGAAAGTAAATACATAGGTAATACACCGATGGAATGTATAGTAACATTTACTATGTTCCCAGTGCGTATCTGAACCTCACTTCGGCCAGTCTTTTAGGCCGTAGTAGTTCTTGCATCGAATTGCAACGGAAAGCAATCGAGCGGGTATCTCTGTGATCAACTCACAATACCTAAGAATCAGTGATTAACATGTTTAATCATAATTCCCAAGAACTATTTCTTTGACCAGCCTTCTATACATCAATAACTTGTATGACTTTCATACATGAGCTGGATATTCCAGTCTTCTCTCTTTTTGCCTTTATACTTCTAACAGTTTAATTTTCAGTATTTCTCCTACTCTCCGAAGAAGCACTCAACTTAAGAGTGGCGTTAGCCCCGGACTTCCTAGGTGTGTAAGTCATACTAACACCCTTCGGACATTTCCTTTCTCTTAAGTTGTTGTTTTATTCACCATCATCATATGACAGGCGTTCTAATGGATCCCTCTGTTATTAGTCAAATGCATAGTAAACACTTTTACTAATAGTTTGCAAAACAAACATTTCTTTGGATATCACATATCTTTTAGCCTTTGTTTGTGTCTGAAAATGATTTTCAGTTCCATGAATATCACATAGCTATCCCAAACTTTTGAAGTTCGGGTCTCATGGAAGAAAACATATTGCACTTGACCGTAACGGAATTCTAGCTTTTGGATCGAAGGACAAGAGTCACATTATCCATAGCATTAGCGGGAGTATACCAAAAGCATGCAATAGGACAAAGTCCTTCTCGGCACTTTTGAGGACAATCCTCACATTACGTTACCAACCATAAAGTTTTAACCAGATATTTAACAGCTTATTCAATTTATAGGGAAGGTGGAAACGCGAGCCATTATTCTACAACTATTATGCAAATTTCACTTTAGACAAAGTCCATAATTAATTGCACTGAGAATTAAACAAGCTAATTCTACAATGTGCTCCCACTCAAATCAATATCTCTCATAATTGATTTTGAGTGATTCAAGATCCGCATTTCAATTCAACGCCATTGATGGGAACATCACTGATGACGGGAACTTCAATCGGTAGGCCAACTTGCCGATCACATCTCTATGTGACTCTTGGTCATCTTTCGATGCGCGTGTTCCGAGCTCATGACTTTCATGCCAGAACGTCAAGACAACCAAGTGATCTCGCTGCGAGGTCTCAACTCACCCGCCTCACACTTCTCTAATCGTTTGTACTCATGGAAACATGACGCACTCCGAGAAGATAGGTGCCGTGACGGTGCTACACTTGGGAGAACACTAACTACTTGATATTTTTGTGAGAGATCACCCTAATAAAAAGCGACTACCATGCAATCAAGAAGGGTGCATCATAAGGGATAAACATCTCAGGCAATTCATAATAGCATGATATGGTATAGCCCTTTCTGACGGAGAAGTCTTTTATTTCTTCGTCTTCGGCATTCGCGTCGGTGTTTACCTTTGCGAAGATTGCCACCACCTTGTCGATGCACCAGATGATATTGCTATCTCTATAGCTAATAAAATAAGTGCATTACTTAAGGTTGACACGCAGGTCATTAAAGTGACAATCATATGGCTCCAGCCATCATGCGAATCATGACACGCAGGTCATGTTAATTTTACATCATATAGTCATCTCATACATAATCAAATTAATATAAGCACTGCTATACCACATCACATGCACATCTTATGTCATCCTGCAAAACCAAGTTAGACGCCTCTAATCGGTTTATACAAAATTTCATTTTACGTGGCTTCTAAGGTTTCGAAGCAAACCGAAGCTACCAACGTCCATCATCAAGTATGATTATTCAAGTCTCTAGATTAACTTTGCGGGGTGTATGAAACACGAGATAATAAAATCTCGAGCCCCATACTAAACTTCGTCATACGCATGACCCCCGTGCAGATCATATCTGCATTGCCCTTTTGTCTATGAAATTTCATCTTTCTCTCTAACTATGGTGGAATTCAAAGAACTGTTAGCACTTCGTTGATCAATCAGGATCGCGGATTGCCAGAACTTTAAAACTCCACCATGCTGTTATCAAGATCAGAAATATGCAAATTCCAGGGAAGCAACAAGAACATCGGGTAACAGATTTCATCTGCTACCCGCACAAATAATTATCAGCCGTAGAACTCATCTACTACAAAATATATTGTGCAACACCCATACATCTCTATGTATTCTAGATCGTAACCTGCATCTACGCATAGCACGGCTCATGATGCCACTGTAGGGGAACGCGACAGAAAACAAAAAATTTCCGACCTATGCACCAGCCCAGGACCACTATGGAGGCTGCATACAAGGTTTGATCTTTTCGTTACCGACTCGTAGCGCACCGGAAGTAGAGTCGATGACGATCGGCGGTGCAGATCCCCACAGCTAGGATTTACAACCTCCCAACCGCGAGGATGTTCTCCCTTGTCTGCTCGTCGGACAGCCCTCCGGGAGGCGGTCGAACAGTCCCTCGGATGGTGTCACGGACAGCCCTTCGGGAGGACCCCCGAGACTCGGACGGTCACTCGGACAGCCCTTCGGGAGGCACTCTCGAACAACCCCTCGGGCGAAAAGATCGAACCTACGACCTCTCTACGGGGTTGCACACATACGGTGTCATCTATCCGGCAGGTCTTCGTCGTCCAGAACTTGTTCCTACCGGAACCCAGACAGCCTTTCAGCTCTACGAAACTCTTTTCGTGGGAGGGAGAGAAGAAGCCAGATCATGCATGGCACTTGTATGTGAGAAAGGAGTGAGTGTGGAGAGCACCTCTCCACCTATATTTATAGGAAAACGAAGGGGTAGGATTGGCACACAAAAAACCCAAAATGCCCATGCAAATGTCACACATGAAGGGCATAATGGGGAGGCAAAGGAGCTCCATGGAGGAGCATCCTTGGCCGGCCACCCCCTAGTGGGACCCTCCCAAAAGGGGTTCCTTAGTCCCTAAGTCTTTCCTTCTAGAAGCTTGACAAAAGCCCTAAAAGGTGGCTTTCCAAAAAGTAACCCAAAAAGCACTTTCACTATTCACAGATATATTTTTCCGCGACCGTTAAATCCGAAAATATTTCTGTGGGTCTTAGAACAATTCCAGTACCCACTAAAATGATTTTGGACGTGTTCCGAAACAATTTCGGATTAGTGATTTTCATCTGCGAAAAGCAAACAAAGCGGTTCCGGCAGCTCCGGAACATTTCCGGGTTTTTTCTCCGAAAAATCCCAGAAGTTCCCAGAACAATTCTGGCACCCTCCAAGAATTTCCAGGCGTGTGCCGAAACCAATTTGACTTAATGGTATACCCTGAAATAACTTTTCAGTTTTACCGAAACTATTCCGGTGTTCTCTCTCCGAAACTTTTCCACTCTCTCCGAAACTTTTCCGGTGACTTTCTCTCAGACTCCCTATCTAGTATTCAGCAGATAGATGACCCTTAAGCGTGTGACCCTATAGGTTCGGTGAAGTATAGACATGATCAAAACTCTTTCCGATCAATGATCAACATCGGAGCCGTGGACACACATATTGACCCCTATACCCACACGAATAAATATTCGAGTGAACCTCCAGTTGCTGTGTGCTATTCCTGTTGCTTCAAGATATGTTACAAACACCCGAGGTGAGATTTATCGGCATCCCCGTGAATCAACAACTTGTCCACTATGCCAGTTACCTCGTTACCGGTTTTGTTCTCTTTTCTCGTTCCCGTGTTCCGGCATCCCTGTGATCAAATCACATTGTGTCTGGCCAGACGATGATGGATACCGTAACACTGAGAGGGCCCAGAGATATCTCTCCATCGTCGGTGGAGCAAATCCCAATCTTGAGCTATCAAGTTACTTGTCATACTTTTCCATGAACGCGTAAGCCGCCGTAATAGCCACCCAGTTACGGATGACGTTTAACAAACCCCAAAGTTCATGAATCAAGCATGAAGGAACTCGATACTCTCATGGTCTAAGGGATTATGCAAACGTTAACTTTCTCTGTGTTATTAACCATTAATTTGTGACGAATGTATCTCATAGCATAACATCAATTCGGGTCGATTCAACACAAGTGTTCTCCTAACATTGTGCCCTCAAAATTGCCGGCATAGTCATGCCCATGATCAGGAAAACAGAACCATCATGCAACACTTGAGCTAGTCTTAGAGGCCAGAATAGGAATACATTTTACCGTTTATTATTCCACACGTGCATATGAGTTTTCCTTCGAGCCTCATGGTTATTGCAGACTCGAGAACCATAGCAGTTATAGCATGGAACATAAACATAATTATGAACATGGAGATAAACAATAACATTTATTATTGCCTCTAGGGCATATCTCCTACAGAGTGATGACATGATCCTCCAATCTAGCACCAAAAATATTACTGGAAATTGTGTTGTCATATTCGATTGAACAAAAAAAGTAGTTGTAAATTTCTATGATCAAACAGAATGCACAACTGAAAAAAACAGAAAGCAACATTAAACTTACTGAAGAAGCCACTGGGTTTAAACTTCTCGACCAAGGATATACAGTCCGTCTCTTCTCCGGTGTGACTTGCACTAGAGTGTGACCTAGAGATATAAATAAGCAATGATTGTCAACACACAATACGATTTTGGTACGCAGCCGCCTCCTCCCCTTAAAAATTAGGGTTCCTCCGGCCTCCACCGGCGCCGCCGCCGGTCCGTCTCGTCTCCTGTGGCCTGTGGCCTTAAGGCCATGGGGGCACGGTAGATCCCGACCCTTCCAGGTGGGAGGGCTCCGTTTTTAGATGTGTTTTTGAGTTTTGTTAGGGTTTGTGTTCTGCTCAGGAAGGCGAGACGGTGGCAGCTCCCTGAAGATGGAATAAGGTTCTCCCTGCCTAGCCCCCGTTCCGGTGGTGCATCTAGCATCGTCGGTGGGCGTGTGGAGGTGTGTCTCCGGCGGATCTGCCTTTGGTGGATTTGCTCGGATCTGTTCGTCGTTCGTTTACGTTCGTGTGTCTTCAGGTTGGATCCTTCCGATCTACGCTACTCTTCATTGGCGCCGGTTGCTGTTCTGGTGCGTTGATCCTATGGGGCCTTAGCACGACGACTTCCTGACTGTCTACTACAACAAATTTTGCCCGGCTCCGGTGAGGGAGGGGCGATGACGGCGGCGCGCCTTCGGCTCGCTTCAGTGCTTGTAGTCGTCGCTAGGTGGTCTATGAATCTGGATGTAGTTTTTATTATTTCTGGTGTTCGTTGTACTACCATGATTGATGATGAATAGATCGAATGTTTTCTCGCAAAAATAAATAAATAAATAAATAAATAAGCAATGATTAGCATTTACTCCGAATGATATTCAGATAGCAACAGCAGTAATTTGGAAAGATATTATCTCGTGATTACACGCTAAGTTGAATAACAATAATGTGCTTAGCAGGCCCTAGTAATACTTCTGGAAGGGCAGGCACATTACCGCGTTTAAGTACAATGAAAGAAAGAAAATGGGCAACACCTCGTGCGTGTACGATTAACCGAGACCGAGGTGACCTCTGCTTGAAGTTGAAGCTAGCAAATCCTCGCTGTGTCCACCCCTCCCAAAGACGTAAACTTGCCTAGTATCCAACCGTGTTTGACAACGGGAAGTGATAGTACTGCCGAAAGCAAATTAAGAATCAATTTACAGTTTCACTTCTCTGAAAACATTAAGCAACTTCATGATTACTATTGCAATGATATGTGTTGAAGTTTTAGCGCGGCACTGATTTACTTACGTATGTGGCACTGATTATGTGTATCACGTCCATGCTCCTGCCTTCCGTAGATAGCTAAGCCAGGCATGGTTCATTTCTCGGGTCGTTAGGGAGTCGTGGGCTCGTAGTATCTTCAAATTCGTAGGCACGAAGGACATGATGATCTATCGATCTTGTCTTGTTCCCGCGCTAATAGACGACGTTCGATGTGATGTTCCGCAGGAGGTATCCATCTGCACAGCGTTTGTTAATCATGCGTATAGCGTCGCTGGTCGATCGACGCGTCGTGGGGCCATACCGCGGCTCACGAGTGATCGGAATTATGCCAGCATTATATATTCTCTAACGGTGTCTTCAATCGGATATATGCAGGCAAACGTAGGACCCCCGCAGAAAGTAGAACAGATGATCAATCACATATACGAGTATATATGACTGATCACACCGATCTGTACCCTGCTGGATCGGACAAAAATGTCTCGTCCTTTGATAAAGATGGCTCGTGCCCTACGTCGAGCTATTAATTATTGGAGCCATGCATCACAAATTGTATTAATCATGACTGAATCCAACTCTTAATCTTTGCATCTTGGGTGGCACAGTAATTCTTTTGTCAGTTCAGGGCCCCAGTTCACTCCAATCATCCACCTGAAGCACACACGCATGGGTAGACGTACCTAGGCATCACAATTTAGCCAGCCACCGTGTTACAGCCACTACCTTAGTAGTAGTATTACATAGTCATTACTTCGTAATTACAAGTGGTAGCGGCGAAGGTAATCTAAACAATGGTATTGGTCAGCAAGGTAAGTAATGAATTCAACAATATATCCCTGCAGGGTAACCGTATAGCATTGCACCACATGGGCTCAGATGGAATGATGAAAAATATACTACCCACTCCGTTCCATAACGTAAGACGTTTTTTTACACTACAACGGAGGGAGCAGTATACTTTTATTCTCAATGACGGTCAGCGATTCAGAATCAAATATGTTTTTTTCCAAGAAAAGCAAAAAAAAAAAAAACTTCCCGAGAAATCTACTGAAATGCTGGTCCTTCACAGCAAACCGGCTGGCAGTGCGATGACCTCGTGAACATTTTTTTCATCGTTGCACTGGGTCGCTGGAAACTGCCATCCACCTTTGCAAAGGATTGCCCTTTCACCTAGGCGGTCCATTGCCTTGTCCATGCCTGAGTCGGTGATCATCAAATCCTTATTGCGTCCTCAAGCTCCGCTCTGTCGATTAACATGTGGTGGAAACCGTCGGGCCGGGTTTTAAAAAGCCAGACCTCAAAATCTCAAGCCCGGGCCCGGCAAAAGCACCTATTTTGTATTTTTTTTAAATGATAAAGAACCTATTTCACGGGTTAAATAACAATGTTATACCTATTTCTTTATTTAAATCACAGAAAACGTGTTGGCCGGGCTTTTCCCGGGCTTCGGGCCGGGCTGCGGGCTAGAAATCAAGGCCCGAGCCCGGCCTGGACGCCAGGCTTCGGGCCGGGCTGCCCATGCCCAGGTTTAGGTGGAACAAAGTGGTGCGCCACATGGAAAAGGGGCAGAAGTGTGTGGGCATTTTTCTAGAGGAAAGACACATGTCATATGTGGAGAACACCAAATGTGGTTTCGACATATTCGAAAAGAAATGGATTAGTGGAATTGGTGTTACCTTTAAGAAGAAAAAATAAAACTAAATCAAATAATATAGTTTTCTAGCAAATATTGAATTAGTGGCAATGATATTATCCCTTAAGAAGAATTTTGTTGAAAAGAATTAAAAATAATAATGACAAAGTTTAAACCCAATTTACAAAGAAATTGTGTTTTATAATATGCAAGAAAAATCATATAATAACTGAATTTTCAAAAAAAAAGTAATGAATTAGTGACATTGGTATTACCCTTAAAGAAATAGAATAAAATAAAACCAAAAACAAAATCAAAATTAAATAAATAAAGTTTTCTACGTAAGAATGAACTAGTGGCATTGATAGTACCATTTAAGAAAAGAATGAAAAGATGCTTGAAAAACATGCACACAACTTTCACTGAAAGTGCACTTTTTGTAATATGCAGAGATGAATCATATAATACGAGAGTGGCGAAATGGCTCCCGAGCTCATCTGCTCCCGCCTGTGAACAGTAAAATAAAAAAGTACTATAATTTTTTAAAAAAAACTGATTTTTTTTTTTTGCATGAAAGATGCTTGAGTGTGTGAGTCCGTGCCAATTTTCAGCGGGTTTGGACATCTGAATAGCTCTAAAAAAGACAAATTTAAAGCGTGAAAAAGTTTACTGCTTATGTACTGTTCAAACCATTTATTTATTTTTGCTGAGATTCCACCGGCGCACCGCACCAGCGATGGACATGCATGGATATATAGCTTGTTGATTGCCCTTTTGACTCGCGTCTCCGGCCGGCCGAATCAGGCCAGGGCGCCTCCGCCTCCGCGTGACAGCCACTAACTACGGCTTCGGCTTGACTTCTCACCGCGGGTCCTGCCGGCCGGCACGCATCTATCACCTGACCTCACCCCCGCTTCTACTGGTGATAATGGTGGCCACTGTATGCATATGGATATCCACGGCCATATGCTTTTATCCGATTCCGGAAAATCTGAGAGAACTAGAAAAGTTTCGTCCAGGGAAAAAGGTTTCTATTGTCAGTTCTCCTTTGTAACCATCTGGCCGGCACTTGCACATGATGCTTGATGCACCGGCTCTCTTTTCAGCTGAGAGTGTGTATCTTTACCTGCCTAGCTAGCTTGCATACGGACACACTGACGACTGACTCACTGACTTGCACACCAATTTTGATCAGTTTACCTGTCAACGAGTGGTGGGACAAAAGAACCGACAATAGCAATCCTAATTGGCATGCCATGGCTATACCTGGCCATGGGCAACCCGGCCCGGACGGCCCAACCCGACCCGGCCCGGAAAAGCCTGACCCGACCCGGCCTGGTCTTGCCCGCGGGCCGGGCCTGGGCCTGGAAATTGAGCCTGAAGGTCAGGTCGGGCCTGGGCCTGTCATATTTGTGATTTACTGAAGAGGCCCGGCCCGAGGCCCGACGGGCTTTTACGTTGATGGGCCGGGCTTGGGCCTGGATTTTAGGCCCGATGGCCGGGCTGGGCCATGGCCTCCCTCACCATGCTTGTCTCTTGGACCATTTGGAATGAAAAAAATGCTAGAGCGTTCCGCCACAAAAGCATGCCGCCGTCTATTCTCCTTACCATCATCTTGGAGGAGGCCAAGCTTTTGGTTACCGCGGGTGCTAAGAAACTAGGGAACTTGTTATCGGGCGAGTAGTTGTCATGCCGCTTTTGTGGGTGTTTTGTAATACACTAAACTCTATTCTCTCCTTATTTAATGGATGGGGCAAATCTTTTGCCTCCGTTTCGAAAAAAAATAAAAATTGATCAGTTTGTTTTCGGTTGCCATTCTCGTGCTGCTGATGCTGATGGTCGCTAGCTGAAGCACACAGATACATCTCGTAAATAAGTTTACAAGACTTCCGAAAAAATAGTGCGAATTTTACTCGATTCAGGTGCTCGCACTAGGATATTCAGGAAGATTTGAGGTGGGTCAAGGAGCTGTTGAGTGCCTTCTCTGGCCACATCTCTGGAGTCAGGCATCCATCACCAGGTCACTGATGCCACATCCGAATCTCAAACTCCTCGAAAACGATTCATCATACACGCACATACATATATTTGGCTTAGAAACGGTTGCTTCAGTTAGGCTAATGAAGATTTATGGAGAAACGCACACACTTGCTACGTGTACATATAAAAAAAATAACCAAACCGTTGCTTCTGAAACTCTCGAAAAGATTCGCTTCGCTGCTGGCGACGTTATCTATCTGCAACGTCCGGCGCGCGCGCCACTTGTTCGCCGGCCGGAGTGCCAAGATGAAGAGGAGGAGCCATCACCCATCAGGAGTGCCCGAGCAGCGCACTCAACTCCACACGTGGCAGCACGCCGGCGGGAGAGACCGCCGCAGCATCGTCGGATGATGACTGGCAGTACTACTTCCAACGTTGAACCATGGGTTGATGTGGCCGCCTGACTCGGAAAGAAACACACAACGGATCAAGTCATTTCATCAGCTTTTCAACTGACATACTCAGATTCACATACGGCTGGTTAAGTCCAGTGGAAGGAACGTGTGGCCGGATGGAGACGAATTAGTGTCACGAGCAGAGACGGCAGTGTGATCTCGAGTAGTGCTAAGGCCAGCAGCCAAGGCGTTCCTCATCTCTGGAACTCTGCAGGTCCGCTCGCTGAACAGTCAATAGACACAGATGGGTTTCTGAGGCTGCTGTTACTTGGCTCTGAAAAATATCAGGAATTCACAGGAAGCTACTACTACTTCTACTCCTTGATCTTTTGGTTTTCTCTCTATCTTGGACGCCGATCGATTGTTTTCACCATCTTTTACGCGCGCAGCCTGCGTTTGACACAGCGACGTGGGAACAGAAACTGGCCGTCATTTGTTCACAACTTCTCATGTACTTCTGAATCTGATCAACCATAGACAAAAGTGTCACTTGACTAGGTTTTTGTACTCCAAATAAGAACAGTCGACAGTGACGAAACAGCTCTCCAACCATGTGTACCAAACCTAATTAACTTGGCGCTAATTAAAGGTCAGCACTAATTAAACGTGTGCCATACCGTAGTTGGGCATGCATTTGGTAGTACAGATGGATCGATTTGGGGTGCACTACAGCGCATACTAAAGGCTCTGTCCCCTCGATCTCTTCCCTAATTAATATGTGATGCAATGGTTGGGTGGTCCTGTCCTGATTAGCAAGTTGATCTAGATAGGGATTGCTCGTCATATCAAGATTGGTAATAGGACATGTGAAGAATGCCTTGGTTATAGTTGGTTGTTCCATGAAAGCCAAGCATATGGGTTTGGTGACTGATTCTGCTCCTCATCAAGCTCCAAATATCTAGCAGATGCTATGCTTTGCACTTTTCCTTATCTTGCACCTTTTGGATGCATTGATTGCGAAAAAGGTTGGAGCGCAGCACATGAATTCAAGACTACTGCATCATATTATGCGCATAGTACTGCTACCACAGTATACTTGGATTTTAAGTATCATATGGTGTACATTCCAAAGAGAATCACAGATATTTCAAAAAAAAAAAAATCACAGATAGCCGGATAATACAAAAACAACATTTGTTATTTCCTACACACTGATACCTCCAACATGTTTAAAGTAGAGAGTACATTCCCGCAACACACTAAAGATATTGGAGTATTTTAATCAGCAAACTTATGCTGAATTAGTACAAGAAGAGGTACACAGACCCTATCTGTAACGAAATTTCTCAGAAGATGCAGAAGTGGATCTGAAAAGCAATGACATAATTTGCTTTCTTTGACTCGCCTTGTATCCCAAAGATTTTGGAGTTACGTAGAGGCGCCAGATACATATACATCTGGTATCCCTATCCCTTGTACACGACACATTCTCTTGTCTCTTTTCCAGTACAGAAACGTATGGATCTATTTAGGTGGTATCTACTCATCTCCATTTTATCATCTCTACGATTTTTCCCTTTTTTCCTTCTACTTGGTTTGCAAGAAGAAAAAATTACTCCCACAAAAAATTACTACTACTTTCTCCAGGTCCAGTTACCTCGTGACATGGAGTGTGTAGGAAACGTGCGTGCATGTGGATTTAAATTATCACACGTTGGCACGTGTGGCGTGACGTGGAAGGCTGGCTAGTGGATGGAATGAGACTTCCGGTTACAACCTTCTCCGTGGCCCACCAAGCCACTCAAATTCTGGGTTGATAGTCTTTTGAAATCCGTTGCAATGATGAGTGATGACATGATCCTGTCATCGAGCTCCAAAAATATGATATGAAAGTGGGCTGTCATATTGATTAATACGCTGATTTGTATCAATAGTAAACAATTCGCCGTTCAAGTCTACACAATGTTACCGAGACATACCATGTATCTCTACTGAATATTCAACCAACTCAGCCTATTGGATGCCTTTTTTTTGTGGGGTGGATGCAGTTTTGTTGGCCGTGGGCAACCTTTTCGCCCAGCAAAAATATAGAAGGAAATTGCATGGCCTGCATTACCTAAAAAAATTCTCACCGGGGAGAATCTTGCAATCAGGGGCCGAGCCCATAGCCCAATCTGCCACTTGTGTCTTGCGAGCAACGAAATGGTTGCACACCTATGGCTATAGGAGGATGTATCCTGTGCAACGAGCCATCTGATGCTACGGATGCACCACTGCAATCTGAGCCGTCAGATGGACAATAAAGGGACCAGATTCTATATACAGATGGGCTGCTGGTACATTTCACATTGGTCCTCAGAAATCATCTCATTTGCGCAAAACAGTCCTCCCCAAGACATCGTCTCTTTCCTTGCTCTCTCATCTTCGGCTCCGGTACCTGAGCGTGCCAGGCGATTCAGATCACGAGCTGGGGTTAGTGATTCGCCTCGCCGCCTCTCTCTCCCGCTCCCCTGGGCCGCCCGACCTTCTCCCCTCTATCTCTCTTGTACCTACTTCCGTTGCCGCTGAAGCACCAGCTCCCCTGGGCCGCCCGACCTTCTCCCCTCTCTCTTCTACAGCTCCAGGATTCAGGGTATGCTCTGTCCGTGTATTATGGTTCTTCCCTTTTGTCATATTTCCCAATTGTAGCCATTAGAGTGTGAAATAGTCAAAGAGGTGTGCTCTCTATTCATATCCTTAGTTGGTAAATAATTTTGTTATCTCTTTGCAAACTCTAAAATGTGATTTGTACTTGAAGGTTATGATTTGTATGTGAAAAATGATAACCTGGGAGTCCGCATACATGACTAGAGTATATTATATTAGTCGTGTACTCTTTTCATTCACTCTGTTGATGTTACAATGGAAAGTGCACTTATGGTGTCCAATTGAACAAGCTAAAAGCATTACTAGTTGTTCATGTGCGTGAAATATGCCCAATTACATTATATTCCCAACAAATTTTTTTCTTGTTCTGATCCACATTTTAGTAATGCACAGGAAGTAACAATACTACCTTGTGCCGCTTGTTAGTAAGTTAGTCGTCTTACCAATTCATGATGCATGTAATGTTTAGTCATTACATTTCCACAAATAGGCGGCATGGAGTCTGTGGCAAGTTTTGCTCTAACCAAAAGATGTGGTCAGAGCATATCGTAAACCAAAAGAAAACGATCTATTATAGCAACCGTTGAAAAATATGGATGTCTTAACGTTTTACTAATGTGGTTTTGTTATTTGTAATAGGACGAATAGCATGCAAAATGCCCCTGATAAGTATATTTGATGCTTACCAAGTTGAACACGTTCGTTTTGTGGCGCAGATGGTTTATAATGATTGCTCCTCTTGAAGCCTCCATCATCTTGAAGTTTGTGGCACCAGATAACTATCAAAATGACTTTCTACGGTCTTGCTAGTTGAACTGATGACTGTTTTGTACTTTGTCGCCCAAAATGCTCGTCCTGTGAAGTATGTCTACTATGTGGTGCTACAAAGTTGTTATTCAACCTGGTTCAAAAGAAACCAATCCATGCAAGTATGTATGTATACTTCTATCATGTATGCATGTGGATGCTTCCAGTAAAAAGGGCCATGTATGGAATAATTTAATGTATTTTTGTGGTTCAGGTAGATTTGCATAACCATCTGTGTCATGCATAATACTATATTGTTAGAGCCGAGAGACTGGTTATGCTCCGGGAAATTTATGCTCCTGAAGTTACAGAAATTTATGTTATGTTCCAGGAACAACCGGTTTGAGTTTATGTTCTGCTTCAGGACTAACTGATGAGCTGGTTCAAGTTCAGACTGGTTTTCTCCATGATGCACATCTTTTGTCCTGTATTGTAATGTGAGTTCAGCCTTTCCCCTGGCGTGCTGCAGTGGGATGTTAGTCGTATTGTGTTCAAGTAGTTCCTTAAGGCTTGAACTTTATCACAAAAAATTAATCAAATTAGGATGTGTACTGTAGAAACTATGCAAAATTTAAAAGATTGCCAATTAACTTACTGTCATGTACACGAAAGGGTTCAGACTTTGGGTAAGTACATGAGAGATAGTATATTCCGTAAGGAAAACTTGTTTCTACACAATTCATAAAAGAATGTCATCTGCTCTCAATTTCGACATTTTTGAGCTCTTGTCATTTCGACTGAAGCATTCAGACAATAATATGTCTTTGCTTTAGGCAAATGAATGACCACCATGCAGCTCTACTGATCATCTGAAAGAGACCAAGTTGATGCAAGTAGAACACTAGTTTCTACAACAAACTTTTTTTTATAGACGAGCCTGTAGCTAAACATACAGACAATACCTGAAAATCATCAATTTTGAGATGCATATGAAATAGGAGAGGTCACCAAAATAACATGGTTGGATAAGATTAAACTTTATGTTGTAGAGAATTTTTGCAACATTGTTGGTCTTACCCGTCTATAGGAAACTTGTCCATACTTGCCGTTGCTTCACTCCTGTAATATAATATAATGTGTTACAGAAAATTCAGAAAGAAGATAATTATGGCAGATCTGAAAATGTTATGGTCGACTGAAGAATTGCCTAATCAAAACAAGTGTCTAGTTACAGTTAAAGTCCACCTGCACTGTTAGTATGCTGCTAGCACATGTATACGGATTCAAACGTGCATGGGGACATATACATGAGAACTATTGCTCAAATATTTTGGCATCATATTGAGCTGTATCATGTTTCTACTCACACGGATGTACCATGCAGCGATAGGGACGGCAATTTTGGAGCAGAGGAGGGGCGCTGGTGCTTCAGAGGCGCCGAAAATAGGTACATATGAGAGAGGGAAGAAAGTCGGGTGGCCCAGGAGAGCGGGTGAGGGAGGCGATGGGAAAACTTCAGTAACACTAGCTCACGATCTGGATCGCTGATAAGCTCATGTACAGGAGACGAGAGGTCAACGAAAGAGAAGATGTTTTGGGGAAGGACTGCTGGTGCAGATGGACTATTTTCTAAGGATCAATGTATAAAATGTACCAGCAGCCCATCTGTTTACAGAATCTGGTCCCTCTATTGTGCATCTGGCGGCTCAGATTGGACTGGTGCACTCGTTGCATTAGATAGCTCGTTGCACAGGATACGTCCTCATGGCTATAGAGTTTGCCCCTTTCTTGTCGGAGATGCGAAAAAGCGGTCAATGATGGGACATGTGTCAGTTTTTGTTGGTGCGATTCATCGGTATCTATAGATCGGTGGAAAGAGTATTTTTTCCCCGATGAACCATCATTATTATTATTTTGCCAAAGAATGACCTACCGTGAGGCGGCCCACCTAGCCTAGACGAACATCCATGTGCATAAATCGTGTAGTTTACTTTTGCGTAAGTTATCGGCCTGCCGTTTCGTGCGGATTTTCAGCTAGGCCCCATTCACTAGTAGAAAAAGGGACATTAGTTCCGGTTCGTAAGGGCCTTTAGTCTCGGTTGGGCAACTGGGCTAAGAAATCGGGACTAAAGGCCCCCCTTTTTAATCCCGGTTGTGTTACGAACCGGGACTAAAGGGGTTCCACGTGGCCGCTGTGGAGCGCTCAGGCAGGAGGACCTTTAGTCCAGGTTGGTAACACCAACCGGGACTAAAGGCCGCCACGCGTCAGGCGCTGCCAAGCGCTGGGGTTTACGGTTTTGGAGGGTTTTGGAGGGGTTTAGGGTTTTGTAGGGTTTAGGGATTTCATTTTGTGTTTCCATTTTCTTTTTGTGTTTACCATTCAATTCTTTTTCATTTAGGGTTTTCATTTTTATTTTATGTTTTTCATTCAACTCGACGCTACTACATATAGCAATGAAGGAACCATTACACAACATCATCATGAATATAGAGAAGTGATCTCTTTCTCCGTGCTTGGTCGAACAATAAGTTTTCGTATATATATTCGACGCTACTACATATAGTACACGTTCATGCATATATACAATATAATATCTCTTACGATCCCTAATATCTAATTACCAAAATTCCCTACCAATTCCTGATGGTATTCTTCGGTTTTAGATATGACCTCTTCAAGTAAGAATCCCGCCAATTCCTCTTGAATTGCTCGTACGCGATCCTTTGATAGGAGATCATCCCGCACCCATTCGATCTAATTTAAAGAAGGGGGTCAATATATATGAATGAAACTCAACACAATTGATGGTAATAAAATAAAATTGTGAATATTGTTTACGTACTCGAAGTTGTTCTAAAATTCTGCCCTTCTCACAGGTCGTCTGGCGAATGAACTCGCAAACGTAGTATCCACATAAATTATTCCCGTCTCCCTGCCTCAAGCACTTTACGTGAATAGAGTTCAATCAAAATAATAATCAAGCATGATAATGGTATTGAAACTAGAATCAAAGAGATGCGCGGACCTAGCTAGTACTACTTACATTGAGTTGTCGAAATTGCAGCTCCTCTTTCCATTCACCCCTAACCTTCTTGGTGAACCGTTTCCAAACCCTGCCCGGCAAAGAAAATGAATAAAGGAGTTATTAATTACTTGATATCAGGAAATGAACGAAAGTTGCCGATATAGTGCGATAATGATTGAAATTACCTCTGGAGCATTTCACTCAGGTCCGCCCACATCTTAGGGTCTTTACGTTTCGAGTCCATGACAAGTACTACTCCTTCGTCAACCTGAATGACTAGCAGAATAAAGTGGAATCTGCGCACGCATAACTCATCAATTACACTTAACATCGAGTAAGCGAAACAGAATGTGTACAAGACAGTAACACTCACATGAAGTTGTAAGGAAATAGTATTTCCCTTCTGGTTTGTTGTTTAATTAACGCCCTTAGCAAGTTATCCTCTGTTTCCTTGGCGTTGTTTTTTACCGTATATTCATGTATGTTGTTAGGACCGAGAGTATATCGACCAGAGGGGGGGTGAATGGGAGATTCAAAAATTCTTGCGAATGTTTTGAACCGAACCCAAACACAGCAGCGGAAATAAGGTTCGGTAGCAAGGCACTTAATTAAGCTCGCAATAGAGGACCATATCTATCGATGTGGAAAGCAGCAATTTGATCGAGCGATGAATATCACAAGTCTGACATGCACGATGGTAATGCAGCATATGATCAGATGCAAAATCATGAGAGATAACTAGATATGAACTGTGATGGAGATGCACGGGAAATGGTGACAAGGTGAATGAATACAGCACAAATTGAGATCACACAGTCATACAATGCTACGATGAGAAATAAATTAACTTGAGGCGATGGAAAAGACGATGAGAATACGACAGGCAATTGATGAACTATGATTGATCAGTTACAACTATCGGCACTAAGCACAAATGTAAACTGCTGAAGGAAATGCAGTAATGTAAAGCGAACCAGTGGTGCTCGATGGCGACAGATGAATTTGGTAGACTAGTTCGCCCTTCTGCCAACGGACTACGTCTGGTTGGAGGGGTTGTGATTTAACACAGAGGATAAACTCTCCTCGCCCTATTCTCCTTCAACTCGGAGCTGATCAGACTCCAGTTGATTTCACTCGTGGTAGATACTTGTCGGCGATCTCCAAACCTTCGACAGACTTCTTCGCGAACCACAATTACTCTTGGTTGCTGAAGATCTTGCTCGGTGAAGACAATTACTCTTCGACACTCGAGCCGACACCTATCCGTCTAGAGAGTGCGCAGCTCTCAAGAGTAATAGGTACAAGAACTCTAACTCAGAACTACTGTGATGCTCAACCACTGTCTAAGTTTGGGCTCTTGATTTTTCTCTTGGTGGATCTTAAACTCAAATCACTCGGAGAGGGGATGCTCAATCAATCTTCTCAGAAATCTTAAGCGGAGCAGCCAATGGGCAATGTTGGAGCGGGGTGGCAATTTATAGCCGCAGCCTTCCCTGATGGGAAATGACCAAATTGGACATGTGGAGCAGCCAACAGCCGAACAACACGAGTCCAATGGTCGGAATTAAGCACAACGGTAACATTACGTGCGGAGCAAGTAATGCTAACTCCTCAGTTCGAAAGATATCTCCTGCAGCACCGAAGAACAACGTCTTCTGCTGGCAGGTAATCATTCGAAACATAAGGAGATTTCTCTCAGTCTCGCATAGGTTTTGGGCTAAGCATCACAGCGGATCTAAGCTTCGAGAACCTATACCCCTCTTAATAGTACGGAGGTCCTGTGACTCAAATGAATGAAAGAAGAATAACGAAAAGAATGCTACGTCTTCAGTTCGTCTTCGTCTTCCATCGCTGCAGTCAATTTTCTTCGGACCGAAACACCAAACCAATTGCTTCACGCCAGCAGTAAATTTTCGAGGGGTCAATTCCTTCACGTCATTCTTCTCGTCTACAACTCTTCAACGGATGTAGCTCATTCTTCTCTGCGGTGCAGATGTTCTTCGGTGAAGTTCCGCGAACTGTACACCTGAGACAGCATTCTCTTTGGCACTGCATGGACTATTTCTCTCTGTGTGCACTAGCAAACAAATTAGTCCATGCCTGTTTCTGTCAACAATCTCCAAAACACAAGAGGGCAAGTATTGCACCACCAATCTCCCCCTTTTTGGACGATTGTTGACAAAACAGAACACATCGAAAGATAGATAAAAGAATGAAATGGAATGTGAAGGAAGGTGAGAGACGAGAGATAAATACGAAGATAAAACACACTCCCCCTGAAGATATGCATCATTCTGATTGGAGTGAGCATAGGAGATAATATGGAAGGTAGCGAGGTGAATCTTCGTATGAGTGACATTGGCAGATGATCTTATTCGAAGTTTCATCCAATGCACTCGACGGTGTCTGAGGTATTTCCAGCCACACACAGTTTTTGACATAAGTTAGATAGCAAAGATAACTTGAAAAACGTTGTGGCAAAGGATACACCATGAAGATTTTCTCAGAACACAGCTTAATTCCACACAAGATATAAGTTCCCTGCAAGTTGGATATTCGATGAATAATCAGAGCAAAGGATTCATAAGTATGTTGCTCGGAGTGGATATGCATCAGTCGAGGTTTTCCCGCAACAAAGATGATACGATAGAAATATGCGAGGAAAAACAACATGTGAATCAGAGCAATCTGCTCAGAAGCAACCTTTCTTCTCCTGCATCGTTAGATAGCGAGAGATAAGCATAGGAGTAAGAGATATATGTGGTTTCAATTATCCTTGCACGATAGATAAGTATCGAGGATAATCATTGCAAGGAAGTAAGCGTTTGATAGCACCTGCAAAACAAATAACTAGAAGCAAATATAGCATTGCAGGGGTTATTAACGGTACATGACGACGCAGTATGCCATCACCACAAGCGGTGAGAATAAGTTCCACGACCAAGAGTACCAAAAGCAAATTGTTCGAAAGAAGAGCAAATGGCGAATGAAAACACCCTGCAAATAACCCGCTTTTCTATCTTCTCGATGTTCTTCTCCCCCTTTTTGTCAACAAGTGTCAAAAGGGAAAGAGAAAACATGCGAGGAACTACTCGTCCGAAGAATCCCCAGAACTCGAGCTGTTCGGCGAAGCAGAATGAGCGATGGTCGAGGCCGAAATAGTAGTTGGAGATGCAGCATGGGCTTCGGGTTCAGCTTCGGGAGTAGCAGCGCGAGGTGCATCTCGCTTGAATATCAAGGTGCCTGCTGTGTCTTCAAGTACATCATCAGGTTCAACAAACAGCAAGTCGGTGGAGGCAGAACGTTGAGGAAGCACAGGGGTTTGCCTTCGGATGCGAGGAACTTCAAACAACTCCAGATGATCATAATCTTTCTCGATGCCCTTGGCAGATAGTTGTTTGCGAGAATAATGCTTGCGCAGAATGGTCCACGAGCACTTCTTTTGTTCTTTCTCATACAACAAAGCTTGACGAGCATAATTGTGAAGCAAATTGATCTCAGTCATCATTTCCACTTTTTGTTTGCGATCGAGCTTGATGTGACTTTCCAGAGCTTGCTGAGTACGAAGACAAATCTCATACATACAGGGATTTTCTTCACGAGGTATTTCTACTGTGGCCTTCTTGACCTTCGGAGCTCTAGCAGAGACAGGAGCAGTGGCATCAATAGGTGTCTTCCCTTTGCCAATATCCTTCACAATTCGGAGAGTGTCTCGGACGGGTGGCTTGAAAACTTTCGGGACATATGGGCAGAAGAACTTTTTCTCTATAAGCTGCTCAATGGCGAACATGACCCATGGTGCATATGGCTTCAAAACTTGAGGGCTATCAGCTGCATAGGCCAAGTTGCGAATGAGAAGATCTAGAATGTCAAACCAAATGCCATGAGCTATTGCTTGAAGAGTATTTGCCACAATGCCATGAATGGTTTCGGGCCGGTTAGTTGGCGTGAGAGAGTTGCAGAGAATATAGAACAAAACTTTGTTCTCATAGGCCAAATTCTTGGGATTTGCCTCGGTACACTCATCTCCAACGAGTTTGGGGTCCATCAGCATGTGAAGTTCCGCTTCGGATACTTCCCAGAAGTGCAGTATGTGCTCGCATGAGGCATCAAATTCGCATCGAGGAAGATTCAACAGTGCCAAAAACTGGTCAGCCGAGCATTTTATCTTTTCTTCCTCGGTCATCCATTCGAGGATCCAAGTACTGCTGTTTGCAAGATCTCCTGAGATATAAAGAGTAGCATAGAACTGAAGGATAACTTCACGGTTCCAGCCATGATTGAAACGAAGAAAACTCTTCAGGAAGACCTGTTCAATCTGCTCGATTGAGTGATGGAAGCACGGTATTCTTTCAAGCTCAGCGAAATCCAGAATCTTATGCTAGAAGATGCGATTCTTGCCATACAGAATGCGAGCATAATATACGGCCTGTTCCTTTGTCCAGAATCTCGGTGACATGGAAGTTCTTTCTCCTTCGTATGGGCTGGTCCCAAAGAATGCAAGTTTCGTATGATGAAACTGCTCATTGAAAGCTGGACCATTTGGGCCATCATCAACAGGAAATAAAGGATAAGTTTCCAGTGGGTTTCTCAACGGTTCTTCATCGGCCAAGAGTTGGGTCCGAACATCATCAGGCACATGCACACCTTCCTCAATAGGCTTGAGAGGGGCACAAAGTTTCTTTGATCTTTCTCGTGCAGATGGCTTCGAGGAACTTGATTGACTACTGTTCTTGCTCACCGGAACTCCTTCGGCATCGTTCTGACTTTCGGGCTCAAGGGCCTTTTCTTTCCTTGCACTTTCATTGGCGGGAGGCACGACAACTTCTTTCTCGGGTGCTTGAGTCACAACTGGTGGAGCAGTTTCTTCTCGAGCCGTCGGCTCAGCAGATTTCTTTTCTTCCTCTACCAACTGTGGTGCATTGGTAAGAGGAGCTGGATCAACATCCATCTGGGTAGGGGCACCAGATGATGAGACCGGGGGTGTTTTCTCTCGGGAAGCATTGATCTCCCCCTCAATCTTGTCATTTTCCTCCTTATTTGGTTCGGAGGGCTCTGCTTGCAATGTTCTCGGCGGCGATGGTTCTGCCTTCTCAACCTCAATTTCTTCATCAACTTTGTCAACTGGGGATTGCTGCTTGGGAGGTGCATTTTCCTCATCTGTCCTTTCCAGGAATATATCAACAACTTCATGTTGCTCTTGGGTTACTGGTTCAGGAATGATAACCTCCTCAGTGCCAGCTTGCTGCATGAGTTCATATTCGTGCAGTGGAGATGGTGGAACCTGCTGCAAGGGTATGTGGGAGTCCAGTGGTGTAGGCTCAGCAGTGACAGTCTGAAGGCGGCGGTCTTGATTAGTTTTCGGTTTACTCACTCTCGCCCTAGCCTTCTGACGTCTTTCCTCTTGAATTCTTCTTCGAGCAAGTTCTGCCTTGCGATCAATCTCGTCGTTTCTCTTGTCACACAGCTGAGACACATGCATGCGCAATCGCGAGTGCCACTCAAATTTCTCGTTTCGCAAGACACTAAGGGCCTTTGTGAGTTCAACAATTTCTTTGTTCATCTTTTTCCTCTCGGCTTCAATCTTAGCCTCATTCCTCATTCTCTCGACAGCTTGCTTGTCTTTCACAGCTTTATTCAATTTCTTGGAGATTTTCCTCAGCTCGCTGAAATGCTTCGTCACCATTTCGGTGACATCATCAGGCAGTCCTAGACCGCCCACATCCTCAGATTTTGCATCATATGCAGCACTGTCAATCACATCGATCATGAAATTAAAATCATACTTCTGTTCCGCTGTGGGAGCAGGTACAGTGAGCTTGGTCTTCTTGACAGCCACATCTGCTTGTTCTTCAGAGTGCAGCTTTCTCTTCGCTACAGTGCTTGTCAAAGCTCTCGGTGCAGCTGAACCCGAAGGTTTATCAGTGGACGGAATGGGTGCATGCCTGGGTGATTTCCTCGGAATTGGCAAAGCTTTTACTGGCGAGGGAGTCATGGATGGCTTGTTGAGAATGGCAGGACGATCATACAATGGGATCTCATCAGGGATATCTTCTCTGGACGACTCATCAGACGAGTCGGGAACTGCCTTCTTGGTTCTCTTGGTGAGAGTTTTCTTTCGTGGTGCACGAGGGGAAACAGATTTTTCAGATTTTCTTTCCTTCGAAGCTGATTCACGTTCCTTCTTCTTCTGTACGTCTTGTTGGGTCAGCGCGACGTTTTTCGCTTCAACTTGGTTTTTCTTAGCTTCTCTAGCTTCACGCTTGGCTTTGGCCTTCGCCCTCTTAGCCACTTCATCGGGAAAATCAGCGATGGTTTTGAGGGAGTCGGGGTGAGCTTTTGAAGGCGGAGGTGGTCTGACTTTTTCATCATCGGGGCCAATGCAGTTTTCGGCAATGCAGTCATTCCACGGTGGTGTGAAGGCAAACAAAATCTGATACTTCTCGCGAACACTTTCATATCTGTACCATTTGCCAGCCCAGTGGCGGCGAATTCTTTGAAGCCTGTTGTTGCGATCTGTTGTTGATTCACCTTCAGGTCGAGTTCTGTAACTATCAGGATCAGACATCTCTGCAGTGGTGTTCTTTTCTCTGCCACGACCGCCCTTTTTGGGATTTCCATCTGAGAAGATGGTTAGAGCATCAGTGACCAATTCATCTTTGGGCTGACTGTGAGCAGAAGGAATTTCTTCAGTATCTCCTTCGGACACAGATTCTTGTCTCTTCTTCGGAGCCTTGGGTGGCTTCGAGGATTTTCCTCCTCCAGTCATTCTCATTCGTTCAGACCTTGGTGGAAACTGAGGCAAATATCCTTCAGAATCTAAATGTTCTTCCGAACTCTGTGACATGACCAACCTGTGAAGTAGAGTAGATGCGAGGGAAAAAGGTAGGGTCATAAGCATGCACAAATAACTTTTGAACGAAAATGATTTTGAAGAAGTCCGACAAGGAACCCATGGTAAACAGAAAGATATCATCGATAGATTTTACAAGCTAACCACAGACAAACTCTAGGCAGGTTGATATCTATCTAATCTTTCGGATGATTACACATGAACCCTAGACGAGCAGAACCAGTACGAGGAAGATCTACAAACCGTACCAGTCAAATCCTAATGATTCCTAAATATCTACCGCAGAGAAATAAATCGAAGAAAATTGCATCGGTAAGAACTGCCCTAAGAACTGAGGGATGGAGAGGAGTAGTTCCGGATCTAAGCGCCCTAACTTGGCAACTTAGATCAACTACGGCAATGCGGGAGGACGGATTACCGCACCGGCGTGATCAGCTACAACGAGGCTTCACCGGAGTTGCACGGTGGCGCTTCTCGCCGTAGTTGCTTCGAGCTCGGGCTCAGATGAAGGTGAAATGAGGGTTTGCACGGATGAGGGAGGAGACGAGGCGAGGGGGATATATATAGCAGGAGGGCAGAACCACCTTTCTGAAATCTACGGCCCTCAGATGCGGGACGTTCCGCATTCGACAGACACGATTACGATAGTGGAAATCGTGGGCACGTGGCAACCGTTTTCTGCGAGAAACTCGGGAAGAGAGCGGGAGGACGAAAGGTTTGAAGGGCAAAATGCCAAAAGTGGATAAAAGTTCGAAGTTGATTCCTTTCGCGACCAAGGACGTCAGAGGGAGATCTTCTTCAGATCAAATTGCATGCTTACGATGGACAGCATAGATTTAGAAGAGAAAGAATAGAGGGACAAAAGGGTCCGAAACAAAACACTCAGTCAAATGAGAAGAAACACCAAACTTGGAGCAATGAGTGAGTTGTTCATTGGACGAAACACAAACACGGCAACTCGAAAACAAACAACAAGTAGAGAGCAAATAAACACAAAGAACTAGCACCAACAATATAGATCTCAGGGCATAGGATAACCGAAAAGAATCCCTGAGATAGAATTCCTGCATGATGGGTTAGTTCTTTCTCGCAACCCACACTTGTGTGGGCAGCGCATACCTCATTTGTCTTGACTGAGCAGGGACGTTCCTTCGTTGGTTTCCGTAGTTCACCTGTGCATCTCGAGAGTAATCATATGAGTAAGCATTAAAATTATTCCCATAGACATGAGCATAATGATTCGAGGAGATACGCATGTACTCCTTTTGTCGAAAGTTTAATCGACATTCATTCGAGGAAGTTGTAGTGTCAATCTGCGAGTGATTGTCATTTCCTCGAGGAGAGTTAATCTGCATATTCCGGTTAGCAGTGACAGATAAATTTTCAACGGTGCACTTCTTTACCCAGATTTGCTTCTTGGGTGAGCCAGACCTGCAGTTAGTCCCAACATATCGAGCGAAAATCTTACCATTCTGTTGTTTGAAAATTTTGTAGTTCGAGTCATTTGACTCGTCAGAAGTAACAGGAATGGGTGTATCATATCCAGACAGGAGTGCAGGTTCGAGAGTTTTGCTTTTAGCAAGAACCCAGCTAGTAGGAGGATATTGCTCGGGAGTCCAGTAGGTTCCATCAACGTTGAGTTTCCTTTCGAAACCCAATCCTTCTTTTCGGGGATTTCTGTGCAGTATTGGCTTCTTGAGCACATCACAGAGTGTTTGATATCCTTTGAGGCTCTTTAGCATTCCTGTCTCAAGCAAGTTCTTTAGCCTGCAATTTTCATCAGAGATAGCAACAAATTCCTCGGGAGAGGGGTTAGAAGTATTATTCGAAGTAGTTGCAATATTCTCGATGGCAGCATTGGATATTTCAGCATTCGAATCAGCATAGCTACGTTCTAGGCATTTTGAGCAAGGAGGCGCAGCATCATCAGGAAGGTTGTTAGATTGCTCGGCGAAGAGAGAGCTTTTTCTTTCGCGAGTACGTTATAAGACTCTTTTAGTGACTCGAGTTCTTGATTCCTGCTAAGGAGTTCATCTGATACATTCTCGTGGTCAACTGTAAGAGAATCATATCGTTCGGAAATATCATGAATCATTGAAGAAAAAGCATCATGCTTTTCAGTCAACTCTTGATTCTTCTTCATCTCTTCGACCAGTAATCCTTCGGTTTTCCTGAGATTTGACTCAAATTTTTCAAGCTCATCTTGTTGAGATTTTGCAATCTTAACAAGTTTAGCATAGGCAATGTATTCAGGGGGAATGTTCAGTCATTGATTTTCGGTGTTTTGCTGATACCTGATCCGTTGAGGTTTTTGCCATGAGACAGAATGCGATAGGATCATCATCACTTGAGGTATCATCATCAGTGTCTGATTCGAGAGACTTCTCGCATGACTCATAGGCGACGAATGCATTTCCTCTTCCTAGGTTTCTGTAAAACTCTTCATCTTCTGACTCGGATTCGGATGTTTCATCTTCAGATTCCATATTCATTTCTGCACACATTCTAGTCAGCTGCGATATTTTCTTCATATTGGATTCAATGGTCGCTCTCGTTTGCACGTCAGTGACTGGTCTCGCCGAAGAGGATGCGGCAGATTCATTTTTCTTCGAGAGCTTAGTGTGACGATCCACTCGAGTGAATCCAGAGCCATGAAGATAAATCCATCTGTTGCTAGGTTTTTCATCTTGTTCCCAACAAGGACAGTGCGCGATGTAGTGACCGAGTTGTTTGCACTTGAAGCACTTCATCTCTTTTAGAGGTAATCTTCTTGAAGATCCAGGGAAATCAACATCGTCATCATTTGTGAGACACAGATTTTGTCTTCTGAGATCACTTAGTCTTTCAGTGAGCATTTCGAGTTCTCTTGTGATAGAGTGTTGATTCTCGACATCCTCTTCTTGTGAACTGCCATAGTGTGAAAGAATTTCCCCTTCGCTTTCCGAAGAAGATTCTTGATGCCCATTTTCAAGTTCCATCTTTTCTTCATGAATAGACAGCAGCGTCATGACTTCGATGTAGTGAAGTTCTTCATAGTCTAGTCTTTGCTTGATTTCAGCCACGATTGGATCAAATGTTGCATCAAGAGCGCTCAGCAACTTGTTGACCACATCTCTATCGGTGATATCAATTACTCCTCGTTGATGAAGTCTTTCAACAATATTTGTCAATCGATCGGTGAGTTCCATAGCACTTTCTTTCCGAAGACTTCTGAAACCAGCAAACATGGCACGAAGCATAGTTGTGGGTTGATCTGTTCTTGCAGTGAATTCTTCATGAACATTTTTGATGGCATCCCAGAGTTGCTTGGCAGTGTCAAGCTTTCGGAACCGAATAAAGATATCTCTTGAGATGCTATCACAGATAATATCTTTTGCTTGTGTATTCAGCCGTATCATGGCTTCGTCATTGGAAGTAGGAGCATCAGGATGCTGAACAGTGTATCCATTTCCACAATTTGCCAAAGCTCAATGTTGACGGCTTGAAGTCTGATTTTCATTCGTTCTTTCCAGTAGACATAGTCATTTCCATAGAAGATAGGAAACCTTTCAGAGTAAGAGGATCTACCTGCAAACGACATACTCAAAACTCCTAGGTTGTTAGACCTTTAATAAACAGAGACAGGGAGTACCTGCTCTGATACCAATTGTTAGGACCGAGAGTATATCGACCAGAGGGGGGGGGTGAATGGGAGATTCAAAAATTCTTGCGAATGTTTTGAACCGAACCCAAACACAGCAGCGGAAATAAGGTTCGGTAGCAAGGCACTTAATTAAGCTCACAATAGAGGACCATATCTATCAATGTGGAAAGCAGCAATTTGATCGAGCGATGAATATCACAAGTCTGACATGCACGATGGTAATGCAGCATATGATCAGATGCAAAATCACGAGAGATAACTAGATATGAACTGCGATGGAGATGCACGAGAAATGGTGACAAGGTGAATGAATACAGCACAAATTGAGATCACACAGTCATACAATGCTACGATGAGAAATAAATTAACTTGAGGCGATGGAAAAGACGATGAGAATACGACACGCAATTGATGAACTATGATTGATCAGTTACAACTATCGGCACTAAGCACAAATGTAAACTGCTGAAGGAAATGCAGTAATGTAAAGCGAACTAGTGGTGCTCGATGGCGACAAATGAATTTGGTAGACCAGTTCGCCCTTCTGCCAAAGGACTACGTCTGGTTGGAGGGGTTGTGATTTAACACAGAGGATAAACTCTCCTCGCCCTATTCTCCTTCAACTCGGAGCTGATCAGACTACAGTTGATTTCACTCGTGGTAGATACTTGTCGGCGATCTCCAAACCTTCGACAGACTTCTTCGCGAACCACAATTACTCTTGGTTGCTGAAGATCTTGCTCGGTGAAGACAATTACTCTTCGACACTCGAGCCGACACTTATCCGTCTAGAGAGTGCGCAGCTCTCAAGAGTAATAGGTACAAGAACTCTAACTCAGAACTACTGTGATGCTCAACCACTGTCTAACTTTGGGCTCTTGATTTTTCTCTCGGTGGATCTTAAACTCAAATCACTCGGAGAGGGGATGCTCAATCAATCTTCTTAGAAATCTTAAGCGGAGCAGCCAACGGGCAACGTTGGAGCGGGGTGGCTATTTATAGCCGCAGCCTTCCCTGATGGGAAATGACCAAATTGGACATGTGGAGCAGCCAACGGCCGAACGACACGAGTCCAACGGTCGGAATTGAGCACAACGGTAACATTACATGCGGAGCAAGTAATGCTAACTCCTCAGTTCGAAAGATATCTCCTGCAGCACCGAAGAACAACGTCTTCTACTGGCAGGTAATCATTCGAAACATAAAGAGATTTCTCTCAGCCTCGCATAGGATTTAGGCTAAGCATCACAGCGGATCTAAGCTTCGAGAACCTATACCCCTCTTAATAGTACGGAGGTCTTATGACTCAAATGAATGAAATAAGAATGACGAAAAGAATGCTACGTCTTCAGTTCGTCTTCGTCTTCCATCGCTGCAGTCAATTTTCTTCGGACCGAAACACCGAACCAATTGCTTCACGCCAGCAGTAAATTTTCGAGGGGTCAACTCCTTCACGTCATTCTTCTCGTCTACAAGTCTTCAAAGGATGTAGCTCATTCTTCTCTGCGGTGCAGATATTCTTCGGTGAAGTTCCTCGAACTGTACACCTGAGACAGCATTCTCTTCGGCACTGCATGGACTATTTCTCTCTGTGTGCACTAGCAAACAAATCAGTCCATGCCTGTTTCTGTCAACAATCTCCAAAACACAAGAGGGCAAGTATTGCACCAACATATGTTATTTGGGTTAATGAACCCAATGTCATAGATTTGTCCTCTTTTGCATTCGAGAATCTTCATTCTGCATAATATAGTGAGGATAATTATACATGCAATGAACGAGCTAAGCTAGAGACTTAATTACAGAAATAATACTTACAGACAATAGCAACTGACGATAGATTTGTCGATGGCGTCTTGATTGTATTACTGAAATAATTCATCAAATTCAATGTTTATCTCGCCGTTTCCACTGAAGTAATGCTCATCTCTAATTCCCACCATGAGCCAGTTGCTCCCTTCCTTTGAGGCTTCCTTGTACCACTCATGCAATCTTCGCATTTGTGTTGGTAGAAGCCGGACCTCCTCAGGTCTGACGAGAGGCTTCCCGTGCTGGTATCTGTATGCTAAATCAGCCATGGGGAACTCTACCTGGCCTAAGTATTGAGCAATAGTGAAACCAAGATCATGGGCCGCTACCTCCGGATCATAATCGATATCGGAAAACACGTTGATCGGGGGGCACGATTGGTTTTTCTGTTCTCCGAGCTGGGGAATTGTTTTCCCCCTTGCACTACTACTTCCCGACCGCTGCACATGTTCTTTATGTGACTTCATAATAGAGCGATCATAGTTTGATGGCAGCGAAGGCGGTGGTCGCATAAGGTTTTCCAGAAAGTGCTTCGCTTTTGTCGGATCTATTTTCTCCTTTGGCTCGGGCCGTTTCGGTGCAAGCTGGCGTTTCACATCGGCATCCACGACCTTCTTGGTTTTCTCATCAGTCAGTTCGTATGGTAACTTGGCAGGAGCCTCCTTGACGCTATTCCTTGTGGCTGCTCTGGATTTCTTCGTAGTTGTAGTACTAGCCGCTGGAGCGGCGGTTCTCTTCCGCTTATCCACCCGGGGCTGAGGCGGCGGAGGCGGCAGAGTCTGCTGAGGCGGCGGAGATGGCTGAGGCGGCGGAGTCTGCTAAGGCGGCGGAGACGGCTGAGGCGGCGGAGTCTGCTGACGCAGCGGAGACGGCTGAGGCGGCGGAGGCGGCGGAGTCTGCTGAGGCGGCGGAGACGGCTGAGGCGGCGGAGATAGAGCTGGATTGCTACTCTGAGGAGTCGATAGCCTTGGCGTCCAATGTGGAAGCACGATGTGTTCCTTTTTTCATAGAATGGTACTTTTTCTGGCATCTCCCAGTTCAGTCTCCCCTTCACCTGTAGGGAAGTCAAGCTCCAGCTGCTCAAATCCCTTGATAACTTCATCCACCCCGGCAACAACATAGCCATCTGGAATCGGAGAGCAATGGTAAGTTCCATTACGTACAGGAGGTAAGGCAAAGCCGACCGCCACCTTCACGGATATGTTCATGCATTTCACATGTAGCTCACAATTTTCCCTCTGCGTGATATCATCCACGGGGTAGCGAGGAGCCGTGATATCATCTATGGGCTGAACGAGCTCCGTGGAAGCCACGCTACTTTTCCGCTGAGATGGTGGGCCGGTAGTATCGAATGCAGGATCTTCGTGCCGTTGAGATGGGCCGGTAGCTTGCTGGCTGGTAAGTGCCTCTATTTGCTTCTGCTGCCATGCTAATTTTTCTTCTATCTGCTGCAGCCAGTCTGCATGCTATTTCTTTTTCTCCCTCGGCTTCTATAAGTGTCACTGCAGTCGGGAAACCCAATCTTCCACGGAATGGAGCCTGATGTGCCTCGTGTTCGTCCACTGTGTTCAGCATTCCCGAGGGCGCGTGTCAGCTCGTCGTTCTCTTTGTCGGGATTGAACTTCCCGTCCTGCACGTCCTTTATTGCAGCTTTAAGGGCTTTGAGGGGTGTTGCAAGTTGATCTTTTGTAAAAATACACTTCCCTGTTTCTGGGTCCAACTTTCCCGCATGCCCGTAGTACCAAGTCTTTACCCGTTCGGCCCACTCCAATGTCTCTGGATCGATCCCTTTATCAATCAGGTCGTTCTCAGTTTTCTCCCACTTAGGCCTGGCAACCTTGTAGCCACCTGACCCCATAACATGGTGATATTCCTTCTTTGCAGCATTTTGCTTATTTATTTTTGACCTTTTCTTAGCTTCATCCAATGTCTTGTACTCCACAAATGCGTCCCAGTGATCTTTTATCTTCTCATATGCTCCGGTGAATGTTGGAGTCTTGTTTTTCAGGACATAGTCTTGGTGCAATCTTTTCTTCCAGTTGCAGAATTGTGCGGCCATCTTCTTAAAAGTCCACCCCTTGAGTTTTCGCTCTATAACTTTGTTATTTGGATCCACCTCTGGCAGTAGGGTGAAATTTGTCATGAGCGTATTCCAAAGCATTTCTTTGGATCTATCGTCGACATAAGTAACTCCATCCGCCTTTGGCTTATTCCATTCTCCAATGGTGATCGGGATGCTGTCCCTAACAATAACTCCGCACTGATTTACAAATGCTTTTGCATTCTGCGCGGGACCAATCGGTTTGCCATCTTCAGCGACTTCTTCGATCTTGAACCTTTCATTAGCGCCCAACCTTTTTTTCGGGCCTCGTTTCTTTATAGAAGCTTGGCTCGATCCGGAGGGCTAAAAGAAGAAAGAAGCATTAATATATGTATATACAAATCAATTAATGCATCTAGTCAGCAGAGCCTTAATTAATATACCTCACCGGACTTTGGAATAATTAAGGTTCCAACACCGGAGCCGTCATCTTCTCCCTCCATTCCCTCACCGGAGCCGTCATCTTCTCCCTCCATTCCCTCATCGGAGTCGTTTAGAAACTGTGAGGTGATATCATCTCCGTCGCGGATTATTTCCCCCAACATGTCTTCTTGTTCTTCATCTCTGTCGTGTTCCATAGTTTCTGCAAAGACTTGCAAGTTATTTCAATGCTATAAACAAATTATTAAAACAAATTCACATTTCCATATCTATTTGCATCTCGATTAAAAAAATCACATTATTAAAACAAATTCACATAATATCACTAATACATCTCGAATAATCCAGTTGCAACAATAATATTATCGTATAATATCACTAATACATCTCGAATAATCCAGTTAATGCAACAATAATATCACATAATATCACTAATACATCTCGCCCAATCAAACTGGACGTCGACTCGCGGTTCCTGAGCCGCGGGCGGTGAACACCCAAAGAGAAGGAACCATCACAGGATCATAGCTCGGGTGAGATCCCTGAAGAAACTGCCAGGTATTGGAGAACCTGACGTCCAACGCAACCATGTAGCGACGGACGTGCTCGTCCTCCTCCCTGACACGGCGACGTACCACATCCTCGGGGGCCGGCTCCCTCTTCACAAATAGTGGCCCACACGACCGCCACCAAAGAAGCTCCGGGTCGACGACGAGACCCCGATTCCTCACCAAGCTGCGCGCCCCGGAAGGTAGCACGTCCCAGTGCCAGCCCGGCGGAGCCCAGTCCCGGACATGGCGCCTCTCTAACTGGTTGTTGCCACCGAGTCGACGACGAGGATGCGGGCCGGGCATCGTCGCCGAGAACAAATTCCTATGAAAACAAATGAGGTCTATTTCTCGTTCATTGTGAGACGTTGCTCCGGCTCGCCTTTATTTTATTGTTTGCATCAGATTTTTTTAATTTTTCTTTTTTTCTCTCACCACATGTCTATATTTTTTATACACCTATGAAATACACGATTCACATTTTTTATAATATATGTTTTAATACCAATTTTTCTTCATACACATTGTACATTTTTGTATACATCTAAAACATTTTATACACATCTAAGTGATTAACTTTTTTCAAATAAATATCATTGAATTTTTTTTGAATGCTTGTTAGACATTTTTCAAATACACGTTAAATGTTTTATTCAAAAGATATAAAATATTTTCTTTAAATTATGCAAAAAATGTATATAACATTTTTTAAGGTCACAATTATTTTCTGAAATGCGTGAAGATTTTGTTTAAATGTAGCATTCGTTTTTTAAATGTACAAAACAGTAACAATGACTAAGCATGTTTGCAAGCTTGTTGCACTCCTATCATGGCATATCATGGCATGGAAAAAATTACTAGCAGTAAGAAGACATGAAGATGCTCCAAACTCATGTTGACAAGATGCTCATATGACATATGCAATAATTCACACTAAATCTGGGCATGGGCAGCCCGGCCCGAGAAGCCCGGCCCGAAGCCCGACATCCGGGCCGGGCTCGGGCCTCACTTTTCCCGCCCGAGCCCAGCCCGAAGCCCGGGAAAAGCCCGGTCAAACCTATTTTTTAATATAATTTACGAAATATAGGTATAATATAGTAATATATAGCCCCGAAATTAGGTATTTTATTCTTTTTAATAGACAAAATAGCCTTTTTCCCGGGCTGCGGGCCGGGCCCGGGCCTGGGATTTTGAGGTCGGGCTTTTTAAAACCCGGCCCGGCCCGGAGATGCACTGGTCTAATTCACACCAACATGACAAAGTGACAAATCTTAACAGATTTCTGCAGTAACATCAGGATGCACTTTTGCAACAGAGATTATGACATGTAGATGGATCCTAACATGAATGCAACAGCAACCATCATGTAGAGCGCGAAGAGTAGATCATTTTACATATATAGATCATTTTCATCGGATGAACAGATGCAAAGATATGGTCACCTAAAAATGCACATATGCTGAGAAAATCTAAGGACTTGTGAAAATATACCCAGCGCGAAAAGCGGGATGGGGAGGATCGGGATGGAGCGGTGCAGCGGGACCGTTTGGATCGGGGGTCGTCGTCGTCCAGGCCGAGAGTGGACGGGGCCGTCTCGGCCGGAGCTTGAGGAAGGCCGAGGCGACGGCGACGGCGACGGTGGAGGCGGCGGATATGGGCCCGGCTCAGCCGGATCCGGTCGGAGGCGGGCAGGGGTGGCGGGCACAGCCTGCTAGGGTTCGCCGGCAGCGGCTCCGGTGGCCGGCGAGGTCGATGTGGCACGGCGGCAGCGCGGGACCGTGCGGGTGCTGGCGCGGCGAGGCGGCGATGCGAGCTTGTGGCGGCGGTGTGAGGGGAACGGTGGCGGCCTCCGGCGACCGACCGGCGAGACGACGGGGCCGGGCGACGAGGAGGCGGGGGCGCGGGCGGCGCGCCTGGAGACGGGGAGGCACGAGGGGCTCGGGGCAGGAGAGGAAGATTGGGGGAGGGAGAAGGGGGCGGTTAAATACCGCGAGGCCTTTAGTCCCGGTTGGAGCCACCAACCGGGACGAAAGGGTGTTTAGTCCCAGTTGGTGGCTTCAACCGGGACTAAAGGTAGGCCTTTAGTCCTGGTTAGAGCCACCAACCAGGACTAAAGCTATTTTTGGCCGCGGCCGAAAGGGCGCGAAGGTTAGACCTTTAGTCCCGGTTGGAGCCACCAACCGGGACTAAAGCTATTTTTGGCCGCGGCCGAAAGGGCGCGAAGGTTAGGCCTTTAGTCCCGGTTGGAGCCACCAACCGGGACTAAATTTACTTTAGATCAGATTCAAAAACAGTAGCATACATGCCTAGTTTTTATTTAATTCTTTTTGCTATTAAAGTTTTTAACAAAAAATACTTTATGAAAATTTTAGTTGGATAAATTTTACTTTCTATTAACTTTACTTTAGATCAGAAACAATTTGTATTATTAGTTGAATTTTTTTTATTTAATTCTAAGTTAATATTATTTTGATCATAACTAGAGTTTTATAAAAGCTTTTTAGTTGATTCTTTTTGCTATTGAAGAATATTATAAAATACTTTTTGTTCACCTAATAATGTTTTATTTTCTTTTCTGTTAAGTTATTAGTTTAGTATTTTTCTTTCCTGCTAAGTTTTATTTAGGACAAAAACTATTTTTGTTATTTGTAGTTAAGTCCTACAGTTCCCTTAGGAGTTTTTATTTGGATTTCCTTGAAGTTTTGTTTTACTTCCTATTTGCTTTTTCTTATTGTTTTCTTTATTGCTTTATTCATTGATTGTATTTTGATTGCTAGAATGCTTGCTAGAGTGAATGCTTATATGAATGCAATGTTTGATTATATAGATTTTCACCAGAGAGTGACAAATAGTTCTATCAAGTTATTTCTGAGAGCGATATAAATCTTCAGCAACTAATACCAGTCAAGTTCACTTTGACCATATGTTCAGACCAGTGATTCTAGATCAAAGCCATCATCAGAATAGTTGTCTCCCATAACTATGGCTTTCAACCCAGAATCAAAAGGTGCAAATTATTCGGTTATCTTGTATATGCCGAACAGTTACTTGAACAATCCTACCATCTGATATGTTGTCCTTAGTTTCACCAGAAAGCAACCAGAACTCCTCATCTGGACTTGGCTCGGCATAAGGGGTCCTCCGATCAGAGAAACCACACAGTAGCTCCAACTTTATGTCATACAACGTTTCTCTCTTATCATCTCCGATGCTTCTGCTGTATTCATCTATGTCAAGACGTTTAAGCCATGTCTATATTAACCTTGTTATTTTATATGGAGCCACCAACCGGGACTAACCGCGTATGATCAACCTTGCAAAATACATAGTGAAATAATTACAAATCAGAAAAATACGTGAGTGTTTTTTGATTATTTTTTTTGAATTGTTTATGCCGATTTCAAAATGCGGTCAAAACGGGGGGCATGACCGGTGATAGCTAGGGGTGGAATCTTGCAAAACTTGGGACTGAAATCACTACAACTGGTGAGGGTGTATGGCATATGCCTGTCAACCTCAAGCGGCTTATCTGGAATGCTCAGAAGACATTCATATTTTGTTTGGACATAATTGCATTGATTAACTCCTCTGTATAATTAAAATACTAAAAGGATAGGAACAATTGAAAATTCATAACTTAATAAATAATTATTCAAAAATCATGTTTCAAATGCCAAAACACATATATACCCTAACTCTTACAAAGATTCCCCCCGGTTTGTCCGAAGTGGGACTTTCCAGCTATAAGTTCGGAAACTCACTAGAGAGAAAGTGATGACGGTGAAGCCGGTCACATCCCAGAGTGGGATCTTGGGGTATAAAAATTTTTCTTCGAGTGTGTCCCTTGCTTATGATTGCGCCGTAACCATGGAGAATCTTCATCATTTAACAGGAAGCTTGGGTCAGTCTTCACTGTGAAGGGAGGAATTTCATCAAACTTTTCATAATCTTCTGACATGTCTGTCTTGTCCTCCACTCCCACGATGTTTCTTTTCCCTGAAAGAACTATGTTGCGCTTTGGCTCATCATATGATGTATTCGCTTCCTTATCTTTTCTTTTTCTCGGTTTGGTAGACATGTTCTTCACATAGAAAATCTGCGCCACATCATTGGCTAGGACTAATGGTTCATCTGTGTACCCAAGATTGTTGAGATCCACTGTTGTCATTCCGTACTGCGGGTCTACCTTTACCCCGCCTCCTGTCAGATTGACCCATTTGCACCGAAACAAAGGGACCTTAAAAGAAGGTCCATAGTCAAGTTCCCATATATCCTCTATGTAACCATAATATGTGTCCTTTTCCCTATTGATGTTTGTTGCATCAAAGCGGACACCACTGTTTTGGTTGGTGCTCTTTTTATCTTGGGCGATCATGTAAAATGTATTCCCATTTATCTCGTACCCTTGGAAAGTCAATACGGTCGAAGATGGTATCCTGGCCAACAAGTACAACTGATCTCCAATAGTGGTGTTATTCGTGAGATGTGTTTGCAACCAACCGCCGAAAGTCACCATGTGTGCACGTGTAATCCAGTCGTCAGACTGCCCCGGGTGTTGGGAGCGTACAATATTCTTGTGTTCATTGATATACGGGGCCACCAAGGTAGAACTTTGTAGAACTGCGTAGTGTGCTTGAGTGAAAAAATGCCCGTCCCTACATATTACTGAATTCTTTCCTTGCGTGCCTTTTCCACTCAGTCTCCCCTCATGCCGCGATTGAGGAACACCAATCGGCTTAAGGTCAGGAATAAAGTCAACACAAAACTCAATAACCTCCTCTGTTTCATGGCCCTTGGAGATGCTTCCTTCTGGCCTAGCACGGTTATGAACATATTTCTTTAAGACTCCCATAAACCTCTCAAAGGGGAACATATTGTGTAGAAATACAGGACCCAGAATGGCAATCTCTTCGACTAGGTGAACTAGGACGTGCGTCATAATATTGAAGAAGGATGGTGGGAACACCAACTCGAAACTGACAAGACATTGGACCAAATCATTCTGTAACCTTGGTAGGATTTCTGGATCGATTACCTTCTGAGAAATTGCATTGAGGAATGCACATAGCTTCACAATGGCTAATCAAACATTTTCTGGTAGAAGCCCCCACAATGCAACCGGAAGCAATTGCGTCATAATCACATGGCAGTCATGAGACTTTAGGTTTTGGAATTTTTTCTCTGCCATATTTATTATTCCCTTTATATTCAACGAGAAGCCAGACGGGACCTTGATACTGCTCAGGCATTCAAAAAAGATTTCCTTCTCTGCTTTGGTAAGAGCGTAGCTGGCAGGACCTTGATACTGCTTTGGATGCATGCCGTCTTTTTCGTTCATATGTTGTTGGTCCTCCCGTGCCTCCGGTGTATCTTTTGTCTTCCCATACACGCCCAAGAAGCCTAGCAGGTTCACGCAAAGATTCTTCGTCACGTGCATCACGTCGATTGCAGAGCGGACCTCTAGGACTTTCCAATAGGGTAGCTCCCAAAATATAGATTTCTTCTTCCACAGGGATGCATGTCCGTTAGCGTCATTCGGAACAGATTGTCCGTCAGGACCCTTTCCAAAGATTACTTTTAAATCCTTGACCATATCAAATATATTATCACCAGTACGGTGGCTAGGCTTCTTCCGGTGATCTGCCTCACCTTTGAAATGCTTGCCTTTCTTTCTTAAGAGATGCCTGATCGGAAGAAATCAACGATGTCTCGGGTACACATTCTTCTTACATTTATCCAAATATATATACTTTCAGTCTCATCTAAACAGTGCGTGCATGCATTGTATCCCTTGTTTGTCTGTCCTGAAAGGTTACTAAGAGCAGGCCAATTATTGATGGTTACAAACAGCAATGCTCGTAGGTCAAATTCCTCCTGTTTGTGCTCATCCCACACACGTACGCTTTTTATATCCCACAACTGTAAAAGTTCTTCAACTAATGGCCTTAGGTACACATCAATGTCGTTGCCGGGTTGCTTAGGGCCTTGGATGAGCACTGGCATCATAATGAACTTCTGCTTCATGCACAACCAAGGAGGAAGGTTATAGATACATAGAGTCACAGGCCAGGTGCTATGACTGCTGCTCTGCTCCCCAAAAGGATTCATGCCATCTGTACTTATACCAAACCATAAGTTCCTTGCGTCATCTGCAAACTCCGGCCACTTTCTCTCGATTTTTCTCCACTGCGACCCATCAGTGGGTACTCTCAACATCGCGTCTTTCTTACGGTCTTCTTTGTGCCATCGCAACAACTTGGCATGCTCTTTGTTTCTGAACAGACGTTTCAACCATGGTATTATAGGAGCATACCACATCACCTTGGCAGGAACCCTCTTTCTAGGGCGCTCGCCCTCAACATCACCAGGGTCATCTCGTCTGATCTTATACCGTAATGCACCGCATACCGGGCATGCATTCAAATTCTCGTACTCCCCACCGCGGTAGAGGATGCATTCATTAGGGCATGCATGTATCTTCTGCACCTCTAATCCTAGAGGGCAGAGAACCTTCTTTGCTTCGTACGTACTGTCAGGCAATTCGTTATCCTTTGGAAGCTTCTTCTTCATTATTTTCAGTAACTTCTCAAATCACTTGTCAGATAAACCATTCTCTGCCTTCCATTGTAGCAATTACAGTGTGGTACCGAGCTTTGTGTTGCCATCTTCGCAATTTGGGTACAACAATTTTTTGTGATCCTCTAACATGCGCTCCAACTTCAACTTCTCATTTTCACTTTCGCATTGTGCATCAACAATGGCCTGGCGAAGATCATCGGCGGGCACATCTGGTGCCTCTTGATCTTCAGCTTCCCCCGTTGCAGTATCACCGTATTCAGGGAACATAGGATAGTTGTCATCATCCTCTTCTTCTTTATTGTCTTCCATCATAACCCCTCTTTCTCCGTGCTTGGTCCAACAATTATAGCTGGGCATGAAACCGGACTGAAGCAGGTGGGTGTGAAGGATTTTTGAGGAAGAGTAATCCTTCTTATTGCGACAGACAACACATGGACAACACATAAAACCATTCAGATTGTTTGCCTGAGCCACACCGATAAAATTATGCAGGCCCGTAATGTACTCGGCAGTGCGTCGGTCACCGTACATCCATTGCCGGTTCATCTACATTATATAATTAAGTATATCAAAAACCATTACAGAACATCATGAATTGAGAAATGACCAAATTAATACAAGTTCATCACATTAAAACCAAAGTACAGTAGTGATCAAATGTTATTACTGCAAAAATAAATACATAAAGTTCATACATAGTTCTCATAAAACAACATACAACTATCTAGAGCATGTAAAACATACATTGAAACTAACATACAACTATGTAAAACATTTAAATGCAACAACAAATGCGATCAAAATCGCAACTAAGGTAACAATTGATCCAACAACATAATGATACCAAGCCTCTTTATCAATGGCATATTTTCTAATCTTTCTAATCTTCAAGCGCATTGCATCCATCTGGATCTTGTGTAGATCGACGACATCGGCAACACACAACTCCAATTTCATCTTCTCTTCTTCAATTCTTTTCAATTTTTCTTTCAAATAATTATTTTCTTTTTCAACTAAATTTAACCTCTCGACAAGAGGGTCGGTTGGAATTTCCGGTTCACATACCTCCTAGATAAAAATATCTATGTCAAGTTGGTCGGCATAATTGTCATAAACACTAAATGAAACAAATAGTTATAAAAGATAATATACCACATCCGAATCATAGACCGGACGAGAGCCGACGGGGGCGGATATCAAAACCATGGCACTATATAATAACAAACAATAATACAAGTAAGAAAATTTTACAAGTAACTATCTAAATCATACAAGTAAGATTTTTTTTAAAAAAGATAAGAACAAGAGGCTCACCACGGTGGTGCCGGCGACGAGATCGGCACGGGCGATCGACGGCGATGAGGACGGGGACGGGACGGCACCCTAAACCACACCTACACATATGCAAACTAAGAAGTTAATTTGAGCACACACTAACACACACACTAATACTATACCACTAAGACACACCCTAGCACACACTAACACACACTAGCTAATAGTAACACTAGCTAACACACTAACTCACTAATAGTACCACTAACCACAAAATTGAGATACCTAATTAACAGTACCACACCTACACTTGTGCAAACTAAGAAGTTAATTTGAGCTCAAATTGCATCTAAATCAAATAAACTCCCATATACACTCCTCCACTAAAACCCACAAATCACTCTACTTCTAGAGCATGAAATGAGCTAAACTAGCAATGAGAGATGAAAGGATGAAGTTGCTAACCTTTTAGAACACTTGGATAGTTGGTGCACCGCCAAATCTAGACAAATCTTGGGGAAATTGGAGCTTGGAGGTCGAGCTTGCAGGAAGAACAGAGGAGAAGAATGGATTGTGTGGCTCGGGCACGATGACATATATGCAGGAAACCTTTAGTTCCGATTAGTGTACATGGACACATGCATTGTATCAATGACAGATGAAAGGATAAAGTTGCTAACCTCGATCGAGGAGGAAAGAAAGAGGAGAAAGCTTAAGTGTGGCTCGGGCACCTCATATCATGTTTGTTTTGTGTGAACTCAAGTGGCATCATGCTCTCAGGCATTTCATCGAGCACCTCTTGTGCATAGGAAGGAAAACAAACTAGCACACACCTCCCACCTTCTATGAGGAAAAAACAGAGGAGAGGGCGGGCAGGGGCAAGGATATATATAGGCAAATTTTTAGTCCCGGTTGGGGTCTAAAACCGGGACTGAAGACAGACCTTTAGTCCCGGTTCGAGACACCAACCGGGACTAAAGGGTATCGCGCCTACCACAACCCCTTTAGTCCCGGTTGGTGTCTGCAACCGGGACTAAAGGTCCCATTCGAACCGGGACTGATGCCTGCCGAGCCTCGTCCGGCGTCCTAGCCGCTCGAACTGGGACTAATGCTCACATTAGTCCCGGTTCGTAACGCGACCGGGACTATTGCTCCGATCAGGCTAGAACGAAAGCCCTGTTTTCTACTAGTGATTAGAGTTCCCGCGAGTTATTCGACCCTCCTCCCCCACCGCCCGGAAAAGCAACATCACACTAGAATAGTTAGAGGTCAGTGTTGGACAACTTTCCCATCACCGTTCGTGCCCAATCCATTGCCATCTATAAACTAATGTTGGGATGAATTCCTTGCCGCCCCTCACACTAGAAAGCACACTTGTGTAGTGGTTTTCTAGGTGGCCCACCAAGCCTTGGAGGATATCCACATGCAAACTTCATGTAGTTTCCTTTTGCGCGAGTAGTCGACATGCCTTTTCGTGCTATTTCCGGTTTATCCCCGCCAAAAAGCCGGTTGTAAAGGTCGTGTTTCTACCAGTTACTCGGGAGGAAAACAGAAGGCAACATCACACTTACTGAAGTAGCCAAAAGCGGTCAATATTGGGACATGTCTCCCATTACCATTGGCGGCAAATCCATCACAATCTATTAATCAGTGATTGGATAAATTCCCATGACGCCTGCCCCTCAGACTAGAAAGCGCAATTCTTTCTGACAAACCATTAATTTCTTTTTTCATTTGTAAAAAATGACACTTCGTGAGGTGGCCCACCAAGCCGGTTTTTGGGCTTAGCCCCGCCAAGATGGTTGTATATATCTATGAAGGAACAAAGTGCACAACTCGAAGAAAAACCCCGGAAATTAATTCAAACTTAATGAAGAAGCCAGTGGGCTTTAACTTCTCGACCAAGGATACAGCCCGTCGCTTCTCCATTGTGACTTGCACCTGATCTAGAGACATAAATAAGCAATAATTAGTATCTACTCCGAGTGATTTCCAGATAGCAGCAGCAGTAATTTGGAAGATATTATCTCGTGATTATAGTACGCTAAGTTGAATAACAAAATGTGCTTAGCACGCCCTAGTAAAGTAGTAATACTTCTGGAAGGGCAGCTCATTACCACGTTTAAGTACAGTGAAAGAAGGTAAAATGGTTAGCACGCCATGCTTGTAAGATTAACCGAGACCGAGGTGACCTGTGCTTGAAGCCAGCAAATCCTCGCTGTGTTCATGCTCGCGCAAGACGTAAACTTAACTAGCATCCAACCGTGTTTGACGACGGCCGGGAAGTGACAGTGCTGCCGAAAGCAAATCAAAAATCAAATTACAGTTTTATTTCTGTGAAAGCATTATGCAACTTCATGATTAACACTGCAATGATTAGTGTAGAAGTCTCAGTGCGGCACTGATTTACTTACGTACTACGTGGCCACTGATTATGTGTACCTCATGCATGCTCCTGTCTTCGATCAATAGCTAGGTCACGCATGGTTCTTTTTGAGGATCGTTGGGGAGTCGTATCTTCAAATTCGTAGGCACGCAGGACACGACAATCTATCCATCTTGTCTCGTTCCCTTTTGCGTGACAAGATGCATAATTCGTATAGTTTCCTTTTGCGCGAGCAGTCGGCATGCCTTTTCATGTGGCTTTCGGTTTAGCCCCGCCAAAAAGCATGTTGTAAAGGTCATGTTTCTGCCAATTACTCAGAAAAAAAGCAACATCACACTTACTAAGTAGTAGCCAAAAAGCGGTCAATGCTGGGACATGCCTCCCATTACCATTGGCGGTATATCCATCGCAATCTATTAATAAATAATTGGATGAATTCCCATAACTCCTGCCCCTTAGACTAGAAAGTGCATTTCTTCCCGAGTAACCATTAATTTTTTTTCGTTTTTGTCAAAAATGACCTGTGACGAGGTGGCCCGCCATGCTGGGTTTTCGGCTTGGCCCCGCAGAAAAAAGTTAATATCTATGAACGAACAGAATGCATAACATCAAACTTACTGAAGAAGCCAGTGGGTTTTAACTTCTCGACCAAGGAAGTTAAAAAAAAAAAAAAATCTCGGGCAAGGATATACAACTCCTCTCTTCTCCGTTATGACTTGCACTAGAGTGCGACCTAGAGACATAAATAAGCAATAATTAGCATTTACTCCGAATGATATTCACATACTAGCAACAGGAGTAATTTGGAAGATTGTTCAAAAAAAAAAAAAGAGTAATTTGGAAGATACTCTCTCTGTAAGGAAATATAAGATCGTTTAGATCACTATATAATTATATTTCTTTACAAAGGGAGTATCATTTATCTCGATTGAGTAGTGTGCTTAGCAGGCCCTAGTAATACTTCTGGAAGGGCAGGCACATTACCGCGTTTAAGTACAATGAAAGAAAGAAAATGGGCAACACCTCGTGCGTGTACGATTAACCGAGACCGAGGTGACCTCTGCTTGAAGCCAGCAAATCCTCGCTGTGTCCACCCCTCCCAAAGACGTAAACTTAACTAGTATCCAACCGTGTTTGACGACGGCCGGGAAGTGACAGTGCTGCCGAAAGCAAAAAATCAATCAATAATCAGTTTACAATTTCATTTCTGTGAAAGCATCATGCACCTTCATGGTCACTATTGCAATGATTAGTGTTGAAGTTTCAGTGCGGCACCGATTTACTTACGTACTACGTGGCCACTGATTATGTGTACCACATGCATGCTCCTGTCGTCGATCAATAGCTAAGCCAGTAGCCATGCATGGTTCATTTCTCGGGTCGTTAGGGAGTCGTATCTTCAAATTCGTAGGGACGCAGGACATGATGATCTATCCATCTTGTCTCGTTCCCGCGCTAATCGACGACGTTCGATGTGATGTTCCGCAGGAGGGTATCCATCTGCACAGGGTTAGTTAATCATGCAAATAGCGCAGCTCACGAGTGATCGGCATCATGCCAGCATTATATATTCTCTAAAGGTGTCCTAAACCGGATATATGCAGGCAGACGTAGGACCCTCGCAGAAAGTACAAGGAGCTGATCGATCGCACATACAGGTATACAACTGGTCACACACTGATTCCCTAAAACGACCGATCTGTACCCTGCTGGACCGGACAAAAATGTCCCGTCACTTGATAAAGATGGCTCGTGCCCTACGTCGAGCTAGTATTAATTATTGGAGCCATGCATCGCAAATTGTACGTATTAATCATGACTGAATCATCCTCAAAAAAAAATAAAAAAAATTCATGACTGAATCCAACTCTTAATCTTTGCATCTTGGGTGGTACTCCTACACAGTATACTTCTTTTGTCAGGTCAGGGGACCCAGTTCACTCCAATCACCAAACTGAAAGCAACACGCATGGGTGGACGCACCTGGGCATCACGATCTAGCCAGCCACCGTGTCACAGCTGCTACTTGCTAGTACTACTATTATTACCTAGTCATTACATTCGTCACAAGTGGTAACCTAAACATTTTTTTTTGAGGGTACAATTGGTAACCTAAACTAACTAGTAGTAATTGGTAAGGAATGAATTCAACAACCCCTGCAGTGGCTGCATAGCACGCACCATGTGTACTCAGATTGGAGTAATTTTATTCTCACTGAGTGGTCAGCGATTTAAAAGCAATTTTATTGACGGAAAAGCAATTTTATTGACGAGAAGTGTACTGACAAGCGAGACAACCGGGAGAAGTTGATACGCGTACGACGCAGCTGGCTGTCCACGGCCAGCGCGCCCCGCGCACCAGCCAGGTCCAGCGCCAGGGCCGCGGGCGCGGCCGAGGCGGTGCGCGCGCGTCACATGCGCGCACGCCGCAGCTGAGCGGACGGACGGTACAGCGCAGGCCACGGCCAGGTCAAGCCGCAGCCGCCGCAAAGCACCCCGGATGTGGTGTGAACGGAAAGCTACCGAGCCCAAAGCTGTGACGCCACCCAACCCGTGGCGACGCGGACAGATGGATAAAGACGCCAAAGCCAAGCTAGCCCATTCCCCGGCTCTCTACCTCAACCCACCCAACAACCGGCGAGCGTGGCGCAGAAAAAGTCACGGTAAAAAGATCCGATCCCGTTCTGTTTGTGCGAGGACGGACGGAATATTCCGTTCGCTCGCCTCGCACATTGCCCCTATCCTATCCTTCCTCAGCAGCGCCGGCCGTCAGTCAGTCAGCTGGTGCGCCGCGTCCGGCCGGCGAGGGGTCGGTCGATCGATCGGGTTCGGGCAGCAGAGAGAAACGGGTTCGATGTTTCTTGCGCATTGCGTCGAACGGAAAGCGGAAGCGCGTGGGTGCACGGCCAGCTAGCGAGCGGCAAGTACTAGTAGTAGCAAGTGGGAAGGGCCCCGTTGTTTAATTACTCCAAAGTACGACGAGAAGCATTCGCATTCCCATTTAGCCAATTAAGCGCCGGGAAACGATTTGATTAGGGTTTATCTTTTGCGCGCTCGCGCGCATGCAAGTGGATTAATTTGATGACGACGGCCCGGTGGCCCGTGGCCTCGGAACGGATGATTGGGTACACGCATGCACGGGAAACGGTTTGATTCCTGCGCGACAGCAACGGGCGATCGAGGCCCCATGCTTCTTGGTCCGTTTCGGAGGCCGCGCCACAACTAACCATGTCTGTTCTTTTTTAAAAAAAAAAACTAACCATGGCTTCGTGATTGGGAGCTGCAAAATCTTCAAGCAGTTTCGGTATATTTTGCTTGGTAAGCACAACACGGGCCCGAACCACCCCGACCACTTCTTGCCATATTTAGGAAAATCAAACCCGCGACCTCTACAAGGGAAGGGGATGGAACTACAGCTGTACCATAGCTTCGTGACCGGACTTCAAAATCTTCAAGCAATTTCGGTATATTTTGCTTCCTATCTATCTTGGATCAGGAAACGCGGTTACTGGTCACAATACCGTCCAGTAACCAAGACCCCAGAATCAACCATGACATGTTAGATTAAACAACAATCGAATAAATAGAACACTAATTTAGAAGGGGAACAATTCATTTCAATCAACACACAATCAGATTTATCAATCAACTCGGTCTCGGTATATCTCTCACCCTCCAATTCAACCCCTAATTGCTAAACTGTATGATGGCAATCTGTTAACTATGTACAAACTACAGATGCCTCCTAGCAGTTTGATATCACACCCTAAGATTAATCAGCACTCCCTCGCTCACAGGCCATCATTATGCCTTGCACGCATCAACAAACACACGATGATCCTCCTCGAATCACCATCACCCCTTAATCGAAAGTTAATGAAGCAACTAATCAATCGAAGAGCTAGCACCAACCAAATTAACCATCTATGGCTACCAGCAAACTGAGACGCTCCAGTCCATCGAATAGATGGATGGATTCAATCAGATCTTCCACATGTTGGAGTAGTCCATGATGGGCTCGCCCCGGCACAGCTCCTCCAGATCGAGGTACGACCGCGACGACGGCATCAGGAACGAGGTGTCCTCGCCGGCGAGCGCCCCCGTGTCGAAGCCGAGCGAAGGGCTCAGCAGCGCCGACGAAGACGCCGCCTCCGGCTTGCAGTACCTGCGGATCGCGGTCTGCTGGTCCCCCATGGCCTGGAAGGGTGAGTACCCGGCGCCGCCATGGCTGCCGTTGGCCGTCGCCGGCATGAAGAAGTAGTTGGGGTTCTTCATCTGCTGCTGAGGCACCGGTGGCTCCGTCTTGATGGAAAGATGCTCCATGTCCGGCTCGAGCGGCACGGCGGCGCTGGAGGTGGAGCTCGAAGCGCCGGCGAAGTCGTCGGCACCAGACGGAGAGTCCACGAGCATCGGCAGGTCGGCGTTGTTGAGCAGGTCGGGGTTGTTGAGGAAGTCGTCGACGTCGAGGAAGGCGTACGGGTCCTCCATGACCCCGACGGCCGCCGGCGCCATCTGGGGCGGCGCATTCTTCGCCGCCAAGTCTTTGTCGAACACCCGGCAAACAGCCCAATCGTTCTGCACGCACGCAACAGGCAAGGTTGAGAAAACAACACGAGGAAAATAAGAAGCAAGAAACAAATCCGGAGCGCGACATGGGAGCGCGCGCCCGCGTGGTCCAGCCAGCAGCATCTCCGGACGCTCCAGCGGCTCGATCGATCGATCGACACGGCCGGACCGCCGGAGACGGAAAAGCAAAATCGAATCTTGCCGTACCTTGGCGGAGCGGTGGAGGCGGTGGGGCAGCTGGCCCTCGAGGCGGTACTCGTGCATCACGTACGGCGTCTTATCGCCGCGGGGGGCGCGGCCGGTGTAGAAGACGAGCGTCTTCTTCATGCCGACGAGGACGGCGTCCCGGCCCTTGCCGCGGAAGATCTCCTTGTCCTTCCCCGTCGCCTTCCAGTACCCCCTCTCCGTCGCGCGGTTGGTGCGCGTCCCCGTCGGGTACTTGCGATCCTTGTGCACGAAGAAGTACCACTCCTTCTCCCCCATCTTCGCCTTCCCTGCAAAACGAACCGGCCGGCCATGAGCGAGCTGCAAATCAAATCAAAGAACGTTCCTGTCGAGGAGTAGTAGTACTCACCGGGGAGATCCCATGGCTCCGTCTTGTTGAGGTCGACATCGGCGATCACGAGGCAGGAGAAGGAGTTGTTGACGGCCTTGGGGGTGAGGTAGTGGGTGACCACCTCCTCATCCGTCGGGTGGAACCGGAAGCCCGGCGGGAGCGACAGACGCGGCTCCTCCACCTCCAGATCCATCACCGCCGTCACGTCCGACATCGCTGCGCCCTCTCGGATCTGCTGGCTAGCTTTTGCTATGCTCAGCAAGAACTCGGGAGCCGAGGAGGAGGAAGAGCTAGAGAGATATGGAGAGCTGATTTCTCTGATTGATCGGACGCTTTGGGGTTCAGAAGACTGAAATGGAGCGGCGGTCTGGGGGTGGTTATATAGCTTCAGAATGGCGTGCGGGGGAAGGCAACTTGCGGCCGGACCGGAGCCGCGCGCGCTCGGCTAATTTACTCACTTATTTACTGCACCTCCATGCTTAGCTACTAATTATTGGTGATTAATTTGCTCTGGGGTAATCCAACGGCGGTAAATTAAAGCTCTTTACCATCTGGATGAGCATGTCCTAATGATTTGCTAATGATAGCATCCTGGTTAACAACTACAATCAGCAAGTGCTAATAGGTTGCCAATGATACTTCTTCTAGATAACCAGTGTTAATCTGCTAATTCTCTCTCTTTTTGATCATTTTTAAGCTCTTTTTCATGTCAAACGGCATCGATGGACCGAGACGACTTGCGAATGATTATCTACACGCGGAGAAAATTTCAATGGCTGAGCCAGTTAGGTGGTTGCAAGTGATGCCGCCGGTGCTACGTACGCTCTAGCTAGTACACGTCAGTTTCTCCGCTGTTTTTGTGTGTGACCAAGAGCGATCGAGCGGCCGATGATTCGTCCCGGAATTCCCCTTCTACAGCGGCCATGAAAGATACCAGTAACCACGAGCGTTAACGTCTAGCTAAATTTTTAGCGAGGCCGTCCATATGCAGCCACACAAAATTCAGGAAAACGGCCGACGAGTTCCGGAGCGAAAGCATACCGGTCTGCGTTGTCGAATCGAGGGTTAAATCGCAAGTGTCAAGATCCTTTTCTCACCGAGCCGAGCTCGATCGATCCTTGTCCTCTATCACTGGCTGACACGTACCACTACTGGACAACGCATAAACCGGCACGTGAAAATGCACTATTTTTACGCAGTGGGTAATCAGGCCTGGCTGGTAAACCCACGGATTTATCGACGAGACAAAATTTCTAACGGAGAGTAAAATCCAAATGTTTGACTGTGCAGAACAGTATATTCCAATTGCATTGTGCTCCGAGGAAACGCACAGCGAAACCGCGAAAATTGCCAATTACTTAGCCACTAAGCACTAGCGGGTTGACGGTCCAATTGTGAAGAGGATAATCCCGCGGAATAATTATGAATACTTATGGTAATGTTGAGCTTATGGACCTGGACGCGTATAGTGCTCGGGTCGGCCAGGATATACACTTGTTTATGTGTGCACAAAGACTAAATCTTGAGTACATTAAATGCACTTGGAATTAACTTTCCTATCTCTTATAATCAATTTGGTTGAGGTGCAGTGCGCGCCACGGAAAATTCAGGCATGACGCAGCGAAGGCGCGAAATGCTTATGTCAGGCGTTGGATATGCTGCCGTGGTTGGTCCAATCAAAACTCACGGGAGTACCTGAAGAAATGTGGATTTAATTCACCGAATTGTGTCATGAATAAACTGGATACAGTTGCAACCTACGCAGTTTCCTTGACACTTCTTCGCCTGCCCATGAGCAAGCTGCCTTTTCTGGTGCTGAAATATTATCCCCTATCTGTAATGCATCCTAGATTGTTAGTACGAAATAGAAAAAGGTCGTCTGAATTTCGTATGTGAAGTAATCAGCGTCCAAAATTCAGTACTAGTTCGTTGGCACACAAAATCCAGCAGTTTCCTTTACTCGCACACAGCAATTCAGAAACCAGTGGGTTCAGAACAATACCGAAGAAGATAATGCTACACATGTATGCAATGATCAACTGATGATCGGTAATTAGCAAGCTCTTTTGCGGTTAGCACTTCCATAACTGCTCATGGGTTTGTTGCTAGAAGCTGCAGGATGAGGAATCTCGATCCACAAATGAACGGTGTTGGTGGACCGGTTCATCGGTCAGAGTCGGTGTCGCCACATTATCAGTTCCCGGAAGTGGACAAGTCTTCCTTATCATTCTTAGACAGCAACACTGTACCTGCTGCCATCTCTGAAGATCACGGATATGGATTGAAATGAAAGTTTCGTTGGCATTAAATTCTCCCAACGTGACATATAAAACCCCAACCTATGAGAGGGAGATTCTCTGGAAATGTTTTACTCCAAAGCCGGCCAATTTTAAACGTGAGTATAGTATTGCTGTGGTCGGCCATGATCGCAGGATCGATGGATTTGCTTGGTCCCAAAGGGCAGAAACAAAATGCAAATGCATGGCAGATGAAAAACCCTTCTCGCCCAAGCATCTGCTGATGATCTAGTAGCATCCTTTCTGCTTGATTCTTCTCTCCTTTTCGTGGCAAAAAGTAATGGTATTTTGCCTGCCCTTTTTGCTCTTTTTGTCCCAGCACGGGCATAGTGCTATTTGTGCGTGAAGGTTGCAATCCACTGCCAAGAAACAGTTCTGTTCGCTGGTGCTAGCATAGTAGTAGTATGCGCTACCGCTGGTATCCCGTAGGATATATTTCTGCTAGTGGCCTACCAAAAGCAATTTTCGGTTGAGTGGCTCCTGGAAAGATTTCGGCGAGTTGATCCACCCCGTAGAAAGTAGCAACGGTCGTGGCCTTCCGTTGCGTGGCCGGTGTACGTGGGTCCCGTCCCCGTCTTCGTTTTGGACGGTGAGCGAGGAGGCACCGCCGTCACCCGGACCCGGGTCCGGGTCCAGCTCGATCCTGTGCCGCAGCGACGTTTGTGATGGGATTCCGTCGACACGCACGCGGCTTCCAGCTCACTCCAACGTGCCGCTGTTTCGGTGCCGTCGCCGCCCTTGGCAGCCGGCAGGTGCCAGGATCTCGGCAGAGCGCGCATCGCCGTCGGCCCGGCCGTCATAGGACAAGACGAATGTGTAAGCCTAATTAGGCAAGAGAAGGATGGGAAACGGAACGACACGTAAATTCGAGAAACTAGGAAGAGTTTTGTCTATCAATCGCATTGGAGAAGTGTTTCAAAAAAAAAAATCGGCATTGGAGAAGTGATTTTGATCCCAAGATCTTAATTGGGAGGGTTTGGACTCTTGAGACAAGTCACTCGGACCGGTGTTTAGAAATTTCCGGGCATTATTAAAGAATGACGTTACGAAGGTCATTCTCACCTATATTCAAGAACCTCCATTTTTTTTTTGCGAGAAACTTCCAATCTATTCATCTTCAATCATGGCAGTACAAAGAACCTCCATATTTGGCGAACTTTCGATAGCTTAATCCATAAATGTTACCCTATCCATCGTGGCCCTTTCTTGAAAAAAAAGGGGGCGAAAGGCATCACCGAGTATAGCGCTGGTAGTCTAATACACGCCATCCCAAAGATAAGTATCAAGATGTTTGCCGTATGGCTCGGGTCACATATGAACAACCTCATCTCAAGTGCCCAAACCGTGTTCAGCAAGAGAAGCATACACGACAAATTTGATGCACGTTAGAAACCTTGCACGAAGCCTCCAAAGAAACAAAACACTCGGTGCGACGGGACTACATTTCTTATCTTCTATAAAGGCGAGGATTTTCGAGTGGATTCCGTTATTGGGTTGCCGCTTTGCTGGCCACGTCTTCCCCGAGGGTGTTCCTAAATGGTGTTCCCGAAGCATGTTCGAGGTCTAAGACAAGGCATTGCCTTATCCTCGCAACTATTTTGTCCTAGCCATCGACACCTTGCAGCAGAGCTTGACTCGACTACTCGTCTTGGGCTCCTCCACAAGATATGGTTCCGTGAAACCATATTTTAGATACCTCCCTATGTGGACGATGCAACGGTTTTTATGGCACAAATTGCTTCGGCGAGGATGCTACAAACCAACTTTGACAAGAGCTCGTCTAATTCAGAAATTTCCCTGATTGGGAACTAACATATTTTTTGCTTGGTTGTCCCTATCCATTGTGGCCACCTCCAAAGTTTACCGTCCATGCACACTTGTTTCCCTCTGAAATTGCTTGGCCTTCCTTAGTCGGCGTGGCAGCTAAAAAAAGGGATTTTCAACATCTTGGGGACAAATGGCGATGAAACTTATGAACCAGGCAGGGATGAGCAGCACCATGGCAGCTAGTCGGACCTCACTTGTCAATCTTGTCATCAACCCACAAGCAGTTTATCACCTTACACTATTTGTGGTCCCTCCAACTGTCCTAAAAAGCGTCAACGATGTGGAGATAGCTTTCCTTCATGTTGATGGAATTTACCGACAATAGCGAACATGGGGCAACGTAGGTATCGCGGAACTAGATGGGTGCACACAAGACAAGGAGTTTACCCAGCTTCGTGCCCTCAGATAGAGGTAACACCTTACTTCCTACCTTTGTGAATTGTAGTCATGGTTGGCCGGTATGAGAGCTAGGTTTCTGTGGTGTTGTGTATAGAACGTACCGAGATATACTGATCGAGAGGGCCCTAACTCACCTTATATATGTGGATGAGTGGTAGGGTTACACAAACCCAGGTATGTTTACAAGATAGAGATAAAATCAGTTTGCAACTAAATCTACCTAAAATACATGTCATGTACTCCAACTTTGATGATGTGCTCATGTATGACAGGTGGACTAGGAGTCGTTGACTTGGCCCACCCTGTGGCTACTGGGTTGGATTCGTCCTCCCTGACTATACCCATGGGCTATGTCATCGTTAGTAGCCCCTGAGTCCTTCATGATCTTGACTGTTGCGTGTCTTATGGCCACTTTTGTCTTTTCGGGCCCTTCCCTTTAAACAAATTCCTTGCTCAGTGACTGTCAGAGTGTGTTGTCTTGTCACTTGCAGGGAGGTTGTGAAGGGCTCATCAATCTCTTTTATAATGAGTGATAAAGCAAACAAGATTCACCTAGTGGGTGGGAATAGTGTTGGGAAACATAGTAGAAAACAAAAAAAATCGTCCTACGATCAAACCAGGAACACTATGAAGATGCATTAGCGGTTTAGATCGGATCGTTACCAACTTCGAGTTGTAGCGGAAGAAGAGTTGGTGTAGATAGTACTTGAAGTCCCTCGAACCGTTCACGAACAATCCCTCGAACTTAAGACCGAAAGCACGACCTCTCTACAGTTTGCAAGCGTTCGGGCTTCAAGTTTCGGCAGCGCTTCACCGTCCAGATCTAATCGTCGCCAGAGAATTAGAGGGAGAAGAAGAGAACCGCACATGGCTTCTCTATTATGAAGATTGAGAGATCTAGGTCTAGTTCTAATTAGATCATGTAACATCCCAATTTTTATTAAATTTGGATGTTAATAGAATCATTTATGCATATCATGTTTTATTGCATTTTGGAGTTTTATGACATGTTCAAATATTTTTCCAGTCATGAAAAATAAAAGAGAGAGGATAAAATGACTTCCTCAAATATAAAAAGAGTTGGAAAAGTGTTGGAATGTTATTTGGAGTTTTTTTTTATGTTTTTTTGATAAATATTTTATTGGCAAAAAGTGTATTTGTTGCATACAATAAATATTTTCAAAATTTTCTGAGCAGGAATTAATGTTCACTGTGCTCTATATTATCAATAGTGATTTTATAAATTACTATGGTATTTTTATAAATTCTTTTGAATTTGATTTGGGCCTCAAACGTTTTTCTAAAAAAAACACACAACGCCAGGCCTAGGCGCGCCCCAGCCAGCCCACTGGCCATTTAAGCCCACGACGTGCGCCGAAGCGCTACGCCACGGTTGCCCGCACCCCACTTCCCCTTGCTCGCCTCTCCCGCACTCACTGCCAATTGGGGCCCGGCCCCAGGCCGTCTTCAACCTTCCACGCAACCCGCGGGATAAGCACGGTGTGCGCGCTCCCGCACCCGCCGGGCGAAGCTCTCGCGGATGAGCCTTATCCGCCGTAGCCGCGCCTCCTGGCCGTGCCTATAAAGGCCCCCGAACCCCCTCTCTCAATCTCGCCGTCCCGCTCATCTCCGCGCCGCTCACACCGCTCGCCCTCCCCGTTTGAATCTCGCCGGAGCCGAGCCACCTTCCGTCGATTTCGTCGCCGGTAAGCCACTCGAAGACCCCTCGCTTTGTTATTTCGAAACCCTGCTACCCCGTGCACCCATTTGACACCTTTTTGTCTCCTAGGAGACACCGGAGCAGCCGCACGGACGACGCCAGAACCGCCGGAGCACCGGAGCGCCGCCACCTCGCCTCGCTCGACTCCGTCGTCCCCGAGGACCTACGCCACCACCATCCGGAACCCCTCGACGCGCCGGTATTCCTCCTCTACTTCCCCGACGCCGAGGCCGCCGGAGCTGCCACTCCGTTCGACGCCGAGCCACATCGCCGTCAATTACAACGCCGGCCCCGGATCAACTAATTAATTAACCACCCACCCACCCACCGCATCCCCATTCCCCAACCACTCCAAATCCACGCCCCGCGCCGCCGCCGCCACAAACGACAGCGCCCCCGGCCGTCGTCAAATACCCGCCGCCGCCGCCGTCTCCGTCTTCTCCGCCGCTGTCTCTGCCTACGCCCCGCCCCCTCGCCGTCTTCTCCGCCGCCGTTGCCATCTTCGTCTTCTCCGCCTACGTCTTCCCCTCGCCGTCGCCTCTGCCTCCACCGCCGCCGCCCCCGTCGTCTCCACCCCGCCGCCCCCGTCGTCTCCACCCCGCCGCCCCCGTCGCCTCCACCCCGCAACGGACCCTCGCCGTTTCCGCCGCCGCCGATGAGTTGTTGTGTAGTTGTAGTGTAAGATTTTAGTGTAGTGTAAGATTTTAGTGTAGTGTAGTTGTAGTGTAAGATTTTTGTGTAGTTGTAGTTGTAGTGTAGAAGTTTTTGTGTAAGAGTAGTGTACAATTTTTAGTATAAGATTTTAGTGTAGTGTAGTTGTAGTGTAAGATTTTAGTGCAGCTGTCGTTGTAGTGTAGAAGTTTTTATCTAAGAGTAGTGTACAATTTTTAGTATAAGATTTTAGTGTAGTGTAGAATTTTAGTATATGATTTTAGTGTAGTGTAGAATTTTAGTATATGATTTTAGTGTAATTTTATTGTACTTGTACGTAGTGTACTTGTAATGAAAGAATTTAGTGTAGTCATTGTAGAGTATGATTTTAGTGTAGTTTTTATTGTAGTTCTATGTAGTGTACGTTTAATTACATTGTAGATTATAGGTTTTGCAGGTACTCGTCCATATGCCCAATTTTTACTAACTTGTTAGTTATATATGCACCGTCATAGATGTCTCCAAAGTTTCGTGGTGTGCGACCGAAGGGGAATAAGTATTATGCCACCATTAGGAAGGACAATGTCGTCCACGAGCTTGGCCACTGTGACACCCCGGAGTTAGCGGCGCGCGCCTACGATGCCATGGCGGTAGAGTTCTTTCAGGAATGGGCGATTCTGAACTTCCCTGAGTGTTGTGAGTACGCGAAGTTCCTCGCACTGCCGGGCATTCGGATATGTACTAGGGCTGAGGAGAAGGAGAACAAACAGGCCGAGATGCAGTTCTTCAACCCATTGGTGAGCGAGCTTGCGAGAGATGAGAAACTCGTGGAGACCAACAAGATGATGCTACTTCAGTATGCAGCCAGGAAGAGTCTTGATGACCCACAAGTATAGGGGATCAATCGTAGTCCTTTCGATAAGTAAGAGTGTCGAACCCAACGAGGAGCAGAAGGAAATGACAAGCGGTTTTCAGTAAGGTATTCTCTGCAAGTACTGAAAGTAGCACTAACAGGTAGTTTTGATAGCAAGATAATTCATAACAAGTAACAAGTATAACAAAGTGCAGCAAGGTGGCCCAATCCTTTTTATAGTAAAGGACAAGCCGGAACGATCTCTTATATAAAGCAAAGAGTTCTCGAGGACACATGGGAATGCTCATCTAGTCACTTTCATCATGTTTGTTTGATTCGCGTTTGCTACTTTGATAATTTGATATGTGGGTGGACCGGTGCTTGGGTGCTGTTCTTACTTGAACAAGCCTCCCACTTATGATTAACCCCTCTCGCAAGCATCCGCAACTACGAAAGAAGAATTAAGATAAATCTAACCATAGCATGAAACATATGGATCCAAATCAGCCCCTTACGGAATAGTGCATAAACTAGGGTTTAAGCTTCTGTCACTCTAGCGACCCATCATCTAATTACTACTCCACAATGCCTTCCCTTAGACCCAAAGATGGCGAAGTGTCATGTAGTCGACATTCACACAACACCACTAAAGGAAGCAACAACATACATATCATCAAAATATCGAACGAATACCGAATTCACATGATTACTTATGACAAAACTTCTCCCATGTCCTCAAGAAGAAAAGTAATTACTCACAAATCATATTCATGTTCAAGATCAGAGGGGTATTGAATAGCATTAAGGATCTGAACATATAATCTTCCACCAAATAAACCAACTAGTATCAACTACAAGATGTAATCAACACTACTAGCAACCCACAGGTACCAATCTGAGGTTTTGAGACAAAGATTGAATACAAGAGATGAACTAGGGTTTGAGATGAGATGGTGCTGGTGAAGATGTTGATGAAGATTGGTCCTCCCACGATGAGAGGATTGTTGGTGATGTCGATGGCTCCGATTTCCCCTCCCGGAGGGAAGTATCCCTGGCGGAATCGCTCCGCCGGAGAGCAAAAGTGCTCCTGCCCAAGTTCCGCCTCGAGACGACGGCGCTTCATCCCGAAAGTCTTCTCCTTAATTTTTTTAGGGCAAATGAGCCTATATAGCAGAAGGAGGGGGCCCGGGGCCCCACAAGGCATCAGGGCGCGCCCAGGGGGGCGCCCTGTTGCCTTGTGGGCAACTGGTGGGTCCCCTCTGGTATATCTTTTCTCCAGTATTTTTTATATATTCAATAAAAAATCTCTGTGAAATTTCAGGCCATTTGGAGCTCCGTAGAATAGGTATCTCTGCTATAGCTATTTCAGGTCCAGAATTCCAGCTGCCGGTATTCTCCCTCTTCATATAAATCTTGCAAATTAAGAGAGAAATGGTATAAGAATCGCATCATAAAGGGAAATAATAACCAAATATATTATAAATAACAGTAGGAAATCATGATGCAAATTGGACGTATCAAGCGCGGAGGAGGATCCCATAGACTGGGATGCCTTGGAGCGTGAGGAGGAGGGTCAGCAGGGGTGTCGTAGGTCCACTAGGGATGACCACGAGGCTGGTCCCTCTGGCCACTAGCTTACTAGATTGGTATCGCTAGATATTTCGTATGAACTGTTTAACTTTATGCATGTTTTATGTTTGAACTACGCATGGTTTGTTGAACTGCTTAGTTACAAGTATGTGTTAATATCTAGATGGCCGGGTAGCGCTAGTTCGTATTAACTGCTTATATGTTGCATTATATCTATGCATCTGTTATGTATGCTTTTTTCTGGCAACTTGATGAAAGCAGTAATGGATGCCCCATGTGAGACTTGTGGTTCCGTAAGATGCCAAAGGGATAAGAAGTTCTTCATTGATCTTCCGAATGACTTCCTCACTAGGACAGTACGTTTTAGTAGAACATTTTCTGATTGAGTTTCATATGATGGATACAGTTGTACCCAAAATTGTCTAACTAGCTAGTTATTTTTTCAATTTTGCTCAGGTCATCCCTTGCGGGGCAAGGCGTGACTTCTTAGAGAAGTTTTGAGTTCCACTTGATGCCACCATCACATTCCAGTGAACCCTCATGAAGATGCTGACGGCCCAACAATTCAATTGTCTTGTCACCAATGAGCCAAACCGCACCTATTTCGGTTGCCCTGGTTGGAGAGCCCTTGCAACTGCTTACGAGATGGAAGCTGGGCAGAGAGCCACGTTCTACCTCGACTATGATCATGACAAGATCATGGTCTACTACAGGCCTGCTGGCAGCGACGATCATTCACTTACTCCAGACTATGACCCTGAGTCCGCCCGTCGAAAAGTCTAGTTAGCTAGTTGGCATGCATGGAAGATCTCATGTTATTACCACCTCTATTTATTTGAACTTCTACATTCATGTGCTACTTTGCCTACTTTGTTGAACTATATCAATAAGTGCACCGTTGAACTTAAATGTTGTTATTGGGTCTATTTAGTACTTTTTAAGGTTGATTTAATTATTGTTCTTAAACTAGATTGTGCTGTCATTTTGGTTGGGATCGCTGATGTACAACTTTTATTTCAAATCAAATCAAATTACTGGCGTCGCGAAAAGATGGAATGTCAGTACTGATGAAAATTACTGCTGGCATTGGCCACGTGGCATGCCATTAACCTCCAAAATACTGTTGGCGTAGGGTCCAACGCCAGCACTATTTTCTAACAATGGCGCCATATTGGTGGCGTCGTGTGTCCACGCCAGCAAGGCCATTTTTGGCATGCCATAGCTAGGCTTTTCTGCACTAGTGCTACACGGCTGCAACATATCATGTTGCAGATTTATCCGACGAGGATTAAAGTGCGATAGGTCGATGTTCTACACTCAGCTTTTGCTCGTGGAGTTGATGGACTCATTTACTTCTATGCTTCTGCAATATTTGTTTTGTTTGGCCTTATGCCATATCTTTGTAATAAATTGTATTACTCCTGGACTATCGATGTAATAAAGATGTGTGTTATTTCTGTTATTTCATCAAGTACTGTTTGTGCTAGCAAGTCGATCCAGGGACTAGCACGGTAAGCACAGAGACTCCGATCCCTACCGGGTCGGGTCGCAACAAGATGGTATCAGAGCACATGTTGACTGTAGGACGCGACCCTAGAAAATGGAAAGCCATAGGATGAAAACCTTATTTTATAACTCGTTTATATCTCCTACTTTGGACTCATACTTTTCTTTGCTTCATTACTAACTTATCCTCTCTTTCAAAATGTAGATGTCGACCGCCATTGTTGAGTTTGAGCAGCCCGATGAGACCATTCCCTTTGGACGACAGCTGATGAAGATCGTGAAGCACCTGAGGATCGTGCTGCCCACGTTCACTCGGACCTTCACGGCCACCTTGCCCGAGGAGACATGCTGGAGGATCGATGTTTGATGACCCACAAGTATAGGGGATCAATCGTAATCCGTTCAATAAGTAAGAGTGTCGAACCCAACGAGGAGCAGAAGGAAATGACAAGCGGTTTTCAGCAAGGTATTTTCTGCAAGCACTGAAATTATCGGTAACGAGTAGTTTGATAGCAAGATAATTTGTAACAAGTGACACGTAGCAATAGTAACTAAAGTGCAGCAAGGTAGCCCAATCCTTTTGTTGCAAAGGACAGGCCAGAACGTTCTCTTATAATAAGCAAAGCGTTCTCGAGGACACATGGGAATTTCATCTAGTCACTTTCATCATGTTTGTTTGATTCGCGTTCGCTACTTTGATAATTTGATATGTGGGTGGACCGGTGCTTGGGTGCTGTTCTTACTTGAACAAGCCTCCCACTTATGATTAACCCCTCTCGCAAGCATCCGCAACTACGAAAGAGGAATTAAGATAAATCTAACCATATCATTAAACATATGGATCCAAATCAGCCCCTTACGGAATAGCGCATAAACTAGGGTTTAAGCTTCTGTCACTCTAGCAACCCACCATCTAATTACTACTCCACAATGCATTCCCTTAGGCCCAAAGATGGTGAAGTGTCATGTAGTTGACGTTCACATGACACCACTAAGAGAATCAACAACATACATATCGTCAATATATCGAACGGATACCAAATTCACATGATTACTTATGACAAGACTTCTCCCATGTCCTCAAGAACAAAAGTAACTACTCACACATCATATTCATGTCCAAGATCAGAGGGGTATTGAATAGCATAATGGATCTGAACATATAATCTTCCACCAAATAAACCAACTAGCATCAACTACGAGATGTAATCAACACTACTAGCAACCCACAGGTACCAATCTGAGGTTTTAAGACAAAGATTGAATACAAGAGATGAACTAGGGTTTGAGATGAGATAGTGCTGGTGAAGATGTTGCTGAATATTGGTCCTCCCACGATGAGAGGATCGTTGGTGATGTCAATGGCTTCGATTTCCCCCTCCCGGAGGGAAGTATCCCCGGCGGAATCGCTCCGCCGGAGAGCAAAAGTGCTCCTGCCCAAGTTCCGCCTCGAGACGGTGGCGCTCCGTCCTGAAAGTCTTCTCCTTATTTTTTTTCTAGGGCAACTGGGCTTATATACCAGAAAATGGGCACCGGAGGCTGGCCAGCGGCCCCACAAGCCACCAGGGCGCGCCGGGGGGGGGGGGGGGGTGGCGCGCCCTGGTGCCTTGTGGGCACCTGGGTGGCCCCCTCTGGTACTTCTTTTCTCCAGTATTTTTTATTTATTCCAAAATAAATCTCCGTGCAATTTCAGCTCATTTGGAGATGTGCAGAATAGGAATCTCTGACATAGCTTTTGCAGGTCCAGGATTCCAGCTGCCGGCAATCTCCCTCCTTATGTAAATCTTGCATATTAAGAGATTAAAGGCATTAGAATTACTCCACAAAGTGTTATATTGATTAAATACACTATAAATAACAGTAGGAAAACATGATGCAAAATGGACGTATCAACTCCCCCAAGCTTAGACCTTGCTTGTCCTCAAGTGAAACCCGATATCGATAATCATGTCCACATGTTTAGAGAGAGAGGTGTCGATAAAAACAAAATACGGACATAGTAGCATCATGATCATTATTATAACGGCGATATTCATTATCATAGATCTTCTCATGAGCAAGTAACAATTCATCACAACAACGAAGTATAAGACATAAACTTTCTTGAAAACTAACAAACTATGTTCTCAGTCAACAATTCAATTGCAATTCATCATATTTTCAGGAAGGGTCTCATGTAGGAGCTTTTTAGCAAGTCCACATACTCAACCATCATTTAGTCTTCTATGATTGCTAACACTCACGACATATATATGGAGCAAAAAGTTTCAGTCAGACACATAGAAAGATAGGGGCTTATAATTTCGCCTCCCAACTTATTCACCTCAAGGGTAATGTCAACAATAATAACTCATGATTACTCATATCCAACTAGATATATGTGCCTAGATCTTTCCCCACCACATGATGCTTGCAAAAGAGAAAAATAAAAAGGAATAGAGGAGAACACTATTGACTCTTGCATAAAAAGTAAATACATAAAAGTAAAAGATAGGCACTTCGCAGAGGGAAGCAGAGGTTGTCATACGCTTTTTGTTTTTGGATGCACAAGCTCTTAATGCAAAGGAACGTCACTTTATATTGCCCCTTGTGATGGCAACCTTTATTATGCAGTCTGTCGCTTTTATTTCTTTACCATCACAAGTTCGTACAAAGCTTATTTTCCCTTACAATAAAAGTTCATACATATTTAGGAGCAATTTTTATTGCTTTATGCACCGATGACAACTTACTTGAAGGATCTATTCAATCCATAGGTAGATATAGTGGACTCTCATGACATGAAACTAGGTTTAAGGGTTTTGGATGCACAAGTAGTATCTCTACTTGGTGCGGATTTTTGGCTTGCAAAGATATCGGGCAAGCACCACATGTTGGAGGATCTATGACAATATAACTTCTATGTGAATATAAGCAAACATAATTCATTACGTTGTCTTCCTTGTCCAATGTCAACAATTTGACATAAAATACTCAATGGGGGCTCACAATCATAAAAGATGTCCAAGATAGTGTATTTGCATGTGAATCTTCTCTTCCCTTATTAATTTTTTCATGAATTGCATCATTGACTAATGCTATGCTTGTTAACCTTCAATAAATTTTACCACTTATACTTTTCTTTATGTAATGTCATTACTTTCCATAAGATTAGCATATGATCTTTTTCATTATTTTCATTGCTAGGATTGAAACATGAAAGTGAAGAAGCAAAAACTCAAGCTACTCTTTATTATATAACTCTCAACTCAATTACATAGATAGATAGATCACGAAACTAGCACTCAAAAATAGATCATACTAAACTTTTGTTCAACTAAATCACGAAATAACTGAGGATCGAACTAAGAATAGGTAAAGATAATAAAAGTGATGGTGATACGATACCGGGGCACCTCCCCCAAGCTTGGCACAAGCCAAGGGGAGTGCCCATACCCATGTACTCAAGTCTCCTTCTTCGGTGATGGTGGTGATGATGAAGTGGTGGGCTTGTCCTCCGGCTTCCATGGCATAGGTTCCCCATCATAAAAGGATGAACGAGTCTCCGGAGTCCTGAAACTTGCAGCTAAACTCATACCTTTGAATCTTGCCTCATACTCAAAATTTTGGTTTTGAAGATCATAGATTTGGCCTTGGAGATAGTCAATTCGTTCGTTGAGCTTGAAGACGATGTCCCCCATTGATTGGCCATCCACCTTGTGATCGCGGGTGAATTCCGTGATCATGGAGTGGTTGGCGCTGAGTCCACGTTCTACCATCCCTTGGCACTTGAAAATCTCCTGCTCCACCACTTCGAGCCTGGCCTCCACGCTCCCGGTCTTCTTGAGTCCTTGAACATGCCAGATGTGAAGCACCCCCTCATGCATCTCGATGGCTTGAGGGTGTTTCATCACCTCCGGTAGGTAGGGGTTGATGACCTTCTCGTAGAACTTGTCCTTGAAAGAGCTTGGTGGAGCCATAGCGATCTAGATCTGTCAGAAAAATAGCACGAAACAAGAACAGAGGATATTTCTACGATACGGTGGTCAAAACGTCCGGGAGTATATATAAGGATTTTTTATCTTGCAAAACAAGTATTCCAGAAGAAAACTGAGTCGGGAAGGCTCACGAGGGGCCCACGAGCCACCAGGGCACGCCTAGGGGGTTGGCGCGCCCTGGTGCCTCGTGTGCACCTCGTCGGTCCCCTTGGCTGTTTCTTATTTCTGTATTTTTTTTCTAGTATTCCAAAACTGACAGAAAGTATTTTTATGGAATTTTTGGAGTCGGTTTACTTACCGTATCACGTACCTCTTCCTTTTCAGGGTTCTGGAGTGTTCTGGAAGGTCTCTCTTATGTATTCCTCCGGTGTCATAGTTTGAATAATGTTAGTTTCAACATTAATAGGTGTACCTGAGATGTAATGCTGAATTCTTTGCCCATTGACCACCTTCGGATTAGTGCCTTCGGCGTTATTGATCTTAATGGCTCCAGGGCAATAAACTTCCTCGATGATATACGGTCCTTCCCATTTAGGGAGAAGTTTTCCTGCAAAAAATCTAAAAGGAGAATTGTACAATAGAACATACTCACCCACTTTGAATTCCCGTTTTTGAATTCTTTTATCATGCCATCTTTTAACTTTTTCTTTAAACAATTTGGCATTTTCATAAGCTTGGGTTCTCCATTCATCTAGCGAGCTAATATCAAATAACCTCTTTTCACCGGCAAGTTTAAAATCATAATTGAGTTCTTTAATTGACCAATATGCTTTATGTTCTAACTCAAGAGGTAAATGACATGATTTTCCATAAACCATTTTATAAGGAGACATACCCATAGGATTTTTATAAGCAGTTCTATAAGCCCATAATGCATCGTCAAGTTTCTTAGACCAATTCTTTCTAGATCTATTGACGGTCTTTTGCAAAATTAACTTTATTTCTCTATTGCTCAATTCAACTTGACCACTAGATTTTGGGTGATAGGGAGATGCAATTCTATAGTTGACATCATATTTAGCAAGCAGTTTATGGAATGCACCATGAATAAAATGTGAACCACCATCAGTCATTAAATATCTAGGGACTCCGAACCTCAGGAAAATAACTTCTTTAAGCATTTTAATAGAAGTGTTATGATCAGCACTACTAGTTGGAATAGCTTCTACCCACTTAGTAACGTAATCAACAGCAACTAAAATATGTGTATACCCATTAGAGGAAGGAAAAGGTCCCATATAATCAAATCCCCAAACATCAAATGGTTCAATAACAAGTGAATAATTCATAGGCATTTCCTGATGTCTACTAATATTACCGATCCTTTGACATTCATCACAAGATAAGACAAACTTACGAGCATCCTTGAAAAGAGTAGGCTAATAAAAACCGGATTGTAGTACCTTATGTGCAGTTCTGTCTCCCGCATGGTGTCCTTCGTAAGCCTCGGAATGACACTTCCATAGGATTTGTTCCTGTTCATGCTCAGGTGTACAACGTCTAATAATACCATCCACTCCTTCTTTATAAAGATGTGGGTCATCCCAGAAGTAATGTCTTAAATCAAAGAAGAACTTTTTCTTTTGTTGGTATGTGAAACTTGGTGGTATAAATTTAGCAACAATATAATTAGCATAGTCTGCATACCAAGGAGTATTATGAGAAGCATTTATGACAGCTAATTGCTCATCGGGAAAACTATAATCAATAGGCAGTGGGTCATCAAGAATATTTTCCAACCTAGACAAGTTATCAGCTACGGGGTTCTCAGCTCCCTTCCTATCAGTAATATGCAAGTCAAATTCTTGTAGCAATAGAACCCACCTAATGAGTCTAGGTTTAGCATCTTTCTTTTCCATAAGGTATTTAATAGCAGCATCATCGGTGTGAACAATTACTTTAGAATCAACTATGTAAGATCTGAATTTATCACATGCAAACACAACTGCTAGAAATTCTTTCTCAGTAGTAGCATAATTTCTTTGAGCACTGTCTAGAGTTTTACTAGCATAATGGATAACATTTAATTTCTTATCAACTCTCTGTCCTAGAACAGCACCAACAACATAATCACTAGCATCACACATAATTTCAAAAGGCAAGTTCCAATCAGGTGGTTGAACAATAGGTGCAGAGGTTAAGGCTTTCTTAAGTGTTTCAAAGGCTTCTACACAATCATCATCAAAAACAAATGGAACATCTTTTTGCAAGAGATTAGTAAGAGGCCTAGAAATTTTAGAGAAGTCTTTAATAAACCTTTTATAGAAACCAGCATGACCAAGGAAACTTCTTATACCTTTAATATCTTTAGGACATGGCATTTTCTCAATTGCATCAACTTTAGCCTTATCTACTTCAATACCTCGTTCAGAAATTTTATGCCCCAAGACAATACCTTCATTCACCATAAAGTGGCACTTCTCCTAATTCAAGACAAGATTAGTTTTTTCACATCTTTGCAAAAATCGATCAAGGTTGTTTAAGCAATCATCAAAAGAAGTCCCGTAAACGGAAAAATCATCCATGAAAACCTCAACAATCTTTTCACAAAAGTCAGAGAATATAGTAGTCAAACATCTTTGAAAGGTAGCAGGTGTATTGCATAAACCAAAATGCATACATCTATAAGCATAAGTTCCAAAAGGACAAGTAAAGATGGTTTTCTCTTGGTCGGCTTGTGATACAGGTATTTGAGAGAAACCAGAATATCCATCAAGAAAGCAAAAGTGTGTATGCTTGGAAAATCTTTCTAACATTTGATCAATAAAAGGTAAGAGGTAATGATCTTTTCTAGTGGCTTTGTTTAATTTTCTAAAATCAATTACCATCCTATAACCAGTTACAATTCTTTATGGAATGAGTTCATTTTTATCGTTAGGAACAACAGTAATGCCTCCTTTCTTAGGGACACAATGAACATGACTTACCCATCTACTATCAGCTATGGGATAGATTATACCTGCTTCCAGAAGCTTTAATATTTTAGTTCTTACCACTTCCTTCATCTTAGGATTTAATCGTCGTTGATTGGCGACAACTGGTTTAGCATCAGGCTCCATATTAATTTTGTGCTGACATAGAGTGGGACTAATGCCCTTAAGATCATCAAGAGTATATCCAATAGCAGCACGGTGCTTCCTCAGAGTTTTTAGTAATATCTTTTCTTCATGCTCTGAAAGGTTAGCACTAATAATAATTGGATATATCTTCTTTTCATCTAGATAAGCATATTTCAATGTATCAGGCAATTGTTTCAATTCAAATACAGGGTCACCCTTAGGTGGCGAAGGACCTCCAAGAGTTTCAACAGGGAAATTGTGTTTAAGGATAGGTGGTTGATCAAAGAACATCCTATCTATTTCATTTCTTTCATTCATGTGCATATCATTTTCATGGTCTAGCAAATATTGTTCTAACGGATCAGTAGGAGGTACGGCAATAGAAGCAAGACCAATAATTTCATCTTTACTAGGCAATTAAACTCATGAGATATATCACCAAAATTAACACTAACAGTTTCTTTAGCGCAATCAATCTTAGCATTAACAGTGTTCAAGAAAGGTCTACCAAATATAATGGGACAAAAATTATCTTGTGGAGAACCGAGGACTAGAAAATCAGTAGGGTATTTTATTTTTCCACACAAGACTTCAACATCTCTAACGATCCCAAGCGGCGTAATGGTATCTCTATTCGCAAGCTTAATAGTAACATCAATGTCCTCTATTTCAATCGGTGCAATATCATTCATAATTTCTTGATATAAGGTAAACGGAATGGCACTCACACTAGCACCCAAATCACATAAGCCATGATAACAATGATCTCCTATTTTAACAGAGACAACAGACATGCCAACGACAGGTTTATTCTTATCTTTAGGATCGGGCTTAGCAATTCTAGTAGCTTCATCACAGAAGTAAATAACATGCCCATCTATATTATCGACCAAGAGATCTTTAACCATAGCAACATTAGGTTCAACTTTAATTTGTTCAGAGGGTCTAGGTGCTCTAATATTACTTTTGTTAACCACAGTTGAAGCTTTAGCATGTTCCTTAATCCTAACAGGAAAAGGTGGTTTCTCAATATAAGCAGTAGGCACAACTGGATCAACATGGTAAACAATTGTTTCTTCTTTAACGCTAACAGGTTCTTCTTTCAATTCAATAGGTGGATGATATTTAAACCTCTTCTCCTTAGGGAGATCAACATGAGTAGCAAATGATTCACAAAAGGAGTCTACTATCTCAGAGTCAAGTCCATATTTAGTGCTAAACTTATGAAAAGCATCAGTATCCATAAAAGATTTAACACAATCGAACTCAAGTGTTATACCTGACTCATTACCTTTGTCGAGTTCCCAATCTTCAGAGTTGCATTTAATTCTTTCCAGAAGATCCCATCCGAATTCAATAGTTTTCTTCATAAAGGAGACAGTCGAAGAAGAATCGAGCATGGTTTGATCATCTTGAGAAAGCCGAGCATAAAAATCGTGTAAGATAATTTCTATTAAGAGCTCATGATTAGGGCATGTGTACATCATATACTTAAGCCTCCCCCAAGATTGAGCGATGCTTTCTCCTTCACGAGGCCAAAAATTATATATATAATTCTGATCACGATGAACCAGATGCATAGGATAAAACTTTTGATGAAATTTCAATCGATCCCAATCCCACGTTCCAATATCATCACATAGCCTATACCATGTCAATGCCTTTCCCTTCAAAGATAAAGGGAAAACCTCCTTCTTAACTTCATCTCCGGGTAAACCTGCAAGCTTAAATAATCCACAAACTTCATCCACATAGATTAGGTGTATATCATGATGTAGTGTTCCATCTCCTGCATAAGGATTAGCTAGCAGTTTCTCTATCACACCCGAAGGAATCTCAAAATAAATATTTTCAGTAGGTGCAATAGGTTGAGGAGCAACTCTTTGTGCTTCTAGTCGAGGTGAAGATACCCCGAACAAGCCCCTCAAAGGATTACTTTCCATAGTGACAAGTGACAATAAATTTCAACACGTAATATAAATGTTTCCTTACCAAATTCCACTCACCAAAGGCGCTTCACTCCCCGGCAACGGCGCCAGAAAAGAGTCTTGATGACCCACAAGTATAGGGGATCAATCGTAGTCCTTTCGATAAGTAAGAGTGTCGAACCCAACGAGGAGCAGAAGGAAATGACAAGCGGTTTTCAGCAAGGTATTTTCTGCAAGCACTGAAATTATCGGTAACGAGTAGTTTGATAACAAGATAATTTGTAACAAGTGACAAGTAGCAATAGTAACTAAAGTGCAGAAAGGTAGCCCAATCCTTTTGTAGCAAAGGACAGGCCAGAACGTTCTCTTATAATAAGCAAAGCGTTTTTGAGGACACATGGGAATTTCAACTAGTCACTTTCATCATGTTTATTTGATTCGCGTTCGCTACTTTGATAATTTGATATGTGGGTGGACCAGTGCTTGGGTGTTGTTCTTACTTGAACAAGCCTCCCACTTATGATTAACCCCTCTCGCAAGCATCCGCAACAACGAAAGAAGAATTAAGATAAATCTAACCATAGCATTAAACATATGGATCCAAATCAGCCCCTTACGGAATAGTGCATAAACTAGGGTTTAAGCTTAGGCCCAAAGATGGTGAAGTGTCACTCTAGCAACCCATCATCTAATTACTACTCCACAATGCATTCCCTTAGGCCCAAAGATGGTGAAGTGTCATGTAGTCGACGTTCACATGACACCACTAAGAGAATGAACAACATACATATCATCAAAATATCGAACGAATACCAAATTCACATGATTACTTATGACAAGACTTCTCCCATGTCCTCAAGAACAAAAGTAACTACTCACACATCATATTCATGTCCAAGATCAGAGGGGTATTGAATAGCATAATGAATCTGAACATATAATCTTCCACCAAATAAACCAACTAGCATCAACTACGAGATGTAATCAACACTACTAGCAACCCACAGGTACCAATCTGAGGTTTTGAGACAAAGATTGAATACAAGAGATGAACTAGGGTTTGAGATGAGATGGTGCTGGTGAAGATTTTGATGAAGATTGGTCCTCCCACGATGAGAGGATCGTTGGTGATGTCGATGGCTTCGATTTCCCCCTCCCGGAGGGAAGTATCCCCGGCGGAATCGCTCCGCCGGGGAGCAAAAGTGCTCCTGCCCAAGTTCTGCCTCGAGATGGTGGTGCTCCATCCGGAAAGTCTTCTCCTTATTTTTTCTAGGGCAAATTGGCTTATATACCAGAAAATGGGCACCGGAGGCTGGCCAGGGGCCCCACAAGCCACCAGGGCGCGCCGGGGGGGGGGGGGGGTGGCGCGCCCTGGTGCCTCGTGGGCACCTGGGTGGCCCCCTCTGGTACTTCTTTTCTCCAGTATTTTTTATTTATTCCAAAATAAATCTCCGTGAAATTTCAGCTCATTTGGAGATGTGCAGAATAGGTATCTCTGACATAGCTTTTTCAGGTCCAGGATTCCCGCTGCCGGCAATCTCCCTCCTTATGTAAATCTTGCATATTAAGAGAGAAAAGGCATTAGAATTACTCCACAAAGTGTTATATTGATTAAAAACACTATAAATAATAGTAGGAAAATATGATGCAAAATGGACGTATCAATGTCCATATCCCCGGGCGCACCATCGGAGTCCTCATCGAGCCCATCGACTTCTATCTGGATGTTGCATCATGGGTACTGGGCAAGGGCATCGCTGCTCATGTGGCTCTTGGACACATCCGGGAGGAATACAACGAGGATCTCAAGGGAACCGCCTACGTCATGTATGGGCGCCGCGACTCGGATGGAGAAGTGGTGCGTATCCTGGAGGATGAGACGATAGCATCCCATATCCAGGACTTGGAGGAGCACATCCGCATGATGTTGGTAGAGATGCATTACAGTCTGATTGTCAACAAGAATGTCATGACCCGCAAGACAGAGCTTGAGGAGGAGCTCCAGGACGCTCACGCCGAGCACGAGGAGGAGATCAAGGTGCTGCAAGAGAAGTACGACGACCTAAAGCTTCAGCTTGAGGAGGCCGAGGAGAAGCTCGACCAAGGGGAGAACATCTAGGAGGACCACTCCTATGGTGCTTACGTCAGCCAGGACAAGGACCAGGATGACAAGCTTGGAGATGATGATACAGAGAGCGATGCAGCAGGAGCCGACATCAACATGATTGACTTGTCGTCATCCGATGAGAGTTAGATTTTAGTCCACCATGAGAGTTTAGTAATTCGATTTCATTATTCGATTAGTTTAATTCATTTGTGAGACCATGTCAACTCTAGTGACATGGCTTATCTTAGGTTGATGATTCGTGTGAACCTCTTTGATTGAAATTGAATTGGTGTGATTTGAAGTTTTATTACTATCATTTGCATACGGGTAGTGTGATTTTCCTCATTAGGCCCTTATTCTATTCTAATTTCTCATCCACTCTAAACCCATCAGATGCCTCCGAGACATGACCCGGGATCCAACCTCCCACCGGAACTCACCCAGTTGATCCAGAACCAGAATGCTCTCATGCAGATGCTCATCCAGAACCAGAACCAGAACAACAACAACAACAACAACAACAACAACAACAACAACAACAACAACCCACCACCGCCAACCCCAGTTGATAGCCTTACCCGTTTTTTGAGGTTGAACCCACCAGTGTTCTCAAGCAGCACGGAGCCGATCATCGCAGATGACTGGCTTCACAAGATAGGAAGGGAGCTGGCCACAGCAAGATGCAATGACGCAGAGAAGGTGAGGTTTGCCGCTCACCAGCTGGATGGACCAACAACTTCATGGTGGGAGAACTACACCGCCACATACCCCATGGAGAATGTGACTTGGACTCAGTTCCAACAGGCGTTCCGCACTGCTCATGTTTCAGCTGGAGCTATGAATCTGAAGAAGAGGGAATTCCGCAACTTACCCCAGGGAAACCGTTCAGTGGGAGAATATGTTGATGAGTTCAGCAAGTTGGCCCGTTATGCTCGAGGAGACGTGGCCACAGATGCAGCCAAACAGGAGAAATTTCTGGAGGGACTGAACGACGAGCTGGGAGTTCAGTTGATGGTAGCGACTTTTGAGAACTATCAAGAGTTGGTTGACAAGGCTATTATTCTCGAGGGCAAGCATCAGCAGATGGAGAACCGCAAGAGGAAGTATGGCCAGGGCAAGTTTCAGTCTGGAGCTCAGCAGAAGCCCCGCTACACCCGCACTCTGGATATGCTGGTTCAGGACCCAGTAAGTTTGGAGGGTACAACCATCATAACCATGGTGGTCATTTCCAGCATGGAGGCAATGGACACAACCACAATGGCCATAAGAATGGCAATGGGAATGGAGGAAATGGCAATCACCAACATTCCAGCCCTGCTACCCCAGTGAGGAAGGATCTGAGTCACATCACCTGCTTCTAGTGCAAGAAAACAGGACACTACTCCAATGATTGTCCCGAGCTGCAGAATGGAAATGACAATGGGAGTTCTGGAGGCAAGAAGCCCAACCCTTTCACTAAGGGGCATGTGAACCATGTCAATGTGGAAGAAGTCTATGAGCAGCCTAACGCAGTGATTGGTAAGTTCTTGGTTAATTCATTTCCAGCACTCATTCTTATTGGCACTGGTGCATCGCATTCATTCATATCGAGGGGATTTGTGGATAAGCATAAGTTGCCTACCGTAGCTCTTAAGTCACCCATCCTAGTGAGTTCCCCAGGAGCAGAGTCTATGGCTAGTCAGGGATGTTTTCAGTTACCTTTGAGCATAGAGGGGCATGTCTTCCGCACAGATCTGATCATACTTGAGTCACAAGGATTGGATGTAATCTTAGGCATGGATTGGTTGTCCAAGTATGAGGGAAGCATTGATTGCACCAGTAGGTCGATCTTTCTCACCACCCAGAGGGAAAAAGTATGTGTCCAGGTTTAAACCTAGGAAGACTCAGGTGAACTCTCTTACGGGGGTTGTCCAAGAAGAAGTACCAGTGGTGAGGGATTATCCCGATATATTCCCAGAGGAGTTACCTGGTATGCCACCAGATCGGGAGATTGAGTTTTTGATTGAGTTGCTGCCAGGCACAGGACCTATCTCCAAGAGGCCATATCGGATGTCTGCTAATGATTTGGAAGAAGTCAAGAAGCAGATTAAGGAGTTGCTGGAGAAAGGGTATATTCGCCCGAGTTCATCACCTTGGGGAGGCCCGGTACTCTTAGTGGAGAAGAAGGATGGAACCTTGAGGATGTGTGTGGATTACCACTCTTTGAACGAGGTGACCATCAAGAACAAGTATCCCCTACCGATGATCAATGACTTGTTTGACCAGCTAGAAGGAGCTAGTGTTTTCTCCAAGATCGATCTTCAATCGGGTTATCACCAGTTGAAGATCCGTGAGAAGGATATACCCAAGACAGCTTTTACCACGAGGTATGGGCTTTATGAGTATACAGTCATGTCTTTTGGTTTGACTAATGCCCCTGCCTATTTTATGAGCATGATGAACAAGGTATTCATGGAGTTCTTGGATAAGTTTGTTGTGGTGTTCATTGATGATATATTGGTTTACTCCAAGAATGAGGAGGAGCACGCAGAACATCTACGCTTAGTTCTGGAGAAGCTCAGAGAACACCAACTTTATGCCAAGTTCAGCAAGTTTGAGTTTTGGTTAAAGGAAGTCAGCTTTCTTGGACATGTTGTGTCAGGTGAAGGGATTGCAGTGGACCCTTCCAAGGTAGATGCCGTCACAGAATGGACGGCGCCTACATCAGTCAGCGAAATCTGCAGTTTCCTTGGATTTGCACGATATTACCGGAGGTTTATTGAGAATTTCTCCAAGATTGCAAAGCCCATGACAGAGTTGTTGAAGAAGGACACCAAGTTTGTTTGGACTGAAGGGTGTGAAGCCAGCTTTCAAGAGTTGAAGAAGCGTTTGGTTACATCCCCAGTGCTAGTTCTGCCTGACATACACAAGGATTTTCAGGTGTATTGTTAGGCTTCATGTCAGGGACTTGGAAGTGTTCTTATGCAAGAGGGAAAAGTTGTATCTTATGCCTCACGACAGCTTCGACCCCATGAGTTGAACTATGCCACGCATGATTTGGAGTTAGCAGCCGTGGTGCATGCACTCAAGACATGGAGGCACTATCTTAAGGGAAATCATTGTGATGTTTACACGGATCACAAGAGTTCGAAGTATATCTTCACGCAGAAGGAGTTGAACCTCAGGCAAAGGAGATGGTTGAAACTTATAAAGGATTATGACATGAGTGTGCATTATCATCCAGGAAAAGCCAATGTAGTGGCGGATGCTTTGACCCGTAAGAGTTATATGTTAACACCCTTACAGCAGAAGGTTTACCTCAGGAGTTATGTGATGAGCTTAGAGACCTTCAGTTGGAAATAGTTCCAAGAGGCTATGTTGCGGCACTCAAGGTTTAGTCCACCTTGTTGGGAAGAATCAGGGAAGCCCAGAAGTTGGATAAAGGTATTGCTGAGATAAAGGAAAATATGAGCAAAGGGAAAGTAGAAGGATTCCGTGAGGATTAGCATGGAACCTTATGGTTTGAGCAGCATATTTGTGTACCCAATGATCCAGAGATCGGGAAGTTGATTCTTCAGGAGGCTCATGACTCACCATACTCGATACACCCAGGCAACACCAAGATGTATTTGGACTTGAAGGAAAGTTTTTGGTGGGCCGGTATGAAGAGGGAAATTGCTGAGTATGTGGCGATATGTGATGTATGTCAAAGAGTAAAGGCAGAGCATCAGAAACCAGCAGGTTTACTTCAGCTGTTGCCGATACCTGATTGGAAATGGGATAAACTTGGCATGGACTTTATTACGGGATTACCCAGGACCCGTTCAGGTTATGATTCCATCTAGGTAATAGTTGATCGTTTGACCAAGGTTGCTCACTTTATTCCAGTGAAAACCACCTATACAAGTGCTAAGCTAGCAAAGATATATATGACCAGAATCGTATGTCTGCATGGAGTTCCGAGGACCATCATATTAGATAGAGGAACGCAGTTTACCTCAAAGTTTTGGCATCAGTTACATGAAACTTTGGGTACCAGGCTAGAGTTCAGTACAACCTTCCACCCACAGACTATGGGCAGACAGAGAGAGTCAATCAAATTCTGGAGGAAATGTTGAGGGCCTGTGCGCTAGACTATGGGTCTAGTTGGGATGATAATTTACCTTACGCAGAGTTCTCGTACAATAACAACTATCAAGCCAGTTTGCAGATGGCCCCTTTTGAGGCATTGTATGGGAGGAAATGCAGGACACCTTTGATTTGGGATGGAGTTGGAGATCGCAAATTGTTTGGACCAGATTTGATCAGAGATTCTATGGAAAAGGTCAAGTTGATTCGTGATAGACTCAAGATAGCTCAGTCCAGACAGAAGAGTTATGTCGATGCTAAACGCAAGGAAGTGACTTATGAAGTGGGAGATAGAGTATATCTTCGAGTGTCTCCACTTCGAGGTATTAAGTGATTCGGAGTCAAAGGAAAGTTAGCACCATGATTTGTGGGGCCATACAGAGTTCTGGAACGTAGAGGAGAGGTTGCATACAAGTTGGAGTTACTAGAGGCTTTGTCAGCAGTTCATGATGTGTTTCATGTTTCCCACCTGAAGAAGTGTCATGCAGAGATGGCAGATATTCCTTTGAGAGATACAGTGCAACTGGAGGCAATTCAGTTGAAGAGCAATCTGAGTTACGAGGAGAAGCCTGTTAAGATTCTTGAGACTGCAGAGAGAATCACTCATACCAAGATCATCAAGTTCTGCAAGGTTCACTGGAGTCATCACACCGAGGAAGAAGCTACTTGGGAACGAGAGGAAGATCTCAAGCAAGACCATCCACACCTTTTTTCTGGCCAACCCGAATCTTGAGGGCGAGATTCATCTTAAGGGGGGTAGGTTTGTAACATCGCAATTTTTATTAAATTTGGATGTTAATAGAATCAATTATGCATATCATGTTTTATTGCATTTTGGAGTTTTATGAAATGTTCAAATATTTTTCCACTCATGAAAAATACAAGTGAGATGATAAAATGACTTCCTCAAATATAAAAAGAGTTGGAAAAGTGTTGGCATATTATTTGGAGTTTTTGAATTTTTTTGATAAATATTTTATTGGCAAAAAGTGCATTTGTTGCATACAATAAATATTTTCAAAATTTTCTGAGCAGGAATTAATGTTCACTGTGCTCTATATTATCAATAGTGATTTTATAAATTACTATGGTATTTTTATAAATTATTTTGAATTTGATTTGGGCCTCAAAAGTTTTTCTGAAAAAAACACACAACGCCAGGCCTAGGCATGCCCAGCCAGGCCACTGGCCATTTCAGCCCACGACGCGCGCCGAAGCGCTATGCCAGGGCCGCCTGCACCCCACTTCCCCTCGCTCGCCTCTCCCGCACTCACTGCCAAGTGGGGCCCGGCCCCTAGGCCGTCTTCAACCACCCGCGTAACCCACGGGATAAGCACGGTGCGCATGCTCCCACACCCGCCGGGCGAAGCTCTCGCGGATGAGGCTTATCCGCCGCAGCCGCGCCTCCTGACCACGCCTATAAAGCCCCCCGAACCTCCTCTCTCAATCTCACCGTCCCGCTCATCTCCACGCCGCTCACACTGCTCGCCCTCCCCATTTGAATCTCACCGGACCCGAGCCACCTTGGTGTCGATTTCGTCGCCGGTAAGCCACCCGAAGACCCCTCGTTCTGTTATTTCAAAACCTTGCTACCCCCGCGCACCCATTTGACAACTTTTTGTCTCCTAGGAGACACCGGAGTAGCCGCATGGACGACGCCAGAACCGCCGGAGCACCGGAGCACCGCCACCCTTCCTCGCTCGACTCCGTCGTCCCCGAGGACCTACGCCACCACTATCCAGACCCCCTCGACGCGCCGGTCTTCCTCCTCTACTTCCCCAACACCGAGGACCACCGGAGCCGCCGCCCCATTCGACGCCGGGCTACCTCACCGTCGTTTCATCGCCGTTGACCACCGCAGTGAGCCACCATTGCCCCTCTCCCGTTCGATCTAGCGTAGACGGTATAGATTAGATTATGTTTTTTTAGTTACGGATCGGTACGCGGTTAACCGCGGTTTTATTTAAATAACCGATCAATTTTTCTTTTAATTAGTTGCCGCGAGCATTTTAGTTAATTGCCGGCCAACTGCCGTTTAAGATTCGCAATGGAGACCTTTCAGCCAGCCAGAGGCCGCCACGTGACCAGGGACCTAGTTGCAGTAATTTTTATCACAAAATAACCCCTAAACTTCGTTTAGCCGTAGTTTTGTGCTCGTAGATCCAAATTAGATGAAACCAGCGGCAAATTTTTCATCTTGAATAGATCTATCCAATGAACCCATATTTGTAATCTTTTGTTAGTTTCAAATTTGAGTATATTTAGATTCAAATCAAACCCTATTTGGCCATATCTCCTAAACTGTAGCTCCGTTTGAATTAATTCTTTTTACACTTTGTCACCCTAGTCAAATCCTATGACTTGGATATTTGTCATGGTGTTTTCACACAATTAGGATCTGTCCATGATAATTTTACTCTTATGCCATGTGTGAACTTTAGTTCACATGACAGTTTTGAACCCTATTTCACATGTTGTTTTTGCACTTAGAAATTTTGTGAAAGTTAAGTGTGTTGAATTTTTATTTGGGTTTTCCGAGTCTTTTTGTTGTGCATGTTATTTTGGTTATCTGAAATGATTGCCTATGTGCGTTTAATTACTTTGGCGATAGATCATCCGGAGTGCGAAGCCGAATATTATCATTGTCTAGAGTTGAACCAGCAGTATCAAGGCAAGTTTACATCTTGACCATACTTATTTTTCCTATGTTTGTATATGCACTTAGTCCTTTGTGGTAGGATTGCATGGTAGGAATTTATGCCGGATGGCTATGCTTACACCCAGTAGTTCATTTGAGGTAGGTCTGAACTATACAACCTTTGTCGCCACCGTGTAAGATTATATTGCCTCGCCAAAGTAGACGGGGATTGGTAAGTGTTTTCATGGTGAGACATGAGTCACAAAGTAGTAATCAGGACCAAGACTTTTAAATGAACTACCTGGGCGGAATTGGTTTGATTGGTGGCGAAGTATAGTGGGAGCATTCATGGGGAATCCATGGGAGTGCACACTAGTGGTCCATCCTCTCAGGATCAAAGGGATCGAATGTGTTTTCTTGTCTAGAAGCTTACGTGTGCAGCCACAAGCCAATATGGGCTCTGGCTTAGTTGAGTAGTTAGTGTGACCTCTTTCCGGGATGGGCTAGCAGATGTAGAATGTGTAGGTGTACCCGCCTATCCGTGGGTTAAGGGGGAATACTTTCGAAAGACTATGTCTCGATCTTTCAATCAAGGAGGTGGTCGAGTCTTGTGGAGAAAAGTGCGCAAACCTCTATAGAGTGTCAACCTAGTCGATTAGCCGTGTCCCCGGTTACGGACAATTTAACCTTTTAGTAGTGGAAATGCCAGGAGATCTCATCACCCTTACTTTAATTAATTGGGTTTAAATAAACTTTGGGACTAGATTGAGTTGGGGGCACCATCTCAATCATATGCTGTTTGTAGTGGTAGAATAATTTCTTTTACAATAGGGAAAAATCAGCTTTATGCAAAGTTAAACTTAGAGATTTCCACCAGCCAAATTGCATGTATAAATAGGTTCATTATACTCATATGATGTGACTTGCCAGTACATTCCATGTACTGACCTACACGACTGCAACCTATCATGTTGCAGATTTATCCGACGAGGATTAAGGTGCGATAGGTCGATGTTCTACACTCAGCTTTTGCTCGTGGAGTTGATGGACTCATTTACTTCTATGCTTCCGCAGTATTTGTTTTGTTTGGCCTTATGCCATATCTTTGTAATAAATTGTATTACTCCTGGATTATTGATGTAATAAATATGTATGTTATTTATGTTATTTAATTGAGTACTGTGTGTGCTAGAAAGTCGATCCAGGGACTAGCACGGTAAGCACAGAGACTCCGATCCTTACCGGGTCGGGTCGCTACTGATCAAGTCCAAATTAGAATTAGAACTAGAGAACTAAGGGAGGCTCCAAAAACTTGTGTATCTCCAAGGGCCAAATCCTCAAGTATATTTAGGTTGGAGGGAGAGGAGCGGGTGCCACAAGGGGGAGGAGTCCTCCTACTCTTGCGCCGGCCAAGGAGCGAAGCAACTTATGTGAACAACATATTTTATAAGCGATCCACAAAGGGACAAAAAAAGAATGGCAAGAGAGAATTTAGGTGAACTATTTGAAGGATGTTTCTTGTGAATTGTCTGCAAACGATTATGTGCGTACTGTGTTTTTATTTACCCTGTGTATGTACTAACGACCGTCAACAATAATTGTTGACCGTATCCTTCTCTGGCCGGCCATGAAAAAGAATAATTTCACCACCCTGTTTATCAAGATTTTCCACAACATGACCTAGCCCATCTAATCCTTCAAAGAGTTTGGATTTTACTTTTCGTTGTGGTAAAGACATCTTGAAACACCCTCGCACGAGGTGCTCCCACATCAATACAAAACAAATCAGGACGTAGGGTATTACCTTACCATGAGGGCCCAAACCTGGGTAACTCCCTTTTGCTAACTCCCTTTTCGGTAATTCTGGCCATGTTCACCACCCTACCGAAGGATGCCGATTGTTTCCCGTACCGTCATGAATTACACTCGAAAAGTTCTTGAAAGATCAAAAATGTTTTGGAGAGAAAACCAGAGAAGAGTTTCGGAGAAAGCCGGTAAAGTTTCAGAAAATAGGGAAGTCTCGAAGGACCCTAAAAACTATCGGAAGGTCCGGGAAGGTTCTCTGCGTCGAAGGAAAACTCGCCGGAGTGTGAGCCGCCAAAACTCACAAAGGGGCCTTTCAGTTGTATATCGCAAGCTTGCCAGAACAATCCGCAAATAGTAGGCATCGGATCTTCAGAGAGAAACCCTCACAAAGACCCATCGATGGTCCCCATAGTCCGCAGCTTGAGTGACATAGCACCACCACACATAGCAACTTAATCCCCATCTTATGACTCACAAGTATAGGGGATCAATCGTAGTCCTTTCGATAAGTAAGAGTGTCGAACCCAACGAGGAGTAGAAGGAATTGATAAGAGGTTTCAGCAAGGTAATCTCTGCAAGTGCTGCAAACTAGTAGTAACAGATTGTTCGATAGCGATATAATTCGTAGCAAGTAACAAGTAACCAAAGTAACAAAGTGCAGCAAGGTGGACCAATCCTTTTATTGCAAAGGACAAGACGGAAGTTTCTCTTATAATAAGAAAAGCATTCTCGAGGACACATGGGAATTCTTGTATAGTCACGTTCATCATGTTTAGTTGATTCGCGTTCACTACTTTGATAAATTGATATGTGGGTGGACTGGTGCTAGGGTGCTTTTCTTACTTTAACAAACAACCCACTTATGATTACCCCCTCTCGCAAGCATCCGCAACTACAAAAGAATAATTAAGATAAATCTAACCATAGCCTGAAACATGTGGATCCAAATCAGCCCCTTACAGAATAGCGCATAAACTAGGATTTAAGCTTCTGTCACTCTCGCAACCCATCATCTACTTATGTCGGGGGGATGACCCCTGGGTAGGCTTAGGAGGACAAGGGAATTTTCAAAACATCAGGGCGTCTCGCGCTCCTCAATCCGGCTGGACCTCCAGCCGGCCGCTCGGCAGTGGGCCGTCTAGGCACGGACCATGCGCGGGCCGGCTGGCCTCAAGCCGGCCCTCAGCGGGTCAGCGGCTGTCCCATCTACCCGTATGACAAGACCACTCTCCCACGGCGGGAGCACATGGCTACAGTGCGGCCGTATCCGCTGACCCGGGCGACCAACGTCAGCGCAGCCCGCCACTGTAGCCCCATGATGTCAACCACTCCGTGATGCAAGAGGCGATGGGCTACAGTACCGTGTAGGCGGTGGGCCCCAGCAGCCGGCGGGCCCCGCCGCCGGCTCGAGACGATGACAGCAGGGCTCCGCCCCCACTTAGAATTACCAATGTACCCCGGGGGGCCGGCCTATAAGACCCCCCGGGAGCCCCCTAGGCAGGGGGATCGCTTCTTCTTCTCTCACACACACACGCAAGGCAAGATGGAGAGCTAACTCCTTCTTCCTCCACCCAAACAGCTCCAGGAGCACCATTGTAAACCTTGTGATCCACTCTAGTGCATTCAGCAAGACTAGGGGTGTTACCTCCCTCGGAGGGTCCCGAACCCGGGTACACCTTGTGACGGTGTCCTAGACTAGGGGGTACCAACCTAGTCGCACTATATTCCTCGGGTTGGGCCAATGGGCCCTCATTCTTCTCAAGATGGACTCTGGAAGCCGCACATAGGTGCAAGACCAGGATTGCATCTGCCGAAGACTTGACGTATACTCCAAGACTTCTCCTGCCGCCCTCATGTCCCGGTACCGACCTTGTAACCCTAGATACCCTACCTGGCATGTATATAAGACAGAGGGTTTAGACCTTAGAGGGGACTTCAACACAATCTCATTTACCTAGCCCTAGAACTAGAACACATCTTACGGTCTCAAGGTAGATCAACTCTGTACTTGATACGTTCCCATTGATATAAACGAGAGCAGGACGTAGGGTTTTACCTCCATCAAGAGGGCCTGAACCTGGGGAAACATTGTCTCGATGTTCCTGTTACCATCTGTCCGAGATCCACAGCCCGGGACCCCCTACCCTGAGGTCTGCCAGTTTTTACACCGACACTGGTGATTTCATTGAGAGTTCCGCTGTGTGATCGCAAATGATCGATGGCTCATCTGTAGGTCAACTGCGGCAGCGGCAGAAGGGACGTCTACATCCTCGGCCAACTTTTTGTATTCGACAGCATGATTTTCTGCGCCGACTCGACAGGCCATCTGGCCACCGTCGAGAACTACGCTCCCGACCAGATCATAACCTTCGGAGGTCTGGAGTACACCGCGGACTCCCGTGGCGAGCTTGTCTTATCAGGCTGGACCCCCGGCCAGATTCCAGGTCTGGCAAACACCAGAGGCTCGACCTCGGAACGGATCTCCTTTGAAGACCACTAATCGTGCCCCCCAATACCGTTGGGGGCTACGGAGGAACTCCCCTCCCCCTCCTCGTATAACCCCGTCGCAGTGCCTGACTCCGACATAGATCAGAGCTCAGCCTTAGACACCAAATCGGGCTTAGAACCGAACCCGGCGGTGGATCTCGAATCCACCTTGCTTCCTTGTACGGCATAAAACGCATCAGGCGCGCCACTACAAATCGACCCGGCCTACGGCCAGGCCATGAACCCTGAAGATTTGTCTCACCTTAATGAGATGCTTGACCGGATCCATAGTTTGTCAATCTCGGACGACTGATACGTCTCCAACGTATCTATAATTTTTGATTGTTCCATGCTGTTATATTATCAATCCTGGATGTTTTTATATACATTTACAGCAATTATATATCATTTTTTGGGACTAACCTATTAACTTAGTGCCCAGTGCCAGTTGCTGTTTTCTGCTCTGTTTTTGTTTTACAGAAAATCAATACCAAACGAAGTCCAAATGCCACGAAACTTTTTGGAGATTTTTTTTGGACAAGATAAACACTAGAAGCTTTGGGAGGAGGCCAGAAGCCCCAGGGGGTGCCCACGAGGCACCAGGGCGCACCTAGGGGGGGGCAGGCGCGCCCTGGTACCTCGTGGGGCCCACAGAGCTCCGTTTGACCTAATTCCACCACTATAAATTCAGGAAAAATTAGAAACCCTCAAGGGAGTCCACGAAATACTTTTTCTGCTGCCACAAGTTTTTGTTCTTGAGAGATCCCATCTGGAGGCCTTCTCCGGCACTCCGTCGGAGGGGGAATCGATCATGGAGGGGTCTACATCAACCTTGCTGCCCTTCCGATGATGCGTGAGTAGTTTACCACAGACCTTCGAGTCCATAGTTAGTAGCTAGATGGCTTCTTCTCTCTTTTTGATCTTCAATACAATGTTCTCCTCGATGTTCTTGGAGTTCTATCCGATGTAATCACTTTTTGCGGTGTGTTTGTTGGGATCCGTTGAATTGTGAGTTTATGATCAGATTATCCATGAATATTATTTGAGTCTTCTCTGATCTCTTTTATGCATGATTATTATAGCTTCGTATTTCTTCTCCGATCTATTGATTTGGTTTGGCTAACTAGATTGATTTATCTTGCCATGGGAAGAGGTACTTTGTAATGGGTTCGATCTTGCAGTGCTCAATCCCAGTGACAGAAAGGGACATGACACGTATGCATCATTGCTATTAAGGGTAAAAAGATGGGGTTTATTCATGCGTGAGTTTATCTTGTCTACATCATGTCATCGTTCTTAAGGCGTTACTCCGTTCTTTATGGACTTAATACACTAGATGCATGCTGGATAGCGGTCGATGTGTGGAGTAATAGTAGTAGATGCAGGCAGGAGTCGGTCTACTTGTCTCGGACGTGATGCCTATATACATGATCATTGCCTTGGATATCTTCATGATTATTTGCTTTTCTATCAATTGCCCAACAGTAATTTGTTTACCCACCGTATGCTATTTTCTCGAGAGAAGCCTCTAGTGAAAACTATGGCCCCCGGGTCTATCTAAATCAAATTACTAAAACCGTAAAAATATTGCTGCAATTTTCTTTTATTTATTTTATTTTGTATTTTTGTTTCAATCTATCTATCTATCACATACAATTTAATCTTGCAATTGACCGCCGAGGGATTGACAACCCCTCGTTTGCGTTGGGTGCAAGGATTTGTTGTTTGTGTGCAGGTACTGCTAACGAGGTGTTGCGTGGTTCTCCTACTGGATTGATAACCTTGGTTTCATAACTGAGGGAAATACTTACCTCTGCTGTGCTGCATCATCCCTTCCTCGTCGGGGATAATACCAACGCAAGCTACAAGTAGCAACGGCAAGACCTCGGTTTATGATAAGATCGGACTTAAAGCCAACGATCGGGAAATTTGCATCCCACCCACCACCCACCTAGTCGCCACTATCGACGATTTAACCGATATGCTAGACTACAACGAGGCAACCGACATGGATGAAGATGTCGGCAGCCCTATGGACAACACCTTGCCGCCTACTAACACCGGCAGGTGGAAAGCAACATCCACGTACGATGTGTACATGGTCAACACTCCCAACTCCCCTCCAAGGCGTAGGCGAAGACGCAGAAGATGTGCTTACGGGGAGCCCAGCGGGAGCAACCCTACTGCAAATACGGCGGCCAACGACACGGAAGACCCATGGAAGGACCCTCAAGCCTCCCTAGAATGCCACGTCGACCCCAAAGGCACCCCCAGAAACTCGGATCCCGATGACCTCTTTGAAGGGGCCGATGACATTTATATGCCGGAATCCGAGGAGGACGTGAGCCTCGGCTCTGAGGACTTCATAGTCCCCGAAGACCCTGCTGAGGAAGAACGCTTTCGGCAGCGCCTAGTTGCTACCGCCCGAAGCTCGAAACGCAAGCAGCAGCAGCTGCAGGCTAACGAGGATGCACTAAACGACAAGTGAGTCAAAATACTTTCGGCCGAGCAAGACCTCAACGAACGGTGCCGCAGTGCGCCTAAATCTTATCCACGCAGGCGTTTACTACCTGAATTTGATGATGAATTAACCACTGAGGCACCTGATCGCCCCCCTCGAGGACGCGACAGGCCCGCGCGGGAGGATTTCCACACCCAACCAGCCCCACGCCGTCATGGCAAGGACCCTGTGGATTATCTGGACCCTCAAGACGTCCGACGTTAGATAGAGGCAAACCAGGCGCCTCCCCTGTCCATTTATGGATCAAGAGGACGTGCTCCGGCCGGGCCTGACGGCTACGACACCTGGTAGGACAGGAATGGCTGCGTCTGAGATCAAACTTATGCTCGGCTCCCTCCCGACATCCGACATGATACCACTCGGTTCCGAGGAGCATCCCACCCGATCTGTTTTACAGATAGGGTAATGGAACACCAGTTCCCCGATGGGTTCAAACCCATCAACATAGAATCTTACGATGGCACCACAGACCCAGCTGTGTGGATTGAAGATTTTCTTCTCCATATAAACATGGCCAATGGAGATGACCTCCACGCCATCAAGTACTTGCCGCTCAAGCTAAAGTGGCCGGCGAGGCATTGGCTGAATAGCCTGCAGCCCCACTCCATTGGAAGCTGGGAGGCTCTTGAAGACACCTTCAGGGCAAATTTCCAAGGAACCTACGTCCGACCTCCGGACGCCGATGACCTCAGCCGTGTCACTCAGCAGCCCGACGAATCAACTCAGAAATTCTGGAACTAATTTCTTACTAAAAAGAACCAGATCATAGACTACTCAGAAGCCGAGGCCATCGCTGCATTCAAAAACAATATCCGAGATGAGTGGCTCGCCCGCCAGCTCAGCCAGGACAAACCGAGGACCATGTCAGCCCTAACCTCACTCATGACCCACTTTTGCGCGGGAGAGGACAGTTGGCTGGCCCGTAGCACTCACGATGGTGAGGCGGGGACCTCGGAGACTCGCGACGCCAACGGAAAGCCTAAATGCAACAAAAATAAGCGCATGCATAGAAACGGCAGAAGCGACACAGAAGATGCATCAGTCAATGCAGGCTTCACCGGACCTTGATCCAGACAGAAAAGAAAGCCCTTTAAAGGGAACAAGAATGGAGCGAGCCAGCTCGACAAGATCCTGCATCGACCATGCCAAATTCATGGCACTCCAGACAAACCGGCAACCCACACCAACAGGAATTGCTGGGTCTTTAAGTAGGCTGGCAAGGTAGCGACAGAGGGTCAAAGTAAAACCCAAAATCATAGCGAAGACGAGGATGAACCTCAAAAGCCAAAAAATGGAGGCCAAAAGATGTTTCCTAACGAGGTAATAGAGGTAAACATGATTTACGTCAACCAGATCCCTAAAAGGGAGAGGAAGCGCGTACTTCGGGACATCTACGAGTTAGAGCCTGTGGCCGCGAAGTACAATCCGTGGTCGGCTTACCCGATCACATTCGACAAATATGACCATCCGACAAGCATCAGGCATGGCGGATCGGCCGCACTCGTCCTGGACCCGATCATCGACGGTTTTCATCTGACGCGCGTCCTTATGGACGGAGGGAGCAGCCTCAACTTGATCTACGAGGACACGGTAAGGAAGACGGGGATTGACTCATCTCGGATTAAGCCTAGCAGCACCACCTTTAAAGGTGTAATACCAGGGGTCGAGGGTCGCTGCACCGGAACCGTGTCCCTGGAGGTAGTATTCGGATCACCCGAGAACTTCAGGAGAGAGGAGTTAATCTTCAACATCGTACCTTTTCGCAGCGGATACCATGCGTTCCTAGGGCGCACCGCATTCGCCCGCTTCAATGGAGTCCCGCATTACGCTTATCTCTAGCTCAAAATGCCGGGACCCAACAGTGTTATCACAATCAATGGTAACACCGAACGCTCTCTCCGGACGGAGGAGCAGACCGCGGCTTTCGCAGCCGAGGTGCAGGCATCCGAGGAGGCAGCCCGTGGCGGTAAACGCACCCCCAGCTCTTCGAAGCGTGCGCGGGCTACGCTAGTTGACCTCGGACATGCACCTCCCCACCCTAAAGAGGGGTACGGGCTCCTCGCGCCCTTCCCTCGGGAGGAGCACTACGTCCCCAGGGTGCACAACTTCGCACTGAAAATTCCCTGGGTCGCCGAGGAGCCAAAACAATGGAAATGTCGGGTCGGCTAGACCGAGTAGCGACGAAACCTCGGGCTTACTCTTCGGCAGGGTTCTGTCAAAGAGCTAGCCAACACTAGCATGCCCATGTGGCTCTAACCACACAACTAACAGCTGCAGACCTCTTCAAAGGGCTCAACCAATGAACGCATCAAGCGCATACCTGGCCGAAGTTGCATGCTACCAATATCAACCCCCGCTATCAACGAGGACGAGCTGGTCAATAGCATGGAGACGCAGACGTGCGGCAGGAAGCGGCCCGGGCTCATAGACCCGATGACAAGATCCACCCTATTTTTCTTTTAGTTTCTCCTTCATTATCTTTACTCGCATTGTATCTTGTTTAGTTCCTCTCATCAAAAGTTCGGCATGTAAAGCTTGGCTACATGAAATAAAGAAATCGTGCCCATAAAGGTCTTTGAACGTATTTTCTTACAAGCACCGCCCTCAAACTATAAGAACATCTCTAAGATACAATTGCTAAAGGGCCTCGATTTTACACCCTGAAACACAAGTCTGAAGTACTCGGCGTCTCGGATGTTGCATTATATGCATTAGTTTCGAACCTACATTTTGGTCAATTGTTGGGTTGCCCGGCTCCTATGTGCACCCCTTACGTTCCCGACAAATTCGGCTAAGGGTGTAACGGGAGAACCACTGCGATAGTGCTGCCAGTTTAACTGGCAGAGCGCCTCAGTGGAGAAAGCCGAAAACTGACTATCTAGGTAAGCGAATGTGGCACCCCGGCTCAGAGGACCGGTTTACCTTGTGTTCCCAACCCAGAGATCATGTCTTTTGGAAACACACAACAACTTGGAGTAGAACAGAACTGATCTTTATTGATATTGTACAAGTACAAGCTTGGATATTACATTGGATGATGAGGCCAGAACCACTACTCGTGCTATGACAGTATCTACATTATTTATGAAACATCAAGGGCCTCAGTACTAGCGGAAAGACTACAACGTAGCGGAACAATGCATGGGAAACTCCATCCCATAGGGACACTGCTGGGACACAACCTAGTTAGCGTAGCACGAACCATCGGGATCTCCATCTCTGGCTTCTCCTGCATCTGGCATGATACGTCAGGTGAGTACTTGGAATGTACTCGCAAGCTCACAGCAACCAAAATAGTGCAGCAAATAACAGCATGGCAAAGATTATGTTAATGCTTTAGGATGCTCACTTACTGTTACCAACTCACTTTCTTCCGGGTTCACACATGACCCCCGGAACATTCATGACCCATCGGTCACTTCCGAACATGAGACGACTTCTTATATCATTATTATTAATACGGTTGACCACACAGTGTGACCTAGTGCGGACTGTGTCCAATACCGTGGACACGGCTATTCGAATAGATTCTTACACTCTGCAGAGGTTGTGCACGTTGCCCACACCATGGACCTTCATCCAACGAAACTTCTCTAACCCGTGACTCCTCTATCGTACCACCGACAATCATCCCCCATCCGAGTCATGCCCTGGGTGGCCCCTGTGTCACTCCTGACACCTGCCACCGTCGTGGCCAGCTAAACTGTCCCAAATGGGGACGCCGGCAAATAACTCAACTTGGGCTCACGAGGTTATCGTCACCTACCTGATCAGGGCAGCACGCATGCATAACCTCCCCTCTTTTGTGGTACCGGTAAAAGAGCACAAAGCTAGACCAAGTCAAGGCCGTCCCATTCCGGCAGATGTGGCTGCACGGGTAAGTCCGGGTCGGTGGCACTTGATCAACCATCAAAGTGAATATAACATGTAAAGTTGCTGGTAGCATCTAACTATGTATTTATGCAAAATATCAATAATACGGAACTTAGCATATTTTAATTAAATTAAATGCAAATATAATTCATTATAAGCCAATACTATTGCTATGCCTTATGTAATGGATGATGTGGCTTGCCTTGCTTAAGTGATGTACTGGCCAATGAAATATTTTTGAAGATTGTGGGAGTAGATGATCTCAAGGAGATGTGGTATTAATTTGGAATTTTTCTGATCAACAGAACTATAGGTTCCTTCACAACCCATAGTGAGCATGAGCATATCCAAAGGGAGGAATGAATAGAAATTAGGGTTTTGATCAGAGGGTATAAGACAAGATTTTGGCAAGATGTTGAGGGTGTTGGATCTCTTAAAATAAAATCCAAGGAATCCTCAAGTCCAAAGTCAAATGATTTGGGTCCAAAAACCAACAAATGGCAAATAAAACCAGGGAAATTTTGAAAGAAAAAGTTGCCAAAATTAGGGTGTCACAAACCTACCCCCTTAGGATGAATCTCGTCCTCGAGATTCGGTTGCTCAGGGAACAAATACGGATATGCTGATCTCAGAAAATCCTCTCTTTCCCAAGTAGCTTCTTCCTCAGTATGGTGATCCCACAGTACCTTGTAAAACCTTATCACCTTACTCCGAGTAGTTCTTTCCATTTCATCCAGAATTCTAACAGGTTTCTCCTCATAGGTCAAATCCTTGGTCAGCTCTAATTCACTCATATCTGCCTGTTTGATCGGAGGTGCAATGCACTTTCTTAGATGTGATATGTGAAAGACATCGTGTACTTCGGACAGTTCCGGTGGGAACTCCAACTGATATGCCATTCTGCCTATTCTAGCGATCACCGGAAAGGGACCAATATATCTGGGTGCAAGTTTTCCTCGAGTATGAAATCTCTTTACCCCTTTCATGGGAGTTACTCGGAGGTAAGCATACTCTCCGGGTTTGAAAGTTACTCCTCGGTGTTTAGGATCATAGTAGCTCTTCTGACGGGACTTAGCTGCTCGAGGTCGCTCTTGAATTTCCTTAACTTGCTTCTCAGCTTCGAGCATCAAATCTGTACAGAAGATACGGCAGTCTCCTGTCTGTGACCAATTTAAAGGAGTGCGGCATTTCCGCCCATACAGTGCCTCAAATGGTGACATCTTAAGACTTGACTGATAGCTGTTGTTGTAGGAAAATTCCGCATAGGGTAGACTATCTTCCCACTTGGGTTCATAAGTGAGGGCACATGACTGAAGCATATCTTCCAATATCTGGTTCACTTGTTCGGTCTGCCCGTCTGTTTGTGGGTGGTATGCCGTGCTATGCTTCAATGCTGTTCCCAAAGCTTGATGTAAGCGTAGCCAGAATGCTGAGGTGAACAGAGATCCTCTATCCGATGTGATGGATTTGGGTACTCCATGAAGGCTGACTATCCGGGACATATAGAGTTGGGCGAGTTGATCGGCCCGAAAAGTAGTCTTTACTGGAATGAAATGGGCTACTTTGGTAAGTATATCCATGATAACCCAGATGGCATCATAGCCTCTTGTTGACTTAGGTAGTCCAACAATGAAGTCCATGCATATATCATCCCATTTCCATTGGGGAACTTGTAAGGGTTGTAACAGTCCAGCTGGTTTCTGGTGCTCAGCCTTAACCTTATTGCATACGTCGCAACACGCGACATAGTATGCAATATCTTTTCGCATTCCTGGCCACCAAAAGGTTTCTCTTAGGTCCTAATACATTTTTGTTCCTCCCGGGTGAATGGAATATGTGGATTCATGTGCCGCTCGCAATATCTGTTGCCTCAGGTTTTCCTTGTCACGCACGCATATTCGGCTGTCGAACCATAACGTCCCTTGTTCGTCCACGCGAAAGGACTTGGCTTTTCCTTGCTGTATGTTTTCCTTGATCTCCTGTATGCCCTTGTCGGTTTTCTGAGCTTCCTTAATTTCCTCCATAAGTGTTGGAGTAATTTCCAACGTATCCGGGCTAGTTGGGCCACAAAGTACCAAGTTGAGCTCGGCAAACTCTTCTTGTAACCTTGGATGGATACTCTCCATTATTGCATTTATCGTGCCTGGTTTCCTGCTGAGGGCATCTGCGACCACATTGGCTTTTCCCGGATGGTAATTGATTCCAAGGTCATAGTCCTTGACCAGTTCAAGCCATCTTCTCTGTCTGAGGTTGAGATCGGGTTGCGTGAAAAATATACTTGAGACTCTTGTGGTCTGTGTATATCTCACAGCGTTGCCCAATGAGATAATGCCTCCAAATTTTCAGGGCATGAACCACGGCTGCCAATTCCAAGTCATGAGTGGGGTAGTTTTCTTCATGGGGTCGTAGCTGTCTGGATGCATATGCTACAACCTTTCCTTCTTGCATTAATACGCAGCCGATTCCACGTCTGGAAGCATCACAGTATATGTCAAAGCTCTTGTGAATATTCGGAAGAATTAAGACAGGAGCCGTAGTTAGCCTCGTCTTTAACTCCATAAAGCTGCTATCGCATTCTTCCATCCAGACAAACTTGTGATTCTTCTTCAACAATTCTGTCAGTGGCTTGGCTATCTTGGAGAAGCCTTTAATGAAATGACAGTAGTAGCCTGCCAATCCCAGGAAACTGCGGACTTCGGTTACCGAGGCTGGTAATTTCCAATTTAGTACTGCAGTCACTTTGCTGGGGTCGACGGCCACACCTTGTTCTGACAGAATGTGCCCCAGAAATCCCACCTCTCTTAGCGAAAATTCACATTTGCTGATCTTGGCTTACAAGCGATGGGTCCTTAATCTTTCCAGGACAGCACGAAGATGTTGTTTGTGCTCCTCTTCATCCTTAGAGTATATGAGGATATCATCGATGAACACCACTACAAACTTGTCCAGAAAGTCCATAAAGACTTTGTTCATCATGCTCATGAAGTAAGCTGGAGCATTTTTCAGCCCAAACGACATGACTGTGAATACATACAGACCATATCGAGTGGTGAAGGCTGTCTTGGGGATATCCATTTTCCTGATTTTCAACTGGTGATACCCCGTTCGGAGGTCAATCTTAGAAAATACCCGGGCTCCACTCGACTGGTCAAACAAATCATCAATGCGAGGGAGTGGGTACTTATTTTTTATGGTGATCTCATTCAATTGGCGATAGTCCACACACATCCGTAGACTGCCATCCTTCTTCTTAACAAACAGCACGGGTGATCCCCATGGCGAGATGCTGGGGCGAATGTACCCTTTTTGTAGTAATTCATCCAACATTTTCTTTAATTCCACCAGCTCTGGGGATGGCATGCGGTAGTACTTCTTGTAAATTGGAGCAGTTCCAGGAACAACATCAATAGCAAATTCCAATTCCCGGTCGGGTGGCATCCCTGGTAGTTCCTCAGGGAACACATCCGGAAATTCACTGACTACCGGAATCAAGTTCATATCCATAACGATGGTCTTGAATGCCATTCCCTTCTTTGACATCATTCTGCTGGCGATAAACTGAACTGTTTGTCCTGCCGGGTTAACCAGTGTCACTGTTCTGGTGGCACAGTTGATGCAGACTTGATGTGGTGTCAACCAGTCCATCCCCAATATTATGTCTGGTCCAGGGGATTCAATGGCAACAAGGGATGGCTGGAAACTTAACTCCATGTATCAAGATTTCCAGGTCCTTATATATGACATTTGTTCTGAGCATGGATCCAGGGGATTGTACCACCATGATTTTATCCAAAAGTGAAGGGGAAAATTTATATGTTGGCAAAACTCCGCGAAATAAACGAATGGGAAGCTCCGGAATCAAATAAAATTATTGCGGGCATGTCGTTAACAGAAAACGTACCAAGAACCACATCTGGTGCTTCGCGTGCTTCCTCAGTGGAGATATGATGGACATGGCCGCGGCAGAAGTTCTGATTGGGGCGGCGTCCAATAGTGTTGACTTGTGGCTTGAAGTCGGACTGTGGCTTTCCAGCTCTTGTGGGGCACTGCTTGGAATAATGCCCGCTTTGACCACAAGTGAAGCAAGTGTTGTTGCGACGGCAATCCTCCAGCACTGGCTGCTTGCCAATTGTCTTGTCCTTGTTGCCTGGCTTGTTGTTGTTGTTGCCACCATTCCAGGTGGGCTTGTACTCAGACTGAACTGGTTGCTAGATACGCGGCCTTTGCGTAAACTGCACATGGGCGTCCTTCTTGGGTTCAAACTTATGCTTGCGGCCATCATATCCAGACTTATGCTCCCGTTCAGCGATGAGCGCTTTGTTTACCAGAGTCGTAAAGTCTAGAAAATCCAGCATGCAGAGTTGACAACAGAGGGCATGGTTGAGTCCCCCTAGGAATCGGTCTATCTTCCTTTCCTCCATGGACACATCATGGGTAGAGTATCGTGCCAGATTATTGAATTTGTTCAGATACTCACCGACTGACATACTTCCTTGAGTAAGACCAAGGAATTCCCTCTGCTTCACCTTCATGATGCCAGTGGGAATATGGTACCTCCGGAATACTTCCTTAAATTTCGCCTAGGAAATGTCTTCCCCGGGAGGCCATGCCATTTTTGCATTATCCCACCAGATAGCTGCCGGTCCTTCCAGGTAGTGAGTGACAAAAGGAACCTTGTCTGACTCATCACATCGGGCTATTTCCAGCTTCTTTTCCATGGTCCTCAGCCAGTCATCTGCTTCAATTGGATCAACCGCTTGACCAAAACTGGGTGGCTTGGTACGCTGAAAATCAGACAGCTTGGAGTGCGTCCCATTGTTCTGATTTTGCCCTGCCATAGTCTGCATATTTTTCAAAAACTCCATCAAATCCTGATTTCTTTTCTCTTCGAACATCCTCATGATCTGATCAGTGCTCGGTGGTTGCGATGGAGGAGGTGGCAAATCTTCTGGCGGTTGTCCCGCCTGTCTGGCGGATCGACGGATCGGAGTTCCATCGCCGCCTTGATTGCTACACCTCTTCATCCTATATCCGTTCCCATTGCAAAACACCAAAATGATGAGCAACATCCATCCGGGAAATATGGCAAAATGACACCAAGAAAGCAAAATCAAAGGAAGAACGAGAAAAACAACATAATTATACAAGGCATTCCAACATCATACATGGCAAACTAGTAGGGGGTTATCATGACGGGTACTGCTCATACGGCAGTTGACATATGCAAAGATGCTACGATGCATACACATGCAGAACTCAAGCATCCACTCTAGTAGCGCGGGTGGCATGGACACAGGCAGACTGAAGACTCCTCGTCGTCTGATCCTGACTCAGAATCGGAACTAATGATGTGGATCACGTCCTCTGGATCAAAGGAAACACGACGACGCTGACAGGAAGGTTCTCCCTCGGAGGAAGAAGAAGCTCGATGCCTCAGCATCGGAGCAGCTGGAGTGGCTAGCAACGAGGCCCACTCAGCTGGGGTCTCATGTCGTGTACCAGACGAAATGCCTGGCTGTCCGAACGAGCTAGAAGGAGTCTCAGGCATACGTGGAGGAGGAACAGGCGGTGTATACATAGGTGAGAATGCAGGAGGAGGAGGAGACTGTGCTGTAGTAGCAGAGGCAAGTGCCTCTTGGGCACGAGATAGCTCCTCAGCCAAGGAAATGATCATATGATAACTGGCGGGACAAGACACCAGTCGCACTATCACTCACCGGACCAACAGGCACAAAAAGGACTCGCCCTGTCGTAGGTGACAGGGTGGGGTAGTGAAAGAAACCTTGGTGTGTCTGCATATCGACCTCGTGGAAGCGCAAGTCAGTGAGAGCCTCCATAGCAGCGAACTGGATCGCCAGATCGGGAGTAGAAGCAGTTCCGCCCTTGCAAGAGCGGGATTAGCTACCGATCTCCGAACTCACAGTAAGGAAAGCCTCAGTGTGATACCCGAACACCGAATCCGCAAGCTGCTCTCAGAACACCAGATACACTGGGTCTTCGCCGTTAGGATACAGTCGAAGCCAGACGCTGCGAAGTTGTACCGGAAAAGTGAACGGTGCCGGCTCGTGGTTGTAGTGGTATGGAACTGGTGCCATCTACACTCACAAGGCCAACGGTTAGTAAAACAAATGAATCGAGATGCATGCTATGCAACAAGCAAATGCAGCAAGCAAAACACACCAAGATTCTACACTAATCGCGTTTCTAGCGCGGGGTTAACTAGGGTATCCTACAGTCAGCACGGCTCTGATACCAAGCGTGTGGCACCCCGGCTCATAGAACCGGTTTACCTTGTGTTCCCAACCCAGAGATCATGTCTTCTAGAAACACACAACAACTTGGAGCAGAACAGAACTGATCTTTATTGATATTGTACAAGTACAAGCTTGGATATTACATTGGATGATGAGGCCAGAACCACAACTCGTGCTATGACAGTATCTACATTATTTATGAAACATCAAGGGCCTCAGTACTAGCGGAAAGACTACAGCGTAGCGGAGCAATGCGTGGGAAACTCCATCCCATAGGGACACTACAGCGACACAACCTAGTTAGCGTAGCACGAACCATCGGGATCTCCATCTCCGGCTTCTCCTGCATCTGGCATGATACGTCAGGTGAGTAGTTGGAATGTACTCATAAGCTCACAGCAACCAAAACAGTGCAACAAACAACAGCATCACAAAGATTATGTTAATGCTTTAGGATGCTCACTTACTGTTACCAACTCACTTTCTTCCGGGTTCACACATGACCCCCGGAACATTCGTGACCCATCGGTCACTTCCGAACATGAGACGAGTTCTTCCATCATTATTATTAATATGGTTGACCACACAGTGTGACCTAGTGCGGACTGTGTCCAATACCATGGACGCGGCTATTCGAATAGATTCTTACACTCTGCAGAGGTTGCGCACGTTACCCACACCATGGACCTTCGTCCAACGAAACATGTCTAACCCGTGACTCCTCTGTCGTACCACTGACAATCATCCCCCGTCCGAGTCATGCCCTGGGTGGCCCCTGTGTCACTCCTGACACCTGCCACCGTCGTGGCCAACTAAACTGTCCCAAACGGGGACACCGGCAAATAACTCAACTTGGGCTCACGAGGTTATTGTCGCCTACCTGATCAGGGCAGCACGCAAGCATAACCTCCCCTCTTTGGTGGTACCGGTAAAAGAGCACAAAGCTAGACCAAGTCAAGGGCGTCCCATTCCGATAGATGTGGCTGCACGTGTAAGTCCGGGTCAGTGGCACTTGATCAACCATCAAAGTGAATATAACACGGAAAGTTGCTGGTCACATCTAACTATGTATTTATGCAAAATATCAACAATATGGAACTTAGCATATTTAAATTAAATTAAATGCAAATAAAATTCATTATAAGCCAATACTATTGCTATGCCTTATGCAATGGATGATGTGGCTTGCCTTGCTCAAGTGGAGTATTAGGAAACTCCTGGTCTTGAAATCCACATCAATTTCCTTCTGAAAGTATTTTTAAATAGCAAAAGAAAATGTCACATAAAGCCTTTTTGTTTGCCAAAAATTCTATGAACATTGTAAAAATACCAAACTTGGTCAGAAACTAGAGGGGCTCAATACAAAACCATAGCAAAAAGAATCACTTGATTTGGACTTGTGGTTTAAAAGATAGAGCTGGTTAAAGTTTTTGGTCAAATCTGATTACAAATTAAATTTTAACTAAAAACAGAAAAACCTCCAGCGGGCCACGTCGAAAGCGTAAAGTGGAAATACGCTTCCACTTATACCGCTTCGGGCGCGGGCCTGAGCCGCTGACAGGTGGGGCCGGGCGGTCATATTTAAAAGGAAAAGGAGGGAGCAGAGAGAGGGCGGCTCACCATTGGTGATAGCCGGCGATAGCGACAGCGGCGAGGTCAGGTGACTGTGGGGATGGAACGAGCGCACGATGGCGGTCCTCCCTGTACCCGCAGCGTCTCCAGAGGTGGCCTAATGGCGTCGCCCCCTTCCTCTCCGGCGGCGGCTGCTCTCGGGCGTCGCCGGAGACGGCGATTCTAGTAGCATTTCCGCTGGGCAGGAGTTCGAGGAGGGTCAGTAGGATGCACTGAGCTCAGGGAGGTGGTCGGGCAGGGCTGGGGTGGAGTGGAGCGAGCTGGAGCAGATCGGGGTTCGGGCGGCGGTGCTTCGGCCGGAGTGGAGGGAGACGAGCTCCCGGTTCCCGATGGAGCACTCTAGTGGTGATTGAGAGAGGGAGAGGTGGAGTGGTGAGCTGCGGAGAGGCTGGGCGTGGCCTTTTATAGGTGGGCGGAGGGTGGCCGAGCCGCAAGCCGCCATGGATGAGCTGGCGCGGGAAGGACGGCGAGCTGGCCGTCGCGAGGTGGGGCGAGATGATGGGTGAGGTCAGGCGAGTTAATGGGCAAGGCGACGGCACGCGAGGAAGAGGACAGCGAGCTCACCTCACTGTGGCCGCACGGGCGCAACAGTGCGGTGCTCGGTGGCGGCCGGCGAGGGCGTCTCCGGCGAGGGGAAGGCTCTGGAGCGGCTTAGGTGGATGGCGGAGAGGTAGTCGGCACCACTAGACAAAGTACGGCGACGCGGGACGGCTGGACTAGTCGCGTCCGACGTGCTCGATGCGCAGAGCACGTGCACATGCATGCCAATGCCGTGCTCACCACGGGTGCTGGCACCTGGAGGCCACGCACGCCTGGCACACCTTGTCCAGTGCATCGACCCTAGATCACACAGCCTTCCCGTGCCTCTGGTTCGGCTAGATACACTCTAAATCGAGTGGTAGCATCAAGTATAGTTTCTGAACAGAAACTTGAGAGGGATCCAGAGCATGGATGAGTTGTGAATGAAGCCAAGTGACTTGTCTGGGATGATCTAGGTTGGAAGGACTATCTGCTGGCAAGTTTTGAGAAATTTTTGCAAAGATTTGCACATAGTTTATGTACAAACCCTATACTGGTCCAGAAACTTGGTGACGAAGTAGCACTCACATAGATGATCTGCTGAAGCTGAAATTTGGTGTTAGAGGGTTATTTGGTGGTGACAACATGCCACAAAAATTTCAGAGCAAATGGATACCTCTAGCTGGTACTTCCTTTACAGAGGCTTGAAATGTGCAGAAACTTGGCAGAATATTTTTGCTGAAAATTTGTACTGGACTAGGAGATGTTTTTGGATATTGTGGCAAGATATGACCCCTAGTACATCAGGGAATTATTATAGAATTTTCTGAGGCATAGAAATATATGTTGCTTCACAAAGGGTCAATTCTGTTTAGAAGGTAAAAGGAATATTCTGGACAAAATTTTGTACTGCCCAATGAATGTTATTGAAGATTGTGGGAGTAGATGATCTCAAGGAGATGTGGGGTTAATTTGGAATTTTTTTGATCAATATAACTATAGGTTGCTTCACAACCCATAGTGAGCATGAGCATATCCAAAGAGAGGAATGAATAGAAATTATGGTTTTGATCAGAGGGTATAAGACAAGATTTTGGCAAGATGTTGAGGGTGTTGGATCTCTTAAAGAGAAATCCAAGGAATCCTCAAGTCCAAAGTCAAATGACTTGGGTCCGAAAACCAACAAATGGCAAATAAAACCAGGGAAATTTTGAAAGAAAAAGTTGCCAAAATCAGGGTGTCACAGCGAAAACTGGCTGGCCATCCGAAGACCGCGTCAAGCGATGTGTCATTAGAGATCTCCCGTGTAAAACGAAGGGCTTCTTCCTCGAATTAGCCGAGGTGGGCACGGGCATAGACCTCGGCTGACTAAGCCGACCACTTCACTCACCGGGGGCTTATCATCAGTCCCCACCGTCAAACTCCTATGACTAAGTGAAAGTTATAAAGTCACCGCAGTCCGATTGCCTAGTCCCTACATGCACAGACCTCCTCCGGGAACCGAGACGTCGGCTAAGAGTCATGATCGCCTAAAAGGGGCACCCTGTCGTGGTGAAATCACGGCAGATGCCATGAGATGGCTAAAAGTGGGGGGCTGCGTGAGGACGCCGATGGGTTCCGGAGGCGAGGTTGGCACGCGCATGCGAGGGACACAAGACGTACCCAGGTTCGGGGCCCTCCGGAGAGGTAACACCCCTAGTCCTGCCGAGTGGGTTGATAGGCACAAGGGCCACGATGGTTACAATGGTGCTCCTGGAGCTGTTCGAGTGGAGGGGGCAGAAGGAGCTAGGCCTCCGTTCAGTCTCTCCTGTGTGTGTGTGTGTGTGTGTGTGTGTGTGTTGGGGAAGAAGGAGTGAACCAAGTAGCCAACGATTGAAGAGGAGCAAACTAGAATGCGAACCCCTCTGCATGGAGGCCTCCTGGGGGGTCTTATAGCCCGACCCCCCCAGGGTTACATGGGTAATCTACGCGCGCCGGGACCCAGGCGTCGGCGTTTGGAGCCGGCCGCGGGCCCGCCGGCTGCTGGGCCCCGCCGGCTGCGGCGCCCGAGGGCGGCGCGATACTGTGGCCCGTCGCTTCGAGCGTCATGGAGTGGACGGGGCGTGCGCGCTTCTGCAGAGGCGTACAGGAGTGGACGGGGCATGCGCGTTTCTGTCGAGGCGGGTAGGAGTAGACGGCGCGTGCGCGCTGTGCAGAGGCGTGCCGGAGTAGGCGGCTTCGCGGGGGGCTGCACCAGTGCACTGGCGCTGACACCGGCCGTCGCGTCAACAGGGTTGGCAGCTTTGCCGGCGCGCCCTCCCGAGATGGATGGCACTGCAGCCATGTTCTCCCCTCGTGGGGGGCTGTCTTGTCGCCGGACGTGATGGGACGGCCGCCGACCTATCGCCAGCCGGCTAGCGGCCAGCCGGACCAGGCCCGAGGCAGGGCCTAGCCGGCTAGCGCTGAGAAGCCGGCCGGTTTTCTAGCCGGCGGGGAGGGGCACGGGCTGCCCCAATGTTTTTTGAAATGGGGCTCCGGGTTCGCTTGCCTACCCGGGGGTCATCCCCCCGACAGTAGTCCCCGAAGCTGTGAAGGCTCGCCGGCTTCAAGCGGGAGAGGCTTTGCAGCTTATCCCCCCTCGAAGGAGTGCAATAACGTGACGAGGTAGCGCCGGCTCGAGGTCGCCGTTCGCCGGCTTCCGGGAGCCGGGTCAAGGTACTTGGTCTTCGCTGGAGTCTGGACGGCTCGGCCGGCTGGCCCTGCCGGTACGGGGGAGCGCGCCGGTCGCCAGACGAATTCTTGCCACGTGCAGCCCAACGGCAGAAGAGGCCTGCGAGGCCACGCGCGTGAAAAGACGTCGCGGTGGGCTGGGTCCCATCGGGCCGCGGCCTCGGCCCACGCGCGGGATTTACTGCGGCCGCCAGCGCCTGTTGGAGTTCTCGATGCAGTTAAGGCGTGGCTTTAACGCGCCCGTGTATCGCGGGGGAGTGGGGATCGTGGGCGCAAATGATCCCACTCCCCCACATTCGACCGTGGTCTTTAAATGGGAGGGGAGGGGGAGAGGCCGAGGCACTCGCTCCTCTGCCCCCGCCCGTCGCTTCGCTTCCGCCTCCCCTTCTTCCTTCTCGTGCACACCGCTGCCGCTCGCCGTCGCCCGCGCACCGTTGCCCGCCAGGCTTGCCACCGCACCGCGCGTCGACTCGCACGGCCGTCACCTTCTCGCTCCACTGCTGCTTTCTCTCTTCCTCTTCCGTGCTTCTCCCGCTCTCACCAATGGCACCGCCGAAGGGCTCGTGGGAGGGGTCGGTGGTCACCGATGACGACATCGAGTATCTTCGTCGTACGAGGCGGCTGCCGCCGCCGGCGGAGGTGGAGGCGCGCGCCCGGCGAGGAGACGGCGCCAGAACCACGGAGTGACGAGGTGGTGGTGTTCTACACCCACTTCCTCCGCGGGCTCGGCCTCCCGGCGAGCGTCTTCTTCAGGCGCTTCCTCACCTTCTTCGGCCTCCAGCCGCACCACCTGGGGCCGAACGCCATACTGCAGCTCGCCGGCTTCGCGACGCTATGCGAGGGCTACATCGGTATCCTCCCATACGTGGAGCTGTGGTGCCGGCTGTTCTACCTCAAGCAGCAAGGAGCCGCAGCCGGTGTCATGGCCGAGTGCGGGGCGGCCGTGGCGGTGACCCGGACGGCGGGCCCTTTCCCGAAGCTGCCGCTCGAGGAATCCGCCAAAAAGTGGCAGAAATCTTTCTTCTATGTGAAGAGCGTGAACCCGGCCAACGACCGGATCAACCTCCCTCCATTCGTCGATGCACCCCCGGCTGAGAAGCTGAACTGGGGGCACAACCCGAAGAGCCCCTCCGCGGAGATCTTGGGGATCAAGGAGATGACTGACCGCGAGGGGCTCACCGCCGTGGACCTTATTGCCGCCTTCATCGGTCGCCGCGTGCTGCCGCTGCAGAGGCAGCCGCACTGGATCTATGACATGAGCGGCCGGCGCGACCCCTGCCGGCTGTTGATGAAGGAGCTGACGGCATAGGAGATCGCCGTGCGCGTCAATGACATCTCTGCTGCCGGGCTCAAGGTGAAGGAGTGGCAGTTCGGCAAGGAGCCGTACAGCCGGGACGACCCGTCGCCAGCGGTAAGTCTCTGGTCCTTGTTCTTCGCCGCGTACGCCCTTCTCATGCGCCCTGACGCCCTGGGACGGCTGCAGCGCTTCCCGAGCCAGCTGGTGAATGACGGCCCGAGTCCCATGGTTCTGCAGCCGGACCGGGAGGAGTCGGACCCGGAAGACGAGGAAGCCGGCAACACGGGAGCCGAAGGCGGCGAGGAGCACCCCGCGAGCGCGCAAGCCGGCGGCTCCGCCCAAGCCGGTAAGTCTCTGATCCCGGATGTTTTGCGCGAGTGGCCGGATGACGATGAAGATGACGAGGACGGGTCGGGCGATGCAGCTCCTCAGGGCGCGGAAGCGGGTGACGGTGCCACCCCCAGGGGGCGACAGAAGGGGGCGTCCGGGGAGCCGGCTGGCTCGAGCCAGCCGTTCGGGAAGCAGCCGGTCAAAGCGCGGCCGGCTGCGAAGCGCCCGGCTGCAGCGCAGACGGGCACCCTGAAGAGGTCCGCCAAGAAGGCGCGCCGGATGGCGCTGTCGGTGGGCCCGACGCGAGCGGTTCCCGTGGCCATAGGGTAAGTTTCTTTTTTGCAGTTGGAGTTGCTGCTTTGCTTGCTGCTGTTGCCATTCTTTCTCTTCTTTTCTTCTTCTTCATCTCTCTCGCGCTGACCAGGAGCGCGCTCGAGCTGGCGGAAGCTGCCACGGCAGCGGCGGCCGCGGAGGAGGCCGACCGGCGACGGGGCCGAAGCGGTACGGGGGAGAGCGAGGCGGGGGAGACCCCCGAAGAGGTGCTCGCGGCCCGCCAAGCCGGCTCTGCCTTGGAGGACGCCCATCGGGACGCCTGGAGGGCCCGAGCCAAGGCCGAGAAGGAGGTGGCCGAGGCCTCGGCCAAAGCGTGGAGCGCCGCCGTGGCCGAGGTCGTGGCGAGGCTAGCGTGGGTCGCGGAGGAGGCTGCGTGGCCAGAGTGGACGGCGTCGTCGCCGCCGCCATCGCCGGTCGCGGAGCATCGCTCCAAGACGGTGCATGATCCGGCCCGCCGGGCGGAGGCGGATGCCCGTGCGGCCGCCGAGGAAACCGCCGGTCGCGGTGGGTCTGGCTGCCATGAGCCGGAGGCCAACCCGACGGCCGACCAGGAGGTGCCGCTGGCTACAGACCCGGTCGATGGAGCCGGAGGCAGGGATGGAGGAGACCGCGAGCCGGAGGCCGTGCCGAGCGGAGGAGGAGCGCCGTCGCCAAGAACGGAAACTGCGCCGGAGAGCTCGCGCGCCCAGGTGACGGCAGAGCCGCGGGCCGCGGGGCTTAGCCTCGAATCGAGGCCGGCCGGCAGCGGAACCAGCGCCGGGTCCGCTGTTCAGCCGCAGCGGAGCTGGGCGGAGAGCTCCAGCGAGGCGACGAGCGGAGCCCCTCGGAGCGAGCTGGACGCGGCGGTGGACTCTCTGCGGCTGCAGATTGCCAACCACCACAGCCAGTGGCAGAGCTTCGCCCAGGTGGAGAGCGGCCGGCTACGCCAGTTGGAGCAGACCTTCGCGGTGAGTTCTTTTGCTTTTCGTGCCTTTCGACCGGCTTGGTCGCTTTTCAGTGGGGGCGCGCTAGCGCACCCACTAGGTGTAGCCCCCGAGGCCCGGGCTGGCTGCGCAGCAGGCGGGTCGGGCCTTCTCAGGCGTCCGTGTTTTGACTGTCTTCTTTGCAGTCCATCTACGACCAGCGGGTGGCGGCGTACAACCGCCTCCTGGGCCGGTACCGCGCGGCCAGGGACCAGCTGGTGGCCAAGGAAGGGGAAGTTCGCCTGGTCAGAGGTACTATTTCCAACTTCTTTCTTGTGTTCTTCTAGTGGGGGCGCGCCAGCGCTCCCACTGGGTGTAGCCCCCGAGATCCGGGCCGGTTTGCGCAGCAGCCGGGTCGGATCTTGGCTTCGTGTTTTTTGCTTTCTTGTCTGGCTTCTGACCGGAATCCGGGTCCGGATGCGCAGCCGCTGCAGTCGACCCGGCGGAGATGGAGACGCTCCGGTGCCAACTGGCGGAAGCCGGCCAGCTCCGTGACCAGTCGGCCACGGAGCGCGACTGGCTGCAGGAGGAGGCGGCCCGGGCCGTCCGGGAGAGGGACGAAGCCGCCGCCGCCCATAAGGCCGAGCTGGACCGGCTTGCCGACGAACGCCGTCAAGCGGCAGCGCGGCAGGAGGAGGCAGCGAAGAAGGCCGTTGAGGAGGTCAGCCAGCTCCAGGCGGACCGCGACCGCAGCGCCAACGCGCTGGCGGCAAGGGAGTGGGAGGCGCTGCAAGATGCGCTCTACATCGACGAGCTCCTCACGCGTAAGTGCTTTCGCTTTCGTCTTTTGGCTTCTTTCTGTTTTCCGCCCTTTGGCGTCTTGGTCAATCTCCCCCCCTTCTCTTCCAGGGTTCTTCCCCGAGACCCAAGGGTCGGCCGAAACGGCGGTGGCCGTCCATTGGCAGGAGCAGATTGCGGCGGGGGCCGCTATCGAGGAATACGCCGCCTGGTCGGTGGCGGAGATCACCGTGGCCGCCAAGGCTCGCCTGGAGACGGTGGAGCGCCAGATGAACCGGCTGTTTGAAGCCGGCTTGTCGATGGTTGCCGCGCTGTGGCCGGGTGCGGTGGCGCCGAGCAGCGTGAGCCGGCTGGTGCGCTGGCTGGAGTCCGGCGCGGCGCGACTCAACGCGTGGAGGGCCTCCGCAGCTCGAGCCGGTGCAAACATGGCGCTCGGGGTCGTGCTGTCCTAGTATCCCACCATCCTCCTGGACGAACTGCGCGCTTGGAGGGCTGGGGCGGAGGCGGACTTGGTGGAGCGGGAGACGGCGATCGCCGTGCGGGCTAGCGACATCGCGTCGTTTGCCCCGTACGGGGACTTCGTGCCAGAGCGGGCGCCAGACGGCGCGCAGCTTCCCGCCGACGACTTTGGCCTGGAGCTCGAGGACCCGCAAGGCAGCTCGGCCGAGACGATCGCCGATGCAGACGACGATGCTGACGAGTTGGACGACACCGCCACCACGGAGAACCCGGCGCCGAGCGATGCCGATGAAGCTACAGCCTAGGGCTTTTATTTTTTTCCTGTTTCTTTTGAACTCAGAGCTTTTTTTAGCTGGCAGATCCACCCACTGGGGGGTGTAAGTTTAATGTAATGAACTTATTGCCCGCGGGCCATGCTGTATATGTGGATGCATGTTTGTTTCTTGTGTGCTTGCGCCTGCCGTGTGGCAGTTTCGCTTTTGTTCTTTTCCCTTAGCCGTTTTCCTATTTGCTTCCGCCTTCGTCTTTCTCCCCGTCAGCCGGACAATCGGGAGCCGGTCTGTAGCTGGGACATGGAGCCGGACTCAGAAGAGAGCGCCTAGTACTTGGGCTTTAGGATTTGAGCGTAAGCGAAACACCCACTGGGCCGGCTGGAGCGCAGCCGGTCTGTGCGGCATAGCGTGGAGTGAGAGGAGCCGGGATAGCCGAGGCGGTTGTTCGTACTTAGCCGTTTTTCGCGTGCGAATACTTGCGGCCTTTGGCTCTTGCCAGCTTTGAACAGCCGGGAGCCGGTCTGTGGCTTATGGCAGAGAGGGCTTTGGCGGTACGCACGTTACTGATCGGGTTGAGGAGAACTCGGCGCGGGCAAGCCGGCGAGCCCCCGAGCCCCCGAGCCGGCCGTGCCGACCCGGTGGGGGGGGGGCGAATGCGGTAAAGTGCGCAAAAACTTGGTAGAGATGAAAAGGTAGCGCCCGAGTGTCGTTCGGGGGACCTGCTGCTTTCATTAATTTCAAAAGGGGGTAGTGATAAATACATACATGGTTCAACTATAAAACGGACGGAGGAGCTCCACGTTCCAGGGGTGTTCCGTCTCTTCGCCGGAGGCGTCTCTCTTGCGCTTGCTTCGCTTTTGCGCGTCGATGAGGTAGTATGCGTTGTTGCCCAAGGCCTTGCTGATGATGAAGGGGCCCTCCCATGGGGAGGACAGCTTGTGCTGGCCGGCTGTTCGCTGGATCAGCCGGAGCACGAGGTCGCCCTCGCGGAAAGCGAGGGGCTTGATCTTCTTGCTGTGGTAGTGGCGCAGGTTCTGTTGATAAATGGCCGACCAGCTAAGGACAAGCAGGCGCGCCTCTTCGAGAAGGTCGACGCCGTCTTCGCGTGCTGCCGCGGCCTCCACTTCCGTGTACAGGGTGACCCGAGGTGAGTCGAACTCGAGATCCGTGGGGATGATCGCCTCGGCCCCGTAGACGAGGAAGAATGGAGTGAAGCCTGTTGAGCGGTTGGGGGTGGTCCGGATACTCCATAGGACGACCGGCAGCTCGTCGATCCAGCTGCCGGGTGAACGTTTGAGCGGCTCGACGAGTCGCGGCTTGATGCCGGCCAAGAGGAGGCCGTTTGCCCGCTCCGCCTGGCCGTTGGACTGAGGGTGGGCGACGGAGGCCAGGTCAAGCCGGATGCCGGAGACGGAGCAGTAGCGCGCTAGCGCGCCTTTGGCGAAGTTGGTGCCGTTGTCGGTGATGATGCTGTTAGGGACGCCGTAGCGGACAGCGATGTCGGTGATGAACTTGACGGCCATGGGGCCGTCGAGTTTCTTGATCGGTCTCGCTTCGACCCACATGGTGAACTTATCGACGGCCACCAGAAGGTGCGTCATGCCGCCCTGAGCGGTTTTGAAGGGTCCCACCATGTCGAGGCCCCAGACGGCAAAGGGCCACGCGATGGGGATGGTTTGGAGCGCCGAAGCCGGCTGGTGGCTCTGGGCCTTGAAGCGCTGGCAGCCCTTGCACTTGAGAACCAGCTCCTCGGCGTCCTTCAGCGCAGTCGGCCAGTAGAAGCCGTGGCGGAATGCTTTAGCCACCAGGGACCGGGAGGCGGCGTGGTGCCCGCACTCGCCCTGGTGGATATCGAGCAAGATCTCGAGACCCTTGGCCATCTTGACGCATCGCTGGAAAACGCCGGTTGTGCTGCGCTTGACGAGCTCGCGGTTGATGATGCTGTAGGCGGAAGCCCGGCGTTCGCCAGGAACGCGAGGATTGGTTGAGCCCAAGACGGCGCCTCCAGCACCGCGAGGATGGCCACTTGCGCGTGTTCGGCCAGGTCGGGAGGCGGCGAGCTGGAGCCAGCAGCCCCCGAGCCGGAGCCGGCAGTCCCCGAGCCGGAGCGGGCAGCCCCCGAGCCGGAGTCGGCAGCCCCCGGGGCCGGGCAAAGGGCTGTTGGGTCGGCCGGGACGAAGATGGACTCCGAATCTGGAGACGGCTTGATGGACGGCTTGCGCAGGTGCTCGTGGCAGACGCCGGTTGGGATCGCTTGCCGGCTGGAACCAAGCTTGGCTAGAGTATCGGCCGCCTCGTTCTCATTGCGACGAACGTGGAGGAACTCGCAGCCGTCGAAGTTGCTGGTCATTTGTTGGACCAGGTTGCGATAGCTGGCCATGTTGGAGTCCCTTGCGTCCCACTCGCCAGAGGATTGCTGGACCACCAGATCGGAGTCGCCGAAGCAGAGGATGCGCCGGATGCCGATTTCTTTGGCCAGGCGGAGGCCGTGGACGAGAGCTTCGTACTCGGCGACGTTGTTGGAGGCGGCGAAGTGGATTTGCAACACGTAGCGCAGCCGGTCGCCCTTGGGGGAGGACAGCACGATGCCGGCTCCCAAGCCGGATGCCATCTTCGAGCCGTCAAAGTGCATGCGCCAGTGTGTTGCTTCGGGAGCCGGTGGCAAGTACTGGGTCTCCGCCCAATCGATGAGGAAGTCGGCCAACGCCTGTGATTTGATGGCGGTGCGAGGCTCGTAGAGGATGGTGTGGCCGGCTAGCTTGATGGCCCACTTTGCGATTCGTCCAGAGGCATCCCGGCAGCCCATGATCTCGCCGATGGGGGCCGTGCTCACCACCGTGATGGCGTGCTCTTGGAAGTACTGCCGGAGCTTCTTGGCGGCCAGGTAGACGCCGTAGCACATCTTCTGATAGTGGGGGTAGTTTTGCTTGGAGGTGGAGAGGACCTCGCTGAGGTAGTACACAAGGCACTGGACCGGCTGTGCCTTGCCTTCCTCGGGGTGCTCTACCACCAGCACCACGATGACCACGCGAGTGGTTGCCGCGATGTACATCAGGAGCGGCTCCTTCTCAGCCGGCGCGGCCAAGACGGGCGTGGTGGAGAGCATACGCTTGAGGTCGCAGAAAGCCTCGTCCGCCTGGTCGGACCACTCAAATGGCGTCGTCTTCTTCATCAGCTGATATAGGGGCAGGGCCCTCTCCCCCAGCCGGCTGACGAACTGGCTGAGAGAGGCCAAGCAGCCGGTGAACTTTTGGACATCGCGCAACCGGGCCGGCTTGTGCATGCGGTCGATGGCGTTGATCTTCTCCGGGTTGGCCTCGATGCCGCGCTCCGAGACGAGGAAACCGAGGAGTTGGCCGGCTGGCACGCCGAAGACGCATTTCTCCGGATTGAGCTTGATCTGGTACTGGCGTAGGTTTGCAAACGTCTCCCTGAGATCCTCAAGGAGGGTGAGGTGCTGCTTGGTCTTCACCACGATGTCGTCGACGTAGACGTGCACATTCCGGCCGATTTGCGGCAGGAGGCATTTCTGCATGCAGCGCTGGAAGGTGGCGCTGGCGTTCTTCAAGCCGAACGACATGGTGATGTAGCAATATGCCCCGAAGGGGGTGATGAAGGACGTCTTGAGGGCATCCGCCGGGTCCAGCTTGATCTGGTGGTAGCCGGAGTAAGCATCCAGGAAGGACAGGAGCTCGCAGCCGGCTGTGGAGTCGGTGACCTAGTCAATCTGGGGAAGGGCAAACGGGTCCTTGGGGCAGGCCTTGTTCAGGCTGGTGTAGTCGATACACATGCGCCAAGTGACGTTCTTCTTCAGGACGAGGACCGCATTGTCCAGCCACTCGGGGTGGAATACTTCCATGATGAACCCGGCTCTGAGCAGCCGGGTGATCTCTTCGCCAATTGTTCTTTGCTTCTCCTTGGAGAAGCGGCGTAGCGGCTGCCGGACCGGCTTGGCATCCGACCGGACGTGGAGTTTGTGCTCGGCGTACTTCCTCGGAACACCCGGCATGTCCTTGGGGGACCATGCAAAGATATCCCGATTCTCACGGAGGAAGTTGACGAGCTCGCCTTCCTATTTGCTGTCGAGGCCGGAGCCCACGACGACGTACTCGCTGGAGTCGGGGTTGGATGGGTCGAGCGAAACCTTCCTCGTGCCCTTGGCCGGCTTGAAGGACCCCTCATCGGCCGGCTGCTTGAGCTGAGCCGGCAAGACCGGCTGCTCGCCAGCCAGCGCGACAAGGCAGTCGAGCTGGCGCCTCTCCTCGGCGATGACCAGCGACTCGGCCAGCTTGGAGCCGGCTTTGGCGCACTCCAGGGACTTTTTGTAGTCGCCGGTGATGGTGATGATGCCCTTTCGTCCCGGTAGCTTCATCTTGAGGTAGGCGTAGTGCGGAACTGGCATGAACTTGGCCATGGCGGGCCGGCCCAAAAGCGTGTGGTAGGGGCTGGCGAGGTTGACCACCTCGAACCAGATCGGCTCACGGCGGAAGTGGGCGCAGGTGCTGAACAGCACGTCCAGCCGCACCCGGCCGATGGGAGAGCACGAAGCGCCGGGAACGATGCCGTGGAACACCGTCTGGGTTGGCTGTAGCTGGCCCTCTTCGATGCCGAGCTTGATCATGTTGTCGCGGTAGAGGATGTTGATGCTGCTGCCGCTGTCGATCAACACCCGCGAAAAGTGGCAGGTGCGCTTCTCAGCGACGAAGGTGGGGTCGAGGACGAGCGCGTAGCCACCCGGCGTGGGCATCACGGCCGGGTGATCCTCCCGGGTCCAACTAACGGGACGGTCGGACCAGTGCATGTACTGGGGGACCGGGAGGACGACGGTGTTCACCTCGTGCTGGTACTTTCGCTTGCTGTGCTTGTCGTCCCCTTCGCTAGTGAAGACGACGTAGGCCGCATCCTGCTGCGGATAGGGGTCGTTGGCGAGGGCGCCGGCTGCCGGAGGCGGCGGAGGAGGCGGAAGCGGCGGCTGCTGCGGGCCGGCTCCGGGTGGTGGGGGTGGAAGGTTGCCCTTTAACAGACGCTGGGTGAAGCTGCACTGCCGGAGCGTGTGCGTCGACGGCTTCGCGCCGCTGTGGTTCTTGCAGGGGGCGTCGAGCATCTGCTCGAAAGACAGCCTGGGCTGCACGGCGGCCTTGCCGGTGCGCGGGCGCTGGCCGGCGCCTTGTTCAGCCTGCCGCTCCCCTTCCACCGCGGCCACTTGCTGGTTGCTGTAGCGAGGAGCCGGCTGCTCGGCCTTCCGCTTGTTGTTGTTGTGGTTGTCTTGCCGGCGCTGGCTGGTTTCGCCCGCCGGCTTCGGGGCGGCCGGCTGGACCGGGACCGGCTTGCCATCCGCGTCGACTACAATCTTTACACGCATCGCGGAGTCGGCTGTGGTGTACTTGTCCGCCACCGCCATGAGCTCCGCCAGGGTGTGCGGCTCGTCGCACATCAGGCGGTGCTTGAGCAGGGTGCCGTCTCGGCACCCGTCGACGAAGTACTGGATGGCTTGCACCTCGTGGTCGCCTTCGCAGGAGTTGCGCAGCTCGGTCCACCACGTGAGGAAGTCGCGGAGGGGCTCGCCCGGGTTCTGAACGCACATGGAGAGCTGGCGAGGCCGACCAGGACATGTGTACGTGCTGGTGAAGTTGCGCACGAATGCGTCTTCGAAGCCCAGCCAGGAATTGACGCTACCGGTCCCCAGGCTGTTAAGCCATGTCCGGGCCGAGTCGAGCAGCATGAGGGGAACGTAGCGAACCGCTACTCGCCGATTGCCGCCGGCGATGCCAACAGCCGTGGTGTAGTCGGTTAGCCAGTCCTCCGGCTTGGAAACACCGCTGTACTTGGGGGAGTCGCGGGGCAGCGAGAAGCCTTTGGGGAAGGGCTCCTCGCGGATGCGGGGGCCGAAGCACGCCGGGCCGACTGAGCTCTCCTCCTCGAGAAGCGTGGACCGCGCCAGCCGGTCGATGCGGTGGCAGGCGTCGGATTCGTCGTAGGGCACGCGAGGGTCCAGCCGGCTTGCGACGGGGCCGCATGGCACCGCGCCGGCGGAAACCGGCCGGGGCCCTCGAGGCTGCGGGGGAGGAAATTCCGGCTGCCGCACCCGGTCATTACCGGCTGGCTCGTTGGCAACGCCGTCGCCAGCCGTTGTGGCATGGTCGCACCGGCTCTGACCCGGCCGGTGCCGGCCAGAGCCGCGACTCGTCGAGCTAGCAGGGGAAGACGCCTGCTGCGTGTCCCGAAGGGCCCTCTCCGGGTTTCTGGTTTTGCCTGAGGTGGAGGCGGATGGCTGGGCCGGGTCGAAGCGCTGCTGCTGCTCGTTCGCCGCGGTGATGAGGTCGCGGATGCGCTGCTGCTGCTGCAGCAGCTCCTCGCCCTCCAGGAACTCGAGATCCGCGATGGCCGCCCGCGCCACGCGCATATTCTTGACGGGGGTGTCGTAGACGGGCCGGCCTGCGCCTAGCGCGCGGCCGATTGCACCCCCACGGATTCGGACCTCCGCAACCCGGCTGGGCTCAGCAGCAGCCGGCGTGAAGCCGTGGGCGCTGTCGTACTCTCGCTGGTCGGACTCCAGCCGGCGCCACGTTGCCGCGAGCTCCGTGGCCTCGAACAGCAAATGCTCACCGTCCTCGTTGAGCTGAGCAGCCGCTGCCGCTGTGTCGGCGTCGGGCGTGATGGGGGCCCGCAGGCTCCGGATCGTCTCGTGGAGTGGGTCGGCCCGTCGTGACGGGGCCGCAGCCGCGATGGCCTTCTCCTTGGCGCGCGGGGAGCCGAAACTGGTGCCGATGGTCAGCACCCCCGCGCGAACGCAGAGGTCCGCGCCGTCGTCGGAGGCGGCGCAGCCAACGGGGACGGGCGAATCGGTGAAGTCGTGTACCTTGCTGGGAAACCCGTCAGGGACGAGCGCGATGAAGACGCGCAGCGCGCCGAATGGGACGACAAGGCAGCCTCGGGGCAGGCGGCGTTTGCGTCTGATACGGCGCCGCAGTCGGCCGGGTTGGCCGTGCGAGACGCACGGACCAAACCGTGCACGATGCGCTCGCCAGAACTGGTGAAGGGCCTCGTCCAGAACTTGACTCCGATCGACGCCGCGAGTAGCCCCACGGTGGGCGCCAACTGTCGTGGTGAAATCAAGGCAGATGCCATGAGATGGCTAAAAGTGGGGGGCTGCGTGAGGACGCCGATGGGTTCTGGAGGCGAGGTTGGCACGCGCATGCGAGGGACACAAGACGTACCCAGGTTCGGGGCCCTCCGGAGAGGTAACACCCCTAGTCCTGCCGAGTGGGTTGATAGGCACAAGGGCCACGATATTTACAATGGTGCTCCTGGAGTTGTTCGAGTGGAGGGGGCATAAGGAGCTAGGCCTCCGTTCAGTCTCTCCTGTGTGTGTGTGTGTGTTGGGGAAGAAGGAGTGAACCAAGTAGCCAACGATTGAAGAGGAGCCAACTAGAATGCGAACCCCTCTGCATGGATTCCTCCTGGGGGGTCTTATAGCCCGACCCCCCAGGGTTACATGGGTAATCTACGCGTGCCGGGACCCGGGCGTCGGCGTCTGGAGCCGGCCGCGGGCCCGCCGGCTGCTGGGCCCCGCCGGCTGCGGCGCCCGAGGGCGGCGCGACACTGTGGCCCGTCGCTTCGAGCGTCATGGAGTGGACGGGGCGTGCGCGCTTCTACAGAGGCGTACAGGAGTGGACGGGGCATGCGCGCTTCTGTTGAGGCGGGCAGGAGTAGACGGCGCGTGCGCGCTCTGCAGAGGCGTGCCGGAGTAGGCGGCTTCGTGGGGGGCTGCACCGGTGCGCTCGCGCTGACACCGGCCGTCGCGTCAATAGGGTTGGCAGCTTTGCCAGCGCGCCCTCCCGAGACGGATGGCACTGCAGCCATGTTCTCCCCTCGTGGGGGGCTGTCTTGTCGCCGGACGTGATGGGACGGCCGCCGACCTATCGCCAGCCGGCTAGCGGCCAGCCGGACCCGGCCCGGGGCCGGGCCTAGCCGGCTAGCGTTGAGAAGCCGGCCGGTTCGCCAGCCGGTGGGGAGGGGCACGGGCTGCCCCGACGTTTTTTGAAATGGGGCTCCGGGTTCGCTTGCCTACCTAGGGGTCATCCCCCCAACACACCCTTTGTATATTGTGCGAAGGGGTTGAAGCTGATGACTGGCCACTTTCAGTTTAACACGGTCAAACTGGAGGAATATTAAAAACAAAGCAGAAATATATGAGAGGAACTTAAGCCGTACTCATTAAATAACTGATAATTTTTATACATCCCACACACTTCGGCATTCCGAAGTGCTACCTAAAAATAGAACGTGTCCTTAGGACACACGGCCTCAGTGACACGGGCGCCCTCCTCCACCTCGGCAAAGAACTGCGCCGCGGTACGAGCCTTTCCTTCAGGGGGCCCCGCAGCAACAACCTCCACCTCAAACTTCCGAAAGGGCGTCTTCACGCAGGCATACGCCCGCCGCGCTCCTTCCAGACACGCGGATCGCTTCCAGCGGTTGACTTGCGGAACGGCCTTTTGCAGTCGCGCCAGGAGCCCGAAGAAGCTAGCCGGCAACACCTCCGTTGGTTACAGATTGACGCAGAGATATTGGAGCGCTGGCCTCGCCATCTGGAGAAGTTCCGCTAGCTGCTTCATCCGATGATTGAGCAACTGCGGCTGCGACGACTCCTGGAATTGCCTCCAGAATGCCTTCTCCGCCTCATGGCCCTCTAGTTGGCCGAAATGAAGGCCGACGTCCGCCGCACTCTTCGGGAGATCGGCGAAGACCTCTGCGGATTGCCATAGCTGGGTGAGCTCGACGAACCCTTTGCTGCCAAATGCACATTGAAGTAAACATGGCTTACCCGCGGCTATCTGCTCCACTTGTCGGAGTACCTCGCGGTCGGCTCAGGCCTTGGTCTGGAGCTCGGAGTGCGCAAGACCGAGCTTCTTGAGCTCTTCCTCCGCCTTCTTCTCCTCGGCCTGAAGGGCATCGTATGTTTCAAACATGCCCTTCAGGGTCTCGTCGACCTCCACGACCCGCGCCTGGTCTTTCCCCCTAGCCACCTTTTCGGTGGCTAGGTCCTTCTCCGCCTTGGCCGCAGCAGCTTTATGCTGCTCGACCTCCTACCAAGCCTTCAAGAGCTCGGCCTTGAGCCTCTCAAGCTCGGTGACAGCCTCTGTCATTCAAACAGTTCGGCGTCAGCTTCTATTTTGCAAAATATATTTGCTTAAACTCACATTCAAAGGTAAAAAGCATCGGTCGCTTACCTTGAGACGGCTCGACCTGCTTGTTCATCAGGTCGAGGTCCTTCTCGGACCTCTCATTGGTACAGCGAGCTACTATACAAACAGTTTTTACCCCCTTTCCATGACGGAGTTTTAAACCGTCGACTTGCATGTGTGTGCGATAGGGTGGGTCTTCCCACACGACCCAGAAACCGTCGGCGAAAGGGAGCACACAAGCATACGTTTCGCATAACTAAGCGTATGCGATGCCCGATCTATCCCAAATGCGACTCGTCACACAACTGTTTGTGATCTATCGAATATCCCAAACGCTCCATCCTTGCTACTCATGTGTGCTCGCATTACCATCGCACTCGGTTTCTGTGGTGCAACATTTACGATGCGCGCCCCATCACAAACAGTTCACGATTGTAAAACGTGTATGATAAGGAGACTATCACACACATTCACTTCTCCCGAACCGTATGCGATATATAATCAAGAATATTAGTTAATCATCGTATGAGTGTCGGATAGGATTACGAAATGTCGGACTGTCGTACGAGTGTCGTACAGGATAACTATCGCACATGCTATTTTGTGGTGCAAATGTTTACGATGCGTACGACATCAGAAACAGTTCATGATTGTAAAGCGTGTATGATAAGGTGACTATCTGAAAGCACATTTGCTCCCTTGGTGGTTTTGGTAATTTATGCCAACATACATGTTGTTGGACTAATGCTTTTATCTAGTGAATTTTAGACAAGTTCAACAATGGCGTGGCAGGGACAAGAGGACGTAGAACCCCTTCAAAATGCTAAGGACAAGGATTGGCAAAAGTTAAAGACTCTACAGTTTTGGTTTAGTGATCCAAGATCACACTGAGTCCATAGGAAAGCCAATACTATTAAAAGGGGATGAGGTGTTGCTTAATGGTCTTTTTGCTCAACTGCTTAGTGACAGTATTCCAAAACCCTCAACCACTATCTCTACCCAAATATGTCCTAAACCTACATTCCAACTAGGCCCCACCGAAATTTCCTATCCGGCCCCACCGAGTTCATCCAAGACTTAGCCACTGCCAAAACCCTAACAAATCGGATCCACCGAAATGGATCTCGGTCCCACCGAGATGGCCTTGCCAACTCTCTGTAATCGTTTGCATTCACTTCGGTCTCGCCGAGTTATGCAAATCGGTCTCATCCAGATGGCTTGCCAAGTCTCTGTTGCCTTATTGCTTCACTTCGGTCCAACCGAGTTGATGCAATCGGTGCCACCGAGATGAGGATTGCCCTAAGCCATTGCACTTCGGTCCATCCGAGTTGTCCGGATCGGTCCCACCGAGATTCTTAACATTCATATCTTTTACACAGTTCGGTGCTACCGAGATGATTTTTTCGGTGCCACCGAGTTGGGTCAAAAGTGTGTAACGGTTGGATTTTGTGTGGAGGCTATATATACCCTCCACCACATCCTTCTCTGTAAGGAGAGCCATCAGAACGTGCCTACACTTCCACCATTCATTTTCTGAGAGAGAACCACCTACTCATGTGTTGAGATCAGGATATTCCATTCCTACCATTTGAAACTTGATCTCTAGCCTATCCCAAGTTGCTTTCCACTCAAATCCCACTTCCACCATAGCCAAATCTGTGAGGAGTTGTTTGAGTGCTGGGAAGACTATCATTTGAAGCACAAGAGCAAGGAGTTCATCAACAACACACCGTCTATTACCTTTTGGAGAGTGGTGTCTCCTAGATTGGTTAGGTGTCACTTGGGAGCCTCTAACATGATATGGAGTTGAACCAAGAGGTTTGTAAGGGTAAGGAGATCGCCTACTTCGTGAAGATCTACCCCGAGTGAGGCTAGTCCTTCGTGGACGTAAGCCATGGTGGAATAGACAAGGTTGCTTCTTCGTGGACCCTTCATGGGTGGAGCCCTCCGTGGACTCGCGCAGCCGTTACCCTTCGTGGGTTGAAGTCTCCATCAACGTGGACGTATGATAGCACCACCTATCGGAACCACGCCAAAAACCACCGTGTCTTCATTGCGTGTGATCTTCCATACTCTATCCCTTTACTTTCCATACTCTTCCATGCTTTACTATTTCCGCTGCTTAATCTCTAGATATGCATGTGTAGAAAGTATTGGAGTGATCTTAACTTATGCCAAAATCTGCCTAAGTTCCAAGAGAAATTTAAAACTGCTAATTTGGTTGGTTAAGGGTCTATTCACCCCCCTCTAGACCTATCTCCTCGATCCCACACTATCACAAACATTTAGTTTGCTCGCACCGTTTACAATGCGTACGACATCAGAAACAGTTCATGATTGTAAAGCATGTACGATAAGGCGACTATCACAAACGGCAACTGTGTGCATGGTCGCACACGTTTCCTCTCTGTGAACCGTGTCAGATTATGATGTATATCACACACGATGTGCTTTACAGACCGTGTGCACCGTAATGACCTGCAGAGCGTATTTTCACGCTAATTTAATCGCTGCTATTTAAAATTGTACCGAATTTGAATTTGAATGTAGGCTATAACTTTATTCATATCCATCAGGTTCAACAACCAATGCATTATTCGATTCACAGGTACATATGTTCAAGAGTTACATCAAAAAAAAAGAATTACATATGCACCAAATAAAGAATGATGAGCCAGGGTTGTATACTTGTACTATTAAAGACGGTAAAGAAAGAGGCGAAAGACATTCTGGTTGCTGAACAAGGTGAAGCGGAATGCCCATATTGTGCCCTCCTCCATGCAGAAGGCACGCACGACTCTGCTCCAACCCCTTGTGATGGCCGACCGCCCATCCTTCACTGTCTTCATGACGACATCTAGATAGTCATTGTGTTCTGGTAGAAATACTTTAACCTTTGCATGCCCACCAATCATGTAGTTTGAGAGGTAATCTTGAGTAAACTGCTTTGGGAACCACTGCAAAGGAAAAAGATTCAGACATTATCATCTAACACAACTCATTATGGGCAGTAAAAAGAAGGTTGCAGAGTTCTTACTTACCATCCTGCAGTTCACTGTTGTCTTGGATAAAGTGTAAACAAATAGCTTAATTGCCATCTTTTGACCCATTTTACTAACAATCTTTATCAGTTTCCTCACTTGATGCTGGTTCATGAATATCTCATTGCCCCATACGCAAAAAGGGTCGAAGCGCGGATCTTTACCAATGACATATGTACCTAAAAGCACCAAGTTAATATTAGAAGCTAAACAGCAATTGCACAATGATGTAGTACAACACTCCCTCCGTCCCATTATATAAGATCTTATTACATCCAATATACTCACATATTGGATGAATTAACATCTTATATTATCGGGCGGAGGGAGTTTATTACATTGTTACAAATATCGGCCGATTAACTACAGTTAACTGCTGCTGTGTTGTTGCTGTTGTTGCTCTTCTATGTATATCTAGACATCATCAGAACATTGAGATAACATTCTTCCTTGTTGCTATGTATCCTAGGATTGCATATTTAGACATTCAGTACAATGCATGTTGCTATGTAGCCTCAGATATATTAGATATGGCCCTAGTTAAGCTACCGATAAATGGGTTATAGATATATTCAGTTAAATGTCTGATTCGCCGATTAATCCCTTATCAGCCCCTGGCCTATATGGTACCAGCTACCGATATCCTGAACAGTGAGTATATATAAGCCATGGGATGAAACTAACCTCGATGGAAAACAGCAGTCGCTCGCAATATTGTCCTGTGTAAGTACATCGAAAGGCATGTTAAGCACAACAGGCTAAACATCAACCAAATATATCCATGGTAGACAACATTATCTCCAAATGATAGCTTCAGTGTGCAGGTTTAAGCACGCTAGTTAAGCAAAACAGGAAGTGGAAAGGTGTGTTAAATGCAAAGTTCATACTTGCACATATAGAACATCACTTTTTGAATAACTAAAATAAACAAGGCATACTACGAACAACGAAAGATAGCAATTGAAACTGGACATATGCTAACTACAAACAACCGAAAAATGAAAAACCGTTAAAAGAGGCATATGCTCGCTACAACAGGCTTAACAGCAAGCAAATAGTCATTCATATTGGTATTGTTGAAATTGGTATTGATGAAATTGAACTGCAAAGTTGATACTTGCACATATAGAACATCACTTTGTGAATAACTGAAATAAACAAGGCATACTACGAACAACCAAAGATAGCAATTGAAACTGGACATATGGTAACTAGAAACAACCGAACAACCAAAAATCGTTAAAAGAGGCATATGCTCGCTACAACAGGCTTAACAACAAGCAAATAGTCATTCATATTGGTATTGTTGAAACTGGTATTGATGAAATTGAACTGCACAGTTCATACTTGCACATATAGAACATCACTTTGTGAATAGCTGAAATAAACAAGGCATACTACTAACAACCAAAGATAGCAATTGAAACTGGACATATGCTGACTACAAACAACCGAACAACCAAAAAACGTTAAAAGAGGCATATGCTAGCTATAACAGGCTTAACAGCAAGCAAATATAGTCATTCATATTGGTATTGTTGAAACTGGTATTGATGAAATTGTACTGCACTGTAAATAGTTGCACATATAGAGCATCACACTATGAATAACTAAAATAAACAAGGCATACTGCAAACAACCAAACACAGCAATTAAAACTGGACATATTCTCACTACAAAAGGGGCTCGACAAAACAAATCATGGGTTCCCCCCTGTGAAGAGGCACAGCAAAACAAATCATAGGTTTCCTCACTTGTCACAGATGGGCTCCTTCGCATGGGAAGAGCGCGGACTCTGGGTGCGCTCCATGTTATCGCAGATGGGCTCCTTCCCCTTGGAAGAACACGGCTGTAGGGTGCCCGCCCTATTGTCGCAGATGTGCTCTTTCCCCCGGGAAGAGGCAGAGAGGGTGCCCTCCTCATGGTTGCCATCGATGAGGTCTGACTTGGCAGATGAGGATCCCAAGACAGCACCGCAGAACGTGTCCTTCAGAAATGATAAAACGGGCTCGATGGCGATGTAGGATGGCAAATTCTTGACAGCAAGCCAGAGGAGATCAGCGGCGGGGCCATGGATGAGATCGACGGTGCTTGAACCAGAGGGGTTGGGGGTGGGCCACTTAACCTGTGACATAGCCTGCGTTAGGCCGTCGCTGTCGTCGACCTCGATGTCGTAGCCGGCGTCCGCGACATGCCAGCATACTCTAGCCCGCTGATTGAGAGCCTGCAGCCATTAATCATCGTCAGCTTCCTCGGCGGCCACCTCGCCGATGTCGGGCGAAGAGGCCGCGATAAACCTCTTTTGGGCCATTAGCTCCTTGGGCTCCACGGGAAGCGTAGCCGGGCTTAGGCTGCGACGCTCTGGAGTGGGGGAGGGGGACGGGGATCTGTGGGAAAGGGGGCATTTGGCAAGCGTTATCTAAGAAACTCAGGGCGGCTAGGGTGTGGAGATCGGTGGGTAACCTGCACGGGCAAACCGGCAGATGGTAATGATGGAGGCGGCGCGGCGGCGGCGACGACCTTGCTAGGGTTTCGAGCGAGGGAGGGATGGTGTGTGTGTGTGTGTGTGTGTGTGTGTGCGAGCGCGTGGAGTTTTTGGTGTGTGTGTGTGGAGGGGGGCCAAGGTTGTGTTTGAGGAAATGACGCGGGTACTGAAAATTTTACTAGGCGGGAGTAAAATGTCGGGGCTACTGAAAATTTGGATGAAGGGATTGAGCAACAAACATCGCACACGGTCCAAACATAACAGCCGTGTGCTATCAAACAGAAAAACCCTCCATGCGGCTAGATATTTTTGAGGAATGCAGGCGGGAGAGGGAGCGAACAACATGGCACACGGTCGGAACATAATAACCGTATGCTATCAAACAGAAAAACCCTCAACGCGGGTAGATATTTTTGAGGGACGCGGGCGAGAGCGGGGGGGGGGGGGGGCAAACAGCATCGCATATGGTCGAAACATAATAATCGTGTGCTATCAAACAGAAAACCCTCCAGGTGGGTAGATATTTTTGAGATTGCGAGGGAAGCCTCGCGGAGCCCAATCTACTATGCTAATGTGGGTGAAAGGGGCATGGGTGTGGCACACGGGTAGTCTGAGGGAACCGTGTGTGTTGTGTGGCCAAAAAAACATGGGAAAGGGTCAGAACACGAACACACTTGCATGTGGAGCAAATATATGTATTAAAAGGCTGGTTTGATGTTCACATACCCAACGCACAACTTTGATGTGGCACCTGTCTCACAAAGCCCACATTATTGCTAGTCCGCCCCCCTCCCGTCCCCCCCACTTCATGTCGGCGGGAGGGGAATCCTAGCTATGAATGCATGCCCCCAGATAGCTAGGTCTGACATAGCACACCCTACCGTCACACCAAACCTATAGGAGTCCATCATGGTCAAACCCCCCTTTCGCTTCCGGTCAAAGGTGGACCGTGTGCGGGCCCACAAATGGGTGCTTGTGGCGCGAGATGGGTGAGACCACATACGAACCACCTGCGAGTGGCTCAACTATATGTATGAAAAGGGTGGTGTGATATTGAAATACCCAATTCACAACTTTGATGTGGCACATGTGCCTCGCAAATTAACCGGACATCCCCGACCCCACGGAGGTTCAGGAAGTGCGAAGTACCCCCCACACCCCACCCACACACACACACACACTTTGAGTCGGTGGGAGGGGGCATCTCACCAAGACGTAGTATAACACGGACCAAGAAGAATCCACCTTGTTCGTATAAACCTCTCTCTTGTTGTTTGTCAAAGTGATAGACATCCACGCGACCCCACAGATATGGGCTAGCTCGCCGATAACCACGCAAGGGAGTAGTGCCCGAAGACAACCACTGCCTGCATGTGGCCCAAACATATGTACGGAAGTGTTGTGTGGTGTGTTTGAATACCCAATGCACAACTTTGATGTGGCATGGTATCGTGCTTTGGAACCGAAAAGTACCCACACGGAGCGAGGGTCCACGACGCGTACTATGTATGTCACCCCACTTCGAGCCGGTGACGGGGATTCATGCGTACGCATGCGCTCAAACTTAGGTCTCAAATCTCATAACCATGACCTACTACATGGTAACACGAACCAAAGAAGAAGAATCCACCCTCGTAACCTCTCTCGATGCCGGTCGAAGTGATGGACGTCCACGCGGGCCCATTAATATATAGGCTTGCCGCCGATAACCACGCGAGGGAGAGTACTGTCCGAAGACAACCACTACATGCATGTGTCCCAAACATATGTATATGGAGGTGATGCATGCATGCATATGTTTAATTTGAATACCATGCACAACATTGATGTGGCGCCCGCGTCGAAAATCGTACAGTCCCCACACAGAGCGAGATCGGTTCATGACGCGTCGTGTGCGCCCCCCCCCCCCACCTCGATCCGGTGGGAGGGATTCATGCATGAGTACACATGCATGCGCTCAAACTATATTATGTAATCTCATAGCATGACCTATACCGTAAGACAAACCAAAATTTAATCCCCTCCTAAGTCAAACTAACCTCTCTCGCTGTCGGTCAAAGTGATGGACCAAGCGGGCCCATAGATGGAAAGCATCGATATCATCGATAACCGCATGAGTAAGTGCTAGAGGACAACCGCCATCGCTTGCATGTGGGCCAAAACATATGTAAGTATGGAGGTGTGTGTGGTTGTTGTGATGTTTGAATACCCAAAATGCACAACTTTGATGTGGCACCTGCCTCGGAAACTGTAAAGTCCCCACACAGAGCGAGGTTCATGATGCGTAGTATATGCTGGTCCCATCCCCCTCCTCGACGCGTACTATATACTCCTACCATAACACAAACCAAAAAGAATCCTCCTGGTCGGTCAAATTAACCTCTCTCGATCGTTGGGTTGAAGTGATGGACGACGACCTCGCGGGATCACAGATGGAAAGCGTCGCACGTGAGTGAGTGTCCTGTATACCACTGCCTGCATGTGGCCCAAAGAGGTGTTGTGTGATGTTTGAATACCCAATGCACAACTTTCATGTGGCACCTGCCTCGAAAACCAGAAAGTCCCCACACGGAGCGAGGTTTATTCATGACGCGTAGTATATGCTGGTCCCCTCCCCCCTCTTCGACGCATACTATACACTCCTACCGTAACACAAACCAAAAAGAATCATCCTTGTTGGTCAAATTAACCTCTCTCGCTGTAGGTCAAAGTGATGGACGACGACCTCGCGGGCCCACAAAGCGTCACACACGAGTGAGTGTGTCCTAGGACAACCACCTGCATGCATACCCAAAGAGGTGTTGTGTGATGTTTGAATACCCACTTCACAACTTTGATGTGGCACATGCTTCGCAAACCAGAAATGCCCTACACAGAGGTCCACGACGTGTCATAGTCCCCCTCACTTCGAGCCAATGGGAGGGATTCATGTGTACGCACACGCGCTCGAACTTTGATCTGGAATCTCACCATGATCCACACCGTAACTAATCCCAAGATGAATCCACCTTTGGTCAAATAATGCCTCTCAAGGTCGGTGAAAAGTGATAACCTTCGCAGGCTAACGAATGGGCGCATCGCTGATAACCGCACGAGGGAGTGTCCGAGGACCACCATGCATGCATGTGGCCCAAACTTGTATGTATGAAATGGCCGTGTAATGTTTTAAATAACCAATTCACGACTTTGATGTGGCACCTGCCTCACAAAACGGTCAACCCCACACGGTGGCTCACAACTCGCAGTGTACTACCGGACCCCCCCCCCCCCATACACACACACCGCACAACCACCGCCACTATGAGGCATGTTAAACTTTTTCCGCGGTGAACATATGTGACCAAAGGAGTGTCGTGTTAAAATTTGGAAGGAAAAAAAATCAGAGATTGTGATTCAGACATTTTTATACATAGATTGATTTCCTAGGGATATAATGTGCAAAAATCAAATTTGAGCTACATGCACACGTGATAGTGCACCAAAATGGATGCATGTTTAGTCCCCATGCAAGAAATTTCAAACATTGAGAATCTTGATTTTTAAAATCCAGTAAATCCAAAACTTAGTTGAAATTCAAGAAACTTATCGTGGTGTCATATGGACACCAATAGACTGTGATATATTATTCTTACAAACGGGAGATTATTAATAATTGGCAACCAATATCGCAAACGGATTATTTATTCATACCGTGGGCGTTAGACCAACAATGTACGTGCCATGCTTCGGTTAAGTAATAAAGCGGTAGAATTAATCATCAAAAAAGAAATAAAATATACGTGCCGCCACGCGTCCCGTGTGCCATGCGAGCAGGCGTGAGTTGACGGGACGCATGCGCGCAGTCCGCCGCGTAGGCAGACCGGGAGGCGTGCGGGCAGGTGTGTGAATTGACAGGAGGCGTGTTCGCTGCGCAGTGTCACTGGGAGGCGTGCGAGTAGCTGTGTGAAATGAAGGCAGGCATGCGAGCAGTCCAATGCGCAGGCTCACCGGGAGGCGAGCCAGCCCTTTGACCGCCTCCCCCCTCGCTCCCATTGCTCCATATTAATGGCGCGCCCGAGCCGCTTGTTACAATAGGCGGCCGCACCCCCCATTCTCGCTACACACACAATCCTCTCTCTCCGCCTGCATCCTCGACGCCGCTCTCAGTCGTCACCGCCGTCAGTGTATGAGGATGCCACCGAAGCGCACCATCGGAGGGACTGGCGATGCCGGGGCTGCTGAAGCACCTGAGCACGGCGTGAAGCTGGAGACAGAGGTTGCCGTCGCTGCCGACGAGATCTCGCGCGGGCAGAAGCGCGACGGCGATGGCGTCGTCCTTCCACTGCCGGAGCCGGAGGTCCACAGCGACTCCGGCGACGACTCCGACGACCACTCCGACGACGACTCCGATGACGACGGAGAACCGGTTAGTCATCTATACCCATTTATGTGGCAAATATATCCTAGGGTTGCTCTGGTTAGTCCTGCCTCCCCTTTTTGGAATAGAAATCCAATGGTTATGTTCTCTCAATCCATGAAATCTGAGTTAGATTCGATAGATCCGTGTAGTGTATTGATTGTTTGAATGGTACAAATGATAAGTGATTAATTGTTTCTTCTGTACAAATGATTTCTGCTAAAAATCCGACTAGGGACCCCATTGGGGCGCAAGATAACTTGTAATCCTCATACTTCTGTCGTTGTGTATTTTCCTTTAGCTGTCGCTTTCGAACATCTCCTCTTAGTGAGCTAATGTATGACAGTATGAGGGTTTCATTCGAGTAATGGAACCGGGGAGGAGCCTCCCTGTTCTTCTAAAAAAAATCCAACTAGGGTTAGTGTTGCTAATAATTCCTAGCCAGATCTTGATAATTGATTTTGATGCTAAAAGTCGTCGGCCTGCCAAATTTTGATCCTACTTTACGGCATGTAAATTGGTTTGATGCCAAAAGTCGTCGACATGCCAAATTTTGGCAACTCCCAAATGCTCGCTAGAGATTAGTTTGCATTCTATTGTTTATTGCCAATCTCACAAAAGGTTGCCAAGTGTTGGCAACTTTTGATTTTGCCAAATGTCGGTAGCAAACCAAACTTTTGATTCTGCCAAATGTTGGTAGCAAACCAATCAGACTCTTAATTTTGTTGCACTAAGTTGTGTGCTCTCTATTTATGCATTTCTTTCATCAAGATCACTTGATGATTTAGGGTTCACGCTGTCACAGGATATATTATGTTTCATAAAGTCTGCCTGCTGAATTCACATTATTATAAAATATACTAATGCCACAATTCTTACTATATGTATAGGTGCTATCTGACTATGTCGACAGTGAGGACGAAGATGCCCAGAGGAGGTACAAGAGGCAAAAGCTCAGGGAGCTCTATGCGGGACTGAATAACAGGCGTGTGAGGACCTAGAATATGGGCTTTCGATGCCCGTTTTGCAACCAAAAGCTTCGTGGCGAGTATGAAAGTGTTCTGGTGCATGCAAGAGGACGAGCCATAGGCTCCTTCAAGCAGAAGTATTCTTGCAGGGTGGCGCACGCCACGTACGCTGAGTACCTGGAGAAGCTTCACCTTCGTGCAGGCCTGCTGGCAGATGAGATGTGGGATTGAACTATGGCTATGTAGTGTCTTAGTAATATGCTTGAGTATGCTTAATATCGGTTGAACTATGGTTGAACAATGCTTGAGTACGCTTATTATCTATGCCTGAGTATGCTTATATATATATATATATATATATATACTTATGCTTATGTCTAGATGTGGGATGAGTATGCAATCAGTCTGGTTGATGGAATTTTATGCTTCTCTTATACCAACATATGATTGCCCACACGGCCACACCACACACAGAGTGATGTTAATCGCACACGGTTGAGTCTACCAAACTGTTGCCTCCGAAACGCATTCTGGCCTCTAGGACTGAAAACCCTCACCACCCAATTCAAAAAGGAAAAAAAGAAAACCCTCACCACCCCCACGTCACAAAACTCTCACCCCCGCCCGCCACTTCCCCCCTCCCCGTCCCCAGTCGCACCTGCACTCCTTCACGACTCTGCGTGTCACCGCCTATCGCCGCGGCAACCACTTAGCTCGATGCCTGTTGCCGACGCCGGCTGCCGGCAAACCCCACCGCATTTCGCCACTGCCGCTTGCCGCCGCCTATCGCCACCGACTTTCTCGACGCGGCTCGCCGTCGACCCAGCTCCGCCGGATTGGGGAATCTGCGGTATTGGAGCTTTTTCTCATGGAGAACCAAGTAACTAAATTACTGAAATATTCGATCATCTCTTATCCCAGTCCGTTTGCCCCTTTTAATCACCCGGCCGAAATCGCCGTGGATTCATTTTTCTTCTAGTTGATTCGAGGGTTTTCTTTCATTCATAGAGTGTACAGTGCAAGGAGACATCAGGCCTATGCGGCCTCGGCCAGATTGCCGAGAAGTTCCGTCTCACCGTACCAGCTGGCTTTAGGAATCGCACGGTATGTTCAATCTCACCCTACCTCGGTTGGCATGGCCTACTTTTCTGAACATATAGTATATATTGCTACATTTGGATAAAAGGTGCCACATGCAGTATATACGTCAAAGGGGATTTTTCTTCTTCCTATATTAGGCAAATTAATGCTGTAATGTTCTTTCGATTACTCTCATATTTGCATGACATCATGGTTACTCTATCTGTTTAACTATAAATTTGTGTCCTTTGATTTCAACTGATATGTACTGTTCTTTCAATTACTCCCATATTTGCATGTTACCCTATTCTTTAACAATCTTATCATTTCCTGCAGTACATCCCTTGCTTCGCAACAGCAACTGTAGTACACAATCTTGGCCTTTACATAACTGAAGACTCTAGGAATGTAATATTGATCACAAACCATGGATTTACAATCGTTGCTTCTGTAAAACTTGATGAACATGGTCACTCCTATTTTGGCACTTGCCTTTGGACAGAAATTTCTAAGTTTTATCTAGTGAAAGCTGGCACTAAAATTGCACTGCACCTAAAAGAGCCTGGTCATATGATATATGCTAACTTCCCCGGTGATAACATCCGTCCGGACTTTGTTCCAAGTAAGTGTTGTTTTCAAGTATCTGCATGTTGACTTACCTAGCAATATCAAAGTAATTGTGTAGTATTTAAGCAACCAATAGGGATTTCATTTTTTGACTCTGTTAAGTCTGTTCCTACCTAGTAACTTCTAGTTACCAATACACTTTTCTTCTGCCCTGTTCTAACTTAATATTCCCTATCCTCCCACTCCTCCAGTCCTATCAGATAGCGTCGTCACCGAGGAGACTCCGGAGGTGGAGGACGAGGCTGCCAACAAGCAGAGGTGGGTCGAGCAAGAACCGCAAGCGACTTCGGCGGGCCTAGACTTCATCAGCAGCCTCCCCGATGATATGTTGATCGTCATCATCTCCCTCCTCCCAATCAAATATGGCGCGTGGACAACCGTCCTTTCCCGGCAGTGGCGCCCCCTATGGCATTCCACCCCTCTCGACCTCATCGACGTCCACAAGCTCTGCCATGGCTATCGCAAAAGCTTGGACGCGTTGTCCTAGATCCTCGGCAGGCACCTTGGCCCAATCAAAGGCCTTATCACAGGCAAGTTCAGTTCCAACGGCATGGACCGAGCCAAGCTTGATGAGTGGTTCCGATCCCCCGCCCTAGATCACCTCGAGGAGCTTAGTTTTAATGATGGACATATGCGCTTGCTGCTACCGTCCGCGCTCCGCCTCGCGCCCATGCCGCGGGTCGCCAGGTTCATGAACTGCCATTATGTGATAGCCTGGTGTCGGTGTAAAAACCGGCAGACCTCGGGGTAGGGGGTCCCGAGCTGCGGATCTGGGATCGATGGTAACAGGGACAATGGAGACGATGTTTACCCAGGTTCGGGCCCTCTTGATGGAGGTAAAACCCTACGTCCTGCTCTTGTTTATATTGATGGAGATGTATCGAGTACAAGCTTGATCTACCTCGAGATCGTAAGTTGTGGTCTAAACCCTAGGGGTGATGATGAATATCATAATGATCTATTGACTAGCCTAGCCTCGGCTTATATAATGTACCGGAGGCCTAGGATAACAAGAGTCCTAGTCGGCAATGTCGGTGGAGAGGAGTCCTTGTCTTGATCACCAAGGCTTGTGGAACCTTCCTCGTATATGTCATGGGCTGCCCGAAGTGGCCCAATAGTGAACCGCCATGGGGGTCCTCGGCCCGACCCACTGGTCGCGACAAGATGTGGTGAGTACCCCCTAGTCCAGGACACCGTCACTAGCCCCCTGAACCGGTCTTCAAGTTGGGGACGCTCCTCGGTTCTTCTGAGCTGTTCTTCGTCTTCGGCCGTAAGTCTTGAAAGCTGGTTCAACAAATCTTCCCATCTTCGATCTTAAGGATCGCTGAGCTGAATCCGAAGAGTTCATACGTCGGGCATCCGAGGAGCCCTTTAAGTTTTTGGCCTTTATCAATGCCTTGTTATTTTTATGCCGCACCTCGGGTTCAAAGTTTTTCCCCGTGCAGCGGTGTCCTCTTGCAACCGAGCTCGAACGCCGGACTGCATCCGAGGTGTCTTTTTGTAGCCGAGCTCTAACGCCGATCGGCATCCGAGGTGTCATAGATTACCTCGGTCTTGAAAAAGTTGAAGGAATTCAGCCGAGCTTAATGCAAAAAATGCCCTCTATGGAGCCAGCCACTTGCATCGGAGCTTTACGCCAGACTGCTTTCAAGGTGGTGCGCCACCCCGGCCATGAGCTGATTTTTTGTGGAATTTATTTCCAATTGGCGCAATTTATTCTCTGTCGAGATGTATAGCCAGTAGCCCTCAAGGTGTGTGTCGGCCAAAAATCCGAGTGCACCTGAAGGAAATCATAAAACCGATGACCCAGTAGCCCCTGAGACTTAGGTCGATTCGCGAAATCGGCCCGAGGATCAACTCCTAGCTCGGCAGCATACTTAGGAACAGAAACACGGTGTGCATAGTCCTCGAGACTCAGGTTGGGTGCGGCCGACCAACCCGAGGATCGTAATCTCCTCGGAAAATTGTTTTGCACTTTGAATTTTCCTGCATTGAATCAGCAATGCAGTAGCCCCCGAGCTACTGGTCGGGTGGCAACACCAGATCAGGGGATCGATGTACCCCTTTAATGGCTTTTAATTGAGAAGCGCGAAGCCCAGTAGCCCCCGAGCCTTAATTTGGGCACGGGTGGCCGACTTAAGGATCGATATCCAAAGTAAATTGACTTTAATCACAATTTATGTGTAATGATTCTATGTATCCAAGTACTTTACATCATTACAAATGTCTTTGTTCTACAAACTTTGTTAACCAGCCTTCAGCTTCTCCCTCCTCGACCATTGGCCGAGGAGTGTTTCCTACTCCTGGTCCGCCGAGGTGAACCAGACTCTTCGGATAACAAGGCAATCCGGCTATTTGGTTCTACAAACAAAGTGGAACCGAGCTTATGTTATATTACGTTTAAGCGTAAGAAACATCTTCCAAGAAAAATAGTTCCTTTATAAGTTCCTTTTCTCAGGCTATCATGTTGACCATGATCGTGAAAACCTCAACTCCGATCAATGTGGGAGAAAAATATTGAGGATTTAGTTTGGGGAAACTTCCCGAACTCTGTGGTCTTTAATGAACCTAAATTTTCACTTCCGTCGTTGCCGACCAATTGTATTCTTAAGATGCTTAGCTTTCGGCTTCACCCAGTCTGAGGTACTAACTCGGATGACCCGATAGTAACAATCACAGAGGTGCTCCCTTTACCCCCTAGCCGAACAATCGGGAATGTAGGGGGTAAGCACAGGAGCAAGGTAACCCAGCTTGGCCAAAATCTTAAGTCAAATTGATGCATATTTATGGCTTTATAACAATAATTACGGAAGGTAGCTTTTGTATATTGAATACAAAACGCTAATGATATGTTGGGCTCTCCAGGAGTCCTGATGTAACCGTGCCGAGGTGTAGGTCGGCAGAAAAGATGCCAAGCTGTGGGTCGGAAAAGATCTCCCGAGCTGAATTATTACGCAGGGCACCTAGGTGATGAGGATGTCCCGCCTCCTGAATGAAAAATGTACAAATAGCTTAAAAGTGCCATAAGCTCGAAAAGCCAAAAAACTTATGTAAAAACTTGACGTCCGAACTAAATCAAGTTTTTTTGGTGCCAATCCGAAAAGTGGTCTTAAAATTAGTTTGTCCTTCCGTCGTGCTTTAACATGACACATCCGATCTCAAGACTTCAAGCAGGTCAGACTTCGGCTTCAACCTCCTATTCCCGAAGGCGGAGTGCTTCTCAGGCCAGTTTAGCGAACCAAACTCGAGCGGCTTTAGAGAGAAACCAGGCTATCCGGCTATTGACCACACACTCGTGTCGAGAAAGGAGTGATAGAAAAAGTCTTTGCAACGACTTAGAAGAAAACACTTATTATAAAACGACTCGTATAAATTTAAGAGCCCCCAGTTAACATGGGTAAAGGGAGTGTTTTTAACAAACTAAGTGTTTAACTAATAACTTGTCTTTTTAGCACAAAAGTATAACGCTTGGATGAACCAGACAAAAATTAAAAATTGAAAAAAGTTAAGCATGAAAGCGACTTAGCTGGTTAATGTGCTCGGCGTTGATGACGTAGTCCGGGCTTGCAACGGGTCGAGATCCCAGCCCCCAACCCGGTCCAGGGGTGGCCGAGCGAAGAGCTCGGCTAATGAAGTGGCAGCACAAAACTGCCGATGTGCCGAGACGAAGCCCCGGGTCCAGCCGAGGAGACAGAGTAGGTCGGCCGGGCGACGCCGGAGTAGGTCGATGAAGCGATGGCGAAGCCCCCGGTCCGGCCAAGGTGTCCGAGCGAAGAGCTCGGCTTGATGAAGTGGTAGTACAACACTGCCAATATGTTGAGGCGATGCCCCCGGTCTAGCCGAGGTGACGAAGCTGGTCGGCTGGTGACGCCGAAGTCCCCGGAGTAGGTTAATAAAGATACAGCGAAGCCCCCGGTCTAGCCGAGGTGACGGAGCAGGTCGGTAAGGTGACGTTGCAGCCCCATGCCAGCCGAGGTGTCGAAGCAGGTCGGCGTGGTGGACATCGACTTGAAGAAGCAACGGCGCGGCGATGCCGACGCATGTCGAAACTTGTGACGCGGTCAATGCCGGCTTGAAAAGTGACCGCGCGGCGTTGCTGGCGCGCCCGACCCGTACAATCCGTAAGATGACGATCTTGTCTTGACGATTATTCGTCCTTCATGATGCCGAACTCTTGGTCGGCTCGCCTAGGTGATGATCCGAGGTGGTTGTCGTCGGCTCGATGAATCGACGGCGCAGTCGATGCTGGCGCAGGTCGGCAGCCATGGAGCAACGTGGCCGGGCTGGTGTGACACCGGCGCAACAACGAAGATCGCCTCGAAAAAGGCTTAAAATTTGCAGGCATGTGCTAGAGAACAAAACACAATACCTAGATAAGAATTTCCTTCAAAAAGGACGTCCACTAATCCGTTCATGAAAAAGATGAACTCGGGTCGGATTCGTTTTCGCGCAGAAAACTGATCCGAAAATTGATGCACTCCTCGGAATCGTCCAGGAGTTTCAACGGTCGGATCGAGCTGAAATTTTGAGGGATGGTAGATACAGGAATTCCGCAGCCAATCAACAGTTGGATCTTCCAAAGGATGTCCGAACTGGACGCTGGACTCCTTGCCCTAAACTCATCCAGATTCACGTTCAGATTTGACAGGGCTCCGGTATATCGTAGATCGCCGGAGATTCCTCCATCGGAACGCGATGAAATTTTTCAGTGTTGTTCTAGACTCAATTCCGCACAATTCCACCAAAGAAATCGTCAAAGCGACGCTCAAGGAGGCGGAGACGGCGAACACAATTCCGCTGTCCAGAAAAATTGCACAATCGCGCGAGGGCAAAGTTGACGTTGAGCCCCCGAGCACCACGGACGATTCCCCCATGACCTTGATAGAGATCGGAATTGAAGTTGATGAGGGCACCAGTCCGATCTTGATGATCCGACATGTAGCGTTGTCCTCGGTCCAGCCGAGGTTTCTATTCGAGCCGGTAACGAAGATGCCGACGTCGACGATGAGGGTCGGCCCTGACGCGTAGATCGCGCCGGAGCCGATCTGAATTCTCATCGAACCGCGGCGATCACATAGCGGAACTCTCAATGAAAGCACCAGTGTCGGTGTAAAAACCGGCAGACCTCGGGGTAGGGGGTCCCGAGCTGCGGATCTGGGATCGATGGTAACAGAGACAATGGAGACGATGTTTACCCAGGTTCGGGCCCTCTTGATGGAGATAAAACCCTATGTCCTGCTCTTGTTTATATTGATGGAGATGTATCGAGTACAAGCTTGATCTACCTCGAGATCGTAAGTTGTGGTCTAAACCCTAGGGGTGATGATGAATATCATAATGATCTATCGTCTAGCCTAGCCTCGGCTTATATATTGTACCGGAGGCCTAGGATAACAAGAGTCCTAGTCGGCTATGTCGGTGGAGAGGAGTCCTTGTCATGATCACCAAATCTTGTGGAACCTTCCTCGTATATGTCATGGGCTGCCCGAAGTGGCCCAATAGTGAACCGCCATGGGGATCCTCGGCCCGACCCACTGGTCGGGAGACGACGTGGTGAGTACCCCCTGGTCCAGGACACCGTCACCTGGCTTATTAGGGATGATAGACTACTCATATCAATAAGAAATTCCTTCTTTTCCGGGAGCCCATTTGAAAAGAACTCCAAAGTTAAGCGTGCTTAGCTTGGAGTAATTTCAGGATGGGTGACCAACCGGGAAGTTGCTTCCGGGTGCGCACGAGTGAGGACAAAGTGCGCAGAAAAGACTAGTATTGATCTGTGAGGCCAGTCTAGATCTCGCCAGGAGTAACGACCACCGGCGGGTGTGTCCGGGGCGTTACAAGTTGTGGTATCAGAGCCGACCCTCGTGGTTACACGGATATTTGCGGACAGGTGCGCGGTCATGTTGTGCATGACGTTTGTGACCCGTCGTGGCACACGGCATGGCACATGTGCCGTACTGGATGCACAGACGTATGTGCCAAGAGGGAACGTTCCTGTGGCCCGACGAGGACGTTGGTTCCTCTGAGTGGGGGTGTATGTGATAGCCTGGCTTATTAGGGATGATAGACTACTCATATCAATAAGGAATTCCTTCTTTTCTGGGAGCCCATTCGAAAAGAACTCCAAAGTTAAGCGTGCTCAGCTTGCAGTAATTTCAGGATGGGTGACCGACCGGGAAGTTGCTTCCGGGTGCGCACGAGTGAGGACAAAGTGCGCAGAAAAGACTAGTATTGATCTGTGAGGCCAGTCTAGATCTCGCCAGGAGTAACGACCACCGGCGGGTGTGTCCGGGGCGTTACACATTTGCCCCCGATTAATGATGCGCCCGCTCTTTTTCTCCCTCGACTGAAGCACCTAGAGCTCGTCGCCATCTGCATCCCCAAGGTTGACATGGAGCGCCTGCTCCGTGGCTGTACTGCACTCGAGTACCTTCGTCTTCAGGCGATTAATGGGTTGAGTAGCTTCCACATCACCTCCATGACTCTCCGGACAATTTATGTGTGTTGCTGGTACTGCAACAAGAGATCACAGAAGGTGTATCACAGTGTGGTCATTGAGGACGCACCTTTACTTGAGAGATTACTTGTAGTTGATCAACAAGGTCCAACAAGAATCAGTGTCATTTTTGTTCCGAAATTGACAGTGGTGGGCTACTTGTCTGTCAAATTCTCCAAACTTGTTATTTGATCCACAACCGTTCAGGTACAACATTCGCCTTCTTCTTCTCCTTCTTGAATGAACATTTTTTTCTAATTTTGAACATGGGTGTTCGTCTGTCATCCAGAAAATAAACCCAACAACCTTGACAACGTATCTGCGCACAGTGAAGGTCTTCGCAGTAGAATCTATCGGCCCCAACCTGGACGAAGTTGTCACTTTCCTGAGATGCTTTTCGTGCCTGGAGAAGCTATATATCGAGGTGATGCTCCTTTCCTGTTAAATGTTAACCATAAGGGAGTTCAATTTTTTGGTACCTTTTCCCAAGTTTACAATGACGAATGTACTTCGATTTCTGAAGGAATTTTGGAGGATTTCAGTACATTGATGTTTTTCCCTACAGTGGTTGCTTGATTCATAAGGTTACAATCCATATGCATTTCTCCTTTTGATTCATCTGTACTAGTTTTCGTAGGTAAATTTCCATCCACTCCAACCTGTTGGGAGGAAGCCTACGTTTTTCTAGATTGTAATCAAATGCCCATGTTAATCATGTAGGATCGAAGATGGCATGTCACTCTATTCGTGTATTTTAGAAATCCTGCAAATCAAAGAGGCCTGTAGTAGTGTTCAAAACTGCATGTAGGCACTAATACGTTCTCTTCTTTTGCAGATAAGATTAGGCCCGGTAGTGGGTAATGTGATACAACATAACAACCACATCGAATGCCTTGATCTGCATCTCTCAGAAATTACTTTGAACTCCTACCGAGGGACCTTACCGGAGATTATATTCGCCAGGTTCTTTGTTGTGAGAGCAAGGGTGCTAAAGGTAATGAGGCTTGCCCTACATTTGTTTCGCAAAACTCAATGGTTTGCTGATCAGCGCCGGCGGCTACGACAGAATGGAAAAGGCTCTGCTGAAGCTGAATTTCATTTTGGAAGATCTGCTGACAGAGTAATCAGAAGTCATTATGTCAAGCCCATACATGACTTGTCAGTGGCTGATCCCTTTGCAGAAATGTTGAGGTTTCGAAACGGGTGTTACAAGTTGTAATATCCGTTTGAACCTCTCATATGTCCAAGTTCAGCTGATTAGCGTGGGCATCTGCAGCTGCATGAGCAGACTTTAATTTCTAATATCAGTTTGAACCTTGTAATTAATCTTTGAATTTGAGCCTTCTAACTCTGGAATTTGAACCTTGTAATATTTCGGGCTTTTGTGGTACAATCGTTGAAATGGCATCGTATGAGACTCGTATATTGGTAGTACTATTTTGACATTCATATGCAATGGACGATTAATATCTGGACCTCAATGGACTTGATTTTATTTACCATTCTCGAATGTGTTTCCCCTGTCGATCTCAATCGCAAACGATCTATATTGCGGACACGACAGTGATCTTCGACATTATTGTACACAGTTGGTTTACTCAACTGTGTGCCCAGAATTATCGCACTCGAGTGTCCATCATTACCCGTCTGTGTAACTTTGACCTCATCACCCACGGGTAAACTTGGCGCCTCTTCGAGCCCACGCGTCGTCAAACAAAACGCGTGTGGGGTGCTCAACAGCTCAAGCGTGCACTGGAATCCTCCGCAAGGAACGCGGTGACAAGACGTGACGATTACAGGCCGTCTGGCCCCCATTTATTATAGTGGCCATTTAACCCTTGTGTCTCTTCAACCTTTCGATCGCGCCCCAGTATTGCAAGAAGCACACCCACGATGACAAATACAGAGAGGGTATCCTGCGCGGCTCCAATGGTGGTCCCAGCGGCTGCCGACGACGAGCGGCAGTTCACCATGCATGCCATAGTGGACACCCACAGAATATTCACAGAGCTCTCGGTGGTGTACACCAACAACCCGATCTGGGTGGAGAACTCCATCCACACTATGGAGTTGTTGCTTGCTGCGGAAAGTACAAGGTGGTCGGGTTCGACCTCGAGTACAGCCGCGCCCGTGCCGGGTCTTGTGACAAGGTCGCCGTCGCCCAGATGTGCATGCACAATCACGTCCTCGTCTACCACTACTGCCAGGCCACAAGGCCTTGCCAGCGTTTCGCCAGGTTTGTCAATAGCCCCCAGTACGTGTTCGCTACAGTGGACATCACCAACGATGTAAAGGTGCTCAAGAATTCGGGCATCGCCTGCCAGAATCTTGTCGACATCCAGGGCCAATACAAGACCTGGGGCAGCAAGAAGCATGAGAAGGACTCACTGGTTCACCTCGCCGAGGCCATCATCGACCCCTACTATAGAGACATGAAGGATTCCCGCAACAAGGACAAGCGTGCCTGGCACTCGGCCTGGATGGAGAAACTCGAAGAAGCTCACGTCGTGTACGCGGCCAAGGAGGCGTACACGAGCTACGATATGTACAGGCAGATCGTTGACATGAGGAAGTGCCTCCTTCTTCCCCAAAACGGCCAGGGATCCAGCCGGAAGCAGAGCAATGGCAAGCGTCATCACAACAAGAAGTAGATGATCGTTTCTCCTAGTTTAGTGTGCATGTAATTGTTTACTTTGGTGTGTGTAGTCACTTATGCAATGGGATGTTTTATTAGGTTATGCAACAATGTTCTTATAAGTATATATGTTGCTATTGCGTAGACAGAGCATAGATGTTGTGCGGACAGAGCAAATCACATCGGCCACAGGCTAAACTAGGGAACCCGTCGGTGATGATTTCATCAATCGCTGACAATTGTATACCGGCAAGCGTTTGCCCACAACACACACGGGTTATTAGCAGGAATCATCCCTGTTGTTATCGGTCTTCCCACATATTTCGGATTACTGATCTGTTTGCCGCGTATCACACACATCTTGTTAAGTTGAACCGTTTCTGTTGTGTTGGGTAATCGCAAACAGTTCATCCGAGTGAACCGCATGACGAATATCGCACACACCTTAATCTGCCTGGCTATTTTTGTTGTATTGGGTAATCACAAACAGTTCATCCGAGTGAACTGTATGCCGTGTGTCGCACACACCTTGAACTGGCTGCCCGTTTTTGTTGTGCTAGGTAATCACAAACAGTTCGTCCGAGTGAAATGTATGCCATGTATCGCACAAACCACGAACTGGCTGACCGTGTTTGTTGTTCTGGCTTATCACAAACAGTTCATATGGATCAACTGTATGCCACGTATCGCACACGTGTCTCTAATCTGAATCATTTTTGATGTCTCCGGCATCGCAAACAGTTCGTCTTATTGGGGACGGGTTTTTTACGACACCGTTTGCGATTCATGCGTCACACACAGTTTGGTCGCGGGGTCTCTGATTCATGTGTCGCGTTAGCGGGCGCCTGCAGTAGTGTCTCGAGCTTCTGGTTCATCTCCGCAATCTCCTCGGAGATGGAGCCCGGAGCCGAGGTTGAAACCGGCATAAACAGTTTATAATGAGCCCCATGATCAATTTATTGACACTTCGGATATACATGCTGTCTTATCAGTCCTAGGGCTACTCTTTTCTCTGCTCCTATACTTCGACCCCAACACCAGTTTTTCAAAACTGTCCATGGGCTCAGGGGCTACTCACTGGCTAGGCCGTCTAAACGCCAGGTAACGGATGTCTTCGGATAGTTACAAGGGTTGATAAATTAAATCTAAGCAGAGAAGCCCTTTTTCGCGTAAAGACAGAAGATTACCTCGAAGCTCGTGATGAGGCCCTTAAAGACCTCACGCATTCCGGCCTCTGTGGACTGGAATCCTTGCAGCACCGCGTCAATCAATGCGCAGTGCTCTTCCTTGAGGGAGGAGCCCATCAAGGCTGCCTCCATTTCTTTAGTCCACCCCGCGCTAACCTGCCCTGGGGCGGGAGGTGGTGGTGGTAAGACCTCAGACCCGAGCACTTGGGTGCTAGGTACGAGGGTCTCTAGCTGCGGCGGCAGAGCCGAAGTAGACTTCGGCTGGGCTGCCGATGGGCCCAGCCCTTCCGGGACGACCTCGGGGACCCCGTCCCCTTGGCCTTGTGGGCCGAGGTATCAACCTCGGCCATAACAACCAACTCTTCGGCCCCTGCCGTGTCAACCTGAGGGGTCGGAGTCGATGTTGCCTCCCCCAGCCCTTCTTGAGCCAGGGCAGCGCTGTCCGGCGTCCCGCTGGTGGGCGGCAACCCGCTGGAGGAGTCACTAAGGCGTACCTTTGGCGGGCTGTTGAAAAATACTCATGCGGACTTAGTCCTGCTGAAAGGACTTGATGTAAAATCAAACACAAAAGACGATGACGGACCTTTGAGGTGCCGGTTTCTTCCTCCCCATTGTTAGGGGATCATCTCCTGACTCGTCGGAGAGTATGACCTTCTCCGACATTGTGGCCTTGCTGGCGGCCCCGGCCAGGGTCTTCTTCAACCTCTTTGGGCCCTTGGGCCGCATCCCAGCCTCGGCGTCTTCCGACGCCACCCTCTTCCCCTTTGGGGGAGGGTTCTCTTCTTCCTCGTCCTCCCCCCCATCGCTCTCGTGGGTGGAGGAGCCGTGGGTCTCCTCGGAACGGGTGACTGAGGTCTCCCGCTTTCGAAGACACGCCCTGCCCTTCTGGGGCTTGGACCCTTTGGGGACCACCACGTGCGGCTCCTCAACTAGGAGCGCCATAAGCAGGGGGATCTCTCCTCCTCTGGCAGTGGTGCTGGGCACAGCATCTACTGCATCTTGGCTGCCCAGTTTTGCAAATACAAAATGAGGCGATTCATCAAAATCTGTCTCACTTAACCGGAGAAGAATGTGAACGTGTATATCAAACACTCACCGGCGGGGCGTCGTAGCCGACCTCGAAGCCGAGGTCTTCTCCCTCCTTAGGGATCTTGTCCTTGGGCAACTTGAAGACCCGCGCCCACATGCCGGCCAAGGAGGAGCGAAAGAAGTTGAGCACGGGCCCCGCATCCCCGGATTTATTCTCCCACATTGGGCTGGCCCGGAGTTGGAGCGGGAGGATGCGGCGATGGAGCATGACGTTGACCACTTCGGCTAATTGGAGGTCCCTCTAGCTGGACCACCACTTGATCTTCTTGATCAGGGCCTCCACCTCCTCTGGGTTCCCCCAGATGACGCCCTTCTCCCTCCAGGACTTGAGCTTCCTTGGGGGCCCGGCTGAAAAGGCGGGAACTTCGGTTTGGCCGGCGGCAAGCGGCTCAGTGATATAGAACCACTCACACTGCCACTCCTTGACCGTCTCGATGAAGGTGCCTTTGAACCACTCGGCACTCTGGTTCTTGCTGACCATGGCCCCTCCGCACTCTGCTAGGTCGGAGCCGCTGGACTTCGGCTTGACGCCGAAGATCTTCAGCCACAGTTCGATGCGGAGGAAGGCCTCGCAGACCGTGATGAAGGAGGCGAGGTGCAAGATGGAGTTCGGGGCCATGTGGTGAAAGTCGAGCCCGTAGAAGAACATTACCCCGTGCACAAATGGGTGCAGCGGGAACCCTAAACCTCTGATGAGGTGAGGGATGAAGAATACCCGCTCCCCTGGGTTGGGAACAGGCACCTGCTGGTCGGCGTCTGGAGCACGGGCGACGACGTTGGCGGGGATATACCCCGCGCTACATAGCTCCAGGATAGTGCCCTCTGTCACGGTGGAACCACCCCAGTGCCCTTTGAGGGTGTCGGCCATGGCTGGATGGGGAAGCACATATGCGCAGAGGTGGGAGAAGGCGAGATTGGATCTGGGCGCTAGAGCTCGAGGAGACAGCAGGCGGGGGGAATGGGAGCGTGATTGCTGACTCTATTGCCTTTTTACTCTTATAGGCTGCTGTAAGGCCATGAGTCCCCTCGCCGCGCTGGTAAAAACGCCACTCCTCCCCGCAAAAGATGTCATTATACGCATGGGGAGAAACAAAATCTTGATGATATCCCTGAGAATACGGGCACGATCTCCAGCATAATGGGACGCACCAGTAAAGAGGCTGCCTCGAACCATGATTTGAGGTAGGCAGTAACTACCTAACCCGTCATGGGTAGCGCCGCTTCGATAAAGTTGTCAGGCTATGGAGCACTGTTCACGCTTAGGCGGTTGGCCTTCAAGGCTCATGACCTCTGATGGGGCAAGAGCTCAGCTGAATCTTGTTTACCGGATGCTGCTCCCTAAAGGACAGTGCGGAGGTCCTGAATTGGAAAGGGGAACTTGTCTGTCAAACCAAGGACCTCGGGTCCGAAGCTGTTCATATCAACGAAGAGGTCCTCATCATAGAAGACCAGTTCAGGGGCTACTGATGGTGTCCTGGACTAGGGGGTACCAACCCAGTCGCACTATATTCCTTGGGTTGGGCCAATGGGCCCTCATTCTTCTCAAGATGGACTCCGGAAGCCGCATGCTAGGGGCAAAACCAGGATTGCATCTGCCGAAGACTTGACGTATACTCCAAGACTTCTCCTGCCGCCCTCATGTCCCGGTACCGACCTTGTAACCCTAGATACCCAACCTGGCGTGTATATAAGCCGGAGGGTTTAGCCCTTAGAGGGGACTTCAACACAATCTCATTCACCAAGTCCTAGAACTAGTACACATCTTACGATCTCGAGGTAGATCAACTCTGTACTTGATACGTTCCCATTGATATAAACAAGAGCAGGACGTAGGGTTTTACCTCCATCAAGAGGGCCCGAACCTGGGTAACCATTGTCTCCTTGTTCCTGTTACCATCTGTCCGAGATCCACAGCTCGGGAACCCCTATCCCGAGGTCTACCGGTTTTTACACCGACACCTTGTGTCCCGCACTTGCTCGTGCCAATCTCGCCTCCGGAACCCACCGGCGACCTTACGCTTCCCCCCACTTTTAGCCATCCTATGGCATCTGCCGTGAGATCACCACGACAGTTGGCGCCCAGCGTGGGGTTGCTCGCGGCGTCGGCTGGAGTCAAGTTCCAGATGAGACCCTTCACTAGCTCTAGAAAGAGCATTGCGCACGGCTTGGTCCGCGCGCCCGACGCAGCCGGCCAGGCCGGCCACAGCGCAGTGCCTGGCGCAGACGCTACCTGCCACGCAGGCTGCTTCGTCGTCCCCTTCGGCACACTGCGCGTCTTCGTCGCGCAGTCGCGCTCATCCCCGACGAGTACCATAGCGATCGAGGTACTTAGGTTCACCGACTCGCTCCTCCCTGCTGGTTGTGTCGTCTCCAGTGACGTTGCAGACCTCTGCACGCGCGTGGAGGTGCTGACCACCAGCTCCAGCCATGGCTCTGGGTACAACAAGGACAAGGCCGCTGTGGCTATAGCCCGCTCCAGTCGGGTCGATCCGCTGCGCGTGGTGCTGCAGAACCTGCGCACCCCATCGCCACCGACGCTGACCCGGCCGCCGCTAAGGCCCATCTCGAGGAGGAACGACTATGCCTGCTGGACGAGGCCACGACGCTCTCTGCGGCATGGCGCTGGATGGAGTCCACCCAGTGGGAGTATGACACCGCCCACGGCCTCACGCCGGCTGGCGGCGAGCCCAGCCGGGTCGCTGAGGTGCGGCCCCGTGGCGGCGCCATCGGCTGCGCGCTAGGCGCAGACCGGCCCACCTACAACACCCTAGACAAGAACATGCACGTCGCGAAGGAGGCCGCGGCCGAGCTCGAGTTCTTGGAGGGCGAAGAGCTGGTACAGCAGTAGCAGCAGCGCGTCCGCGACCTCATCACTGTTGCGAACCTACAGCAAAAGCAGTGGGATCCGGCCCAACCCGCCGCCTCCGCCTCGGAGAACGATCGGGGCCTGGACGGGGCCACTCGGGTCACACAACAGGCATCGTCCCCGCACCCCGGCGAGAGCCGCTCCAGCCGGCACTGGGGCAGCCGGGCCTGGCGCAACCGCGCCCCAATGGCTGGCAACAGCCATGCTGACGAGCCGGCTGGAGATGGTCGGAGTCAGCCAGAACTCCCCCCCCCCCCCCGCCGTCCGCTCGGCGGGCCCAACCGGTTTCTGTCGCCGACCAGGCTGGGGCCTCGCGAGCCCTATGATGAGCGCGATGCTCGCCACCGCATCGACCGGCTGGCGCAGTCCGTCGCCCTGGAGGAGGAAAGCTCCGTTGGGCCGACCTGTTTCGGGCCGCGCATTCGTGGGGAACCCTTCCCCAAGGGCTTCATGCTGGCCCGCGACACCCCCAAGTACAACAGCGTCACCAAGCCGGAAGATTGGTTGACCGACTACACCACGGCCATCGGCATAGCCGGTGGCAACAAGCGCGTGGTAGTACGCTACGTGCCCCTCATGCTGCTGAGCTCAGCCCGGACGTGGCTGAACAGCCTGCAGGCCAACAACATCAACACCTGGCTGGACTTCGACGACGCGTTCGTGCGCAACTTCACCGGCACGTACAAGCGCCCTGGCCGGCCCCGACAGCTCTCCATGTGCGTCAAGGGGCCAGACGAATCCCTCCGCGACTACCTCATGAGGTGGACGGAACTGCGCAACTCCTGCGAGGGGGTCCATGAGGTGCAAGCCATCCAGTACTTCACCAAGGGGTGACGAGACGGCACCCTGCTCAAGCAGAAGCTCATGTGGTCCGAGCCGGCAACCATGGCGGAGCTCATGGCCAAGGTGGACGACTACGCCGCGGCTGACTCCTCGATGCGCATCCAGGTCAGGCTCGACGCAGTCGGCAAGGCGGTCTAGGTCCCGCCAGCCAACCCTCGACCGACTGGCGACAGCGGCAAGCGCCAGCAAGACGACAACAACAACAACAACAACAACAACAACAACAACAACAACAACAACAACAACAACAACAACAACAACAACAACAACAACAACAAAAACAACAAGTAGAAGGGCGAGCAGCCGGCCGCCCGCTACGACAACCGGCAAGTCACCGCCGTTGAGGAAGAGTAGCCGGCGGAGCAGGGCAGCACCCGGCGGCAGCGAACCGACAAGGCCGCCTGGCAGCCCAAGCTCACATTCGAGCAGATGCTCGACTCCCCTGCAAGCACCACAGCGGTGCGAAGCCGTCGACGCACACGCTCCGGCAATGCAGCATCACCCAGCGCCTGATGCGGGGCGACCTTCCGCCTCCACCCCCGCCGCCTCCGCCGCCTCCCCCGCTGGCTCCGGCAGCCGGCGCCCTCTGCAACGACGCCTTCCCCAACCAGGACAAGACCTACATCGTCTTCACTAGCGAGGGCGACGACAAGCATAGCAAGCGCAAGTACCAGCACGAGGTGAACGTCGTCGTCCCTTCGGTCCCCCAGTTCATGCACTGGTCCGGCCGGCCCATTAGCTGGACCCGGGAGGACAAACCGGCTGTGATGCCCATGCCGGGCGGTTACGCTCTAATCCTCGACCCTACCTTCGTCTCCGAGAGGCCCACCTGCCGCTTTTCGCGGGTGCTCATCGACGGTGGCAGCAGCATCAATATCCTCTACCGTAACACCATGATCAAGCTCGGCATCGAGGAGAAGTAGCTGCAGCCCACCCGGACGGTGTTCCACGGCATCGTGCCGGACCACTCCTGCTCCCCAATCGGCAAGGTCCGGCTGGATGTGCTATTCAGCTCAAGCGACCACTTCCGCCATGAGCCGATCTGGTTCGTGGTGGTTGACCTGGCCAGCCCCTACCACGCGCTCCTGGGCCGGCCCGCCCTGGCCAAGTTCATGGCGGTCCCCCACTACACTTACTTGAAGATGAAGATGCCGGGCTCCAAGGGCATCATCACCATCGCCGGCGACTACAAGAAGTCCCTCGAGTGCGCCCAAGCCGGCTCCAAGTTGGCCGAGTGCTGGTCATCACCGAGGAGTGGCGCCAGCTCAACCGTCTCGTGGCGCTGGCTGGCAAGCAGCCAGCCATGCCGGCTCTGCTCAAAGCGCCGGCTAACGAGGTGGCCTTCCAGCCATCCAAGGACACCAAGAAGGTCTCGCTCGACTCGACCAACCCTAACTCCGACCAGTAGTTGTCATGGGCACCCACCTCGACAGCAAATAGGAAGGCGAGGTCGTCGACTTCCTCCATGAGAATCGGGACATCTTCGCATGGTACCCCAAAGACATGTTGGGTGTTCCGAGGAAGTTCACCGAGCACAAACTCCACGTTCGGCCGGACGCCAAGCCAGTCCGGCAGCCGCTACGCCGCTTCTCCGAGGAGAAGCGAAGAACCATTGGTGAAGAAATCGCCCGGCTGCTCGTAGTCGGCTTCATCATGGAAGTTTTCCACCCCGAGTGGCTGGCCAACCCAGTCCTCGTCCTGAAGAAGAACGGTACTTGGCGCATGTGTATCGACTACATGAGCTTGAACAAGGCATGCCCCAAGGACCCGTTTGCTCTACCGTGGATTGATCAAGTGATCGACTCCATAGCCGGCTGCGAGCTCCTATCCTTCATGGACGCCTACTCTGGCTACCACCAGATCAAGCTAGACCCGGCTGACGCCCTCAAGACGTCCTTCATCACCCCCTTTGGGGCGTATTGCTACATCACCATGTTGTTCGGCTTGAAGAACGCTGGCGCGACCTTCCAGCGCTGCATGCAAAAGTGCCTCCTGCCGCTGATCGGCAGGAACGTGCACGTCTATGTCGACGACATCGTGGTGAAGACCATGCAGCACCTCACCCTCCTAGACGACCTCAAGGAGACGTTTGCCAACCTCCGCCGGTTCCAGATCAAGCTCAATCCGGAGAAGTGTGTCTTTGGCGTGCCGGCTAGCCAGCTCCTTGGGTTCCTCGTCTCGGAGCACGGCATTGAGGCCAACGCGGAGAAGATCAAGGCGATCAAGCGCATGCGCAAGCCGGCTCGGCTGCGCGATGTCCAGAAGTTCACTGGCTGCTTGGCCTCTCCCAGCCGGTTCGTCAGCCGGCTGGGGAAGAGGGCCCTGCCCCTGTATTAGCTGATGAAGAAGACGATGTCGTTCGACTGGACTGACCAAGCGGACGAAGCTTTCCGCGACCTCAAGCGCATGCTCTCCACCGCACCCGTCTTGGCCGCGCCGGCTGAGAAGGAGCCTTTGCTGATGTACATCGCGGTAACCTCCCGCGTGGTCAACGTGGTGCTGGTGGTGGAGCGCCCTGAGGAGGGCAAGGCGCAGCCGGTCCAGCGCCCTGTGTACTACCTGAGCGAGGTGCTCTCCCTCACCAAGCATAACTACCCCCACTACCAGAAGATGTGCTATGGCATGTACTTGGCCGCCAAGAAGCTGAAGCAGTACTTCCAGGAGCACACCGTCACCGTGGTGAGCACGGCCCCCCTCGGTGAGATCATGGGCAGCCAGGACGCCTCTGGCCGGGTCACCAAGTGGGCCATCGAGCTGGCTGCCCACATGATCCTCTACGAGCCACGCAACGCCATCAAGTCCCAGGCCCTGGCTGACTTCCTCGTCGACTGGGCGGAGACCTAGTACTTGCCGCCAGCTCCCGACTCGACGCATTGGCACATGCACTTCGACGGCTCGGAGATGCACACGGGCTTGGGAGCCGGCATTGTGCTCTCCTCCCCCAAGGGAGACCGGCTGCGGTATGCGCTGCAGATTCACTTGGCCGCCTCCAACAACGTCGCCGAATATGAGGCCCTTGTCCACGGCCTCCGGCTGGCCAAGGAACTGGGCATTCGGCGCATCCTGTGCTACGGCGACTCCGACCTGGTGGTGCAGCAGGTCTTTGGCGAATGGGACGCCAGGGACGCCAACATGGCTAGCTACCGCTTCCTCGTCCAGCAGATGACCGGCAACTTCGAGGGCTGCGAGTTCCTCCATGTCCCTCGAGCCGATAATAAGGCGGCCGACACACTGGCCAAAATAGGCTCCACCTGGCAGGCCATCCCAGCCGACATCTCCCTCGAGCACCTGCGCAAGCCCTCCATCTAGCCATCTCCTTAGTCGGAGTCCATCTTCGTCCTGGCCAACCCGACGGCTCCCGCCTCCAGATCGGGGGTTCTCGGCTCACTCCCGGGGGCTGCCGGCTCCGGCCCAGCCCCAGGGCTGCTGGCTCCGGCTCGGGGCTGCCGTCCTGGTCCCGGGGGCTGCCGGCTTCGGCTCGGGGACTGCCGCCTTAGTCCCGGGGGCTTCCGGCTCCGGCCCGCCGCCTCCCAACTCAGCCGGCCCCGTGCAAGCTGATGTCTTAATAGTGGTGGAGGCACCATCATGGGCGCAGCCAATTCTCACCTTCTTGGTGAGCGGCGAACTCCCCGACGACGAGGTCGTGGCCCGGCAGGTGCAACACCGGGCCTTCGCCTACAGCATCATCAACCGCGAGCTTGTCAAGTGCAGCACAACTGGTGTATTCCAATGCTGCGTCAAGCTGGCCAAGGGGCTTGAGATCCTACGAGACATCCACCAAGGCGAGTGCGGGCATCACGCCGCCTCGAGGGCCCTTGTCGGGCCCATGGTACCCAGGATATCCAGGCCCATCTGCCTTTGGCCCAGGGCGTGGGCCCAGCATGCCATCATCACCAAGCACCTCACCAGGGCTCCTCATGAGGCCTTGGCCTCCCGAGGCCCCCTCCTCAGGGAGCGGGCGAGTGAGGCTCAGCACCTCCACCAGCGGCCTCGCGAGGTCCTCTCGTGAGGCGACCTCCTGAGGTGGCCTCCCGAGGCCCCCTCCCGAGGGCGCACGAGACGAAGGCCGTTCAGTGGAGCCGCGCGGTCTGGGGCCCATCACGTGGGTGACGCGCGCGGCGACGAGCAGCGACAGAGGCCGCGCCAGCAGGCGCGGATGAAGATGGTTTCCTCTTTTGTGTTAAGGGAGCAGGGCCAGATACCTACTCCCCAAAGAAACCCCAAAGGAAGCCCGATCGACGAAGGAAGACCAGGACGGCGGGAGCGCAGGGCGGAGGTCATCACCGAGCCCACCGGCGCGTCATGGATCACGCTTTGGTAGGCGAAGACCGCCTTTAGTCAGGATAGCCTGAGCGCCTGTCCCCTTTCAAAACCCGCCAAGTGTGGCAGCCCTTCCCGCCTAAGTTTCAAGGGGGAAGAGGACCGATGCAGGTATAAGGGGGGCAGAGCAGCCATTGTAGAGGGGACTCCGGTCCCCATCGCCCTCCACCTTGTATTCTCTCTCTCGCACCAGAGCAATACCAACCAAGCAGGAGTAGGGTCTTACACCGCAAGGTGGCCCGAACCTAGTTAAACCGCTGAGTCCACGATCTGTCCCTCGCTAGCGCGCTCTCGCTGTAGCCTCGCCGTCGCTGAGCCGTGGTAGGAGACGAAGTGGTAGAAGGAGCTCACCCCAGTATTCGAACCTTTGGGTCCCCGGAGCCCGACTTCCAACATTTGGCGCGCCAGGTAGGGGTGCGCTACTGTTCTACCGCTCCGCCCTCTGCTCCACCAACCCCATGGCCGACGCATGTCGCGAGCGCGCCGAGCGCAAAGCTGGCCACGTGGCTCAGACGGAGCCAGTGGCCCGCGACAATCGCCGCCCCCCCGTAGCCGAGGCTGCTGCCGCCACCGACCCCGCTGCCCGCGAGCAGCAGGACTCCTCCCTGCACCCCTCCGTGCAGGAGAACGGCCACACCGCCACTGACTCCTCCCTCACCCACCGCGGACCGCCGAACCCTCAGGCCGCGCTGCTCATGGCGCGCGAGCTGCTTCGTTACCGTCCAGCTGACGCCGGCTACGACGCCTGGCTAGGTCGCAGCACCGAGCTCGTCAACGCCGCCAGGCACGCTCCGGCGCCTTCCCACTCGCTTCGCCTTTCGCCGTCTCGCGCTGGGGACCTGGCGCACGGCGCTTCCCCGCCGCCTCCTCTGCGCGACGAGCACGGCGGGCCTCGACGCGGCGCGCTGGCTCGCGAGCCGTCCCGCGGCGCGTCCTCGCCGGACCGAGACGAGGCCAGCTGCCAGATAATTCGCCGCGCGCCCCCTGACGCGCATGTGCTCCTCGAGCGGCAGCGCCGGCGCCAGGACCAGGCCGTTCAAGCCGTTGCGGCGGCTGGGCATCAAAACCGCACCGCCCTCACTGGCGGCGTCCCCTCAAGCGGCGTGGGCTGCGGTGCCTTCACTCGCGAGCTGCGTCGTGTGGTCTGGCCCACGAAGTTCAAGCCTGAGCTGCCTCCGTGCTACGATGGCACCCCGCAGAGTTCCTTCAGCTCTACGCGCTGAGCGTCGAGGCGGCGAACGGCGACGACAAGGTCATGGCAAACTGGTTCCCCATGGCCCTCAAGGACGGCTTGCGCTCCTGGCTCATGAACCTCCCCGAGGCGTCCATCTCCTCATGGGTCGAGCTCTGCAGCCAGCTTGTTGCCAACTTCAAGGGCACACAGGACCGCTCCCTCACCATCAACGACCTGCGGCGTGTGCGGCAGCGCCCGGACGAGACCCTCCGTAATTACATCCAGCGCTTCAGGCAGGTGCGCAACAAGATTCCGCGCGCCTCCGACGCGGCCGTCATCTCTGCATTCTCCACCGGCGTCATGGACGTCAAGATGCGCGAGAAGCTCGCCATCAGCGGTGAGCTCGACTCCGTGGTATAGCTGGTCGATCTCGTCGACAAGTGCGCCAAGGCTGAGGAAGGCCGCCTCTTCATCCACAACGACCCCGACGCGGCGCTCGACCCCACCAAGGCCAAGAGTAAGGACGTCAAGCGCAAGGGCCTGGCTGTGCTCCCGGTGGAGCCCAAGCAGAAGCGCGGCTGTGACTGCGACGAGCCCAGGAAGGACGGTCGGCCGCTCTGTGCCTTCCACAACGTGCGCTCCCACAGCACCGAAGACTGTCAGGAGCTCGTGAGGTGCGCCATCCCGAATGGCTCGCCAACTCAGTCATCGTTCCCAAGAAGGGCGGCAAGGAGCGCATGTGCGTTGACTTCACCAGCCTCAACAAGTTCTGCCCTCAAGATCCATTTCCGCTGCCCCGCATCGACCAGATCATGGATTCAACTGTTGGGTGCGATTTGCTATGCTTCCTGGATGCCTTCTCTGGCTATCATCAGATCAAGATGGCGGTCGAAGATGTGGAGAGGACGGCCTTCATCACCCCCTACGGCATATATTGTTATGTCTGCATGCCCTTCGGTTTAAGGAGCGCGGGCGCCACCTTCCAGCGGCTAATGCGCATCACGCTGGGGCCTCAGATGGGGAGGAATGCGGAGGCCTACGTCAACGACATCGTAGTCAAGTCTCGTGAGGCTAGATCCCTCATCGCGGACCTCCTGGAAACATTTGCCAACCTGTGCAAAGTCAATCTCAAGCTCAACCTGGAGAAGTGCGTCTTCGGAGTCCCCTCCGGCAAGCTCCTCGGCTTCCTAGTCTCGCACCGTGGCATCGAGGCCAACCCAGAGAAGATCAAGGCCATCAAGAAAATGCGTCCTCCCCGGACCCTCGAGGAAATGCAGCGCTTGGCAGGATGTATGGCCTCCCTGGGGCGTTTCATCTCCAAGTTTAGCGAGCGAGCCCTGCCCTTCTTCAAGCTCCTAAAGAGGTCCGGCTCCTTCAAATGGACTCCTGAGGCAGACGCCGCCTTCGAAGCCCTCAAGAGGTACCTCATGAGCCCGCCCATCATGGTCGCGCCGCGTTCTCGCGAGCCCTTGCTTCTGTACTTGGTGGCCACCCCCTAGACGGCCAGCGCCGCGCTGGTGGCGGTGCGGGAGGAGCGCATCTATACTAAGGAAAAACCCTCTGCGCCCCTTCGGGCTCATGAGCCCGCTGAGCCTCGTGAGGCCACCGATCCTCGTGAGCCTTCCGAGGCTCGCAAGCCCCCTGAGCCTCGTGAGAATCCCGAGCCTTCCAAGCCTCGCGAGGCGCCTAAAGAGCAAGCTGCCACAGCAACTACGCGCCTCGTCGAGCACCCCGTGTACTTCGTTAACACCGTGCTAAGGGACGCGCGCGAGCGTTACCCCATGCAGCAGAAGCTCCTCCTCGCGCTCCTCGTCGCCTCCAGGAAGCTGCGCCACTACTTCCAGAATCACCCCATCAAGGTCATTTCTTCCTACCACTTGGAGCAAGTTCTGCGCAGCCCCAACGCCGCCGGCCGCGTCGCCGAATGGAACATCGAGCTGCAAGCCTTCTAGCTCGAATTCTCCACCACCAGAGTCATCAAAGGCGCGGCCCTGGCCGACTTCGTGGCAGAATGGACGGACACATACGAGGAGGAGCCTCGTGAGGCCCAGTCCCTCCTACCAGGGGACGAGGCGCCGGGCGGCTGGACTATGCACTTCGACGGCGCATTCTCCCGACAGGGCGCGGGGGCTGGGGTCATGCTCACCTCGCCGACAGGGGATAGGCTCTACAACGCCATACAGCTCTGCTTCAGGCACACCGACAAGGTCTCCAACAACATCGCAGAATATGAGGGCCTCATCGCCGGCCTCAAGGACGCGTTCGCCCTGGGCATGAAACATCTGACCATCAAGGGCGATTCGCAACTCCTCGTCAACTTCTCCAACAAAAGCTACAAGCCCAAGGACGAGCACATGGCCGCCTACCTAGAAGAGGTACGTAAACTTGAGAAGCGTTTTCTTGGCCTGGAGCTGCAGCACGTCCCCGCAGTGGCAACAAAGAAGCCGACGACATCGCCAAACGAGCATATCGCCGTGAGCCTCAGAGCCCCGGCGTCTTCGAGGAAATGCTCCTCAAGCCATCAGCCGCGCCTCCTGCCGCGAGCACGGCGCTCCTTCGCGAAGAATTCCCGCCCGTGCCACCCACGGGCGCGCCAGACTGCGGCCCGGCTTCAGGAGCCCGCCTGCTGCTGGCGCTGGAGCCTCAAGAAGACAGCTGGGCCGCGGAGTTCAAGACTTACTTGCTTAGCGGCACCCTTCCAGAGAAAGACTCAGAAGCAGAGCGCGTGGCCTGGCAGGCCGCCGCTTACTACCTGCAAGATGGCGAGTTGTACCGCAGGCGCCCAAATGGCGTCTCGCTGCGGTGCATCTCTGAAGACCAAGGGCTCGAGTTGCTAGCTGATATCCATGGAGGGGACTGCGGCCACCACTCCTCGTCACGCACCCTCGTTGACAAGGTTTTCCGCAGTGGCTTCTACTGGCCCACTCCGCTGCGTGACGCTACCGCACTGGTCCAAGCCTGCGAGACCTGCCAATTCCATGCCAAGCAGATCCACCAGCCGGAGCAGGGCTTCCAGACGATTCCCCTCTCATGGCCCTTCACGGTCTGGGGGCTGGATATCCTGGGGCCCTTCCCTCGCGTGGCTGGCGGTTACCGCTATCTCTACATCGCGATCGACAAGTTCACCAAGTGGGCAGAAGTCGAGCCGGTGCGCACCATACCGGCTGGCTCCGCCGTCAAGTTTATCAAGGGCCTCGTGAACCGCTTTGGGGTTCCCAACCGCATCATCACTCACAATGGCTCCCAGTTCACAAGCGGCCTCTTCAAGTCCTACTGCGCCATCCTCGGTACGCAGATCTGCTACGCCTCGGTGGCACACCCGCGAAGCAATGGTTAGGCCGAGCGTGCCAACGCCGAGGTCCTCAAGGGCCTTAAAACAATGAGCTTCAAGAAGAAACTCGAGGCTTCCTGCAAGGGTTGGCTCGACGAGCTACAGTCCGTGCTGTGGTCCATCCACACGACAGCAAGCAAGCCTACCGGCGAGACACCGTTCTTCCTCGTCTACGGCGCTGAGGCGGTCCTCCCATTGGAGCTTAAGCACGGCTCCCTGCGAGTCCTTGCCTTCGACGACGCGCGTCAGGAGGGCTCGCGGGAGATCGATCTACTGCTCCTCGAGGAGGGCCGCCGTCAGGCCGCCCTTCGTGCCGTGAGGTACCAGCAGGCCCTGCGTCGCTACCACAGCCGCAGCATCCACCCTCGTACTCTCGAGGTCGGCGACCTCGTCCTACGCAGAATCCTCTCCAAAGAGGGGCTTCACAAAATCTCACCTATGTTGGAAGGCCCTTTCAGGGTTACTCATGTCTCTAGGCCCGGCTCAGCCCGGCTGGAGACAGAGGACGGAGTTCCTGTTCCTAACGCCTGGAACATCCAACACCTCCGCAAGTTCTACCCGTGACCCTCACGCGTACGAACGAAATGGGGCTGTACACGCCCCGGAGCCTCTCATTGTGTTCGCCTGATGGGCCCGCGAGAGCTCCCGCCCATGCCCAAGTGGAAGCCCCATGCTCCGCGCTGGCGGAACGGTCGACCCGCGATCATACCCACACCCTTGAGGAAGCCCCATGCTCCGCGCTGGCGGAACAATCAACTGAGGGTGCCCCACGGGCTGCACCAGCCTCAAGATGACCCGTGCCGGACACGGCAGCACTCTTTTTCTCATTTCGATGTGTAACTGAGGGCACCCCACGGGTTGCACCAACCTCAAGCTGACCCGTGCTGGACACGGCAGCCGCATCTAGTTCTAGCTATGTAATGGGTTGCTATCTTACTTCAGTAAAGCTCGGTTTCTTACATGCCATTTCGTTTTGTTCTTGCCTCGCGCGCTCACGACGTCCCTCATGAGCCTCACACGAGTGGGGGCTGGACACGGTGTCTGTGCTCGGGTCAGTCCCAGCAGCGCTGAAAAACCCAAGCAACCGGGCTCTGGCTCGCGGGTCTGCTCCCGTGCACGCCACCCCACCAAGGTCCTTGGTGTCTTGTCTCCTCGCGTAATGATCATGAGCGAATCGACGAGCGTGCGCTGCTCCCCTGTCATTAAGTGCTCTTCATGCAGTCATCTCAGGAGCAGGTTCCCGGAAAGGCCTCGCGAGGATGCCTCGCGGGGTGGCCCCCTCAAGGCCTCAAGAAGCCAGCAGGCCCTGCCTCGGGAGCTAACCCTCGTTGGCCGTATCTGCAGGGGATTTCGCGAGTGGAGCCCTCACAAGGCGTACCCTACAAGAGATGGCCCGCCGAACACTTTCTTGTGCAGAGCTAACTCTCCCGTCTCGCGAGCCACTCTCGCCGCCTCTTAAGCCTTCCCTTCCGGCGGCCTCACGAGCGCCAGCGTTCCTCTTAGCGCAAGCCGCTTGCGCGTCGAAGGGGGGCTCTCCGAGCATCGCGCCTTAGGAGCCCTCACTGGCTCCCGGTGCCCCTCGCCTCCTGGCCTTGTCCAGGCATCGCGACCTGACATACCAGTGACGGCCGAGGCCCACTCGGGGGCTGGGTCCTGACAACGTAGAGCATCATGGCAAGCAAAAAGAGCAAAACAGGCCTCAAGAGAAAGCCTCACAATGGCACGAGCGTTCATTACAGCAAATCATAAAGTACTTAAACACCAAGGCATTGTCCTCACGCCCCCTTGGGGCCACATCGGTCTAGTGCAGGGTAACGAAGGGAAAAGGACCCTAGGAACTCGCGCCATCATCGTCATCGCCGGCGCCGTCGTCGGCGCCAGAGCTCTCTCCGCTGCCGCAGGAGTACTTCCCAAGCAACGCGACCACATGGCCTTCTACCGCCTTTGCGAGGCCGTCGCGAAGCTCCTCGGGGACCGGGGCTATCACCTTGTCAAAGTCAAAGTTGGGATCGGCGTGAAAGAGGTGGCTGAAGACGCGAGTCGCCACCAGGGAGAAGAGGCCGCGACACTCCTCCTCCAAGATGCCATCCACCGCCTTGGCCCCGTCGTCAAGCTGTTCCTCGAGCTTGGTGGAGAAGTCGACGTAGTCGGTGTCGCGGGACTCACGGAGGGACCCAAGCCTTCCCTGGCAGATGGAGTTCAGGGCGTCGCGGGCGCAGAGCTCGAGGGAGTGAAGCGTCTTGACGCGTTCGCCCTGCTGCTCCTGTTCCCGGTCCGCGGCGCTGGAGCTGGGCTGCGGCGTGGCCCCCAGGCGGGTCTCTGCCTCGGCGAGTGCCGCCTCGAGATCAGTGATCCCCTGTCAGAATCACTCGCGTTCCATCTCGAAGGCGTCCCTCTGCTGCGATAACGTCTTACCGTGCTCCTCGGCAAGTGCCAGGCGCGCCTCCGCTACCTTCGCATCAGCATCCTCCTAAACCTTCTTCTCCTTGGCCTCTAGCTGGGCGTTGGCCTCGGTAACACGCTTCGTGTGGGCCTCTAGGGCATCGGCCAGCTAGCGTCCCAGTAGCTCCAGGCGCTCCTTCTTCGTGGCCTGCTCGGTCACCGTCCTCTCGAGGCTCTCCGTGCGAGTCTCGAGGCCCGCTTCATGGGGCGCAACCACCTTCTCGCGGGTGGTGAGAGCGCCTTCCCGCGCGAGGAGCGACTGCGCCTGCTCGGCGCGCTGGTCCTGGAACTCCTTCAGGCGGGCCTCCGCCTCTGCGTGGCGCACGACGGCCGCTTCGGCCTCCTGAAGGGCTCTCGCAGGGACCCCCTCCGCTTCGGCGGTGTCCTTCTCGCCCTGTGCGCGAGCGTGTTCGCTCTGGTGCCGGGCCGTTTCGACAGCGGCGCTGAGTCGGCGCCACCCGTTAGCAAGCTTCAGGCACTCCTCGGCAAGGCGCATCTCCGCGTCCTGGAAATCCGTCCGGAGCCGAGCAAGCATGCCCTTGGCATCGCGCAAGGCTTTGGGTCGGAGCAGGGTGTGGCCGCCCACAAGGGCCAGAGGCCAGTCCGGGTCGGGCCCTCTGGCACTCTCCGCCGCCGCAGCAAGGGAGGACTCAGTGCCGCTCGCCTGGAGCGGTGGGTTCGCCAGGCCACCCCCCGCATATGGCTGCGGCGGCACGCTATGGGGGCTCTCCATGCCTGCGACGGCGTGCCCCACAGCTCCTCCCCCCACGCTATGGGAGGCTCCCGGCGGGGGGGTGGGTGTTCCGACCTCCCCCGTCGCCGCTCCTTTCCTCGCGGCGGGGTCAAAGGGGAGGTCATCCCCGCCTCCTGAGCTTGCCTCCCGAGGCTCCTCCGTCTCGGCTTCACGAGGCGCACCCGCATGCGACTCCAGAGGAACAACCGTCTCCTCCCCGACCTCCATGCGCCCCGCCTCGTCGTTGGGACGGACGCCGACGCCCCCTGCGGGCCGGAGGTTCCATTCGCCTTTGTCGTCGTCTTTTTCTTCTTCTTCTGATCCACGGCAGACTTCCTTCGCGAATGGTGGCTCAGCTCCGAGCCCGGACGAAGAGCAAGGACTAGGAACGCCGGGAGGAGGCAGGGGACTTACTCGTCACTAACGTACCACTTCCTTTTCTTCTCCCCCGTGAGAGGCGGGCCATCGCTGCCACCGTCAGGCATCGCCCCGACGCCGCCGCTCGGGCCCCCGGGGTGTATCGCAGTAGACCCGGAAGCGTCGCCGCCCGCCTCGGGGCCCTCGGGGCCTTCGGCCTCGTGATGGGCCTCGGGCGCTGGGGGCTCGGCCGCTTTTCGGCCGGGAGCACCCTCCGCCGTAGGAGGCGCGCTGTCGGCGTTGTCGTCCCCAAAATCGCAGAGGAGCTGATGGCGAGTGCGCGGTGGCGCCCGGTTGGCGTCCTCCTCCGTGGCCTCCGCTGAGTCCTCCTCACCACCGCTGCCCCCTGAGTCCAGCTCCACCACGAGAGGGTCCCTGCGACGCCCGACGTGGCCTTCCGACACGAGGCCCCACCGGTCAAAGAGAGGCATCTCCTTGACCAGCCCCGCCATCTCCTCGTAGCGGAACAGAGGGAGTGCATCTTCGGGCAGGCCCTCGGCAGGGGAGTTGAGCAGATTCGCAGGGGCCCCGTCCAACTCCTCTTGCGTCAGGCTGCTCGGGTACAGCCTCATGGCGTCGCCCGCACCGGTGTACTCCCACACGAGGCGCGAGTGTTGCTGGAGTGGCGCTATGCGTCGCCGGAGGTACTCCCTGACGACCGACGCTCCCGATAGCTTCGCGGCCCAGTGCCCAGCCATCCGCTCCAGAACGGGTTCCAACCTTGGGTCGGTGAGCCTCTCGCTCCCCCACCGAGAGTTCTTCTCAGCCGAATCCATCGGGATCATCAGGAGCGGGCTGGTCCGGCGCGCGTCCATGAAGTTCCAGCGCTGCCGATAGCCATCCACCTTCTTCGCGACCCTCAGGTTGATGATGCCATTTTCCGTTCCCTTAACGACAAGGAACGATGCGCACCCGGAGCGCTGGTCGCACGCGATCAGCCGCAGGCAGAAGAAGTGGCGGAAGAGCGCCACTGAAGGCATCACACCCACAAAGGCCTCACAATAAAAGGCAATCATGGCAAGGAGGAGGATGGAGTTGGGCTAAAGATGGAGGGCATGAATCTGATAGTGTGAGAGAATGGCGTAGAAAAAGTCCGAGAACGGTGGCACCAACCCGACATAGACGCTGTGGAGGAAGAAGGGGTAGGTGGTTGCCCCCAGCTCGCGTCGCGCGCGTGACCCTGTCCAGATTTGGGTTGCCTGGTTCTCGTTCGTGTCGCCAGCCACCAGCGGGAGCACCCGATCCAGGCCCTCCCCATCGACGATTTAGGAGTGCTATAGCGCCGCCCCAATGGCAGGCGCGCTTGGGGACGGGGCCGCCGCCTTTCCCCTCTTGCCGGCGGGCGCCATCGGTGCAGCGGAGATACGGACGAAGGAAGGGGAAGAAGGTAGAACACAGAGATGGGGTCGCGAGGAGCTGTGCGCGGGAGGTGAAGTGCTGAGGAAGGCAATGATGGTCTCGCGTTGCTCGCGGTGGACTTTATGTCAGCGCGGGCGGTTACCGAGACGTCGTGGGAGAAGTGGAGGCGTCCCCAATCACATCATGCGCCACGCGTCGCGCCTGGTCGCAGGCGGTTAGGGCCCGCGCCGTTTCGCCCCCATGTAGGTGGGAATGTGCACGCCGCGGGCCTGGGGGCTACTGTCGGGCCCATGGAACCTGGGGTATCCAGGCCCGTCTGCCTTTGGCCCAAGGCGCAACGCCTGGCGTGGGCCCAGCAGGCCATCATCACCAAGCACCTCACCAGGGCTCCTCATAAGGCCTTGGCCTCCCGAGGCCCCCTCCTCAGGGAGCGGGCGAGCGAGGCTCAGCACCTCCACCAGCGGCCTCGTGAGGTCCTCTCGCGAGGCGACCTCCTGAGGTGGCCTCCCAAGGCCCCCTCCCGAGGGCGCACGAGACAAAGGCCGTTCAGCGGAGCCGCGCGGTCTGGGGCCCATCACGTGGGTGACGCACGCGGCGACGAGCGGTGACAGAGGCCGCACCAGCAGGCGCGGATGAAGATGGTTTCCTCTTTTGGTTTAAGGAAGCAGAGCCAGATACCTACTCCCCAAAGCAACCCCAAAGGTTGCCCGATCGGCGAAGGAAGACGAAGACAGCGGGCGCGCAGGGCGGAGGTCATCACCGAGCCCACCGGCGCATCATGGATCATGCTTTCGCAGGCGAAGACCGCCTTTAGTCAGGATAGCCTGAGCGCATGTCCCCTTTCAAAACCCGCCAAGTGTGGCAGCCCTTCCCGCCTAAGTTTCAAGGGGGAAGAGGACCGATGCGGGTATAAGAGGGGCAGAGCAGCCATTGTAGAGGGGACTCCGGTCCCCATCGCCCTCCACCTTGTATTCTCTCTCTCGCACCAGAGCAATACCAACCAAGCAGGAGTAGGGTCTTACACCGCAAGGTGGCCCGAACCTGGGTAAACCGCTGAGTCCACGATCTGTCCCTCGCTAGCGCGCTCTCGCCGTAGCCTCACCGTCGCTTAGCCGTGGTAGGAGGCGAAGTGGTATAATGAGCTCACCCCAGTGTTCGAACCTTTGGGTCCCCGGAGCCCGACTTCCAACAGCCCTCGTGGCCAACGTTTTCCGCCATGGCTTCTACTGGCCGGCGGTTCTGAAGGACGCCGAGAAGCTGGTCCTTAAGTGCAAGGGCTATGAGCACTTCAGCACATGGAAGTCACCAGCCGGCCGCGGCCCTCAAGTCCATCCCCATCACGTGGCCCTTTGCCGTCTGGGGCCTCGACATGGTGGGGCCATTCAAGACCGCTCGAGGTGGCATGACGCATCTGTTGGTGGTCGTCGAGAAGTTCACCAAGTGGATCGAGGCCAGGCCGATCAAGAGGCTCGATGGTCCCACAGCCGTCAAGTTCATCAAAGACATCAGGGTCCGCTATGGCGTGTCCCACAGCATCATCACCGACAACGGCACCAACTTCGCCAAGTGTGCGTTGCCGCTTCTGCTCCGTCTACAGCATCCGGCTCGGCCTGGCCTCCGTATCACAACCCTAGTCGAACGGCCAGGCGGAGCGGGCAAACGGCATGATCTTGGCCAGCATCAAGCCCCGGCTCGTCGAGGTTCTCATGCGCTCACCCGGCAGCTGGATCGACAAACTACTGGCTGTACTCTGGAGTCTCAGGACCACGCCCAACCGATCCCTGGCTTCACACCTTTCTTCCTCATCTACGGGACCGAGGCGGTCATCCCCACGGACCTTGAGTTCGACTCGCCTCGGGTCACCCTGTAAATGGACGCAGACGCAAAGGAGGTGCATGAAGACGGCGTCGACTTGCTCGAGGAAGCGCACGAGCTGGCCCTGAGCTGGTCGGCCATATACCAGCAGGGCATGCGCCACTACCACATCAAGAAGATCAGACCCCTCGCTTTCTGCTGATACGTCTCCAATGAATCTATAATTTTTGACTGTTCCATGCTATTATAGTATCAATCTTGGATGTTTTATATGCAATTATATACAATTATATATCATTTTTTGGGACTAACCTATTAACCTACTGCCCAGTGCCAGTTGCTGTTTTCTGCTGGTTTTTGGTTTTTCAGGAAATCAGTACCAAACGAAGTCCAAATGCCATGAAACTTTTTGACAATTTTTTTCTGGACAAAAGAGACCCTGGAAGCTTCGGGAGGATGCCAGAAGCCTCATGAGGAGGCCACAAGGCAACAGGACGCGGCCCTAGGGGTGGGGCGCGCCCTGATGCCATGTGGGCCCCTCGTGGCTCCTTTTGACCTAATTCCACTTCTATAAATTCTCAAATATTCAGAAACCATCAGAGAGCCAGACGAGAAAACCCTGCCGCCGCCACAAGCCTCTGTTCTTCTGCAATCCCATCTGGAGGCCTTTTCCGGTACTCTATCTTAGGGGAATTGACCATGGAGGGCTTCTTCATCAACCTTGCTGCCCTTCCGATGATGTGTGAGTAGTTTACCACAGACCTACTGGTCCATAGCTAGTAGCTAGATGACTTCTTCTCTCTCTTTGATCTTCAATACCATGTTCTCCTCGATGTTCTTGGAGTTCTATCCGATGTAATCTTCTTTTGTGGTGTGTTTGTTGGTATCCGATGAATTGTGAGTTTATGATCAGATTATTCATGAGAAATATTTGAGTCTTCTCTGAACTCTTTTATGCATGATTGTTATAGCTTTGTATTTCTCTCTGATCTATCCGTTTGGTTTGGCCAACTAGATTGATTTATCTTGCAATGGGAGAGGTGCTTTGTGATGGGTTCAATCTTGCGGTGCTCAATCCCAGTGATAGAAAGGGACATGACACGTATTTGTATTTTTGCCATTAAGGATAAAAAGATGGGGTTTAATCATATTGCTTGAGTTTACTTTGTCTACATCATGTCATCTTGCTTAAGGCGTGACTCTGTTTTATACTTAATACCCTAGATGCATGCTGGATAGCGGTCGATGGGTGGAGTAATAGTAGTAGATGCAGGCAGGAGTCGGTCTACTTGTCTCGGACGTGATGCCTATATACATGATCATTGCCATGAATCCGTCATAATTATTTGCTTTTCTATCAATTGCCCAACAGTAATTTGTTTACCCACCATATGCTATGTGTTCGAGAGAGAAGCCTCTAGTGAAAAATATGGCCCCCGGGTCTACTTCTATCATATATTAAAATCCAAAAATACCTTGTTGCAATTTATTTACTTTTATTTTATTTTGGAATTTACTTTACTATCTATCACTATCAGAATTAATCCTTGCAAATAACCTCTAAGAGGATTGACAACCCTCTTATTTGCATTGGGTGCAAGTGTTTGCTTTTGTGTGTGTAGGTGCTGCTAACGAGGTTCTGTGTGGTTCTCCTACTGGATTGATAACCTTGGTTCTTAACTGAGGGAAATACTTATCTCTACTATACTGCATCATCCTCTCCTCTTCGGGGAAATACCAACACAGTTTACAAGTAGCATCCGCGAGGGCGACCTTGTGCTCCGGCTCGTCCAGCGGACAGCCGGCCAGCACAAGTTGTCCTCCCCATGGGAGGGCCCCTTCATCATCAGCAAGGTAATGCGCAACAATGCGTACTACCTCATCGACACGCAGAAGGCAATGAATAACAAGAGGGACGACTCCGGTGAGGAGACCGAGCGCCCCTGGCACGCAGAGCTCCTCCGTCTGTTTTACAGTTGAATAGTGTATGTATGTATCGCTACCTTTTGGGTTTAATGAAAGCAGCTGGTCCCCCGAACGACACTCAGGGGCTACCTTTTCATTTACATCGAGCAACTTACGTGCCTCACTATTTTTTGCTATCCCCCCCCCGAGTCAGCAAAACCGGCTTGGGGGCTCGCCGGCTCGCCCGCACGTGTTTATACTGCTCTTCGCTTTTTCGCCTCCCGGGTCGGCATGTTCGGCTCGGGGGCTCGCCGGCTATCCCGCACCTCGCTCTCCAGCAGCCGGCCTAGTAGTGTGCGCATCGCCAAAGCCCTCTCTTCGCCTCCAGCCACAGTCTGGCTCCCGGCTGTCTGGCTGGCAAGAGCTAAAGGCCGGAAGCATCCTCACATGAAAAACGACTAAGGAGGAGCGTCCGGCTCGGCCAAAACCAGCTGCACCTCGCATCCGTCTGCGCAAAGACCGGCTGCGCTCCAGCCGGCTTCGCTGCCTGCAGCCAGCCGGCCCAGTGGGTGTTTTGCTCAAACCTAAGTCCTGAAAGCCTAAAGTATTGAACGCTCTCCCTTCAAAGCCCACTCCCCGTCCCAGCTACAGACCGGCTCCCGGCTGTCCGGCTGGCGGGGCGGAAGCTGAGAGGGGAGGCGGAAAAGACAAAGGGCCTAAGGACAACGGCAGAGAGCATACACAAACAGAAATCACATGCGTATATACAGCAAAAGGCCCGCGGCCAGGAGTTCATTACATTTAAACTACACCCCTAGTGGGTGGACTTGCTAAACTAACAGCAGTTCGAGCATGATAACAAAAAAAAGAAAAAAATCAAGGACCTATGCTACGGGCGCGTCGGCTCCGGGCTGAGCTGGCTCCTCCGTGGCGCCGGTGTCCTCCTCGGCAGCGGCGGCAGCATAAGCTCCGGTGCTGGAGCCGGTTCCTTCATCCCCCGTCTCGCCTTCTCTGTCGTCCGGGTCCTCAAAGGCCAAGCCGAAGGTGTCCGCATGGATCGCTGTGCCATCTGCCGCCCGCTCCAAGACGAACTCGTCGTGGGGGTGAACGACGCGATGTCACTAGCCCGCACAGCAATCGGGATAGCCCGCTGCACCAAGTCCACCTCCGCCCCGGCCTGCCGGGCGGTCAGCTGGTTCATATCGATGCCTCGATACCAGGACAGCGCGAAGCTCAGCGCCATCTCCGCGCCGGCCCGGGCCGCGGAACGCCTCCACGCGTCGATTCGCGCCGTTCCGACCTCGAGCCACCTTGCCAGCCGGCTGACGGTCTGGGGCTGCACTGCATTCGGCCAGAGGGTGCTTGCCACCGCCATGCCGGCGTCGTCGAGCCGGTTCATGACACGCTCCACCATCCTGGCAGCAAGCATCCCGATGTGGACCCCTGCTGCCCTCTGCTCCTCCCGGTGGGCATCCACGGCTCCTTCGGCCGGCGCTTGCGTCTTGGGGAAGGCCTCTGGATGAGAGGGAAAAGAAGTAAGGAAAGAACCAAAGACCTAGCCGGCTGCAACCTCCAGAGTACTGTGCCTCCGGCAGCATCCCTTGCTCCTTTACCGACCACTCGCTGGCGCAGCGGTCGTAACTCTCCTTGAGCAGGGTGACCTCCTCGGCGGCTTTGGCCACCTGGTCGTCCTTTTGGGCCGCCACTTTGCGATGCTCCTCCGCAAGCCGGTCCATCTCGGCCTCGTGGGCAGTCACCGCCTGGTCCCTCTCCGCCGCCAGTCGGCCCACCTCCACCAACAGCCGATCGCACTCCGCAATCGTCAGGTCACGCTCCGCAACCGTCAGGTCGCGCTACCTGCCGGCATGGTCCAGCCGGCACCGGAGGTTCGGAACTTTGGCCGCAGCGGCTGCACGATGAAACTCGCGGTCAGCAGCCGGACAAGAAGCAAAAGAAAGACAAAGAAGAACACAAGAAGATTCGACCCGGCCTCTCCGCAGCCGTCCCAAATCTCGGGGGCTACACCCAGTGGGTGCGTTGGCGCGCCCCCACTGGAAAAAAACACAAGCCGCATACCTTTGGCCTACCGCAGCTCCTCCTCCTTGGCGGCGAGCTGGGTCTTGGCCCTACGGTACACGTCCAGGAAGCGGTTGTACGCCGCCACCCGTAGGTTGTAGATGGTCTGCAAACAAGAAGTTAGCAAAAACAAATGCCTGAGAAGGCCTGACCCACCTACTACGCAGCTGGCCCGGGCCTCGGAGGCTACACCCAGTGGGTGCGCTGACGCGCACCCACTGGAGAGCGACCGAGCCGGTCAAAGAAAGAAAAAGCAAGACTCTGGGAGAAAATGCAAAGGACGAAAGACTCACCGCGACGGTCTACTCCTGCTGCTGCAGCCGGTTCTGCTGCGCCTGGGCGAAGCTCTGCAGCTGGGCGTGATGGTCGGCGAACTGCAGGCGCAGGGCGTTCACCGCCGCGGTCAGGTTGCCAGGGTGCGCCCCGCTGGTGCCTCGCCGGTGCTCGCCCAGTCTGGCTGGATCTGGGCTGCAGACCAGGCACTGGTCCCATGGCCCGCCGGCCTCAGCTCGGAGCTGCACGCGGTAGCCCGTGGCCCCATGACCACCATGGCACTGGAGCCCCCAGGTGTGGCCTCCGCGCTTGGCAGTGGCGCTCCTCCTCCGGCCGGCACGGTCTCTGGCCCGCGGTCTCCTTCGTCGTCGTGTTTGGCCCCGTCAGCCCGGTTGGCGGCCGGCGGCGCGGCCGACGCGACCGTCTGGTCGACCTCCGGCTCGTGGTCGCCCGTCTCGCCGCGGCCGGCTACTTCGGCAGCCGCATGGGCGTCGGCTTCCACCCGACGGGCCGAGTCATGCCCCCGCTTCGAGCGGTGCTCCGGGGCCGCCGGCGGCGAGCTCGCTTCCCAGGCCGGCCACCCGAGGCCCTCCGTGGCGCACTCCCGCGTCCTCGCGGTGTCCCTCCATGCCTTGGCCGAGGCCTCTTTCTGCGCCCTCACGGCCACCGCCCACGCCCTCCATGCGGCGCGCTCTTCCTCCTCCAGTGCAACGCCGGCCTGCCGGGCCGCGAGCTCCTCCTCAGCGGTCTTGGCCGGCTAGCGCTCATCCGCGCCGCACCGGGCCCTTTGCCGACCGGTCGCACCTTTGGGCGTGGGCGACGCAGCTGTTTCCGATAGCTCGAGGGGGGCCTTGGTCGGCACATAAAGAAGGTGTGGGGGTGGAAAAGAGCACAGCAAGACAAAACACAGAGAAGCAAGGATAGCACAAAACAAAACAGGAGAAAGCACTGACCTGGAGACCGTGGGAATTGCCCAGTTTGGGCCCACCGACGGGGGGAGCCAGTTCGTCTTCTTCACGGTCCTCCTCGCGTCCCCCAGCTGCGCCCCAGCCAGGCGCTTCCCAGCTGGTCGTGGCTCGACCGGCTTCTGCCCATGCGGCCACCCCGCGGCCGCCTGCTCTCCGGATGGCCTGGCTCCGCCCGCCTTCCATAGTCACTGCCTGGGGGCGATGCTGGCGTCCGCTACCGCGGACGGTTGCGCTGCACCGCGCGCACCGCTAAGGTCATCTTCATCGTCATCAATCCACTAGCGCAAGGGGTCTGGGGTCAGGGACTCTCGAGGCGCTCGTCGCCTCCTCCCTCCTCATCGTTGTCCCCGTCCTCCTCTCCATCCGAGACGGCCTGGTCCGGCTGCAGGACCTGGGGGTTCGGGCCGTCGTCAGTCTACTGGCTCGGTCAACACTGCAGCCGGTCCGTCAGGTCACGCCAAATAAAAAGGGAGGAAATCACAAAAAACATGGTCCAAGGACTCACCACCGGCGCGGGATCCTGCCGGCTGTAGGGCTCCATGCCGAACTGCCACCTCCCCTCGTCAAGCCCGGTGGTGGAGATGTTGTTGACGTGGCTGGCGATCTCGGCCGGCGTCAACTCCTTCGTCGACATCCGACAGGGGTCGAACCGGCCGCTCATGTCACAAATCCGGTGCGGTCGGCGCTGCAGCGACAGCACCCGGCGGCCGATGAAGGCCGCGATGAAGTCCATGGCGACGAGCCACTCATGGTTGACCATCTCCTGGAGCCGGCGGCAAATGTTCGCGATCTCTGCCAATAGCTGCTTGGGGTTGTGGCCCCAGTTTAGCCTCTCAGCTGGCATGACATTGTTGAAGGGGGCAGATTAAAGCGGTCGACCACTAGGTCAACGTTCTTAACATAGAAGAACGATTTTTGCCATTTCTTAGCCAACTCCTTGAGGGGGAGCTTGGGGAAGCCTCCAGCCGGCCGGCCGTACACCACCGCCGCCCCATAGGCGGACATGACACCGGGTGCCTCCCCTTGCTGTTTGAGGTAGAAGAGTCGGCACCACAGCTCGATGTACGGCAAGATGCCGATGTAGCCCTCGCAGAACGCCACGAAGGACGAGAGCGCATGATGGAGTTCGCTCCGCGGACCAAGGTGGTGTGGATGCAAGCCGAAGTAGATAAGGAACATGCGGAAGAAGATGCTCGTGGGGAGGCCAAACCCGTGGGCGAAGTGCGCGAGGAAGACGACCACCTCACCGTCCCGCGCCACCGGTAGGACCTCCGCGCTGGGCGCGCGTGCCTCCACCTCGTCCGCCGGTGGCAGCCTCCACGTGCGGCGGAGGTACGCGATGTCCTCGTCGCTCACATCGGAGCCCTCCCAAGAACCTTTGGGCCACGCCATTGTTGGGCTCGACGGGGTTGCGGGCGCGGAAGTGGTGATGAGAAGATTGAAGAGACCCACACCCTGCGGGTCACCGGCGTGATGCAGCGGTGGCTCGGGCAAGTGCCACCGTGGCGGAGCTCTGCATATGGGCGCAGGCTCGTGGAAGAAGTAGAGGAAGAGGGCAAAGACAGAGGGACGGGGGCAAAGTGTGGGTAATGCCTCGGCCGCTCCCCCTCCCCTCCATTTAAACCCGCGGCGGATCGTGGGGGAGTGGGATCGTTTGCACCCATGATATCCACTCCCATGCAATACACGGGCGCAATACACGGGCTACCTACATCGAGAAGCCCAATCGACGGGAGTGGCCACAGTGGATCCCGCGTGCAGGCCGAGGCCGCGGCCTGGTGGGTCCCGGCCCGCTGCGACGTCCCGTCACGCGCATGGCCTGGCAGGGCCTCGCCCGCCGCTGGGCTGCAGGTGGCAGGCCCCTGCCCTGCGATGGACGCGAATCGCTGCACCGGTCGGGCGCCAGCCAGTCGGACCGTTCAGTTTCCACTCCGGTTGGGCGTTGCGGCCCGGCTCCCGGCAGCCCGCGCATGTGGCGTCGAGCCGGCACCCAGCCTGGAGGCGCTTTCCAGCCGGGTCTGCGTACATCATTATCATCGACCGCCTCCTCCAGGGGGGTAAGCTGCAGAGGCCCCCCGCCCGGAGCCGGCGGGCCTCAATAGCTTCGGGGACTACTTTCGGGGGGATGACCGCCGGGTAGGCTCAGGGGGACAAGGGAATTTTCAAAACAATGGGGAGGCTCACGCCACTCAATCCGGCTAACCCTCCAGCCGGCCGCTCAGCAGCGGGCTGGCTGGGCACGGACCATGCCCGGGCCGGCTGGCCTCAAGCCGGCCCTCAGCGGGCCAACAGCCGTCCCATCCATCCACAACGGGAGCGCATGGCTACAGTGCGGCCGTATCCGCTGACCCGGGCGACCGACGTCAGCGCAGCCCGCCAAGTAGCCCCACGACGTCAACCACTCCCTGACGCAGGAGGTGATGGGCTACAGTGTCGTGCAGCCGGCGGCCCCAGCAGGCGGCGGGTGTCGGCGTAAAAACCGGAAGACCTCGGGGTAGGGGGTCCCGAGCTGTGGATCTTGGATCGATAGTAACAAAGACGAGGGAGACAATGTTTACCCAGGTTCGGGCCATCTCAATGGAGGTAAAACCCTACGTCCTGCTTCTGTTTATATTGATGGAGATGTATCGAATACAGAGTTGATCTACCTTGAGATCGTAATATGTGTCTAACTTCTAGGGCTAGGTGAGCGATATTGCGTTGTCCCTTCTATGGGCTAAACCCTATGGCTTATATACACGCTAGGGAGGGTACCTAGAGTTACAAGGTCGGTATCTAGGAGTAAGGTGGCTGGACAAATCTTGAAGCGTACTACAAGTCTTCGGTAGAGACAGCCTTGATCACGTCTCCCGTGTATGGCCTCCGGAGTCCATCTTGATCACGTACGGGGGCATATCAGCCCAACCGAGGTGACGGGCCGGCTAGGCTAGCACCCCCTAATCCAGGACACCGTCAGTAGCCCCCGAACTGGTCTTCTACGCCGAGGACAACAAACATCACTTCGGATCCGGAGTCCTCGGCTTGACAGACGAGTTCCACTTTGCATTTCGGATTCTCTTAATGGAGCATCAACATCCGTGGTCCAACCGAGCTTGTACCCTGTCCGAAGTGGGTAGATATCTTAGCCTCGAAGGCTTGTTGTTCAGGTATGAATGATCCAATCCGGCTTGACAACTTTATCGGAGAGGCTTGCCCCACGACAGGCTGAGCAGTTACTGCTTCCTCCTCAAATCGTGGTTCGAGGCAGCCTTTTTACTGGCACGTCCCTTCGAGGTAGGGAGCGTGCCCGCTTTCTTAGGGATATCATCAAGATTTTGTTTCCCCCCATATGCTTCAATGGCATTTTTGATAGCAACCGCGAATTCATCGGCGCAGCGGGGGGGACTCTTGGCCTTTCATAGGCCTATAAAAGCAAAGGGGAGAATAGCGCGATAGCCCCCCCTCCCATCCTTCCCCCACTGTAGCTTCGTCTAGCTCCAACGCCCAGAGCCAACCAGCGCGCCTTTCCCTTTCGCGAGCCCAACTCCTCAACCAGCCATTGTTGACACCCTCAAGGGACACTAGGGCGGCTCCATCATGACAGCTGCGACCATCGTCGACCTGCGCGACGCGGGGTATCTGGCCCCCACCATCGCCGCTCGCGCTCCAGCGGCCAGCCGGCTGGTGCCCGCGCCCAATGCCGGGGAGCGGGTTGTCTTCGTCCCCCACCTCATCCGAGGCCTGGGGTTCCCACTGCACCCCTTCGTGCACGGGGTAATGTTCTATTACGGGTTAGACTTCCACCACCTAGCCCCTAATTCCGTTCTCCACCTCGCCGCCTTCATCACAGTCTGCGAGGCCTTCCTCCGCTGTGAGCCGCACTTCGGCTTATGGCTGAAGCTCTTCGGGATCAAACTGAAGTCAAGTGGCTCGGATCTCGCGGAGTGCAGAGGGACCATGATCAGCAAGAACCAGGGGGCAACCTGGTTCAAGGGCACCTTCATCGAAACGGTGAAGGAGTGGCAAAGAGAGTGGTTCTACATAAACGAGCCACTCGCCCCTGGTCAAACCGATGTCCCGGCCTTCTCGGCCGGGCCTCCCAAGAAACTCAAGTCCTGGAAGGAGAAGGGCATTGCTTGGGCGAAGCCGGAAGAGGTGGAGACCCTGAACGACTGGATCCTATGGTGTTCCACGACGGGGAAGGTTGAGCTGGCTGACGTCATCAATGTCATGCTCAACCGCCGTATACTCCCTCTCCAACTTCGGTCTACCCCGATGTGGGCACAAAAGCCCGAGGACATGGACACATGTCGGGGGGATGACCCTCGGGTAGGCGACGGAGCCCGGATCCCTTTCGGAAAATCATCGGAGCAAGACAAGTCCCTCAGGCCGGCTTGCCAAGCACGCCGGCTCCCCAGCGCGAGCCGGCTCGGCACGGCAACCCGGCCTGGCCGGCTGGCCCATGCCGGCCGGCTGCGAGGAGCTGAAGCCTTAGCGACGAAGCAAGCATGGCTACAGCGCTCCTCCCTTTATACTGACAGAACAGGCGAGGCTGTAGCTTACCATGCGCCCCCGCCCGAGGCGGGCGGTGTCAGGGAGGCGCGGTCCTGTAGAAACGGCGGCGCCGACCTCCCTCTGACGACGGACAAGATGCGCCACAGTGCCTCGTACCCAGACTGACAAGACACAAGACCCGCCACAGTGCCCCGCGCCAGGCAGGTGCGGCGCACCTGGCGACCCGGCATCCCGGCGACCCGACGACCCGGCCACCGGATCCCGGTCAATGACACCAGGGGCCCGCGCCTCTGTAACGTTACCATTGTAACCCTGGGGGTCGGCCTATAAGACCCCCAGGGAGGCCTCCATGCAGAGGGGTCGATCGGTCGGTCAGATCAGTACACATTCTAGTTAGCTCCCTTCAGATCACTCTCTCCTGTGGGATAGTGGCTCTTCACTTCCTTTTAGTGATTCCTCGCTCCACAGAACACACACACTCCCACCGGAGAGGTAGAACGGTGGCCTAGCCCCTTCTCTCTCCTCCGTCCAAACAGCTCCAGGAGCAACTCTGTAACCTTTGCGCATATCAGCTCATACGGCAGGATTAGGGGTGTTACCTCTCCAGAGGGCCCCGAACCTGGGTACGTCTCGTGTCTCGCACTTGCTCGTGCCAACCTCGCCTCCGGCGCCCACCGGCGTCCTCTCATAACCCCACCTCTTTGGCCATCTTATGGCATCTGCCGTGAAATTACCACGACAGTTGGCGCCCACCGTGGGGCTGCTCGCGGCGCAGGCCGGAGTCAAGTTCCGGACGAGGCCCTTCACCAGCTCCGGCGAGCGCATCGTGCACGGTTTGGTCGGTGCGCCTCGCACGTCCAAACCGGCCGGCTGCAGCGCTGCGATGGGCGCGGACGTTGCCTGCCCCGCAGGCTGCTTCATCGTCCCCTTCGGCGCGCTGCGCGTCTTCGTCGCGCTCGTCCCCGACATGTTTCCCAGCGAAGTGTGCAATTGCACCGACTCGCCTGTCCCCGTTAGCTGCGCCGTCTCCGACGATGTCGCTTCTCTCTGCGTACACGCGGAGGTGCTAACCATCGGCACCAGTTCTGGCTCCCCGCGCGCCAAGGAGAAGGCTGCCGCGGCGGCCGCCGCCGCGGTTGCGGCTCCGCCGCGCCGAACTGACCCGCTCCACGATACGATCCGGAGTCCGCAAGCCCCCATCACGCCCGATGCCGACTCGGCGGCCACAGCGGCTCGGCACGACGAGGACCTCCAGCATCTGCTGGTCGAGGCCACGGAGCTCGCAGCCGCGCGGCGCCGGCTGGAGTCCGCCTAGCGTGAGTACGACAGCGCCCACGGCTTCACTCCGCCCGCCGTCGAGCCCAGCCGGGTCGCGGAGGTGCGGACTCCTGGGGGCGCGCTCGGCCGTGCGCTAGGCGCAGGCCGGCCCGTCTATGACACCCCCGTCAAGAATATGCGCACGGCGCAGGCGGCTATGGCGGATCTCGAGTTCCTGGAGGGCGAGGAGCTGCGGCAGCAGCAGCAGCAGCGCATCCGCGACCTCATCGCCGCGGCGAACGAGCAGCAGGCGCGTTTTGATCCGGCCCAGCCATCCGGCTCCGCTGCAGGGAATACTGCAAACCCGGAGAGGGCTCTCCGGGGCGCGCGGCAGACGTCTTCGCACGCCACTAGCGCGAGCCGCTCTGGCCGGCACCGGGCCGGTCGGTGCCGGCACAACCAAGCCACCACCGCCGGAGACGGCAACACTGGCGAGACGGCCGGAGACGGCAACGCTGGCGAGACGGCCGGCGACGGCCGGGTTCAGCAGCCGGAGCCCCCCGTGCGGCCGGCTCGGCGGCCCGAGCCGGCCCCGGAAGCTCCTGCTCCCCGCGGTCCCGTGGCCGACCGAATCGGTCCCCGCGGTCCCGTGGCTGACCGACTCGGCCCCCGCGAGCCCTACCACGAAAGCGACGCCCGTCACCGCATCGACCGGCTGGCGCGCTCCACGGCCCTGGAGGAGGAAAGCTCTGTCGGCCCGGCGTGCTTCGGCCCCCACATTCGCGAAGAACCCTTCCCCAAAGGCTTCTCACTGCCCCGCGACTCCCCAAAGTACACTGGCGCCACCAAGCCGGAGGACTGGCTAACCGACTACACCACAGCTGTCGGCATAGCCGGCGGCAACCAGCGTGTGGCTATCCGTTACGTCCCCCTCATGCTGCTCGGTTCGGCCCGGACGTGGCTTAACAGCCTCCGAGCCGGCAGTGTGAACTCCTGGCTGGATTTCGAAGAAGCGTTCGTTCGCAACTTCACCAGCACCTACAAGCAACCCGGCAAGCCTCGCCAGCTCTCCATGTGCGTCCAGAAGCCGGGCGAGCCCCTGCGTGACTTTCTCACACGGTGGACGGAGCTTCGCAACTCCTGCGAAGGGGTCCACGAGGTCCAAGCCATCCAGTACTTCATCGACGGATGCCTAGACGGCACTCTGGTCAAGCACCGACTGGTGTGCGACGAGCCGGAGACCCTGGCGGAGCTCATGGCGGTGGCGGACAAGTACGCTACGGCCGACTCCGCGATGAATGTGATGATCACGATCGACGCGGACGGCAAGCTTCTCCCGGCCCAGCCGGCTCCCGCCAAACCGGCTGGCGACAACAGCCAGCGCTGGCAAGACAGCAACAACAACGGCAAGCGCCGGAATGACCAGCCGGTGCCCCGCTACGACAACCGGTAAGTCGCCGCCGTGGAGAGGGAGCAGCCGGCCGAGCAAGGCGCCAGCCAGCGCCCGCACACTGGCAAAGCCGTCTGGCAGCCCAAGCTGACCTTCGAGCAGATGCTCGACGCCCCCTGCAAAAACCACAGCGGCACGAAGCCATCGACGCACACGCTCCGGCAGTGCAGCTTCACGCAGCGGCTATTGAAGGGCAACCTTCCACCCCCGCCGCCTGGAGCCGGCCCGCAGCAGCCGCCGCTCCCGCCGCCTCCACCGCCACCTGGCGCCCTCGCCGACAACCCTTTCCCACGCCCGGACGCATCCTACGTCGTCTTCACCAGCGAGGGGGGTGACAAGCACGCCAAGCGCAAACACGCGGCCGAGGTGAACGCCATCCTCCCTTCGGTTCCCCAGTACATGCACTGGTCCGACCGACCGGTGACCTGGACCCGGGAGGATCACCCGGCCGTCATGCCCACGCCGGGTGGCTACGCCCTCGTGCTCGACCCCACCCTCGTCTCCGAGAAGCGCACCTGCCACTTTTCGCGGGTGCTGATCGACGGCGGCAGCACCATCAACATCCTGTACCGCGACACGATGACCAAGCTCGGCATCGAGGCGCGACAGCTGGAGCCGACCCGGACGGTGTTCTATGGCATCGTGTCGGGACTCTCCTGCTCCCCGATCGGCCGGATCTGGCTTGACGTCCTGTTCGGCTCCAGCAGCCATTTCCGCCGCGAGCCGATCTGGTTCGAGGTGGTCGACCTGGCCATCCCCTACCAGGCGCTGCTGGGCCGGCCCGCGATGGCCAAATTTATGGCGGTCCCCCACTACGCCTACCTGAAGTTGAAGATGCCGGGTCCCAAGGGCCTCATCACCGTCATAGGCGACTACAAGAAGTCCCTCGAGTGCGCCAAAGCCGGTCCCAGCTGGCCGAGTCGCTGGTCATCGCCGAGGAGAGGCGCCGGCTCAACAGGATTGTGGCGCTGGCTAACGCGCAGTCGGCCGTGCCAGCTCCGCCTAAGCCGGCCGACAAAGCCTCCTTCAAGCCGGCCAAGGACACGAAGCGGGTCACGCTCGACCCGGCCGACCCCAGTTCCAGCAAGTACATCGTCATGGGTGCCGGCCTCGACAGCAAATAGGAAGGCGATCTTGTCGATTTCCTCCGCGAGAATCAGGATATCTTTGCACGGTCTCCCAAAGACATGCCGGGTGTCCTAAGGGAATTCGCCGAGCACAAACTTCACGTCCGCAAGGACGCCAAGCCTGTCCGGCAGCCGCTACGCCGTTTCTCCGAGGAGAAGCGAAGAACCATTGGCGAAGAGATCGCCCGGCTGCTCAAAGCCGGGTTCATCATGGAAGTATTCCACCCCGAGTGGCTGGCCAACCCGGTGCTCGTCCTAAAGAAGAACGGCACTTGGCGCATGTGTATCGACTCCACAGCCGGCTGCGAGCTCATGTCCTTCCTGGACGCCTACTCCGGCTACCACCACATCAAGCTGGACCCGTCCGACGCCCTCAAGACGTCCTTCATCACGCCCTTTGGGGCGTACTGCTACATCACCATGTCGTTCGGCCTGAAGAACGCCGGCGCCACTTTCCAGCGCTGCATGCAGAAATGCCTGCTGCCCCAGCTCGGCAGAAATGTGCACGTCTACGTCGACGACATCGTGGTGAAGACCAAGCAGCAGCTCACGCTTCTGGCCGACCTCAAGGAAACCTTCGCCAATCTGCGCCGGTTCCAGATCAAGCTCAACCCAGAGAAATGCATCTTCGGCGTGCCGGCTGGCCAGCTCCTTGGTTTCCTCGTCTTGGCGCGCGGCATCGAGGCCAACCTGGAGAAGATCAAGGCAATCGAGCGCATGCGCAAGCCGACCCGGCTGCGCGACGTCCAGAAGTTCACCGGCTGCTTGGCCTCTCTCAGCCGGTTCGTCAGCCGGCTGGGAGAGAGGGCCCTGCCCCTGTATCAGCTGATGAAGAAGACGACGGCGTTCGAGTGGAGCGACCAGGCGGACGAAGCCTTCCGCGACCTCAAGCGCATGCTGTCAACCGCGCCCGTCCTGGCCGCACCGGCTGAGAAAGAGCCACTCCTGCTATACATCGCCGCCACCTCTCGCGCGGACAGCATGGTACTGGTCGTCGAGCGCCCTAAGGAGGGCAAGGTGCAGCCGGTCCAGCGTCCGGTGTACTACCTGAGCGAGGTGCTCTCCGCCTCCAAGCAGAACTACCCCCACTACCAGAAGATGTGCTACGGCGTGTACTTCGCCGCCAAGAAGCTCAGGCAATGCTTCCAAGAGCACGCCATTACCGTGGTGAGCACGGCCCCCATCGGCGAGATCATGGGCTGCCGGGATGCCTCTGGCAGGGTGGCCAAGTGGGCCATCGAGCTAGCCGGCCACACAATCCTCTACGAGCCGCGCACCACCATCAAGTCCCAAGCACTGGTCGATTTCCTCGTTGACTAGACCGAGACCCAGTACCTGCCGCCGGCTCCCGAGTTAACTCACTGGCGCATGCACTTCGACGGCTCCAAGATGCGCAGCGGTTTGGGAGCTGGCATCGTGCTGTCTTCTCCGAAAAACGACCAGCTTCGGTACGTGCTGCAGATCCATTTCGCCGCCTCCAACAACGTTGCCGAGTACGAAGCTCTCGTACACGGCATCCGGCTGGCCAGGGAAATCAGCATCCGGCGCATCCTCTACTACGGCGACTCGGACCTGGTGGTACAGCAAGTCTCCGGCGACTGGGACACCAAAGACGCCAACATGGCCAGCTACCGCTTCCTGGTCCAGCAACTCTCCGGCGGTTTCGACGGTTGCGAGTTCCTCCACGTCCCCCGCGCGGACAACGAAGCAGCTGATGCACTGGCGAAAATGGGCTCTACCCGGCAAGCCATCCCATCCGGCGTCTCCCTTGAGCACCTGCGGAAGCCGTCCATCAAGCCGTCTCCCGAGTCGGAGTCCATCTTCATCCCGGACGACCCCAACGCGCTCCCACCCGACCCTGGGATTCCCGGCCCAAGCTCGGGGACTGCCAGCTCCAGCCCGGGGACTGCCGTCTCCAGCTCAGGGGCTGCCGTCTCCGGCTCGGGGGCTGCCGGCTCCAGCCCGAGGACTGCTGGCTCCGGCGCGGGGGCTGCCGGCCCAAGCTCGGGGACTGCCGGCTCCGGCTCGGGGGCTGCCATCCCGGATCCCATCCCGGCGGCCGTCCTCGCGGTGGTTATGGCGCCGTCCTGGGCTCGGCCAATCCTCGTTTTCCTGGAAGACGGCGAACTTCCCATCGGCAAAACTGAAGCCCGGCAAGTGCAGCGGCACGCGTCCGCCTACAGCATCATCAACCACGAGCTCGTCAAACGTAGCGCGACGGGCGTGTTCAAGCGCTGCGTCGAGCAGAGCAAAGGGATCGAGATCCTCCTCGACATCCACCAGGGCGAGTGCGGGCACCACGCCGCCTCGAGATCCCTGGTGGCCAAAGCATTCCGGCACGGTTTCTACTGGCCCACGGCCCTGCAAGACGCCGAGGAACTGGTCCTCAAGTGTGAGGGCTTCCAACGCTTCAGCAAGCGCAACCGCCAGCCGGCTTCGGCCTTCCAAACCATCCCGATCACATGGCCCTTTGCCGTCTGGGGACTCGACATGGTGGGGCCCTTCAAGACCGCCCGAGGCGGCATGACGCATCTCCTCATTGCCATCGACAAATTCACCAACTGGATCGAGGCCAGGCCGATCAAGAAGCTCGACGGGCCCACAGCCGTCCGGTTCATCAAGGACATCGTGGTTCGCTACGGCGTGCCACACAGCATCATCACGGACAACGGCACCAACTTCGCCAAGGGCGCGCTGGCCCACTACTGCTCTGCATCCGGCATCCGGCTCGACTTGGCCTCAGTCGCACATCCCCAGTCGAACGGCCAGGTCGAGCGGGCAAACGGCCTCATCCTAGCCGGCATCAAGCCGCGACTCGTCGAGCCGCTCATGCGCTCACCCGGCAGCTGGCTCGATGAGCTGCCGGCCGTCCTCTGGAGTCTCCGGACGACACCCAACCGCTCCACCGGGTTCACCCCATTCTTCCTCGTCTACGGAGCCGAAGCAATCATTCCAACCGACGTCGAGTTTGACTCACCCGGGGCGACGATGTACACCGAAGCCGAAGCAAAAGAAGCACGTGAAGACGGCGTCGATCTGCTCGAGGAGGCGCGCCTCCTGGCCCTCAGCCGGTCCGCCATCTACCAACAAGGCCTGCGCCACTACCACAGCAAGAAGATCAAGCCCCTCGCGTTCCGCGAAGGCGACCTCGTACTCCTGCTCGTCCAGCGGACAGCCGGCCAGCACAAGCTGGCCTCCCCCTGGGAAGGCCCCTTCATCGTCAGCAAGGCTCTCTGCGCCCGGAACGCGTACTACCTCATCGACGTGCAGAAGCCGAACAAGTGCAAGCGAGATGCAGCCGGCGAGGAGTCCAGCCGGCCCTGGAACGTGGAGCTCCTCCGTCCGTTTTACAGTTGAACTCGCGCATGTATGTATCACCGCCTCTTTGAATTTAATGAAAGCAGGAAGCCCCCCCCCCCCCCCCCCCCCGTGTTCATTCGTCCTGCCGAGTCGGCGTAGCCGGCTCGGGGGGCTCGGGGGCTCCCTTTTTCTGTCTTACTCTGTGTCTATGCACCTCTCAGTTTTTTGATTCTCCCGCCGAGTCGACCCCGCCGGCTCGGGGGGGGCAGCCGGCTAGACCGCGCCTCGCCAGTTTTTCCCTTAGTCCGTCTCGAAACGTACGAACCGCCAAAGCCTTCTCTTCGCCAGCCACAGCCGGCTCCCGGCTGTCCGGCTGGCAAGAGCCAAAGGCCGGAAGCATCGTTATGCAAGAACGACTAAGGGAGACAGCCCGGCACGGTCAGCCCGGCCCAACCCTCCCTCTCACTAATTCGCCACACGACCGGCTGCGCGCCAGGCGGCTTCGCCGCCTGCCGCCAGCCGGCCCAGTAGGTGTTTCGCTCGCGCTCAAAGTCCGAAAAAGCCCAAGTATTGCGCGTCCGCTCTCAAGGCCGAATCCCCATCCTAGCCACAGTCCGCAACCCGGCTGTCCGGCTAGCGGGAACGAAGCTCGAAGAAAAGACAAACGAGAAAAGGCCCAAGGCCGAACAGCAAAGAGTGACATCACATGCAAACTTTATATACAGCATGGGCCTTCGGCCACAAGTTCATTACATTGAACTACACCCCCAGTGGGTGGACCTGCTACCTAACAGAGTTTGAGTACACGAAGGATAAAACGGAAAAAAGCAAAGGCCCTAAGCAGCACCCGCGTCATCTCCCGCCGGTGTCGGCACAGCCGAGGTGGACGCAGCCGCCGGGTCGGGTCCAGCGCTCTCCGCCGTCCTCTCGGCAGTGGCGTCGTCGTTCGGGTCGGCCTCGTCATCGGCGTAGGCACCCGTCTCGGCCGAGCTGCCGTCCGGATCGTTCAGCAGCAAGCCGAACTCGTCGGCGGGGACCTCCTCACCGTCTTCTGTCCGCTCCAGGATGAACTCGTCGTGTGGGGCGAACGAGGCCAGGTAGCTGGCCCGCCCGGCGATTCGCTGCGCCCGCGCCGCCAAGTCCTCCTCCGCGCCGGCCCGCTGCGCCGCCAGGCGGTCGACGTCCACACCCGGGTACTAGGACACGACGAAGCGCAGCGCCGTCTCCGCTCCGGCACGGGCCGCGGAGGCTCTCCACGCGCCGAGTCGCTCAACCCCGGCCTCCAGCCATCGCGCCAGCCGGGTGACGCTGTTCGGCACCGCTGCGTTTGGCCAGAGGCCGCTCACCATGCCCAGGCCGGCCTCAAAGAGGCGGCGCATCTGCCCCTCCACGGCCCGGAGACGGGCCTCGCCGGCGAGGACGAGCTCCGAGAAGGACCAGGCAGCGTAGGCGTCGATGTCCGTCCCTACCTCGCGCTGCTCCGCCCGATGGGCGTACACGGCCGCATCGGCTGCCTCCCGTGTCTCCAGGAAGACTCCTGGCAAAGGAAAGAAACAAATCAATCAAAGAAAGCAACTTGCCGGCTACGCCAGCTGGCCCAAAGGAAGAAATGGTACTTACGGGCGAAGGTCTCGTCAAGGTGCTGCGCCTCGCCCAGCATCCCGTTCTCCCGGATCGCCGACGCGCGAGCCTGGGCTTTGAGATCCTTCTCGAGCTGGGCGATCTTCCTGCCGGCGTTCGCTAGCTCCTCGGCCGCCTTGCCGCGCTCCTCCGCCAACCGGCCCAGCTCCACCTGGTGGGCATCCTCCGCCCTGGCCTTCTCGGCCACCAGCCGGTCCACCTCGGCCTGGAGCCGATCGCGGTCGCCGATGGCGTGGTCGCGCTGCTGGCCGGCTTCGGCAAGCCGGCCTCGAAGGCCTGGCACCTAGGCCGCGTCAACTGCGCGACGAGATTCCCGGTCAGATGCCAGAAGCAAGGATCAAAAGAAAAAGTCAAGGCTCTAAGATTCGACCCGGCTGCTCCGCAGTCCGGCCCGAATCTCGGGGGCTACACCCAGTGGGTGCGCTGGCGCGCACCCACTGAAGGCATGCAAGACATACCTTGGACCCGACGCAGCTCCTCCTCCTTGGCGGTGAGCTGGGTTCTGGCCTCGCGGTACCGATCCCGGAGCCGGTTGAACGCGTTGGCCCGCAGGTCGTACAGATGCTGCGCGCAGACAGAAGATTAAAAGAATGCAAAAGATAGCCATAAGATTCAACCCGGCTGCTCCGCAGCCCGGCCTAACCTCGGGGGCTACACCCAGTGGGTGCGCTGGCGCGCCCCCACTGATTCAACAATCAAGACAGGCACAGAAGAAAAAACTCACCGCGATCGCCTGCTCCAGCTGCCGCGCCCGGTCCTGCTCCTCCCGGACGAAGGCCTGCAGGCGCTCGCCCCGACCATGAAGTTGCGAGCGCAAGGCGTCCGCCGCATCATCCTCCCGGGTTCGCGGCCCCACCACGACCTCGCTGGAGCTCGCCCACGGCTGCTGGAGTGCGGTCCCGGCGCCGGATCCGGTTCCACCCGGCCGCTCGGGGTTCGTGGCGCTTGGGGCGGCACGACAACCAAGGTACCGGCGGCCCCGATCGCGGCCACCGGGGCCGGCATCGGCTGCGCTTGGCCGGATGGCGCGGAGTCTGCCTCGCGCCTCTCTCCGCCGCCTTCGCCACCTCCTGTCGGATCGGCCTGGGGCGGCGTGTCCATGACGATATTGTCATCGACGTCCGACTCGCCGTCGGCCGGCTCCGCCCGCCTCTCCGTCTCGCCCGCTCCCTCCGGCTGCGGCTCGATGATTGTCACCACCGGCGCCGAGCCCCTCTCCATCTCCGGCCAAGCCAGGTCCGCGGTGGGCCTGGCCCGCTTCGCGGAGGCCCTCTCCCACGCCTGGGCCGAGGACTCCTGCATCGCCTTCTCGGCCTCGGCCCGGTCCCGCTAGGCGGCGCGCGTCGCCGCCTCAAGATCTTGGCCGGACTGGCGGGCCTCGAGGTCCTCCTCCGCGGTCCGGTCCGGCTCGCGGTCGATGGCGCTGCTCCGGGTCTTCCTCCAGACGGCCTCGCCCGCCACGGCCTCTGTCGCCGCCACCGCCAAGTCAAGAGCCGACCTGTACACGGCAGATTCGTCACGGCGAAGGCATAAGGAAGAAAAAAGATAAACTACAAGATGGCGCACCCCACAAATTCAGCAAGCAGGGATCAGAAATAAGGCAAGAAATACTTATCCGATGACCGTCGGGGGCTCCCGCCTCGGCCCCATGGACGGGGCGAGCCGGCGCTTCTTCCTCACGACAGCCCTCTCGCGCGCCGGCCCCGCCGCCAGGCGTTTCGTGGCCGATCTCGCCTCGACCGCCTCCTTCCCGTGCGGCCGGCTGACGGTCGCCGCCGCGCGAGCCGGCCCGGCGCCGGCCGCCTTCCGCAGCCATCTTGGGGGGTCGACGCTGGTGTCCTCCCCAGCCGAGGGCGCTGCACCGTGGGCGTCGGTCAGGCTCTCCTCGTCGTCATCCGGCCAGTCCCGCAGTAGATCTGGAGGCGGAGACTTACCTGCATTCCGCGACCCGCCGGCTGCGGCGTCGGCCAGGCGCACCTGGACCGCCCCCTCCTCCGCCTTGGCGCCGGCCTCCTCCACATCCGAGTCGGGCAGGTCGGCCAGCAGAATCTGGGCGTTTGGCCCGTCGTGATTCCGCTGGCTGGCGAATAGCTGCGGCCATCCCGCGGCGTCAGGACGCAAGAATAACGTCGAAGCGGCAAAATATAAAGACCAAGGACTCACCGCTGGCTCCGGGTTCTCCCGGTGATAAGGCTCCTTCCCGAAGCTCCACCCCTCCTCCTTCAGCCCGGCCTTGGAGATGTAATTGACCCGCTGGACAATCCCAGCCGGCGTCAGCTCCTTGGTCGACATCCGGGTCGGGTCATGACGGCCGCTCATATCGCAGATCCGAGGCGCCCGGCGCTGCAGCGGCAGAACCCGGCGGGCGATGACGGCCGCGATGAGATCAACCGGCTTCAGCCCCTCGCGCTTCGTCAGCTCCCCGACCCGGCCGCAGATGTTCACCATCTCCCGCGGCGGCTTCTTGGGGCAGTAGCCCCAGTTTGGCTTCTCGAGCGGCGGCGCGTCGACGAACGGCGGAAGGTTGATGACGTCCACCGCCGGGTCGGCGTTCCGGACGTAGAAGAACGTCGTCTGCCACTTCTTGGCCGAGTCCTCAAGCGGCAGCTTGGGAAATGGCCCGTTCACCCGGCCGGTAACCACCGCCGCGCCGCAGTCGGACATGGCGCCGGCTGACACTCCTTGCTGCTTGAGGAAGAACATCTTCGCCCATAGCTCCACAGTCGGCAGCATCCCGAGATAGCCTTCGCAGAGCGTGGCGAAGCCGGCAACCAGCAGCACGGCGTTGGCACCGAGATGATGCGGCTGCAGCCCGAAGAAATCAAGCCACGCGCGGAAGAAGAGACTCGCGGGGAGGCCGAGCCCGCGCTCGAAATGCGAGAAGAAGACCACATGCTCGCCCTCCTGTGGCTCTGGCACCCTCTCCGAGCCCGGCGCGAGCGCGAGCAGTACCTCCGCCGGCGGCAGCCGTTTCGTGCGGCGGAGGTACCGGATATTCTGCTCCGTCGTAATGGAGCCCTCCCAAGAGCCTTTCGGCAGCGCCATTGAAGAACTCTTCGGGCGTCGAGGTTCGGCGATGAAGAGGAGCAGAGGGAGAAAGAGCGGCACGCTGCGGGCTTCGGGTAGTGTGCGCGGCAGCAGGCATGGGCGAGGCGTGCGGTGGTGGCAGCGCTTCGCTCAGTCGCGATGGAGAAGAAGAGGAGCGAGGGGCAGGGGTGCGAGCGCGAGCGTCTCCGTCGCACTTCCCCTCCCTTCTCATTTATAACCGTTACGAATCATGGGGGAGCAGGATCATTTGCGCCCACGATCCCCACTCCCCCGCACAACACGCACACGTTTCCCACGCACATTAACTATGTGGGAAGCGCAATCGCCAACAGCCGCCGCAGTAAATCCCTCGCGCGCGGGCCGAGGGGGCGTCGTGGCGGGCCTGGACCACAGTCACGTCCCGTCGCGCGCGTGGGCTGGCAGGCCTCGCCCGCCGCGAGACTGCACGTGGCAGCCCTTCGAGCTGCAGCAGGCGCGAATCGGCGTACGAAGCAAGACTCATTTGGCAGGCGTTTCCGTTTCCCGCCTAGGCCGGGGTGCCGCGACCCGGTCTCCGGAAGCCGGCCCCCAATGGGTGTTCCCGGCGCCCGCTGCCGCGGAGCCGGCGAGCGGCCAGGCGAAGCCGCCCGATCGGAATCCGGCACTACATCAACAAACCGGCTCCTCAGGGTGGTAAGCTGCAAAGGCCCCCTGCCTGAAGCCGGCGAACCTTCACAGCTTCGGGGACTACTGTCGGGGGGATGACCCCCGGGTAGGCGACGGAGCCCGGATCCCTTTCAGAAAATCATCGGAGCAAGACAAGTCCCTCAGGCCGGCTTGCCAAGCACGCCGGCTCCCCAGCGCGAGCCGGCTCGGCACGGCAACCCGGCCTGGCCGGCTGGCCCATGCCGGCCGGCCGCGAGGAGACGAAGCCTTAGCGACGATGCAAGCATGGCTACAACGCTCCTCCCTTTATACTGACAGAACAGGCGAGGCTGCAGCTTTCCTTGCGCCCCCGCCCGAGGCGGGCGGTGTCTGGGAGGCGCGATCCTGTAGAAACGGCGGCGCCGACCTCCCTCTGACGACGGACAAGACGCGCCACAGTGCCTCGTACCCAGACTGACAAGAGACAAGACCCGCCACAGTGCCCCGCGCCAGGCAGGTGCGGCGCACCTGGCGACCCGGCAGCCCGGCGACCCGGCCACCGGATCCCGGTCAATGACACCAGGGGCCCGCGCCTCTGTAACGTTACCATTGTAACCCTGGGAGTCGGCCTATAAGACCCCCAGGGAGGCCTCCATGCAGAGGGGTCGATCGGTCGGTCAGATCAGTACACATTCTAGTTAGCTCCCTTCAGATCACTCTCTCCTGTGGGATAGTGGCTCTTCACTTCCTTTTAGTGATTCCTCGCTCCACAGAACACACACACTCCCGCCGGAGAGCCTAGCCCCTTCTCCCTCCTCTGTCCAAACAGCTCCAGGAGCAACTCTGTAACCTTTGCGCATATCATCTCATACGGCAGGATTAGGGGTGTTACCTCTCCAGAGGGCCCCGAACCTGGGTACGTCTCAAGTCTCGCACTTGCTCGTGCCAACCTCGCCTCCGGAGCCCACCGGCGTCCTCTCGTAGCCCCACCTCTTTAGCCATCTTATGGCATCTGCCGTGAAATTACCACGACAACACCATCAACACCTTCTTCCGCTCCACCTTGGCAGCCATGTGGTCAAGGTTCATGAAGTTGGCCAAGGACAAGATCCCCAAGGCAGGGGAGGACCGCGGCCTCGAACACGGCTATGAGCCCCCCCCCCCCCCCCGCCCGGTGAGTGGTTCCGCCCCTCTATCTTTCCTTTTCACTTATTGCACTGAGGAATAAAGTTTTTACGTGAACCGTCATGTTTTGATATTTTGCAGAATTGGTTAGCCTGGGTGCAAGGGGTACGATGCCCGGCTCCACTGCCAGAGCAGCCCCCAACTCCCCTGCTTTCAGCACTTCTGACCGAGGAGCCACATGTAGTGGCCTCCAAAGGGACGAAGTCCCAGGCAGGGAGGTCAAGCGCTCGGACCCAGGGGACTTCGGTCACCCGGTCCGAAGAGACCCACACCTCTGCCGCTCAAGACGGCGGTGCCAAGGAGGGTGAGGAGGAAGTTCCCCCTCCATAGGGGAAGAGGCCGGTGTTGGAAGACGCCGACGTGGATATGCCATCGAAGGGCCCAAAGAGGCCGAGGCGAGCCTCCTCCGAGGCCGCCAACAAGTCATCGGAGAGGGCCGAGCTCTCTGGTAAATCAGAGGAAGACCCCCTCGCTATGGGGAGGAAGAAGCCGGCACCCCGAGGGTAAGCCCTTGTCCTTATCTTCTTTCCTTGAGTCACTTTTTTAGCAAGGGAAACCTTACAAAAACAATTTTTCACACGCAGCCCGCCGAGGGTAATCCCCAGCGGTTCTTCGAGCGGGTTGCCATCCGCCAGCGGGACTCCGGAGCCCGCCGCTTCTCCACCGAAGCATGACGGGCTAGGAGAGGCGACATCCACCATGACTCCCGATGTCAACTTGACGGGGGCTGACGAGGTGGCGATCATGGCCGAGGTTAATACCTCGGCCGAAGAAGACCCGAGGACGGAGTGCCCCGAGGTCGTCGAAGAAGGGCTGGGCCAGTCATTGGCCCAGCCGGAGTCTACCTCGGCTCCACCACCCCAGGCAGAGGATGCTCGGGTGGATACACCCGAGGTCATCCCTCCACCCCAGCCCGCCATCCAAGGATGGGCGGGCACAGGGTGGACCGAGGAGATGGAGGACGCCCTAAAGGGCTCTTCTATCTAGGAGGAGCACCGTGCCTTGATAGGCTCAGCGCTGCAGGGCTACCGGTCCGCAGGGGCCGACCTGCGTGAGGTTTTCGAGAACCTCGTAGCAGGTTTGGAGGTACGCCTTTCTGCGCACTCAATTTGTTTATTTAAACTATTTGTTTTATGAATGTTGTCCGAGGACATAAAAGTATAGCCTTCTAAACGGCTTAGTGAGTGAGTAGCCCCCGAGCCCGAAGTTGGTTTCAAGAAACCGGCATCGGGGTCACTTGATTAAATAGGAGCCCATGAAGTAGCCCCCAGGGCGCTGCTTGAAGCAGTCGTCCTGGAGCCTTGTAGTGATCTTGACTATTCCCTTTCTAAGAAGGATTTGTTTTGTTCTAGGTTGCGACCTTGGTTCCGGACTCCGTCTCCGAAGAGATGGCGGAGATGAACTGGAGACTTGAGCAACCTCAAGGTAAGCAAGTTGAAACTTGCCTTGTATTTTGGATGAAGAGGTATGAAAGGAAACAACTAAGGCCGAACTGTATTGACAGCGGAGCTGGAGACACTCAAGGCCGAGCTCGAAAGGGCTCGGAAGGAGGTGCGGCAGCAGGAAGCTGCTGCCGCCGCGGCCGAGAAGGCCCGGGCTGCCGAGAGGGCAGCCGGGGATAAGCGCCAGGCTCGGGTGCTAGAGGTCGAGGAGACCCTGAAGGGCGTGTTCGAAGCATGCGACAAACTTCAAGAGGAGGGGCAGCGGACGAAGGAGGAGCTCGACAAGCTTCAACGTGCCCACTCCGAGCTCAAGACCTCGGCCCGAGCGGCCCGCGAGGTGCTCCAGCAAGTGGAGCAAATCGCCTCGGGTAAGATATTTTTGCTGCAATGTGCGTTTGGCAGCAAAGGGTGTGTCGAGCTCACCGAGTTATGGCGTTCCGCAGAGGTCTTTGAGGATCTCCCGCAGAGCGAGGCGGATGCGGTGGCATACTTCGGACAGCTAGCGGGTCATGAGGCGGAGAAGACCTTCTGGGGGCAGTTTCCAGGGTCGCCGTCCACACAGCTGCTGAATCATCGAGTGAAGAAGCTGGTGGAACTGTTTCGCATGACGAGACCGGTGCTCCAGGACCTCTGCGTCGCTCTGTGGCCTGCTGAAGTCATGCCGAAGAGCCTCTTCGGCCTGACGGCCCGTCTCCGAGATGTCGTGCCGTGCATGGATCGTTGGAAGAGGTCCGCGTGTTTTGAAGGGGCGCAGAGGGCATATGCTTGCGTGAATACTCACTTCCGCAAGGTTGATGCGGAGACATGTGTCGCGGGGCCCCCTGCCGACAAGCCGCGGACCACCGAGCAGTTCTTCGCCGAGGTGGAGGCGGGAGCTCGGACCACCGAGGCCATGTGCCCCAAAGACACCCTGTATTTTTAGATGATACTTCGGAATGCCGGGATGTACAATGTAAAAACTTTATCTTTTCTTAAATGAGTATGGCTTGAGATTCCATGTGTGTTGTGATATAATTTTAATTGTTCCTCCTATATGACTGTTTAAAATGAGAGTGGCCAGTCGTCGGCTTCAGCCCCAGTGTAGGTCATACAAAGGGTGTTCCTTAAGGCACACTGCACCCTTAGCCGACGTCTCGGCACCCAGAGGCGGTCGGTGTCTTATAGTAACTAGGCAATCGGACTATAGTGGCTTGATATCTTTCATTTAGTCATAAGAGTTTGACTGTGGGGGCTGATGACCAGCCCCCGGTGTAAGAAGTGTTCGGACAGCTCGGCCGAGGTCTATGTTGGGGAACGTTGCATCGAAAACAAAAAAATTCTACGCACACGCAAGATCTATCCATGGAGATGCATAGCTACGAGAGGGGGGAGTGTGTCTACGTACCCTCGTAGACCGTAAGCGGAAGCGTTAGAACAACGCGGTTGATGTCGTCGAACAACTTCACGATCCAACCGACCGAGCACCGAACGTACGGCACCTCCGCGTTTAGCACACGTTCAGCTCGGTGACATCCTCGACTTCTTGATCCAGCAAGACGGCGAGGTAGTGGATGAGTTCCGGCAGCACGACGGCGTGGTGACGGTGATGGTGATGCTATCTCCGCAGGGCTTCGCCCAAGCACTGTGAAAATATGACCGAGGTACGGAACTGTGGAGGGGGGCGCTGCACACGGCTAAGACAATGTTGTGTCCTTTGGGGCGCCCCCTCTCCTCTATTTATATATGTGTAGGGGCTTAGAGTAGAAGGAATAGTGCCACGTGAACAGTAACCGTGAATACTACACATTTGGACTTGGACTCCAAAGTCCAATCGTATTCCTACTAGGACTCTCCCTTTTTTCCTTCCCTAGCAGCGTGGGCTTTTGAGGACTTGGTGCGCCTGGCCCAATAAGGCCAAGGCGCCTCCCCTTAGCCCATGCCAGCCCTTTGGGACGTGGTGGACCCACTTGTGGACTTTCGGACCCTTCCGGAACCTTCTGGAAGCTTCCCGGTACAATACCGAAAAAACTGCACCTTTTTCCGGAACCCAAAATATGACTTCCCATATATAAATATTTACCTCTCGACCATTCCAAGACTCCTCGTGATGTCCGGGATCTCATCCAGGACTCCGAATAATATTCGGTTACCAATTCACATAACTCATATAACACTATATCGTCAACGAACGTTAAGCGTGCGGACCCTACGGGTTCGGGAATGATGTAGACATGACTGAGACGCCTCTCCGGTCAATAACCAATAGCAGAACCTGGATGCTCATATTGGTTCCTACATATTCCACGAAGATCTTATCGGTCGAACCGCAATGACAACATACGTAATTCCCTTTGTCCGTCGGTATGTTACTTGCCCGAGATTCGATCGTCGGTATCTCCATACCTACTTCAATCTCGTTACCAGCAAGTCTCTTTACTCGTTCCGTAATTCATCATCCCATAACTAACTCCTTAGTCACTTTGCTTGCTAGCTTCTTATGATGTGCATTACCGAGAGGGCCCAGAGATACCTCTCCGAAACACGGAGTGACAAATCCCAGTCTCGATCCATGCCAACTCAACGGACACCTTCGGAGATACCTATAGAGCATCTTTATGATCACCCAGTTACGTTGTGACGTTTGATAGCACACAAGGTATTCCTCCGATATCCGGGAGTTGCATGATCTCATGGTCTGAGGAACATGTATTTGACATTCAAGAAAGCAGTAGCAATAAATAGAACGATCATATGCTAAGCTAACGGATGGGTCTTGTCCATCACATCATTCTCCTAATGATGTGATCCCGTTATCAAATGACAACTCATGTCTATGGTTAGGAAATCTTAACCATCTTTGATCAACGAGCTAGTCTAGTAGAGGCTCACTAGGGACACGGTATTTGTTTATGTATTCACACATGTATTTAAGTTTCCGGTCAATAAAATTCTAGCATGAATAATAAACCTTTATCATGAACAAGGAAATATAAAATAATAACAACTTTATTATTGCCTCTAGGGCATATTTCCATTTGTCTCCCACTTGCACTAGAGTCAATAATCTAGATTACATAGTAATGAATCTAACACCCATGGAGTCTTGGTGCTGATCATATTTTGCTCGTGGAAGAGGCTTAGTCAACGGGTCTGCCACATTCAGATCCGTGTGTACTTTGCAAATTTCTATGTCTCCATCCTTGACATATTCACGAATGGAGTTGAAGCGTCTCTTGATGTGTTTGGTCTTCTTGTGAAACCTAGGCTCCTTGGTTATGTCAATTGCTCCAGTGTTGTCACAAAAGATTGTCATTGGACCCGATGCACTAGGTATTACACCTAGATCGGATATGAACTCCTTCATCCAGACTCCTTCATGTGCTGCTTCCGAAGCAGCTATGTATTCCGCTTCACACGTAGATCCCGCCACGATGCTCTGCTTGGAACTGCACCAACTGATAGCACCACCATTTAATATAAATACGTATCCGGTTTGTGACTTAGAGTCATCCGGATCAGTGTCGAAGCTTGCATCGACGTAACCCTTTACGACGAGCTCTTCGTCACCTCCATAAACGAGAAACATGTCCTTGGTCCTTTTCAGGTACTTCAGGATATTCTTGACCACTGTCCAGTGATCCACTCCTGGATTACTCTGGTACCTCCCTGCCAGACTTATGGCAAGGCACACATCAGGTCTGGTACACAGCACGGCATACATAATAGAACCTATGGCTGAGGCATAGGGAATGACTTTCATTTTCTCTATATCTTCTGCCGTGGTCGGGATTTGAGTCTGACTCAACTTCACACCTTGCAAGACAGGCAAGAACCCTTTCTTTGACCGATCCATTTTGAACTTCTTCAAAACTTTGTCAAGGTATGTGCTTTGTGAAAGTCCTATCAAGCGTCTTGATCTATCCCTATAGATCTTGATGCCTAATATATAAGCAGCTTCACCGAGGTCTTTTATTGAAAAATTCTTATTCAAGTATCCCTTTATGCCATCCAGAAATTCTATATCATTTCCAATCAATAATATGTCATCCACATATAATATCAGAAATGCTACAGAGCTCCCACTCACTTTCTTGTAAATACAGGCTTCACCATAAGTCTGTACAAAACCATATGCTTTGATCACCTCATCAAAGCGTATATTCCAACTCCGAGATGCTTGCACCAGTCCATAGATGGGTCGCTGGAGCTTGCACACTTTGTTAGCACACTTAGGATCGACAAAACCTTCTGGTTGCATCATATACAACTCTTCTTTGAGAAAACCATTAAGGAATGCAGTTTTGACATCCATTTGCCAGATTTCATAATCATAAAATGCGGCAATTGCTAACATGATTCGGACAGACTTAAGCATCGCTACGGGTGAGAAAGTCTCATCGTAGTCAACCCCTTGAACTTGTCGAAAACCTTTCGCGACAAGTCAAGCTTTGTAGACAGTGATATTACCATCAGCATCTGTCTTCCTCTTAAAAATCCATTTATTCTCAATGGCTTGCCGATCATCGGGCAAGTCCACCAAAGTCCACACTTTGTTCTCATACATGGATCCTATCTCAGATTTCATGGCCTCAAGCCATTTGTCGGAATCCGGGCTTATCATAGCTTCTTCATAGTTCGTAGGTTCGCTGTTGTCTAACAACATAACTTCCAGAACAGGATTACCGTACCACTCTGGTGCGGAACGTACTCTGGTCGACCTACGAAGTTCAGTAGTAACTTGATCTGAAGTTTCATGATCTTTATCATTATCTTCCTCTCTTATTGGTGTAGGCATCACGGGAACGGTTTTCTCTGATGAGCTACTTTCCAATTCGAGAGAAGGTACAATTACCTCATCAAGTTCTACTTTCCTCCCACTCACTTATTTCGAGAGAAACTCCTTCTCTAGAAAGGACCCATTCTTGGCAACAAAGACCTTGCCTTCGGATCTATGGTAGAAGGTGTACCCAATTGTTTATTTAGGGTATCCTATGAAGACACACTTCTCCGCTTTGGGTTCGAGCTTATCAGGTTGAAGCTTTTTCACATAAGCATCGCATCCCCAAACTTTAAGAAACGATAGCTTGGGTTTCTTGCCAAACCATAGTTCATATGGTGTCGTCTCAACGGATTTAGACGGTGCCCTATTTAACGTGAATGCAGCTGTCTCTAATGCCTAACCCCAAAACGATAGTGGCAAATCGGTAAGAGAAATCATATAACACACCATATCCGATAAAGTACGGTTACGATGTTCGGACACACCATTACGCTGTGCTGTTCCAGGTGGCGTGAGTTGTGAAACAATTCCACATTTTCTTAAATGAAGGCCAAACTCGTAACTCAAATATTTGCCTCCGCGATCAGATCGTAGAAACTTTATTTTCTTGTTACGATGATTCTCTACTTCACTTTGAAATTCTTTGAACTTTTCAAATGTTTCAGACTTGTGTTTCATCAAGTAGATATACCCATATCTACTCAAATCATCTGTGAAGGTTAGAAAATAACGATACCCGCCGCGTGCTTCAACATTCATCGGACCACATACATCGGTATGTATTATTTCCAACAAATCAGTAGCTCGCTCCATTGTTCCGGAGAACGGAGTTTTAGTCATCTTGCCCATGAGCCATGGTTCGCAAGTATCAAATGATTCATAATCAAGAGATTCCAAAAGTCCATCCGCATGGAGTTTCTTCATGCGCTTTACACCAATATGACCTAAACGGCAGTGCCACAAGTATGTTGCACTATCATTATCAACTTTGCATCTTTTGGCATCAATATTATGAATATGTGTATCACTACGATCGAGATTCAACAAGAATAGACCATTCACAAAAGGTGTGTGACCATAAAAGATGTTACTCATATAAATAGAACAACCATTATTCTCTGACTTAAATGAATAACCGTCTCGCAATAAACAAGATCCAGATATAATGTTCATGCTCAACGCTGGCACCAAATAACAATTATTGAGGTCTAAAACTAATCTCGAAGGTAGATGTAGAGGTAGCGTGCCGACGGCGATCACATCAACCTTGGAACCATTCCCGACGCGCATCGTCACCTCGTCCTTAGCCAATCTTCGCTTATTCCGTAGCTCCTGTTTCGAGTTACAAATATGAGCAACCGAACCAGTATCAAATACCCAGGCACTACTGCGAGCATTAGTGAGGAACACATCAATAACATGTATATCAAATATACCTTTGCTCACTTTGCCATCCTTCTTATCTGCCAAATACTTGGGGCAGTTCCCAGCTGAGTCAAGTGGTTGTGGTACCCAGACATTTTGAGTATGTGTTCACTGACAGAACTGTTCTCCTCCATCTTACAGCTAAAGAACTTGTTGGAGACTTCATATCTCTCAACCCGGGCATTAGCTTGAAATATCAATTTCAGCTCTTGGAACATCTCATATGCTCCGTGGCGTTCAAAACGCTTTTGCTATCCCGGTTCTAAACCGTAGAGCATGGCACACTGAACTATCGAGTAGTCATCAGATCGAGCCTGCCAGGCGTTCACAACGTCTGCAGCAGCTCCTGCAGCAGGTCCATCACCTAGCGGTGCATCAAGGACATAATTCTTCTGTGCAGGAATGAGAATAATCCTCAAGTTACGGACCCAGTCCGTGTAGTTGCTACCATCATCTTTCAACTTAGCTTTCTCTAGGAACGCATTAAAATTCAACGGAACAGTAGCACGGGCCATTTATCTACAACATAGATATGCAAAGAAACTATCAAGACTAAGTTCATGATAAATTCAGTTCAATTAATCAAATTACTAATGAACTCCCACTTAAATTAACATCCCTCAAGTTAACTAAGTGTTACATGATCCAAATCAACTAGCCCATGTCCGATCATCACGTGAGATGGGATAGTCATCAATGGTGAACATCTCCATGTTGATCATATTTACTATATGACTCATGTTCGACCTTTCGGTCTCCAGTGTTCCGAGACCATGTCTGTACATGCTAGGCTCGTCAAGTTTAACCCAAGTATTCTGCTTGTGTAAAACTGGCTTACACCCGTTGTATGTGAACGTAGAATCTATCACACCCGATCATCACGAGGTGCTTCGAAACGACGAACTTTAGCAACGGTGCATACTCGGGGAGAACACTTTTATCTTGAAATTTAGTGAAGGGATCATCTTATAATGCTACCGTCGTTCTAAGCAAAATAAGATGCATAAAGGATAAACATCACATGCAATCAAAATATGTGACATGATATGGCCATCATCTTGTGCTTTTGATCTCCATCTCCAAAGCATCGTCATGATCTCCATCGTCACTGGCTCGACACCTTGATCTCCATCGTTGTGCCGTGGTCGTCTCGCCAACTATTGCTTCTACAACTATTGCTAACGCATAGCGATAAAGTAAAGCAATTACATGGCGCTTGCATTTCATACAGCAAAGAGACAACCATAAGGCTCCTGCCGGTTGCCGATAAATTACAAAACATGATCATCTCATACAATAACGTATATCACATCATGTCTTGACCATATCACATCACAGCATACCCTGCAAAAACAAGTTAGACGTCCTCTACTATGTTGTTGCAAGTTTTACGTGGCTGCTACGGGCTTCTAGCAAGAACCGTTCTTACCTACGGCACAAAACCACAACGGTGATTTATCAAGTTTGTTGTTTTAACCTTCAACAACGACCGGCCGCAGTCAAATTCAATTCAACTAAAGTAGGAGAAACAGACACCCGCCAGCCACCTTTATGCAAAACAAGTTGCATGTCTGTCGGTGGAACCGGTCTCATGTACGTGGACATGTAAGGTTGGTCCGGGCCGCTTCATCTTACAATACCGCCGAATCAAAATAAGACGTTGGTGGTAAGCAGTATGACGATCACCGCCCACAACTCTTTGTGTTCTACTCGTGCATATCATCTACGCATAGACCTGGCTCATGATGCCACTGTTGGGGAACGTTGCATGGAAAACAAAAAATTTCTACGCACACGCAAGATCTATCCATGGAGATGCATAGCTACGAGAGGGGGGAGTGTGTCTACGTACCCTCGTAGACCGTAAGCAGAAGCGTTAGAACAACGCGGTTGATGTCGTCGAACAACTTCACGATCCAACCGACCGAGCACCGAACGTACGGCACCTCCGCGTTTAGCACACGTTCAGCTCGGTGACGTCCTCGACTTCTTGATCCAGCAAGACGGCGAGGTAGTGGATGAGTTCCGGTAGCACAACGGTGTGGTGACGGTGATGGTGATGCTATCTCCGTAGGGCTTCGCCCAAGCACTGCGAAAATATGACCGAGGGACGGAACTTTGGAGGGGGCCGCCGCACACGGCTAAGACAATGTTGTGTCCTTTGGGGCGCCCCCTCTCCTCTATTTATATATGTGTAGGGGCTTGGAGTAGAAGGAATAGTGCCACGTGAACAATAACCGTGAATAGTACACACGTGGACTTCGACTCCAAAGTCCAATCCTATTCCTACTAGGACTCTCCCTTTTTTCCTTCCCTAGCTGCGTGGACTTTTGAGGACTTGGTGTGCCTGGCCCAAAAAGGCCAGGGCGCCTCCCCTTAGCCCATGCCAGCCCTTTGGGACGTGGTGGACCCACTTGTGGACTTCCGGACCCCTCCGGAATCCTCCGGGACCTTCTGGAAGCTTCCCGGTACAATACTGAAAAAACTGCACCTTTTTCCGGAACCCAAAATATGACTTCCCATATATAAATCTTTACCTCTTGACCATTCCGAGACTCCTCGTGACGTCCGGGATCTCATCCGGGACTCCGAACAATATTCGGTTACCAATTCACATAACTCATATAACACTATATCGTCAACGAACGTGAAGCGTGCGGACCCTACGGGTTCGGGAATGATGTAGACATGAATGAGACGCCTCTCCGGTCAATAACCAATAGTGGAACCTGGATGCTCATATTGGTTCCTACATATTCCACGAAGATCTTATCGGTCGAACCGCAATGACAACATACGTAATTCCCTTTGTCCGTCGGTATGTTACTTGCCCGAGATTCGATCGTCGGTATCTCCATACCTAGTTCAATCTCATTACCGGGAAGTCTCTTTACTCGTTCCGTAATACATCATCCCGTAACTAACTCCTTAGTCACTTTGCTTGCAAGCTTCTTATGATGTGCATTACCGAGAGGGCCCAGAGATACCTCTCCGAAACACGAAGTGACAAATCCCAGTCTCGATCCATGCCAACTCAACGGACACCTTCGGAGATACCTGTAGAGCATCTTTATGATCACCCAGTTATGTTGTGACGTTTGATAGCACACAAGGTATTCTTCCGATATCCGGGAGTTGCATGATCTCATGGTCTGAGGAACATGTATTTGACATTCAAGAAAGCAGTAGCAATAAACAGAACGATCATTTGCTAAGCTAACGGATGGGTCTTGTCCATCACATCATTCTCCTAATGATGTGATCCCGTTGTCAAATGACAACTCGTGTCTATGGTTAGGAAACCTTAACCATCTTTGATCAACGAGCTAGTCTAGTAGAGGCTCACTAGGGACACGGTATTTGTTTATGTATTCACACATGTATTTAAGTTTCCGGTCAATACAATTCTAGCATGAATAATAAACCTTTATCATGAACAAGGAAATATAAAATAATAACAACTTTATTATTGCCTCTAGGGCATATTTCCATCAGTCTAGGCCAGAGCACACTTCGGTTAGGAATGGAAGCCCTTTGTTTGACACGGGTGATCTCTATCGTCACATCGCTTGACGCGGTCTCTGGATGGCAGACCAGTTTACGCTTACCTAGATAGTCAGTTTTCGGCTTTCTCCACTGAGGCGCCATGCCAATTGACCTGGCGGCGCAATCGCAGTGGTTCTCTCGTTACACCCTTAGCCGAATTCATCGGAAACGTAAGGGGTACACATAGGAGCTGGGCAACCCAACTATTGACCAAAATCTAGGTTCGAAATTGATCCATATAAGGCCAACATCCGAGACGCCGAATACATCAGACTTTGTTATACAATTGCATCTTTTTAAAGAACTGCATCGTCCCAGAGCTATGCTGATAAAGAAATACAATAGAGACCTTGAAAGGGCACACTTTCTTTATTTCATAATTTCAATCGTGTGCATTCACAGCTGTGACGAGAGTAATTGAAAGAGTACAATGTAGATGGTAAAGAAGAAAGAGGAAAAACAGGTCGGATAATCGCTAACGGGTTTTAAAGGATCCATACCGCTGCCTGCCGCACGTCTGTGGTTCCGGACTGTTGACCAGATCGTTACCATTGATGGCGAAGAATCTGCGAAGGTCGATGCCCTTCCGGCCCTTTATACACTCTAGGTGTTTGATGGACCGAGTTCCTTGAAGGGAGGTGTGGCCGAAGCCACTCTGTGGTTTTAAAACCACATAGAAGTTTGGCAGTTCCTTTTACAGATGCTTGCCTGTGCAGGGGCTCTAAGCCTCGTCTTTGCGTGGTTAATCCGCGCCAATGTTTGGGTAGTTATTCTGGCTCCTCGACGTCCCAAGGAATCTTGAGTGCGAAGTTATGCACTCTAGGGACGTAGTGCCCACTCCAGAGAGGGCACACGAGGAGCCTGCATCCCTATTTCGGGTGCGGGGGCACCTGGACGAGGTCGATTTGTGCAGCACGGGCGCGCTTCAAGGAGCGGGCGGCGCGTTTATCGCTGCGGGCTGCCTCCTCGGTCGCTTGAACCTCGGCTGCGAAAGCCGCGGTCTGTTCCTCTGTCCAGAGTGAATGTTCCATGTTGCCATTGACAGTGATGACGCCGTTGGGTCCCAGCATTTTGAGCTTGAGATAGGCGTAATGCGGGACTGCGTTAAAGCGTACAAAGGTTGTGCGTCCTAAGAGCGCATGGTATCCGCTCTAGAAGGGTACGATATCGAAGATTAACTCTTCGCTTCGGAAGTTATCGGGCGAACCGAAGACTACCTCTAGGGTGACTGTTCCGGTACAACGGGCTTCGACGCCCGGAATGACACCTTTAAAGGTGGTAGAGCTCAGCTTAATCCGAGATGAGTCAATGCCCATCTTCTGAACTGTGTCCTCGTAGATGAGGTTAAGGCTGCTTCCCCCGTCCATCAGGACGCGCGTTAGATGATAACCATCAACAATAGGGTCCAGGACGAGCGCCGCCGATCCACCATGCCTGATGCTGGTCGGATGATCGTGCTTGTCGAAAGTGATCGGGCAGGCCGACCATGGGTTATACTTCGGGGCGACTGGCTCCAGCGCGTATACGTCCCGAAGTGCACGTTTCCTCTCCCCTTTAGGGATGTGGGTGACATAGATCATGTTGACCTCTGTTACCTCATTAGGAAATTTCTTTTGGCCTCCATTATTGGGCTGCCGAGGTTCATCCTTGTCATCACTGCGGTGTTGGGTTTTACTCTGACCCTCTGCAGATATCTTGCCGGCTTGTTTAAAGACCCAACAATTCCTATTATTGTGGTTTGCTGGTTTTTCCTGAGTACCGTGGATCCCACATGGGCGGTCCAGGAGTCTATCAACCTGGCTAGGTCTGTCTTTGTTCCCTTTAAAGGGTTTTCTTTTTTGCTCGGATTTAGGTCCGGTGAATCCTGCGTTGACCGAGGCGTCTTTAGTATCACTTCCGCCATTCTTGTACCTGCGTTTATTTTTGTTGCGCTTTGGTTTTCCATTGGCGTCGCTAGTTTCCGAGGTGCCTGCCTTGCCATTATGAGTACTTCGGGCGAGCCAGCAATCTTCTTCCGCGCAAAAGCGAGTCATTAGTGCGGTCAGGGCAGCCATGGTTCTCGGCTTATCCTGGCCGAGTTGTCAAGCCAACCATTCATCTTGAATATTGTTTTTAAATGCGGCGATGGCCTCGGCTTCAGAACAGTCTACGATCTGGTTCTTCTTGGTGAGGAACCTATTCCAGAATTTCTGGGCTGATTCGCCTGCCTGTTGGGTGACACGGCTAAGGTCATCTGCGTCCGGAGGTCGGACATATGTGCCCTGGAAGTTTGCTCGAAAAGCATCTTATAGGGCTTCCCAGCTGCTGATAGAGTGAGGCGGGAGGCTGTTAAGCCAATGCCTCGCCGGCCCCTTGAGCTTGAGCGGCAGGTATTTAATGGCATGGACATCATCTCCATTGGCCATGTGTATGTGCAGGAGGAAATCCTCGATCCAAACTGCTGGGTCCGTGGTACTGTCATATGATTCTATGTTGATGGGTTTAAACCCTTCCGGGAACTGATGTTCCATCACCCTATCTGTGAAGCAGATCGGGTGGGCCGAACCTCAGGACCGAGGAGCATCTCGTCGGAGGTCGGGGGAGAGTCGTGAGTAGGTTTGATCTCGGGCACGGCCGTTCCTGTCCATCCAGGCATTGTAGCCGTCGGGCCCGGCGGGCGCACGTCCCCTTGACCCGTAGATGGACCGAGGGGGGCCCTATTTTCCTCAATACGACGTCTGGCGTCGTGAGGATCTAAGTGATCCACGGGGTCCTTGCCATAACGGCGTGGAGGTGGCCGTTCACCGGGGTCTTCTCATCTCGGCCTGTCCTGGCCTCTAGGGGGGCGATCGAGGTCGTCAGCGAGCTCCTCGTCGAACTCCGGTAAAAGACGCATGTGTGGGTATGATTTCGGCACACTATGGCATCGGTTTTCCATGTCTTGCTCGGCGGAGAGCACTTCGATCCACTTTTCATTTAGCACATCGGTATTGGCCTGCAGCTGCTGCTGCTTGCGCTTTAAGCTCCGGGCCATTGCAACGAGGCGTCGTCGGAAGCGCTCTTGTTCAAAAGGGTCTTCGGGAACGATGTAGTCCTCGGTGCCGAGGCTCTCGTCCTCCTCGGATTCCGGCATGTAGTTGTCGTCGGCCCCTTCAAAGAGGTCATCAGGATCTGAGTCTCCAAGAGGTCAGTCTGGTGTGCCGTTCCTTACTGGGGAGGCTTGAACTTCCTCCTCATGGTTATCGGCGTCGCCGTCCTCCGCGTCGCCATTATTGGCTGTCGCGTCGTTGCCACTGGGTTCCCATTATTGCCCCTTTGGCACCTTCGCCGATGTCTTGGAGGGGATTTCGGGGTGTCCACCATGTAGACATCGTAGGTGGATGTGGCGGCCCACCTGCCCGTGTTTACCGGGGGCAAGGTGTTCTCGCTGGGGCCATCAGCGTCTTCCTCCATGTCTGAGGGTTCGCCGTAGTCCAACACGTCGGTTAAATCATCGATCGTGGCGACTAGGTGGGTGGTGGGTGGGATGTAAATTTCCCTATCGTCGGCTTTAAGGCCGATCTGATTGTAAACCGAAGTCTTGCCGTCCGAGATGGACATACTCCGGATGCGGTCAAGCATCTCATCGAGGTGAGATAACTCTTCGGGATTCATGGATGCGCCATAGGCGGGGCTGATTCGAAGTACACCCAGCGTGTAACCAGATGCGTCTTCGGAGCGGTGGGAGTCTGAACATAGTTCCGGGTTCCGTGCCGGAATCAGTCCTGGCACCGGCGCAATTTCAGGGGTGGGAGCCAGATCCATCTCCGGACTGGCGATCGAGGAGAAACTGGCCGGAGTAGCGGTGTCATGTGTCTCAAGAGGCGCCATGACAGAGTCCGGCTCCGGAGTCGAGCCTCCGGAACGAGCCGAGCTCTCGATCCGGCTGGGAGTCCATCCCGATAAGATGAGTTCACCACGGGAATCTGCAGTGTACTCGAGGCCGCCGAAAGTCACGATCCGACCTGGGGCATAGTTCTCGACAGAGGTCAGGTGACCCATCGAGTCGGCGCAAAAGACCATGCTGCCGAAGACGAAGAGCTGGCTGGGGGCGTAGACATCCCCGCAGCCGTTAGTGCAGTTGATCTGCAGGTGAGCCATCAATCCTTCTGGTGATCGCGCAGCGGAACTCTCAATGAAAGCACCAGTGTCGGTGTAAAAACCGGCAGACCTCAGGGTAGGGGGTCCCGAGCTATGGATCTTGGATCGATAGTAACAGAGATGAGGGAGACAATGTTTACCCAGGTTTGGACCCTCTCGATGGAGGTAAAACCCTACGTCCTGCTTCTGTTTATATTGATGGAGATGTATCGAATACAGAGTTGATCTACCTCGAGATCGTAATATGTGTCTAACTTCTAGGGCTAGGTGAGCAATATTGCGTTGTCCCTTCTACGGGCTAAACCCTATGGCTTATATACACGCCAGGGAGGGTACCTAGGGTTACAAGGTCGGTATCTAGGAGTAAGGCGGCTGGACAAATCTTGAAGCGTACTACAAGACTTCGGTAGAGACAGCCTTGATCACGTCTCCCGTGTATGGCCTTCGAAGTCCATCTTGATCACGTACGGGGGCATATCGGACCAACCGAGGAGACGGGCCAGCTAGGTTAGCACCCCCTAATCCAGGACACCGTCTGCGGGCCCCACCGCCGGCTCGAGACGATGACAGCAGGGCCCCACCCCCACTTAGAATTACCAATGTACCCCGGGGGCGGCCTATAAGACACCCCCGGGAGCCCCCCAGGCAGGGGGGTCGCTTCTTCTTCTCACACACACGCGCGCGCAAGGCAAGATGGAGAGCTAGCTACTTCATCCTCCTCCACCCAAATAGCTCCAGGAGCACCATTGTAAACCTTGTGATCCACTCTTGTACATTCGGCAGGACTAGGGGTGTTACCTCCCTCGGAGGGCCCCGAACCTAGGTACGCCTTGTGTCCCGCACTTGCTTGTGCCAATCTTGCCTCCGGAACGCACCGGCGTCCTTACACTTCCCCCCACTTTTAGCCATCCTATGCCATCTGTCGTGAGATCACCACGACAACTTACTACTCCACAATGCCTTCACCTAGGCCCAAACATGGTGAAGTGTCATGTAGTCGACGTTCACACGACACCACTAGAGGAACAACAACACACACTTCATCAAAATATTGAACGAATACCAACTTCACATGATTACTTATAACAAGACTTCTCCCATGTCCTCAAAAACAAATGGAACTACTCACAAATCATATTCATGTTCAAGATCAGAGGACATAAATATATGATTAAGAATCTGAACATATGATCTTCCACCAAATAAACCAACTAGCATCAACTACAAGATGTAATCAACACTACTAGCAACCCTCAGGTGCCAATTTGAGGATTTGAGACAAAGATTGAATACAAGAGATGAACTAGGGTTTGAGATGAGATGGTGTTGGTGAAGATGTTGATGGAGATGAGTCCTCCCACGATGAGAGGAACGTTGGTGATGTCGATGGCTTTGATTTTCCCCTCCCGGAGGGAAGTATCCCCGGCGGAATCGCTTCGCCGAAGAGGAAAAGTGCTCCTGCCCAGGTTCCGCCTCGAGACGGCGGCGCTTTGTCCCGAAAGTCTTCTTCTATTTTTTTCTAGGGAAAATGGCCTCATATAGCAGAAGGAGGACACCGGAGGGCTTATGTGGGCCCCACAAGTCACCAGGGCGTGCCCGGGGGGTAGGGCGCGCCCCTGCCTTCTGGGCCCATGGTTCCTCTTTTCCAGTACTTCTTTCACCCATCATTTTTTATGTATTCCAAAATAATTATCCGTGACATTTTAGGTCATTTGGAGTTCCATAGAATAGCTATCTCTGTTGTAGCTCTTTTAGGTCCAGAATTCCAGCTGCCGACAATTTCCCACTTCATGTAAATCTTGCATATTAAGATAGAAAAGGCATTAGAATTGCATCATAAAGTGAAATATTGATCAAAAACACTATAAATAACAGTAGGAAAATATGATGCAAAATGGACGTATCACCATCCCAGGGAACCGGTCGGAGGCCATACTACCGAAATCTTCCGAGATGAGCGGTGTGTCCTTGCCGACTCCTCTCAATGGAACCTGATACGTGGCAAGCCATGTCGGTGGTCCGATCTTCACGAATTGAGGTAGATTTGAGGAAGAGTGGGATGAACATGATGAACACGAGGTAAAATCATGGATTATCACAAGGAAATCGAGGTAAAGCACAACAAGAGAAACACATGGATAACTAGTGATGTCAAGGCAATTCCCTCTTGTAACATTAGATCCACACCACATGGACCACATGGATTTTAACAAATCCAAGGAAGAACAAGAACAAGGTGAGTAGTTTTTCCCCAAGCCCAAAGACAAGGAAAGCTTGAATTCGATCGATAAATCTTCCCCACAAATGAAGGTTTTGATACTCTACTCCTATGGAGTCTTCCCTCAAGAAGAGGCCTTGATCCCACTAGAGGAGATGGATCCAATAAGGGGAGATACATGAGCTAAGCCCTATTGTCTAGTCATTCTTAGCTAAATCTAGATCTGAGGTGGGGCGGAGGTATATATAGTCTACTCCACGAAGTGGTAAGTGGGAAGGGATACATGGAGCTTCGACCCAAATTGGTGCACACAAGGACAAGTCTGACATTCTGACTTAAGTTGGATATTTAAGAAAGTCTGACATGATCCAGAGAGCAGACGCAAGTCAGGCATAGGGTCAGACCCTAGGTCGGACTCTCTGACTTGGTAGTTTTCCATAGGTTGCTCTCATCCACTTGTTGTCAGCTTTGCGCACCATGCCTTCATCCTTGCGGTTCCTTCTCCACTACAATGCTTTTTTTCACGGATAGTGTGGACTCTTCCTTTGTGCATGACATCCTCCATGGAACACGTGATGTTTTGCTCAAACATATAGGTGCACATGGGAGAAGTATCAAGTTGTACCATCCATGGGAGAACCAAGTCGACAGGCGTAAAGGATATAATTTACTGTGATGCGTGTGTGCCCCATGTTGATGACCCTAGGATGCTTCGCATCAGAACACCACTGAAAAATTTGTCGGGTGCTTGTCGCTCTGCCTACTCTCTTGGGAGAGGTCCTGTCACCATGATCTGCCATCTGGATAAGTCAATGCACCATTTGATACCTTGTTGCGCACCTGTACCGCACTGGCAGGGAATTGCCCCACCACTGCCTTCCTCAGGGTCGGCCTAAGATTCATCGGGGGTTCCCTCTGGCGGCGGCGAGATGAGGAGGGGCAGGAGAGGTAGTGCGGGCGGCGAGGGTTTCTTCCCTGAGCCGCTGTGGGAGGAGACACAGGGGGTCGGGTGGTTGTTCCAAATTAGTTCCTTCAAATTTGGGAGAGAATTTTATTTCTCTCGGTCTCTGCACCAACCATGGATGCACACAACACTTTTTTAGTATGAGTACCAATATTTTTATCTTGAAGTGTAGTCCCACCACACAACAAGCCTGGTCCTCAATGATTTATTTTACAAGTACCGAGATTTTGTGTTAACGGGTGATCCCACCACACATCAAGCTTGATCTACATAAATAAAAATAAAACTTCTGTGTCACCTTTAAATTATAGGAATTGAACCTGGTGGTTAGGGCATCTCTAGCCCATCCGTAGAAAAGGGTTAACTCCAAATATTCTCTTTTGAGGAGCTAACCACACCTAGCCGAACACCTATCCGGTTAACTCATCAAAATTTGAGGAGTTAACTTCCAAAACCTTCCCAACTCTCTCACTTTAAGTGGCCTCAACAAGTTATCGGAAATCCTTCCCCTCCGCAACGGCTCCTCCTCTCGCCTCCGTTGTAAGATGTCGCCACCGCATCCACCAGCCGCCTCGGGAAAGGAATCGCTGACCACTTCCGCACCCCCGGTGTCCCCTTTTGCCGGAGTTACACTACCGGCGTCGAAAGCTGCGCTACCGCCAGCAGAGATTTGGCGGATTTGGCCTCAGGCAGGAGACTTTCGCGCTACTTGGACAGTTAAGTCCATCACCTCATTCCATTGGTGATGGTGTTCGCCGTGGTGGTGTTTGAGGACAAGATGACGGGGATCAAGGTTGCCCCAATGCTCATGGTCGTGTGTGGGGGGGGAGGTCCTCTCGTACGTGTACCAACACTACCTCATGCTCCACATTGCCACACAACGTTAAAATTACACTCTCTTTTTCTCTCTTTTCACCATGATCTTGCGCCATTTCAAGACGAACGATGGGGTCAAGGCGTACCAGCATGTTAGCTATTTGGTACGAGTTCACGAGCATGGGCGCGGGTGCTTCGGTCCTCGTGGCGGTGGTGGAGGCCGCCGGGTCTAGGCCTGATCAACATGTCAGAGTTGTGCGCTACCGAGGTGCTACTCCGGCTGGACGCGCTGGAAGGAATAAGAAGAAGAAAAAGAAGAAGAAACACTTCCATGTGGACTCTAGTTCGTTTGAGGAGTTAAATTTGGTGGTTCGATTAGGTCTGACCACTTTCTTAACTCCTCAGTTTTGAGGAGTTAATGTTTAGGAGAGCATTTAAGGAGTTATATGATAGGGGATCGGCGAGAGTTGCCCTTAGGCTACACAACCGCATGCCTAACCACTAAGCTATTGCAAAAATAGTCAATTCCATTTTTTACCCCTAAAACTGAACATAGTGAAGGAAATTACCCCCAAATCGAGAAATGGTCACATGTTTACCCCTAATTTAAATATTCCTTCCACATTTTACCCCTGTGACACAATTTATCCTCATCTATCAATTTTAGCGTTGACTAGTCTTGCCACGTCGACAGTTTATTTTTGCTTTAGATTTTTCTTCTGGTTTGTTCCGGGTTTTTAACAGGAACCAAACCAAAAAGAAAAAAAGCAAGTCAACCCCCACCTAGCCAAAACCAACCTAGCACTCCCACCTTCCTCCTCATGCCCACCCCGCATGAGATCCAGTCCACCTTTGGCCGGCGACCTGGCGGCCAACCTCTGGGACCTACTGCCTGGGCAGGGGCCTGAAGGAGAGCCGGACGAGATCCTCTCCGCGCTGGACCAGCAGCAATACCACACCGCCACCGCCGCTCCTCACTCGTACGACCATACCACCGCTCCTCATGCTGCTGCTCCATGCGCGGATGTGTTGGAAGCCATGGCCGGGGTCTCCATGCTGGACCAGCAAAAGTACCACATCGTTGCCGCCGCTCCTCACGCGCACGACCACGCCGTTGCGCCTCACGTTGTTGCTCCAGGCGAGGATGTGCTGAAAGCGATGACCAGGGTGGAAGTCGATGTACCCCGTTATGTAGTGTCGGTCGGTGAAGCGCGCGGACAGCAGGAGGTGCTACTTCCGCAGGAGTCGTTGGGTTTCCCCAAAGAGAAAGGGTGATGGAGATAGCAACAAAGCTTTCACTCAGTTAAGAACAAAGGTTTGTCGAACCAGTAGGAGCTTTAAGCTAACAAGATAAACAGTACATGGACACAAATAAAATAAAATACTTGAACCCAACGCGGCAAGAGGGTTGTCAAGCCCCTTGTCTTGCTAGTTACAAGGTTAAAAACAAATAGATAGATAGATACATAGATAGATAGATGGTGGTATAGTGAAACGGCAAATAAAAGAAGCAATATTTGTAGTAGAAAGTATTGATGGAGAATGGACCCGAGGGCCATAGGTTCACTAGAGGTATCCCTCTCCAAAGCGGGCAAATGGCATGGTATACAAATTATAGTTGGGCAATTGACAATATTGTGATATTTATATCTATGATCATTCATGGCATAATCTCATACAGTCATTACGTCTGTGATAAGTAGACTGTTATCCAACTGGATCTACTACTAATACTCCACCCCAAAACTGATATGCAGCATGTATCCCAAGGTATTAAGTTTACAAGAAACAGAGTATCGCAATAAACAAGATGACATAATGTAGACAGAAATAAATCTAGCAATAAGATTAAACCCGGTCGTTTCATCCTTAGTGGAAACAATACAATAAGTGTCTTGGCCCTTATTTTCACTGGGTTAGAGCACCGCAAGATTGAACCCACTACTATCCACCACTTGCTCTGAAGAACTACCCATCATTCTTGGCCAGAGAACACAAATAGATCGGAAAGCATACAAGCTACTTAATTATACAACAAAGAAACTTCAAAAGAATCAATAATATTCAATGAACAATCTGATCATAAACTCACAATTTATCGGATCCCAACAAACACACCATAGAATTACATCGGATTGATCCCAATCATACAAGGTAGAAGGGGAACCATGGTATTGAAGATTCAAAAAAAAAGAACCATCTAGCTACTACTATGGACCGGTAGGTCCTGAAGGAACTACTCACACATAGTCATGGAGGCAGCAAGGTTGATGCAGAGGCTCCGGCAATGGCTTCCCCCTTTGGCAGAACTCCGGAAAAGGGCTCCAGATGAGATCTCTTCGGAATAGAGGCTTGTGATGGCGATAAAATTCTTCTGGAGGCACGACAGATGGTTTCGGTATTTATATGGAATTATGGCGGTTGAATTAGACTAAGGCGGTTCCCGTGGGCCCCATAAGGCCAGGAGGCGGCCACTGATACGTCCATTTTATATCATGTTTTACTACTGTTATTTATAGTGTTTTTAATCAATATAACACTTTGTGGAGCAATTCTAATGCCTTTTCTCTCTTAATATGCAAGATTTACACAAGGAGGGAGATTGCCGGCAGCTGGAATTCTGGACCTGAAAAAGCTATGTCAGAGATACCTATTCTGCACATCTCCAAATGAGCTGAAATTTCACGGAGATTTATTTTGGAATAAATAAAAAATACTGGAAGAAAGAAGTACCAGAGGGGGCCACCCAGGTGCCCACGAGGCACCAGGGCGCGCCACCCCCTCCCCCCCAGGCACGCCCTGGTGGCTCGTGGGGCCCCTGGCCAGCCTCCGGTTCCCATTTTCTGGTATATAAGCCAATTTGCACTAGAAAAATAAGGAGAAGTCTTTTGGGATGGTGCGCCACCGTCTCGAGGCGGAACTTGGGCAGGAGCACTTTTGCTCTCCGACGGAGCGATTCCTCCGGGGATACTTCCCTCCGGGAGGGGGAAATCGGAGTCATCGATATCACCAACGATCCTCTCATCATGGGAGGACCAATCTTCATCAACATCTTCAACAGCACCATCTCATCTCAAACCCTAGTTCATCTCTTGTATTCAATCTTTGTCTCAAAACCTCAGATTGGTACCTGTGGGTTGCTAGTAGTGTTGATTACATCTTGTAGTTGATGCTAGTTGGTTTATTTGGTGGAAGATTATATGTTCAATCCAATATGCTATTCAATACCCCTCTGATCTTGGACATGAATATGATTTGTGAGTAGTTACTTTTGTTCTTGAGGACATGGGAGAAGTCTTGTCATAAGTAATCATGTGAATTTGGTATTCATTCGATATTTTGATGATATGTATGTTGTTGATTCTCTTAGTGGTGTCATGTGAACGTCCACTACATGACACTTCACCATCTTTGGGCCTAAGGTAATGCATTGTGGAGTAGTAATTAGATGATGGGTTGCTAGAGTGACAGAAGCTTAAACCCTAGTTTATGCGCTATTCCCTAAGGGGCTGATTTTGATCCACATGTTTAATGCTATGGTTCAAGTTATCTTAATTCTTCTTTCGTAGTTGCGGATGCTTGCGAGAGGGGGTAATCATAAGTGGGAGGCTTGTTCAAGTAAGAACAGCACCCAAGCACCGGTCCACCCACATATCAAATTATCAAAGTAGCGAACGCGAATCAAACAAACATGATGAAAGTGACTAGATGAAATTCCCATGTGTCCTCGAGAACGCTTTGCTTATTATAAGAGATCGTTCCGGCTTGTCCTTTGTTACAAAAAGGATTGGTTCACCTTGCTGCACTCTTTGTTACTATTGCTACTTGACACTTGTTACAAATTATCTTGCTATCACACTACTCGTTACCGATAATTTCAGTGCTTGCAGAAAATACCTTGCTGAAAACCGCTTGTCATTTCCTTCTGCTCCTCGTTGGGTTCGACACTCTTACTTATCGAAAGGACTATGATTGATCCCCTATACTTGTGGGTCATCAAGACTCTTTTCTGGCGCTGTTGCCGGGGAGTGAAGCGCCTTTGGTGAGTGGAATTTGGTAAGGAAACATTTATATTACGTGCTGAAATTTACTGTTACTTGTCACTATGGAAAGTAATCCTTTGAGGGGTTTGTTCGGGGTATCTTCGCCTCGACCGGAAGCACAAATAGTTGCTCCTCAACCTACTGCACCTACTGAAAATATTTATTATGAGATTCCTTCGGGTATGATAGAGAACCTGCTAGCTAATCCTTATGCAGGAGATGGAACGGTACATCCTAATATGCACTTGATCTATGTGGATGAAATTTATGGATTGTTTAAGCTTGTAGGTTTATCCAGAGATGGGGTTAAGAAGAAAGTATTCCCTTTATCTTTGGAGGGAAAGGCATTGACATGGTATAGGCTATGTGATGATACTGATGCATGGGACTGGAACCGATTGAAACTGGAATTCCACCAGAAATTTTATCCTATGCATTTGGTTCATCGTGATCGGAATTATATATATAATTTTTGGCCTCGTGAAGGAGAAAGCATCGCTCAAGCTTGGGGGAGGCTTAAGTACATGATGCACACATGCCCCAATCATGAGCTCTCAAGAGAAATTATCTTACAGAATTTTTATGCTCGTCTTTCTCATGATGATCAAACCATGCTTTATTCTTCTTCGACTGGCTCCTTTATGAAGAAAACTATTGAATTTAGATGGGATCTTCTGGAAAGAATTAAACGCAACTCTGAAGATTGGAAACTCGACAAAGGTAATGAGTCAGGTATAATACTTGAGTTCGATTATGTTAAATCTTTTATGGATACCGATGCTTTTCGTAAGTTTAGCACGAAATATGGACTTGACTCTGAGATAGTAGCTTCCTTTTGTGAATCATTTGCTACTCATGTTGATCTCCCTAAGGAGAAGTGGTTTAAATATCATCCCCCTGTTAAAGAAAAGATTGAGGAACCCGTTAGTGTTAAAGAAGAAACAATTGTTTACCATGTTGATCCAATTGTGCCTCCTGCTTATATTGAGAAACCACCTTTTCCTGTTAGGATTAAGGAACATGCTAAAGTTTCAACTTTGGTTAACAAAAGTAATATTAGAGCACCTAGACCCTCTAAACAAATTAAAGTTGAACCTAATGTTGCTATGGTTAAAGATCTCTTGGTCGATAATATAGATGGGCATGTTATTTACTTCTGTGATGAAGCAGCTAGAATTGCTAAACCAGATCCTAAAGATAAAAACAGACCTGTAGTAGGCATGCATGTTGTCTCTCTTAAAATAGGAGATCATTGTTATCATGGCTTATGTGATTTGGGTGCTAGTGTGAGTGCTATTCCGTTTACCTTATATCAAGAAATTATGAATGATATTGCACCTATTGAAATAGAGGACATTGATGTTACTATTAAGCTTGCAAACAGAGATACCATTACACCGCTTGGGATCGTTAGAGATGTTGAAGTCTTGTGTGGAAAAATAAAATACCCTACTGATTTTCTAGTCCTCGGTTCTCCACAAGATGATTTTTGTCCCATTATATTTGGTAGACCTTTCTTGAACACTGTTAATGCCAAGATTGATTGTGCTAAAGAAACTGTTAGTGTTAATTTTGGTGGTATGTCTCATGAGTTTAATTTCTCCAAGTTTCGTAGACAACCTCATGATAAAGAATTGCCTAGTAAAGATGAAATTATTGCTCTTGCTTCTATTTCCGTACCTCCTACTGATCCGTTAGAACAATATTTGCTAGACCATGAAAATGATATGCATATGAATGAAAGAAATGAAATAGATAAGATGTTCTTTGATCAACCACCTATCCTTAAACACAATTTGCCTGTTGAAACTCTTGGAGGCCCTCCTCCACCTAAGGGTGATCCTGTATTTGAGTTGAAGCAATTGCCTGATACATTGAAATATGCTTATCTAGATGAAAAGAAGATATATCCTGTTATTATTAGTGCTAACCTTTCAGAGCATGAAGAAAAGAGATTACTGAAAACTCTGAGGAAGCACCGAGCTGCTATTGGATATACTCTTGATGATCTTAAGGGCATTAGTCCCACTCTATGTCAGCACAAAATTAATATGGAGCCTGATGCTAAACCAGTTGTCGACCACCAACGACGATTAAATCCTAAGATGAAAGAGGTGGTAAGAACCGAAATATTAAAGCTCTGGAAGCAGGTATAATCTATCCCATAGCTGATAGTAAATGGGTAAGTCCCGTTCATTGTGTCCCTAAGAAAGGAGGTATTACCGTTGTTCCTAATGATAAAAATGAACTCATTCCACAAACAATTGTAACTGGTTATAGGATGGTAATTGATTTTAGAAAATTAAACAAAGCCACTAGAAAAGATCATTACCCCTTACCTTTTATTGATCAAATGTTAGAAAGATTGTCCAAGCATACACACTTTTGCTTTCTCGATGGATATTCTGGTTTCTCTCAAATACCTGTATCACAAGCCGACCAAGAGAAAACCACCTTTACTTGTCCTTTTGGAACTTATGCTTATAGACGTATGCCTTTTGGTTTATGCAATGCACTTGCTACCTTTCAAAGATGTATGACTGCTATATTCTCTGACTTTTGTGAAAAGATTGTTGAGGTTTTCATGGATGATTTTTCCGTTTACGGAACTTCTTTTGATGATTGCTTAAGCAACCTTGATCGAGTTTTGCAGAGATGTAAAGAAACCAATCTTGTCTTGAATTGGGAGAAGTGCCACTTTATGGTGAATGAAGGTATTGTCTTGGGGCATAAAATTTCTGAAAGAGGTATTGAAGTTTATAAAGCTAAGGTTGATGCTATTGAGAAAATGCCATGTCCTAAAGATATTAAAGGTATAAGAAGTTTCCTAGGTCATGTTGGTTTCTATAGAAGGTTTATAAAAGACTTCTCTAAAATTTCTAGACCTCTTACTAATCTTTTGCAAAAAGATGTTCCATTTATTTTTGATGATGATTGTGTAGAAGCCTTTGAAACACTTAAGAAAGCCTTAACCTCTGCACCTATTGTTCAACCACCGGATTGGAACTTAACTTTTGAAATTATGTGTGATGCTAGTGATTATGTTGTTGGTGCTGTTCTAGGACAGAGAGTTGATAAGAAATTAAAAGTTATCCATTATGCTAGTAAAACTCTAGACAGTGCTCAAAGAAATTATGCTACTACTGAGAAAGAATTTCTAGCAGTTGTGTTTGCATGTGATAAATTCAGATCTTACATAGTTGATTCTAAAGTAACTGTTCACACCGATCATGTTGCTTTTAAATATCTTATGGAAAAGAAAGATGCTAAACCTAGGCTCATTAGGTGGGTTCTATTGCTACAAGAATTTGACTTGCATATTATTGATAGAAAGGGAGCTGAGAATCCCGTAGCAGATAATTTGTCTAGAATGGAAAATGTTCTTGATGACCCACTTCCTATCAATGATGATTTTCCTAATGAGCAATTAGCTGTCATAAATGCTTCCCGTAATACTCCTTGGTATGCGGACTATGCTAATTATATTGTTGCTAAATTTATACCACCTAGTTTCACATACCAACAAAAGAAAAAGTTCTTCTTTGATTTAAGACATTACTTTTGGGATGACCCACATCTTTATAAAGAAGGAGTAGATGGTATTATTAGACGTTGTATACCTGAGCATGAACAGGAATAAAAACCTACGGAAGTGTCATTCCGAGGCTTACGGAGGACACCATGCGGGAGACAGAACTGCGCACAAGGTATTACAATCTGGTTTTTATTGGCTTACTCTTTTCAAGGATGCTCGTAAGTTTGTCTTATCTTGTGATGAATGTCAAAGGATTGGTAATATTAGTAGACGTCAGGAAATGCCTATGAATTATTCACTTGCCATTGAACCATTTGATGTTTGGGGATTTGATTATATGGGACCTTTTCCTAAATCCAATGGGTATACTCATATTTTAGTTGCTGTTGATTACGTTACTAAGTGGGTAGAAGCTATTCCAACTAGTAGTGCTGATCATAACACTTCTATTAAAATGCTTAAAGAAGTTATTTTCCCGAGATTCAGAGTCCCTAGATATTTAATGACTGATGGTGGTTCACATTTTATTCATGGTGCATTCCGTAAACTGCTTGCTAAATATGATGTCAACCATAGAATTGCATCCCCCTATCATCCTCAATCTAGTGGTCAAGTCGAATTGAGCAATAGAGAAATAAAATTAATTTTGCAAAAAACTGTCAATAGATCTAGAAAGAATTGGTCTAAGAAACTTGACGATGCATTATGTGCTTATAGAACTGCTTATAAAAATACTATGGGTATGTCTACTTATAAATGGTTTATGGGAAAGCATATCATTTACCTCTTAAGTTAAAACATAAAGCATATTGGGCAATTAAAGAACTCAATTATGATTTTAAACTTGCCGGTGAAAAGAGGTTATTTGATACTAGCTCATTAGATGAATGGAGAACCCAAGCTTATGAAAATGCCAAATTGTTTAAAGAAAAAGTTAAAAGATGGCATGATAGAAGAATTCAAAAACGGGAATTCAAAGTGGGTGAGTATTTTCTATTGTACAATTCCTGTTTGAGATTGTTTGCAGGAAAACTTCTCTCTAAATGGGAAGGACCGTATATCATCGAAGAAGTTTATCGCTCCGGAGCCATCAAAATAAACAACTCCGAAGGCACTAATCCGAGAGTGGTGAATGGGCAAAGAATTAAGCATTATATTTCAGGTACTCCCATTAATGTTGAAACTAATATTATTGAAACAATTACACCGGAGGAATACATAAGAGAGACCTTCTAGAACACCCCAGAACCCTGAAAAGGAAGAGGTACGTGATACGGTAAGTAAACCGACTCCAAAAATTCCATAAAAATACTTTCTGTCAGTTTTGGAATATTAAAAAAATACAAAAATAAGAAACAGCCGAGGGGACCCACAAGGTGCACACGAGGCACCAAGGCACGCCACCCCCCCAGGCGCGCCCTGGTGGCTTGTGGGCCCCTCGTGAGCCTTCCCGACTCCGTTTTCTTCTGGAATACTTGTTTTGCAAGATAAAAATTCTTTATATATACTCCCGGGCATTTTGACCATTGTATCGCAGAAATCTCCTCTGTTCTTATTTCGTGCTATTTTTCTGACAGATCTACATCGGTATGGCTCCACCAAGCTCTTCCAAGGACAAGTTCTATGAGAAGGTCATCAACCCCTACCTACCGGAGGTGATGAAACACCCTCAAGCCATTGAGATGCGTGAGGGGGTGCTTCACATCCGTGATGTTCAAGGACCCAAGAAGACCGGGAGCGTGGAGGCCAGGCTTGAAGCGGTGGAGCAGGAGATCTTCAAGTGCCAAGGGATGGTAGAACGTGGACTCAGCGCCAACCACTCCATGATCAAGGAATTCACCCGCGATCACAAGGTGGATGGCCAATCGATGGGGGACATCATCTTCAAGCTCAATGAACGAATCGACTATCTCCAAGGCCAAATCTATGATCTTCAAAACCAAAATTTTGAGTATGAGGCAAGATTCAAAGGTATGAGTTTAGCTGCAAGTTTCAGGACTCCGGAGACTCGTTCATCTTTTTATGATGGGGAACCTATGCCATGGAAGCCGGAGGACAAGCCCACCACTTCATCACCACCACCATCACCGAAGAAGGAAACTTGAGTACATGGGTATGGGCACTCCCCTTGGCTTGTGCCAAGCTTGGGGGAGGTGCCCCGGTATCGTATCACCATCACTTTTATTATCTTTACCTATTTTTAGTTTGATCCTTAGTTATTTCGTGATCTATTTGAATAAAAGTTTAGTATGATCTATTTTCGAGTGCTAGTTTCGTGATCTATCTATCTATGTAATTGAGTTGAGAGTTATATAATAAAGAGTAGTTTGAGTTTTTGCTTGTTTACTTTTATGTTTCAATTCTAGCAATGAAAATAATGAAAAAGATCATATGCTAATCTTATGGAAAGTAATGACATTACATAAAGAAAAGTATAAGTGGTAAAATTTATTGAAAGTTAACAAACATAGCATTGGTCAATGATGCAATTCATGAAAAAATTAATAAGGGAAGAGAAGATTAACATGCAAATACACTATCTTGGATATCTTTTATGATTGTGAGCCCCCATTAAGTATTTTATGTCAAATTGTTGACGTTGGACAAGGAAGACAACGTAATGAATTATGTTTGCTTATATTCACATAGAAGTTATATTGTCATAGATCCTCCAACATGTGGTGCTTGCTCAATATCTTTGCTAGCCAAAAATCCGCACCAAGTAGAGATACTACTTGTGCATCAAAAACCCTTAAACCCAGTTTCATGTCATGAGAGTCCACTATATCTACCTATGGATTGAATAAGATCCTTCAAGTAAGTTGTCATCGGTGCAAAAAGCAATAAAAATTTCCTCCAAATATGTATGAACTTTTATTGTAATGGAAAATAAGCTTTGTACGAACTTGTGATGGCAAAGAAATAAAAGCGACAGACTGCATAATAAAGGTTGCCATCACAAGGGGCAATATAAAGTGACATTCCTTTGCATTAAGAGCTTGTGCATCCAACAATAAAAAGCGCATGACAACCTCTGCTTCCCTCTGCGAAGAGCCTATCTTTTACTTTTATGTATTTACTTTTTTATGCAAGAGCCAATAGTGTTCTCCTCTATTCCTTTTTATTTTTCTCTTTTGCAAGCATCGTGTGGTGGGGAAAGATTTAGGCATATATATCCAGTTGGATATGAGTGATCATGAGTTATTATTGTTGACATCACCCTTGAGGTGAATAAGTTGGGAGGCGAAATTATAAGCCCCTATCTTTCTTTGTGTCTGGCTGAAACTTTTTGCTTCATATATATGTTGTGAGTGTTAGCAATCATAGAAGACTATCTGATGGTTGAGTATGTGGACTTGCTAAAAAGCTCCTACATGAGACTCTTTCTGAAAATATGATGAATTGCAATTGCATTGTTGACTGAGAACATAGTTTGTTAGTTTTCAAGAAAGTTTATGCCTTATACTTCGTTGTTGTGATGAATTGCTACTTGCTCATGAGAAATTTTATGATAATGAATATTGTTGTTATAATAATGATCATGATGCTAGTATGTCCGTATTTTGTTTTTATCGACACCTCTCTCTCTAAACATGTGGACATGCTTATCGATATCGGCTTTCGCTTGAGGACAAGCGAGGTCTAAGCTTGGGGGAGTTGATACGTCCATTTTGCATCATGTTTTACTACTATTATTTATGCTGTTTTTAATTAATATAACACTTTGTGGAGAAATTATAATGCCTTTTCTCTCTTAATATGCAAGATTTACACAAGGAGGGAGATTGCCGGCAGCTGGAATTCTGGACCTGAAAAAGCTATGTCAGAGATACCTATTCTGCACATCTCCAAATGAGCTGAAATTTCACGGAGATTTATTTTGGAATAAATAAAAAATACTGGAAGAAATATGTACCAGACGGGGCCACCCAGGTGCCCATGAGGCACCAGGGCGCGCCACCCCCCCCAGGTGCGCCCTGGTGGCTCGTGGGGCCCTTGGCCAGCCTCCGGTGCCCATTTTCTGGTATATAAGCCCATTTGCCCTAGAAAAAATAAGGAGAAGACTTTTGGGATGGTGCGCCGCCGTCTCGAGGCGGAACTTGGGCAGGAGCACTTTTGCTCTCCGGCGGAGCGATTCCGCCGGGGATACTTCCCTCCGGGAAGGGGAAATCGGAGTCATCGACATCACCAACGATCCTCTCATCGTGGGAGGACCAATGTTCATCAACATCTTCAACAGCACCATCTCATCTCAAACCCTAGTTCATCTCTTGTATTCAATCCTTGTCTCAAAACCTCATATTGGTACCTGTGGGTTGCTAGTAGTGTTGATTACATCTTGTAGTTGATGCTAGTTGGTTTATTTGGTGGAAGATTATATGTTCAGATCCAATATGCTATTCAATACCCCTCTGATCTTGGACATGAATATGATTTGTGAATAGTTATTTTTGTTCTTGAGGACATGGGAAAAGTCTTGTCATAAGTAATCATGTGAATTTGGTATTCGTTCGATATTTTGATGATATGTATGTCGTTGATTCTCTTAGTGGTGTCGTGTGAACGTCGACTACATGACACTTCACCATCTTTGGGCCTAAGAAAATGCATTGTGGAGTAGTAATTAGATAATGGGTTGCTAGAGTGACAGAAGCTTAAACCCTAGTTTATGCGCTATTCCGTAAGGGGCTGATTTGGATCCACATGTTTAATGCTATGGTTAGAGTTATCTTAATTCTTCTTTCGTAGTTGCGGATGCTTGCGAGAGGGGGTAATCGTAAGTGGGAGACTTGTTCAAGTAAGAACAACACCCAAGCACCGGTCCACCCATATATCAAATTATCAAAGTAGCGAACGCGAATCAAACAAACATGATGAAAGTGACTAGATGAAATTCCCATGTGTCCTCGAGAACGCTTTGCTTATTATAAGAGAACGTTCCGGCTTGTCCTTTGTTACAAAAAGGATTGGGCCACCTTGCTGCACTCTTTGTTACTATTGCTACTTGTCACTTGTTACAAATTATCTTGCTATGAAACTACTGGTTACCGATAATTTCAGTGCTTGCAGAAAATACCTTGCTAAAAATCGCTTGTCATTTCCTTTTGCTCCTCGTTGGGTTCGACACTCTTACTTATCGAAAGGACCCCTGGCCGTGCCACCTTTCCTTGTGGGCCACTTGAAGCGCGTCTCAATCTCTCCCGAAGCTTCCTGCATTTCTCGTTGCCAAAAAAATCGTGTTAAATCAGCAACCTATTTTGACCTCCGTAGATATTGATTTCCTGCGAAACCAAAAACAAGCAGAAAACAGAAACTGACATTAGGCACTAAATGAATAGGTTATTCCATGAAAATAATATAAAAACTAGTCCCTCCAGTCCTTTTTACTCCGCGTAAAGTTTGACTTAATTTATATTAAAATATATCAACATCTATAATACCAAATATATATACTATGAAACTAAATTTCATAATGAATTTAAAAATATTGATTTGGTATTGTGAATGTTGATACTTTTTTCTATAAGTTTGGTCAAAGTAGAGATACTTTGACTTCAGGCAAAACTTATATGGAGACTAAAAAGGACCGGAGGGAGTATATAAAATGATAATATAATAGCATGAAACAGTAAAAAAAATATAGATACGTTTGAGACGTATCAGGAGGTGGGCACCGTGCTGTACATGAGCATCGGGAGCCTCGCCGCCATGGACCTGCACGAGTTCATGGAGCTGGCGTCGGGGCTTGCTCAGAGCAAGCGGCCCGGCGGCGGCCTATGTTCACGCCCGCAAAGATTCGATCCTGACCTCCCCGGCGGACGTGCGGTGCAGGGAAGACTGGAGCGGCTGGATCCGCGGTTGGAGTGGCCGGATCCTTGCCCGAAATGGCTTCCTCCGGCTGGAGGAAGAGCAGGGGAGAGGGAGAAGAGAAGGAGACTGGAGCGGTGGCGGGCTTGCCGGTGATCGCGGGAGTGGTGGTGCGCGACGCCCATCGCTGGTGGCCAGCGCCAGAGGGGGTGGCGGCGGCTTGCTCGCTCCGGCGGCTACAAAGCTTCGGTTCTTTGCTAGAGGGAGAAAGACAAGCAGATTGGTTTTCTATTGTGCCATAAAAACATCGTAAACCAAAAGAATCCAAAAAAAAGGTCGACGTGGCATGCCTAGTCAACACCGAATACCCCCAAAATTTGTTTACGTGGTAAAATATGGAAGAAATCTTTAAATTGGGGGTAAAAATGTGACTGTTTCTTGATTTGGAGGTAATTTTTGTCACTACGATCAATTTTGGGGGTAAAGAAAATGAAATTAACTCATTCATCAATTAAGGATAATTGAACAAAAGTTTATACAAAAAGAAAAAGGAAATTGCAAAGGAGACTACTGTGCTGACATATGACGTTTCTTAAGTGTTTTGCTGTTTTTGATCTGTTGGTTCCATTTGAGACGGGGTGGGCGGCGATTGGCGAGTGAGGTGGCACCGCCGCCATCCGGGTCGTCAAGGGCCGTGCCGGCAGCGACGCTTGCCAGGCTTCCAGCGTCGGTGCCGCGTGCCGCCCATGGCACTTGGCACCGTCGCCTCCCCCGTGGCGGCACCACGGCCGGGCGCCGATCGCTGTCCGTCCGGCTGCGATGGATCGGATAAGAAGACGCACTCAACGTAGCCTTATTTAGCAAGAAACGGATGATGAGGAAATGAGACGATACGGAGACCTCATCTCGCCTCCCTGTCGTGGTCGTCCGGCTGCGCAAACTGAACCGCATTGCCGTGCCTGTGAATTGGAGAGGTGGTTTTAGCTAGCTGGGAGGCGCCGGCCTAGCTAGCTAGCTCGCCAAGTGGCCCAACTGGGAATGGTGTTGTTTCAGGGAAGGCAAGGCCGTTGCTGCAGCCGGAACTGAGCGAGCAAAAGTGGCAGGCCGGCAACTTGTCGGTGGATAGCTCGGTTCCGTTGCAACGGACCCAACCAACCAACCCCCGTCCACAAGCCGCACATACATCTCTGTTTTGCAGAGACTTTAGCAGATCAATATAACTCGATCTGGCTTGCTAGGTTTGTTCAGCGTGTCCTTTTCTCTATGTCAAGAACTGAAATTTAGTCATTTGTAGCACTGATATGATTTTGGCTCTCTCTGTTTGGTTGTTTCCTCGCCCTTTTCCTTTTTGTCAAAGTGGTGACTTTTGAGTAAGATAAAGCGGCCAGTGTTATCCTGACTATGCTGATTCTTGATGTGAGAGTGCCTCGAGTCAATGGTTTAGTAGGTGACCTAAGTACGTACGTGCATAGCGAGAGGGAACAAGTATGTAATCTTCTCTGAATATAGCGGCCCGTGACGGGAGGTTCAGACTTTTTCCGACAGGTAACGAAACGAGACCACGAAGCACTCTACTCACTCCATATTCTTATCTCATCTCTTGGCCTAATTGCCAAAAGGAAAAACACAATAATAGCGACGTTAATCATCTCTCTAATACATGGACCAAGTAACGAGGCTGGAGCTCGAAGAAGAGCCTAAACGGAACATCATGCCGAATTGCTCGGACGCACGCCGGTGCACAAATTATATGCCCGCTTAATCATTCAGAGTTTAAGTTGTTTACTCTTCAGTTGTCCTTGTTAGCAGGTGAAAGCGGGTAGTAAATTGACTAAATTCTACGCACGCGCGCTGGGCGTGCGGCGGCGGTAATTTCCGGGCACCGTCGCGGCATGCCATGCCGCCGAAAGCGCCCGTACGGCGCGGCGCCGAGAGCCCGGCCGGCCGGCACATGCCATGACGCACAGGTCCATGAGTCCATCGAGGGATAAACTAGTAGATGGGACACAGAGGCCGGGTAGGCAAACAGAACAGAATAGGAAGGCATCAACCGCGGGATTGATCGTGCTCGTCTAATTAATTTGGGTAATCACAGGCGGCGTTTACATCGAACACGGTCAGGTCAATGATTTGCTTGGAGCGGATTGGTAATGGTAGGTGCTGATGTTCTACGTTATCGCTGACGGAATCAAAGACACAGAATCGGATCAAATGCGGCTAATATATGTTCAACGCAGTGTTTACGTCGTTGGGAACACTTTGCCAGCAGCTAAGTAGGACGTGATTAGGCGCGTGACAGGGATGTGTTGCCCGTGCGTGGCTTGATAAATTTTACCTACTTGGAGTTTTTTTATTTGCGCTTTCTGTTTGTCAAGAGGACGGGAGGCATCCATCTATCTACTTTCTTTCACAGGTTATTCGTTGCAGGTTTGATCGAGCCAATATACTTTTATCAGTCTTCAAATGCCAGATTGCTCGGTCGACACACGACGAGCCGAGATGCGTACGTGGGTGCTCGCCAACTACTTCTGCATCTTTTTTCTCCAAAGTCCAAACGAAAGGACTCGACCTTAACCCAACACGTGTCAACCAAGTCCCAATAATCAATCTACACTTTTCTCTTTCTTCTCTGCAGCTAGCTGGTAGTAGATGCATGTACACGGCAGCGCTGTCGTCCATATCCACATGACCACATGGCACGCCCGTCACGTTTCACGGCCAAGGCAAAAGGCACAACAGTATGGACCTCCCGTACTTACGTGGTTCTCCCAATGATTGATCATACTCCAAGTCCAAGGTTCCATAATTACTGTAGCATACTACTAGCTAGCATGCAGCATGTCGGCAGCAGAGAATATGACGTTCCGATCGATCCTTTGGCACACATGCATCATGCAAGCTTGAAGCAATAACGATCAGTTTTGGATGCTAGCATCATGGACGGAAGAGATCGACGGCAGCAATAAATGCAATTATCATCCCAGATCGATCTTTGTCCAGACGTCCTTCGGTACGTCTTGATTGAGTTGATTGCCAACGTACCTACGCCTTCTATCATGTGTGCATCAGCGCATGGTCGAGGCATTGTCCACGAGGATGTCAACTGTAGCTAGAGGCCATGGTTTCGGCTGTTCATGACTTGGACAGGGTTGGTTTTTCTCTCTCGGCTCGCATGCTTCATGCATGATGCAGCTCAGCATTTGAGCGGAGCGGATTTAGATGCAGAGTTGCGTGGGAATAATGCAACGTTGGCTATGCGCCGAGACTTCGTCGGACAGATTTTGCCGCCGAACGCGCGCGCTCGCATGCATGCAGCTAGCGGTGGCCCGGTACAGTGCAGCCTAGCACCTCCCACGCCATGACGCCAACGACATGAGACGTTCCAGCACGCACAAGCCTCCCCACCCCTCCCTGGTCACATGTCCGCGCCACGCGGCCTGCTGGCCGTACCTTAGGCCGATTAATTAAACCAGTAATTAACTAACCAGGTCGTCGTCATGGGCACTATATATGCATATATACTCCAAATTGTTGGTGCTTCACCAACACAATGAAGCAACAACCAGCCCAGTCGATCGTACATTGCCAACACTAGAAGCCAACCCCGCGGGCATGACGCATGCATGCCACCACCGTGTACATCTCACTGCATCTGCATATCTAGCGCTACAAATAGATACCAATCTAATAGGCATTTTTCTTTTCTGAACCAGATAATCTAATAGACAATTGGCAATGGCGATAGTACAGCCGAGCTGTACTGGATCAGCTTGTATTTGTGTGTACAACAGGGTAACCAGCTGTCGTACGTACCGGAACCTGAGAGCCACGTACAGTAGATGCATGGAGGCCGATCGATGAATGCGTAGACGACAGGGACAGACATACACGTACGCTTGCTAGCTGCTTACTGGAACGTACGTGTACATATATCTCCGGAGAAAACGTCTCCCGGCCTGGCCTTCAATTTCACAATCCAAAGACCCCGTCGGGCGAGGACATTCGAGAAGTGGGCAGAGTCATGGGAGACGTATAGTGAATCTACGAGGATGTCTAGATCAGCACATTATTGAGCAGCAATACTCAAATCGGGACGACGACGACTCCGGCGAGGAAATTTAAGAGGAAACAAACAACAAAGAGTATTATGCAATTGCAAATGAACATGTGGGCAAGCTCTCGACCACAATCTACTCATAAGGATATGTAGGATACTGCAAACAACAATGTGTTTAATTCGCAGCGTATATTCCAGTGGTATAATACTTTTTCATAGGTTCTTCTGTGTTCCTGTGCCAAGAATCTAGTGGTGCATCTTTTCTTTGGCATTCTTCTGCATTATACTTCCTTTATCGTCTCTCCATTTCCGTTATCAAAATAAGGTCTGCATTGGTGGTACTTATGTGGCATTGACACTAGATCCTATTCCAAACCAGTGTGTCATTGTCACGATGTACGCTTTGATACAAGTAGTGGTATAATTTACTGGAGACACGTACAAATGTCACGTTGATTCCGTCAACTTGCAAATAGACAGCATACTTACCTGTATTAATCTACTGTGTACAGCTACACTGATCTTGAACGGGTATGGCATAGGTCACTGAAAAAGTAGGTTACCGGTACAGAAACGTCACCTAGCTAGCTAGATTGATTAGATGGCTCAGAATTTCCACAGCATATGTTTTTGTTTTAGGACACGGCGTTTTCTGCTTGACTTTGGTACATACATAAGTACATGCAGTGCACTCTTGTATTTTAGACGTGATTTTACCGTTGATACCACATACAGATATACTCCTAGCCAAGGCTGTTTTCTTTGAAGGCAAGCTGCTGACCTGCACGCCGTACCCCGGATTTTAGAGAAACATTAGCAATGCCAATTGCCAATTGACCAGTCAATCGAAAGATAAAATCAGCGAATTGCTTGTGCGCAGAGACGCGATCCGATCCGAGCATAGATTTTCGTGTTGCGTTTTGACCTGGGCGGCAGTAAGAAGTTTGGAATATTCGCGCCCGTGCGGCCTGAAAAGCAATGAAGTTTGGAGTATTCCCTCCATTCCACAATGTAGTGCGCCCGCGCTTCCCGAGATCTAAGTTTAACCATGAATTTAACCAACGAGACCGACTGCGGCGGGAGCAAAAATTATATCACTGAATTCGTACACTATATTATGGAATGGAGAGAGTATACAGCTAGCCGAAATATGGAGCCGCGAATCCTGCGTTTGACCGTGCGTGCGCTCTGGACAGTTTGGGATCGTGTGTAAAAAGTTGCAGATCGGATCAATCGGTCCATGCTTCGAGTCTTTAATTCGACCACAGCGGCTAGATTCCTTTCGCCTCGGGTTCAACGGACCCAGGATTTTTGGGTTGGGTTTGCCGCCCCGGCGTGCTTGATTCCTGGAGGAAGATGACGATGGGAGAGGCACGAAACCAATCCAACTTCTTGTCGTCTCCCCCTTAGCGTCGGTACCGCGCGCCGCCCTTGGCACATGGCACCGTCGGCTCTCCCGTGGCAGCACCACGGCCGGGCGCCGATCGCTGTCCGTCCGGCTGCGATGGATGGGTTAAGACGACGCACTCAACGTAGCCTTATTTAGCAAGAAACGGATGATGAGGAAATGAAACGATACGGAAACCTGTCCGGCTACGTAAACTGAACCGCATTGCCGTGATGGTGAATTTGGAGAGGAGATTTTAGCTAGCTGGGAGGCGCCGGCCTAGCTAGCTAGCTAGCCAAGTGGTCCAACTGGGAATGGAATGGTGTTGTTTCAGGGAAGACAAGGCCGTTGCTGCAGCCGGAAATGAGCGAGCAAAAGTGGCAGGCTGGGCATCGAGAGGACGGTGTGGACCGGGTGCTTGGAGTCCAGGAGCGAGACGCTGCAGCGGCGGAGGGGAGGCTCCAAATTCCAAACAGATTTTATCTACAAGCGACCACGGACGGCGGCGGAGGGAACAGCGGGCGACGTGACGATGAAACGGGCCGACGCGACCGGCAACTTGCCACTCGATCGCTCGGCTCCGTTGCGACGGACCCAACCAACCAACGCACCCCCGTCCACAAGCCGCGCATATATCTCTGTTTTGCAGACTTGAGCAAGACCAATAGTTCGATCTGGCTTCGGAATTTTGTCACTCTTAGCACCCTATGTTTATTCAGTGTGTCCTCTTCTCCATGTCAAGAACTGGAACTCAGTCATTTTTAGCACTGATATGATTTTGGCTCTCTATGTTTGGCTGTTTCCTCTCCCATTTCATTTTGTCAAAGCGGTGACTGAGAGTAAGATAAAGCGGCCAGCATTATCCTGATGACTTTGCTGATTCTTGATGTGAGATCGAGTGCGTTGGAGTCAAAGGTTAGGTGACCTAAGTACTTACGTACGTACACAGCAAGCGGGAACAGGTATGTAATCTCCTCTGAATCTTGCGGCCCGTGGCGGACTTTTTCCGACAGGTAACGAGAGGAGACCATGAGTGAAACACTCTACTCACTTCTGTTGACGCTCAAAAGTGGCAAAGTCATAAAAAGTAGCTTAAGCTATGTCAATATTAATTCAAATTTATGATTGAAAGTCACCTTCGGATGGCTCTCTTCGAGAAGATCAAGATGGATACGAAGATGGTCCAATACGGAGCTCGGATGCAAAAGTTATGACGATTTCAGAGATGCTTGTGTTGACATCAGATTAAAGAATGGCCAAAAACTCAATTAAGATGGCCTCGGATGGAAAAAAATTCAACATGAAAGTTGTGCGTCTCGTCGAAGCAGTTGATTTTGATATAAAAATCGTCTTAAGCCGAGGTCGTATGCAACCTGTGGAGTCAAAACAAGGTCAGGGACAGAAACTGCAGAGTCACTTCGGACCCACCGAGTTGATTTGACTTGGTGAGACCGAGTTGATGTCAGAAGATTACAGAAGGTTGGTCACGTTCACTCGGTGGGACCGAAGCGAACCACTCGGTGAGACCGAGTTGATGTCAGAAGATTACAGAGAGTTGGTCACGTTCACTCGGTGGGACCGAAGCAAACCACTCGGTGGCTCCGAGTTGATCCGGAAAATTGCCAAAGATTTCTATCCGAGTTAGGTTAGGGTTTTGGTGGTTTGGACGGAATTTTTAGTCCTTTTCTTGTACGTGAAGTCCAGCCGCCTCATAAATAGATGAGAGGTGACGGCCGATTAAACAACACACAATCGCAAAAAAAACATATCTACTACTTTTTCATCTACGTTTTGTCTCTCCATCGTTTTTCTATCTCGTTCTTCGCTGTTCTTCAAGTTTGAGAGCTGCGAATCCCGAGGCTCTAGGGGCAAGCGAATCGACCTAGGGCAGCCCATAGTTGCCGCACTCCCTGGCGGGGTTCCTCCCGGGCGTGTGGGGTTTCGGGTCTGAAAAGCACCCGCCGACTGTCCTGCGTATCGCGCTGTCGGTCGGGTCTCCTTTGACGTGAGCTGAGGTGCATCACCCCCGGCGTCGAGGGTACACGTGACGTGTTCGTGTGTCAACACACTTTTTGGCGACTCCGCTGGGGATCGAGGGTCAAGAATCATCATCATCCATCATGACTGGTCTTCCCAAGCCATCTGAAGTTGACGCTGATAACATAATCAAGCCCAATTTTGAGGAGTTATCGGAGGAACATCACCAAGTTTATGAGGAGTACAAGAAGGCGCGTGAAGAGAAGGAGATGCAGAAGTTCCTTGCTAAATTCAAGAAGGATCGTCAAGGCAACATTACTTCAATTGAAGAAATCAAGTTTCCTCCTCTTCACAACGAGCAGGTAGAGCCGACTGTAAGCAAAATTTTCTCTCCTGAACAGTAGGCTGAAATTACTACACTTATTGCTCAGAATAATGATCTTATTTACCAAGCTATCATAGACAATAATACTGCTCAAAAAAATACTCCTCAATCATCTAATGGTAATAGTAGTATGTCTGCTGGCGTAGAAAATTTTGGTCCAACTTTACCTATTTCATCGGCGCTGCCCGCGCCGTTGAATTCTTATCCTAGCCAGACAAACCAACTTGTTGCTGCACCGTTTAATCCTACCATGAACATACCAAGTTCAGTGAATCCAACTGCATCTTTGCTAGGGTACGGTTCGGCAAGTCCAAATGGATTGCTGCCGAACTATGGTACAACATACACACCACCATCCCTTCCGACTAGTACTATACCAGCTGTTAGAAATCATATTTCCCATGCGCCACAACCACACGCAATGCCACTCAATACGAGTGATATTTTGGCTAATGTCAGAGAGGAAATGTCTAGGGTGTTCCGAGAGCATTGTGGGATTGAATTACCTAAACCACGGATTTCCAGGAAACCATATCTAGAAATTTTTGATGCCGTACCATGCCCTCCCGGTTATAAAGTTCCAGATTTTGTTAAATTTAGCGGAGAGGGAACAAAAACCACATGGGAGCACATAAGTCAGTACTTGGCACAATTAGGTGTGGTGAGTTCACGAGACGAGTGGAAAGTACGTTATTTTCCTTTATCTTTAACCGGTACTGCTTTCTCGTGATTTTCTGCTTTGCCACCCGGTTCTATTAGTACATGGTTTCACTTGGAGCAGAAGTTCCATGACCACTTCTACAGTGGTGACAATGAGCTTAAACTATCCCACCTTACATCGGTTAAGCAAAAGCATGACGAATCGGTCTCCGATTACGTCAAAAGATTTAGAGATACAAAAAACTGGTGCTATAGTTTGGTGATAACTGAGAGAGACTTGGCTGATCTTGTGCTTAGTGGTTTGAGAACTCACATTAGAGAAAAGTTAGAGGGCTATGAGTTTTCAAGTATTAACCAAGTCTTACAAAGGGCTTTGGCTCAAGAAAGCCGAAGCAAAGATCTTAAAGAGGTGCATAGGTATAAAACTGATCGTCCTAAGATGAATATGGTTGAATGTAATAGTGATGAGTCGGATGATGAGACTGATGTCTATGTTGCTGAATTTGTTTGGTCATCAAAGGCCAAACCTTATACGTGCAATGCTCTTAAGCCGATTCGCAAGAATCGTGATGAAGAGATGAAATTTACTTTTGATATATCCAAGTGTGATAAAATATTTGATGCACTATTGCAAGATAGGATGATAAGAATATCACATACCTTACCGCCGTTTGAGGAGCTAAAACGGCATGCTTATTGTAGGTATCACAATTCGTTTTCTCATGCTATTAACGATTGCAATGTTTTTCGACGATAGATACAATCGGCTATCAACGACGGACGATTGAACTTTTTGAGATGCAAATTGATAACCAACCCTTTCCAATGAACACCATGGGTTTGGAGGGGAAGAAGATGTTAATTCGGCCCAACATAGCCGAATCAGCTAATAAAAATAATGTTGTCATTGGTGAGCCCAGGAAAAACAAGGAGGGCGACAAGGTCTTGGGGAGACAAGTTGTGCTTGATAAGCAACCCGGTGGCAAGGAGATAATTAAGATCACCATCCAGAATCCTGCACTCGGGGGGCAACCACAAGTGAAAGAGAACACTCATGTTAAATTTGTTAAGCCCAAGAGTCCAGAAGTTGGCAAGTGGAAGACGAATGAAGCTAAAGTGCAGCGCAAGAGAATCAAGCCGACTTTTGATATATTACTGTCCAAATATGCCAATCAAGCGGCCGGTTCTAGCTCTAGCTGGTCACCAAATTTGAAGCGCTCAAGATCACCTCCGAGGGAAGAATTTCAGCATCACACAAGGCCATATGGGTCGTGGGCACCAGGACCATGGATGGCACCACCTCCCTATGCGCCATACTACATGGGAGGCTTCAATGGAGGATGGGAGCAGCCCCCAATGGCCCCTTGTGCTTTTCATCCAGGGTGGGCAGAACCAAGGAGGCCTATTCGTGAGAGGCTTTCTTATCCCACACGAGCCCGTTTGAACAATGGTGGCAATCGGCCGATGCAAAACAATCAAGAAAGGATCAGCAAGCAAGTGTGGCGTGCTAAATCACCAAGTGCAGCGGTCGAGTCTGGAAAAGGCAAAGAAAAAATCGATGCCGACTCACTCATCTTGGGCACTGAAACATTCACCATACAACAACCGACTGCGCATAGCAACCCCGCTGAGCCGATACTTGCTATCGCACCAAAGCACTCGGCTAATGATCATGAAGCTAGCACAAGCAAAGCCAAGCCCAAGGATCCAAAATATACGCAACCTAAGTGGTGTCCTCATGGACTAACAAAAACACAGAAAAGGAAGCTACAGAGGTTAAGGAGTCAAGAGATGGCAGAACAAGAGGTCGAGAAGCAAAGAGATAAATTGTTCAATGACATTCGTCCCATGGTACCTACAAAACAAGTGTGGAAGCCTAAACAAGTAAAAGATGCAGCAATCCCTATGTCCATCACAGCAGCACCTACACCACCAAAGGAAGACGATGCAAACTGAAAGGATCGATATGGTTGACTAGAGGGGGGGTGAATAGGCAACTACCAATTTTTAGCTTTTCTTAATAAATTAGGGTTAGCAACAAAATAGGTTGTCTAGATATGCAACTAGGTGAGCAACCTATATGATGCTAACAATCACAACACAAGCAAGTAAGGGATACAAAACAAGTAAAGCAAGCAAAATGTAAAGGTAAGAAATAACCACAAGTGGAGCCGGTGAAGACGAGGATGTGTTACCGAAGTTCCTTCCCTTTGAGAGGAAGTACGTCTCCGTTGGAGCGGTGTGGAGGCACAATGCTCCCCAAGAAGCCACTAAGGCCACCGTATTCTCCTCACGCCCTCACACAATGCGAGGTGCCGTGATTCCACTGGTGGTGCCCTTGAAGACGGCGACCGAACCTTTACAAACAAGGTTGGGGCAATCTCCACAACTTAATTGGAGGCTCCCAACACCACCACGGAGCTTCACCACAATGGAATGTGGCTCCGAGGTGACCTCTTCCGTCTAGGATGCTCAAACACCCAAGAGTAACAAGATCCGCAAGGGATTAGTGGGGGGAAATCAAATATCTCTTGGTGGAAGTGTAGATCGAGGCCCTCTCCTCCAAACCCTAGAACATCAACAAGTTTTGTTGGCTAGGGAGAGAGATAGGGCAAAGATGGAGCTTGGGGGCAACAATGGAGATAGAGGATAAGAGGTAAAGCTGGTTGGAGAAGAAGACCCACTTTATATAGTGGGGATAGAATCCAACCGTTACCTATGCTCAGCCCGCACACACAAGCGGTACTACCGCTCCGGAGAGCGGTACTACCGCTTGAGCGGTAGTCCCAAATACTGAGCGGTAGTACCGCACTGAGCGGTACTACCGTGACCACAAAGCGGTACTACCGCTATGGGCCGCAGAACAGCAGAGACCAGGGAGTAGAGCGGTACTGGAGCAGCCGCGCCGCAGAGCGGTACTACCACTCAACTACCGCTCTACTACCGCGAGAAGAAAACAGGATACCAGAAGAATTTCAGCAAGCGGTACTGAAGCGGTACTAGAAAGCGGAAGTACCGCATTGCGGTACTACCGCACTACTACCGCTCTACTACCGCAAGAAGAAACAGGATACCAGAAGAAAATCCCCCAAGCGGTACTAGCTGCGGTAGACCACAGCGGTACTACCGTGGTACTGAGCGGTACTACCGCTTGGGTGACAGGAAAACTGCCCAGACAAGATCTCCAAGTTGCCGGAAGGGAATGTGGGTGCATATGGGGTTGTGTACGTGTTGATTCCACCCATACCTTTCCAAAACGGACCCCCTCTTAATAGTACGGTTTTCCTACGACTCAATACCACCGAAAAAGAACCGCAAGAAAAACACCGTCTTTATAAAAGCTCCGAGGGGCATCAATCGTCTTGTGCCAAGTGATGGAATATCTCAAATGCTCAATGCACACGATTAGTCTGCAAAAGTATTGTCATCAATCACCAAAACCACTAAGGGAGAAATATGCCCTAACAATCTCCCCCTTTTTGGTGAATTGGTGACAACACGGGATTTGCACAATTAATAAAACAAGATAATAAGCAAACCCAACATCTACAAAATATAGACGGGCTCCCCCTAGCTGTGTGCACTATTTAGGTATGCTTTTGGAATGCAAAGCACACACACTAGGATCAACACTCCCCCTATATTTTATATACCAGGCATTACTTGCAACAAACATAATATAAGCACTAAGTATGGTTGCAAGCAAGTGTAAGAGAGCATGAAGATAAAGGGCAACATAATAACCATAGCTCCACACACAGATAATATGACAAAGTAAGATAGATAAGGTAGCGTATGTCTCACACCATACAGGAACATAGTCTCATGGTCTCAACACAAAGCAAATAAGATAAAAGAGTTCACAAGCATAAAAACCAACGCAAATAAAACACGAGCTTGTGACTCGACAACACCCTGCAAAAGCAAATCCCCGGTCCTAAACTCTCTCCCCCTTTGGCATCAAGACGCCAAAAAGGTAAAGAGTGACACTAAAGCGACCCGAGGTGGTAGTACTACTCAGCATCCTCATCAGACTCCGCGGTCGCATCCTCATCCGTCTCCTCGAGGATCTCGTTATCATCAGCAATATCACCAGCAGCAGACGAAGTAGCACGGGTAGAGCGAGTAGCACGAGCAGGTGGAGGTGCAGAAGTAGCACCAGTAGAGTCATCTGAATCTGTCCAGCGGCAGTGACCTGAGATCCACCTCTCCTCTGACGTGATCCTGTCCTCTGAGCCACTGGCGACTTCGAGGCCAATCTTCCTCATGATGGCCTTGTCTCGACTGCGAGACATCTTCTGTGCTACATGTGCCTTGTACTGACCCTGTGCCTCGATACAGAACAGTTTCTTCATCTTCTTCTTGAGCTTGGCAGCCCATGAGGGCTGCTCAGAGGCTGGCACATAGTCAGGCTCTGCTGACCCATCTGACGCAGCAAAGGGAAACTCAACCTCAGGAGCCGGTGCAGGACCCCAGCGCTCCTTCTGCCTCAGCTTAATCTCCTCGTGAGAGACCAAAGGGCCGGTCTCAAGCAACTCACCAGGGAACTGCCTCTCCCAAGTGTCCATAATGAGCTTGTAGATCATAGGGGCATAGATAGGTACCTTCCGGCCATACACAGCAGAACCGAGCTCAGTCCACATCACATGTGACACATCCAGAACCGTGGTCTTACCCTTCTCCTTCTCGCACATGAGGAGCATGTCAACCAGATGACCATGCACCATGTCAAAGTTTCCCACCCTAGGGAAAAGAGAGTGCCTGAAAATGCGATGCATAATGTCCAGAAACGAATTCAGCTCCTTGACATCTCCCTTGGCAGTCTTCCTAATGGTGGTGTACCGGAGCAACTTGGACTTGTGAGCCGGAGACTGACGCAGGTGAGGGCGAAGACCAAGAGAGTTGTGCAGACCATCATCACCATAGCCCAAACTGTTCATGAAAGTCTTCCAGGTGGTCTGCATCTGCCTGCCACGTGTCATCCAAGTGAGGGTCCTGTCATCATCAGTGCCGAAGAACACTGTGGCGTAGAACTGTGCCACCAACTCAGGGTCAAAGTCAAGGTTGAAAGTGATGATCTTGACAATGTCAAACTGCTCACATAGGGCAAGAGCTTCTCCAAAGTACTCTGGGTCATTCTGCATGTGTTCAATATTCACTGACTTGGTCTGGAAAAACAAGTTCTTCTTGCCCTTGATCACATCATGATAGACCAATGCCTGATCTTTGTTCCAGAACGGTCTACCCACCAAACTTGGATCTTGAGGTCGAGTGTAGGGATTTTGCTCACGGTAGGCCCAGTACTCATTGGAATTCAACTCGGACACAGACTTGGCCTTCTCCTTCTTCTTCTTAGCAACGGTTTTCTTGATTAACTGCCTGGCAGGTGCTGGTTGAGCCTCTTCTTCTTTACTTGCAGAACTGTCATCGCTGGCCAGTTGAGTGCGTCCACGCTTCGGGTTCTTGCGACGAGCCACATAAGGACCGGAGCCACTACCACCTGAACTAGACACACAAACACGAGGGAAAGCAGGTGTAAAAGCAATGCATAAGCCAAGAAATAAGAGTGAGGGAGAGGAACCAGTTGTAATGATTCAGAAGAGGTGGATCTCAAACGGTAGTACCGGCCTGACAGCGGTAGTACCGCCTGGGGGGCGAGCGGTAGTACCGCTGGTCAGTGGGCGGTAGTACCGCGCAAGCGGTAGTACCGTCCATGACCTAGCGGTAGTACCGCTGTCTGCACAGGCGCACAACCGTGTCAGATCCGGTAGTACCGGAGATCCAAACCTTCGAAATCGAGACAAACAGTTCCTATCCTCCTATCTAGCAGTCATTCTACATCCTACTCAAGCCTCGATTTGGAATAAATCGAAGAAACGCCATGCATTGCCCTAAGTCCAAGATTTAAAACTAGAACCAATGGAGAGAAGAACGGGGGCAATACCGGGTTCCATAGCGAGAGGAGATGGTGGGGATCGAGTCCACCGGTCGGAAATGCAGAAGACGGCACGGAACCGGCGTGCCGGGGGCGGCGGCCGGAGCAGTTGAAGTAGCCTGCGAGGGGAGGAGTCGTGAGGAGGAAGAGGGCGAATGGGTATGGGGAGTTTTAAACTTCCTGTACCCGTTCACTTATTCCTCCCGCAGACTACAGAGCGGTAGTACCGCGGGACATGGCGGTAGTACCGCTAGAAGCGGTAGTACCGTTCTGAACCCGGCGGTAGTACCGCCCGGGTACTTAGCACGGCAAGAGGCCGGAAGTACCCACCCAAGCGGTAGTACCGTTTGGCTGGGAGCGGTAGTACCATTTGAAACGGTAGTACCGTCCCCATCCAGCGGTAGTACCGCTTGCACGCCACAAAAACTGCAAGATACAAATTTGGAACAGCGGCTTATGCAGTTCTGAGATGTATGTAGGTGAGAGGGCTTGGGTTGGAGACTCGAAAACCAGCAAATGGGAATGGACACTCCAACGTTCAAAAGACAATAAAGCGGAGAGCAAACTTGGAGTGGGCCAAAACACAACAAGACCAAAAAGACTAGAGAAAAAAGAAAGCAATAAAAAACACAAGAGAGCCAAACCCTCCCAAAAGAGAGGGTCGGTGGCCGAAGCCACCTTTGTTTGAGTCGAATGGTTTGGCACCGCGAAGATTTTAACCTTGGGCCCAATACCAAAACTCATCTTTGAAGCACAAGTACCATAAAAAATGGCTAATGTGAAAGATTTGGTCAATTTATGCATAATAGGGGGAGGGAGAGTTCATTGAGAGAACAAAACTCCCCCTATGTCCATGCCTACATCTAGAACAAGACAAACATAATGAATGCGGTGGGGTGTGACGAGATTCAAGACACGTTGCTCGAATCAATGATATTTAGCTCATGCCTTAACTCGCGAAATCTTGCTTCATCCAATGGCTTCGTGAAAATATCCGCTAGTTGCTCTTGAGTTCCTACATGAATAATATCAATCTCTCCCCGCTTGACGTGATCCCGGATGAAATGATGACGAATCTCAATGTGCTTCGTCTTGCTATGTTGCACCGGATTGTGGGAGATCATGATTGCACTTTCATTGTCACAGAAGAGAGGCACTTTGTCACAAGTGACACCGTAATCCTTTAAAGTTTGCCTCATCCATAGCAATTGAGCACAACAACTTGCGGCGGCCACATACTCGGCCTCGGTGGTGGAGAGACACACACAATTTTGCTTCTTCGAAGACCAACTCACCAAAGAGCGACCAAGGAATTGGCACCCTCCGGAAGTTGACTTCCTATCCACACGGTCTCCCGCCCAATCTGAGTCTGAATATCCCATGAGATCAAAGCTTGCTCCTTTGGGGTACCATAAGCCAAAGTTTGGGGTATGAGCCAAATATCGAAAGATTCGCTTGACCGCCACAAAGTGACTTTCCTTAGGCGCGGCTTGAAACCGTGCACACATTCCCACACTCAACATGATATCCGGTCTAGATGCACAAAGGTAAAGCAAGGAGCCAATCATGGAACGATATACCTTTTGATCCACCGCTTTACCATTGGGATCGATGTCGAGTTGGCACTTGGTAGGCATTGGAGTCTTGGCCGGTTTGACATCTTTTAGCTTGAATCTCTTGAGCATGTCTTGGGTGTATTTGGCTTGGTTGATGAAGGTTCCTTCTCTTCTTTGCTTGACTTCGAACCCAAGAAAGAACTTCAACTCTCCCATCATAGACATCTCAAACTTCTCGGTCATTAGTGCGGCAAACTCATCATTGAAAGCTTTGTTAGGAGAACCAAAGATAATATCATCAACATATAGTTGGCATATGAACAAATCCCCTTTAACCCTCTTAGTAAAAAGAGTGGGATCGATTTTCCCAATTTCAAACCCACGGTCTTGCAACAACTCGGTAAGGTGCTCATACCACGCACGTGGGGCTTGTTTAAGGCCATAGAGTGCCTTATCGAGCTTGTATACATGATTGGGGAACTTGGGATCCTCGAACCCCGGGGGTTGTTTGACATACACCAACTCATTAAGAGGACCATTAAGAAATGCACTCTTCACATCCATTTGTTGCAACTTAAAATCATGATGAGAAGCATATGCAAGCAACATACGAATAGACTCAAGACGAGCAACGGGAGCAAAGGTTTCACCGTAGTCGATACCCTCGACTTGGGAGTAGCCTTGTGCCACCAATCTTGCCTTATTTCGAGTGACAACACCGTTCGTATCTTGCTTGTTCTTGAAGATCCATTTGGTTCCAATGACATTATGATTCTCCGTTGGCCTTGGCACCAATGTCCACACTTTGTTGCGCTCGAAGTTGTTGAGTTCATCATGCATGGCTTCAAGCCAATCCGTGTCCTCGAGCGCCTCATGTACCTTTTGGGGTTCAACACACGAAACAAACGCGTGATGCTCACAAAAGTTTGATAATTGTTTACGAGTGGTTACCCCTTTCTTTAAGCTTCCATAGACATTTTCCAAGACATGTCCTTTTTTCTTGAGTTTGGAAGCAATCTTGGCGGCACGACGCTCCAATAGCTCCTCCGGAGTCACTTGAGGAGGATCATCTCGAGCGTCATCTTGAGCTTGCTCTTGATCATGAGCTTGCCCTTGATCTTGAGCTTGCTCGGTGTTGTGATCTTGATCTTGGGCATCATTTGGTGCATCACCATCATCTTGAGGTTATTCTTGCCCTTGATCTTGATCACTTGGTTGAGGGCCTTCGGTTTGTTCTTCGGAAGTATGTGGGTCTTGTGTCGGTGATGGTTCCACTTGCGTAGAACATTGTCCTTCTCCTTCCACCACAAGGGGTTCCTCAATGGGTAGGATTTGGCCCACACCCATTCTTCTTATGGCTTGAGGAGGAATTTCATCACCTACATCACAAAGACCACTTTGCTCCACTTGGGAGCTATTATTCTCGTCAAACTCCACGTTACACGTCTCCTCAATGAGTCCATTGGACTTGTTGAGAACACGGTAAGCATAAGAGTTTGTAGCATAACCAACAAATATGCCCTCTTGAGCTCTAGAATCAAATTTAGACAAGCAAACACCTTTCTTGAGAATGAACACTTACAACCGAACACCCGGAAGTACGTGAGGTTGGGCTTGTTGCCGGTAAGAATTTCATATGGAGTCTTGTTCAAGCCTTTGCGGAGGTAGAGCCGATTGGATGCATGACAAGCGGTGTTGATGGCTTCGGCCCAAAAGTTGTATGGAGACTTGAACTCCGCCATCATGGTCCTTGCCGCGTCCATCAACGTCCGGTTCTTCCTCTCCGCTACTCCATTTTGTTGAGGGGTATAAGGTGCGGAATATTGATGCTTGATCCCCTCATCACCAAGAAACTCATCCAAGGTGTAGTTCTTGAACTCGGTGCCGTTGTCGCTTCTAATGATCAATATCTTTGCATCATGTTGACGTTGAGCTTCATTTGCAAAGTCGATCACGGTTTGTTGGGTCTCGCTCTTCCTCTTGAAGAAATATACCCAAGTGTATCTTGAATAATCATCCACAATCACCAAGCAATACTTTCTTCCACCAAGACTGTCAAACGTTGGAGGACCAAAGAGATCCATGTGAAGGAGCTCCAAGGGCCTCTTCGAAGAGATAATGGTCTTGGGTCGGTGAGCCGTCTCATGTAACTTCCCTTCGATACAAGCACTGCAAGCACGATCTTTGACAAAACTAACATTTGTTAGTCCTCGGATGTGGTCCCCTTTGAGAAGACTTTGCAAAGATCTCATATTGACGTGGGCTAAACGGCGATGCCAAAGCCATCCCACGTCAACTTTAGCCATTAGGCAAGTCGCGGTCTTAGTGGGTCGCTCCGAGAAGTTAACCACATAGAGACCGTTCTCGACATGCCCAACAAAAGCTACTTTAAGAGTCTTGCTCCACAAAAGGGTCACGGTATCAATATCAAAGAACGTTGCAAAGCCCATAATAGCAAGTTGACGAACGGAAAGTAAATTGAATGCAAGGGTCTCAACAAGCATGACCTTCTCAATGGACAAGTCCGGTGAGATGACCACCTTGCCGAGACCCAATACCTTTGACATTGAAGCATCACCATATTGGACATGGGTGGGCATAGATGAACTTGCTTGAACGTCCACCACCAAGTCCTTGCTTCCGGTCATATGATTTGTCGCTCCACTATCAAGCAACCATGACACCCCACCGGAAGCAAACTCCTACATAAGATCAATGCTTGGTTTTAGGTACCCATTCTTGAATGGGTCCTTTTATGTTAGTAACAAGGGTCTTAGGAACCCAAATGGACCATTCAATGTACTCATAAGAAGAACCAACAAATTTGGCATAAACATGCCCATCACTAGCACGGCATAAAACATAAGAAGGGTTAAAATCGCCGGCTTTGTTGGGATGAGTGGTCTTGCCCCTATTGACATTACCACCCACCGCCTCGTTCTTCTTCTTCTTAGGAGCACCCTCTCCCTCTTTCAAAAATGTATCTTTGAGAGGGAGAGCTAGCTTGGTCTTGCTCTTCTTGTTTGACTTCTTCTTCTTCTTCGACTTGGGTGCAAATCCAAGTCCCTCCTTTGCCACAACTTCCTTTTGATTGCTCAAAAGTTCGTTGAGATTTTTCTCACCTTGTATGCACGCGACAAGGCCTTTCTCAATTTGCTCTTTCAACTTGGCATTCTCCTCAACAAGATGTGCATGCTCACAACAAGGGTTAGTTGCACGAGCATTATCAATTAAAACAAAAGGAGGACAAGTAGCAATTTCTTTAGTTAGCTTCACTTGGAGTTGATCATGAGACTCCTTGAGTGTAGCATGAGCACTTTTCAAGGCCTTGTGAGCCTTGTCAAGTAAAACAAACTCCTCTTCGAGTCTAGCATGGCCAACCCCAAGTTCAGCCTTCTCAGTTTTAAGCACTTGAGCAAGAACAATAGCATGATCACGATCTTTCTTTAATTTAGCACGATCTAGATTGTGTGTCTCCTCAAGAGCCACTCTATGACCTTGCTCTTCCTCAAGAGCAATAGAAAGATCGGCAATCTCATCGGCATAATCTCTACTATGCCCTTCCAACTTAGAGATGGTCTCTTCATGTGATTCTATGATATCATTGGCCTCACCTAATTGTTCCAAGAGAGCCACAAAGTGCTTCTTGGTCTCACCTTTGAGCTTGGCCATGAACTTGTCAAACTCATTTTCCTCCACCTTTGCCTCCTCACTTTCTTCCACACAATTCATCAAGGAAGGAGTGGAAGAAATGCTAGTTTTGATGTTGGAGGTTACCTTGTTAGTGGCCTTGGCCATGAGGCACTTGTGGGTGGTGATGGAGTTCTCGTTGGGGGAGTCGAAGAGGGACACCTTTGGTGATGGAGAGGTGGCGATGGCAACGGAGGCCGTAGCAACCCCTTCACCACTAGCATCTTCATCATCATCGGAGTCGTACTCTTCTTGCACCACCAAACTCTTTTGAGGCACCTTCTTCGCGAAGTTATTGCTCTTGCATGGGAATGACTTGGATTTGTCCTTGCGAATAAGCTTCCCTCCATTGTCTTCCCTCTTCTCATACGGGCAATCGGCGACGAAGTGACTCACATTACCACAGTTGTAGCAAGTCCTCACACGTTGACCTTTGCCTTTAGAGCCATTAGTCTTGTTTCTTGAAAAGTTGGGCGTGGAGTTTCTTTTGTTGCCCCAAAATTGTCTTGACGCAAGAGCCATGTGCTCGTGGTAAGCATATTTGGTGTCTTCGGGGCAATCTTCATCCTCATATTCTTCTTCTTCTTCCTCTTCATGAACTACCTTGGCCTTCAAAGCAAGGTTGGGCTTCTTTGAGCGTTGAACACGAGCAAGTGCGTTGTCGGCGGTCTTGTTCAAAATGTTCATAGCAATAAACTCATCCAACACATCACTGGAGGACAAGGTGTGGAAGTCCGGTCTTTGACGAATCACGGAGGACATGCTCTTGTTGTAAGGCATAATGGCCTTGAGGAATTTGCGCTTGATCCAATTGTCATCCGTGTCCTTGCTCCCGTGATCTCGGAGTGAGACCGCAAGAGTAGTCAATCTCCGGTAAAGCTCACGAGGATCTTCATCTTCATTCATAACAAACTCATCGGCCTCATCAAGAATAACCTCAAAGTTGGAGCGTTGAATGCTCGAGCTTCCCTTGTACAATGAATTGATATGCTCCCATGCATCTTTGGCAAGAGTGAATGGGTGCAAATGAGGAAGCTCTTCGGGAGGCATGGCGGCTTGAAGAATGAACAAGGCGGATGCGTTGAGTTGGTTGTCCACTTCTTCTCTTGGGGACAAGTTGCTTGGGTCATGCGGATAATAGCCTTGTTCAATGATTCTCCAAAGTTGAGTTGAGCTATAATTCAAATGAGACTTAATACGAAACACACAATTAGCGAAGTTAGTCAAATCAAGCTTAGGAGGAGGACCATGATTGTTTATATGAGGTGAGGGGACCGGTCCTCCATAGACCGGGGGAGGGGGAACCGAGGCGTGCGTTCCCGTCCCATTCTTACCATGAGGGGAAGATGTTTGAGAGTCTTTAGCCGCTTCCTTGCCGGAATTGACCTCCGATGCCGGTGCGGTGGGATTAACCACAAGCAACGGATCGGGAGTGGACTTCAACCCCTCAAGGAGTTCTTTAAGCATGGACTTGACCTCGGCCGTCATAGACGTCTTAAGTGAAGCCATAGCTTCGTTTAAGACGTCTCGGGTGACCGTGTTCATCTCCACGGCCTCGGGCACTTCCTCAACCCGTTCCCCGTCGTCAACCATACTCTTCGGGTGGTGAAACCCTTAATAAAGAGACGTGGCTCTGATACCAATTGAAAGGATCGATATGGTTGACTAGAGGGGGGGTGAATAGGCAACTACCAATTTTTAGCTTTTCTTAATAAATTAGGGTTAGCAACAAAATAGGTTGTCTAGATATGCAACTAGGTGAGCCACCTATATGATGCTAACAATCACAACACAAGCAAGTAAGGGATACAAAACAAGTAAAGCAAGCAAAATGTAAAGGTAAGAAATAACCACAAGTGGAGCCGGTGAAGACGAGGATGTGTTACCGAAGTTCCTTCCCTTTGAGAGGAAGTACGTCTCCGTTGGAGCGGTGTGGAGGCACAATGCTCCCCAAGAAGCCACTAAGGCCACCGTATTCTCCTCACGCCCTCACACAATGCGAGGTGCCGTGATTCCACTAGTGGTGCCCTTGAAGGCGGCGACCGAACCTTTACAAACAAGGTTGGGGCAATCTCCACAACTTAATTGGAGGCTCCCAACACCACCACGGAGCTTCACCACAATGGAATGTGGCTCCGAGGTGACCTCTTCCGTCTAGGATGCTCAAACACCCAAGAGTAACAAGATCCGCAAGGGATTAGTGGGGGGAAATCAAATATCTCTTGGTGGAAGTGTAGATCGAGGCCCTCTCCTCCAAACCCTAGAACATCAACAAGTTTTGTTGGCTAGGGAGAGAGATAGGGCAAAGATGGAGCTTGGGGGCAACAATGGAGATAGAGGATAAGAGGTAAAGCTGGTTGGAGAAGAAGACCCACTTTATATAGTGGGGATAGAATCCAACCGTTACCTGTGCTCAGCCCGCACACACAAGCGGTACTACCGCTCCGGAGAGCGGTACTACCGCTTGAGCGGTAGTCCCAAATACTGAGCGGTAGTACCGCACTGAGCGGTACTACCGTGCCCACAAAGCGGTACTACCGCTATGGGCCGCAGAACAGCAGAGACCAGGAAGTAGAGCGGTACTGGAGCAGCCGCACCGCAGAGCGGTACTACCGCTCTACTACCGCGAGAAGAAAACGGGATACCAGAAGAATTTCAGCAAGCGGTACTAGAAAGCAGAAGTACCGCATTGCGGTACTGCCGCACTACTACCGCAAGAAGAAACATGATACCAGAAGAAAATCCCCCAAGCGGTACTAGCTGCGGTAGACCACAGCGGTACTACCGCATAAGCAGTACTACCGTGGTACCGAGCGGTACTACCGCTTGGGTGACAGGAAAACTGCCCAGACAAGATCTCCAAGTTGCCGGAAGGGAATGTGGGTGCATATGGGGTTGTGTACGTGTTGATTCCACCCATACCTTTCCAAAACGGACCCCCTCTTAATAGTACGGTTTTCCTACGACTCAATACCACCGAAAAAGAACCGCAAGAAAAACACCGTCTTTATAAAAGCTCCGAGGGGCATCAATCGTCTTGTGCCAAGTGATGGAATATCTGAAATGCTCAATGCACACGATTAGTCCGCAAAAGTATTGTCATCAATCACCAAAACCACTAAGGGAGAAATATGCCCTAACACAAACACTATTACATCGTCCGCGACACCTATCACTTCTCTTTCACTTGGGCAGATTTCAGAATCGGTTGAAGAAGGAGATGAGATGGTGGATTATGAGCCTACACCGGTCCACGAAGGTATGGATATCAATATGGTGTATTACTTACCCGCTGAGTTTCGTGCTGTAGATGAAGAAGGGGAAGTGGCTCAGCTGGATTTTGGCCCTAAAAATGCAATATTTGAGAAGCCAAAAGAACCAGTAACACACTTGAAACCGTTGTATCTCAGAGGACATATTAATGGATCACCGCTTACTCGGATGCTTGTTGATGGTGGTGCTGTGGTGAATCTCATGCCCTATTCGGTCTTCAAGAAATTGGGTTTGCCCGATGAAGAATTGATCAAGACCAATATGGTGCTTAATGGATTTGAAGGCAAAGAGAAAACCGAAGCCAAAGGTGTGATGTACGTGGAGCTTACAGTTGGGAGCAAAACTTTGGCTACTGCGTTCTTTGTCGCCGAGGTACAAGGTAACTACAATGTCATACTAGGCCGTGATTGGGTTCCTGCAAACCAATGCGTGCCATCCACTATGCATCAGTTTTTAATTCAGTGGGTTCATGATGAAGTGGAAGTCATTCATGCGGATAATTCGACTTGCGTTGCTTTAGCCGATGCATCGGTGGATTGGCAACACCCCAATGCTACTTGCTTGATGGGACGGGACTTATCAGATTTGATTTTCTCAGCGCCACCAAAAGTGGTTTTGTGCCTGTTTCTTTAAAGCCGGTTGGTGGCAATCGGCTCCAAAGTATAATGTATTTAAATGGATCCTAACTCTGAGTGGTTACAAAAGCGACTTACAGAATATCGGTCCAGTGAGAACGATATGTATGAGTCTATAGAAGAGTTAGATGATATGGATAAACTTGGACAAGGTTTTACATCGGCCGATCCATTAGAAGAAATAGATATTGGAGATGGTTCAGTTCCTAGACCGACATTTGTAAACAAAAATTTGAAAGCCGATTGTAAAGCCAAGTTAATCGAGCTATTGAAAGAATATGTTTGTTGCTTTGCATGGGAATATCATGAAATGCCAGGTTTAAGCCGAGAGCTAGTGGAGCATCGGTTACCTATAAAGGCCGGTTTTAGACCGTTCAAACAATCGGCCAAAAAGTTTAATCCCAAAATATATGACCGGATCAAGGAGGAGATCGATCGTTTGCTTAAAGCTAATTTTATTAGACCTTGCAGGTATGCCAAGTGGATTTCTAACATTGTACCAGTGGAGAAGAAAGGGTCCGGCAAGTAAAGGGTATGCATTGATTTCAGAGATTTGAATAGGGCTACACCCAAAGATGAGTATCCCATGCCCATAGCCGATATGCTTATTAATGATGCTTCTGGACATAAGGTCATTAGCTTTCTAGATGGTAATGCGGGGTATAACCAAATTTTTATGGCCGAAGAGGACATGTCCAAAACGGCTTTCCGATGCCCTGGTTTCCTTGGTTTATTCGAGTGGACAGTGATGACCTTTGGATTAAAAATGCTGGTGCCACGTATCAAAGGGCTATGAATTTAATTTTTCATGACTTACTCGGCGTTATACTTGAAGTCTATATTGATGATATTGTTGTCAAATCGGATGCCTTTGAGTCTCACTTGGCCGATTTGCGTTTAGCTTTTGAAAGAATGAAAAAATATGGACTGAAAATGAATCCTTTGAAGTGTGCCTTTGGTGTATCGGCTGGAAAGTTTTTGGGTTTCATTATTCATGAAGATGGTGTGGAGATTGATCCCAAAAAGATAGAAGCTATACAGAAAGTAGAGGCTCCAACATGCAAGAGAGATATGCAAAAGTTCCTTGGCAAGGTCAATTATTTGAGAAGGTTCATAGTTAATTTGTCAAGGAAGGTTGATGCATTCACTCCTATACTTCGGTTAAAGAATGATGTTGATTTTACTTGGGGGGCAAAACAGCAAGAAGCATTTGATATGATCAAGAATTATTTGTGCACTCCTCCGGTGATGAAAGCGCCTAAGCATAGAGAGCCCTTTAGGCTTTACATTGTAGTAGAGGAAGGTGTCATTGGTGCTGTTTTGACTCAAGAGACCGAAGGAAAAGAGCATGCTATTACTTATTTGAGCAGACGCCTATTAGATGCTGAGACAAGGTATACATTTATTGAAAAATTATGTCTATGCTTATATTATGCTTGCACAAAATTGAGACATTATCTAGTGCCGAGTGTTTGCATAGTAGCTTGTCAAACCGATGTCATTAAGTACATGTTGCATAGACCAATTCTTAGTGGTAGAATTGGCAAGTGGGCTTATGCTTTAATTGAGTATGATTTGGCTTATGAATCTCTAAAATCTATGAAAGGCCAAATTGTTGCTAATTCTATTGTTGAGCATCGGATTAATGACAAGCATGATATTGATATAAACCTTGTCTCATTAGTACCATGGAGATTATATTTTGATGGTTCGGTTTGTAGCAATGGCCAAGGTGTTGGTATTGTTTATATATCTCCTCATGGTGCTGTTTTTGAAGCCTCGTGCCGCTTAGAGTATTTTTGCACAAATAATCAGGCCGAATATGAAGCATTGTTATTCGGCTTGGAGATGTTGCTGGCCATAGGTGCTACACATATTGAGGCTTTTGGTGATTCGTTATTAGTAGTACAACAAATATCCAAAGTTTTTCAGTGTTTGGACGAATCACTTAATGTTTATCTTGATAAGTGTCTAGATATAATTTCTACTTTGGATTATTTTAGCATTGCTCATATATCTAGACATGATAATTGGAGAGCAAATGAGTTGGCACAGCAAGCATCCGGCTATCATATTGATCATGGCATGTTTCATATTTCTCAAAGGCCGATGACTAGTATCGCCAATGTAGAGGCCGAACCAGAGCTCACTGCTTCGGCCACTAACGAAAATTCTAGTGCAGGTGAAAATCAAGACTGGAGGAAACCCATTATTGATTATTTGCGTGATCCTAGTAAAAGGGTGGACAGGACCGTTCGGCGTATGGCTTTCAAATATAGGATGAGAGATGATAATCTTTATCGCCGAACGGTGGATGATGTTCTTTTAAAATGCTTGGATGAGGACCAAGCAAGAGTTGCTATGGGAGAGGTTCATGAAGGAATTTGTGGCACTCATCAGTCGGCTCCCAAGATGAAATGGTTATTGTGACGGGCTGGGTTTTATTGGCCGACGATGATTAATGATTGCTTCAGGTATTATAAAGGATGTGAAGCTTGTCAAAAGTTTGGTGATATTCAGTTGGCTCCCGCAGCTATGTTACATCTTATTATCAAACCGTGGCCTTTTAGAGGTTGGGGATTAGACTTTATTGGAGATATTCATCCTTCTTCTTCAAAGGGGCATCGATTCGTGTTGGTGGCAACTGATTATTTCACTAAATGGTCTGAAGCAATACCTCTCAAAAATATGACGCATACGGAGGTAATTCAATTCATAAGTGAGCACATTATTCATAGATTCGGCATTCCTCAAACATTAACTACGGATCAAGGTTCATCTTTCATGTCACATCATGTTAGAGAATTTGCCGAATCATATAAGATAAAGTTGCTCAATTCCTCTCCGTATTATGCCCAAGCCAATGGACAAGCTGAGTCTAGCAATAAAATATTAATCAAGCTCATCAAGAAGAAGATTGAGGATAATCCAAGGAGATGGCATGAGCTATTGTCCGAAGCTTTGTGGGCACACAGAATCTCAAGGCATGGTGCTACAAAGGTAACTCCGTATGAGCTCGTATATGGTCAAGAAGCTGTTTTACCAGTGGAAGTTAATTTGAATGCTTTGAGAATAGCCAAACAAAATGATTTATTGGTGGTGGACTTTTATAACTTGATGATGGATAATATTGATGAAGTCGCCGATAAACGTTTGGATGCTTTGAAGGCCATAGAGAGAGATAAGTTGTGGGTGGCAAGAGCTTACAATAAGAAGGTCAAGTTGAAGAATTTTCAAGTTGGCGACCTCGTGTGGAAAGTAATCCTACCAATTGGTTCGAAAGACAAAAAATTCGGGAAGTGGTCCCCAAGTTGGGAAGGTCCTTTTAAGATTACAAGAGTAGTTCCTGGAAACTCATATTTGGTGGAATCCATACAAGGGACATTGTTACCTCGAGCTCTCAATGGCAAATATTTAAAGAAGTACCACCCAAGTGTGTGGCAAGAAGCCTAGAAAGGCAACGACCGATATATAACTATCGCCCTAAGCAAAGACATGGCCAATATATAATTATCGCCCTAAGCACATATAAATGGCCGATGGAGTGTTGACATCGTCCTTAGAGCAAACATGGCAAAAAATATTTTTTGGCACGCTAGCTTTGCCAAAAAACAGGGGGGCATGTGTTGACGCTCAAAAGTGGCAAAGTCATAAAAAGTAGCTTAAGCTATGTCAATATTAATTCAAATTTATGATTGGATGTCACCTTCGGATGGCTCTCTTCGAGAAGATCAAGATGGATACGAAGATGGTCCAAGACGGAGTTCGGATGCAAAAGTTCTGACGATTTCAGAGATGCTTGTGTTGACATCAGATTAAAGAATGGCCAAAAACTCAATTAAGATGGCCTCGGATGGAAAAAAAGTTTCAACATGAAAGTTGTGCGTCTCGTCGAAGCAGTTGATTTTGATATAAAAATCGTCTTAATCTGAGGTCGTATGCAACCTGTGGAGTCAAAACAAGGTCAGGGACAGAAACTGCAGAGTCACTTCGGACCCACCGAGTTGATTTGACTCGGTGAGACCGAGTTGATGTCAGAAGATTACAGAAGGTTGGTCACGTTCACTCGGTGGGACCGAAGCGAACCACTCGGTGAGACCGAGTTGATGTCAGAAGATTACAGAGAGTTGGTCACGTTCACTCGGTGGGATCGAAGCAAACCACTCGGTGGCTCCGAGTTGATCCGGAAAATTGCCAAAGATTCCTATCCGAGTTAGGTTAGGGTTTTGGTGTTTTGGACGGAATTTTTAGTCCTTTTCTTGTACGGGAAGTTCAGCCGCCTCATAAATAGATGAGAGGTGACGGCCGATTAAAAAAAACACAATCGCAAAAAAAACATATCTACTACTTTTTCATCTACGTTTTGTCTCTCCATCGTTTTTCTATCTCGTTCTTCGCTGTTCTTCAAGTTTGAGAGCTGCGAATCCCGAGGCTCTAGGGGCGAGCGAATCAACCTAAGGCAGCCCATAGCTGCCGCACTCCCTGACGGGGTCCCTCCCGGGCGTGTGGGGTTTCGGGTCTGAAAAGCACCCGCCGACTGTCCTGCATATCGCGCTGTCGGTCGGGTCTCCTTCGACGTGAGCTACGGTGCATCACCCCAGCGTCGAGGGTACACGTGACGTGTTCGTGTGTCAACAACTTCATATTCCATCTCATCTCTTGGCCTAATCGCCTAAAGACAGAGTCCAGTAACAGCGACGTTAATCTCGCTAGCCGTACGTGGATCAAGCAACGAGGCTCGAAGAAGGGCCTCGTGTCCAATTGCTCAAACGCACGCCGGTACACCAATTATATGGCGGCCGCTTAATCATTCAGAGTTTCACTTGCTTACTATTCAATCGTCCTTGTTGAAAGCGGTTAAATTCAACGCACGCGTGCGGCGGTAATTTCCGGGCACGGTCGAGTCACTGTCAAGCCGCCGAAAGCACCCGTACGGAGTGGCGATCTCGCGTGCCCAACCGGCCGCCACATGCCATATTGCCATGACCTGATGACCTGAGTTATTCTAAAAATGCCATGACCTGATGACGCAGAACGATCGAGGAGTATGAAAAAGGACGCGCGGGTAGGCAGAACAAGGCATCAACCTCGGGATCGGTCGTGCGGGCCTAATTAATTTGGGTAATCGCAAACGGCGTTCAGTCGACGACGGTCAGGTCAATGATTCGCTTCCAGCCGATTGGTTGGCGCTGATGTTATCGCTGATGGAATCAAGGAAGCAGAAAATGGATCGAATATGGCTAGTAGTAGCATGTGTTTAACGCAGTGTTCAGGTCGTTGGGGGCACTTTGCTAGCAGCTAAGTAGGGCGTGATTAGACGCGCGATAGGGACTAATTTTACCTACTTTACTTGGAGTTTTCTTGGTCTGATCTTGTTCGTTTGTCAAGAGGAAGGGAGGCATCTATCTGCTTGATTTCTATCATTCTTTACTTGCAGGTCTGATCGAGCCAAACATACATGCCAGATTGATCGATCGAGGAACGACGAGCCGCGCAATGCATACGTGCGTCGGGCTTGCCAACTATACTTCTCCCTCTCTTTTTCACTCCAAAAGACAGAGGGGCCCACTAACTCGGCACGTGTCAAAAAAAAGTCCCAATAATCAATCTGCACTTTTCTCTCTCTTGTGTGCAGCTAGCTGGTAGATGCATGTACACGGCAACACAGTCGTCCACATCCACATGACCAAATGGCACGCCTGCCACGTTTCGCGCCCAAGGCACAACAGTATGGACCTACATACGTACGTACGTGGTGCTCGATCGATCGATCGATCATGCTCCAAGCTTCCGTGACGAGCACTGCACCTCGCCGCAGACCCCGCTATGTCGGGGCAAAAATCACTGTTCTGACCTGTAAACGCAATCAATTCACAAACTAAACTGTCCCGAAAAAAAATTCACCCAGCTGACCCTTTTGTGTGACGCCCGACACCTAGGCGTCACACTACACTGTGCAGCGCCTAGATCTTAGGCGCCACACTTCTGGCCAGCGTGGCACCCCTGGGCCAGGCCCTGCCCCACATGCAGCCGTGCAGCGCCTAAGGTCTAGGCGCCACACTTGTAATGTGCAGCACCTAGTCGTTAGGCGCTGCACATTGACTTAAATGTAGCTGTCCCCCCCCCCCCCCCCCCCCCCCCCCCGTACCCCTCCCCACACACTCACACAGACACAGCTCGCCTATTCCCCTCCCCCTCTCTCCCCCTCTCAAATCCTTCCCCAAATTGAGTAAATCTGAAGATTTTCTCCGTGGAATTGGAACCCAATCCCTCCCTCAAGGTAATCTCTTCCGATCCCCTCGTTTTCATCCAAAAAATGCTCACATTTGCTCATTTTCTTGCTAGTTTGGGCAAACCCTACTTTTTATGGCTTTTGAAATTTGTATTGAAATATGTGATGTTTGTTTGTCAATTTGCTAGGGTTAGGCTTCTTAGTATGTTAGGGTTAGGGTTATGGGTGTTGTTATGTTGGGGTTTGGGTTAGGGTTGTTAGTATGTTAGGGTTATGCTTATGGTTATTGTTAAGTGGATGTTAGGGTTATTGTTTCCTATCTATGGTAGGGCTTTGTATTGTGTGTTAATCTTCGGATGAGTACTTATGGAATATATGTAACATTGTGTTGTTTTAATTATTATAGGGATGGGAAGAACATGTGTTTATGTTCATCATGTGGACAAAGATGCCTTTTTGAAAGGCAACATTGAACCGGACCCGGATGAGGTTGACATGGTGTTTGAGAGTAGTCCTAACTATGCCGAGGTCTTGGAACAAGTTAGGAAAGATTTGAATTGGATGGACACAAGTGATAATGTTGAGTTAGAGGGAAGGCACAATGTGGCTTTTGGAATGCACATCCGTTGGAAGACCATGCGTGTGAACTCCGAGCAACGTTGGGTTGCATACAAGGAGACGGTGGCCGAATCACTAGACAAGGCTCTTGAGTTATTTGCAACGAAGAAGGTTGAGTCTAGTTTGCATTTGGACTTGAACCGGAACGCCTCCCCGTTGGTTGATAGTAGTCCCCCACCCATGAACGAAGATGAAATGAGTGAACCTCTTTTGACTCAACAAGTGAGGCCAACATTGAGCCCGATTACAAACAACCAAAATGAAGCTTTGCAAGAGGAGAATGATGAGTATGAGCACGATGAGAATGAAGTTGATCTCCATGACAACAATGTGGGTGATCTCGACAAATATAATGTGCAAGAGACAATGGACCATTCCATCCCTTATTTCCGTGCATATGCATCGGAGTCGGATGACGAAGGTCCCGATGAAGAAGTTGATGAGGAAGGGTTCACGGTGAAGGAGGCCGAAGCTTTCGAGAAGGTATTACGGCGGGATCATAGGACACCATTGTTCAAGGATGTTAGTCTCGCGGATGAAGCCGTGGTAGACGGTGGCAAAGGTATACATCTTGGAGTTAGGCCATCTTCTCACCGGGATTTGGAAGACGGGAAGAACGGGATTTCTCCCGGGTCTAAGTTTGGAACCTTCTTGGAATTGAAGATGTGGCTCGACAACTACTCGGTTACACATTATCGTCCACACAAGGTGGTTCACTCGGACGTCAATGTGCGTTACACGGTTGCATGTGAGGTCAAGCGATGTCCATGGATTGTGCGTGCAAGACCATGGAAAGGAGGGCCCACTTGGCACATAGTGAGTTGTGTACCAAGTCACATGTGCCGAGGCAAGAAGGTGGATGGCAAGATTGTGTCCCAAGACCACAAACAACTCACGTCCGAGTTCATCGCTTACAGGCTTTCCAACTCAATATCCTCACTTCCAACCATGAGCATTCAACAAGTCATGGACCTTGTGAAAGTCGTCTTTCATTACAAGGTGAAATACGGCAAGGCATGGAAGGCGAAGCAAGCCGCATTCAAGATGTTGTATGGTAATTGGGAGGAAGCATACAACCGAATCCCTAGGTTGTTGGGAGCTATGGACGGCACTAACCCAGGCATGGTTCATGTGGTCGAGCCTCATGGGCACAAAACAATGATTCACAACGGGAGGACCGTCCGAGTATTTGGCCGTGCATTTTGGGCTTTTGAGCAATGCGTGAGGGCTTTCGAGCATTGTCGGCCGGTCATCGCCATTGATGGCACATTCTTGACCGGACAATACAAGGGCACTTTATTGGTTGCAATAGCAAGTGATGCCAATAACCGGGTCTTGTCTTTGGCTTTCGCTTTGGTTGAGGTGGAGAACAATGATAACTGGGACTGGTTCTTGCGTCAATTGAGAACCAGGGTATTACCGGCTGCAAGGGAAATTTGTGTAATATCGGATCGCCATGCAGGAATTCTTAACGCGGTGGAGGTTGACATTCCCGGGCATGCTCCGTTGCACCATCGATGGTGCATGAGGCACTTTTGTTCAAACTTCTATAGGGCATGTGGCCTTAAGGAGTTGGCCGATGATCTTCAAGATTGTTGTCTCGCTTTCTCCGACAAGCGGTTCGCCAACTTGTACAACCAATTGGTCACACACAAGAAACTTGATGCCGGGGGTCTTGACTTTCTCAATAGGAACATTCAAGAAAGGAATAAGTGGGCACGTGCTTTTGATGAAGATGGTCGGAGATACGGTCAAATGACAAGTAACATGGCAGAATGCTTCAATAAGGTGCTCAAGGGTGTACGTGCATTACCCGTGACGGCAATAGTTCAATACACATTCGACAAGATGAATGCGTACTTTCTAAAGCACTCAATGGAAACGGATAAGCAGATTGCGGGTGAGAACAAGAAGAAGTACAAGTACAAGTTCCCACCAAAGGTTGATGAATGGTTGGAATTTCAATCACGGAAGGCAGACTCGCAAGAAGCTGTACTATATAACGATAACGATTGGTTGTACGAAGTGAAAGAGCCAGGAGGAACCACAAACGATGGCCGCCAACACGGAGGCCGGGCTTTCAAGGTCTGCCTAGCACGGTGTGATTGCTCTTGCGGGAGGCCATCGTTACTTCATCTCCCATGCTCGCACTTGTATACCGCAGCTCGCGTTAGGAATGTGGACGTCAATCACCCGCTCACCGTGCGGGAGTCCGAGTTCTCAATCATGACGGTTAAGAAAACATGGGCTCCCCGATTTCACCCATACTTGGACCAATCACAATGGCCGGAGTACCATGGAGTTCAACTATGGCCCGATCCCGAATTGAAGGTCATTACATGGGGAAGACGTAAGACAAAGCGTCTTAGAGGTGACATGGATGGATGGGGCCGTGGTGGCGGTCGAGAATCGGGCAACGGCCAATTCCAAGAGCCTCGTGAGAGATCCCGTTGTGGGGACTGCAAAGATGGGGGACACAACAGAAGAACTTGTACCAAACCAAGAAAGAGATCAAAAAAAAATGATGCAAACACAAGCCGACAAGGAGATACACAAATTCCTAGCCAAGCAAGTAGTAGTCAACGTGGTCATACGCAACAAGGGCCAAGCGAAGCAAGTGGTAGCCAACCAAGTACAAGCCAACAAGTGCCAAACCAAGCAAGGAGTAGCCAACGAGGAACTAGGCAACAAAGAGGGAGCCAACTAGGTCTTACAAGAGGCCGTGGTGGTGGTAGAGGCCGTGGTGGTGGTCTAGGCCGTGGTGGTGGTAGAGGCCGTGGTGGTGATCTTGGCCTTGGTGGTGGTCTTGGTCTTGGTGGTGGTCTTGACCTTGGTGGTGGTCGTGGTAGAGGAATGTTTTCATACTTAGACGGACCATTTCCGTATGTGACTAACTATTATCTTCCAATTTACATGTTTTTTCATAGTACACTATTGTTATTTATGGTTACATGTTGTTCTTGTCCTTACTAACTATTATGTTGCAATTTTCGTAGGTATGGCGGCATCTCAACCCAACAAAGCAACAATGAAGGGGGTGGAGGAGAAGGATGGGGAAGGTGAGATGCCGGGGTGGTGGGAGAAGGCTGCGAAGAAGGTGAGAGAGGAGGAGGCAGCCGCTCTAGAGAAGAAGAAGCAAAAGGAGTTCGAAGAGAAGATGAAGGAAAAAGAGAGAGGGATATTTGAGGAGATCACGAGGACGGACAAGTTGACGATTGCTTGTGAGAAGGCAGCTGCGCAACGGCAAAAGGATTTTGAAGATAAAACTAAGAAACTTTGAGCTTTTGAGAAGGCAAAGAAAGAGAGGGAGAATTCTCTATTCATAGAGAGGGTGGTTCACGAGGCTCATCTCATAAGGAAAAGGGAGGAGGAAGAAGAAGAAGAGAGGAAGAAGAAGAAGGGAAAGGGACCTTGCTCGACACAATAGAGCAACGTGACCTTGTTATCTTCTACACTATGATCTTCGATTCGGTTGTGGACAAATATGTGTAGTACTATGTGATATGACTCTTCTATGTCTACTACTATGTGCTATGACTCCTCTATGTGTACTAATATGTACTATGGACTCCTCCATGTGTACCACTATGTGTTTTGGACTACTCTATGTGTACTGCTGTGTGCTAGACATGATTGTATATTTGTGCTATGTGCTTTGTAATATAGGATGTGAACCACAAAATGTATTTTTTCTCAGTTTTTGTAAAGGCTGACAGTGTGGCGCCTGAAGCCAAGGCGCTGCACTGTGTAGTGCAGCGCCTGAGTCCAAGGCGTTGCACACCTGGACATGCTATCCAGAGAGGAACAGAAAGGTTACACGCAATTTTTGCCCAAAAAAATTTCTAAGTGTGGGTGCAACGCCTAGGCGTAGGGCGCTGCACTACACCATGTGACGCCTGGTGGTCAGGCGTTGCACTGTGTAGTGCAGCGCCTGTGCCCAAGGCGTTGCACCCACACTTAGAGAATTTTTTGGCTGAAAACTGCCTGTAACCTTTCTGTTGCTCTCTGGTTAGCATGTCCAGGTCTGCAACGCCTTGGCATCAGGCGTCACACTGTACGGTGCAGCGCCTGAAGCCAAGGCGCTGCACTGTGTAGTGCAGCACCTAACGCCAAGGCGTTGCACTTCTGGACATGCTATCCAGAAAGCAACAGAAAGGTTACAGGCAGTTTTCGCCCTTAAAATTTTCTAAGTGTGAGTGCAACGCCTAGGCGTAGGGCGCTGCACTACACGGTGCAGCGCCGGAAGTACAGGCGCTGCACTGTGAAGTGCAGGCCTAACGCCAAGGCGTTGCACTTCTGGACATGCTATCCAGAGAGCAACAGAAAGGTTACAGGCAGTTTTCGCCCCTTAAATTTTCTAAGTGTGGGTGCAACGCCTAGGCTTTGGGCGCTGCACTACACAGCGTGATGCCTAGACGTCAGGCGCTACACTGTGTAGTGCAGCGCCTGATGCCTAGGCGTTGCACATCAGTTCACTGCAGAAACAGCAGATTTGCTGTTCATTTCATTTTCATCCAATATTTATATTGATAATATATAACATGAGTCTCACATAAAGCAGTTTGGTCATACATTAAGACAATTTCAACATCACTTCAAGTTCAACATCACTTCAAACACAAGTAGCACATTACTAAGAGTTCATCAACATCCTCTCAACATCTTACATAACCTCACAAGTTCATCAACCAAATAAAACGACAACTAGTTCAGTTTCTTAAGGAAACGACGACGACTAGTTCCTTTCGCCCGTGTTCTTGGCGCCTCTTCCCCTCTTGGTGGCTATCTTCTTCCGGTGTGAAGGACGAACCGGATGCGGTGCCTCCTCTTCCTCCTCCTCCGCCTCATCATCCAAGCTTGCCATGCGCGAGCTCCCTTCGAGCACCCTCTTGCCTTTGGTGGTGAAGTCGTCGGGCGTGAACCGTTTGAAGTTCCTCCTAGGCTTCAACATGTATGCGGACCGAACTTGATAATCCTCCAGTGTCATGTCATCATCAACATCATCAAGCTATCATAAAAACAAACGATATGGTAAAGACCGTGCGTCATAATAAAGTGAGAAAAGCATCTAAAAGATGAATATGTGCTATTGTCATACCACTTGGGTGACCACACCCTCATCCTCCAGATGATCTGTCGAGGTAGTCTCGTCCTCCAGATGAGCCCCATGGTCAGTTGAGGGATTAGATGGTGTACCGGACCTAGACAAAGATGGTTCTGAATATTCTGGGTCACGGCAACCGATAAGGTTCGATAACCGCCTTAACCTCAGGCCCTGACGCTGTAACATGGACAAGTGTATGAGATATCAAACTTAGCAATATATGTAACATGGACACCCAATTGAGATATGTACCTTAATGAATGCTCGAAGTGCACCTTCCTCCTTGCCTTTTCCAATCGAGGTTGTCTCCAGAATAGTCTGGCTTTCATCAGCTGCTTCTTTGATCTGTTTGCGCTGTGGATGAGAACGACATAAACACGTTAGGCAATCAAAGATGTGTGATGGGGCCAACGGGAAAGCGCAGAGGGGAAGACTTACCAAATAGTTGATCACTGGAGCATTAGGGACTCGGTGCCCTTCCCTGACAAGTTTGTTGTACTCGTTCTTGGATAGCTCATCAAAGGCGGCGGGATCTTCCAAAATATCATCATGATATGCCGCCTTGCATATCTCAACTCGAGTACTTTCAAGAAACCATTTAAGGTAGTTGTTGAACGCTAGTGGGTAGAACTCACGAAGATTGGCTGCAGCAGAACTTTGAGCTTGCTCCACACTAAGTTTGAACATGGTCACATACTTGGAATGATGTTTGTCCCATTCCTTGATCTTTCGCTGCCTTCTCCTATCCAACCTGCATTGTAAAAACCAAACATTAGCACTATCAGAAAGGACCTGACGATGCTAAGTGCACACGGTTCATTCTCTCTTACCTGTGAAGTGCTTTCTCGGTGTCCACCCATTCCGGCGGGTGAGGCTGGAACAAACCAAACTGTCGATGCACACGATGTGGCAAGTGAAACTCAACCGCCCAGTTGCATATTAGTGGGCACCGCATAAGCCAAAGATGCTTATCCCTCAAGCACATCGGATTCAGGACGAAGTCTTGTGCATTACCGAATGTATCCTTGGCGCCATATGGCTCCCATTCCACCTGGAACATAGCACAAAAACACAACATTGATGTTCAATTTTCATAAAAGCATGAGAATTAGTGATGTAATGTCCGCGTTTACCTGCTCAGCCGTAATCGTGTCCAACTCGGCGGTGTACTGCCGGTACATGAGATTCACATCGTTCGTCATCTCGGATACCACATCCCACTTGTAAGCCCAAGTGGGGAGCCTTAGTTCGTCCTCTTTGTCGTCCCATGCATTGTACTTTACACCCTTTGGGCGTCCAACCGGGAGGCGCTCCCAGCTCCATACTGAAAGTAGGAGCATATTACCACCAATACAGCCGTCCCTTGAGATCCTGCAACAAGCATCGTCCAGCTGCACATAAAAGAAAACATGGTTCACTTAACAGCAAGGTTGCATTGGTAATGTAGAAATGAAGTGAAAACAAACCAACCAACTACCTGTCGGTACAAGTAGGCCAGTGCCGCTGAACCCCAACTCGATTGGCTGTCGAAGACGGTCAATGCCTTAAGCCACATCCATGGAGCGTTCTTGCCTGTGGCGTCAGCAAACAAAGTCCTCAAAATAACGTACCACATGTAGACACGAGCATATGTCTGGACCACATCGTCAGTAGCATCCTCAGGGCAATGCGCAAAGTTCGCTGCAATCCACGTGAAAGGAGCTCCGGCTGCGACTCTTTCCTTCCTCTTCTCTCCCTCTTGTACCGGAGCCTCTGCAGGAGCCATACCGATAAGGGCCTCCATCTGCTGGCGCCACCCATCAGAGTCGGTGCTCATACAGAGAGGCTTCCCCTCTATAGGAAGACCGGTGATCAAGGAGACATCCTGGAGCATCACGGTCATCTCCCCGGTCCGAAGATGGAAACTGTGCGTCTCCGGCCTCCACCGATCAATAAGCGAGGTGACTAGTGGAGCATTGAGGTTCGGCGTGGACCGGCTGACCAACTGAATCCACGGGAGGAGTCTTGTCGCCTTGATGTACGGTGTGTACCGCTCATCATAGGGCATGGCACCACCCGAGGCCCCATGAGACCGAATCTTCAGAGGTTCAAGGTTCTGCAAACAACCAAGTCATGTCAAATCTTACGGCATGTCAATTTCAACTAAAGGCAAATTTGAAAATACCAACTACTATGATTATTGATAATTACCATCTCCTTCTCCCTCATCATGTAGGCCCGGTGTTGTGTGTCATAGAAATCTTCGAGAAGCCAAACCATCCTACATTGCAAACATTATTGTCAATACCCATCACATTACAATACTCACTCAATAAGCTAGGGTTCCGCAACGAAAGCATTGACAATACTAAACTCAAAAATCTTCTACACAAGCATCTCAACATGTATTGTCAATACCCATCACATAGGGTTTCATCTCAAAAATCTAGGGTTTCACTATGAAACCATATATTGTCAATACCCATCATAAATACTAGGGTCCCACAAAGATTACAAATCATGTACTAATCCTAATCACACAAATCTATATCAATATTACATACAAATTTCTAATCCAACCAAAACTAGGGTTCCACCAAAACTTGAACAATCTAGAGTTCCATAATGACTACAAATCCTAAATCACACCTCACTATTTCAATTTTTCATATCAATTTCGAATCCAAGCAAATCAAGGGTTCCACCATAAGTTGGTTATATGTGACTAATGTGAACGAATTTACGGACGAAATGAAAGGGATCGGAGGACTTTACCTTGTAGGAGGGATTAGGGAAGAAATCCAAGGCCTAAAACTTCAGATTTGTTGGTTTTTGGAGTGAGGATGTAGGGGGGAGAGGAGAGGGCCGCCGCCGCCGCTCTCTGTACGGGGAGAGGGAAGGATAACTGCTGGTTCGAATTGGGGAGGGGAGGCCCGACTGACTTAAGTCAATGTGCAGCGCCTAACGACTAGGCGCTGCACATTAAAGTGTGGCGCCTAGACCTCAGGCGCTTCACTGGTGCAGCGCCTCAGGAAAAGGCGCTGCACCAACTCAGACAAAATTTTGGACGGAAAACTACTGGAACCCTTCTGTTGCTGATGTCCAAATATGCAACGCCTAGTAGTCAGGCGCTGCACTACACAGTGTAACGCCTGGAGGCTAGGCGTTGCACTGTGTAGTGCAGCGCCTGACTATTAGGCGTTGCAGAACTGTTCACTGCAGAAACAGCATATTTGCTGTTCATTTCATTTTTCATCCAATATTTTTATTGATAATATATAACATTAATCTCACATAAAGCAGTTTGGTCATACATTAAGACAATTTCAACATCACTTCAAGTTCAACATCACTTCAAACACAACTAGCACATTACTAAGAGTTCATCAACATCTTACATAACCTTACAAGTTCATCAACAAATAAAATGACGACAACTTCAGTTTCTTAAGCAAACAACGACGACAATCCCATCTCTCTTAATCCGTTGCTGGCGGTGGTGAGAGGTATGGCAAGGGATCCACCGGCTCCGGGGGCGGCGGGGTGCGGGTAGGCATCCGACCTATGATGCAATCCCATCTCTCTGCACGACTCCGATCTGTTGACTTCGCTTCCTGCTTTGCCCAATGGGCGAACGCTAGTGGCGGCTCAAATGGATGCGGCATCCTGCGCTTCTCCTCCATGTTGGCCTCGAACCAAATTCTCCCGGCGAGATTCAATAATTCTCGATCTACACGATCCTTGCACACCCGAGCATGTTTCCTGGCGACGGAATTCAGATCTGACCCCTCTTCCACCTCCGCCTCTGCTTCCTTCCACTCCCTCGTGCACAGCGTCCATGAAAGAACATTGTCTCTGATCCGCATCGCCCGCTCCATCCAGCGCTGTGCCCTGGTCTCCGCTTGGGCCTCCGCCGAGAGCGAATCGAGCGGCTGCAGGAGATCTGGAAACGTCTGGTAAACCATAGGCAGCGGCATTCGGTACCCCCTCCCCTCCCCCAATGGCACCCCGGTAGATCTGCAGGCGTGGGCCATGGGGAGGTGGTGGCGCCGGGGGTGGCGGTGGCAGCTGCGTAAGACATACAATCAAAGCATATCAATAATCATCACAAAACACATATACATCCAAAACAATATAAGGTTACAAATCATCCTTGTCAATACAAATCTAGGTTTTCATCTCACTCATCTAAAAAAACATCAACACAAACATCTCAATATGTATACGGTTCATCTCAACAATCTAGGTTTCACTATGGAAGCATATATTGTCAATACCCATCATAAATACTAGGGTCCCACAAAGATTACAAATCATGTACTAATCCTAATCACACAAATCTATATCAATATTACATACAAATTTCTAATCCAACCAAAACAAGGGTTCCACCAAAACTTGAACAATCTAGGGTTCCATAATGACTACAAATCCTAAATCACACCTCACTTTTTCAATTTTTCATATCAAATTCGAATCCAAGCAAATCAAGGGTTCCACCATAACTTGGATATATGTGAATAATGTCAACGAATTTACGGAGGAAAATAAAGGGATCGGAGGAGTTTACCTTGTAGGAGCAATTAGGGAAGAAACCCACGGTCAAAAACTTCAAATTTGTTGGATTTTTGGAGAGGGGATGTAGGGGGGGACAGGAGAGGGCCGCCGCCGCCGCTCTCTGTAGGGGGAGAGGGGAGGGATAACTGCTGGTTCGGATGGGGAAGGGCAGACGAGGCCGACTTAAGTCAATGTGCAGCGCCTAACGACTAGGCGCTGCACATTACAAGTGTGGCGCCTAGACCCTAGGCGCTGCACATTACAAGTGTGGCGCCTAGACCTTAGGCGCTGCACGGCTGCGTGTGGGGCAGGGCCTGGCCCAGGGGTGCCACGATGGCCAGAAGTGTGGCGCCTTAGAGCTAGACGCTGCACAGTGTAGTGTGGCGCCTAGGTGTCGGGCGTCACACAAAAGGGTCAGCCGGGTGAAATTTTTTCGGGACAGTTTAGTTTGTGAATTGATTGCGTCCACAGGTCATAACAATGATTTCTGCCCTATGTCGGCAGTAGTTATTTTATCTTGGTAGCAGAGACTGTGACGTTCCGGTCGAACGATCATTGGCACGCACGCATACGCATGCATCATGGATGCTTGAAGCAATGACGATCAGTTTTGGAGGCTAGCGCATGGGATTTATGGAGAAGAGATCGACGGCAATAAATGCAATCATCTCAGATCTTTGTCCAGACGTCGGTTCGGTACGTCCTGGTTAATTGCCATGCCTTCATGTGCGCATCAGCGCGTTCATGGTCGAGGGATTGTCCACGTACGAAGATTGCAACTGTGCTACCAGAAGTAGAACTCACCTCACGCACTGTAGCTACAGGTCATCGTTTTCGGCTGTTCATCCATGATTGGACGGGTTGGTTTTTCTCTATCGGTTCCTTTCTTGCCTGTTTTTCACATTTTATTTATTTTTCCTTTAAGAAGCAAGAGGAATAATCTTGCCCCTTTCTGTCCTTCATCAATACATACAGTTGAGTAGTAGTCCTTTTTGTCAACGACTGACCCATCCATGATCCATCTGACAATTGTCGGGTGCACATTCCTTGATGCACATATCGCTACTCAGCATTGGAGTGGAGCGGATTGATGTCCAGAGTTACGTGGGAATAATGCAACGTTGGCTACGGAGTAGGTGCAATGCCGGACAGATTTTGCCGCCGATCGATCGCGCGCGCTCGCATGCAGCTAGCGGTGGCCGGGTGTAGCTAGCCTAGCACCTCACACGCCATGACGCCAACGACACGAGACGTTGCAGCACGCACAAGCCTCCCCTCCCTGGCCACATGTCCGTGCGACGCGGCCTGATGGCCGGCCAAACCGCTAATTAACTAACCATGTCGTTGTTATGGGCACTAAATATATTTGTAAATAAATTCGATGGATCCAAAATTGTTGGTGCTTCACCAACACACTGAAGCAACAGCCGGTCGATTGTACATTGCCAACACGAGAAGCCAACCCGCCCGGAATGACGCATGCATGCACCACCGTGTACATCTCACTGCACCTACATCTAGCGCTACAAATAGATGATCTGATAGGCATTTTTTTTTCTCTAATAGATGATCATCCAGCATGCGAATCAGAAAAATCCCACAGCATCTTATATTTAGAAATAGAGGGAGTAATAGGCATTGCACATTGTGCAATGGTTAAGTACCGTTGTGCTGGGCGCCGAGCTGTACTCGACGATCGACTTGTATTTGTGTGTACAACAGGGTAATACCAGCTGTCGTACGTACCGGAACTTGAGAGCCACGTACAGTAGATAATTGCATACGCTGGTCGATATGCGCCAGATCGAGGGAATGCGTAGACGACAGGGACCTGACCCTAGCTGCTTACTGGTACGTAGGTACGTGACATATTGTTGGATATTTTGATCTAAAGGCCTAAACTATAGAGCTGCTACATTGCAGCTACAGTAGGCGGTTGCAACCAGATAAGCTGCCCTGATCGGGGGCAGCAGCTCATCCAGACAGCTGTTGGCCCCCCTGGTGTGCAGCACACACATAAAAATGAATAAGACAGAAACTCCCTCACGGGATAAGAAGAGAAGAGAAAGCCAGCTGTTGCATGAGGCCTAATCTTTCCTCTCTCTCACACACAAAAGCTCTCTCTGATCATGCTCACCGATCGAGCCTGTGCTGCCAACACTGGGAAGGACCTGCACATCCATCAGAACAAGCACCAGGTGATCAAGGAGGAAGGAAACAAGATGACTGGATCACCAGATCAAGGTATAAGCATCTCCTTATTTATTTAGTGGCTCAAACTTGAGCTATCATGATCCTGGCAACTCCAACAATGGCACCAGAGCCTAATAGCATCAAGTTTGAGCTCTAGCTATTTAAGATCGTGCTTGATTTGCTTGCTCAAGTTAAAGTACTAAGGGGTTCTTCCTGTTTAAGATCAAATTCAAGCCGTACTTTATGTTTAAGCAGAGCTTGAGCTTATTTGAGCCCCATAAGGAACAGATCAGACTTGATCTGTTGTATTTAAATTAAATTTATGATCAAGTGTCAAGCTGTTCTTCCTAAAGATCAAAGCTTGATTTATTTTAGCCCTAAATTCATTATGATCCTAGCCTTAACAGATTAAGTGAGCTTCAAGGGTTTCACTTTGATGTTAATTAAAGGGGGCTGAAGCATCTTTTGTAAGAATCCCTTTGTGGAACCCTAGAAGTTAAAATTTCCCCTTCCTCCTCTTATTATGATGCTATGGTTTCGACTTATGCTAAATATTGATGGGGAAATCAGCAAATCATGTCCAATTCCTAAGGTTCTTCCTCAAAAAACCAAAACCCTAGTTACTAAATTTCTGAAATTTGTGCCACTGATGATGTTGGGGTTCGGCTTAAGATGTAATTGAAGTGGGGATTGAATTAAATGAAGCAAACTAAAGCAAAATCTCCAATTGCCGAAACCCTAATCAGAAATCCCCAAATTGGGATGAACCCTAACCCTAAAGCTATGAAAATTTCCCCAATTCGGGGCAAATCCTAATCCTAATGATGAACATAGACGCAGTGGGAACTTACCTGGAGGCTGAAGTGGTTGTTGCCGTCGTGCAGCGTTGCCGTGGCCTCCTCTTACGCTGGCAGGCTTGGCTGGGCTCGAGCCCGAGCCGCCTGGCCACCCACTGTGCCAGCTATGACTGCTTCTCTCCTCGCGCGTCCATTGTCGAGGTAGGGGTGGCGCTGCGCTGAACCTGACGCCGTTCACCGTTGTTGCTGCCACGGGGACACCTGCGTGCACGCAACTGCGGTGCGGGGATGCGCCGGCAAGCCCCACTCGACGGAGCCTCGTGCAGGCTGGAGCCGCAGGGGACCCCGGCGAGAGGAGCTCACCGACGCCGTCGTCTCCTCTCCGTTGCGGTCGGCATCGCCGCCGCTATTCGCCCTCTCTCTCCCCGCGTGCGCTCGCTGCTGTGGTGTGGGAGGAGAAAGGGGATCGGGCGAGGGGGAAATGAGGTTAGGGTTTGGGGAGAACGGCTGCGGGTTTGTAGGGAAACGCAGCAGAAAACAAAAAATTTCCGACCTACGCACCTGCCCAGGACCACTATGGAGACTGCATACTGATATGTCTCCAACGTATCTATAATTTATGAAGTATTCATGCCATGTTTATTATAGTTTTGTATGATTTTGGTGCACTTTTAGATGGCTTTTATATGATTTTCATGGACTAACATATTGACCTAGTGCCCAGTGCCAGTTGTTGTTTTCTGCTTGTTTTTGGTTTTCCAGAAAATCTATATCAAATGAAGTCCAAATGCAGCGAAACTTTTTGAGGATTTTTTCTGGAACATAAGAGACACTAGAAGCTTCGGGAGGAGGCCAGAAGACCCACAGTGGCCCCACGAGCCACCAGGGCGCGCCACCCCCCCCCCAGGCACGCCCAGGTGCCTCGTGCGCCCCCTGTGGCCCTTCTTCACGTGATTCCAACGCTGAAAAATCATATATATTTAGAAACCCCCGAAATTTAACCTAGATGAGTTTTTACGCCGCCGCAAGCTTCTGTACCTTCGAAATATCATCTGGAGACCTGTTCCGGCACCCTGCCGGAGGGGGAAATCATCACCGGAGGCCATCTTCAACATCCCGGCGGTATCCATGACGAGGAGAGAGTAGTTCACCCTCGGGGCTGAGGGTTTGTACCAGTAGCTATGTGTTTTACCTCTCTCTCTCGTGTTCTTGATTTGGCACGATCTTGATGTATCGCGAGCTTTGTTAATATAGTTGGATCATATGGTGTTTCTTCCCTCTCTATCTTTTCCCTTTGAGGTTTCGTTATTGTCGGATTGAATATTTTAGATTTGAGAACACTTGATATATGTCTTGCATATGAATACCCGTGGTGACAATGGGGTATTATATTGATTCACTTGATATATGTTTTGGCATTCAACTCGCGGATTCCCGCGGTGACATTGGGGTAATCTATGCATAGGGGTTGATGCACGTTTTCATTATCTTTTCTCCGATAGAAACTTTGGGGTGCTCCTTGAAGATCTTTGTGTGGATTGAATATTATGATTATGAAGTTGTTTGATGCATATCGTATAATCAACTCACGGATACTTGTGGTGACATTGGAGTATCTAGGTGACATTAGAGTTGGTTGATGTGTATCATATGGTGTTATTTTAGTACTAACTCTAGGGCTATTTGTGACACTTATAGGAATAGCTCAATAGATCGATCAGAAAGGATAACTTTGAGGTGGTTTCGTACCCTACAAACAATTTATATCTTATGTTCTCCGCTAATAGGAACTTGGGAGTGATTCTTTATCGCACGTTGAGGGATGGTTATATGATCCAATTATGTTAGCATTGTTGAGAGATTGCACTAGTGAAAGTATGAACCCTAGGCCTTGTTTTTAAGCATTGCAATACCGTTTGTGCTCCGTTTTATCACTTGCTACCTTGCTGTTTTTATATTTTCAGATTACAAAAACCTACATCTACTATCCATACTACACTTGTATCACCATCTCTTCGCCGAACTAGTGCACCTATACAATTTACCATTGTATTGGGTGTGTTGGGGACACAAGAGATTTCTTGTATTTGGTTGCAGGGTTGTTTGAGAGATACCATATTCAACCTACGCCTCCCACGGATTGATAAACCTTAGGTCATCCACTTGAGGGAAAATTGCTACTGTCCTACAAAACTCTGCGCTTGGAGGCCCAACACGAGTCTACAAGAATAATTTGTGTAGTAGACATCAAGCTCTTTTCTGGCGTCGTTGCCGGGGAGGTGAGTGCTTGAAGGTATATCTTTAGATCTTGCAATCGAATCTTTTAGTTTCTTGTTTTATCACTAGTTTGGTTTATAAAAGAAAACTACAAAAAAATGGAATTGAGGTTGCCTCATATTATTCGTCTTTATCATGTCTTTCTTGAAAATGATGGATCGGAAAATTGTGCTCAATTGATAGAAGAAGAATTCAATAAAATGTTTGGCATAAAATATTTGAATGATGAGCATGATTGCAATGTTGCCAGTATGAATTCTTTGAATATCCATTATGCTAATGATATGCAAAGCTACAAGCTTGGGGATGCTATGTTTTATGAAGATGATATTTTTACTCCCCCAAGTTTTGATGAGAAAATTTATTATGATGAAAGTATGCCTCCTATTTATGATGATTATATTGGTGAAAGTGAATTTGGAGAGGTCACAACTTTATTTAATGATGATTCCACTATTTTGAAAGAGGTTTCAATTGATTATGAAAACAAAGTTGCTATCTATGATGATTATTATGATGACACGTATGCTATAAAGAATAATGATAACTATGAAACTTGTCATCATGATTTTAATTTTCAAATGGATTATGCCAATCAAGTATCTCATGATAGTTATTTTATTGAATTTGCTCCCACTATTATTGATGAGAACAAATTTGCTTATGTGGAGAGTAATAAAATTTCTATGCTTGAGGATCATGAAAAGAATGCTTTATGTGATAGTTATATTGTTGAATTCATTCATGATGCTACTGAAAATTATTATGAGAGAGGATTATATGCTTGTAGGTGTTGCAATAATATCAAGTTTCCTCTCTGTGTGTTGAAAGTTTTGAAGTTATGCTTGTTTTGCCTTCCTATGCTAGTTGATTCTTGCTCACATAAATTATTTGCTCATAATAGTGTTTCCACTATTCACGAAATATTTTCCGCGACCGTTAATTCCGAAAATATTTCTGTAGGTCTTAGAACATTTCCAGTACCCACTAAAATAATTTTGGACGCGTTCGAAACAATTCCGGATTAGTGATTTTCATCTGCGAAAAGCAACCAAAGCGGTTCCGGCAGCTCCGGAACATTTCCGGGTTTTTTCTCCGGAAAAATCTCAAAAGTTTCCAGAACAATTCTGGCACCCTCCAAGAATTTCCAGGCATGTGCCGAAACCAATTTGACCTAATGGTATACCCTGAAACAACTTTTCAGTTTTACCGAAACTATTCTGGTGTTCTCTCTCCTGAACTTTTCCGTTATCTCCGAAACTTTTCCGGTGACTTTCTCTCAGACTCCCTGTCTAGAATTCAGCAGATAGATGACCCTTAAGCGTGTGACCCTATAGGTTCGGTGAAGTATAGACATGACCGGAACACTTCCCGATCAATGATCAACATCGGAGCCGTGGACACCCATATTGACCCCTATACCCACACGAATAAATATTCGAGTGAACCTCCAGTTGCCGTGTGCTATTCCTGTTGCTTCGCGATATGTTACAAATACCCGAGGTGAGATTTATCGTCATCCCCGTGGATCAACAACTTGTCCACTATGCCAGTTACCTCGTTACCGGTTTTGTTCTCTTTTCTCGTTCTCGTGTTCCGGCATCCCTGTGATCAAATCACATTGTGTCTGGCCAGACGATGATGGATACTGTAACACCGAGAGGGCCCAGAGATATCTCTCCATCGTTGGAGGAGCAAATCCCAATCTTGAGCTATCAAATTACTTGACATGCTTTTCCATGAACCCGTAAGCCGCCGTAATAGCCACCCATTTACGGATGACGTTTAACAAACCCCAAAGTTCATGAAGCAAGCATGAAGAAACTCAATACTCTCATGGTCTAAGGAAATATGCAAATGTTAACTTTCTTTGTGTTATTAACCATAAACTTGTGACGAATGTATCTCATAGCATAAGATCAATCGGGTCGATTCAACACAAGTGTTCTCCTAACATTGTGCCCTCAAAGTTGCCGGCATAGTCATGCCCATGATCAGGAAAACAGAACCATCATGCAACACTTGAGGTAGTCTTAGAGGCCAGACTAGGAATACATTTTACCGTTTATTATTCCACACGTGCATATGAGTTTCCCTCCGAGCCTCATGGTTATTGTAGACTCGAGAACCATAGCAGTTATAGCACGGAATATAAACTTAATTACGAACATGGGGATAAACAATAACATTTATTATTGCCTCTAGGGCATATCTCCTACAGACTCCCACTTGCACTAGAGTCAATAATCTAGTCAATGCTAAAACACTTTACACCTATGGCATACCGGTGTAAAATATGCTTCGTTCATGGTATAGCATGATGTCCAACGGATCTGACAACTTCAGTTCCGTGTGTATCTTTGCATCTCCTCGTGTTTTCACGCGTTCACAAAATTCATATTTTGTGTGGACTTGGCTTTGTATATATGTGAATCACAGGTCAAACCTTGATTCCTCAGACTGAGCTATGGAGCGACTATCTACAATAGTGTCCCATTGACCAAAGCCTTCTTGGAACCATACTAAGTTCATGAATGAACTATATGATTCAACATCTTCTTAGTCGCTTCCAAAGTGTCAACATACTTAGCCTTTGTTATAGAAATCGCCACAGTAACTTGTTTGGAACAATTTCCAACTACCGTGCCACCATATCGTGTATTACACAAAACCCTTAACTTAAATCAAAAATCGCATGGAGCATTGATGAAGACTGCATCGATGTAATTACTTACAATGAGCACTTCATAATCTCTGCTTGCGAGAAAACATGTCATCAGTGCTACTTTAGTACTTAATGACATTTTCCACTGTTGTCACATGATCGGTACTTTGATCACTTTGGTATCTATACTCGCAACAGCTTGGGAGTATCAGACATATCTGGTTGTTTTACATATCATGGAATACATGATTAATCCAAACACAAGAGTGTGTGGGATCTCCATCATGTATTTTGCTCATCAGTGTTTTGGGACACCGAGTCTTGCAAAACTCTTTCCATATGACTTCGGCAAGAATCACTCCTTGGCGTTCTTATGCTAAACTGTTTTAGCATCTTGTCAATATGTATTTTAGGCTTAGCCTATTAGGCAATTATATCTCGTAGATAAATATGCCTAATATCAAGGCTATTTAGCCCAAGCACTTCATCGAAAAACTATTTTCAATGAAGTCCTAATTCGTGTCAAGAAATTTATATTATTTCCAATCAACAATGTGTCAAGCACACAAAGTTTTTAGAAATATTATTATGCTCCCACTTACTTTCTTGTAACCACAAGCATCTTCGTTATCCATTGATGAAATCAAACTCTTTTGACTATTTCATCAAAACGAAGATTTCAACTCCATTTTGCTCTCTTCTGTCCATTGCTGGAACTTTGAAGTTTGCATACTTACTAGCATCCTCTCGATTGACAAAATACTTCAGACTGTATCACATGCAAGTCCGAGGTTGCATTTCCATCTCATGGAAATCCTTTTGGCATCCATGTAACATATCTCATGATTGAAATATGTATTAATTGCTAGTTTAACCCGAACCGACTTTAAGCATCGCTACGGAGAGACAATCTCGCCGTAGTTAATTCCTTGAATTTGTTATAAGCAACAAGTCGAGCTTTATGGAGAAAACATTTTTATCCGTATCAGTTTATAGTTCCACTAATATTCGTTAGACTCTAAGTCTTCCGAAAGGTTCATCAAGATATAATCTTGAATCATTTATATGGAAACTATCTCGGATTATATTGGCATTTAGCCAATTCCGGAGTCAGGGCCCATCAACGCTTCCTTGTGTATCATAGGTATACTGTTGTCTAACAACAATATCTCGCTTGCGCACCTGAGAGGTTTGCACGAGTTTTGCCTACGTGGTTCAGTTGCAAGTTCGACCGAAGTCCATACATCTCATGTGGAGGCTTCCGTATCAGTCGCAGTAGGAAACTCTGGAATTACTTCCAAAGTTTCTTTCCTTTGATCTGATGACGAAGATACTGTTATCTCGTCGAGTCGCACTGTCCTCCCACTCACCTTTTTGCAAGAACCATTCTCTTTAAAAGCATACCGTTCTTTGTGGCAAAACCTTTGCCTCGGTATAGTGAGGGAGGAATACCCAATAACTTGGGATAACCTACAAAGTAGCACTTGTCTGATTTGGAATAGGTTTGTAAATATTTTACACAAGCCCCATATTCCAAATGTTAAGAAAAGACATAACATGGTTGGGTGTACCATACCATGGAGTCATTTCAACAGATCTGATGGTGCTCTTTTCATTGTAAAAGCCGAAGTCTCTAAATCATTACTTTTAAAAGGGATAATGGCAAATTGATTTATGTCATCTTTGATCTTACCATGTCATAAATGGTTTGATTATATCTTCACGGATATTCCACTCATAGTGGTGCTCCGTGAGGTGTATGTTATGAAACTCTTTTCACAACTCATCAGACATTCGCTAAACTTGTAACTCAAATATTCCTTTCCGCAATCTAATTGCAGAAACATAATTTTTTGTTACAATAATTTCTACTTCATTTTGAAAACCTTTTGAATAATTTCAAAAGATCCAGACTTATGTCTCATCAAGTAAATATCCATATATCTACTTGAGTCATTTTTGAAGATAGACAAATCCACTGCTTGCAACAACATTTATCGGACTACACACATCATAATGTATGATCACCAATAAGTTCGTTGCTCGTTCCTTATGGCCTATGAACGGTATTTCAGTCACTTCACTTTTCGGAGGAAAGTTGCAAGTGTCAGATGATTCATAATCAAACGACTTTAAAATCCATCATTTTGGAATTTCTCCATGCGGGTTTCTCCAATGTGACCAAATGCAGTGCAACACATATGTGGTATTCTTTTAGTCTTTCAACATTTAGCGTCAGTGTCACGGATGTATTATATTTCCATCAATATTCATAACATACGTCCCATCCATTTTGGAAGTATGGCCCTTATGTTATTCATAATACTGAACAACAATTGTTTTTTTTATGAACAACACTCTTGCAACAAACATTATGCAAATGGGCTAGAGTGTATGAAACTCCAAAAATGAATTATGAAAGTAAATACGGAGGTAATATATTATTATCAATATTCATAACATACATCCCATCCATGATGGAAGCATGGCCCTTATGTTATTCATAACACCGAACATCAAAAGTTCTCTTATGAACAACCTTCTTGCAAGATACTTTATGCAATGGGCTGGAGTGTATAAAAACTCTAAAATGAATTATGAAAATAAATACATAGGTAATGTACCGAGTATAGCAACTTTTACTATGTTCCCAGTGCATATCTAAACCTCACTCCGGCAAGTCTTTTAGGCCGTAGTAGTTCTTGCATCGAGTCGCAGCAGAATGCAATCGAGCGGGTATCTTTTGTGATCAACTCACAATACCCAAGAATTAGTGACTAACAATTTAATCACAATTCCCAAGAACTATTTCTTTGACCAGCCTTCTATACATCAATAGCTTGTATGACTTTCATACATGAGCTGGACATTCCAGTCTTCTCTCTTTTTGCCTTTATACTTCAAACAGTTTAACTTTTAGTATTTCTCCTACTCTCAGAAGAAGCACCCAACTTAAGAGTGGAGTTAGCCCCGGACTTCCTAGGTGTGTAAGTCACACTAACACCCTTTGGACATTTCCTTTCTCTTTAAGTTGTTTGTTTTATTCACCATTCATCATATGACAGGCGTTCTTTTGGATCCCTCTCTTATCAGTCAAATGCATAGTAAACACTTTACTAATAATTTGCAAAACAAACATTGATTTTGATATCTCATATCTTCTAGCCTTTGTTTGTATCTGAAACTAATTTTCAGTTCCATGAATATCACATAGCTATCCCAAACTTTTGAAGTTCGGGTCTCATGGAAGCAAACATATTGCACTTGACCGTAACGGAATTCTAGCTTTTGGATCGAAGGACGAGAGTCACATCATCCATAGCATTAGCAGGAGAAAACCAAAAGCATGCGATAGGAAAAAATCCTTCTCGGCACTCTTCAGGACAATCCTCACATTACGATACCAACCATAAATTCTTAACCAGATATTTAACAGCTATTCAATTTTAATAGGGAAGGTAGAAACGCGAGCCATTATTCTATAACTATTATGCAATTTTCACTTAGACAATGTCCATAATTAATTGCACAGAGAATTAAACAAGTTAATTCTACAATGCGCTCCCACTCAAATCAATATCTCTCATAATTGATTGTGAGTGATACAAGACCCGCATTTCAATTCAATGCCATTGATGTGGACATCACTGATGACGAGAATTTTAATCGGTGGGCCAACTTGCCAATCACATCTCTATGTGATTCTTGTTCTTCTTTCGATGGGCGTGTTCCGAGCTCAGGACGATCAAGCCAGAACGTCAAGACAACCAAATGATCTCGCTGCGAGGTCTGACCTCACCCGCCTTACACCCATACAATCGTTCGTACCCATGTAGACATGGTGCACCCCGAAAGGAAAGATGCTGTGATGGTGCTACACTTGGGAGAACACTAACTACTTGATATTTTAAGTGAGAGATCACCCTAATAAAAGCGACTACCGTTCAATCAAAAGGGTGCATCATAAGGGATAAACATCTCAGGCAATTCATAATAGCATGATATGGTATAGCCCTTTCTGACGGAGAAGTCTTTATTTTCTTCGTCTTCGGCATTCGCGTCGGTGTTCACCTTTGCAAAGTTTGCCACCACCTTGTCGATGCACCAGATAATATTGCTATCTCTATAGCTAATAAAATAAGTGCATTACTTAAGGTTGACACGCAGGTCATTAAAGTGACAATCATATGGCTCCAGCCATCATGCCGAATCATGACACGCAGGTCATGTTAATTTACATTATATAGTCATCTCATACATAATCGAATTAATATGAGAACTGTTATACCACATCACATGCACATCCTGCAAAACCAAGTTAGACGCCTCTAATCGTTTTATGCAAAATATTATTTTTCGTGGCTTCTAAGGTTTCGAAACAAACCGAAGCTACCAACGTTCATCATCAAGTATGATTATTCAAGTCGCTAGATTAACTTTACGGGGTGTATGAAACACGAGATAATAAAATATCGAGCCCCATACTTAACTTCGTCAAACGCATGACCCCCGTGCAGATCATATCTGCATTGCGCTTTCGTCTGCGAAATTTCATCTTTCTTTTAACTATGGTGGAATTCAAAGAACTGTTAGCACTTCGTTGATCAATCAGGATCGCGGATTGCCAGAACTTTGAAACTCCACCATACCGTTATCAAGATCAGAAATACGCAAATTCAAGGGAAGCAACAAGAACATCGGGTAATAGATTTCATCTGCTACCCGCATAAATAATTTTCAGCAATAGATCTCATCTACTATAAAATTATATTATGCAACACCCATACATCTCTATGTATTCTAGATCGTAACATGCATCTACGCATAGCATGGCTCATGATGCCACTGTAGGGGAACGCGACAGAAAACAAAAAAATTCGGTACAGCGAGCACGCCCAGGACCACTATGGAGACTGCATACAAGGCTTGATCTTTTCGTTACTGACTCGTAGCGCAGCGGAAGTAGAGTCGATGACGATCGGCGGTGCAGATCCCGGCAGCTAGGATTTTACAACCTCCCAACCGCGAGGATGTTCTCCCCCGTCTGCCCCTCGGACAGCCTCCGGGAGGCAGTCGGACAGTCCCTCGGACGGTGTCACGGACAGCCCTTCGGGAGGACGCTCGAAACTCGGACGGTCACTCGGATAGCCCTTCGGGAGGACACTCGAAACTCGGACGGTCACTCGGACAGCCCTTCGGGAGGCACTCTCGAACAGCCCCTCAGGCAAAAAGATCGAACCTACGACCTTTCTACGAGGTTGCACACATACGGTGTCATCTATCCGGCAGGGCTTCACCGTCCAGAACTAGTTCCCACCGGAACCCAGACAGCCTTTCGGCTCTACGAAACTATTTCGCGGGGAGGGAGAGAAGAAGCCAGATCATTGCAATGGCATGTGTATGTGAGAAAGAGTGAGTGTGGAGAGTGCCTCTCTGTAGGAGATATGCCCTAGAGGCAATAATAAATGTTATTATTTATCTCCATGTTCGTAATTAAGTTTATATTCCGTGCTATAACTGCTATGGTTCTCGAGTCTGCAATAACCACGAGGCTCGGAGGAAGACTCATATGCACGTGTGGAATAATAAACGGTAAAATGTATTCCTAGTCATGCCTCTAAGACTAGCTCAAGTGTTGCATGACGGTCCTGTTTTCCTGATCATGGGCATGTCTATGCCGGCAACTTTGAGGGCACAATGTTAGGAGAACATTTGTGTTGAATCGACCCGAATTGATGTTATGCTATGAGATACATTCGTCACAAGTTAATGGTTAATAACACAGAGAAAGTTAACGTTTGCATAATTCCTTAGACCATGAGAGTATCGAGTTTCTTCATGCTTGCTTCATGACCTTTGGGGTTTGTTAAACGTCATCCGTAAATGGGTGGCTATTACGGCGGCTTACGGGTTCATGGAAAAGTATGTCAAGGGACTTGATAGCTCAAGATTGGGATTTGCTCCTCAGACGATGGAGAGATATCATTGGGCCCTCTCGGTGTTATGGTATCCACCATCGTCTGGCCAGACACATTGTGATTTGATCACAGGGATGCCGGAACACGGGAACGAGAAAAGAGAACAAAACCGGTAACGAGGTAACTAGCATAGTGGACAAGTGCTGATCCACGGGGATGCTGATAAATCTCACCTCGGGTGTTTGTAACATATCGCGAAGCAACAGGAATAGCACACGGCAACTGGAGGTTCGCTCAAATATTTATTCGTGTGGGTATAGGGGTCAATATGGGTGTCCACGGCTCCGATGTTGATCATTGATCGGAAAGTGTTCCGGGTCATGTCTATACTTCACCGAACCTATAGGGTCACACGCTTAAGGGTCATCTATCTGCTGAATACTAGACAGAGAGTCTGAGAGAAAGTCACTGGAAAAGTTTTGGAGACAACGGAAAAGTTCCGGAGAGAGAACACCGGAATAGTTTCGTGAAAACCGAAAAGTTGTTTCGGAGTATACCATTAAGTCAAATTGGTTTCGGCACTCGCCTGGAAATTCTTGGAGGGTGCCAGAATTGTTCTGGGAACTTCTTGGATTTTTTTGGAGAAAAAACCCGAAAATGTTCCGGAGCTGCCGGAACCGCTTTGGTTGCTTTTCGCAGATGAAAATCACTAATCTGGAATTGTTTCGGAACGTGTCCAAGATTATTTTAGTGGGTACAGGAATTAATCTAAGACCTACAGAAATATTTTTGGATTTAACGGTCGCGGAAAAATGTTTCCGTGAATAGTGAAAAGCACTTTTTGGTGGCTTCTTGGAGAAACCACCTTGAGGGCCTTTTGGTATTTTTCCCCTAGTGGCTTCTTGGAGAAGCCACCCTTGGGCTTGGCCTATAAATAGGGGTGGAGGGGGCTGCCCAAAACTCACTCTTTCTCACATGCAAATGCCATGCATGATCTGGCCTTCTCTCTCCCTCCCCGTGAAATAGTTTCGTAGAGCCGAAAGGCTGTCTGGGTTCCGGTGGGAACTAGTTCTGGACGGCGAAGCCCTGCCGGATAGATGACACAGTATGTGTGCAACCCCGTAGAGAGGTCGTAGGTTCGATCTTTTTTGCCCGAGGGGCTGTTCGAGAGTGCCTCTCGAAGGGCTGTCCGAGTGACCGTCTGAGTTTCTGTGAGTGCCTCCCAAAGGGCTGTCCGTGACACCATCCGGGGGACTGTTCGACCACCTCCCGAAGGGCTGTCCGAGGGGCTGACGAGGGAGTACATCCTCGTGGTTGGGAGGTTGTAAATCCTAGCTGCGGGGATCTGCACCAACGATTTACATCGACTCTACTTTCGCTGTGCTACGAGTCGGTAACGATCAGATCCGAACCTTGTATGAATCTCCATAGTGATCCTGAGCGTGCTCGCTGTACCGAATTTTTTTGTTTTCTGTCGCGTTCCCCTACAGTGGTATCAGAGCCGTGCTATGCATATTTCTGATGCACCCTTCTTGATTGCGCGGTAGTCGCTTTTATTAGGGTGAGATGTTAATCCCTTATGATGCACCCTTCTTGATTGCGCAGTAGTCGCTTTTATTAGGGTGATCTCTCACAAAAATATCAAGTAGTTAGTGTTCTCCCAAGTGTAGCACTGTCACGGCACCTATCTTTTCGGAGTGCGTCATGTTTCCATGAGTACAAATGATTAGAGAAGTGTGAGGCGGGTGAGTTGAGACCTCGCAGTGAGATCACTTAGTTATCTTGACGTTCTGGCTTGAGAGTCCTGAGCTCGGAACACGCCCATCGAAAGATGAACAAGAATCACATAGAGATGTGATCGGCAAGTTGGCCTACCGATTGAAGTTCCCGTCATTAGTGATGTTCCCATCATTGGCGTGGAATTGAAATGCGGATCTTGTATCACTCGCAATCAATTATGAGAGATATTGATTTGAGTGGGAGCGCACTATAGAATTAAGTTGTTTAATTCTCAGTGCAATTAATTATGAACATTGTCTAAGTGTCATTTGCATAATAGTTGTAGAATAATGGCTCGCGTTTCCACCTTCCCTATTAAAATTGAATAAGCTGTTATTTCTCTGGTTAAAACTTTACGGTTGGTAACATAATGTGAGGATTGTCCTCAAAAGTGTCGAGAAGGACTTTGTCCTATCGCATGCTTTCGGTATCCTCCCACTAATGCTATGGATGATGTGACTCTCGTCCTTCGATCCAAAAGCTAGAATTCCGTTACGGTCAAGTGCAATATGTTTGCTTCCATGAGACCCGAACTTCAAAAGTTTGGGATAGTTATGTGATATTCATGGAAACTGAAAATCATTTTCAGAGACAGACAAAGGCTAAAAGATATGTAATATCCAAAGCAATGTTTGTTTGCAAATTATTAGTAAAGTGTTTACTATGCATTTGACTGATAAGAGAGGGATCCAGGAGAACGCCTGTCATATGATGAAAGGTGAATAAAACAACAACTTAAAGAGAAAGGAAATGTCCAAAGGTTACTAGTGTGACTTACACACCTAGGAAGTCCGGGGCTAACGCCACTCTTAAGTTGGGTGCTTCTTCTGAGAGTAGGAGAAATATTGAAAGTTAAACTGTTAGAAGTATAAAGGCAAAAAGAGAGAAGACTGGAATATCCAGCTCATGTATGAATGTCATACAAGTTATTGATGTATAGAAGGCTGGTCAAAGATATAATTCTTGGGAATTATGATTAAACATGTTTATCACTGATTCTTCGGTATTGTGAGTTGATCATAGAGATACCCGCTCGATTGCATTCTGTTGCGACTCGATGCAAGAACTACTACGGCCTAAAAGACTTGCCGGAGTGAGGTTTAGATACGCACTGAGAACATAGTAAATGTTACTATACCTTCCATCAGTGTAAATGTTACTATACCTTCCATCGGTGTATTACCTGGTTGGGAGGCTGTAAATCCTAGCTGCGGAGATCTGCACCAACGATCTACATCGACTCTACTTCCGCTGCGCTACGAGTCGGTAACGATCATATCCAAACCTTATATGCATCTCCATAGTGATCCTGGGCGTGCACGCTCTACCAAAAAAAATTGTTTTCTGTCGCGTTCCCCTACACTCTCCACCTCTATTTATCGGAAAACCCAAGGGGTAGGGTGGCTCCCAAAATACCAAAATGCCCTCAGATATTTTCACACTATTCATAATAGTGTTTCCACTATTCATAATAGGTTTCCACTGTTCATGAGATATTTTTCTCCCAATAGTGTTTCCACTATTCATAATAGTGTTTCCACTATTCACGAAATATTTTCCGCGACCGTTAAATCCGAAAATATTTCTGTAGGTCTTAGAACATTTCCAGTACACACTAAAATAATTTTGGACGCGTTCCGAAACAATTTCGGATTAGTGATTTTCATCTGCGAAAAGCAACCAAAGCGGTTCCGGCAGCTCCGGAACATTTCCGGGTTTTTTCTCCGGAAAAATCCCAGAAGTTTCCAGAACAATTCTAGCACCCTCCAAGAATTTCCAGGCGTGTGCCGAAACCAATTTGACCTAATGGTGTTCTCTCTCCGGAACTTTTCCCTGAAACAACTTTTCAGTTTTACCGAAACTATTCTGGTGTTCTCTCTCCGGAACTTTTCCGTTGTCTCCGAAACTTTTCCGGTGACTTTCTCTCAGACTCCCTGTCTAGAATTCAGCAGATAGATGACCCTTAAGCGTGTGACCCTATAGGTTCGGTGAAGTATAGACATGACCGGAACACTTTCCGATCAATGATCAACATCGGAGCCGTGGACACCCATATTGACCCCTATACCCACACGAATAAATATTCGAGTGAACCTCCAGTTGCCGTGTGCTATTCCTATTGCTTCGCGATATGTTACAAATACCCGAGGTGAGATTTATCGGCATCCCCGTGGATCAACAACTTGTCCACTATGCCAGTTACCTCGTTACCGGTTTTGTTCTCTTTTCTCGTTCCCATGTTCCAGCATCCCTGTGATCAAATCACATTGTGTCTGGCCAGACGATGATGGATACCGTAACACCGAGAGGGCCCAGAGATATCTCTCCATCGTCGGAGGAGAAAATCCCAATCTTGAGCTATCAAGTTACTTGACATACTTTTCCATGAACCCGTAAGCCGCCATAATAGCCACCCATTTACGGATGATGTTTAACAAACCCCAAAGTTCATGAAGCAAGCATGAAGAAACTCGATACTCTCATGGTCTAAGGAATTATGCAAACGTTAACTTTCTCTGTGTTATTAACCATAAACTTAGAGGCCAGGCTAGGAATACATTTTACCGTTTATGATTCCACACGTGCATATGAGTTTCCCTCCGAGCCTCGTGCTTATTGTAGACTCGAGAACCATAGCAGTTATAGTACGGAATATAAACTTAATTACGAACATGGGGATAAACAATAACATTTATTATTGCCTCTAGGGCATATCTCCTACAGGGTTGTGGCCGTTTTGGCACCGCGGCTGGCTGTTTTGGCCGGGCCGGTAGGCCGTTGTGGCCCAAAACAGCAGCGACCAGAGGGGTAGGGGAGCTGGCTGGGCTGGCTGGCCCAGCTCAGCAGCAAATATTTTGCCCAGAGAAAAAAAAACCTCTTATGTTTCTGGGCAAAGTTCTGTTATGGGCAGAAATAACTTGGGAAAAATTCCAAGTATTTTTCCTAATAATGGTTCAATTTATGTGATAAAGTGAACATTTTTTAGGGATAAATTTAATGCATAAATTATTATGGTTATTTTGGCAATTTAATTCTTTAGGTATTTTAATTCCTGTTATATTTTAATATGTCAGGTCATGCCATGTTTAAATTATTTATGCTGTATTAATTATGCTTAGTTAATTCCCTCTTCATGGCATTTTATTTTGATGTTGAATATTATTATGATCATTATGGCATAATGTTTCCGCTGCGAAATAAAGTTTAATGAATCCTCAAATTAAAGTGTGGTTTTATGCTTTGTCATTCTGACCAAAGTTGTTTGACAGGCATTTAAACTGCAATTTTTTTTTGATATGATCAAAATAAAGACAGTCATGGTATTATATTATCTTTAATGTTTTCTAAGGCAGTTATGTCATGATTATTTATTTCAACGCATTTGATCATGTCTTAATTTTAGAATAATGGTAATCTATTTAAGTTTATGATATGCTTCTCTAATCAGTCTCTTATTAGAGAGCTTTAAGTTTTTAATTTTAATGTGGCCTCAATTAAATAATTTTTGAGCAATCAAATTAAGTTGGGGCTTTTATTCTCTTTATGAGCAATTATGTCAATCATGGTTATAGCCCCAAAATAACTAAAGGTTGTTGCTCAACATATAATGTGTTTATTTTGAAATAGGCCTTTATGATAAGTTGTTCCCCAAAATTTAATTAATGGTTGATTTACCTGAAGAAATTAAGTGGCCTTTGATCTGAGTTATGATTAAGTTTTGGGCATAAGGAAAATCTAATGTTGACTTTTCATGGTTACATTTTAACCAAACCATGGATTGTCATAATTAATTGCCCACTAAAGAAGTTTTTGTCCTTAAGCCATGCATATTCAATGAGGTTATTTTATTAAATGTCTCTGACTAATGCAGTGTGGTTTGTGTTTACCATTCTAGTCAAAGCTGACTTGTGAGCACATGACTGCAGAATTTTATTGTTCTTGTCCACTTCTGACCAAAGTTGATGTGGACTAGTTCAATAAAAGAAAGAATAAAGAGACATAATTTCAATTAAGTGTGGCTGATGTTTATCATCCTGGCCAAAGCTGGTTGATGAATATCTGGCTACAAAATTTTGCTGCTCTTGCTCACTTCTGGCCAAAGCTGATGTGAGCTAGATAAGTGAAAAGTTTGAACAATAAGAGGCAATAAAGTATGACTGGTATTTATTATTCTGGCCAAAGCTGATTAATGAATACTTGATCACAAAATTTTGTTGTTCTAGTACACTTCTGGCCAAAGCTGATGTGGATTAGACCAACAAAATTAAGTTTATGATCTGGGAAAGAATACTAATGTATAAGGCTTTCGGACAATTTGAAACAGTCCACAAATATTAAGGTACTATTGGGGAATTGTATAAAGGATATAAACCAATTAATTGATTATTAGGTTGCTGTAAACTTATGCTTACAATTAACTTGTATGCTCCTGCAATTAAGTGCCTCTGATTAATGTTGTGGTTCATGGTTATATATATAAATTCATTAAGTTTTCATTATAGCCATAAGACATTTATTTAATTCCCAGATCAATTAATTCATGAAGCTTTAAGCTTCTGTGATCATAATCATTAAAGTTGTCTTTCGACTAAGTTGTCTCCAATTAAGGTGGAACCAAAGGGAAACTTTGGTTGGAGACTTAATGTTATTTTGGGATAAGTTATGGCACGTGAATTCATTCTGACCAAAGTTGATTGGATACATGTGCCATTCCCTAAAGATTAATGTTTACATGAGGAATTATGTTTTGCATGATCACGGTAAAAGTTTGTGATCATACACTTTTATTATCCCTATTGCTAATGTTTTCAATTCAGTCATAAGTTCTTTGGCTGATTTAATGCTTTTCATGAGTAATGATTTAAGTTTACGAATATATCATTGTTTCATGAGGTCATGCATAATAAAAATTTAATGAGCTCCCATTAAAGAAGTCTTTAATCACTTAAGTATTGATAAGAATCCAATGGATTCTTGTTTATTAATATCAGTTGGGAGCAAAACCCAGTAAAGATCTGGGGGAGTATGCCAGTAAGAATCTAGGGAGTAATTCCCTAGTTCAGTTATAATAAAGTTATTCCTGGCATTAATGATGCAGTTTGAAAAGCTTCTTAAAATCTTATGAGATCATGTTGATCATAAAATACTCAAGATTTAAGGCTTGAGTCATGATGAATTTACGAAGATTTTGAGTTCACTTTATTATGTTATTCACAATAAAGTTTATAAAGTGGACTGGAAGTAAGGTCAAAAAGAATTTGTATCCATAAGAAAATTGGATACTATAAGTATGATATTATTATGGCCTCATGGACCAGAATGTTTTGAGGTGAAGTTTTAAAGTTGGAATGGAGGCTAATGTTAAGGCTATTGGAAGTTTTCCATTAGCACTGAATAAAGTTCTTCATCTTCCATTCCTATAATGCGATTCATGTTGTTGATTTTATTGACTTCTCCTCTAAAAGTGGAATATTCATTATGGAAGTTCATCGAAATGTTAAGCAATAACTCCGTCCACATTTCGAGGGGGAGCAATTGAACTTCCGAGGTATGTTGGTATGTTTAATTTAAATTCCACTTCTTACTTTCTGTTTTTTAAGTAATGCTAAGAATTATGGAATTGTGGCTAAGAATTATGAATGAAAGTTGAGCTTTTGTTAAGTACCACTTCTAGTCAAATTTTCTTAAGTTTTCATTTGAGTTTCCATCTCTTAAGGGCATTATTATTATTATTATTACCCCAGTGCATGATGATTATGGTGATAAGGAACAGTTAAATTGCCTTTTAATGTTAATGCCATATGATTAATCATTATGTTCCTTCTAATGTTTATGTCATATTAAGTGATAAATCTTGCATGATTTTTTTTCCTTTTTCTCTCCTAAGCAAGATAAAAGATTTAATTATGTTCTCCATAATGATCCTCCTAAAGCTTCAAAGGAGGAGGATGAGAATTATGTTACTCTGAAATAGAGTTAAAAAAAACTAAAGGGAGAACAGTTAAATCATAAGGGCTTTAAGGCAATTAAGAGCTCCATTGTTGATATCAAAAGGGAGCTATTCCTAACTCCCGGATAGCTAAGGTAATCCTTGGCAAAGTTCCTCTTAAGTTCCAAGCAACATGTCTTGTTAAAAGACTTGTTGGAAAAGATTTAATGTGAATGGGAGTTTGAGGGAATAAATTATGAAAAGGTGACATATGGTCACCAAATTTAAGATTTTAGAGATGGAAATTTCATAAAGTTTTTCCTTTTACATAATGAGGAATTGCTTATGATGACTATTTGGTTTTAAAACAATTAGTATCTAACAGTGATACAAAGCTCAATAAGAAATAAGTTCAATAAGGAATTTATGATTGGTTAATATTATGTTTATTGACCATAAGCAATAGGGATATTGCATAAGACCTGAGGTTTTCCCTTGGGGTAGTAAGTTAATCTTAGTGATTTCACGTTTGAAAGATTCACTGAGATTGGTCCATAAAGGGGAGTATTAAAGTTCATTCTAAAGTTTTATGTCTGCTCCCTCAAAGGGCAATAAGTTTTCCTCATGTTGTCACTAATGCTTAAGTTATTATGTGCCCTTTTAAGTTTATGAGACCGGGATAACTGGCAGACATAAGTCCAGGACTGGACCCCTGGAAAATTATTAAGAAAAGCTTTGCCTTGTTGGCATAAGCACTAAATTAATCACATTAAGGGATTGCATGCTCACATTTTAAAATATAAGGTGACCACCAAGTTGTGGACTGCTAAAGGTACTTGACAAGGTGCGAATTTACAAAAGTTTTATCCACAAAAGTTTCACCCTTGAGGGGGAGCCATATTGTGGAATGGCTTTACCCAATTTTCTTAAGGCATCGTCAAGGATGCAAACTAAAGTTGTGGCATGCTCTTTATTCCCTAAACCTTTAAGATATGGATTCATGTCCTTGATCCATATAAAATTTAAGAATAAGGAGTTCTCTTAAGAAATTCATCCCGGAACCAACTATGTAAGAGTGCAGATTATTCAAGTAACATGTCTATAGGTACCTGTCAGACCTATGACATTGTGAAAGATTAATTCCAGAATCAAATATGTTCAAGGCCTTGATGAATCAAGTTTATGGCTCAACAAATAAGTATTAAATCTAAGGCATAAGTGTTGAGCATCACTTAAGATTAATGTTTTGATGTTTAGTTCACAAGTGTTATGCTAAGATATTAAAGCTAAGTATCATATTTAAAGAGGCTTGCCTTCTAATGTTGCCGGCATAAAGATCAAATGGCAGCCTATTATTAAGGGACAAATTATGATTCTGGAAACAAAACATATTTCTCTTCCTTTCAAAAGCGCGCGCATAAGGATATGCACAAGAATATATGAAGAGAAACTGCACTCTTGGGACCGTTGCAACACCATCTCCCCACAAACCTAAGGCAGGTTTGTTCCTTCGATGGAATAATGTACTGTGGTCAATTAGATCAATGATACTTAATTGACCATTGTATTTTATTGGCTCTGTATAAGTTCCAACAAAGGGATGAGCTCATAAGTTTTTTCAAGTAAGAATTAAGATTATGGGGCTCCTAAGTTAAAGAAGTTCCATTTCGTCGAGAAGTGGACTTATAAGTTTAGACTTACGATCAAGGGGGAGAATGTTGGATATTTTGATCTAAAGGCCTAAACTGTAGAGCTGCTACATTGCAGCTACAGTAGGCGGTTGCTACAGCAACCAGATAAGCTGCCCTGATCGGGGGCAGCAACTCATCCAGCCAGCTGTTGGCCCCCCTGGTGTGCAGCACACACATAAAAATGAATAAGAGAGAAACTCCCTCACGGGATAAGAAGAGAAGAGAAAGCCAGCTGCTGCATGAGGCCTAATCTTTCCTCTCTCACACACAAAAGCTCTCTCTGATCATGCTCACCGATCGAGCCTGTGCTGCCAACACTGGGAAGGACCTGCACATCCATCAGAATAAGCACCAGGTGATCAAGGAGGAAGGAAACAAGATGACTGGATATTACAGTGTAGCTCGCTAGAGCTAGCTAGTTTTATTTGTTTTTGCATGTGCTAGCTAGATTGATTGGAATTTTTGTCGAAAGAGACCCCCTGCCCATCGGAATTGCCAAAAAAGACCCCCTCCAGATGAAATTGACAAAAAGGACCCCCTCGGCCGTGGCGGCAGGCGCGCCAGGCGACACGTGGCACCTGCCGCCACAGTGCCAGGCCTGCCGCCAGCCGGCGAGGCGGCAGCCTTCGAGTAACAGCGAGCGGCGAGGCGGAAACGGAACGGAGGCCGGTGGTGGGACCTGCCGCCAGGGGGGAGGCGGCAGCACTGTACCCTGCCGCCTGGGGGCGTGGCGGCAGGCCTGTGCGTGCCTGCTGCTGCCGATCGCTGCGTCGTGACTACTGCGCCGCTGCTTTTATGTACCAGTTTTTCGAGCAGATACGCTGCTGGATCCTCGCCCACGTGTGTGACACACGAAAAAGGTTGTTTGACTGTCCAGGTTTCAGAGTAATTAGACCAAAGCAATTAGCCAGTGGAGTGGTAAGCACGAATTTGGTTAATTGAGCGGCAACGTACCTATCCATCTAACTCGTGGATTCGCATCCCATTCCCTGCCATGCATGCATGCATCTTCCATGGCGTGTTGCAGCAGCAGGCACGCACAGGCCTGCCGCCACTCCCCGAGGCGGCAGGGCACAGTGCTGCCGCCTCCCCCACTGGCGGCAGGTCCCACCACCGGCCTCCGTTCCGTTCCGCCTCGCCGCTCGCTGTTACTCGAAGGTTGCCGCCTCGCTGGCTGGCGGCAGGCGCTGCCGCCTGGCACCGTGGCGGCAGGTGCTACGTGTCGCCTGGCGCGCCTGCCGCCACGGCCGAGGGGGTCCTTTTTGTCAATTTCATCCGGAGGGGGTCTTTTTTGGCAATTCTGTTGGGCAGGGGGTCTCTTTCGACAAAAATTCGATTGATTGGATTTTACAGTGTCACTGCATTTGTTCTCTGTACGCGGGGTTTCCTGGTTGACTTTGGTACGTACGTACGTACGTACGCGTAGTGCACACTGGTATTTTACAGTCGGTATTCAACATACAGATATGGTCACGGCTTTTTTTTAAGGCAAAACCTATACGTACTAGCTAGCTGCTGACCGGCTACCGTCGGTGCGTACCAAATAGCCAATCCATCGAAAGACATAATTAGCGCGTTCTTAACGCAGAGACGATTTCCGGTCCAAAAAAACGCAGAGACGATCCGATCTGGGCATATAGGATTTCGTGCAAGTAGTGTTTTGACCTGGGCGTCGGTGAAATGGAGCATATTCGCGCCCGTGCGGCCTGAAAAGTAGTGAAGCCGCAATATGGACCCGGGGTTCCCGCGTTTGACCGTGCGTGCGTGCGTGCGGTCTGGACGGTAGGTTTGGGATCGTGTGTATACGTAGCTGAGTCTGCAGCTAGGAGTAGCAGTAGATTCCCTTTGCCTCGGGTTCAACGAGCCAGGTTTTTGGGTTGGATTGCTGCCCCCGGCGTGCATGATTCCTGGAACAAGAGGACGATGGGAGATGCACGAAACCAATCCAACTTCTTGTCAGCTAACTGTAGCTGTAGTATGGATCACTTCTACTCCAGAGGACGATGGGAGTACCTCTTATTTCGTCTCTGTTTTTGAACCGGTAGCTACTTTACACTAATTTCGAACCGACAGTTAGTGGCTTATACTAAACCGGCGAATTCGGTTTTCATTTCTCTTTTTTTTTTCCAGAGTAACGGGTGAAGTCACTCCTAAGTCGGTACTAGTCCATATGGGTCTGCATACGAGAGGTGACCCGTGTACCTCAACCTTGGCCCATGTAAACAGGGCGAAGGAAGGAAGCTGTACAAGTTTTCCAAAAATGTTTTGAATATTAAAAATATTATTTTTTTGTAAAAAAAAAACTTGTTTTTTCAAAATGTGTTCCCAAAATTTCAAAATGTTCTGAAGTTTTCAAAAAATAGAAAAGTCAATTTAAAAAAGTTCAAGTTTTTTCAAAACTTGTTCTCGAAAAAAGTTCATGTTTTCAAAAAAGTTATCACATTTTTTAAAAAATATTAATTTTATAATTTGAACATTTATAATAATCAAGGCATTTTTGGGAAATATAATATTTTAGAAAAATGTACATTTGTGAAATTTTTTGAACATTTTTTGAAATTTCTGAATTTCTTAAAAAATAGAAAATATAAATATAAAAAATAAACCAGTTAAGAAAAAAATTAGAAAATAATAGATGAAAAATTTGCTAAAGGCTAAAAATAGGTAGGAGAAACGGATGAACGAATCTATAATTTTTTGGCTTGTTCGTGGGTTGTAGGACAGGAAAAAAAACTAATCTAATAAAACTGTAAATCTCTCACCGATGAACCCAATATTTGATACCATTTGATGTGACGGCGACCCGGACTTTCGATGAGAGTGGGCATGACTATCGATTTGGTGGATTTTGACCTTGATGATCCGGCTATATCGTACCCGACGATATGCCTCGACAATCGCTAAACCAATCTCCGATGCTTATTGATCATGCCGCAGGCACGATCAACCTGAACAACGAGGTTCGATTTCCTCCATGCAACTGAAGAGCCAGCAAGAACTATGATGAATTGCAATCTAAAATTGCGGATAATACATTGAGCACACGAAATAGATGAACAACTTAGGGTTTCATTGTCGATTTGAGAAGATGGTAGTCTTACACGTCTCATAGATGCAAATTATAGTAATGACTAGACAATACAATAAAACCCCTGTCTAAACCCCAGTCTAGCTATTTATGAGAGGACAGAGAGCAGCCACTACCCTGACTCTGGTGTTCGCTGGATCAACCGGGCGTCGTACGGTTGTAGTTGGGCCTTTGCACATGCCCTAGCCAAGCCCATGTCCATGTGCGCTGAATTGCATGCATCCATCCACACATGGATATGGGCCCTCCTCTTTTTGCATGGACGTTGCAAGTGCAAGCCTCAATATGACAGAATTTCTTGCATGCGTTCGTTGGTTGTTTCAACATATGGTGATATTCATCTCGCATCTGAAAAGCATGTTTTTTTAGACTAAACAAGCTCCCACTTTATTGATCAATTAAAACGTTCATGGAGATACAATTTATGTCGGGGGGCTGAACCCTGAAGGAGCCAAAGATGGTGCGTAATAATATTGACTGTATTTTGAGAGGTAATAATATTGACTGTATTGGTGGAGGCCATGGTCACTTCAGGCCTCAAGGGCGTCCTCCCAGTCGCTACTATTGGGCCGGCCCAAGTAGTTTCCTGCATGTTCATTTTTTTATAGTTTTGAAAACATTCTAAATACATATATTTCAAATATATACATATATTTCAGAAATTAATTAATATATGTTGATAGCATTCAAAAGAATGTTCGTGGCATTTAAAAAACGGAAATGATAAGTGCCTGACGTCAAGTACGAGCACATGGCAAATCGAACGCTTTTTATGGCAATTCTAGCGACGCAAGGATGACAAGTTAGTTGACATATATGGTAATTTTCTGTCATAAAATAAACTGCAGCACGAAGTTGCCATGCTTGCCAACTAAAGTTGCCATAAAAAAACGTTCGATTTACCATGTGCTCGTACCTGACGTTCGGGTGTTATCAAATTCATTAAAAAATGTCCAAAAGCTTAAAAAAATGTTTATGGCATGTTTTAAAATGCTTATTCAAAGGAAAAATTGTTTAGTTAATTCAACAAAAAGATTCCATACATTCAAAAATTGTACATGACATTTAAAAAAATGGTCACACATTTCAAAAAACATGCGTGACATTTAAAAAATAATTATACAATGTAAATAAAATGTTCACACAGTTTAAAAAATATTTCATATCATTGCCAATGGATAGCTGGGCTCCCTTGCAAAGGACCCAACCAACCGTGCACCCCCGTCCACAAGATGCACATATATGATCCTGGAAAAAAAAAAGATGCAAATACATCTATGTTTTGCAGAGACTTTAGCATACCAATAGTTCGATCTGGCTTCGTATATTTATTCAGTTTGTCCTTTTTCTCCAGTCAAGAACTGGAATTCTGTCATTTTTAGCAATGGTATGATTTTGGCTCTCTCTGTTTGGTTGTTTCCGCTCCCTTTTCCTTTTGTCAAAGTGGGGACTTGGGAGTAAGATAAAGCAGCCAGCGTTATCCTGACTTTGCTGATTCAGACTTTTTAGGTGATTTTTTTTGTATGGTGACTTTTTAGGTGATTGTGAGAGTGCGTCTAGTGAATGGTTTAGGTTGCCTAAGTACGTGTACACAAAGAGAGGGAACAAGTGTGTAAATCTAGCGGCCCGTGACGGGAAGTTCAGACTTTTTCCGACAGGTAACAAAAGGATGAGATGATATTTAAACTCATCTCTTATTAGCCTAATCGCCTAAAGACAGCGACGTTGAGCACGCTAGCTACTACTCCATCTTTCTTCTCCATATATAAAAGAAAAGAAAAATAAAAAGGTTCCTTAACTCAGCACGTGTCAACCAAGTCCCAATAATTAATCTGCACTTTTCTCTTTCGTCTCTGCAGCTAGCTGGTAGATGCATGTACACGGCAACACTGTCGTCCACATCCACATGACCCACGCCCATCATGTTTCACCGCCGAGGCACAACAGTATGGACCAACGTGGTGCTCCCATTGATCATGCTCCAAGGTTTCGTGACTACTGTAATGGCCGCGGAGACTATGACGTTCCGGTCGATCATTGGCACGCACGCATGCATCATGCATGCTTGAAGCAATAACGATCAATTTTGGAGGCTAGCGCGCGGTCATCATGTGCAGAAGAGATCGACGGCAATAAATGCAATCATCCCAGATCTTTGCCAGACATCGTTCGGTAGTACTTCCTGATTGAGTTAATTGCTAACGTACCTACGCCTTCTATCACGTGCGTACCAGCGCATGGTCGAAGGACTGTCCACGAAGATGGCTACTGTGCCACTAGAAGTAAAACTCACCTCACGCACTGTAGCTAGAGGTCATCGTTTTCGGCTCTTCATCCATGATTGGACGGGTTGGTTGGTTTCTCTCTCGTTTTCCCATGCTTTCTGGCCTCTTTTTACCAATTTACTTTTCCTTAAAGAAGCAATAAGAGCCTCCTTATGTCCTTCACCAATTCATAGAACACAGTTAAGTAGTCCTTTTCTCATCGACTGACACCATCCATGATCCATCTGACAATTGCCCGGTGCACATTCCTTGTCTCTACCATTGATGCAGCTCAGCATTTGAGTGGATTTAGATGCAGAGTTGCGTGGGAATAATGCAACGTGGGCTACGTATGTGCCGAGATTTCGTCGGGCAGGTTTTGCCGCCGAACGCGCATGCATGCAGCTAGTGGCCTAGCGGTGGCCGGGTGCAGCTAGGCTAGCACCTCGCACACCATGACGCCAACGACATGAGACGTTGCAGCACGCACAAGCCTTCCCCTCACCTCCCTGGCCACATGACCGCGCCACGCGGCCTGGTGGTCATGCATTAGGGTAATTAATTAAACAACTAATTAACTAACCACGTCGTCATCATGGGGACTATACGTTTGTAAACTATAGATATGGATCCAAATTATTTGTGATTCACCAGCACACTGAAGCAAAAACAGCCCGGTCGATCGTTGCCAACACGAGAAGCCAACCCGCGGGAATGACGCATGCATGCACCACAGTGTACATCGCACTGCATCTACATGCATCTAGCGCCACATAGGCAAATGGCAATGGCTATAGACCTACAGTACCGATGTGCTTCGCGCCGAGCTGTACTGGATCGACTTGTATTCGTGTGTACAACAGGGTAACATCAGCTGTCGTGCATAGGCCTTTCCTGGTTGGGGGAGTGGATGTACAAACCCAGCACCTGAGTTCAAATCCTCGTGGAGACGAATTTAGGTTCCTATTTATTTTTGAGGACCGGCCTTTCCTGATACTCATGTGGTTTATCTAGAGGACCAGGCTTGGTTATTAACCAAGATAAAAATCCTGGTACTCATGCTTAATGGCTGTATATATACATCCTTAGTTGGTGCAGAGGCGGAGAAGTGAAATTCTCCCCCATTTTTAAAGAGGGAGAGAAAAAAGCGATTGTATACCAGATCGCTGAGATTTCCCCTCGCGTCTCTCCCCAGGGAGGCGCCAGGGGCACCCCACGCGCCGCCATCAACACCCCTACGACGCCGGGCCCCCTCGCCACCGCTGCCGCCGGCCCTCGTCGCTGGAGCTGCTGGGGCGGCGAGAGTCGGCGCGTCGCCGATCTACGACCGGGGGGCGACCCTGCGTCGGGGTGGTGGCTGAGACTTTCTTCGGCGGCGCCATGACTGGTGGCGGATGCAAGGCTGTGGCGGGTGGTGTTGGACGAAACCTAGATCTGATCTGGGTGGATCTCCCGTGCCGCCTACCCAGTTCTTCTTCGCTGCGTGGTAGGGCTCGGTCCGGTGGAGGGTTGCCCCTGCGTTGTCGCCGCCTTCCCCGCTGCTGGCCCATGGCTGCCGGTTGGGTTCGGTACGGCAGATCATGCAGCGTGCCGGCCGGCGGCGTGGGGGCTCCGCCGGAGAACCAGCGGCGGCATACGTCTTCATGGCGAAGCTTCGTGCGGTTCCAGCCAGTCGCGAGATCGGGACAACGCGGCTTCCGGTGAAAATCGCGCCTGACTGCGATCTTGGCGGACGATGGCGGCGTCATTGACGTCGTTTCCTTCTCGAGGCATCATTGTTGCAGGTCATGTCAACTCGATCGGGATGTTCCGGGGGAAACTCTAGATCTGGGTCTAACGGATCGGACGATGACGGCGCCTTCGGTGTCGTTCGCCCTCCTGGGAGCATCGTTTTGGAGCAAATGTTGGCTGGAGGGTACAAGAGGAGGAGCGGTGTTACATCTACCGCAAGGCCGACGGCGGATCCCGGCGGCATAGCGCTGCGGAGTTTCGGCGACGGGCGCGTGTGAATGGATACGCGCAGGATGGTGGCGTTTTCTGGTGCCGTGGTGGCGTCGACGGCAGGCCTGGCAAGGTTGGTGCGTCAGTACCTACTCTGGAGATGGATCGATGGAAGATGGCGGCGGCGGTTTCTGAGAGTGCGTCGGCCCGGTGTGTGACCTAGTCCCGGCATTGTGGCTTGGCTGGGGCATCCGGTTTTAGATGTTAGACTTTGGTGCGATATCTGTTTGGTATTCGGCTCGGACATTCGGCACCCCTTCATCAAGGGGATAGGAATAGTGACAGGTGTTGTTAACATGGTGTCTTCAGGCTTACTGATACTCCCTCCATTCCACAATGTAGTGCCTATAGATTTTTCTGAAAGTCAAACTTTGCTAACTTTGACCAAGTTTATAGAGAAAATTGTATACATCTACAATACCAAACATATACATTCAAAAAATATAACTCATGATGTATCCAATGATGTGCATTTGGTATTCTAGATGTACCTATTTTTCTCTATAAATATGGTCAAACTTTGTAATATTTGACTTTTGAGAAAATCTATAGGCACTACATTATGGAACGGAGGGAGTATATAACTTTATAAGGTCTTTGTGAATAATTAATAAAATAGCTGCATGCATCGCTCAGTGCAGAGGCCAGGGGTATATTTTTTTTCTAAAAAAAGAAAAAGATACTTGCATAGGCTCGTCGATATGCACGGCTCGATAGGATGCGTAGACGACAGCGACAGATATATACGTACGCTTGCTAGGTGTTTTTTTTTTTTTTTTTTTTTTGAACACGCTTGCTAGGTGTTTAATTACTAGAATGTACGTGTACATATCCAGAGAAAACGTCGTCTACATATCCAGAGAAAACGTCGTCTGCCCTGGCCTCCATTTTCTTAATCGAGAGGCCTCGTCGGGTCAGGACATTCGAGATGGTGTGGGTAGATGCATGGGAGATGTACAGTGAGTCTACGAGGATGTCTATATATCAGCGCATCATTGAGCAGCAATATTCAAATCGTGACGACGACGACTCCGCCACTCCGGCCAGGAAATCGAATAGGAAACAACAATAAATAGTATATATAATGGCATTATGCAAATGAACATGAGGGCAAGCTCTCAACCACAATCTGCACATAAAGAGTATGATATATAGTATACCGCAAACAACAAATATATGTATATTGCAGATTGCTGGTATATGCTATTGTATAATATAAATACCGTTCCATGGGCTCTTGGTGTGCATGTGGCAAGGATCTAGTGGTGCATCTTTTCTTTGGCAGTCTTCTGCATTATACTCCCTCCGTTCTTAAATATAAGTTTTTTTAGAGCATCTACAGCCGGACTTAGCAAATCCGCCCCCCTATACGTCCGCGGGCGCGTCTGGACGCGTCCGCGGACAGTGCCCGCCGACCCCTCATATGTTGCCCTGCACATCCATATATTTCAAATCCGGTCTCTCAAATCCATACAAATCCATGCACGTCGATCATACGATACAAATTGTTCGAATTCAACAGTTCGAAACAAAGCAAAGCAAATCATAGTTCAACAAACCAGACAAGCCAAAATGAAATCAATGTCCGAGTGTGACGGATGGGTTCGGATCAGCGGAATGCGTCCTGCTCCGCCTGCATCCGGGCTTCCTCCTCCGCCTGCATCCGGGCCGCATGATCCGCTGCCGCAGCCGCCCTCGCCGCCTCGTACTCCCTACGGTCGTTGATCTCCTTCTTCTTGTCCGCAAGCCACTTCTTTGCCTGCTCATCCAAGATGGTTTCGTCCGCCAACATGATCTTCGCATCCTCCGCGTCCCGTGCAAGTTGCAACCTCTCCTTTTGAAGCTCCATCTTGCCAAATGTCTTGGCCTTCTCGAGTTCCCATTTGATCGCCGCCTCTTGCGCCGGGGGAGACAGCTGGTCGACCATGTCCGAACCTCCCTGCGACGCCGCCGCCGCCTCCCTCCCTCGCTGCCAGCGTCGCCGCAACTTCCGGGCGACGTTCTCCACCTTGCAAGACGGAGCCGAAGAAGGGACGCCGACGGACGAGGCGGACTGCGTCTCCGTCGCCGCGGTCGGGGACGGGCTGGACGACATCTCCGGCGGTGGATCGGGACTGGTGGTGAGGATGGGGAGCAAGGGTGGACGACGGCGATGGCTCGGGCGCGGGAAAGGTTGGAGGGCGGCGGGAGGAGGAGGAAGGGTTTGGTGGATTTGGTGCAATTTGGGGTGGGGTCGGGCTGTCGGGTCCGACGTGGCGGGCGTGTCCGGACGCCCACATGTCCGCCCCATATTTGGGCTGGATATGAGGGGTGCCGGTCAGCCCGGGCGTTTGAGGCCCGTTTAAGGAGCCCGTCTGGACCTAAATTTCGTGACCGGTCAATGACCGGGCAGCCCGCCCGGGCGTATGAGGCGGGTTTGAGGCGCCCGGCTATAGATGCTCTTAGAGATTCCAATATAAACTACATACGGAGCAAAATGAGTGAATCTATACTCTAAACTCGTCTATATACATCCGTATGTAGTTCATATTGAAATATCTAAAAAGACTTATATTTAGGAACGAATGTAGTACTTCCTTTATTGTCTCTCCTTTTTCTGTTGTAAAAGAAAAGGTCTAGCTCCGTTAGTAGGTCTACTTATTACATGGAATTGACGCTAGATCCTCTTTCAAACCATGGTGTCGTTGTCATGATGTACGCTTTGTCACGGACAGAGATCAGGTGACTTGCCCACAGCAAGTCACGCTGTAACTTGCGGCTCCTCATCCGTTTGATCCGAAATGAACAGCTCAGATTGATCACTGTAGCATTAATGCTCGGACGGGCTGGACGACATCTCCGGCGGTGGATCGGGACTGGTGGTGAGGATGGGGAGCAAGGGTGGACGACGGCGATGGCTCGGGCGCGGGAAAGGTTGGAGGGCGGCGGGAGGAGGAGGAAGGGTTTGGTGGATTTGGTGCAATTTGGGGTGGGGTCGGGCTGTCGGGTCCGACGTGGCGGGCGTGCCCGGACGCCCCCATGTCCGCCCCATATTTGGGCTGGATATGAGGGGTGCCGGTCAGCCCGGGCGTTTGAGGCCCGTTTAAGGAGCCCGTCTGGACCTAAATTTCGTGACCGGTCAATGACCGGGCAGCCCGCCCGGGCGTATGAGGCGGGTTTGAGGCGCCCGGCTATAGATGCTCTTAGAGATTCCAATATAAACTGCATACGGAGCAAAATGAGTGAATCTATACTCTAAACTCGTCTATATACATCCGTATGTAGTTCATATTGAAATATCTAAAAAGACTTATATTTAGGAACGAATGTAGTACTTCCTTTATTGTCTCTCCTTTTTCTGTTGTAAAAGAAAAGGTCTAGCTCCGTTAGTAGGTCTACTTATTACATGGAATTGACGCTAGATCCTCTTTCAAACCATGGTGTCGTTGTCATGATGTACGCTTTGTCACGGACAGAGATCAGGTGACTTGCCCACAGCAAGTCACGCTGTAACTTGCGGCTCCTCATCCGTTTGATCCGAAATGAACAGCTCAGATTGATCACTGTAGCGTTAATGCTCAGATCGATCCGAAATGACACATGCAGTGCTATAATTTACTCGAGACACGTACAAATGTCGCGTTAATGCCATCAACTTACACATATACAGCATGCTTGCCTGTATTAATCTACCATTTACAGCTACACTAATATTGAATGGGTATTGCTATATTGAACAGGTCACTGATAGAAATTTGTTACAGCTAGCTAGATGGATTAGATGGCTCAGACTTTCCGCTGAGTTTGGATTTTTGTATGCTGGGATTTCTGCTTGACTTTGGTACCAACATACGTACAAGCGGTGCACTCTAGTACTATTTTATACGCGGTTTTACGGTTGAACATACAGATATAGCCAAGGCTATTTGTAAGGCAAGCCTTGGCTGTTAGCTGGTGACCTGCTACCGTCAGTGATTCCCTGATTGCAGAAACACTGGCAATGCTAATTAACCAGTCAACCGAAAGATAAAATTAGACGATCAGATCTGGGAATATAGGCATAGAATTTTGTGTACTGTTTTGACCTGGGCGGCAGTGAAATCAAAGCATATTCGCGCCCGTGCGGCCTGGAAAACGGCGAAGCCGCAATTTGGACCGGCGGATCCGCGTTTGACCGTGCGTGCGTGCGGTCTGGACGGTTTGGGATCGTGTGTAACGGACAGACTACTCCTTTGCCTAGGTCTCAACGAGCCCAGGATTCTTGGGATGGGTTTGCCGCCCCGGCGTGCATGATTCCTGGAAGAACGAATCGAACTTGTCGTCAAGCCAGCTAGCTGTACTAGAAAATTCCTATCAGTTTGTGTACTTCGGTTAGAGCAGTAGATTAGAGCACAGCCGGAGTAGTCCTTGCTTTAGATTAGAGCAGGCAGCTATAGCTAAACTGAACCGGCGTTTCTCAAACAAACAAACAACTGAACCGGCGAATTCGGTTTTCGCTTAATAATACTTTTGTTTTTCGGAGGAACGAGCCAGGCAATATGGGTCCGAAGGCAAGCAGTGGCCCGTGTATGCAAAACCTTCGCCTCGCGGAAAAAGTCTGGAAATGCACGAACGCGGCAGGTTGTCAACCGATCGCACACCCTGTCGATAGAATGGACAGGCCCATCTGAGCGTGCAAGGAGCACCGGTTTTGTGAACCTTCTGGAAGGTTCCTGACATGTTTTGGGAAGGTTCCCAAACTGGGTTTTTTTCCTTTTTGGCTTTCCACTTTTGTTTTGGTTTTATTTTTATTTTTTTTGTTTATCTGTTTCTTTTTTTCTGTTGTTTTATTCTTTTCTCTTTTTTGTTTCTTTTTCCTTTTTTTTAACCTTTTTCATGTTGATTTTTCTCTTAAATATTTTTCGAAATATTCAAATTTTGTTCAGATTTTCAAAAAATGTTCCTCCTTTTAAAATTTGTTCATAAATTCAAAATATATTTGATTTTCATAAAATGTACAGGAATTTCCAAAAATGTTCCTGTTTTCAAAGTTTGGTCAAAATTTAAAAAAATGTTCAGGAATTCCAAAAAAATGTTCCTTTTTCAAAAACTAATTCACAATTTGCAAAAATATTCATGGTTCAAACAATGTTCGCGCTTTTAAAATTTGGTCAGAAATTTAAAAAAAATCGCATTTCAGAAAAATGTTTAAGAATTTTTTAAAAATGTACACGGTTCCAATTTTTTGTTAGGAATTTCGTGAAATGTTCCATTATTTAAAAAATTTGTTCACAAATTGAAAAATGTTCGTGGTTTCAATTTTTTGTTGAAAAATTCAAAAAATGGTTCATGTTTTCCAAAATCAATTTCCAATTTTTCAAAAATTTTGTTCACATATTCCAAATTATGTTCCTGTCTTTGAAATTTTGTTCAGTAATTCGACAAATGTTCACACTTTTTCAAAATATACACTTTCAAAAAAAGTACACTTACGTTCACTACAGTAACTAATTCATGTCTGGTTCCTGTTCGCTACAGTAGCCCAGTCCGGATTAGTTCTTTAAGTTATTGGACGCTTCACTACCAACAATACTAGTCTAGTTGGGTGGCTATGAGCACGCGATCGCAAGCAGTAGGTTGCCAATTCAAATCCGCTAATCGCTGTCGCCCTTCTGTTTTCTTCTTTCTTTCTCGTGTCGCGGTGCAGCTCGATGGCCCAGCCCAGTCGGGCTGTCACCTGTGGGTGGAGCCGCCAATTTGAAGCAAAGAGCATCAAATAGGGGCTCCCTCGACAACGGGCGCGGCTATGTCCCTCTCGGCGGCTCCTATTTGGTGCATTGGGCGCTGGCTAGCGCCCTAGCGGGTACCCCCACGCTGAATGGTTCGCACAATGGGCCAGCCCAGTTTTTCCGAGATTTTCACGTGCATTCTCGCCCGATTTTGGGAACGTTCTAGAACCTTCCCTGAACTGGGATTTCTTTTTTCCTCTTGTTTTTTTTGTTCCCTTTTTTTTATTTTTTTTTGTTTCTTTTCTGCGTTTTCTTTTCTCTCTTTTCTTCTTTACTTTTTCACTTTTTGCAATTTTATTTGAAAGTTCGCGAATATTATTTTGTTCATCAGATTCAAGAAATGTTCAACAATGTAAAAAAATGGTCATCGTATTCAATTTTGTTCATCGAATTTAAAAATTGTTCATCAAATTCAAAAATTGTTCATCAAAATAAAAAAATGTACATCAAATTCGAATTTTTTTCATATTTTTAAAAAAATGTTCATCAAATTTTAATTTTGTCCATTTATTTTTAAAAAGTATTCATTTCATTCAAATTTTGCTCATTCATTTTTTTAAAAACAATGTTCTTGAATACAATTTTCGTTCATCAAGTTCAAAAAATATTCATCAAGTTTTGAAATCGCGAACATTTGTTTTCAAATTTATGATCATTTTTTGAATTCGCGAATATTTTTTCAATACGCGAACATTTTTTTTCAAAATCTTGAACATTTTTTTAGACCACGAACATGTTATGATTTCTGAAATATTTTCCCAAAATTCATTTTTTTCCTTAAAATTTTAACTTTTTTATATTCCGAATTGGTTTAAAGAAGAAAAAACAGGAAAAATAAAAAATACGGAATAATAAAACTTGGACGCCCAGCCCCGCTTATGGGGTGGGTCATGAGGGGCGCGCGAGAGGGAAGTCAGTGCGCGTTGGCATGTTCGCCAGTGCCCCACACGCGAAATAGGAGCTTCCGTCCCTCTCGTTGTGCTGGCGTCGTCTCAGGCAGACGCTACTTGGCAGGCCCAGTAACCACGGGTGATGTCATGACAACGTCACGCGAGCTATCCTTTTTCTTTTCCATCCATTTTTCTTTAAATTTTTTTGTTTTTTCGTCAATTTTTTTCTACTTTTTTGTATTTCAGCAATATTTCTAAAATACTTTACATTTTCAAAAAATCTTAATCTTGCGTTAGAAAAATATTTCAAGTGTATATTAAAATTTTTAATTATACTTACAAAAATTGTTTATGACAATTTCAAAAATGTCACGCGTTAGAAAAAATAGTACGTGCCTTTAAAATTTGTGCAATGTAAAAAAATGTTCTGGCAACTAAAAGAAAATTTTCACACATTAACAAAATGTACATTATATTTTAAAAAATATGTTCATCACATATTGAAAAATTGTTTGTAAAAAATGAAAAAAAATGTTTGCATAAGACAACACAAATGTTTTTATAATTTAAAAAATGTTTCAAAGTGTATTTTAAAAATCACACCTATTCGAAAATAATTTTTTAACCAGAAAATGTCAAATCATGTATTTATTCATGTTGAAAGTATATAGAAAATATTTTAGATGTATAAAAAAAATGTACTATATGTATAAAAAAGTAGACATGAAAAATACATATTTTACAAAAATGTTAATCATGTACTTTATGAAATATGTTTAATGAGTACAAAAAAATATTTCTCCTATATACGAAAATATACAACGCTTATGAAAAATGTATACATTTGTTGAAAAGAGAACCCGATAAAAATGAAGAAAGCAAAAAAACCCGAAGAAAACAGTTTAAAACCTCAAGGAAACAAAAAGAAGAAAAAGTAAAACCATATAAAGCAGAAGGTAACAAAGAAAACCAAAGTATAACAAAGAAAGGAGAGAATAATGAACAAAACCAGTGAAAAAACAAATAAAACCATGGTATATAGAAGAAAAACCAAAGAAAAAGGTGAAAAAACAAAGAACAAACAAAAAAAGAAAAAAAAACAACGAAAAAGCGAAGCGCAACGAGCGACTACAGTGACTCAGGAATGCAAGCGAGCGACTGCCCCTAATGGGACGGCCGATCAGCTCACCCGTAGGTGATTCTTATAAGGAATCAGTACGGACAACATATAGTCCCTGTGGTCGACAACTTCGCGAGAGTAATATTTCGCTTCAAGATATATGCTTCTCTTGCCTGAAGCACTTTCTGGTCGCTACAGTGCTGGGCCAACACAGTACTGTAACAACGTTCTTTCACCGCGTTCATTGCTTTGCTTCCTTTTTCGGTTTTATTTCCTTTTTTTTTCTATGGGTTTCTTCAGGTTTTTTGTTTTGATCGGTTTTCTCATTGTTTCACTGTTTTGCATTGGTTTCTTCGTTTTTTTCGCTTCGGTTTTATGTGCTTCTTTCTTGGGACTTTATTTATTTTTCACTATGTTGCACTGTTTTGTATCAGTTTCTTTTGTTTTTTCTCTTTTCTCTTTCCTTTCCTTTCCTTTTATTTTTCTATTTTGTTTTCTTTGTTTTGTCTGGTTAACCTTTGTTTTTTTACCTTTTTCTTACACGTAGTATATTTTCTGTATACAACGGGAAACATTTTTTATACCAGTTTATCATTTTTAAAATACATGATTAACATTTTTAATATATATATATATATATATATATATATATATATATATATATATATATATATATATATATATATATATATATATATACATTTTTTCATGTAAATTGTATAGTTTTTTTATACATTATAAACATTTTTTGTACTCAATTAACATTTTTCAAAGTCAAAATTAACATTTTTATCACATATATGTTTTGATGTCTACTTTTGTCCATAGAGATTGTACATTTTTGTATACTTAAGAAACTTTTTCTTATACACCTTTAACATTTTCCAAATATATGATTAACATTTTTCAGGTGTATGTTTTGATGTCTACTTTTTTCATACAGATTGTAAAGTTTTCATATAAATAAGAAACATTTTTATACTTGTTTATCATTTTGCAAGTATAGGACTAGCATTTTTCTCAAATATAGGTTTTCATGTCTTAAATTTTATAAATAATGTATATTTTTCATATATACATTGTTCATTTTTTATGCATCAGAAATATTTTTTAAATACATGATTAATATTTTTCCATATATATGTTTTGAAGGCTATTTTGTTCATACACATTTGTATTTTTTCGTATACATTTGAAATATTTTTTCTATACACATTTAACATCTTTCAAATGCTTGATTAATATTTTTCAACTGCCTGATTAACGTTTTTTAATTACATGAAAAAAATTCCATGGACATTGTATATTTTTGCTATTCATTTTTCATATACATGGGAAACATTTTTTCGATACACATTTAACATTTTTCAAATGCTTGATTAACATTTTTCAAATGTTTTTTGTATATTGGTTTTTGTAATATATATATTTCGAATCTTTTTAAGTATAAACAAAAGTAAAAGAAACTAAGCAAAAAACGAAAAAGGAAACATGAGAAGAAACAGAAAAAGGAAACTAAGTTGTTGCATGTGGCATGTGTCCTGCCGTGTACTGGGCCGGCCAGTCTCGCTTGCGCGCTGGCGAGGCTGACCTACGTCTCGCAGCAAGCAAGACATAGGCGCGCCCCGACAACATCCAGGTTGGATGGGGCTCAATCTGGCCTGCCATGTTCGGTGCAGCATCCAAGCGTATTAATGTCGTGTCTTTGCCTAAAAAAAAATATAATGTCGTGTCTTTCTTCTCTTGGGGAGTAAGTTACTGGGGGCGGCGGCTTGTCGTGCCAATCGGATCGGATTTTCAGGCGAGGCCCATGCCGTCGGCTCAGCATCGACCTCCGTGCCGATCTTATTTTCCGGCAGGATCTCGCCCTGCCGTAGGTTCACCGTCAAATTCCTTGCAAGAGGGCGTCTGTGTCGAAACAATGTTACGACGGGCGTTTGCTCAGCTGCCGCCAGATCTGTTTGTCCATGCATCTAGCCGTCGTTCCTACATGCTACAACAGCTTCATCACTTCCATCAGCACCTAGTGCCAACCGACGGTTTCCCCCAAGTACAGTTTGAGGATAACAGGAGAGGAGCTCCTCCCTTCAGCACCTTCGAACCAAACCGGGCCATTTCCCGTAGTTTTTCAACTGCAGAGAATTCAGATGGTGATTCTACTGGACCTACAAAGGGCAGCTTTGACCAAAGGCTTGCGACGCTGAGGAGCATCGGGGACTGCGTCAAGAGGCGCGAGCTTAGGTGGCTCTTAAGGGAGAAAGATGTCCCCATTTGCTATGCTTGGTGCGATCCTTCCCCACAGATGCATGTAACCCAGGGCATCTCGATGACGATCAACGTCAACAAGATGATCGAAGCCGGTTGCAAGGTCAAAATTTTGATGGCGGACTGGTTCGCTCGGTTGGACAGTGACATCGGTGGCAAGGTCGGTGGCGATCTGAGTAAAGTGCGTGATGTTGGCCTTTACAACATTGAGATGTGGAGAGCGGCCGGCATGGATCTCGATAGGGTCGAGTTCGTGTGGCTGTCGGTTCAAATAAGTTGCCATGCGGACGAATTCTGGCCGCTTGTCATGGATGTTGGCAGAAAAAGCGACATGAGCAGAATAAAAAGCTCGCTTCGCGTTCATCATACGAATGATACAAGGGGCCATGGGAGCTTAAATCCCTATATGCTTAGAGATTTCACTCCTGCTGAGATATTTCATCCTTGCTTACAGTGTGCCGGTATGGTGTTGTTTCACCATAAGGCGGACATATGGCTGCTCGGCGTGGATCAGCGTGGGGCCCACATGTTAGCCAGACGATACTGCAATCGCCTGCAGATGAAAGATGGACCGGTCGCCCTATTCCACAACATGCCACCAAATTTGTTCGAATACCCAGAACATGAGGCATGTAATGATTCCAGATGGGCCATCTTCATGGAAGACGACGAGGAATACATCGGCAGTAAAACAAAGAAAGCCTTCTGCCCTGCAAAGGTCGCAAAAGGCAACCCTTGTTTGTAGTACATAAAATGTATAATCTTCCCTTGGTTTGGAAAATTCGAGGTGGTTCGGAACGAAGGGAATTGCAGTGGGACGTTCTTTAGCATGGAAGAGCTTACTGCTGCTTATGAAAGTGGCGTTCTGCATCCCGCTTACGTGAAATATGCGCTTGTGAAGGCAATACATGATGTTGCGGCCCATCAATGATCGCCTCAGAAGCAACCCTGGAGGCAAAGACCTAGTGGAAGCAATGGAGCAGCCATTCAGCATACCGTGGTGACAGGACATTTTTTAGCATGTTTTTTTTCCTTGCACAAACAACCAGGGCATCCACCCAGTGGAAAACAACATCGAAGAAATACATAAAAAGTTGGTTAAAGATAAGGGAGGCGGCTGTGCGCTAAGCGTCTAAAGTCTTAAGTTGTGGATATTCACAAGGCTGCAAACTTCCTTGGAGCAATGCAGCTGAAAGGAAAAAACTGATAAACATAAGGACGCGGATTTGGTGAACATGGGTGCGCGTGCACCCTTTATGAATAGTAAATTCGAAAAAATGCTAGAAAAAATCAAAAAAATCTGAATTTATTTTTGTAATATACATAGTCAACCGGTATACTCGCATATGAAGTTTCACGAAGAAATCACATCCGTGATAATCTAGGCAAAAATGACAAAATCGAAGCTATATTAAAATATACTGTTTAATGAATAGTATGGTCGCATTTTTATCTTCTTCACTAAGTATACCATGGGTGTCAATACATCATGAAACTTCACACGTGAGTAGAATGATCGACTAAGTTTCATACTGCGAAATTTCAGAAATTTTTAATTTTTTCTAGCATTTTTTTATGAATTTACTATTCACGTGTGACGGTGTCCTGGATTAGGGGGTGCTGACCGGGCCGACCCGTCTCCTTGGTTGGGCCGATGTACCCCCGTACGTGACCAAGATGGACTCCGGAGGCTGTACGTGGGAGGCGTGATCAACGCTGTCTCTGCCGAAGACTTGCAGTACACTTCAAGATTTGTCCAACCGCCTTATTCCCAGATACCGCCATTGTAACCCTAGGTACCCTCCCTGGCGTGTATATAAGCCATAGGGTTTAGCCCGTAGGGGGGACATAAACGCAACATTGCTTACCTAGTCATAGAAGTTAGATTCATATTACGATCTCGAGGTAGATCAACTCTGTACTCGATACATCTTCATCAATATAACAGAAGCAGGACGTAGGGTTTTACCTCCATTAAGAGGGACCGAACCTGGGTAAAACATCATCTCCATTGTCTCTGTTACCATCGATCCTAGATCCGCAGCTCGGGACCCCCTACCCCGAGGTCTGCCGGTTTTTACACCGACACTGGTGCTTTCATTGAGAGTTCCGCTGCGTGATCACCGGAAGGGTCGATGGCTCACCTACGGATCAATCACACCAACGGCTGTGGGGACGTCTACGTCCCCGGTCAGCTCTTCGTCTTCGGCCGCATGATGTTCTGCGTCGATTCGACGGGACACTTGACTTCCGTCGAGAACTACACCCCAGGACGGGTCATAACCTTCGGTGGCCTTGAGTACACTGCCGATTCCCGCGGCGAACTCGTCCTATCGGGATGGACGCCCGGCTTGACCGAAAGCTCGGCCGGTTCTCGAGGCTCGACCCCAGAACCGAGCTCTGTCATGACGTCTTTTGAGACTACCGACGCCGCCACTCCGGTGGATCTCCCCTTGACCGCTGGTTCGGAGAGAGATCTGGCTCCCACTCCCGAAGCGGTGCCAGAGGTGATTTCGGATCAAAACCCTGAATTACGTTCGGATTCTCTTCGCTCCGAAGACACGCCTGGTCACACACCGGATGTGCTTCGAATCAGCCCTGCCTACGGCGCATCCATGGATCCCGAAGAGTTATCTCACCTTGATGAGATGCTCTGCCGCATCCAGAGCATGTCCATCTCGGACGGCAAGACTTCGGTTTACGATCAGATCGGACAAAAAGCCGACGATAGGGAAATTTACATCCCACCCACCACCCACCTAGTCGCCACGATCGATGACTTAACCGACGTGCTGGACTACGGCGAACCCTCAGATATGGAGGAGGACGCCGACGGCCCCATCGAGAACACCCTGCCCTCGGTCAACACGGGCAGGTAGACCGCCACATCCACCTACGATGTCTATATGGTGGACACCCCCAACTCCCCTCCAAGACGCCGGCGACGGTGCCGAAGGGGCAATAATGGGGAACCTAGTGGCAACGACGCAACAGCCAATAACGGCAACGAGGAGGACGGCGACGCCGATAACCCTGAGGAGGACATTCAAGCCTCCCCAGTAAGGAACGGCACACCAGACCGCCCTCTTGTGGACTCTGATCCCGATGACCTCTTCGAAGGGGCCGACGACAATTACATGCCGGAGTCTGAGGAAGACGACAGCCTCGGTACCGAGGACTTCATCGTCCCCGAGGACCCCTTCGAGCAAGAACGCTTCCGGCGACGCCTCGTCGCGACGGCCCGGAGCCTAAAACGCAAGCAGCAGTAGCTGCAGGAAAATACCGACGCGCTAAATGACAAGTGGGTTGAAGTGCTTTCCGCCGAGCAGGATATGGAAAACCGACGCCATAGCGCGCCGAAGTCTTACCCACGCAGGCGCCTCCTACCATAATTTGACGATGAGCTTGCTGACGACCTCGATCGGCCCCCTAGAGGCCGTGACAGGCCTAGACGAGAAAACCATGGTGAAAGGCCACCCCCACGCCGTCATGGTAAAGACCCCGTGGACCACCTGGATCCTCAGGACACTAGATGTCGTATTGAAGAAAATAGGGATCCCCCTCGGTCCATCTATGGATCCAGGGGACGCGCCCCCGCTGGGCCCAACGGCTACGTTGCCTGGATGGACAGGAACGACCATGCCCGAGATCAAGCCTACTCACGGCTCTCTCCTGAGACCCGACGAAATCCTCTTCGGTCCCGAGGTCCAGCTCACCCAATCTGCTTTACAGACAGGGTGATGGAGCATCAGTTCCCGGAAGGGTTTAAACCCATTAACATAGAATCATACGATGGTACCACAGACCCAGCAGTCTGGATCGAGGATTTCCTCCTACACATACATATGGCCAACGGAGATGACCTCCACGCCATCAAATATCTGCTGCTCAAGTTAAAGGGGCCGGCTAGACACTGGCTTAATAGCCTCCCTCCTCACTCTATTGGCAGCTGGGAGGCCCTCGAAGACGCTTTTCGAGCAAACTTCCAGGGCACGTATGTCCGACCTCCGGACGCTGATGGCCTCACCCGTGTTACCCAGCAGCCAGGCGAATCAGCCTGGAAATTCTGGAACAGGTTCCTTACCAAGAAGAACCAGATTATAGACTGTTCCGATGCCGAGGCCATCGCCGCTTTCAAAAATAATATTCGGGATGAATGGCTCGCCCGACAACTCGGCCAGGATAAACCGAGGACTATGGCCGCTCTGACATCTCTAATGACCCGCTTTTCCGCGGGAGAGGATAGCTGGCTCGCCCGAAGTACTCATAACGGCGAAGCAGGCACCTCGGAAACCCGCGACGCCAATGGAAAACCGAAGCGCAATAAAAATAAGCGCAGGTATAAAAACGGCGGAAGCGACACTGAAGACGCCGCGGTCAACGCTGGATTCGCCGGACCTAAATCCGGGCAGAAAAGAAAACCCTATAAAGGGAACAAAGACGGACCTAGCCAGCTTGACAGGCTCCTGGACCGCCCATGTGGGATTCACGGTACTCAGGAAAAACCAGCAACACACACTAATAGGAATTGCTGGGTCTTCAAACAAGCTGGCAAGATAGCGGCAGAGGGTCAGAATGAAACCCAACACCGCAGTGACGACGAGGATGAACCTCGGCAGCCCAATAATGGAGGGCAAAAGAAGTTTCCCAACGAGGTAACAAAGGTCAACATGATCTATGTCACCCACATCCCTAAACGGGAAAGAAAGCGTGTGCTTCGGGACATATATGCGTTGGAGCCTGTCGCCCCGAAGTATAATCCATGGTCGGCTTACCCGATCACCTTCGACAAGCACGATCATCCGACCAGCATCAGGCATGGTGGCTCTGCGGCGCTCGTTCTGGACCCTATTGTTGATGGTTATCATCTAACACGCGTCCTGATGGACGGGGGCAGCAGTCTTAACCTCATCTACGAGGACACGGTTCGGAAGATGGGCATTGACTCATCTCGGATAAAGCCGAGCTCTACCACCTTTAAAGGTGTCATTCCGGGCATCGAAGCCCGTTGTACCGGGACAGTCACCCTCGAGGTAGTCTTCGGTTCGCCCGAGAATTTCAGAAGCGAGGAGTTAATCTTCGACATTGTACCCTTCCGGAGTGGATACCATGCGCTCTTAGGACGCACGGCCTTTGCACGCTTCAACGCAGTCCCCCATTACGCCTACCTCAAGCTCAAAATGCCGGGACCCAACGGTGTCATCACGGTCAATGGTAACACCGAGCGTTCACTCCAGACAGAGGAACAGACCGCGGCTTTCGCAGCCGAGGTCCAAGCGTCCGAGGAGGCAGCCCGCAGCGATAAACGCGCCGCTCGCTCTTTGAAGCGAGCCCGGGCCGCACAAGTCGACCTCGGCCAGCTACCCCCGCACCCAAAATAGGGGTGCGGGCTCCTCGCGTGCCCCAGCTGCGGGCACTACGTCCCCAGGGTGCACAAATTTGCACTCAAAATTCCCTGGGACGCCGAGGAGCCAATACAACTACCCACGCGTCACGCGCGGATCAACCACGCGAGGGCAAGGCTTAGCGCCCCTGCATAGACATGCATCTGTAAAAGAAGTAGTCGAGCATCACTACGTCTCTGTGACCTTAACCACATAACGATGCCGGCAAACACCTCCCTTTGAGGAACTCGGTCAATCAAACACTTAAAGTGTATAAAGGACCGGTCGGGCATCAGCCTTCGCAAATCAGTCGTCATCAGTCAAGAGCGATCTGTTCAACAGTTCGGAAACGTAGACGTGCGGCAGGCTTCGGTCCGGATCCTTTAAAATCCGTCAGTAATTATCCGACCTATTTTTTCCTCTTTCTTCCTTATTACTCACGTTGTATTCTTTCAATCACTCTCGTCACAACGGGGCATGTACATGATTGACACTATGAAATAAAGAATGTAGGAGATATGCCCTAGAGGCAATAACAAATGTTATTATTTATCTCCATGATCATAATTATGTTTATGTTCCATGCTATAACTGCTATGGTTCTCGAGTCTGCAATAACCACGAGGCTTGAAGGAAGACTCATATGCACGTGTGGAATAATAAACGGTAAAAAGTATTCCTAGTCTGGCCTCTAAGACTAGCTCAAGTGTTGCATGATGGTTCTGTTTTCCTGATCATGGGCATGACTATGCCGGCAACTTTGAGGGCACAATGTTAGTAGAACACTTGTGTTGAATCGACCCGATTGATGTTATGCTATGAGATTCATTCGTCATAAGTTAATGGTTAATAACACAGAGAAGTTAATGTTTGCATAATTCCTTAGACCATGAGAGTGTCGAGTTTCTTCATGCTTGCTTCATGAACTTTGGGGTTTGTTAAACGTCATCCGTAAATGGGTGGCTATTACGGCGGCTTACGGGTTCATGGAAAAGTATGTTAAGTAACTTGATAGCTCAAGATTGGGATTTGCTCCTCCGACGATGGAGAGATATTCTCGGGCCCTCTCGGTGTTACGGTATCCATCATCGTCTGGCCAGACACAAGGGTGATTTGATCACAGGGATGCCGGAACACGGAAACGAGAAAAGAGAACAAAACCGGTAACGAGGTAACTTGCATAGTGGACAAGTTGTTGATCCACGAGGATGCAGAAAATCTCACCTCGGGTATTTGTAACATATCGCGAAGCAACAGGAATAGCACACGGCAATTGGAGGTTCACTCGAATATTCATTCGTGTGGGTATAGGGGTCAATATGGGTGTCCACGGCTCCGATGTTGATCATTGATCGGAAAGAGTTCCGGTCATGTCTATACTTCACCGAACCTATAGGGTCACACGCTTAAGGGTCATCTATCTGCTGAATACTAGATAGGGAGTCTGAGAGAAAATCACCGAAAAAGTTTCGGACGTAACGGAAACGTTCCGGAGAGGAAATATCGGAATAGTTCCGGTGAAACTGAAAAGTTGTTTCAGGGTATTCCATTAAGTCAAATTGTTTCTGGCACACGCCCGGAAATTCTTGGAGGATGCCAGAAGTGTTCTGGAAACTTCTAGGAATTTTCCGGGACAAAAACCGGAAATGTTCCGGAGCAGCCGGAACCGCTTTGGTTGCTTTTCGCTGAAGAAACATTGTTCCGAAATTGTTTCGGAATGCGTTCAAAATTGTTTTGGTGGGTGCTAGAATTATTCTAGGCACACCGAAATAATTTGGGTTTTAACGGACGCAGAAAAATGTCTTCGTGAATAGTGAAAAGCACTTTTTGGGCTGATTTGCAAATGGGGTTTTTCTTCTAGAAGAAAACCACTTTTGGTGTGTGAAAGGGAGGTGGAGCCCCCCAAAGGGGCTGCAAATTTCGGCCCTGGCATGGAAGGGGCCCTCCTTGAGGTGTCCTTCCACCTCATGGTGGATATCTTCTACACACCCTTATGTGGCATGTGGTGGAAAGATCCTAGGAAGGTCCTTTTGGTCTTTCCTCTACCCCTTGCTCCTCCTATAAATAGAGGTGGAGAGAGCTCTCCAAAATTAGATCATGCTTGCTCTCATACACATGCCATAGACTTGTCTGGCTTCTCTCTCCCTCCCAGCGAAATAGTTTTGTAGAGCCGAAAGGCTGTCTGGGTTCCGGTGGGAACTAGTTCTGGACGGCGAAGCCCTGCCGGATAGATGACACCGTATGTGTGCAACTCTGTAGAGAGATCGTAGTTTCGGTCTTAGTTTGAGAGTGCCTCCCGAAGGACTGTCCAAGTGATCGTCTTAGTTTCGAGGGTCCTCCCGAAGGGCTGTCCGAGTGACCGTTCGAGTTTCGAAGGTCCTCCCGAAGGGCTGTCTGCGACACCATCCGAGGGACTGTCTGACCGCCTCCCAGAGGGCTGTCCGAGGGGCAGATGTGGGAGTACATCCTCGCGGTTGGGAGGTTGTAAATCCTAGCTGCGGGGATCTGCACCGCCGATCGTCATCGACTCTACTTCCACTGCGCTACGAGTCGGTAACGAAACAGATCAAACCTTGTATGCAGTCTCCATAGTGGTCCTGGGCTGGTGCGTAGGTCGGAAAATTTTTGTTTTCTGCTGTGTTACCCTACAGTGGTATCAGAGCCAGGTTATGCGTAGATGCAGGTTGCGATCTAGAATACATGAGATGTATGGGTGTTGCACAATATAATTAGGCAGTAGATGAGTTCTATTGCTGAAAATTATTTGTGCGTGTAGCAGATGAAATCTGTTACCCGATGTTCTTGTTGCTTCCCTGGAATTTGCATATTTCTGATCTTGATAACGGTATGGTGGAGTTTCAAAGTTCTGGCAATCCGCGATCCTGATTGATCAACGAAGTGCTAACAGTTCTTTGAATTCCACCATAGTTAGAAAGAAAGATGAAATTTCGCAGACGAAAGGGCAATGCAGATATGATCTGCACGGGGGTCATGCGTATGACGAAGTTTAGTATGGGGCTCAAGATTTAATTATCTCGTGTTTCATACACCCCGAGATGTTAATCTAGCAACTTGAATTATCATACTTGATGATAAAACGTTGGTAGGTGCGGTTTGTTTCGAAACCTTAGAAGCCACGTAAAATGAAATTTTGCATAAACCGATTAGAGGCATCTAACTTGGTTTTGCAGGATGGTTTGCATGTGCATGTGATGTGGTATAGCAAGTGCTCATATTAATTTGATTATGTATGAGATGAATATATGATGTAAATTAACATGACCTGCGTGTCATGATTCGGCATGATGGCTGGAGCCATATGATTGTCACTTTAATGAACTGCGTGTCAACCTTAAGTAATGCACTTATTTTATTAGCTATAGAGATAGCGATATCATCTGGTGCATCGACAAGGTGGTGGCAAACTTCGCGAAGGTGAACACCGACGCGAATGTCGAGGACGAAGAAATACAAGACTTCTCCGTCAGAAAGGGCTATACCATATCATGCTATTATGAATTGCCTGAGATGTTTATCCCTTATGATGCACCCTTCTTGATTGCACGGTAGTCGCTTTTATTAGGGTGATCTCTCACAAAAATATCAAGTAGTTAGTGTTCTCCCAAGTGTAGCACCGTCACGGCACCTATCTCTTCGGGGTATCACATGGATGCATGGGTACGAACGATTAGAGAAGTGTGATGCGGGTGAGTTGAGACCTCGCAGCGAGATCACTTGGTTGTCTTGACGCTCAGGCATGAAAGTCATGAGCTCGGAACACACGCATTGAAAGATGAACAAGAGTCACATAGAGATGTGATTGGCAAGTTGGCCTACCGATTGCAATTCTCGTCACTTGAGATGGATGCATCCTTGGCGTTGAATTGTAATATGGGTCTTGAATCACTCACAATCAATTATGAGAGATATTGATTTGAGTGGGAGCGCACTTTAGAATTAATTCTTTTAATTCTTAGTGCAATTAATTATGAACTTTTGTCTAGGTGAAATTTTGCATAATAGTTGTAGAATAATGGCTCGCGTTTCCACCTTCCCTATTAAAATTGAATAGCTGTTAAATATCTGGTTAAAACTTTACGGTTGGTAATGTAATGTGAGGATTGTCCTCAAGAGTGCCGAGAAGGATTTTGTCCTATCGCATGCTTTTGGTATTCTCCCGCTAATGCTATGGATAATGTGACTCTCGTCCTTCAATCCAAAAGCTAGAATTCCGTTACGGTCAAGTGCAATATGTTTGTTTCCATGAGACCCGAACTTCAAAAGTTTGGGATAGCTATGTGATATTCATGGAACTGAAAATCATTTTTCAGATACAAACAAAGGCTGAAAGATATGTGATATCCAAAGCAATGTTTGTTTTGCAAACTATTAGTATAAGTGTTTACTATGCATTTGACTAATAACAGAGGGATCCAGTAGAACGCCTGTCATATGATGAAGGTGAATAAAACAAATAACTTAAAGGAAATGTCCGAAGGGTTTTAGTGAGACTTTCACGCCTAGGAAATCCGGGGCTAACGCCACTCTTAAGTTGGATGCTTCTTCTGAGATAGAAGAAATACTAAAAGCTAAACTGTTAGAAGTATAAAGGCAAAAAGAGAGAAGACTGGAATATCCAGCTCATGTATGAATGTCATACAAGTTATTGATGTATAGAAGGCTAGTCAAAGAAATAGTTCTTAGGAATTATGATTAAACATGTTAATCACTGATTCTTGGGTATTGTGAGTTTATCACAGAGATACCCGCTAGATTGCACTCTGTTGCGACTCGATACAAGAACTACTATGGCCTGAAAGACTAGCCAGGAATGTGGTTTAAATACATGTTGGGAACTTAGTAAAAGTTACTATACCTTCCATCGGTGTATTACCTATGTATTTATTTTTCATAATTCATTATAGAGTTTTACACACTCTAGCCCTTTGCATAAGGTATCTTGCAAGAAGGTTGTTCATAAGAGAACTTTTGATGTTCGGTGTTATGAATAACATAAGGGCCATACTTTCATTATGAATGAGATGTATGTTATGAATATTGATAATAATACTTTACCTCTGTATTTACTTTCATAAATCATTTTAGAGTTTTATACACTCTAGCCCATTTGCATAATGTTTGTTGCAAGAGTGTTGTTCATGAAAGAACAATTATTGTTCGGAATCATGAATAGCATAAGGGCCATGCTTCCATAGTGGATGGAACGTATGTTATGAATATTGATGGTAATATGATACATCCATAACACTGACGCTAAATGTCGCAAGACTAAAAGAATACCACACAAGTGTGGCACTGCATTTGGTCACATTGGAGAAACCCGCATGGAAAATTCCATTATGATGGATTTTGAAGTCGTTTGATTTTGAATCATCTGACACTTGCAACTTTCCTCCGAAAAGTGAAGTGACTGAAATACCGTTCATAGGCCATAAGGAACGAGCAACGAACTTATTGGTGATCATACATTTTGATGTGTGTAGTCAGATAAATGTTGTTGAAAACAGTGGATTTGTCTATCTTCAAAAATGACTCAAGCAGATATATGGATATTTACTTGATGAGACGTAAGTCTGGATCTTTTGAAATCATTCGAAAGGTTTTCAAAATGAAGTAGAAATTATTGTAACAAGAAAATTATGTTTCTGCAATTTGATTGCGAAAAGGAATATTTGAGTTACAAGTTTAGCGAATGTCTGATGAGTTGTGAAAAGAGTTTCATAACTTACAACTCCCGGAACACCACTGTGTGTGGTATGTCTGTGAAGATGTAATCAAACCATTTTCGACATGGTAAGATCAAAGATGACATAAATCAATTTGCCATTATCCCTTTTAAAAGTAATGCTTTAGAGACTGCGGCTATTACACTGAAAAGAGCACCATCAGGTCTGTTGAAATGACGCCATGGTATGGTACGCCCAACCATGTTGCATCTTTTCTTAAACATTTGGAATATGGGGCTTGTGTAAAAGGTTACAAACCTATTCAAAATCAGACAAGAGCTACTTTGTAGGTTATCCCAAGTAATTGAAAATTCCTCCACCACTATACCGAGGCAAAAAGTTTGCCACCGAGAACGGTATGCTTTTAAAGAGAATAGTTCTTGCAAAAGGGTGAGTGGGAGAACAGTGCAACTCGACGAGATAAGCAGTATCTTCGTCATCAGATCAAAGGAAAGGAACCTTGGAAGTAATTCTAGAGTTTCCTACTGCGACTGATACGGAAGTCTCTACAATAAAATGTATGGACTTCGGTCGAACTTGCAGCTGAACCACGTAGGCAAAACTCGTGCAAACCTCTCAGGTGCGCAAGCGAGATATTGTTGTTAGACAACAGTATACCTACGATACACAAGGAAGCATTGATGGGCCCTGACTCCGGAATTGGCTAAATGCCAATATAATCCAAGATAGTTTCCATAAATGATTCAAGATTATATCTTGATAAACCCTTCGGAAGACTTAGAGTCTAACGAACATTAATGGAACTATAAACTGATTTGGATAAAATGTTTTATCCATAAAGCTCGACTTGTTGCAATAACAAGTTCAAGGAGTTAACTACGATGAGGTTCTCTCACCGTAGCGATGCTTAAAGTCAGATCGGGTTAAACTAGCAATTAATACATATTTCAATCTTGAGATATGATACATGGATGCCAAAAGGATTTCCATATGATGGAAATGCAACCTAGGACTTGTATGTGGTACAGTCCGAAGTATTTTGTCAATCCAGAGGATGCTAGTAAGTATGCAAACTTCAGAGTTCCAGCGATGGACAGAAGAGAGCAAAATGGAGTTGGAATCTTCGTTTTTGATGAAATAGTTTGATTTCATCAATGGATAACGAAGATGCTTGTGGTTTCAAGAAAGTAAGTGGGAGCATAATAATATTTCTAAAAACTTTGTGTGCTTGACACATTGTTGATTGGAAATAATATAAATTTCTTGACACGAATTAGGACTTCATTGAAAATAGTTTTTCGATGAAGTGCTTGGGCTAAATAGCCTTGACATTAGGCATATTTATCTACGAGATAGAATTGCCTAATAGGCTAAAGCCAAAAATACATATTGACAAGATGCTAAAACATTTTAGCATTAAAATGCCAAGGAGTGATTCTTGCTGAAGTCACATGGAAAGGGTTTTTGCAAGACTCGGTGTCTCAAAACACTGATGAGCGAAATACATGATGGAGATTCCACACACTTTCGTGTTTGGATTAATCATGTATTCCATGGTATGTAAAACAACCAGATATGTCCAATACTCCAAAGCTATTGCGAGTATAGATACCAAAGTGATCAAAGTACTGATCATAGGACAACAGTGAAAAATGTCATTAAGTACTAAAGTAGCACTGATGACATGTTTTCACGCAAGCAGAGATTATGAAGTGCTCGTTGTAAGTGATTACATCGATACAGTCTTCATCAATGCTCCATGCGATTTTCGATTTAAGTTAAGGGTTTTGTGTGATACACAATATGGTGGCACGGTGTTTGGAAATCGTTTCTAAACAGGTTACTGTGGCGAATTCTATAACTAAGGCTAAGTATGTTGCCGCTTTCAAAGCGACATAGAAGATGTTGAATCATACAGTTCGTTCATGAACTTAGTATGATTCCAAGATGGCTTTGGTCAATGGAACACTATTGAAGATAGTTGCTCCATAGCTCAGTCTGAGGAATCAAGGTTTGACCAGTGATTCACATATATACGAAGCCAAGTCCACACAAAATATGAATTTTGTGAAAGCGTGAAAACGCGAGGACATGCAAAGATACACACGGAACTGAAGTTGTCAGATCCGATGGACATCAGGCTATACCACATGCGAAGCATTTTTACACCGGTGTGCCACAGGTGTAATGTGCATTAGCATTGACTAGATTATTGACTCTAGTGCAAGTGGGAGTCTGTAGGAGATATGCCCTAGAGGCAATAACAAATGTTATTATTTATCTCCATGATCATAATTATGTTTATGTTCCATGCTATAACTGCTATGGTTCTCGAGTCTGCAATAACCACGAGGATTGAAGGAAGACTCATATGCACGTGTGGAATAATAAACGGTAAAAAGTATTCCTAGTCTGGCCTCTAAGACTAGCTCAAGTGTTGCATGATGGATCTGTTTTCCTGATCATGGGCATGACTATGCCAGCAACTTTGAGGGCACAATGTTAGTAGAACACTTGTGTTGAATCGACCCGATTGATGTTATGCTATGAGATTCATTCGTCATAAGTTAATGGTTAATAACACAGAGAAGTTAATGTTTGCATAATTCCTTAGACCATGAGAGTGTCGAGTTTCTTCATGCTTGCTTCATGAACTTTGGGGTTTGTTAAACGTCATCCGTAAATGGGTGGCTATTACGGCGGCTTACGGGTTCATGGAAAAGTATGTTAAGTAACTTGATAGCTCAAGATTGGGATTTGCTCCTCCGACGATGGAGAGATATTCTCGGGCCCTCTCGGTGTTACGATATCCATCATCGTCTGGCCAGACACAAGGGTGATTTGATCACAGGGATGCCGGAACACGGAAACGAGAAAAGAGAACAAAACCGGTAACGAGGTAACTTGCATAGTGGACAAGTTGTTGATCCACGAGGATGTAGAAAATCTCACCTCGGGTATTTTGTAGGATGCAGAAAATCTCACCAAGGAAACACTGGATTTTGCAGGAAACGTTATGAATATAAAGGAAGAGCATCACCAAAAGGAGTTACTGTGGATAATGCGAAGAGACACATATTGCCAAGGACCCCAGAGGATTGTCACGATTTTAAGGGACCAGTAACTCTCATTTTAAGTGTGGTAGCACCCACACTTATCAGACCAGTGGATTTGCTAGAAGACCCCCAAACCCTAACCTTTTCTTTCTAGCTCTTCGAATCTCGAGGACGAGATTCATTTTAAGTGTGGTAGGTTTGTAACATCCCAAATTTTGGAATATTATATTAATTAATAGAATGATTGATTGTTTGAATGATTCTTTGAAATTGAGTGAAATTTGAAAACTTAAAAAAAAAAACTTTTGAATGAGAGGGAATAAAATGACTTTCCCCTTTGTTTTTGATTTCAAATACATCCAACTCAAATCAATGAGATAAGATGACATGACTTCTTCAATACGATGTATTTGAAATTTTGGATTTTGAAAACTACTTTGAATCCATTTCATATTTGGCTCTATTTTAAAAGTTTGAATGAATTCAAACTCCCCTGCCTAAATTCAAAAATTTGAGATGAGGAACATGACCCTCCAAACCAGAGGTATTTTTGTGATTTATTTGAACCATAAAACCCATGGGATTATTTGATAATTATTTGCAAAAAGAAATAAAACCAATTTAGGTATTTTCTGAAAAATATTTTTTTAAAAGTATTTATTTTGGCCGTGGAAAAATGTCCCTCAGATTGCATTTATTTTTCTGATAATTTTGATATATAATACTCCCATACTTGACTTTATATTTATTTCCTACTTTTAGTTTTCTTTCCTGATTTTAAATAAAAGGAAAATGTTTTATAAAAAGGAAAAACGATCGTGCGCTATTAGCAAACAGTGTGGCCCATATGGAATAGTACCGGCCCGATCTCCCTGCGCCAGATCCGAAAAGATTCGGATCGGCCACCGATCGCCCGCGCAACTCCTCGCGCTCGCTGATAGTGGGGCCCACGCCCGACCGCCTCCTCCCCTCGGTCATCCCCTTCCTTCTTACTCCCCTCCTTCCTTCGCCGGCTATAAAAGCCGGGAGCCCCGCACCCCGTTTCGCCCGAATCCCGCTCGCCCGACCCTCTCCTCTCGCCGCAATCTCTCGCCGGAGTCCGAAGCCGCCGCTGCGCCATTGTCGCTCCCCCGCTCACCTCCGTCGCCCCCAACCGTCGCCGTGACCACCATCGCCACCAACGTCACCGTCCGCGACTCCCCGTGCACTCGCCTGAGCTCCAGAGCCACCGGAGTGAGCTCCCCGTCGACCACCCGAGTGCCACTACCTCTCACGAGCTCGCCGCCATCAACACCGTCGTCCCCAAGCTTCGCCGAGGCCACCTTCGTGCTCGCCGTCCTCGTCCGCGTCACCTGAGCCCTTCTCTGTCGCCGTAGGATCACCGGAGCGCCATCCCGAGCACCTGGAGCTTCTGCCGCCGCCGCGACATCGCCGGAGACCTCCACCCCCTCTGTAAGTCGCAGGCATCCCTCCTAGCCGTCGGATCTAAAGCAACGGTTAGGATTAGATCATTTTTAATTGTATTTTAACGGCCGAACCGTTTTTCTTTAATTACCGAACGTTCGCTCGCTAGCCACCGCGCGCGCACGCCCGCAACCAATCGCGATGCGCCACGTAGCCACCTGTTCGTTAGTTTAGGTTTTATTTTTTCTGTTTTTGTTTTATTTAACAGAGTAGAATCTGTTTTTGTTTTAGCTATATCTTTTAGGTTTTTAAATGTTTTAATTTTATTCTTTTTGCATTAGGTCACAAATTTTATGCAGTTTCTGTAGATATAAAGTTTGACCATATTTGAATATCTAAATTTGAATTCAAAACAGATTTGATTCAAACACTAAATTTCTTATAACTTGAGTTTAAAAATAGGTTTTGAGTTGATTATTTTTGCTACTGTTTTGTATTAGTGTGTTTAATATTACTGTCGAATGTGAGAATTTTTAGAGAATTTTAAATTAGGATTTCAAGCAAAACAGATTCTGTTTTAATTCTTTTAGGTTTATTTCTATTTCTTTTGTTTTAATTGTTTTTAATTTATTTTCTTTTATATTAGTTGACAAGTTTTACCTTGTTTTTTTGTTAGTTAGCAGTAGCATTTCAACCAAGTTTATTTTATGTCATTTATTATGTTTGATAGCATGAAATCAATTCTAGTTTCATAATAACTTGCAAATTGGTTTCATTGCTAGTTTGATTTCCTATTTGAAAATATTTTTATAAATTGTTTTATAAGTTTTACTTTCTGTTAGCTTAGTTGTTTTATATTTTGTTTTCTCTTATTTTAATATTTTATTTGTTTTTCTTGTTGTTAAGTTTATTAGGCAAAAACCTATGTTGTTTGGTGTATTGTTTTCATAGTTCTTTAGTTGTTCTTCAAAAGTAATTCTTTTGCTAGTAAAATATTTACCAAAATACTTTGTTAGATTTTGCCTTGTTTTTGTTTTGTTGCTATTCAAAATAGTTTATTTGTAGGGAAAACTACATTTGGTTGTTGTGATGAAGTTTTGTTGTTTTAACTTTTGTCTTAAGTATTTTCCTTCATCACAACACTTTTGTGTTTGGTTTTTGTGTTGCCTTTTGATTGTTAGTATTGATTGCTAGTATGATTGCTTATATGAGTGCAATGTTTGATTATATAGATTTTCATCGGAGAGTGACGAATAGTTCTATCAAGTTATTTCTGAGAGCGATATTTATCTCATCAACTGTACAGGCAAGTTCACTTTGATCATCTTACATTACCTATGTTTTATTTGCATTAGAATAAATCTCTCCATCATACATCCAGTAGGATATTGAGCTTGAACTTGAGGTAGTATTCATGAGGTAGGAGAAACCCAACACCCTGTTACCATTGCCCGGGAAGGGACGTTACTTCACAATTGCTACGCATTAGTAGACGGGGTTTGGTTGTGAGATTCAGGAGTGTTGTGAGGTTAATTAATTATTTCAAGACCTGCATGATGATCAAGACTTCAAGGACTCAATATACCTCTGGGTGGATTGGACATGCATTTTTGGCAGCCTGATATCTATCATGGTTATGCCCGGGAATCCTGGTATCTACCTATGATCATCCCGACGGAATGCCACCCAGGCTCAAAGAGATGGATGGATACTTCAAGGCCGGAAAGCTTACGTGTGCAACCGCAAGTCAATATGGGCTCTGGCTTGGTTGACCTTAGTGGTGACTCTGGTAGGTCAGATTGCTACGAGAAGTAGAAGAACGGTAGGACTGGATGGGCACTGACTTTCTATCAGAGGATCACTTTGGAAGACCATGTTTCGATCGTCTCGCTCTCAAACATCATGCAGTGCGAGGACACAATGAGAGGGATCGAATCTTGCGGGTAAAGTGTACAAACCTCTGTAGAGTGTCAAACTAATCGATTAGCCGTGTCCCCGGTTATGGACAACATGAGCACCGGAGATGATACTATCAGCCAGCTCAACACAATTAATAAATTATGATGAGTGGGTCTATTAATAATTTTGGGACATGAGAATTGGTTGGTGGAACCATCTCATTAACAACCAACTTTTGTAGTGTTTTCCGCTTGACTCCTTTGTTGTAGGGAAAATAAAACCAGCTTTTCTGCAAAAACTTAGACACAGAGCCACAAAGCCTTTTGCATATAGAATAGTCTTTATCATTTCTTTCTATGGTGATCTTGCCGGTACATTCAATGTACTGACCTACACGGCTGCAACGTCTTATGTTGTAGATACTTCTCTATGACGAGTAAGAGTACGATTTAGGGTTACGGTCTACACTCAACCTGACGTTGGTGTTTATTGGGACTCCACTCCCGTTGACTGTTTCCGCTAAGATTTAAGAGGTATATATCAATATTTACGTTATTTACATGTGATTGCACTTTGATATATACATTGATGTACTGTGTGTGCTAGCATACTGATCCAGGGATGGCACTGACACACAGAGGCTTGACTCGTTTTGAGTCGGGACGCTACAGAGATGGTACAGAGCACATGTTGACTGTAGGACGTGACCCTAGAAACTGGAAAGCCCATAGGACAGGATATCTCTCAAAATTATTTTCAAAAAAATCTTTTACTTCTTATCCCTTCTGAGTTTTATCAAATAGTTAGATAATACCCTTTTGACCACTATGGACAGAGCTACAATTTTTTTTGAAGACTATAAGGACGTGAAGAAATTGAAGACCATGAAGAATTTCCAAGATTTTATGCCCCCTAGAAGACCAAACCCCTGTTGCATACTCACGTTAGATACGGTGATTTGTGAGCTGTCATTTGTGTGCATTTTTCCGACAGCCACAAATAAAACCTATTTCAAAAACTATTGTTTGTATTGTGTGTATCCCCTCCTTTCTCTCTCTCGTATCTCATCCCCAAAACCTTGGACCCAATAGATGGTGACTGAAGCTGGACTTGTATTCTCTGGACCAATGACCCAGCTGGAGGCAGAAGTATGGATTCAAAACATGGAGAATAGCTTCGGGAGCAACTTGATTGCAAAGAAGTATGAGGTTCAATACGCTCTTCAGTACTTTACCCAAAGTGCTGCAACTTGGTGGAAAATGCATCAAGCCATACAAGGATGTAATGGAGCAAAAACCTGGGAGGAATTGAAGAAGACTCTGTTAAGATCCCGTCTCATTCAGAAGCACCGTGATAACCCGATAAAGAAGCCTTGTGCATGCAAGATCTGTGGGGAGATAGGACACACCCAGGAAGAACACAAGGAAGGGTGCCCTCATTGTGAAGGAAATCACCCTGCTGAGGAATGCCCAACTGGGCAGGTGACATGTTTCTTGTGGGAAGGAACCACTCATTTTCCGGCACAATGTCAACTCTACCCCAAGGTACAAGAAGTCATGAAGCAGCAGAAGGAAGCAATGAAAGAAGCCCTCGGAAAAAGGTTAGAAGAACCCATGATGACGGGAGATATACCAGACCCAAACATAGATACCAAGTCATGTTATTCATGTGGAGAAGGACATATTTCCCAGTATTGTCCAAATGAGTATCTGGGAGACTTCCCGACAGCAGAAGTGCAATATGAACCCCAGGAGATAGAAAGAATGGTCAACCTGGACAAGAAGAAAGGCCAAGTAAGTGGAGGCATCAGATGTTTGCACTGCAGCTTGGAGAGACCTCATTGTTGTTGCAAAAAGTATGAGCCAAGCATCAAGAAAGGAGCCCAACCCAAGAAGAAGAAAAAGACTCCGTGGTTTTCTACACGGAAGGATCTAAGCCACATCACTTGTCATCGGTGCAACAAGACCGGACACTACTCCTATACCTGCCCGGAGAAGAAGGCTAAACATGAGTAGTTAGAGTTTTGGATTTTGGAAGTAACAAATGTAATAGGAAGCACTCTTACTTTACTTGAGGCTATGGATTTGAACTATGTAACGGAAGTCTCAGAGATTATAATAACTTCATGAATCAATAGAATTTATTGTGTCATGATTTCCTATGTTGATTTGTATGAGTTGTTACTCTGTAAGCAAGATCTCCGACCATTTTATTGAGGATATGAGAAAATATGGTCTATGCAGGCATATGTACATTTCATTTTAAGTGTGGTAGTAACCGGTAAAACCACAGGATCCAAGGAAAAAGAATGTATACTTCATGCCAAGGAGTTTGGATAAATGAGTAAAGGAGAAGGAAATGCTGGACCATATCAAACCATGTGGATGACAGCATTTGTAATAAAGTACTCCTGAGGTTGGAATTTTTGAGAATATAGTGATGAACCAATACCTAAGGGTAAACAGACCAATGGAAAGGAAAATGAATTTCACAGAATGGATCCTGAACAAGAATAAGCCTGTGATTTATTTTACCCAAGGGAATGATGGAATGAATTGACGGTAATGTTGGAATATGACACGCTAGTAACCCCAAGGGCGAGTTAAAGTTGTTCAAGTATTGAAGTGAGCCCACAAGCCACCGACCTCAGGGTTGATAAGGATCAAGCCCTACCTTTATGAAGGAAGGTACTTGGAAGAAGCTATGACAGATCAGCAAACGTTTTCTTAGGAGAATACGTAAACCTGAGAGTTGTGAAGAAACGATAGATGTTTGTTTAGCTTGCAGAATCAATGGATTTATCCAAACTTCGTTCGTGGACAAGAGCAATTCGGCAACGATTGTGAGGAAGCCCAAGTGTTAGAATACGAGATTCGCTAAACCTTATACAAAGTAATGATTTGGGTGCGGAATGGATTGATCACCATGACGACTTACTCTTATCATTTCTCTTGCTATTTGGAATGGTAAATCTGAGTGACTTACCCATAGTAAAGAGATGACGTTCTTTGAAGCTTTTGTTTAAGCCTTAGAATGGTATGATGAAGACCCCTTGTACATGGCAGCTGTTGCCAAACTTAAGAATTTTACGGTGAGGATGAAGCCAATAGCCATTTCACTGCTGGAAAGCCACAAATGGTAGACCACCATGAGATCATCGATAAGTTAATTAGAAATGAATCACGAGACTTGTCAGTTAAGAAGACCCAGTAACGGAAGAAGTTTGTATTGACCAAGGAAACACTGGATTTTGCAGGAAACGTTATGAATATAAAGGAAGGGCATCACCAAAAGGAGTTACTGTGGATAATGCGAAGAGACACATATTGCCAAGGACCCCAGAGGATTGTCACGATTTTAAGGGACCAGTAACTCTCATTTTAAGTGTGGTAGCACCCACACTTATCAGACCAGTGGATTTGCTAGAAGACCCCCAAACCCTAACCTTTTCTTTCTAGCTCTTCGAATCTCGAGGACGAGATTCATTTTAAGTGTGGTAGGTTTGTAACATCCCAAATTTTGGAATATTATATTAATTAATAGAATGATTGATTGTTTGAATGATTCTTTGAAATTGAGTGAAATTTAAAAACTTAAAAAAAAACTTTTGAATGAGAGGGAATAAAATGACTTTCCCCTTTGTTTTTGATTTCAAATACATCCAATTCAAATCAATGAGAGAAGATGACATGACTTCTTCAATACGATGTATTTGAAATTTTGGATTTTGAAAACTACTTTGAATCCATTTCATATTTGGCTCTATTTTAAAAGTTTGAATGAATTCAAACTCCCCTGCCTAAATTCAAAAATTTGAGATGAGGAACATGACCCTCCAAACCAGAGGTATTTTTGTGATTTATTTGAACCATAAAACCCATGGGATTATTTGATAATTATTTGCAAAAAGAAATAAAACCAATTTAGGTATTTTCTGAAAAATATTTTTTTAAAAGTATTTATTTTGGCCGTGGAAAAATGTCCCTCAGATTGCATTTATTTTTCTGATAATTTTGATATATAATACTCCCATACTTGACTTTATATTTATTTCCTATTTTTAGTTTTCTTTCCTGATTTTAAATAAAAGGAAAATGTTTTATAAAAAGGAAAAACGATCGTGCGCTATTAGGAAACAGTGTGGCCCATATGGAATAGTACCGGCCCGATCTCCCTGCGCCAGATCTGAAAAGATTCGGATCGGCCACCGATCGCCCGCGCAACTCCTCGCGCTCGCTGACAGCGGGGCCCACGCCCGACCGCCTCCTCCCCTCGGTCATCCCCTTCCTTCTTACTCCCCTCCTTCCTTCGCCGGCGACCGCCTCGAATCCGACGGGATCTCGTCGATCCCCTTCCCTCCGAGCACCCCTGACCCCAGGGCTATAAAAGCCGGGAGCCCCGCACCCCGTTTCGCCTGAATCCCGCTCGCCCGACCCTCTCCTCTCGCCGCAATCTCTCGCCGGAGTCCGAAGCCGCCACTGCGCCATTGTCGCTCCCCCGCTCACCTCCGTCGCCCCCAACCGTCGCCGTGACCACCATCGCCACCAACGTCACCGTCCGCGACTCCCCGTGCACTCGCTTGAGCTCCAGAGCCACCGGAGTGAGCTCCCCGTCGACCACCCGAGTGCCACTACCTCTCACGAGCTCGCCGCCATCAACACCGTCGTCCCCAAGCTTCGCCGAGGCCACCTTCGTGCTCGCCGTCCTCGTCCGCGTCACCTGAGCCCTTCGCTGTCGCCGGAGGATCACCGGAGCGCCATCCCGAGCACCTGGAGCTTCTGCCGCCGCCGCGACATCGCCGGAGACCTCCACCCCCTCTGTAAGTCGCAGGCATCCCTCCTAGCCGTCGGATCTAAAGCAACGGTTAGGATTAGATCATTTTTAATTGTATTTAAACGGCCGAACCATTTTTCTTTAATTACCGAACGTTCGCTCGCTAGCCACCACGCGCGCACGCCCGCAACCAATCGCGATGCGCCACGTAGCCACCTGTTTGTTAGTTTAGGTTTTATTTTTTCTGTTTTTGTTTTATTTAACAGAGTAGAATCTGTTTTTGTTTTAGCTATATCTTTTAGGTTTTTAAATGTTTTAATTTTATTCTTTTTGCATTAGGTCACAAATTTTATGCAGTTTCTGTAGATATAAAGTTTGACCATATTTGAATATCTAAATTTGAATTCAAAACAGATTTGATTCAAACACTAAATTGCTTATAACTTGAGTTTAAAAATAGGTTTTGAGTTGATTATTTTTGCTACTGTTTTGTATTAGTGTGTTTAATATTACTGTCGAATGTGAGAATTTTTTGAGAAATTTAAATTAGGATTTCAAGCAAAACAGATTCTGTTTTAATTCTTTTAGGTTTATTTCTATTTCTTTTGTTTTAATTGTTTTTAATTTATTTTCTTTTATATTAGTTGACAAGTTTTACCTTGTTTTTTTGTTAGTTAGCAGTAGCATTTCAACCAAGTTTATTTTATGTCATTTATTATGTTTGATAGCATGAAATCAATTCTAGTTTCATAATAACTTGCAAATTGGTTTCATTGCTAGTTTGATTTCCTATTTGAAAATATTTTTATAAATTGTTTTATAAGTTTTACTTTCTGTTAGCTTAGTTGTTTTATATTTTGTTTTCTCTTATTTTAATATTTTATTTGTTTTTCTTGTTGTTAAGTTTATTAGGCAAAAACCTATGTTGTTTGGTGTATTGTTTTCATAGTTCTTTAGTTGTTCTTCAAAAGTAATTCTTTTGCTAGTAAAATATTTACCAAAATACTTTGTTAGATTTTGCCTTGTTTTTGTTTTGTTGCTATTCAAAATAGTTTATTTGTAGGGAAAACTACATTTGGTTGTTGTGATGATGTTTTGTTGTTTTAACTTTTGTCTTAAGTATTTGCCTTCATCACAACACTTTTGTGTTTGGTTTTTGTGTTGCCTTTTGATTGTTAGTATTGATTGCTAGTATGATTGCTTATATGAGTGCAATGTTTGATTATATAGATTTTCATCCGAGAGTGACGAATAGTTCTAGCAAGTTATTTCTGAGAGCGATATTTATCTTCATCAACTGTACAGGCAAGTTCACTTTGATCATCTTACATTACCTATGTTTTATTTGCATTAGAATAAATCTCTCCATCATACATCCAGCAGGATATTGAGCTTGAACTTGAGGTAGTATTCATGAGGTAGGAGAAACCCAACACCCTGTTACCATTGCCCGGGAAGGGACGTTACTTCACAATTGCTACGCATTAGTAGACGGGGTTTGGTTGTGAGATTCAGGAGTGTTGTGAGGTTAATTAATTATTTCAAGACCTGCATGATGATCAAGACTTCAAGGACTCAATATACCTCTGGGTGGATTGGACATGCATTTTTGGCAGCCTGATATCTATCATGGTTATGCCCGGGAATCCTGGTATCTACCTGTGATCATCCGGACGGAATGCCACCCAGGCTCAAAGAGATGGATGGATACTTCAAGGCCGGAAAGCTTACGTGTGCAACCGCAAGTCAATATGGGCTCTGGCTTGGTTGACCTTAGTGGTGACTCTGGTAGGTCAGATTGCTACGAGAAGTAGAAGAACGGTAGGACTGGATGGGCAATGACTTTCTATCAGAGGATCACTTTGGAAGACCATGTTTCGATCGTCTCGCTCTCAAACATCATGCAGTGCGAGGACACAACGAGAGGGATCGAATCTTGCGGGTAAAGTGTACAAACCTCTGCAGAGTGTCAAACTAATCGATTAGCCGTGTCCCCGGTTATGGACAACATGAGCACCGGAGATGAGACTATCAGCCAGCTCAACACAATTAATAAATTATGATGAGTGGGTCTATTAATAATTTTGGGACATGAGAATTGGTTGGTGGAACCATCTCATTAACAACCAACTTTTGTAGTGTTTTCCGCTTGACTCCTTTGTTGTAGGGAAAATAAAACCAGCTTTTCTGCAAAAACTTAGACACAGAGCCACAAAGCCTGTTGCATATAGAATAGTCTTTATCATTTCTTTCTATGGTGATCTTGCCGGTACATTCAATGTACTGACCTACACGGCTGCAACGTCTTATGTTGCAGATACTTCTCTATGACGAGTAAGAGTACGATTTAGGGTTACGGTCTACACTCAACCTGCCGTTCGTGTTTATTGGGACTCCACTCCCGTTGACTGTTTCCGCTGAGATTTAAGAGGTATATATCAATATTTACGTTATTTACATGTGATTGCACTTTGATATATACATTGATGTACTATGTGTGCCAGCATACTGATCCAGGGATGGCACTGACACACAGAGGCTTGACTCGTTTTGAGTCGGGACGCTACATATTTGTAACATATCGCGAAGCAACAGGAATAGCACACGGCAACTGGAGGTTCACTCGAATATTCATTCGTGTGGGTATAGGGGTCAATATGGGTGTCCACGGCTCCGATGTTGATCATTGATCGGAAAGAGTTCCGGTCATGTCTATACTTCACCGAACCTATAGGGTCACGCGCTTAAGGGTCATCTATCTACTGAATACTAGATAGGGAGTCTGAGAGAAAATCACCGAAAAAGTTTCGGACGTAACGGAAACGTTCCGGAGAGGAAATATCGGAATAGTTCTAGTGAAACTGAAAAGTTGTTTCAGGGTATTCCATTAAGTCTAATTGGTTCTGGCACACGCCCGGAAATTCTTGGAGGATGCCAGAAGTGTTCTGGAAACTTCTGGGAATTTTCCGGGACAAAAACCGGAAATGTTCCGGAGCAGCCGGAACCGCTTTGGTTGCTTTTCGCTGAAGAAACATTGTTCCGAAATTGTTTCGGAATGCATTCAAAATTGTTTTGGTGGGTGCTTGAATTATTCTAGGCACACCGAAATAATTTGGGTTTTAACGGACGCAGAAAAATGTCTTCGTGAATAGTGAAAATCACTTTTTGGGCTGATTTGCAAATGGGGTTTTTCTTCTAGAAGAAAACCATTTTTGGTGTGTGAAACGGAGGTGGAGCCCCCCAAAGGGGCTGCAAATTTCGTCCATGGCATGGAAGGGGCCCTCCTTGAGGTGTCCTTCCACCTCATGGTGGATATCTTCTACACACCCTTATGTGGCATGTGGTGGAAAGATCCTAGGAAGGTCCTTTTGGTCTTTCCTCTACCCCTTGCTCCTCCTATAAATAGAGGTGGAGAGAGCTCTCCAAAATCAGATCATGCTTGCTCTCATACACATGCCATAGACTTGTCTGGCTTCTCTCTCCCTCCCAGCGAAATAGTTTCGTAGAGTCGAAAGGCTGTCTGGGTTCCGGTGGGAACTAGTTCTGGACGGCGAAGCCCTGCCGGATAGATGACACCGTATGTGTGCAACTCTGTAGAGAGATCGTAGTTTCGGTCTTAGTTCGAGAGTGCCTCCCGAAGGGCTGTCCAAGTGATCGTCTTAGTTTTGAGGGTCCTCCCGAAGGGCTGTCCGAGTGACCGTTCGAGTTTCGAAGGTCCTCCCGAAGGGCTGTCTGCGACACCGTCCGAGGGACTGTCTGACCGCCTCCCGGAGGGCTGTCCGAGGGGCAGATGTGGGAGTACATCCTCGCGGTTGGGAGGATGTAAATCCTAGCTGCGGGGATCTGCACCGCCGATCGTCATCGACTCTACTTCCACTGCGCTACGAGTCGGTAACGAAACAGATCAAACCTTGTATGCAGTCTCCATAGTGGTCCTGGGCTGGTGCGTAGGTTGGAAATTTTTTGTTTTCTGCTGCGTTACCCACCATGCCCTTTCGAGGTCTTTATTGTATTTCTTTATCAGCATAGCTCCGGGATGATGAAGTATTTAAAAAAGATGCAATTGTGTAGTAAAGTCCGATGTATTCGGCGTCCCGGATTTTTGGCCTTATATGCATCAGTTTCAAACCTGGATTTTGGTCAATAGTTGGGTTGCCCGGCTCCTATGTGTACCCCTTACGTTCCCGAGGTATTCGGCTAAGGGTGTAATGGGAGAACCACTGCGATTGCGCCGCCAGGTTAATTGGCATGGCGCCTCAGTGGAGAAAGCCGAAAATTGACTATTTGGGTAAGCGCAAATTGGTCTGCCATCCGGAGACCGCGTCAAGCGATGTGACGATAGAGATCACCCGTGTCAAACGAAGGGCTTTTATTTCTAGCCGAAGTGTGCCATGGCCTAGACCTCGTCCGCGTTGGCCGCACACTCCCTACGCCGGGGGCTGGTCCTCAGCCCCCACAGTCAAACTCCTACGACTAAATGAAAGATGTCAAGCCACTATAGTCCGATTGCCTAGTTCCTTTAAGTCATTGACCGCCTCCGGGTACCGAGACATCGGCCAAGGGTCAGATATGCCTTAAGGAGCACCCTCTGTATAACCTACACTGGGGCTGAAGCCAACGACTGGCCACTCTCATTTTGAACAGTCATATTGGAGGCATAATTGAATTATAAAATAAAAACATATGGAATTTCAGGCCATCTTCATTTAAACATGAGATAAAGTTTTTACATTATCGCACTTCGGCATTCCGGAGCCTCACTTAAAAATACAGAGTGTCCTTGGGGCACATGGCCTCGGTGGTCCGAGCTCCGGCCTCCACTTCGGTGAAAAACTGCTCGGCGGTCCGTGGCTTGTCGGCAGGAGGGCCAGCGGCACACGTCTCCGCATCAACCTTGCGGAAGTGAGTCTTCACGCAAGCATATGCCCTCCGCGCCCCTTCAAAGCACGCGGATCTCTTCTAGCGTTCAACGCAGGGCACGGCATTCTGGAGACGAGCCGTCAGACCAAATAAACTCCTCGGCATGGCTTCGGCAGGCCATAAAGTGACGCAGAGGTCCTGGAGCGCCGGCCTTGTCATGCGGAACAGCTCGACCAACTGCTTCACTCGATGATTCAGCAGCTGCGCAGACGGCGACCCCGGGAATTGACCCCAGAAAGCTTTCTCCGCCTCACGGCCCGCCAGCTAGCCAAAATATGCCACCGCATCCTCCGCTCTCCGCGGGAGATCCTCAAAGACCTCTGCGGAACGCCATAATTGGGTAAGCTTGACACACCCTTTGCTGCCAAATGCACACTGCAGCAAGAATTTCTTACCCGAGGCAATCTGCTCCACTTGCTGGAGCACCTCGCGGTCTGCTCGGGCCGAGGTCTTGAGCTCGGAGTAGGCATGCTGCAGCTTCTCGAGCTCCTCCTTCATCCGCTGCCCCTCCTCCTGAAGTTTGTCGCATGCCTCGAACACGCCCTTCAGGGTCTCCTCGACCTCTAGCACCCTTGCCTGGTGCTTCTCTCCGGCCGCCTTCTCGGCAGCCCGGGCCTTCTCGGCCGCAGCGGCAGCATTCTCCTGCTGCCGCACCTCTTGCCGAGCTCTGTCCAGCTCGGCCTTGAGCATCTCTAGCTCCGCTGTCAACACAGTTCGGCCTTAGTTGTTTTCCTTCACACACGTTACACATATATAGCAAATATGCATGGCAAGATTCAACTTGCTTACCTTGAGACTGCTCAAGTTTCCGGTTCATCTCCGCCATCTCTTCGGAGATGGAGTCCGGGGTCGAGGTCGCAACCTAGAACAAAATGGATCCTTATTGTAAAGGGAATAATTTCGATCACCTATCGGCTCCTACTACGTCAAGCGACCCCGAGGCCGGTTTCTTGAAACCGACTTCGGGCTTGGGGGCTACTCACTCACTATGCCGTTTAGAAGGCTATACTCTTATGTCTTCGGACAAAACCAACAAAAACAAAAAGCTTAAATAAACAACATGAATACGCATAAGGCGTACCTCGAAACCTGCTACGAGGTTCTTAAAAACCTCATGCAGGCCGGCCCCTGCGGACCGGTAGCCTTGGAGCGTCGTGCCTATCAAGGCACGGTGCTCCTCCTTAATGGAAGAGCCCTTCAAGGCATCCTCCATCTCCTCGGTCCATCCCGTTTGGGCCCCTCCTTGGACAGGGGGCTCAGGTGGAGGGAGGACCTCCGGTGCCTCCACCCGAGCAGCCTCCGCCGGGGGTGATAGTGCCGAGGTAGATGCCGGTTGGACCAGTGATTGGCCCAGCCCTCCCTCGATGACCTCGGGGTGTCTCGTCCCCAGGTCTTGTTGGGCTGAGGAATTGACCTCGGCCATGCTCGCCACCTCGTCGGTCCCCGTCAAGTTGACGTCGGGGACCATGGTGGATGTCGTCTCCCCTAGCCCGTAATGCTTCGGGGGAGAAGCGGCGGGCTCTGGAGTCCCGCTAGCGGAGGGCAGCCCGCTCGAGGAGCCACTGGGGATTACCCTCGGCGGACTACGTGTGAAAGATTACTACTGTAAGATCTCCCTTACTAAAAAAAAGTGACTCAAGGAAAGACGATAGAGACAAGGGCTTACCCTCGAGGTGCCGGTTTCTTCCTCCCCATTGCGAGGGGGTCTTCCTCTGAGTCACCAAAGAGCTCGGCCCTCTCCGATGACTTGTTGGCGGCCTCAGATGAGGCTCGCCTCGGCCTCTTTGAGCCCTTCGGCGGCAGGACCACGTCGGCGTCTTCTATCGCCGACCTCTTCCCCTTTGAAGGAGGAACCTCCTCCTCCTCACCCTCCTCGGCGCCGCCGTCTTGAGCGGCGGAATGGTGGGTCTCTTCGGACCGAGTGACCGAAGTCCCTCGGGTCCGAGCACTTGACCTCCCCATCTGGGACTTCGTCCCTTTGGAGGCCACCACATGTGGCTCCTCGGTTAGAAGCGCCGAGAGCAGGGGAGTTGGGGGCTGCTCCGGCAGTGGGGCTGGGCATCTTACCCCTTTTACCCAGGCCGACCACTTCTGCAAAATGCCGAAACACAACGATTCGAGTGAAACTTTCATCCTCGACAGAATTAACGAAGCACAGAGATTGAAGGGCGAGACTACTTACCGGGGGGGCTTCGTACCCATGTTCGAGACCGCGGTCCTCCCCCGCGGGAGGAATCTTATCCTTGGCTAGCTTCATGAGCCTGGACCACATGGCTGCCAAGGTGGAGCGGAAGAAAGTGTGGATGGTGTCCATGGCCTCGGGCTTTTGCGCCCACATTGGTGTAGCCCGAAATTGGAGAGGGAGTATCCGGCGGTTGAGCATGACGTTGATGACGTCGGCCAGCTCAACCTTCCCCGCCATGGACCACCACAGGATCCTGTCGACCAGGGTCTCCGCCTCTTCTGGATTCCCCCAAGCAACGCCCTTCTCCTTCTAGGACTTGAGTTTCTTGGGTGGCCCGGCCGAGAAGGCCGGGACTTCGGTTTGACCAGGGGCAAGAGGTTCAGTAATATAAAACCACTCCCTCTGCCATTCCTTCACCGTCTCGATGAAGGTACCCTTGAACCAGGTGGCTCCCTCGTTCTTGCTGATCATGGCCCCTCCGCACTCCGCGAGCTCCGAGCCACTTGACTTTGGTTTGACCCCGAAGAGCTTCAGCCATAAGCCGAAGTGCGGCTCACAACGGAGGAAGGCCTCGCAGACCGTTATGAAAGCGGTGAGGTGGAGAACGGAGTTAGGGGCCAGATGGTGGAAATCTAACCCGTAATAGTACATTACCCCGCGCACAAAAGGGTGCAGCGAGAACCCCAGGCCTCGGATGAGGTGGGGGACGAAGACCACCCGTTCCCCGGCATTGGGAGCGGGCACCAGCTGGTTGGCCTCTGGAGCGCGGGCAGCGATGGTGGGGGCTAGATACCCCGCGTCGCGCAGCTCGGCGATAGTCGCCGCTGTCACCGTGGAGCCGCCCCAGTGCCCTTTGAGGGTGTCGGCCATGGCTGGTTGAGAAGCTGAGCTCGCGAAAAAGGCGGGCGTGCTAGTTGGATCTTGGCACTGGAGCTAGACGGCATAGCAGTAGGGAAGGAACGGGAGCGTGCGTCGTTGCGCTGTTCTCCCTTTGGTTCTTATCGACCTGTAAAAGGCCAAGAGTCCCCCTGCTACGCCGATAAATTCGCGGCCATTATCAAAAATGCCGTTGAAACATATGGGGGGAAACAAAATCTTGATGATGTCCCTGAGAAAGCGGGCATGATCTCTGTTTGGAAGGGACGTGCCAGTAAATAAGCTGTCTCGAACCGCGATTTGAGGATGAGGCAGTATCTGCTCGACCCATCATGGGGCGAGCCTCTCCGCTAAAGTTGTCAGACAGGATTGGATTGTTCATACCTGTACGACCAGCCTTCGAGGCTAAGATACTTACACCCCTCGGGCAGGGTACCAGCTCGGTTGGACCACGGATATCGATGTCCTGTCAAAAAGAATCCGAAATGTAAAGTGGAACTCGTCTGTCAAGCCAAAGACTCTGGATCCGAAGTGATATCTGTCGACCATCGTCCTCGGTGTAGAAGACTAGTTTGGGGGCTACTGACGGTGTCCTGGATTAGGGGGTGCTGACCGGGCCGACTCGTCTCCTCGGTTGGGCCGATGTACCCCCGTACGTGACCAAGATGGACTCCGGAGGCTGTACGTGGGAGGAGTGATCAACGCTGTCTTTGTCGAAGACTTGCAGTACACTTCAAGATTTGTCCAGTCGCCTTATTCCCAGATACCGCCATTGTAACCCTAGGTACCCTCCCTGGCGTGTATATAATCCATAGGGTTTAGCCCGTAGGGGGGACATAAACGCAACATTGCTTACCTAGTCATAGAAGTTAGATTCATATTACGATCTCGAGGTAGATCAATTTTGTACTCGATACATCTTCATCAATATAACAGAAGCAGGACGTAGGGTTTTACCTCCATTAAGAGGGCCCGAACCTGGGTAAAACATCGTCTCCATTGTCTCTGTTACCATCGATCCTAGATCCGCAGCTCAGGACCCCCTACCCCGAGGTCTGCCGGTTTTTACACCGACAACGTGGGTGCGCGCGCACCCATGTTCACCTTTGTATTTTCCATTAAACTATTGGTGACAAAATGCATGTTTTTTGCTATGTTGTTTAGCACAATAAACTTGCAGAAAAGATTTAAAACAGACCAGGATCGTGGTGTAAGATTGAATTAGGTACCTTTGTTATTCCTTAGGAGAGACAATAAATCCTGCTGAACAGTAAACACTGTAAGTTGATCATCTGCTTTTTTTTGGAAAAGGAGGATAACCCCCGACCTCTGCATCAATCGATGCATGCAGCCATATTATTAAATAAAATCGTAACAAAGTCTTAAGGTCCAGAGAAGCTCATAATCTTAGCGTAAGTCGAAAAATAAAGAGGAAAAGTGCCACATCCGACGATAAAGAACAGACTACGATGCCTACACACCTAGCCTATTATTAGCTCGCCATCCAAATCGGCTGAAGATAGCCCGTGCTACCGTCTCCCAGCGGTTGCACCCAATAACCAAAAGCTCCCTGAAGTCCGCATGAGTGAGTAACGACCACATACGGATCCAAGCTGTAGCTTTGTAGATAACCTGCAAAAACTTAGTGAAGTTTGTCCCATTAAAAATCAAATCATTCCTAGTATTCCATATAGCCCAAAATAGTGCACATATCCCTATCCGAATATGTTTAGCTATGTGTACGTCCACTCCATTAAGCCACGTCCCAAATAACGTATTTATGCTCGTTGGGGGATGAACGTTAAAAGCTATATGTATTGATCGCCATAATAATTTTGCAAGTGGACACTCGAGAAAGAGGTGTTTAATCGATTCATTTTGATCACAAAAACAGCACCTGGAGTTACCAACCCAATTCCTTTTCACCAAGTTATCTTTGGTCAGAATGACTCCTTTATGGACGAACCACATAAATATTTTAATTCGAAGCGGAACTTTAATCTTCCATATGTGCAATGACCTCGACAATGGCCCGAAAAAAAATAAAGTCCAAATACATAGATTTCAGTAAGAAGATTCCAGTCGTAGTTAACTTCCAGCGAATTGTATCAACCTGATCTGATAGTTGAACAACCATCAACCTACGGACCAGGTGCAACCAAGCATTCCAACGTTCCCCTACTAGGGCTCTCCTAAATTGGATATTAAGCGGTACCGAGTTTAATACTGTGGCAACATAATCCTCCTTACGTTGCACAATATTATATAAGGAAGGGTATTACAAAGCCAAAGGCGTCTCCCCTAGCCATGTATCCTCCCAGAATCTAGTAGTGGTACCATTACCAACTACGAACTTCACCCGTTGGAAGAAAGTTACCTTTGTCCTCATTAACCCCTTCCAAAAGGGTGATTCCGTTGGCCTAGCGGTAACCTGGGCCAAAGTCTTAGAGTGTAGGTACTTATTCCGCAAGATTTGTACCCACATACCCCCGGTCTCAACAGATAGTCTGTATAGCCATTTGCTAAGCAGACATCTATTCTTTACTTTTAAATTTTCGATCCCTAACCCACCCTGGTCCTTTGGTCTACAAATTGTAGGAGATATGCCCTAGAGGCAATAATAAATGTTATTATTTATCTCCATGTTTGTAATTATGTTTATATTCCGTGCTATAACTGTTATGGTTCTCGAGTCTGCAATAACCACGAGGCTCGGAGGAAGACTCATATGCACGTGTGGAATAATAAACGGTAAAATGTATTCCTAGTCTGGCCTCTAAGACTAGCTCAAGTGTTGCATGATGGTTCTGTTTTCCTGATCATGGGCATGACTATGCTGGCAACTTTGAGGGCACAATGTTAGGAGAACACTTGTGTTGAATCGACCCGAATTGATGTTATGCTATGAGATACATTCGTCACAAGTTAATGGTTAATAACACAGAGAAAGTTAATATTTGCATAATTCCTTAGACCATGAGAGTATCGAGTTCCTTCATGCTTGATTCATGAACTTTGGGGTTTGTTAAACGTCATCCGTAATTGGGTGGCTATTACGGCGGCTTACGGGTTCATGGGAAAGTATGACAATGGACTTGATAGTTCAATATTGGGATTTGCTCCTCCGACGTTGGAGAGATATCTCTGGGCCCTCTCGGTGTTACGGTATCCATCATCGTCTGGCCAGACACAATGTGATTTGATCACAGGGATGCCGGAACACGGGAACGAGAAAAGAGAACAAAACCGGTAACGAGGTAACTGGCATTGTGGACAAGTGTTGATCCACGGGGATGCCAATAAATCTCACCTCAGGTATTTGTAACATATCGCGAAGCAACAGGAATAGCACACGACAACTGGAGGTTCACTCGAATATTCATTCGTGTGGGTATAGGGGTCAATATGGGTGTCCACGGCTCCGATGTTGATCATTGATCGAAAAGTGTTCTGGGTCATGTCTATACTTCACCGAACCTATAGGGTCACATGCTTAAGGGTCATCTATCTGCTGAATTCTAGACAGGGAGTCTGAGAGAAAGTCACTGGAAAAGTTTCGGAGACAACGGAAAAGTTCCGGAGAGAGAACACCGGAATAGTTTCGGTAAAACTGAAAAGTTGTTTCAGGGTATACCATTAAGTCAAATTGGTTTCGGCACACGCCTGGAAATTCTTGGAGGGTGCCAAAATTGTTCTGGGAACTTCTGGGATTTTTCGGAGAAAAAACCCGGAAATGTTCCGGAGCTGCCGGAACCGCTTTGTTTGCTTTTCGCAGATGAAAATCACTAATCCGGAATTGTTTCGGAACACGTCCAAAATCATTTTAGTGGGTACTGGAATTGTTCTAAGACCCACAGAAATATTTTCAGATTTAACGGTCGCGGAAAAATGTTTCCGTGAATAGTGAAAGTGCTTTTTGGGCTGCTTTATGGAAAGCCACCTTTTAGGGCTTTTCCCAAAAGGCTTCTAGAAGAACTTGGGGACTAAGGAACCCCCTTTGGGGGGGGCCCCATGAGGTTGGCCGGCCAAGGAGGAGGCCATCCATGGTGCTCCTCTAGCCTTCCCATTTTACCTTTGTGGAGAATCCATGTGATGGATTTTTTGGTATTTTGGGAGCCACCCTACCCCTTGGGTTTTCCTATAAATAGAGGTGGAGAGGAACTCTCCACACTCACTCCTTTCTCACATACAAGTGCCATGCATGATCTGGCTTCTTCTCTCCCTCCCCGCAAAATAGTTTTGTAGAGCCGAAAGGTTGTCTGGGTTCCGGTGGGAACTAGTTCTGGACGGCGAAGCCCTGCCGGATAGATGACACCGTATGTGTGCAACCCCATAGAGAGGTCGTAGGTTCGATCCTTTTGCCCGAGGGGCTGTTCGAGAGTGCCTCCCGAAGGGCTGTCCGAGTGACCGTCCGAGTTTTGAGGGTCCTCCCGAAGGGCTGTCCGTGACACCGTCCGAGGGACTGTCCGACCGCCTCCCGGAGGGCTGTCCGACGAGCAGACAAGGGAGAACATCCTCGCGGTTGGGAGGTTGTAAATCCTAGCCGCGGAGATCTGCACCGACGATCTACATCGACTCTACTTCCGCTGCGCTACGAGTCGGTAACGATCGGATCGAAACCTTGTATGCAGTCTTCATAGTGGTCCTGGGCTGGTGCGTAGGTCGGAATTTTTTTGTTTTCTGTCGCGTTCCCCTACACAAATAATATCCCATCTAGCCAATATGTATTTCTTCTTGGCCTCATCACTTTGCCAAAAGAACCGGGACCGATAGAAGTCTAGTCTTTTCCGTACCCCTACCGGTACTTCAAAGAAAGATAAGAGGAACATCGGCAGACTCGTCAAAACCGAATTTATCAAAACCAGCCGACCTCCGTAAGACATTAGCTTGCCCTTCCAGTAGCTTAGTCTTTTTTCAAATCTATCTTCTATACATTTCCATTCCTTGTTCGTTAAACGCCTATCCCTAGATAACTAAATGGTAAGGATCCCATTTCACAACCGAACAATTTTCTGTAATCATCTTGTTCCTCTTTCGCTCTCCCAAAGCAGAACAATTCGCTTTTGTTAAAGTTGATTTTTAGCCCAGACAATTGCTCAAATAGGCATAACACAAGCTTCATATTCCTAGCTTTTGCAAGATCATGTTCCATGAATATAATAGTGTCATCCGCGTATTGTAGAACGGAGACACCCCCCTCTACAAGGTGGGGGACGAGTCCTCCTACTTGGCCACTCTCTTTAGCCCGACCAATAAGGACTGCCAACATATCCGCTACAATGTTGAACAGCACAGGAGACATGGAGTCCCCCTGTCTTAACCCCTTATGTGTCTGGAAATAATGTCATGTGTCATCATTGACTTTTATCCCGACACAGCCTTTCTGTATGAATGAATCCACCCGAGATCTCCAAGATTCATTGAACCCCTTCATACGTAAGGCTTGCTGGAGGAAGGGCCATTTGACCTTATCATATGCTTTCTCAAAATCCACTTTGAAGATAACACCATCTAGTTTCTTCGTATGGATTTCATGGAGCGTTTCATGTAGGACAACAACCCCTTCTAGGATGTGTCGTCCTAGCATGAAAGCAGTTTGAGTTGGTTGCACAACCGAATGGGCTATCCATGTCAACCTATTCGTGCCAACCTTGGTAAAAATCTTAAAGCTTACATTGAGAAGACAGATCGGTCTGAATTGCTCAATGCGAATAGCCTCCACCTTCTTTGGCAATAGCGTTATTGTTCCAAAATTGAGGTGAAAAAGATGCAAGTGGCCATCGAACAAATCATGGAACATAGGCATAAGATCTCCCTTTATGATATGCCAGCATTTCTTATAAAATTCCGCCGGGAACCCATCCGTCCCGGGGGGGCTTTATTATGTTTCATTTGCGTTATTGCATCAAACACCTCTTTCTCAGTGAACGGAGCAGACAACACCTCATTCTCTTCTAAGTTGAGTTGAGGTATGTCCCCGATCGCACTCTCATCTAGAGATACGAAACTTTCTTCAGGTGCTCTGAAAAGCTTCTTATAATAATCGGAGATGTACAATTTTAGATTCTCATGTCCTACAATTGTACCCTCATCTTGTTCAAGTTGAATTATCTTCTTCTTTCTATGCTTCCCATTAGCTATCATGTGTAAGAACTGGGTATTATCATCCCCTTGGACGATCTTAGAAACCTTTGCTCTAAGCGCCCATTTCATCTCCTCCTCTCTCATAAGGGCTTGTAACTTCTTCTCAGCCTCATTCTTAATATTTCGCTCAGACATATTAAGAAGGGTGGATTCCGCTTTCACATCAAGTTCATTAATAATTTGTGTCAGTCTCTCATTTTCAACTTTATAAATACCACTTTGATTTTTGGCCCAGCCTCTCAAGAACTGGCGCAAATGTCTAATTTTGTTTTGCCATCTCTCAACATTAGAGGACCCACCAGACTCCCTGGCACATTCTGTCGCAATGAGATCCATGAAACCCTCCTTCTCGAACCATCCTAATTCGAAAGAGAAAATATTTCTGTTTCCCACATGGGTCGCTTCCCCGGAATCGACCAACAGTGGGGTGTGGTCAGAAATGGCCCTCTGTAAAGCATGAACCATTACCAGTGGAAATTTCTGTTCCCACTCAACACTAGTGAGAACCCTGTCCAATTTCTCGTAAGTAAGAATTGGTAGGGAATTAGCCCACGTGACTTGCCTACCAGTGAGGTCAATCTCCCTCAAGTCGAGACTTTCAATGATCATATTAAACATGAATGACCATCTTCCATCGAAGTTGTCATTATTTTTTCGTCTTGCCTTCTAATGATATTGAAATCTCCTCCAACCAGAATGGGCAGCCTTTCATCCCTACAAATTCTCACCAAATCTGCGAGGAAGTCAGGCTTAAGCTCTGGCTGAGCCGCACCATATACGGCCACCAAAGCCCATCTGAAGCCATCAACTTTCGACCTTACACAAAATTTGACAGCAAATTCACCGTGAACCACATTTAGCACTTCTAAAGTTTCGCACTTCACCCCAAGTAAGATCCCTCCAGATCGACCCCTTGGAGGTAGACAGTGCCAATCAAAATCAACCCCACCTGAAATGGTACTAAGAAATTGCGAAGTGAAATTATCTCTACCCGTCTCTAATAAAGCCATGAAATCCAATTTTTGCTCTATCGATGTATCACTAAGGAATCTCCTTTTAGCCAAGTCCGCTAGACATCTGCCATTCCAGAATATCCCTTTCATATTTCATCATGGAATTTTTTCTTTTATCTTACTCTCGCACTCCTACGCACCGCCGATGTAGGATAAACCTTCCTCTTCCAGGTTCTTTTTGGTTTATCCTTCATCACCTCTGCATCCTAAGGACCGGTGGCAGTATTATAAATGACATCTGGTTGCAAAGGGGGCATATACCCCTCTGAACCCACATCCTCGTCCTCGTTTTCTAAGCCCTCCGTGGGAACCAAATCCTCACAGAGACTCTGTAGCATATTTACTCCAAGATTATTAATATCGGATTCATTCATAGGTTTCACCGCCGCTATATTTTGAATTAAATCCACAGCTCTATCCGCTTCTAAATCTAACAGATCGTTAATGGATTTGGCGGTTTCTTTGCCATTACTACCAAGAGAAATCCCTAAGTTGCTGGCTTTATCAATAATTTCATGTTCAGAAAAGTGAAGAATGGAACAACTTGTATTAACCGACATACCTGTATTAGCTTCGATGTCTCAAAGCTTGGCGGCCCTCATAGCACGCCCCATCTGTATGTCGTCTGCGTCCGGCTGGGCCTGGATCCGGTGACTAAAGCGTCTGTCACCGGACATAGGGTCCGGAACCCCCCAAAAGTGATCACGTCCTCCATAGCGACTCCATCCAGACTGTGGCCGCCTGCCATATGCCCGAGCGAGTCCGAAGCGATGGGAGACAGAGGCATCCCGGGCTGACCCGCCAGTGCGCCATCAACCGTGACGGCCACGACAGTGATCTCTATTAGCCGGCCCTCATCACCAACCAACCGGGACACCTCCTGTGTCGTGCTGGTCGGACGTGGCGACGAAGACCGAGATGAAGGTTGTGACGAAGCCGGCCGGTCGGCCGGTTCGGCACCCTCCATCGCGGGAGAAGGAGCAGCCGCCGCCGGTCGCCCCTCCGCCCTGACGATCGGTAGAGCCATCTCCACCTCCACAGAAGTAGCCCGCCGCGTCTGCGGCGTCGTCTGCGATGGAACCTCAACCATCTCCCGACATTGATGCTCCACCATCACCACCGATGGAAGACCATCATCAGAGTCCTCCAACTCCACATGGTCACCCCAAAGGCGACTCAGTGCAGACACCGCCTGGAACGAACCAAACCGGAGAGAAGCCGCCGGAGTGGACAAGGTGGCCGACTGATGTCTACTACACAACATATTCTTGTAGACTCGTGTTGGGCCTCCAAGCGCAGAGTTTTGTAGGACAGTAGCAATTTTCCCTCAAGTGGATGACCTAAGGTTTATCAATCCGTGGGAGGCGAAGGTTGAAGATGGTATCTCTCAAACAACCCTGCAACCAAATACAAGAAATCTATTGTGTCCCCAACACATCCAATACAATGGTAAATTGTATAGGTGCACTAGTTCGGCGAAGAGATGGTGATAAAAGTGTAGTATGGATAGTAGATATAGGTTTTTGTAATCTGAAATAATAAAAACAGCAAGGTAACTAGTAATAAAAGTGAACACAAACGGTATTGCAATGCTTGAAAATAAGGCCTAGGGTTCATACTTTCGCTAGTGCAATCTCTCAACAATGCTAATATAATTGGATCATATAACTATCCCTTGATGTGCAATAAAGAATCACTCCCAAGTTCCTATTAGCGGAGAACATATGATAGAAATTGTTTGTAGGGTACGAAACCACCTCAAAGTTATCCTTTCCGATCGATCTATTGAGCTATTCCTATAAGTGTCACAAACAGCCCTAGACTTCGTACTAAAATAACACCATATGATACACATCAACCAACTCTAATGTCACCTAGATACTCCAATGTCACCACAAGTATCCATGAGTTGATTATACGATATGCATCAAACAACTTCATAATCATAATATTCAATCCACACAAAGAACTCCAAGGAGCACCCCAAAGTTTCTATCGGAGAAAAGATAATGAGAACATGCATCAACCCATATGCATAGATTACCCCAATGTCACCGTGGGAATCCGCGAGTTGAGTGCCAAAACATATATCAAGTGAATCAATATAATACCCCATTGTCACCACGGGTATTCATATGCAAGACATACATCAAGTGTTCTCAAATATGAATATTCAATCCGGCAATAACGAAAACCTCAAAGGAAAAAGATTCAATTCATCACAACAAAGATAGAGAGGGAAGAAACACCATATGATCCAACTATATTAACAAAGCTCGCGATACATCAAGATTGTGCCAAATCAAGCACACGAGAGAGAGATAAAACACATAGCTACTGGTACAAACCCTCAGCCCCGAGGGTGAACTACTCCCTCCTCGTCATGGAGACCGCCGGGATGATGAAGATGGCCTCCGGTGATGATTCCCCCCCTCTGGCAGGGTGCCAGAAAAGGGCTGTAGATTAGATCGTGGAGGTACAGAGGCTTGCGGTGGAGTAAAAACTCATCTAGGTTAACTTTCGGGGGTTTCTGAATATATATGATTTTTTTGGCGTTGGAATCACGTGAAGAAGGGCCACAGGGGGCCCACGAGGCACCAGGGCGAGCCTGGGGGGGTGGCGCTCCTTGGTGGCTCGTGGAGCCCCTGTGGGTCTTCTGGCCTCCTCCCGAAGCTTCTAGTGTCTCTTATGTTCCAGAAAAAATCGTCAAAAAGTTTCACTGCATTTGGACTTCATTTGATATGGATTTTCTGGAAAACCAAAAACAAGCAGAAAACAGCAACTGGCACTGGGCACTAGGACAATATGTTAGTCCATGAAAATCATATAAAAGCCATATAAAAGTGCACCAAAATCATACAAAACTATAATAAACATGGCATGAATACTTCATAAATTATAGATACGTTGGAGACGTATCAGCATCCCCAAGCTTAATTCCTGCTCGTCCTCGAGTAGGCAAATGATAAAAGAAATAATTTATGAAGTGTGAATGCTAGCATAGTGCATAAGTTTGATCAATGATAATTTGAATCACTTTTTCTAGCATCAATATATATCATAATCAGTAGCTCATCTCATAAAACTTCTCATTATTAAGTAGCAAGCTATTCACATGTTTAAAGTATAGGCCATAAAATTTCTTGAAAACTAACAAACTATGTTCTCAGTCATCAAACAATTGCAATTCATCTTATTTTCAGGAAGGGTCTATGTAAGAGCTTTGATCTAGCAAATTCCACATACTCAACCATCTTTTAGTCTTCCATGATTGCTGACACTCAAAGCCTATTTTTAGAACAAACCATTTCAGTCAAACACATAGGAAGATAGGGGCTTAATGTTTCGCCTCCCAACTTATTCATCTCAGGGATAATGTCAACAATAATAACTCATGATCACCTATATTCAACTGGATATATGTGCCTGGATCTTTCCCTACCACATGATGCTTGCCAACTAAAGAATAAGTAGAGCGGAATAGGGATGAACATTAATGACTCTTGCATAAAAGTAAATACAGAAAAGTAAAAGATAGGCCCTTCGCAGAGGGAATCAGAGGTTGTCATGCGCTTTTTGTTGTTGGATGCACAAGCCCTTAATGCAAAGGAACGTCACGTTATATTGCCCCTTGTGATAGCAACCTTTATTATGCAGTCCGTCGCTTTTATTTCTTTACCATCACAAGTTCGTACAATGCTTATTTTCCCTTACAATAAAAGATCATACATATTTTAGGAGCAATTTTTATTGCTTTTTGCACCGATGACAACTTACTTGAAGGATCTTATTCAATCCATAGGTAGATATGGTGGACACTCATGGCCAGAAACTAGGTTTAAGGGTTTTTGGATGCACAAGTAGTATTTCTACTTAGTACGAATTTTTGGCTAGCAAAAGATCCTAAGCAAGCACCACATGTTAGAGGATCCATGACAATATAACTTCTATGTGAATATAAACAAACATAACTCATTACGTTGTCTTCCTTGTCCAACATCAACTACTTGATCAAGCTTGAAAATAATTAATGGGGGCTCACAATCATAGAAGATGTCCAAGATAGTATATTTATATGTGAAATTTCTCTTCCTTCAAAATTCTTTCATGAATTGTTCAAGTGACCAATGCTATATTTGTTAACTTTCAATAAATTTTACCACTTATACTTCTTGTATGTGAAGTCACTACTCCCCATGGGACAAGCATATGAAGCATATAAAATTTCAACTTTATGATATTCAATTCTTTCACAATTTACTCATAGGATATAAGTGAAGCACAAGAGTAAATGACAAACTACTCCAAAAAGATATAAGTGAAGATCAAATGAGTAGTTAAGTAAATAGGTAGCTATGTGAGGACTCTCTCTCATTTAAAAATTTCAGATCTTAAGTATTTTATTCAAACAGCAAGAAAAACAAAATGAAATGACATTCCAAGAATATCACATCTCATGTGAAGAAGCAAAAACTTAGGCTCAACCAAGACTAATCGATAATTGTTGATGAAGAAAGGTGGGATGCCTACCGGGGCATCCCCAAGCTTAGATGCCTGGGAATTCTTGAAATATTAACTTGGGATGCCTTGGGCATCCCCAAGCTTGAGCTCTTGTGTCTCTTTAATTCCTCTCATATCACGGTTCCTCTAAATCTTAAAAACTTTATCCACACAAAACTCAACAAGAACTCGTGAGATAAGTTAGTATAAATCAACTCAAAACCTTAACATATCTTCTGTAACAAATCACAAAAATTATAATTAAACATTTCATACTAAATGCCTCTTCATATTTAATACTCCTATCCACAAATAGAAACATTAAACACACAAACATATGCAAACAATGCAACTATAACAGCAATCTGTCAAAACAGCACAGTCTGTAAAGGCTGAATAAGAATCCATACTTCCCTAACTCCAAAAATTCTGAAAAATTACCACGTGACAGAGAACTTATGCATGCTTACTGTGTAAAAATTTCAGGTTTTTATCATGTTCTGACTATTCGGGAATATTCTGGACATAACAGAAAACTTTCTGTTTTCAAACAGCAACACATGAACTTGCAAAATTGAGCATGGTAAAGGCTATAATTGGCATTTTATTGAACTAAAAAATACAAAACATGATTATTGATAACAGCAAGCAAATATCAACAGAAGAAAATGACGCTCCAAGCAAAACTCATATTATGTGACTAATAAAAATATAGCTCCAAGTAAGGTTACCGATAATGTTGAAGACGAAAGAGGGGATGCCTTCCGGGGCATCCCCAAGCTTAGACGCTTGAGTCTTCCTTGAGTATTACCTTGGGGTGCCTTGGGCATCCCCAAGCTTAGGGTCTTGCCACTCCTTATTCTCCTCATATCGATATCTCACCCAAAACTTGAAAACTTCAATCACACAAAACTTAACGAAACTTGGTGAGATAGGTTAGTATGATAAAAATAAATCATCCACTTAGGTACTGTCAAGACAAGATTAATAATTGTTCTCAAATAATGCCTACTGTATTCTATCATTTCCACAATTTATATCTCATAATATAAGCTATGAAACACTAAAACAAGCAAACTCTGCAATAAAAACAGAATCTGTCAAAAACAGAACAGCATGTAGTGAGCGATTTAAAATCCATACTTCTGTACCTCCAAAATTCTGAAAAATTAGGACAACGTAAAAAATTTGTAACCCAATACTATGTAAAAATTTCAGAATTTTCTCACGCTCGAGTACAGAATATAAATTCCAGCACTGGACGCAAAAATTTCTGTTTTTGCACAGAATCAAATAAACAAGCATCCACACTATCCCAAAGGTTTTACTTGGCACATTATTGAAAGAAACATATAAAACATGATTACTACAGTAGCTTAATCATGTAGACACACAAAAATAGTAGGTATAAGTATTGTGTTGTCTCCCAACAAGCGCTTTTCTTTAATGCCTTTTAGCTAGGCATGATGATTTTAATGATGCTCACATAAAAAGTGAAGAATTGAAACATAACGGGAGCATCATGAATCATATGTTCCTCTCTCATAATAATTTTCAGTAGCATCATGAATGGATTCATCAATATAGATATCACATAAAGCATTCTTTTCATGATACGTAAGCATAGAATTTTTATTACTCTCCACGCAAGCAATTTTCTTCTCATTCATAATAGTGGGAGTATAGTATGAAACTCGAATACTATAAATTGTTTCCACATTAAAAGAGTGATGTTCAGTAAAAGGATTATAACAAGTATTATAGTAATAATCATCCCTATTTTTCATAACATAAGTATCATCACAATAATCATCATAGATAGGAGGCATGAAATCATCATAACAAATTTGATCATTCAAAGTAGGAGGACTAAAAAGATCATCTTCATTAAGTATAGCATCTCCAAGCTTGGGACAAACATCAATTGCAGCAAATAAATTCTCAAACATGTCATTCTCATCAAACATAGCATCCCCAAGCTTGTGGCTTTGCATATCATAAGCATAATCACTTTCGTCATTAATAGTATGAATAGCACCAATAGTATAACAATTATTATCATCACAATTTTCTAAGTTGCTGCCAAAAAGATTTTCAAGATTATAAGAAGTATCATTATTTTCCCAATCATAATCATCATAATGAGTAATAGGCATAACAAAATCATCCTCAATAGTTCCTTCGGACATTGTGCCATAAGACAAAGAAGTAATATCCTCATCAAGTGTATCATCTTCCACAATTGTTTTTGATTCATTCTCATGAGGCACAACAATAATAGGAGCAACATTATTTGGGAGAGATACCTTTTTACCTCTACTTTTTCTTCTTTTCTTCTTCTTCACCACATCATGTGTGGGTTTAATCAATTTTTCCGAGCTTCTTATTGATGAGATTGGTTGAATGGGAAGCTCCTCCTCGTCACCTATTTCATCATGAGAGACAATAGGAGGGAAAGTGGAAATCTTTACCCTTTCATTAGTGTTCCTTTTATATTCTATTGGTTTTCCCATCTTTTTGTAGTTGGCAATATAAGCATTCTCATTGCAATTTACCACACAAAACATATAGATTTCCTCTAGATTAGTTTCAATGTTGTCTGTGAGAATGAATACTTCAAACCAACTATTTTTATGTGTCAATTCCTCACACCCCAAAAATAGATAAAGCTCATTATATAGTTCAAGGGCGGTGTCATTGCAATATTTAGCCATGATTCGATCATGAAAAAGTATGCATTGAAAATTAAGGTGACCAACTTTATTGCAAAGTTCACAAGTAATGGGATGAAGAGAGCATAATTTTGTAGCAAATTCGTCTATCACTTTGAGCAAAAAATTGGTTCTATCATGTTTATGCTTCTTACAAAATCTATCATCCCTATAAGGCATGTCTTCACAAACTTTATGCACTCCACAAAAATTGACATGCTTATAAGAAACATTTTTGTCATGACTAGTGCAATCATCATTAGTATTTTGGATATTCATAGAATCCATACTAACAACATTGCAATCATGCTCATCATTCAAAGATTTTATGCCAAACATTTTATTGAATTCTTCTTCTATCTATTGAGCACAATTTTCCTTTCCATCATTTTCACGAAAGACATTATAAAGACGAATAATATGAGGCAACCTCAATTCCATATTTTTTGTAGTTTCTTTTATAAACCAAACTAGTGATAAAACAAGAAACTAAAAGATTCGATTGCAAGATCTAAAGATATACCTTCAAGCACTCACCTCCCCGGCAACGGCGCCAGAAAAGAGCTTGATGTCTACTACACAACTTATTCTTGTAGACTCGTGTTGGGCCTCCAAGCGCGGAGTTTTGTAGGACAGTAGCAATTTTCCCTCAAGTGGATGACTTAAGGTTTATCAATCCGTGGGAGGTGTAGGTTGAAGATGGTATCTCTCAAACAATCCTGCAACCAAATACAATAAATCTCTTGTGTCCCCAACACATCCAATACAATGGTAAATCGTATAGGTGCACTAGTTCGGCGAAGAGATGGTGATAAAAGTGTAGTATGGATAGTAGATATAGGTTTTTGTAATCTGAAATAATAAAAACAGCAAGGTAACTAGTAATAAAAGTGAGCACAAACGGTATTGCAATGCTTGAAAATAAGGCCTAGGGTTCATACTTTCGCTAGTGCAATCTCTCAACAATGCTAATATAATTGGATCATATAACCATCCCTCAACGTGCAATAAAGAATCATTCCCAAGTTCCTATTAGTGGAGAACATAAGATAGAAATTGTTTATAGGGTACGAAACCACCTCAAAGTTATCCTTTCTGATCGATCTATTGAGCTATTCCTATAAGTGTCACAAACAGCCCTAGAGTTCGTACTAAAATAACACCATATGATACACATCAACCAACTCTAATGTCACCTAGATACTCCAATGTCACCACAAGTATCCATGAGTTGATTATACGATATGCATCAAACAACTTCATAATCATAATATTCAATCCACACAAAGAACTCCAAGGAGCACCCCAAAGTTTCTATCGGAGAAAAGATAATGAGAACGTGCATCAACCCATATGCATAGATTACCCCAATGTCACCGCGGGAATCCGCGAGTTGAGTGCCAAAACATATATCAAGTGAATCAATATAATACCCCATTGTCACCACGGGTATTCATATGCAAGACATACATCAAGTGTTCTCAAATATGAATATTCAATCCGACAATAACGAAAACCTCAAAGGGAAAAGATTCAATTCATCACAACAAAGATAGAGAGGGAAGAAACTGTTGGGGAACGCAGCAGAAAACAAAAATTTTCCGACCTACGCACCAGCCCAGGACCACTATGGAGACTGCATACAAGGTTTGATCATTATCGTTACCGACTCGTAGCGCAGCGGAAGTAGAGTCGATGACGATTGGCGGTGCAGATCCCCGCAGCTAGGATTTTACAACCTCCCAACCGCGAGGATGTATACCCTCATCTGCCCCGCGGACAGCCCTCCGGGAGGCGGTCACACAGTCCCCCGGACGGTGTCGCGGACAGCCCTTCGGGAGGACCTCCGAAACTCGGACTGTCACCCGGACAGCCCTTCGGGAGGACCTCCAAAACTCGGACGGTCACACGGACAGCCCTTCGGGAGGCACTCTCGAACTAAGACCGAAACTACGATCTCTCTACAGAGTTGCACACATACGGTGTCATCTATCCGGCAGGGCTTCGCCGTCCAGAACTAGTTCCTGCCGGAACCCAGACAGCCTTTCGGCTCTACGAAACTATTTCGCTGGGAGGGAGAGAAGAATGCCAGATCATGCATGGCTTTGTGTATGAGAGCAAGAGTGTGTCTTATGGCAGCCCACACACCCCCTATTTATAGGAAACCCAAGGGGTAGGGTGGTTTTACAAGAAAACCCAAAACCCACATGGAAAGGAGTCCTTCCCAAGGACCTAAAAGGTGAAACCAAGGAACAAGGGGGACTCCATGAAGGAGTCCACCATGTGGCCGGCCACACCCTCATGTGGGGCCCCAAAATTGGCCCCTATCCATCCATGTCATCCCCAAGATCTTTTGGAGCAAAGCCCCAAAAGGTGGCTTTCCAAAAATATCCCAAAAAGCACTTTCACTATTCACGACGACATTTTTCAGCGTCTGATCGAACTGAAAATATTCATGTGGGCTTAGAACAATTCTAGTACCCACCAAAATAATTTTAAACGCGAGCCAGAACAATTCCGGTTTAGTGATTTCATCTGCGAAAAGCATCTGAAGCGGTTTCGACAGCTCCGGAACATTTCCGGTTTTCATCCCGGAAAATTCCAGAAAGTTTCCAGAATGATTCTGGCACCCTCCAAGAATTATCAGGCATGTGCCAAAACCAATTTGACTTTATGGTATCCTCTGAAACAACTTTTCAGTTTCACCGGAACTCATCCGGTGACCTCTCTGCGGAACTTTTCCGCTGTCCGAAACTTTTCCGGCGTCCGAAACTTTTTCAGTGATTTTCTCTCAGACTCCCTGTCTAGTATTCAGGAGATAGATGACCCTTAAGCGTGTGACCCTATAGGTTCGGTGAAGCATAGACATGACCCGGAACCCCTTCCGATCAATGATCAACATCGGAGCCGTGGACACCCATATCGATCCCTATACCCACACGAATAAATATTCGAGTGAACCTCCAGTTGCCGTGAGCTATTCATGTTGCTTCGCGATATGTTACAATTACCCGAGGTGAGAAACATCGGCATCCTCGTGGATCAACACTTGTCCACAATGCCAGTTACCTCGTTGCCGGTATTGTTCTCTTTTCTCGTTCCCGTGTTCCGGCATCCCTGTGATCAAATCACCCTGTGTCTGGCCAGACGATGATGGATACCGTAACACCGAGAGGGCCCAGAGATATCTCTCCATCGTCGGAGGAGCAAATCCCAATCTTGAGCTATCAAGTCCCTTGACATACTTTTCCATGAACCCGTAAGCCGCCGTAATAGCCACCCATTTACGGATGACGTTTAACAAACCCCAAAGTTCATGAAGCAAGCATGAAGAAACTCGACACTCTCATGGTCTAAGGAATTATGCAAACATTAACTTCTCTGTGTTATTAACCATAAACTTATGACGAATGTATCTCATAGCATAACATCAATCGGGTCGATTCAACACAAGTGTTCTACCAACAATTGTGCCCTCAAAATTGCCGGCATAGCCATGCCCATGATCAAGAAAACAGGATCATCTTGCAATACTTGAGCCAGTCATAGAGGCTTGACTAGGAATACATTTTACCGTTTATTATCCCACACGTGCATATGAGTCTTCCTCCGAGCCTCGTGGTTATTGTAGACTCGAGAACCATAGCAGTTATAGCATGGAACATAAACCTAATTATGAACAGGGAGATAATCAATAACATTTATTATTGCCTCTAGGGCATATCTCCTACAGAAACACCATATGATCCAACTATATTAACAAAGCTCGCGATACATCAAGATTGTGTCAAATCAAGAACACGAGAGAGAGATAAAACACATAGCCCCGAGGGTGAACTACTCCCTCCTCGTCATGGAGACTGCCGAAATGATGAAGATGGCCTCCGGTGATGATTCCCTCCCTCCGGCAGGGTGCCGGAAAAGGGCTGTAGATTAGGTCATGGAGGTACAGAGGCTTGCGGCGGCGTAAAAACTCATCTAGGTTAACTTTCGGGGGTTTCTGAATATATATGATATTTTGGCGTTGGAATCACGCGAAGAAGGGCCACAGGGGGCCCACGAGGCACCAGGGCGCGCTTGGGGGGTGGCGTGCCCTGGTGGCTCGTGGAGCCCCTGTGGGTCTTCTGGCCTCCTCCCGAAGTTTCTAGTGTCTCTTATGTTCCAGAAAAAATTGTCAAAAAGTTTCACTGCATTTGGACTTCATTTGATATGGATTTTCTGGAAAACCAAAAACAAGCAGAAAACAGCAACTGGCACTGGGCACTAGGTCAATATGTTAGTCCATGAAAATCATATAAAAGCCATATAAAAGTGCACCAAAATCATACAAAACTATAATAAACATGGCATGAATACTTCATAAATTATAGATACGTTGGAGACGTATCACCGACCCCTTCTCTGTCCTCGGCTCAGTCGACTGTGTGGATTTTCCGGCCGGTTTCTCCTTCCCAACATGGTCACCGGGATTTCCATCCATCCCCTGGTCACCACTACCGTCTCCGCCTTCAGTCATATCAACATCTTTGATCCCAGTGTTACTGTCTGCCTTCTGAGCCTCCTAAACCACAACCTCGAGGTCATAAGACAGTCCATCATAAGTCCATGGTACATAATCCGGAATATATTCCGCATCAACAACACCGACAAGCAGCCTAGCAACTCCATGCAGACGTGTAAATGGCATATCCACCTTCTCTGTTTTACCTAACAGAGAACCGAGACTCCAAACAATAAGAAAGTCATTAAGCAGAGTCTCTGGGACACCTGAGAGTCTGATCCAGACCTGCTCCAACGGTATCCCCGTCGGCTCAGGTTTTTTGCATTCGTCAAACTCAAGAATGCACTTACTCCCAGGCACCTTACTAAGCCCACACTTCAGCAGGTGATTAAGATCCTCCCTCCTAGGGAACTCTACTCTGTAAACCTGCTCCTCCAACCTGACAGGTGACCAATGAAAAGACTCAGAAACTAGCCGTCTGAGTTGCTGACACACCTGCTCCTCTGTCAAAGTCCCCTGGGTAACCTTGACCAAACCAAACTTCGAGCACTCCATACTAGAGGTCACCGAGACCGTGCGTGGAGTCTCAAAGAACATAAGCTTGTTGTTGCAGACACCGTAAATGGTCACCACAGGCTTAGGTACCAAAAGCAGCGGATAATCCTCAGATGAGTGACCAGGCTTCAAACATATGCCACATAACACCGCCGTGCAGTCAATCACAAAGTGACCTGGCTCACCACACCAATAGCAGGTCATCTTTTCTTTCTTACGGGCCGCCTTATTAGCCCGCACATTATCAGCTTTGTCGCTCCCTTTGTCACTCATCCCATCTCAGTCATCGGTAGACGTCGCGGCCGGAATAGACACCGCCGCCAACGCCTTAACCGCCGCCACCACATCCTCAGGCAGAGGAGCCGTGGAAGTAGAGGCAGTGGACGCGGCCGCCTTGGCCGCCCCACCGTCAGTCGTCGCCGGCTTGATCGTCGGCTGCTTAGGGTATACCTTGGGGACATACGGGCGACACAGAGGAGGGTTTCGGCCACCCCCTCCCCGACCACCCAGCTGACGATAGTGAGGCCCCGTGGCACCCTCGACGAACTCGCCGGGCGGAGGGTTGAAGTTTCGCTGCCACTGATTGCTGCCAAAACCCCTTCCTCCGCCGTCTTGCCACTGATTCCATCCATTCCGATAACCCTGATAGCCACCGTCATATCCGCGGCCAGCACCATAGCCACCGCGTCTGCCGTTAAAACCCCCACAGCCCGCGCCATAATCGCCGCGCCCGCCGCCGCCGGGGCCAGCACGGCCCGCGACCTGCCCGCCATCAGCCGCCCCGCGACCAGCGCCATCCCCGCCGTTAGGAGCAGCCAGCTGCTGCTGCGGGAGGCGAGGAGGCGGCTGCTGCCGCGGTTGTTGCTGCGGGAGCCGGGGAGGCGGCTGGGCACCGTCGCATCGGCCAGCCATCGTCGCCGGCGAGATCCGAGCAGCTCTCCCGCTGCGCGTCGAAAAGCCCGGAGACGCGCGTCGCCGAACCCTAGCACCGGACGTGGAAGTCACATGCACGAGCGACTCGCGTGGCGTATCAATCGATACGAGCTCGGCCTCTGCCAGCTCTGTATCTACGACATCCAGAGGCCCAACCTCTACCGATTCCAACTGGGCCGTATACCCAGTTGAAATCGGCCCACTCTGCTCCGCCACCGGCCCAACCGAGCCCAGAAGCGAATTCAAACGAGTCCTCCTGGCCGCCCCGATCCCGATCCCCGGGACAGCCGGTGACGGCGCCGCCGGAGTCCGGTCGGCCACCGCCCGCCCCTTCTTTCGGCGCCTCGTCACAACCTTCCAAGATCCAATGAAGTCCGCAAGGGTTAGGGCTGGGAGACTTACCTTCGGAAGAGGTCCCTTCCATGGACGAATCGCGGACGGCGCCATCCGTCGATGCACCACCCGGCGGAAGACCTCCACCTTGTCATTCTCGCCCAGCCCGTCCCAAGCTTCGTCATTCGGCGGAAGGATGCCGTCAATGAAACCTGCAATCTCCTCTTCGGAGTATCCTACCTTTAGAGATTCGCAAACGTAGTCCGATGGCGTAGGGGAGTAGGGTTCCGCCGCCGCTCCGGCGACATTCCGGCCGTCCTACTCGTCAGAGTCCTCGGAGTCGGACCCCGAGAGCGCCCAGAACCTATTCCCTCGCCGGGCGATCTCCGTCGTGGGCGCCGAGGGCCTGGCCGCCGCGGAACCACCGCGATCGCCCGCCTGCTCGCCCCGCTCGCCCATCCGTCGGAAGCCTACTGGAAGCCAAAGTCAGTTGATCATCTGCTGCACACACGAAACATTAGATGAGAGGTTTTACAGAAGGGGAAAAAAATAAAAAATAGACCTAAACACTGAAGAAAAAAGAACAGACCTGCTCTGATTTTCCTGAATAATTCAAACTGATCAAACTTCCCTCTGAGCTGTAAATAAGAGAAAAAATAGAGACAGCTAAGCACTACTCACTGAGAAAAGGAACTGAACAATAAACACTAAAGAAGGGGGGGAAATGAAGCTTGAAACTTAACACTGATAATGATAACTCAAAGGTTGTGAAGTACGTACAACTCTCATTTCCAACTCTTCGGTGATGGTGGTCTTGAATGTAACTAGTACTTTCTCTATAAAGAAATATAAGAGCATTTAGATTACTATTTTAGTGATCCAAATGCTCTTATATTTCTTTACGGAGGGAGTACGTCCGTACCGGACAACCTCGAGAGACATTTGTCGTAAAGAAACTACTTCCATCCCTGTTTGTAGAAGATGCAATCGTCGGGTGCGGTGCTGTACTCGGTCCTAGTGAAGGTCCCTTTGCCCAACCATAGTCCAGTCAGCCCGCGCTTCATTAGATGTCCAAAAGAGAAACTACTTCTTTTGGTCTTTTCTGTATGTGTCCAAAGTTTACATAGAAAAAGCGCAAACAGAGAAAAGAAAAGTTCTACTAGAATTCAGGTACAAAAAAAAGGATACGTAGATAGCTATCTGCAAAAAACATATATATGCAATCACACACGCACCATTTCATTGGAGATCGGACGCTGACAGAAATTTAGGAACAAAAAAAAACGAGATTCTGATCTAAAGATGAAAGAAAAGACTACTAAAAAAGAAAAAACACATGCCATAACATTCACAGATAATGCTGGACTATCATAAACAGCGACCACGGATTAAGTAGCAGGAGAGAGCTACAAATTTAACAAACAAAATGATGGACTGTAAAAGGAAAACTAAACAATGACTAAAAAGAAACTAGAAGAAAAACTCAAACCTATATACCATCATGTGAAGTTCGATGTTAGTCCTTGTGAGGCGGTGGACAACCAGGGTCCTGTGTATCGGCAGAGAGGCAGGAGGTCCAGTAGCTTCATGATCTGGTCATCGTCCAGATCGACGGACCTAGTGAAGACTGTTGATTTCAAAGCTTTATCCGTCGGGTCCAGCCCTTCCATATTGAAGTGTATCATGCCCCCTTCTCGCATGCCACGATCCCAAATGAAGCTGGCCAAAATGTCGCCATGGATACGGGTCTTTATTGACCCCTTGTTCAGGTCAACGACTTACGTGTATCCTTCTGTTGCCTTAAAAGACAAATTGTCACCGGTAATAGTGTTGAAGAGATCCCTAGCATAGCATGGGACAATCTGCGTGCGAAAAAAAGGATAAACATAGAGATAGTTTGTGGGAAATTCAAAATAATAATAAAAATAACACGAACGAAAAAATAAAATAAAATGAATTCAACAAAATTGTGAGAAAATGCAGTAGGGAGCTGGTGGAAAAAAGGTTATCACTGATGTTCGAAATCCCTTGGATAAAAAAACACCAAATAATGCAGTGATCGTGTCCCTGTTTGCAAAAAAGGATTTGCATACTGCACATGCCATATGTGCAAAGAGAAAAAAAAGGCATTGTCAGCGCCTAAAGCCACTTGAAAAAAAATACAATAAAAACAAAAGTCTTAAGTCATGATGGTAGTAAATTTGAAAAAATATTTTTGATTTAAAAAATGTTTATGAAATAAAAACATGAATTTGAAAAATGTTCAAAAATTCAGAAAATATTCATGAATTTGAAAGAAATTTAATGAATTTTAAAAATGTTCACGAATTTGGAAACAATATTCATGAATTCAAAAAATATTTGCACATTTTTTAAAAGTTCTTGAATATAAAAAATATGCATGAATTTGGAAAATTGTTCATGAATTTGAATAACGATTATCAATTTGAAAAATGTTCACAAATTTTAAAAACAAATATTAAACAAAAAGGAGAAGAAAACTAAAAACTAAAAAATATAAGAAAAAAAATTGGAAGAAAAACAGGGAAAAAATTAGGAACATCCCAAAACCGGGAAGATTGTTCCAAAAGTTTTCCAAAACTAGGTTATACTCCGGTTGAACGGTGTGGCCCAACACTAGCTCGCCATTAGCGAGCGCTATCGTGTCACTCACAGAGAGCATAGCATTTGCACTGAAAACCGGGACCGGGTTCCAGAACCAGGTAAAAACCCATGGCCCAAAACCCCACCTAAGGCCTTGTTTGGTTAAGGGTTAATCCACGTGTATAGAGCCAGGATCGCGGCCCGATCCATGTGGGCATACCGGCGGGAACTGTTATACTTGGATTAGAATTTAGATGTTTGGTTTGGGTCAGGGCGAGGGAAATCCTAGGCCAAACTGTGCCGGTCCACTCCATTCCACTGGGCGAGAAATATCTTCTCCCAGTCGTGGAACGAAAATAAAGTCGTTTGCCCTTATCCAAAAAAAACTCGTGGAATGAATCACGGGGGGCGAAGCCTTTGAATAGTAAATCCCCAAGGAAGGGCTATAATCCAAACAAAGGAGGAGCTAGCAGACATTTCGAATTTCAACGATTAGGGAGGGGAATGAAACACTTGTCTTTCACAATCAATTCACCGAACACTCCAACCGGACAACGGACAAACCACATGGCGCACGCTTAGATTCGTGACAGAGATCGAATAGTCCAGAATTTGACTTAATGTGAAATCAAAATCAACCGACTGAAACTGTAAAAAATCATCCATGAATAGTAATGTCTACTGTTTGTCCTCTTTTTTTTTTACCAAATTTGTTTTTTCATATGTTTTGTTGTCAGAATTTGTAGAAACTCCGAAACAATAGTTTTCAGTTGGTCTTCGCCGGTTTATACTGTAATTTAGTTTTCGCCGGACATTTTCTCTTGCCACGAATCAAACTACCGAGTTCGTTGGAAATGTGTGTGCGTACTTCACATCAACTGTGTATGCGTATTTCACATGTTCAATCAGAGCTCACAAAGGTCCTTTATTGTTACGTAACTTGTCATTTACACATACACAAGCACAACAGCTCCGTTATTCTGCGGCGTAGGTAGCGAGAGACGCGCGCATGTTGTTTATCCGGGACAGTCCACATCGTTGCTTCAGTAGATACGCGTACGTACGCATGGGTTAGTGTGGATACGTCGATCTCCACGCGTACGTGCACGAGCCATGCATGGCGCGCACTGGCTGGCTCAGTAGTATGGCTGGATCTTCCAGCGCTGGTTGTCGCCCTCGCACCACTTCCAGAGCACGACCTCGGTGCCGTCGCGGACGCCGCCGTGGTACTTGTCGCCGTTGAGGGCGTCGAAGTTGAGGTAGATGTTGTTCACCATGCGCACGCACCTGAAGCCGTTGCCCACGTCCCGGCTCTCCGTCCACAGCACCGACTCGTCCAGGAAGTCTGGGTTGTACGGCACCAGACGAACCTGCATGCCCGTCGAACACGTACGTTCAGTGAGTTCTGCCATGGCGATTCTTGATACCAATTTATGGGAACACAGATCAGTTAAGGCAGCAGATTCTAGCTACTTACAGGGTGGGACTGGCCAAGGGAGTGCTTGATGGCCTGGCCAGTGGCCTTGTTCACCATGGCGAAGGCGGGGTAGCCCTCCTCGTCCTTGATGCTGGTGCTCCACCTCATGTCCTTGATCCAGTGCTGGTAGTCGTCCTTGGGGTTGGCGGGCGCGAGCACCACCTTGCCGTTGCGGACGGACATGGCATAGTTGGGGTTGGCGCGGCAGTAGATCTTCACCGTGGGCTGCGGCGGCATCGGCCGCCCGCCGCAGTTCCCGTCGATGTTCACCTGCGACATGCCGTACGGCACGGGCGGCGCGTACCCCGGCGTCGCCATCCCGTAGGCGCCGTAGCTCTCGCGGTAGTAGTCCATGGCTGGCTAGCTGCTCGATCTGCGCAATGCGTGGCGACGGGACGGAGGAATTTATAGGGTCGTCACGATGTTCGTATTCCATTGGTGTGCTACACCTACATGGCGTTAGCCTCACGCTGTCCGGCAGGTGATAAGCGATGTCGATGTGCGGGGTGGTGGTGGTGGGATTCCATGGGATAGATGATGCCATAAGGGCACTAGGTGGGAAGATGTGGGTGTGCCGGACCAAGCTAGAGCTGGCTAGCTTTGCGTGATTCGATTTCTTTCTGGTAGTTTTGGGAAGAAGAATCACCCTCGTCGTCTATTATTGCTGGGGAGATAGGGGAAGGCGTGCCATGCTGTAATTTTTCGCTGCACCGATACGCCCGATTCACATTCCCGGTGTGCTCATGATGTGCTCGTTTCAAAAGTGACGATTTATTGAACTGATGTGGACGTACTGAAAGACCTTAGACATCGAGATTAGATCGCAACTATTTTTATATTAAATAGTGTGTTGGCCAGGATTTGATCCCGGGACCTTGTGGCTCCGATACCATATTGAACTGATGCGCTAGCCAAGTTTCTCAAAAGTCCGAATTGATGGAAATGACTAGACAACGTATTTTAACAAGACTAGCAAAAAGGTCCGTGCGTTGCAACGGGTCATTGATATTTTAGTACTTCGACGCTGATTGTGCACACTAAACTGAAATATCTCCTTCTTCTATTTGTTAATTGCTAGCACAAATGCCAGTGCGTTGCAACGGGAGACATAATTGGACTGTATTTAAATTTAGTTAGAATTATATGGGAAAACACAATGATAGTTCATGCGAAATTTAATGCTCACCAAAATCTGTAGACCCACACAATAACAAGTTATATACTGGTTCCAAATCGACTTAAAATTTGTTTATATAGAGCCATAATTCATCATCATATTCTCATTTAAAATAGAACTGGTTATCTTTGATCCGAGCTTGAAATATATTACATGATGGTTGTAGAGGTGGTGTCGGCATGTGTTGGGTGGCTGGTGAGCACCAGATGTCATCGATCCGTGCCATTGTCACACAATATTAACAAAACAAAAAATAGTAAAGTGGAAATGCTGGCATTTTACACAAACAATTCTACAAAACAAAAATAGTAGGTAACAAGCTCTAGAGGTCCTAAAAACATGTGTTTCCATTATGAAAGGATGATACACATGTCATAAGCTTTTAAGGAGAAGACGTAAAGACTTATCTCTATAAATAAAATTAATATTAATAGAAATCATAAATAATGAGATCATATGGTTGATTGACATATTCATATTATTTATGGAAGAAGATAATGAATATACTGGGGCTCATTGACTTTAGTTGACTCAGTAGCATGAGATTTGCTTTTAATATTGGGCTTGTTGATATTGATAGGACAAATTGTTGTTAGCGCCGATACAACCGTGGTCATCGTTGTAACTGTAGAAACAAAATATTGTACATTTCTAGAGACTATATATATATATATATATATATATATATATATATATATATATATATATATATATATATATATATTAAAGGGGCTATTGCTTCTGGCGGTACGTCACAGAAATTCCCCCCAAAGTAGCAAAAAATTACCCACCGATGCCACCTATAAGTGATAAAAAACGTTTCACCGGCCCATATAGTAGGAACCTTCTATACTACGCTCTGCGTGCTGCGAGAAGACACAGCGCGCCTGTTTGGGCCGGCCCATGTCTGGGCGGCCTGTTTTTTAATTTTTGTTTTCCTTGTCCGTCTTCGTTTTTTCTACTTTAAATAATTGGGGACTTCAAAAAAGTTCTGAAAATTTTAAAAATGAGAATTTTAAAATAAAATGTTCAATAATTCATAAATGTTTGTTGACTCAGAAAATATTCGTGATTTTTAAAAAATGTTCGCATGTTCAAAAAATATTGGCAATTTTGAAAAAAATGTTCGGGAAATCAAAAAATATTCATGATGTTTTAAAAAAAGTTCGTGTATTAAAAATGTTCATGAAATTGAACAAAATTTTGCCAATTCAAAAAATGTTGATGATTTGAAAAATATCCTAAAAATTCAAAATCTGTTCGTGACTTGCAAAATAGTTTATTTATTCATAAAATGTTTGCTGATTCAAAAAATGATCATGCATTTCAAAAAAAATTGCTAAATCAAAAAAATGTTCGTGAATTTAAAAAATTGATCCACCAAAAAAAATCTAAAAAAATGTCCATCGATTCTCGAAATGTTTGCCTATTCAAGACAAATATTTTAAAAAATGTTCACAATTAAAAAAAATGTTTGCAAATCATGACGAACGTGATTAATCCCAGAACTATGAGTTTGATCATCATACTGTATCACACCGCTTCGCGAGTCTCTCTTGCCAACAACTTATAATTTTGTGGACTTGTAATGCTCCTAGTATACTAATTGACATTTCAAACTGGCAAGCGCAAAAATCTTAAAGAAATAAACTCATTAATATTTTAGCCGTACAAATACAACATTAAAAAGGATGTCGATGTTTTAGCCGAGTTCATATTTTCGTTCCCTCCACAAAACATTCCTATAACGTTGTGTGCACCCTCAACTGTCTAAATATTCAAGCAACAATCAAATCCTTCCATTCAAGCCTCACACAATCCTTTAAGGATCCCACCCGTTTAAATCCTTCCTTATTATTAAGCACACAATCATCCTCAACCGTCTTCAAATATTCAGACCACAATCAAATCCTGCCTTTTAATTATTAGCCTCACATAATTCCTTCCTTACTTCCTTCCTTGCCTTATTAAGGATCCCTTGCCGAGCCCACCACAATCCTTCCATAATCCTTCCTTACCTTAGTAAGGATCCCATCCATTCAAATATTCTGCTAAGCCCACACAATCCTTCCTTTGAATTAGCCGCATCTATTTAGCCACATTTTTTTTCTTTAATTAGCACATCCCTCTTTTCACGTCTGGTTGTTAATTACTACGGCGGCTGCTATATTAACCGGTATGTGTGTCTTTAAAATCGCGAGGTGGGATTATTCATCAAGTAACATGTTTATCTCAGTTGGTTGTCGTAGCCGAAAGAAATAGAGGAGATCTCACGTTCGATTCTCCACAGTAATGGATTTTTTTCTTTCTCAAAGATCTAAGATAAGAAAGCCCACTCGCGTGCACGCAGCCCATAAGGGAAGGCCCATGTTTTTTGCGGCCAGTTAGCTGGGCTGGCATAACTGCCGTTACGTGGTTACTATGAAATTTCAGGCCCAAGTGACGTACGAACCAGCGAGTTTTATATCCAGGAAAGGATGGGCGCCCCTATGTCTCGCTTTAAGCGAGACGGTGGGGGGAAGCCTCGCTTCAGGGTGCCCCAGATGGGCCGGCCCAGCTGCGCGGGAGGCCACAGCCTGTTGTTTTTGTTTTTGTTTTTTCTATTTTCTGTTGTCGTTTTTTACTTTATTTTTTACTATTCTTATACTTTAATATATATATATATTACAAAAAACACTCTTCAGAACACATTTGAAAAATGTTGAACAAGTAATTAAAAAATGTTGAACATGTATTAAAAAATGTTGAACAAGTATTTGAAAAATGTTGAACAAGTATTTGAAAAATGTTAAATAAGTACTTGAAAAATGTTGAACAAATTTTTGAAAAATGTTGAATAAGTACTAGAAAAAGGTTGAACAAGAATTTGAAAAATATTGAACAAGTATTTGAAAATATTGAATAAGTATTGAACAAGTATTTGTAAAAATATTGAACAAGTATTTGAATAATGTTGAATAAGTGTCAAAAAATGTTGAACGTGTATATGAAAAATGTTGGACAATTATTTGAAAAATGTTGAATAAGTACTAAAAATGTTGAACACGTATTTGAGAAATGTTGAATAAGTACTTGAAACATGTTGAACAAGAATTTGAAAAAATTTGAACAAGTATTTGAAAAAATAGTGAACAAGTATTTGAAAAAATGTTGAATAAGTATTAAAAAATGTTGAACGAGTATATGAAAAATGTTGAACAACTATTTGAAAAATGTTGCATAAGTATTAAAAATGTTGAACAAGTATTTGAAAAATGTTGAGTAAGTATTTGAAAAATTTTAGAAAAGTATTTGAATAATATTGAATAAGCGTTCGGACAATGTTGAACGTGTATACAAAAAATGTTGATCACTTATTAAAAAATGTTTTTGGCATATACGAAAATGTAGAGGGAAAATGAAAATAAACATAGGAAAAAACAAAAAATGCAAAATAAAAAAGAAAACCAAACAAAAAATGAAGAAGAAAACCAAAAAACAAAATAAACCAGAAACATGAAAAGAAAATGAAAAGAGAATGAAAAAACAAAAAAGGAGAAATAAAAAAGAAAAAGGGGAAAAGAAAAAACCCGGAGAAAACCTAATAAAAATGAAGAAAAAAAGCAAAGAAAAAAAGCAAAGAAAAAACGCAGTAAAAAGAAAAAAGAAAAATGGACCAGTATGAAAAACCCGGCGCTTTTCCATTCTAGTAAGTCGCGCCCTACCTACTGTACGCAAAGTTGATGGTAGCGCAGTGTTCTGCAGTTCGTCGAGGATATAGGGAGGTCGCGCGTTCGAATCCTCTCGAGCGGTCTGTTTTGCTCTATTTTTTCGAATAAAATGCGCTAACGGGCTGGCCCATTACTGTAGTCACTAGCTGCGAGAGATCCCGTTCCCCTCGCTAAATGCGAGAAATAGACGCCGCGGGAAAGGATCGAGGAGACCTGGAGCGACGTACGAACGAACGCTAACAGGTGTAAAAACGGACGTACCAAAAATAACGGACGAAAATTGCGGGGGTAAGAAGCGAGATATAGATTTTTCATTTTCTTAGTATAAAGTGAAGATTTTTATCTTAAGAACTCGAAAGGAAAGAAAAGAATTCGCAAAAAAAAGGAAAGAAAAAAATTATTCGCTCTAGAAATGGTTTTTTTTTTTTAGAAATCTCGCCTGCTTTTATTCATTCTCAACAATGTTCATCGGTACAAGATTTTGGTCATGGGTAAAGCGTCAAGACGGAATGGCCCATTTCTGGAATCTGGATCGTATACCCACCCGCAGCACCAGAGGCGGGCCGGACTTGATTCCGTTATGTAAATTATAAACAATTGTACGTGTCCCGGCAAGAAATATGGCATTGGATTCGTCTAATCATGGCCCGGTCTACCAGTACGGCCCCGCGCAAGACAAGATCTCAAAAACAAAACTTTACGGTTTGTACAGTTCAATCAGTTTTTCAAAACCTTCAAGATTAGTTTAGTTTGAGCTGATTTGCTCTTATGCAATTTATTTATGTAAGTCATGATAGATAATGAGATGCAAAAGGTGAACCAATAGAGGACAATTTTCGAAAAAACTTGATGCTACTAATGGTTTTGTCAGGGCATCTCCAACGCCGACCCGCAAACCTCCCACAACAGTTCAGACCGCGTTGTCCGGACCGCGGAAGCCATCCAACGCGGTCCTGTATCGGTCCGCGGAGCGGTCCGGACGCGATTTCTCCTGCAAACCGGAAACAAATGTGGGGGAGCTTTGCGGGAGTCCGGACCGCTGTCAAGCCCGATTCTGACCGCCCTGGTCACCAAAACCCACTCCTCCCTTCCGCGCGCGCTTCCCGCTCGAAACGGTCAGCATCGCTCTAGAGCGTCAGTGCCCGCATTCATGCCCGGCCAAAGCGGACGCGACCGCTCACTGGCACCGGCATTGAAGCGGCGCGCCGGCCGAGAGAGCGCCGCCCATGCCGCTCCCCGGTGCAGGGCGCGTTCAAACGACACGACGGCCGCCCGTCCGTCCGTCTGTCGCCCACATTGATGGCATGCGGTTGCCGAGGCGTCTCCTCCGGCGCCACCCGTCCGTCCGTCTGCCGCCCGCCATTGCTATATAAACCGCTGCTCCGGGCATAGCCGCAGTCATCAGCCTCCGATCCCTCTCCGCATCAATCCCACCATGGATTCCTCCCCCGCCAAAGCTCTCTGGGACGGGCTGACGCCGGACCAGAAGAAGGAGATGGCCGCCATTGTTGCCGGAGGACGTCGACGTCCCAATGGAGGACGCGGCCGACGACGACCCAGCGCTACCCTCCTCTTCCTCCTCCGTCGCGCCACCCTCCTCCGCCGCGCCTCCCTCGCCCGTGCACTGCACCATGACCATCGGCGAGGCCCGTGCCCATTACATGAACATGGTGCGGGAGGAGCAGGAGGAGCAGTTCCGGGAGGCGCAGGTCGACGCCGCCTACAACAACCACGTCCTCCAGGAGCACCTGCAGGCGGAGGAGCATCTCGACGCCGGCAGGGCGGTGGCGCCGGACACGGACCTGGCGGAGCAGGAGGCGCTGCTCCAGTCCTACCGCACCGCCCGCGAGATCCGCCTCACCCGCTGGCGGTACCAACAGCGGGTGGCAGAGGTGGCGGCCGCGTCCAAGGAGTGCGACGAGGCGGGCGAGGCGCTGTTCGGCGAGATCGACAATGAGGAGCACAACGCCGAGGCCGCACCCCGCCGCCACTGTAGGAGATATGCCCTAGAGGCAATAATAAATGTTATTGATTATCTCCCTGTTCATAATTATGTTTATGTTCCATGCTATAACTGCAATGATTCTCGAGTCTGCAAATAAAACGAGGCTTGGAGGGAAACTCATGTGCACGTGTGGGATAATAAACGGTAAAAAGTATTCCTAGTCAAGCCTCTATGACTGGCTCAAGTATTGCATGATGATCCTGTTTTCCTGATCATGGGCATGACTATGCCGGCAATTTTGAGGGCACAATTGTTGGTAGAACACTTGTGTTGAATCGACCCGAATTGATGTTATGCTATGAGATACATTCGTCATTAGTTAATGGTTAATAACACAGAGATGGTTAATGTTTGCATGATTCCTTAGACCATGAGAGTATCGAGTTTCTTCATGCTTGCTTCATGAACTTTGGGGTTTGTTAAACGTCATTCGTAAATGGGTGGCTATTACGGCGGCTTACGGGTTCATGGAAAAGTATGTCAAGTAACTTGATAGCTCAAGATTGGGATTTGCTCCTCCGACGATGGAGAGATATCTCTGGGCCCTCTCGGTGTTACGGTATCCATCATCGTCTGGCCAGACACTTTGTGATTTGATCACGGGGATGCCGGAACACGGGAACGAGAAAAGAGAACAATGCCGGTAACGAGGTAACTGGCATAGTGGAAAAGTTGTTGATCCACGGGGATGCCTACATGTCTCACCTCGGGTATTTGTAACATATCGCGAAGCAACAGGAATAGCACACGGCAACTGGAGGTTCACTCGAATATTCATTCGTGTGGGTATAGGGGTCAATATGGGTGTCCACGGCTCCGATGTTGATCATTGATCGGAAGGGGTTCCGGGTCATGTCTATGCTTCACCGAACCTATAGGGTCACACGCTTAAGGGTCATCTATCTGCTGAATACTAGACGGGGAGTCTGAGAGAAAATCACCGAAAAAGTTTCGGACGAAACGGAAACGTTCCGGAGAGGATATCGGAATAGTTCCGGTAAAACTGAAAAGTTGTTTCAGAGGATACCATAAAGTCAGATTGGTTTCGGCACATGCCTGATAATTCTTGGAGGGTGCCAGAATCGTTCTGGAAACTTTCTGGAATTTTCCGGGATGAAAACCGGAAATGTTCCGGAGCTGCCGGAACCGCTTCAGATGCTTTTCGCAGATGAAAATCACTAAACCGGAATTGTTCCGGATCGCATTGAAACTTATTTTAGTGGGTACTGGAATTGTTCTAAGCCCACATAAATATTTTCAGTTCGACCGGACGCTGAAAAATGTCGTCGTGAATAGTGAAATCAGATTTATGGATATGGTTGGAAGTTGGCTTTCCACAAATATCTTCCCAAGATATTTTGGGATGACATGGCATTTTGGATATGCCCATCCTACCCCTTGTTTTTCCTATAAATAGAGGGGAGGAGGCAGCCCCATATGCTTCATCCTTGCTCTCACATACACATGCCATGACATTTCTGGCTTCTCTCTCCCTCCCAGCGAAATAGTTTCGTAGAGCCGAAAGGCTGTCTGGGTTCCGGTGGGAACTAGTTCTGGACGGCGAAGCCCTGCCGGATAGATGACATCGTATGTGTGCAACTCTGTAGAGAGATCGTAGTTTCGGTCTTAGTTCGAGAGTGCCTCCCGAAGGGCTGTCCGAGTTACAGTTTAAGTTTCGGGTGTCCTCCCGAAGGGCTGTCCGAGTGACCCGCCCGAAGGGCTGTCCGTGAGGCCTCCCGGAGGGCTGTCCGAGGATCCGTCCGGTGGGACTATCCGAAGGACTGTCTAGAGGCCTCCCGGAGGGCTGTCCGAGGATCCGTCCGGTGGGACTATCCGAGGGACTGTCCAGGGGCCTCCCGAAGGGCTGTCCGAGGATCCGTCCGGTGGGACTATCCGAGGGACTGTCCCGATGCCTCCCGAAGGGCTGCCCGGAGATCCGTCCGGTGAGCTGACGTGGGAGTACATCCTCGCGGTTGGGAGGTTGTAAACCCTAGCTGCGGGGATCTGCACCGCCGTTCGTCATCGACTCTACTTCCGCTGCGCTACGAGTCGGTAACGAAAAAGATCAAACCTTGTATGCAGTCTCCATAGTGGTCCTGGGCTGGTGCGTAGGTCGGAAAATTTTTGTTTTCTGCTGCGTTACCCAACAGTGGCATCAAGAGCCAGGCTATGAGTAGATGCATGTTATGATCTAGAATACATGAGATGTATGGGTGTTGCACAATATAATTAGGTAGTAGATGAGTTCTATTGCTGAAAATTATTTGTGCGGGTGACAGATGAAGTCTGTTACCCGATGTTCTTGTTGCTTCCCTATAATTTGCGTTTGCTCAATCTCGAGACAGTATGGTGGAATTTCACAAAGTTCTGGCAATCCGCGATCCTGATTGATCAACGAAGTGCTTCAGTTCTTTGGGTTCCGCCATAGTCAAAAGAAAGATGAAATTCGCAGATGAAAGGGCATTGCAGATATGATCTGCACGGGGGTCATGCGTATGACGAAGTTTATTATGGGGCTCGAGATTTAATTATCTCGTGTTTCATACACCCCGCGATGTTAATCTAGCGACTTGAATTATCATACTTGATAATAATACGTAGGTAGGTTCGGTTTGTTTCGAAACCTTAGAAGCCACGTAAAACAAGTTTTTGCATGAACCGATTAGAGGCGTCTAACTTGGTTTTGCAGGATGGTTTGCATGTGCATATGATGTGGTATAGCAGTGTTCATAATAATTTGATTATGTATGAGATGACTATATAATGTAAATTGATTAACATGACCTGCGTGTCATGATTCGGCATGATGGCTGGAGCCATATGATTGCACTTTAATGACCTGCGTGTCAACCTTATGTAATGCACTTATTTTATTAGCTATAGAGATAGCAATATTATCTGGTGCATCGACAAGGTGGTGGCAATCTTCGCAAAGGTGAACACCGACGCGAATGCCGAAGACGAAGAATACTTGACTTCTCCGTCAGAAGGGGTTATACCATATCATGCTAATTATGAATTGCCTGAGATGTTTATCCCTTATGTTGCACCCTTTTGATTGCGCGGTAGTCGCTTTTTATTAGGGTGATCTCTCACAAAAATATCAAGTAGTTAGTGTTCTCCCAAGTGTAGCACCGTCACGGCACCTAACTTTTCGGGGTATCACATGGTTGCATGGGTACGAACGATTAAGGAAGTGTGAGGCGGGTGAGTTGAGACCTCGCAGCGAGATCACTTGGTTGTCTTGACGTTCAGGCATGAAAGTCATGAGCTCAGAACACACGCATCGAAAGATGAACAAGAGTCACATAGAGATGTGATTGGCAAGTTGGCCTACCGGTTGCAATTCTCGTCACTTGAGATGGATGCATCCTTGGCGTTGAATTGTAATATGGGTCTTGAATCACTCACGATCAATTATGAGAGATATTGATTTGAGTGGGAGCGCACTATAGAATTAACTTGTTTAATTCTCAGTGCAATTAATTATGAACTTTGTCTAAGTGAATTTTGCATGATAGTTGTAGAATAATGGCTCGCATTTCCACCTTCCCTGTTAAAATTGAATTAGTTGTTAAATATCTGGTTAAATCTTTACGGTTGGTAAACGTAATGTGAGGATTGTCCTCAAGAGTGCCGAGAAGGACTTTGTCCTATCGCATGCTTTTAGTATTCTCCCGCTAATGCTATGGATAATGAGACTCTCGTCCTTTGATCCAAAAGCTAAAATTCCGTTACGGTCAAGTGCAATATGTTTGCTTCCATGACACCCGGACTTCAAAAGTTTGGGATAGCTATGTGATATTCATGGAACTGAAAATCATTTTTCAGACACAAACAAAGGCTAAAAGATATGGGATATCCAAAGCAAGGTTTGTGTTGCAAACTGTTAGTAAAAGGTGTTTACTATGCATTTGACTAATAACAGAGGGATCCAGTAGAACGCCTGTCATATGATGAAGGTGAATAAAACAAACAACTTAAAGGAAATGTCCGAAGGGTGTTAGTGAGACTTTCACGCCTAGGAAATCCGGGGCTAACGCCACTCTTAAGTTGGATGCTTCTTCTGAGATAGAAGAAATACTGAAAGTTAAACTGTTAGAAGTATAAAGGCAAATAGAGTGAAGACTGGAATATCCAGCTCATGTATGAATGTCATACAAGTTATTGATGTGTTGAAGGCTGGTCAAAGAAATAGTTCTTGGGAATTATGATTAAACCTGTTAATCACTGATTCTTGGGTATTGTGAGTTGATCACAGAGATACCCGCTCGATTGCATTCCGTTGCAACTCGATGCAAGAACTACTACGGCCTAAAAGGACTTGCCGGAGTGAGGTTTAGATACGCGCTGGGAATATAGTAAATGTTACTATACCTTCCATCGGTGTATTTCTGTCTGTATTAATTTTCAAAATTCATTATAGAGTTTTACACACTCTAGCCCTTTGCATAAGGTATCTTGCAAGAAGGTTGTTCATAAGAGAACTTTTGATGTTCGATGTTATGAATAACATAAGGGCCATACTTTCATTATGAATGAGATGTATGTTATGAATATTGATAATAATACTTTACCTCTGTATTTACTTTCATAATTCATTTTAGAGTTTTGTACACTCTAGCCTATTTGCATAATGTTTGTTGCAAGAGTGTTGTTCATGAAAGAACAATTGTTGTTCGGAATCATGAATAACATAAGGGCCATGCTTCCACAGCGATGGAACGTATGTTATGAATATTGATGGTAATATGATACATCCATAACACTGACGCTAAATGTCACAAGACTAAAGAGAATACCACACATATGTGGCACTGCATTTGGTCACATTGGAGAAACCCGCATGGAAAATTCCATTATGATGGATTTTGAAGTCGTTTGATTTTGAATCATCTGACACTTGCAACTTTCCTCCGAAAAGTGAAGTGACTGAAATACCGTTCACAGGCCATAAGGAACGAGCAACAAACTTATTGGTGATCATACATTTTGATGTGTGTAGTCCAATAAATGTTGTTGCTGGCAGTGGATTTATCTATCTTCAGAATGACTCAAGTGGATATATGGATATTTACTTGATGAGACGTAAGTCTGGATCTTTTGAATTCATTCATAAGGTTTTCAAAAATGAAGTAGAAATTATTGTAACAAGAAAATTATGTTTCTGCAATTGGATTGCGGAAAGGAATATTTGAGTTACAAGTTTAGCGAATGTCTGATGAGTTGTGAAAAGAGTTTCATAACTTACACCTCCCGGAACTCCACTGAGATTGGTACGTCCATGAAGATGTAATCAAACCATTTTCGACATGGTAAGATCAAAGATGACATAAATCAATTTGCCATTATCTCTTTTAAAGTAATGCTTTAGTGACTACGGCTTTTACACTGAAAAGAGCGCCATCAGGTCTGTTGAAATGACGCCATGGTATGGTACGCCCAACCATGCTTGGTCTTTCCTTAACATTTGGAATATGGGGCTTGTGTAAAAGGTTACAAACATATTCCAAATCAGACAAGAACTACTTTGTAGGTTATCCCAAGTAATTGGGAATTCCTCCACCACGATACCGAGGCAAAAGGTTTGCCACAAAGAACGGTACAATTTTGAAAGAAAATGTTTCTTGCAAAAAGGTGAGTGGGAGGACAGTGCAACTCGACGAGATAAACAGTATCTTCGTCATCAGATCAAAGGAAAGGAACCTTGGAAGTGATTCCAGAGTTTCCTACTACGACTGATACGGAAGTCTCTACAATAAAATGTGTGGACTTCGGTCGAACTTGCAGCTGAACCACGTAGGCAAAGCTCGTGCAAACCTATCAGGTGCGCAAACGAGATATTGTTGTTAGACAACAGTATACCTACAGTACACAAGGAAGCATTGATGGCCCTGACTCTAGAATTGGCTAAATGCCAATACAATCCGAGATAGTTTCCATATAAGTGATTCAAGATTAAAATCTTGATACACCTTTCGGAAGACTTAGAGTCTAACGAATATTTATGGAACTAAAGACTGATACGGATAAAATGTTTTATCCATAAAGCTCGACTTGTTGCAATAACAAGTTCAAGGAGTTGACTACGATGAGATTGTCTCACCGTAGCGAAGCTTAAAATCGGTTCGGGTTGAACTAGCAATTAATACATATTTCAATCATGAGATATGAAACATAGATGACAAAAGGATTTCCATCTGATGGAAATGAAACCTAGGACTTGTATGTGATACAGTCCAAAGTAATTGTCGATCCAGAGGATGCTAGTAAGTATGCAAACTTCAGAGTTCCAGCGATGGACAGAAGAGAGCAAAGTGGAGTTGGAATCTTCGTTTTTGATGGAATGGTCAAAGGGGTTTGACTTCATCAAATGGGTATCGAAAATGCTTGTGATTCAAGAAAGTAAGTGGGAGCATAATAATATTTCTAGAAACCTTGTGTACTTGACACATTGTTAATTGGAAATAAATTTCTTGACACGAATTAGGACTTCATTTGAAAATAGTTTTTCGATGAAGTGCTTAGGCTAAATAGCCTCAATATTAGGCATGATGATCTATGGAGATAGATTTACCTAATGGGGCTAAGCTACGAATACATATTGACAAGATGTTAAAACCTTTTAGCATTGAAAACCGTCAAGGAGTGATTCTTGCCGAAGTCACATGGAAAGAGTTTTTGCAAGACTCGGTGTCCCAAAACACTGATGAGCAAAATACATGATGGTGATTCCACACACTCTTGTGTTTGGATTAATCATGTATTCCATGGTATGTAAAAACAACCAGATATGTCCAATACTCCAAAGTTGTTGCGAGTATAGATACCAAAGTGATCAAAGTACTGATCATAGGACAACGGTGAAAGAAGTCATTGAGTACTAGAGTAGTAGTGATGACATGTTTTCTCGCAAGCGGAGATTATGAAGTACTCGTTGTAAGTAATTACATCGATACAGTCTTCATCAATGCTCCATGCGATTTTCGATTTAAGTTAAGGGTTTTGTGTAATACACAATATGGTGGCACGGTAGTTGGAAATTGTTCCAAACAAGATACTGCGGCGAATTCTATAACAAAGGCTAAGTATGTTGACGCTTAAGAAGTGACAAAGGAGTTGTTGAATCATATAGTTCATTCATGAACTTAGTATGGTTCCAAGATGGCTTTGGTCTATGGGACACTATTGCAGATAGTTGCTCCATAGCTCAGTCTGAGGAATCAGGTTTCGACCAATGATTCACACATATGCAAAGCCAAGTCCACACAAAATATGAATTTTGTGAAAGCGTGAAAACGCGGGGATATGCAAAGTTACACACGGAGCTGAAGTCGTCAGATCCGTTGGACATCAGGCTATACCACATGCGAAGCATATTTTACACCAGTATGCCATAGGTGTAAAGTGCATTAGCATTGACTAGATTATTGACTCTAGTGCAAGTGGGAGTCTGTAGGAGATATGCCCTAGAGGCAATAATAAATGTTATTGATTATCTCCCTGTTCATAATTATGTTTATGTTCCATGCTATAACTGCAATGATTCTCGAGTCTGCAAATAAAACGAGGCTTGGAGGGAAACTCATGTGCACGTGTGGGATAATAAACGGTAAAAAGTATTCCTAGTCAAGCCTCTATGACTGGCTCAAGTATTGCATGATGATCCTGTTTTCCTGATCATGGGCATGACTATGCCGGCAATTTTGAGGGCACAATTGTTGGTAGAACACTTGTGTTGAATCGACCCGAATTGATGTTATGCTATGAGATACATTCGTCATTAGTTAATGGTTAATAACACAGAGATGGTTAATGTTTGCATGATTCCTTAGACCATGAGAGTATCGAGTTTCTTCATGCTTGCTTCATGAACTTTGGGGTTTGTTAAACGTCATCCGTAAATGGGTGGCTATTACGGCGGCTTACGGGTTCATGGAAAAGTATGTCAAGTAACTTGATAGCTCAAGATTGGGATTTGCTCCTCCGACGATGGAGAGATATCTCTGGGCCCTCTCGGTGTTACGGTATCCATCATCGTCTGGCCAGACACTTTGTGATTTGATCACGGGGATGCCGGAACACGGGAACGAGAAAAGAGAACAATGCCGGTAACGAGGTAACTGGCATAGTGGACAAGTTGTTGATCCACGGGGATGCCTACATGTCTCACCTCGGGTATTTGTAACATATCGCGAAGCAACAGGAATAGCACACGGCAACTGGAGGTTCACTCGAATATTCATTCGTGTGGGTATAGGGGTCAATATGGGTGTCCACGGCTCCGATGTTGATCATTGATCGGAAGGGGTTCCGGGTCATGTCTATGCTTCACCGAACCTATAGGGTCACACGCTTAAGGGTCATCTATCTGCTGAATACTAGACGGGGAGTCTGAGAGAAAATCACCGAAAAAGTTTCGGACGAAACGGAAACGTTCCGGAGAGGATATCGGAATAGTTCCGGTAAAACTGAAAAGTTGTTTCAGAGGATACCATAAAGTTAGATTGGTTTCGGCACATGCCTGATAATTCTTGGAGGGTGCCAGAATCGTTCTGGAAACTTTCTGGAATTTTCCGAGATGAAAACCGGAAATGTTCCGGAGCTGCCGGAACCGCTTCAGATGCTTTTCGCAGATGAAAATCACTAAACCGGAATTGTTCCGGATCGCATTGAAACTTATTTTAGTGGGTACTGGAATTGTTCTAAGCCCACATAAATATTTTCAGTTCGACCGGACGCTGAAAAATGTCGTCGTGAATAGTGAAATCAGATTTATGGATATGGTTGGAAGTTGGCTTTCCACAAATATCTTCCCAAGATATTTTGGGATGACATGGCATTTTGGATATGCCCATCCTACCCCTTGTTTTTCCTATAAATAGAGGGGAGGAGGCAGCCCCATATGCTTCATCCTTGCTCTCACATACACATGCCATGACATTTCTGGCTTCTCTCTCCCTCCCAGCGAAATAGTTTCGTAGAGCCGAAAGGCTGTCTGGGTTCCGGTGGGAACTAGTTCTGGACGGCGAAGCCCTGCCGGATAGATGACACCGTATGTGTGCAACTCTGTAGAGAGATCGTAGTTTCGGTCTTAGTTCGAGAGTGCCTCCCGAAGGGCTGTCCGAGTTACAGTTTAAGTTTCGGGTGTCCTCCCGAAGGGCTGTCCGAGTGACCCGCCCGAAGGGCTGTCCGTGAGGCCTCCCGGAGGGCTGTCCGAGGATCCGTCCGGTGGGACTATCCGAAGGACTGTCTAGAGGCCTCCCGGAGGGCTGTCCGAGGATCCGTCCGGTGGGACTATCCGAGGGACTGTCCAGGGGCCTCCCGAAGGGCTGTCCGAGGATCCGTCCGGTGGGACTATCCGAGGGACTGTCCCGATGCCTCCCGAAGGGCTGCCCGGAGATCCGTCCGGTGAGCTGACGTGGGAGTACATCCTCGCGGTTGGGAGGTTGTAAACCCTAGCTGCGGGGATCTGCACCGCCGTTCGTCATCGACTCTACTTCCGCTGCGCTACGAGTCAGTAACGAAAAAGATCAAACCTTGTATGCAGTCTCCATAGTGGTCCTGGGCTGGTGCGTAGGTCGGAAAATTTTTGTTTTCTGCTGCGTTACCCAACAGTGGCATCAAGAGCCAGGCTATGAGTAGATGCATGTTATGATCTAGAATACATGAGATGTATGGGTGTTGCACAATATAATTAGGTAGTAGATGAGTTCTATTGCTGAAAATTATTTGTGCGGGTGACAGATGAAGTCTGTTACCTGATGTTCTTGTTGCTTCCCTATAATTTGCGTTTGCTCAATCTCGAGACAGTATGGTGGAATTTCACAAAGTTCTGGCAATCCGCGATCCTGATTGATCAACGAAGTGCTTCAGTTCTTTGGGTTCCGCCATAGTCAAAAGAAAGATGAAATTCGCAGATGAAAGGGCATTGCAGATATGATCTGCACGGGGGTCATGCGTATGACGAAGTTTATTATGGGGCTCGAGATTTAATTATCTCGTGTTTCATACACCCCGCGATGTTAATCTAGCGACTTGAATTATCATACTTGATAATAATACGTAGGTAGGTTCGGTTTGTTTCGAAACCTTAGAAGCCACGTAAAACAAGTTTTTGCATGAACCGATTAGAGGCGTCTAACTTGGTTTTGCAGGATGGTTTGCATGTGCATATGATGTGGTATAGCAGTGTTCATAATAATTTGATTATGTATGAGATGACTATATAATGTAAATTGATTAACATGACCTGCGTGTCATGATTCGGCATGATGGCTGGAGCCATATGATTGCACTTTAATGACCTGCGTGTCAACCTTATGTAATGCACTTATTTTATTAGCTATAGAGATAGCAATATTATCTGGTGCATCGACAAGGTGGTGGCAATCTTCGCAAAGGTGAACACCGACGCGAATGCCGAAGACGAAGAATACTTGACTTCTCCGTCAGAAGGGGTTATACCATATCATGCTAATTATGAATTGCCTGAGATGTTTATCCCTTATGTTGCACCCTTTTGATTGCGCGGTAGTCGCTTTTTATTAGGGTGATCTCTCACAAAAATATCAAGTAGTTAGTGTTCTCCCAAGTGTAGCACCGTCACGGCACCTAACTTTTCGGGGTATCACATGGTTGCATGGGTACGAACGATTAGGGAAGTGTGAGGCGGGTGAGTTGAGACCTCGCAGCGAGATCACTTGGTTGTCTTGACGTTCAGGCATGAAAGTCATGAGCTCAGAACACACGCATCGAAAGATGAACAAGAGTCACATAGAGATGTGATTGGCAAGTTGGCCTACCGGTTGCAATTCTCGTCACTTGAGATGGATGCATCCTTGGCGTTGAATTGTAATATGGGTCTTGAATCACTCACGATCAATTATGAGAGATATTGATTTGAGTGGGAGCGCACTATAGAATTAACTTGTTTAATTCTCAGTGCAATTAATTATGAACTTTGTCTAAGTGAATTTTGCATGATAGTTGTAGAATAATGGCTCGCATTTCCACCTTCCCTGTTAAAATTGAATTAGCTGTTAAATATCTGGTTAAATATTTACGGTTGGTAAACGTAATGTGAGGATTGTCCTCAAGAGTGCCGAGAAAGACTTTGTCCTATCGCATGCTTTTAGTATTCTCCCGCTAATGCTATGGATAATGAGACTCTCGTCCTTTGATCCAAAAGCTAAAATTCCGTTACGGTCAAGTGCAATATGTTTGCTTCCATGACACCCGGACTTCAAAAGTTTGGGATAGCTATGTGATATTCATGGAACTGAAAATCATTTTTCAGACACAAACAAAGGCTAAAAGATATGGGATATCCAAAGCAAGGTTTGTTTTGCAAACTGTTAGTAAAAGGTGTTTACTATGCATTTGACTAATAACAGAGGGATCCAGTAGAACGCCTGTCATATGATGAAGGTGAATAAAACAAACAACTTAAAGGAAATGTCCGAAGGGTGTTAGTGAGACTTTCACGCCTAGGAAATCCGGGGCTAACGCCACTCTTAAGTTGGATGCTTCTTCTGAGATAGAAGAAATACTGAAAGTTAAACTGTTAGAAGTATAAAGGCAAATAGAGTGAAGACTGGAATATCCAGCTCATGTATGAATGTCATACAAGTTATTGATGTGTTGAAGGCTGGTCAAAGAAATAGTTCTTGGGAATTATGATTAAACCTGTTAATCACTGATTCTTGGGTATTGTGAGTTGATCACAGAGATACCCGCTCGATTGCATTCCGTTGCAACTCGATGCAAGAACTACTACGGCCTAAAAGGACTTGCCGGAGTGAGGTTTAGATACGCGCTGGGAATATAGTAAATGTTACTATACCTTCCATCGGTGTATTTCTGTCTGTATTAATTTTCAAAATTCATTATAGAGTTTTACACACTCTAGCCCTTTGCATAAGGTATCTTGCAAGAAGGTTGTTCATAAGAGAACTTTTGATGTTCGATGTTATGAATAACATAAGGGCCATACTTTCATTATGAATGAGATGTATGTTATGAATATTGATAATAATACTTTACCTCTGTATTTACTTTCATAATTCATTTTAGAGTTTTGTACACTCTAGCCTATTTGCATAATGTTTGTTGCAAGAGTGTTGTTCATGAAAGAACAATTGTTGTTCGGAATCATGAATAACATAAGGGCCATGCTTCCACAGCGATGGAATGTATGTTATGAATATTGATGGTAATATGATACATCCATAACACTGACGCTAAATGTCACAAGACTAAAGAGAATACCACACATATGTGGCACTGCATTTGGTCACATTGGAGAAACCCGCATGGAAAATTCCATTATGATGGATTTTGAAGTCGTTTGATTTTGAATCATCTGACACTTGCAACTTTCCTCCGAAAAGTGAAGTGACTGAAATACCGTTCACAGGCCATAAGGAACGAGCAACAAACTTATTGGTGATCATACATTTTGATGTGTGTAGTCCAATAAATGTTGTTGCTGGCAGTGGATTTATCTATCTTCAGAATGACTCAAGTGGATATATGGATATTTACTTGATGAGACGTAAGTCTGGATCTTTTGAATTCATTCATAAGGTTTTCAAAAATGAAGTAGAAATTATTGTAACAAGAAAATTATGTTTCTGCAATTGGATTGCGGAAAGGAATATTTGAGTTACAAGTTTAGCGAATGTCTGATGAGTTGTGAAAAGAGTTTCATAACTTACACCTCCCGGAACTCCACTGAGATTGGTACGTCCATGAAGATGTAATCAAACCATTTTCGACATGGTAAGATCAAAGATGACATAAATCAATTTGCCATTATCTCTTTTAAAGTAATGCTTTAGTGACTACGGCTTTTACACTGAAAAGAGCGCCATCAGGTCTGTTGAAATGACGCCATGGTATGGTACGCCCAACCATGCTTGGTCTTTCCTTAACATTTGGAATATGGGGCTTGTGTAAAAGGTTACAAACATATTCCAAATCAGACAAGAACTACTTTGTAGGTTATCCCAAGTAATTGGGAATTCCTCCACCACGATACCGAGGCAAAAGGTTTGCCACAAAGAACGGTACAATTTTGAAAGAAAATGTTTCTTGCAAAAAGGTGAGTGGGAGGACAGTGCAACTCGACGAGATAAACAGTATCTTCGTCATCAGATCAAAGGAAAGGAACCTTGGAAGTGATTCCAGAGTTTCCTACTACGACTGATACGGAAGTCTCTACAATAAAATGTGTGGACTTCGGTCGAACTTGCAGCTGAACCACGTAGGCAAAGCTCGTGCAAACCTATCAGGTGCGCAAACGAGATATTGTTGTTAGACAACAGTATACCTACAGTACACAAGGAAGCGTTGATGGCCCTGACTCTAGAATTTGCTAAATGCCAATACAATCCGAGATAGTTTCCATATAAGTGATTCAAGATTAAAATCTTGATACACCTTTCGGAAGACTTAGAGTCTAACGAATATTTATGGAACTAAAGACTGATACGGATAAAATGTTTTATCCATAAAGCTCGACTTGTTGCAATAACAAGTTCAAGGAGTTGACTACGATGAGATTGTCTCACCGTAGCGAAGCTTAAAATCGGTTCGGGTTGAACTAGCAATTAATACATATTTCAATCATGAGATATGAAACATAGATGACAAAAGGATTTCCATCTGATGGAAATGAAACCTAGGACTTGTATGTGATACAGTCCAAAGTAATTGTCGATCCAGAGGATGCTAGTAAGTATGCAAACTTCAGAGTTCCAGCGATGGACAGAAGAGAGCAAAGTGGAGTTGGAATCTTCGTTTTTGATGGAATGGTCAAAGGGGTTTGACTTCATCAAATGGGTATCGAAAATGCTTGTGATTCAAGAAAGTAAGTGGGAGCATAATAATATTTCTAGAAACCTTGTGTACTTGACACATTGTTAATTGGAAATAAATTTCTTGACACGAATTAGGACTTCATTTGAAAATAGTTTTTCGATGAAGTGCTTAGGCTAAATAGCCTCAATATTAGGCATGATGATCTATGGAGATAGATTTACCTAATGGGGCTAAGCTACGAATACATATTGACAAGATGTTAAAACCTTTTAGCATTGAAAACCGTCAAGGAGTGATTCTTGCCGAAGTCACATGGAAAGAGTTTTTGCAAGACTCGGTGTCCCAAAACACTGATGAGCAAAATACATGATGGTGATTCCACACACTCTTGTGTTTGGATTAATCATGTATTCCATGGTATGTAAAAACAACCAGATATGTCCAATACTCCAAAGTTGTTGCGAGTATAGATACCAAAGTGATCAAAGTACTGATCATAGGACAACAGTGAAAGAAGTCATTGAGTACTAGAGTAGTAGTGATGACATGTTTTCTCGCAAGCGGAGATTATGAAGTACTCGTTGTAAGTAATTACATCGATACAGTCTTCATCAATGCTCCATGCGATTTTCGATTTAAGTTAAGGGTTTTGTGTAATACACAATATGGTGGCACGGTAGTTGGAAATTGTTCCAAACAAGATACTGCGGCGAATTCTATAACAAAGGCTAAGTATGTTGACGCTTAAGAAGTGACAAAGGAGTTGTTGAATCATATAGTTCATTCATGAACTTAGTATGGTTCCAAGATGGCTTTGGTCTATGGGACACTATTGCAGATAGTTGCTCCATAGCTCAGTCTGAGGAATCAGGTTTCGACCAATGATTCACACATATGCAAAGCCAAGTCCACACAAAATATGAATTTTGTGAAAGCGTGAAAACGCGGGGATATGCAAAGTTACACACGGAGCTGAAGTCGTCAGATCCGTTGGACATCAGGCTATACCACATGCGAAGCATATTTTACACCAGTATGCCATAGGTGTAAAGTGCATTAGCATTGACTAGATTATTGACTCTAGTGCAAGTGGGAGTCTGTAGGAGATATGCCCTAGAGGCAATAATAAATGTTATTGATTATCTCCCTGTTCATAATTATGTTTATGTTCCATGCTATAACTGCAATGATTCTCGAGTCTGCAAATAAAACGAGGCTTGGAGGGAAACTCATGTGCACGTGTGGGATAATAAACGGTAAAAAGTATTCCTAGTCAAGCCTCTATGACTGGCTCAAGTATTGCATGATGATCCTGTTTTCCTGATCATGGGCATGACTATGCCGGCAATTTTGAGGGCACAATTGTTGGTAGAACACTTGTGTTGAATCGACCCGAATTGATGTTATGCTATGAGATACATTCGTCATTAGTTAATGGTTAATAACACAGAGATGGTTAATGTTTGCATGATTCCTTAGACCATGAGAGTATCGAGTTTCTTCATGCTTGCTTCATGAACTTTGGGGTTTGTTAAACGTCATTCGTAAATGGGTGGCTATTACGGCGGCTTACGGGTTCATGGAAAAGTATGTCAAGTAACTTGATAGCTCAAGATTGGGATTTGCTCCTCCGACGATGGAGAGATATCTCTGGGCCCTCTCGGTGTTACGGTATCCATCATCGTCTGGCCAGACACTTTGTGATTTGATCACGGGGATGCCGGAACACGGGAACGAGAAAAGAGAACAATGCCGGTAACGAGGTAACTGGCATAGTGGACAAGTTGTTGATCCACGGGGATGCCTACATGTCTCACCTCGGGTATTTGTAACATATCGCGAAGCAACAGGAATAGCACACGGCAACTGGAGGTTCACTCGAATATTCATTCGTGTGGGTATAGGGGTCAATATGGGTGTCCACGGCTCCGATGTTGATCATTGATCGGAAGGGGTTCCGGGTCATGTCTATGCTTCACCGAACCTATAGGGTCACACGCTTAAGGGTCATCTATCTGCTGAATACTAGACGGGGAGTCTGAGAGAAAATCACCGAAAAAGTTTCGGACGAAACGGAAACGTTCCGGAGAGGATATCGGAATAGTTCCGGTAAAACTGAAAAGTTGTTTCAGAGGATACCATAAAGTCAGATTGGTTTCGGCACATGCCTGATAATTCTTGGAGGGTGCCAGAATCGTTCTGGAAACTTTCTGGAATTTTCCGAGATGAAAACCGGAAATGTTCCGGAGCTGCCGGAACCGCTTCAGATGCTTTTCGCAGATGAAAATCACTAAACCGGAATTGTTCCGGATCGCATTGAAACTTATTTTAGTGGGTACTGGAATTGTTCTAAGCCCACATAAATATTTTCAGTTCGACCGGACGCTGAAAAATGTCGTCGTGAATAGTGAAATCAGATTTATGGATATGGTTGGAAGTTGGCTTTCCACAAATATCTTCCCAAGATATTTTGGGATGACATGGCATTTTGGATATGCCCATCCTACCCCTTGTTTTTCCTATAAATAGAGGGGAGGAGGCAGCCCCATATGCTTCATCCTTGCTCTCACATACACATGCCATGACATTTCTGGCTTCTCTCTCCCTCCCAGCGAAATAGTTTCGTAGAGCCGAAAGGCTGTCTGGGTTCCGGTGGGAACTAGTTCTGGACGGCGAAGCCCTGCCGGATAGATGACACCGTATGTGTGCAACTCTGTAGAGAGATCGTAGTTTCGGTCTTAGTTCGAGAGTGCCTCCCGAAGGGCTGTCCGAGTTACAGTTTAAGTTTCGGGTGTCCTCCCGAAGGGCTGTCCGAGTGACCCGCCCGAAGGGCTGTCCGTGAGGCCTCCCGGAGGGCTGTCCGAGGATCCGTCCGGTGGGACTATCCGAAGGACTGTCTAGAGGCCTCCCGGAGGGCTGTCCGAGGATCCGTCCGGTGGGACTATCCGAGGGACTGTCCAGGGGCCTCCCGAAGGGCTGTCCGAGGATCCGTCCGGTGGGACTATCCGAGGGACTGTCCCGATGCCTCCCGAAGGGCTGCCCGGAGATCCGTCCGGTGAGCTGACGTGGGAGTACATCCTCGCGGTTGGGAGGTTGTAAATCCTAGCTGCGGGGATCTGCACCGCCGTTCGTCATCGACTCTACTTCCGCTGCGCTACGAGTCGGTAACGAAAAAGATCAAACCTTGTATGCAGTCTCCATAGTGGTCCTGGGCTGGTGCGTAGGTCGGAAAATTTTTGTTTTCTGCTGCGTTACCCAACAACCACGACCACGAAGCCGACACGTCCACGGGCGTCGCCGGCAGCAAGGAATAGTAGTGCATGGGGGGGTCGCCGCCGCTCGGGTCCCAGGAAGGCCACCGCTCCTCCCCTCCCGTCGATGCCAAGCTTGGTGGGCTCAACATCGACGGCCGATTAGTCGCTTGGCGGCGACGGGGTCGTGTGGGTTGGCTCCTGCGTACGACCGGACGAGCTGTGTGGTCGGGTGTTCATTGTGCCACACGTGTGATGAATATCAGGGTCCAAGGTAAAATAATCCCAGCCTTGGTGAAATTATATGGTTTCATCTGAGTCTTGCTTCGATACACCCCCTTAAAAAGTTTACATCTTAAGAGTTTTCTCGTACATTCATCATCATGAGCTAATGCTACTCTTTCAATGGATCAAACAAGAGATTAGAACAATCTAATTGTTTTGATTGAAGGGGTAACTTCTAAACTCCACCTTTAGAGTCTAGAGGGGTTTTTTTTTTTTTGCGGGACGACCTTTTACAGAATCGGAGAGAGTTGACGACCGATTTCGCACACTAGACTTTATCTTCAGTCCCACCCTCACAACAATGAGGATTGACGAAGAAATAGCATTGCAGAATTTAAGGGATCAAAATCAAGCCTATTTGATCTGAGAAATTGGGCAAAAGCTGATGAACAAGCAAGGCCCCAACGGGGTCAACAGACGTACGAGAAAGGTGGAAGATTGGTGAGCCCATTGATTAGATCGAAGGAAAATAGACAATGCAGGTCACAGAGTAGCACAATACAGGGCCCAGTACCAAGAAAACACAGACGAGTTACATCAAAGTTCAGACTTCAGAATCAGGGCCCTTCCCCACTCTCTCCAACCCTCTCTTCTTCCTCGCAGAAACGCCGGCTCAATCACAAGGCGACACACGACGGACACAGACACCATTGCCACACATCGCACACGGCTTTATTTGGACACAGCAACATTATTCGCTAGCAGCAGAGGACTACGACGACGACGGACGGACGGACGGACGGATGACGACTACGACGACTCGGGGGGCTTGTCCCCGGACTAATCCATGGCGATGTGTCGATGGCAATGCAGCAGCTCTCCTGTCACCTCATCTCTGCACGAACCAACAATTTCACTCGTCAGAATTCAGAACACCAAATGCATGCAAGATGTATCAGATCGAACTACGGAGCAGTACTGCACTTACACCAGGGGAGGATCTTCCAGCGCTGGTTGTCGCCCTCGCACCACTTCCAGAGCACGACCTCGGTGCCGTCGTGGACGCCGCCGTGGGCCTTGTCGCCGTGGAAGGCGTCGAAGTTGAGGTAGATGTTGTTCACCATGCGCACGCAGCGGAAGCCCTTGCCCACGTCGCGGCTCTCCGTCCACAGCACCGACTCGTCCTGGTACGCCGGGTTGTACGGCACCAGCTTCACCTGCACATGCACCATCACACAGATCTTGGTAAGAACTCCTGCCAGATTCTTCTCTGAAATCATGGAGAATTTGTGTGTGTGTGTGTTTGCTTACAGGGTGGCCCTGGCCGGTGGAGTGCTTGATGCATTCCCCGGTGACCTTGTTCACCAGCGCGAACGCAGGGTACCCTTCCTCGTCCCTGATCTTGTTGCTGTGCCTCATGTCCTTGATCCAGTGCTGCACAAAGATCCACTAATTTCAGAGAGATTGCCACACGACAGGTAAAAAAGATGCAGTTCAATTTGGTCAAGTAGCAGCAGAATTGACCTGGTAGTCGTCCCTGGGGTTGGTGGGGGCGAGGCAGACGGTGCCGTTGCGGGCGGTGAGGCTGTAGTCCTCGCCGGCCTTGCAGAAGACGCGCACGGCGTGCACGGGGGGCCCTCCGCCCATGGCGTGGGCGTTGTTGCCCATGGTGGCGCCGGACTCGACGGCGGCGTGCGCCTCGGCCCACGGCCAGATCTTCCAGCACTGGTTGTCCCCCTTGCACCACTCCCAGAGCACGACGGTGGTGCCGTCGTGCACGCCGCCGTGGTCCTTGTCGCCGTTGAGGGCGTCGAAGTTGAGGCGGGTGTTGTTGACCATGCGGATGCAGCGGAAGCCCTTGCCCACGTCCTTGCTCTCCGTCCACAGAACCGACGCGTCCTCGTACGCCGGGTTGAACGGCACCGGCTTCACCTGCAGCACACCATCCATCCACGCGCATGTCAAGAACTCAAGATCAATCTAACCGAAGAAGGCGACGACGGCTGATCTGATGGAACGGAAGACTTACGGGGTGGGACTGGCCGATGGAGTGCTTGACGGCGAGGCCGGTGGCCTTGTTGACGAGCGCGAAGGCCGGCATGCCCTCCTCGTCCTTGACGGTGGTGCTGAAGCGCATGTCCTTGAGCCAGTGCTGGGTCTCGTCCTTGGGGTTGACGGGGGCGAGCACGACCTCGCCGTCGCGGACGGCGAGGCAGTAGTCCTCGGAGGCCCGGCAGTAGATCTTGAAGATCTGGTTGGGGCCCGACGCCGGCGGCGCCTGGTCCTTGTGGTGGTGCCCGAACCCGAACATCTTGGTGGCGAGGAGAGCGTGATCGACTAGAGAATGGTTGGAGCTGTGTGAGTGAGGAGAGAGCGCTACCCCATGGCCCCATTATATAGAGCGGAGAGCAGAGCAACCAGAGTCACCACTCACGCGCTGTAAAACCTTGAAAATCTTTGGAGCATATCTCCAGCGGCCTGGAATAATAAATGGTAAATAGTAAATGACGGATACGATCTATCGGTGCCAGTACAGCACTAGCCGTTTGGCGTGAATGTACTACCGGAAGATTTTGGTTCGATTTACAGCAGTAGCCTGTTGCTGCCAGTACCAAATTTTCCTCCGTAATAGCTGTATGCATGCAAATATGCATTGGCCAAAAATGCCAGTAGTACTATACAAATTGTATTACTCCCTCCGTTCCAAAATATAGTGCGCCCGCGCTTCCCAAGGTTCAACTTTGACCATAAATTTAACCAACGAGACCGACTGCGACAGGAGCAAAAATTATATAATTGAAAACTTCTTTCGAATACGAATTCACTGATATAATTTTTACGAGGGAGTACTGGAGTACAGTTAATGTTTTTTGTATTTGCACTCCATCCGTTGGCTCATACTCCTAGTATAGTGTCTTCTTCTGATCATCCTTAGAGGCTAAGTATCCTGATAATTGAAGATTAAATATTTTTCTCTGCTCTTGGATTATTTTGGCTCAGATTCGGCCGACACTTGGCACTGATTTGCAACATAGCCGTTTGGTGTGAATGTACTGGAAGGTTCTGGTTCGGTTTACCTACTCCAGTGTTTTCCTCGGCATTAACTTTGCGTTAGCTGTATATGCATGCAAATACGCAATGCCAGCAGTACAAATTGGATTAATGGAGTACAGTTAATGTTTTTTGTATTTGTACTCCATCCATTGTCTCATCCTAGCAGTGTTTTCTTCTAGTATACTCATCTTTTTTTTTTTTTGAGAAAATCTAGCAAACTCATCCTTAGAGGCTAAGTATCCCTAGAAGTAAAGACTAAATATTTTGTTGTTTTCTTAGATTATATTGGCCATTTATTTTCTAACTATTCACAGTGTTTGACGGTGTTACGGTCTAGGAATGCCTCATCTTGTCGGTTGTCGGCCCAAGTAGGCCGGCCTGAGCCCCCTGGATCGGTTCCGTACTGGGCCATCAGTACGGTCCATGTGCGTCGTAAGAGAAGACTATGTAAGGCTCGCTGTCCAAGACAAGGAAGCCAGAGCCGTGAAGGACTCTACTCCACCGACGTAGCCGACTAGGTTGTGTAACTCTAGGGGTCTCGGTGTTATATAAGCCGGGGCCAAGCTAGTCGATAGATCATCATATAGTCCTTTGGTTTATACCTGTATTTTGTACACGCCAATCGCAATATACACAGAGCAGAAACAAAATTTTACCTCTTTCATAGGGCCTGAACCTGAGCATCTCCTGTTTTCCCTCTGACCTAATCGCCACGCCGGGATACCGTACCGAGGGATCTGTCGGATTTAGCTTTGATGCATTCTTACAAAAACACCTTTACAAAAATTGGAAGATACATCCAAATTCTTAGGGTGCCAAAGTATTATTTCTCCTGCATCGACAGGCGCCACGCCGTGAGAAAAGCTCGTTGTCTCCTATGCGACTCTGTCTCAGAGGAGCAAACTTGTTAAAACTCAGGAGTTTGTAGAAGCAACAATCTGGAAGTCGTTAATGTAGACTAGAAGATGCCGACGACCACAACTTGCGTGGTAGATCACTGCTTTAGAGAAGAAAACACCGGAGAGGGCATGTATAACACCCTAGTTCCGGCAAGATGGATTATGGGAACACAAACTCTCACACACTCCACCACAAAGAGTGAAGCTTGATTATCTTTTTGAGCCAGAACTAGAGCCAGACGATCAAGACACATAGTCGTGCCATCTAAGACAAACATGTAGAAGAAAACCGCAACCTGGAGAACCAGATCTGGGGACATACCATCATCCACATGCCTCCTAACGAAGCCAAAAAGCACCATGCACCATTGCAACGAGGAGGGAGTGGGGATGATTTGTTCCATGCTGACAGCGGCACCACCGCCTCACCGCTAACGACTAGAGACCAAAATTAAAATTTGAAAGCCCACCATATCACCATCGGTCGAAACAAAGCCCCCCCCCCCCCCCCCCCCCCCCCCCTCGCCGAATCGATGGACGAAGCGAGAGGGGACTCCTGATCGCCGGGGAGCAGGCAGATTGGCGCTGTCGTCCTAGCTAGCTCTAGGGTTTCACGCCAAGTGGAGGGGAAGGAAAACGCTTCGTAGCGTGGGGGCGGGATTGCTGAGTAGCCGTATATTTTTCAAACGAAAACATGCATGCTGTATTTCAGAATAGAAAAAGAAGTGCAAAAGAGAAGCATCATATTTTAGCCACGAACGGCCTTGCTTGGAAGCGTGCACCCGACGCTGCGTGATTCCCCTACAAAACAAGGTGGGATTCCAAGCTCGGATGCCCCCATGTCTGCGATCGCTCTTGTAGTCTTCCTCAGCTCTGGTACACTAGACAACTAGCAACGCAGTCGGCGCTTTGCTTTGATCGTGGCCGAATGTTTCTTTTTTGGCAGAATACGAAAGAAGTTCACATGCCGAAGGCGACGGTCTAGTCAGGCTAGAATAGCACCTCCAGTAAACGGAGTTGGTAAAACTTCATCTTGTTTTGTGGCAGAAAGTATGGTGCATACACTGATCATGCATATCCGCGTACAAGACTGCACCTGTTGTCTTTTTTCTCCCCAACCGGGTGAACCCATTTTTATTAACTGCGCAACGGGAGTAACAAAAGTTGATTTTACAGAGCAAACTGCACCTGTCGTCGCACATACACGCTTGGTTTCCTTCGTTCACTCGTTACTCCGACGAGCGCGTCTTTGCATCCGTTTCTGCCTGGCTGTCTCGACTCTGAACTTTCCCGGGTTCTCGAAACATCTGGGGTGTTCGTCCGCATGTGCAGCGCGAAAGTGTCTGTCCACCGATACCAACGTTCGGCTGGTGCAGGTGAGGTGGGTGAACCTGCCGTGCCCTATCAAGTTTCCGAGGCAAACTTTTGTCCTGTGTGAGTAAAAAGGGAAGTGGATTGAACGGACGGCCACTGCTGGCGTGGCCATGTGTGCGCTGCCCTGCTATTGTTGGGAAAGGGTACACAGCTCAATTTTGGGGCCAGGGAAGAGTCCAGCAACTATGTGAAGTTTAGCTTGTTGTATCGATCTTGTTTGTTTCGAGGGTTTTGGCCATTTGCTAATAAGTACTGGCTTTGGTGAAGTGAACCAACCACTTCTTTGACTGATTTAAAAGTGCTGCGTACTCTCGTCTGTTGGCGGGGCTTGGCAGGTCGGCCTGCTATGATAGAACTGGCTCGCCAATATGTGCACATCCACTCGTCGAAGGATCAGTTGAAAACGTGTCCATGTGACCGTGTCACGATAACGACAAGGCATCGATGTTCGCCAAGATGAATTCTTGACACCGACAGTAAGTAAATTAAACACGGTTTACGGTACACACACACACTCTCTCCCTCTCGTGACGGGTGGAAGGAAAAGGATAATCTTGTTTCCATGAACCGAACTGGTGCTTCGGCCAACACACACACACACTCAGGCATGGTGCTTTGGTACTAGTTGGGCCGTTACTAGGCTTGTGGAGACCCAAATTTATAACAGGCCAAGGTTCTGAAACCAGTTTGGTCCAGCAAAGTCTATGACTTATAGTTGCCTCAATTTTTTTTTAAAGATATAACTTATGTTAAGAAAATCATCATTACAGATATATTTGTACAAGGATCATTACAGAGATTTTAGATACGTTGAATAGTGGCGTTGCTCTGGTTGTATCGTGTATCGTCTAGTGGCGGCAAGTTGACACGGATCTAACACTCAAGTTTTCCACTCATCTGATTAAGGTAAGATACAATTCTTGAGTAGCAAGAAGGGGGGTTCGAGGAGTAAGAGCCGAGGAGGTGGGAATTGGGAAATTGCCACAGGCGGCCGATCTAGGGTTCTGATCTTCGATGCCTTCTCACTCGCTTCGTCTCACTATTTAACCACACTCACTGGGCCGGCTGGGCTCTGCTTGGGTCTTCTGGGCTTCATGGTCCTTGCCAGGTCTCATAACATTTCCCCGTCGTTTACGTTTGGCTTGTCCCCAAGCCAACGCCCGAGGGAAACGTGTACGGAGCGGCACCAGGTCCTCCCTGGTGGCCAGGAACGTTGGAAAGCCTGAGCAATGAATCTTCCCTTGCTCCACTTGACGGTGCCCGCGCCAGATCTGCCTCTTCTCAAGAATGGCCAGAGGAACTTGGAGTGGCAGCAGGTCCTCATCGAGCACCTGGAGCTCCGGCATGACGGTAGTCGAAGGAGGCAGTCCTGAACGCAGCTGAGAGACGTGAAGCACCGGATGTATTTTGGCTTGTGCTGGCAGATCCAGCTTGTAGGCGACTTCTCCGACGCACTGCAACACCTGAAAGGGGCCAAAGAAACGGAAGGCAAGCTTGTAATTAGCCCGGGCCGCGACCGATGATTGCACGTAGGGTTGGAGCTTCAAGTACACCCAATCCGCCAATCGCCTTCAGCAAACACCCTATAGGAACATTTTTTGTCAGCTTGCTCTTTCATGTACTGCCGAGCTCTGTTGAGGTGTTGGCGCAGCAAGGAACCCATGGTAGCACTGTCTTTGGTCCAGGTTGCCAAATCGGTCACAGCCGCGTCAGCCACATTGTGAATGCCAAAGAAGCGAGGCTTGTGACCGTACAATACCTCAAACGGAGTCATCTTGAGTGTGGAATGGTAAGAGGTATTATACCAGAATTCTGCAAGAGAGAGCCACTCCTTCCAGCACCTAGGGCAATTGTGCACAAAGCATATGAGATATATCTCCATACATTGATTGACCCTCTCCGTTATCCCGTCTGTTGGGGATGCCGGGCTGACGAAATGTTGAGTGTAGTATGAGTTAACTTGCACAACTCTCTCCAGATTTTACTTGTGAAGATGCGGTCACAATCGGACACCATAGCATCAGGAGACCCATGAAGTTTGAAGATATAATCCATGTATGCTTTGGCAACTTGGAGAGCCGAGAAGGGATGTTTAAGGGGTATGAAGTGGGCATACCTCGTCAGCTTATCTACCCACCACAAGAATGGCGTCAAATCCATGTGACCTGGGCAGCCCCTCGACGAAGTCCAAAGTGACCATCTGCCAAGCTTGTTCGGGTACAGGTAGCGGCTGAAGCAGCCCAGGGTATCTGACATGTTCCGGCTTGGCCTGTTTGCATACTGCACATTGATTCACAAACTGTTTGACCGTTTGTTTCAACTTGGGCCAAGCAAACAGTTTCGTGAGCCTACTGTACGTGGCCTGCACCCCCAAGTGTCCACCAATGGCACCAGCGTGGAATTCTTGCAACAATAGCTGCTGGACCAGAGTGTTATGCCCAATCCAGACGCGTCCTTTATATCTTATCAGGCCCTCCTGGACAGAAAATGGTTGGTCGATCGGCACTTGCACCGCGGATGCTGCCAGCAGACGAGTGCATTGCGGGTCACTACTGTAGCCCTCTTTGACTGCCTGAAGCCAAGTTGGAACACACATAGACACTACAGAGGCATGTTCTGTATGACCCCCATGATGCGACAGGGCATCCGCGGCGTGATTAGTAGCCCCTTTTCTATACTCAATGGTATATTGGAGCCCCGGAAGTTTTGTCAATGGTTTGTGTCGCCATGGTGTAGTTAGGCGTTGCTCATCCAGACAAGAGAGACTTCGATGATCGGTACAAATGGTGAAGGCAGAGAGCAAGAGGTAGGAACGCCAGCGATCCACATCCATCAGTATTGCTAAGCATTCTTTCTCATACGTCGAGAGTGCTTGCAATTTTGGCCCCAACAACGCCTTGCTGAGAAAGGCGATTGGATGGTGTCCTTACATGAGGACAGCTCTGATTCCCCGATCCGATGCGTCAGTCTCTAGGACAAACGGCTTCGTGAAATCAGGCAGGGCAAGAAGGGGAGCCGAGGTAAGTGCTGACTTCAAAGCGGAGAAAGCCTCATCATGCAGAGATGTCCAAACAAATACATTGTTCTTCTTTAACAAATCAGTCAACGGACGACTCATTTCTCCATAGTTGCGGACAAACTTGTGATAATATCCCGCCAAGCCTAAGAATATCGTGACATCTTTGGCTGATTCTGGCCTAGGCCAATCCCTGACCTTGTCCACTGTGCTGGGGTCTGTGTGCACCCCTTTCTTGTTGATAACGTGTCCCAGGTACTTGAGCCGAGGACAGGCAAAGGCACACTTGCTAAGTTTCACCTTCAAAGAGTACTGCTTCAACCTTTGGAACACTGATCGGAGCAGCAACACGTGTTCCGGCAAGGTGCGACTGTAGACAAGAATGTCATCAATGAAAACCAGCACTCCTTTGCGCAAAAGGGGACCCATCACGGTGTGCATGGCATTCTGGAACGTTGAGGGCCCTCCAGTGACCCCATTGGGCATTACCTTGAATTCAAAATGGTCGTGGTGAGTTTGAAAGGCTGTCTTGGCTTCATCTTCAGGTCTCATACGGATTTGATGATAACTGGCACGCAAATCTAAGCTCATGAACCAGGCAGCCCCCACCAATTCATCAAGGAGTTCATCAATGATCGGCATTGGAAACCGGCTTTTGATTGTGATCGCGTTCAAATGACGATAGTCGACACAAAATTGCCATTCTCCATCCTTCTTGAGCACTAAGAGCACCAGAGAGGCAAAAGGACTTTTGCTTGGCTGAATTATCCCTTGAGCTAGCATATCAGCAATAATTGCTTCAATCTTGTCTTTTTGTGCTGGATTGTAACGGTATGGCCGCAGCTTGACTGGTTTTGCCCCTGGTATCAACTCAATAGTATGATCGAAGTCTCTTTGGGGCAGTAACCCTCGAGGATCCTCAAAGACAGAGTCGAATTGCAGCAACGGCTCAGCGATCTCTGTAGGCACATCAGCAGGTAAGGGCAGATCTTTGACTGTACACAACTGAACAACAAGAACCACTTCATCATGTGCCTGCAGGAGTTGCAGCTCGACCAATGATAGAACCTGACGGTTCTCTATAACAGGCACAATACCACACAACTGAATCTGCTCTCCTTGATGGACAAAAGACATGCATTTCACCTGTGACGCCCCTGCTCGACCGTGCACTAATCATACACGCAAATGCACACGATCGAGATCAGAGACTCACGGGAAGATATCACAACACAACTCTAAACACAAATAAAATAATACAAGCTTTTTATTACAAGCCAGGGGCCTCGAGGGCTCGAATACATAAGCTCGAGTCATACAAGCATCAGCGGAAGCAACAGTATCTGAGTACAGACACAAAGTTAAACAAGGGTGCCTTAAGAAGGCTAGCACAATAGCGACACTGATCGAAAAGGCGAAGGCCTCCTGCCTAGGGCCTCCGAACTACTCCTGGTCGGCGGGCTCAACGTAGTAGTAGGTGCCTCCGGGGATCTCCTGCTTCTGGGCTCCATCGTCTGATCGCAGCAACCGGGTAGGGGAAAAGAAGTAGCAAAGCAACCGTGAGTATTCATCCAAAGTACTCGCAAGACTGCCATCAGAACTATACTAAATATGCATCGGTATCAAAGGAATGGGGCTATATCTTTGGACTAAACTGCAGAAATGCCAGAACAGAGGGGGAGAGACCTAGCCTATCGAAGACTAGCATCTTGAAGCAATCTTGCAGCATCAGAAGAGAGTAGAGTATAGTACCACATAATAGCAGTTATATTTTAGTAATGCCCTGGGATCCTTCCTCGACTTCCCTACGAGAAAGTGATCCCGAGAGCAGTAGTACCAGTTTAACAGTGTAATAGTATCCATTTGTAGTTGTAGCAGATCAGGATACAACTCCGAGTGTCCTGTTACCGTGGACACGGCTATTCGAATAGATAACTTCCCTGCAGGGGTGCACTACTGTTACCCAACACGCTCAATTACATCTGGCCGGACACACTTGCTGGGTAATACCCGGCCTCGGGTAATCTACACGACGTAGTCCTACCTAAGCTCAACAGAGAGGTCCCCGCCGGTCTACATCCTAAGCGCTCAGGGGTCTTGGGCCCATCGCCCTTTGCACTCCGGGTCGTTGCGCACATGGCGGGTCCAGGCACCACCTCTGTCCTAGATGGCGCCAGCCCAACCGTGCCGCAATGCTGAACTGGACGTCTGACAAAGCTTTCGGCTGATACATACGGCGCCGAGGGCCCCATAAACCATTATCCCGCGTGGTGGTAGTGCGTATAGGGCCAACGACCCACTCAGATCAAATACCCAAATCCGTTAGGCGTATTTAGAAACTCGCGGAGACGAACAGGATCCCTGTCGCTCCGACTTGATAATACACGACTCGCGGGTGCTCTTGGAGCCGACCCGTCTTTAATATTATTCTCTCGCGGGCACCCTTGGGTCCGGCCCGACTTTAACAGTTTAAAGTATTGCAGCAATGTAATCTTTTCCGTGATCATCACCTAGAGTGATCACGGCCCGGTAACAAGCATGGCAACCGGACAAGGGCGAAGGGCCACAGACGAAACATAACATACTTAACTAGGCAGCATAGGATAGCAGGTAATGTATCAGTAACAGGCGACAAAACCAGGCTATGCATCAGAATAGGAGCTATCGGAGCAACAACAGAAGCAATTCTAATGCAAGCATAAGAGAGAAGGAATGGGCGATATCTTATGATCAAGGGGATTTTGCTTGCCTGGAAGCTCTGCTGAAAGGGGATGGTCTTCAGGGGCGTAGTCATACTTGGCAGCGGCGTCAGTCTCGGAGTCTACCGGAGAGAAGAGGGGGAAGAAACAGTAAATATAAAGCAAACAAATGCACACAGATGCTTGGCATGACAATAGGCTGTGCTAGGGTGCCCTAACGCAGTGTTACACGTGGCGGATGAAGCGGGGAATTAACTGGAATGTTTTCCCGGTTTCGGACATCTGTTAGACAGATGAACCGGAGGGGAAAGTTCCATGTTCATCATGTTAGAGAGGGCTGACAGGTATGTGGGTGGCATATTCGGATTCTTCATATTTTTTTGATCATTTTTCATCTATAAATTATTTTCATCCGAGTTACGGTTTATTTTATATGATTTTTCAAAGTTTTAATCATTTTCTGGAATTTCTGGAATTATTTAATTCGAAATATCCGAAACAGTGTTGGATGACGTCATCATGACGTCAGCGGTCAACTGTGACCGTTGACTGGTCAACCTGACAGGTGGGGCCCAGGTGTCATTGACACCAGTTGGTTTAATTAGTGAAATGGGTTAATTAACTGGTGGGGCCTACTGTCAGTGTCACAGAGTTTAATTAGTGCTAAAATAATTGCTACAGGAAATGGGACCCACATGTCAGTGTCATATTTTAACTGAAACATTATTAACAGGGGGGGTCCACCAGTCAGTGTCTGTTAGCGGGGAGGGTTAACCTAATTAGTGGTTAGGCCCTAATCTAATTGCAACAGTGAGCCGGGCTCACCGGTTTAAACGCGCGCGCGCCGGCGACGACCACCGACGCGGTGGCGCGGCTCGGACGTGGCCGGAAAACGGCGTACAAGCAGCGGTTCGAGCTGCGGTTCGGCTCGTTCAGACGCGGGCGACGCGGCGCATCGAACTGGGGCAGCAGGCAGGGCTAGGGTGGCCGGAGTCCTGCGCTGTGACGGTGGCAGGCGGCGGCCGGAGCATGAGCTCCACGGAATTGAGGCTACGGCCACGGCTTTGTCGAAACAAAGGGGCTACGCACTTCCCTAGGACCCCAGGAGCACGGCGGCGGTACTGGTTCAACTCGGGGAGGACGAGGGCGACGGCGGCGAGCTCAACAGCGGCGGCAACGGGCGGTGCTGCTCAAAACCGAGGCTAGAGAAGGCCAGGGAGAGAGAGGAGAGGCGAATCCGGAGTGGCGGCTCATAGGGAGGTCAGTGGGGAGCTCAGGGGAGCCGGGGGTGGTCGGAGTCGAGCGAGACGAGGCGGCGGAGCTCCGGTGGCCGTAGTTGGGGAAGACGGCGATGGTGACGATGGTGAGGCTTCCCGGCTCCGATCCAGCAGCGAGGAGGACGAAGGGGAGGCTGGCGGAGCTGCGGGACACGACGGAGTGGCGCGGGGTGGCACAGGGGAGCGTGGGATCGACGGCGGCGCGACGATGTCGGGCGCGAGAGAGGGGGGGGGGAGAATTTAGGTTTTAGGGTTCGGGGGGGGGGGAAGCGAGGCCATATAGGCCGCGGCTGGCTGCGGTGGCTGTTGGGCTTAAGCCCGACTACACAGTGCTGCTGCGCTATTTTCCTTTTTCCTTTTGCTTTATTCCTTTTGTCTCTTTTTCTGATTTAATTAATGCACTTAACCAATTTTGCTATATGTGGAACTTAGTTGATAAATGCTATGCAATATGCTGATGCTCCACACAAAGTTTGGTTGTATTTTAAATAGTTTAAATATCGGTTTTGCAATTAATTGATTCAAAACAATACTTCTGGCTGCTGTTTTAAATGATAGGGACCATTTGGTAATTTTAATAATGTTGATTTTATTTTTACAATTGCCCTGGGAATATTTGCAATATTATGAACATTTTAGTTTCCAAATTGGAACAACTTTTATTTCCACTTCAGATTTGAATTTCAATTTGAGTTGGAATTTGAAAAGAGGTATGATGCAAATGATGATCAAGCACTGTTAATCCTGGTGACTTGGCATTATCAAAGGGTCATCACTGTAGCTATTACATGGGGATGTTACAATTCTCCTCCTCTAAAAGAAATTCTCGTCCCGAGAATTAAGAGGTAGGCTGAAAGAGAGCGGGATACTCTTCACGAAGACGATCTTCGCGTTCCCAAGTGGCTTCATCTTCAGAATGATTCGACCACTGAACTTTAAGAAACTTGATTGCCTTTGACGGGTTCGACGTTCAGCTTGATCAAGAATGCGGATCGGATACTCTTGATAAGAAATATCCTCTTGCAGCTCAAGCACTTCATGATCCACTGCTCGGATAGGATCCTTGAAGCAGCGACGGAGTTGCGACACATGAAAGACATCATGCACTTGAGAAAGATTCGGCGGTAGTTCCAATTGATATGCCACTTCTCCACGTCTTGCGAGAATACGGAATGGGCCAATGTAGCGAGGAGCTAACTTGCCCTTGATTCCAAATCGATGAGTGCCCTTCATCGGAGTGACGCGAAGGTAAGCTTGCTCGCCAGGTTGGTAGACCATTACCTGGTGTTTGCGGTCATAATTGCTCTTCTGATGAGACTGAGCAGCTTTCAAGTGTTCACGAACAATGCGGACTTGTTCTTCAGCTTGTTGGATAATATCCGGACCAACGAGTGATCGTTCCCCAGTTTCTGACCAATTCAGAGGGGTTCGACACTTACGTCCATAGAGAACTTCAAAGGGTGCCATCTTCAAACTAGCCTGATAGCTATTGTTGTAAGAGAATTCAGCATACGGGAGAGGTTCCTCCCATTTCTTACCGAATGAGATGACACAAGCTCGAAGCATATCTTCAAGCACTTGATTGACTCGTTCAACTTGTCCCTGGGACTGGGGGTGAAAAGCGGTGCTGAAGGACAGATGAGTTCCCATAGCTTCTTGGAAACTGTTCCAAAATCTTGAGGTAAAGAGGCTGCCACGATCTGAACTGGTCTCCAATGGAACACCGTGGAGTGACACAATTCTGGAAACATACAAGTCTGCTAACTGACTAGCAGTGATCGTCTCCTTGACTGGCAGAAAGTGAGCAACCTTAGAGAACCGGTCAATGACGACAAAAATAGCATCATGACCCTTCTGCGATCTGGGAAAACCAGTAATGAAATCCATTTCGACTTTGTCACATTTCCATTCAGGAATATCAAGGGGTTGCAGAGTTCCAGCAGGTCTTTGATGTTCTGCTTTGATGCGACGGCAAACGTCACACTCGGCAACATAGCGAGCAATGTCTCGCTTCATGTCAGGCCACCAATATCTCTATCGGATGTCTTGGTACATCTTGGTACTACCAGGGTGAATTGAAAGAGGTGTATCATGAGCTTCCTTCATGACACACGGGGTCAGATCCAGGTTGTCCTTTCTAGGAACCACTAAGCGATTTTTGAAGAACAAGGTGCCATCAGCATCAATAGTGAAGAATGAGGGCCTTCCCCTTTTGAGATCGCGCTTAATCTTCTCGACCTCAGAGTCAGCTTTCTGTATATGCTTGATGAGGTCCTCGAGATCTGGTTCAACTACCAGGGTATTTAGATATCCTTGAGGAACTATCTCGATGTTCAGCTTTCGAAGCTCTTCATACAGAAGTGGTTGCTGTAGCTGAACCTCAAGTTCACAACAGTAGGATTTACGGCTCAAAGCATCAGCCATCACATTAGCCTTTCCAGGGGTATAAGAAATACCCAAATCATAGTCTGTAATGGCCTCCATCCATCTTTGCTGACGGAGGTTCAGAGATGGTTGAGTGAACAAGTACTTCAAACTTTTATGATCCGTGTAGATCTCGCAACGATTACCAAGTAGGTAATGTCGCCATAAATTCAATGCATAAATAACTGCTGCTAGTTCGAGATCATGCGTTGGATAGTTCTCTTCATGAGGACGCAACTGACGAGAGCCATAAGCAATCACCTTGCGCTCTTGCATTAGGACACAGCCTAATCCTTGACGGGATGCGTCACAATAAATCATGAAGTGCTTGTGAGAATCTGGAGGAGCAAGCACTGGTGCAGATGTCAGCTTGTCCTTGAGTGTTTGGAAACTTTCATGACATTTTTCTGTCCACTCAAACTTGACGCCTTTGTGAAGCAGATCAGTCAGAGGCTTGGCAATCTTGGAGAAGTTCTCGACAAAACGGCGGCAATAGCTGGCGAGTCCGAGGAAACTCCTGACTTGCTTGACATTCTTCGGAGGAGTCCATTCAAGAATAGCCTGAACTCGTTTTGGGTTAATAGCAATGCCATCCTTGGAGATCACGTGGCCGAGATATGTCACTTCAGATAACCAGAATTCACACTTAGAGTATTTGGCATATAGTTGGTGTTCTCGGAGCTTCTCCAATACAAGCCGAAGATGTTCGGCATGTTCTTCTTCATTCTTGGAATATATAAGGATATCATCCAAATAAACCACGACGAATTTGTCGAGGTAATCCATGAAGATGTAGTTCATCAGTTGGGAGAAGGTTGCTGGAGCGTTAGTTAAGCCAAAGGCCATGACAGTGTACTCGTAAGAACCATAGCGAGTAACGAAGGCTGTCTTCGGAATATCCTCTTTACGACCTCGGATTTGGTGGTATCTGAAAGCACATTTGCTCCCTTGGTGGTTTTGGTAATTTATGCCAATATACATGTTGTTGGACTAATGCTTTTATCTAGTGAATTTCAGATAAGTTCAACAATGGCATGGCGTGGACAAGAGGACGTGGAACCCCTTCAAAATGCTAAGGACAAGGATTGGCAAAAGATCAAGACTCTACATTTTTGGTTTAGTGATCCAAGATCACATTGAGTCCATAGGAAAGCCAATACTATTAAAAGGGGATGAGGTGTTGCTTAATGGTCTTTTTGCTCAAGTGCTTAGTGACAGTATTCCTAAACCCTCAACCACTCTCTCTACCCAAATATGTCCTAAACCTAAAGTCCAACTCGGCCCCACCGAAATTTCCTATCCGGCCCCACCGAGTTCATCCAAGACTTAGCCACTGCCAAACCCTAATAAATCGGATCCACCGAAATGGATCTCGGTCCCACCGAGATGGCCTTGCCAACTCTCTGTAATCGTTTGCATTTACTTCGGTCTCACCGAGTTTGCAAATCGGTCTCACCGAGATGGCTTGCCAACTCTCTGTTGCCTTATTGCTTCACTTCGGTCCTACCGAGTTGATGCAATCGGTGCCACCGAGATGAGGATTGCCCTAGCCATTGCACTTCGGTCCATCCGAGTTGTCCGTATCGGTCCCACCGAGATTCCTAACGTTCATATCTTTTACATAGTTCGGTGCTACCGAGATGATTGTTTCGGTGCCACCGAGTTGGGTCAAAAGTGTGTAACGGTTGGATTTTGTGTGGAGGCTATATATACCCCTCCACCACATCCTTCTCAGTAAGGAGAGCCATCAGAACGTGCCTACACTTCCACCATACATTTTCTGAGAGAGAACCACCTACTCATGTGTTGAGATCAAGCCATTCCATTCCTACCATTTGAATCTTGATTTCTAGCCTTTCCCAAGTTGCTTTCCACTCAAATCCCTCTTCCACCATAGCCAAATCTGTGAGGAGTTGATTGAGTGCTGGGAAGACTATTATTTGAAGCACAAGAGCAAGGAGTTCATCAACAACACACCGTCTATTACCTTTTGGAGAGTGATGTCTCCTAGATTGGTTAGGTGTCACTTGGGAGCCTCCAACTTGATGTGGAGTTGAACCAAGCAGTTTGTAAGGGCAAGGAGATCGCCTACTTCGTGAAGATCTACCCCGAGTGAGGCTAGTCCTTCGTGGACGTAAGCCATGGTGGAATAGACAAGGTTGCTTCTTCGTGGACCCTTCGTGGGTGGAGCCCTCCGTGGACTCGCGCAGCTGTTACCCTTCGTGGGTTGAAGTCTCCATCAACGTGGACGTACGATAGCACCACCTATCGGAACCACGCCAAAAACCATCGTGTCTTCATTGCGTTTGATCTTCCATACTCTACCCCTTTACTTTTCGTACTATTGCATGCTTTACTATTTCCGCTGCTCAATCTCTAGATATGCATGTGTAGAAAGTATTGGAGTGATCTTAACTTGTGCCAAAATCTGCCTAAATTCCAAGAGAAATTAAAAACTGCACCTTTGGCTGGTTAGGAGTCTATTCACCCCCCCCCCCCCTCTAGACACATCTCCTCGATCCTACAATTGGTATCAGAGCTTTGGTCTCCATTGCTTTGGTTTCATCACCATTGGAGGGAGATGGATATGTCTACGTTCAGGAGTATTAGACGTAGAGTGCCTATTCTCAATGGGGAGTATTACAACTTTTGGAGGGATGAAATGCTTGATATCTTTGATGAGTTTAACTTGAGCAAGTATATTCATAATCCTTATGTGCCCCCTATTGATCTCTTGCATCCTACTCATGAAGAGGAAATTGATATGCTTCGTAATCTTAGAACTGTCAATCTTATCATTAGAGGATTACCTAAGATTGTGCTTGGTTGTATGCGAAACTTTGCATGTGCTTATACTCTATGGCATGATTTAGAAAAGCGATATCCTGATTATTCCTTAAAGAGTCTAGATAAGATTCTTCATAAGGTTGTTGTTTTTCACAAGATGAGTCCTAATGATCCTAAGTTTGATGATTGCTTGTTTGAGCTTCGTGATCTCATGCGTGCCAAAGGAGATGTTAGAACTATTAGCAATATTATCATGGAAACTGTTAGAATTCATAAACTTTAACATTGTCATGATCATGAAACTAATGAATCTGTTAATCACATGCATGATGATGATGATGTTGAGCACGGCTATTATGATGAAGACGAAGACTTTGATATTGAATTTGAGAAGACCATGAGGAATCTCAGCCTTATGGCAAATCTTCGAGATTATATGGCTGGAGGAAAAAAGTGGATTCTCGATAGTGGATGTACCGATCACATGACCGGAGATAGAGACATGTTTCATGAGCTTACTAAAAATGATGGTCCACGCAAGTATGTGACTTTTGGAGATAACTCCAAGGGTAAGGTACTTGGCCTTGGTAAGGTGGCCATATCCAATGATAGCTCCATACAAAATGTTATGCTTGTTGAATCTCTTGGTTACAATCTTCTTTCCGTATCTAGACTAGCCGATTTTGGTTTCAATGTTCTATTTACCAAAGTAGATTGCCAAGTATTTCGCCAAGATAATCATAATATAGTCTTTACCGGCATTCGTAGAGGTGATCTATACATTGTTGATTTCACTAAGAGAGCCCAACCTCGTACTTGTTTAATTGCAAAATCTTCTAAAGGTTGGTTATGGCATAGAAGACTTGGACATGTTGGTATGCGTAACCTTGATAAACTTGTTAAAGGAGATCACATTCTTGGAGTGAAAGATGTTACATTTGACAAAGATCGACTTTGTAGTGCTTGCCAAGCAGGAAAACAGGTTGGAGGAAGCCATCCCGTAAAGAACATTATGACCACGAGGAGACCACTCGAGCTACTTCATATGGATCTTTTTGGTCCCAACGCCTATAAGAGTCTTGGTGGTAACTCTTCCGGTTTAGTCATTGTTGATGATTTTTTCCAGATTTACGTGGGTGTTCTTTCTTGATGACAAATCGCAGGTACAAAAGATCTTCAAGAACTTCGCAAGAAAGGCTCAAAATCAATTTGAAGTGAAGATCAAGAAGGTTCGGAGTGACAACGGAACGGAGTTCAAGAACGCCAATGTGGACACCTTTCTTGATGAGGGGGGTATTTCACATGAGTTCTCGGCTACGTACACACCTCAACAAAATGGAGTTGTTGAGAGGAAGAACCGTACACTTATTGAGATGGCAAGAACAATGCTTGATGAATACAAGACGCCAAGACATTTTTGGGCAGAAGCGGTTGAAACAACTTGTCATGCAACAAACCGACTCTATCTTCACAAGCTTCTTTGTAAAACGGCGTATGAACTGCTCACCGGTAACAAACCACAAGTTGGATACTTTCGAGTATTTGGCTCAAAATGTTATATTCTTGATAAGCATCGTCGTTCAAAATTTGCTCCTAAATCTCATGAAGGTTTCCTACTTGGTTATGGATCGAACTCTCACACTTACCGTGTCTACAACAACTTCACTCGAAAAGTTGAAGAGACGGTAGATGTGAAGTTTGATGAGACTAACGGCTCGCAAGTCGAGCAATTGCCACTTGATGTAGGAGATCAAGAACCATCGGAAGCAATCCAAGACTTGCCCATTGGCAAGATTCGCCCCGTGGAAGTAAAGGAGAGTACCTCGTCTATTCAAGTGGAAGCCCCAACTTCACATCAAGGTGAACGACAAGTTGATATGGAGGCATCCACAAGTGGAACACGTCAAGACGATGAGAATGAGGAAGTGCAACAAGATGATCCACCTCAACCTCCTTCTCTACCTCCACAAGCGAACAACGACAACATCAACGACGAAGAAGAAGAAGATGATGATGATGAGGAAGCCTCACCACAACCCAAGAAAAAGCTACCTCGAGTTAGAGCAAGAATCGACAAGGATCATCCCATCGAACAAATACTTGGAGATATCCAAACCGGGAGAATCACTCGCTCTAAATCTCGTTTAGCTAACTTTTGTGAGCATTACTCATTTATCTCTAGTGTTGAACCCTTGAAGGTAGAAGATGCTCTCAAGGACCCCGATTGGGTGAATGCAATGCACGAGGAGCTACACAACTTTGAGAGGAACCAAGTGTGGACACTGGTCGAAAAGCCTAAGGAAGAGCAAAATATCATTGGAACCAAATGGGTGTTTCAGAATAAGCAAGATGAGGATGGACAAGTGGTACGCAACAAAGCTCGTCTCGTAGCACAAGGTTACACACAAGTCGAAGGTATGGACTATGGTGAGACCTATGCCCCCGTTGCAAGACTTGAATCCATTCGCATTTTACTTGCTTATGTCAATCACCATGATATCACTCTTTACCAAATGGATATTAAAAGTGCCTTCTTAAATGATGAAGAAGTATATGTTAAACAACCTCTCGGCTTTGAGAATCCCAAGAAACCTAATCATGTGTACAAACTTCGTAAAGCTCTTTATGGTCTCAAACAAGCCCCTAGAGCTTGGTACAAATGCTTGACAAAATTTCTTCTTGAAAAAGGTTTTGAAATTGGGAAGATTGATTCAACTCTGTTCACTAAGAAGGTTAATGGAGAATTATTTGTGTGCCAAATTTATGTTGATGATATTATCTTTGGATCTACTAACCCCTCTTTTAGTGAAAAGTTTGGAAGGTTGATGTCGGAGAAGTTTGAGATGTCTATGATGAGTGAACTCAAATTCTTTCTTGGTTTGCAAATCAAGCAAACTAGGGAAGGTACCTTTGTATCTCAAACAAAGTATACCAAGGACTTATTCAAGAAGTTCAACATGCAAGAGAGTAAAGGTATGAAAACTCCCGTGCCAACGAGTGGACATCTTGACTTGGCCAAGGATGGCAAACCTGTTGATCAAAAGGTTTATCGATCTATGATTGGTTCATTATTATATCTATGTGCCTCCCGACCCGACATAATGCTAAGTGTGTGCATGTGTGCACGATACCAAGCGGTACCAAAAGAGTGTCACCTTAAGGCGGTGAAAAAAATTGTGAGATACTTGATACATACACCAAACTTTGGCATATGGTACCCCAAAGGATCTTCTTTCAATCTTGTTGGCAACTCCGATTCGGACTATGCCGGAGACAAGGTTGACAGAAAATCCACTTCGGGTACATGTCAATTTCTTGGTAGGTCTCTTGTGTCTTGGTCCTCCAAGAAACAAAATTCCGTATCTCTATCTACTGCCGAAGCGGAATACATTGCCGCGGGATCATGTTGTGCTCAATTACTATGGATGACACAAACTCTTAAAGACTATGGTGTGCATGTGAGACATGTACCATTACTTTGTGACAATGAGAGTGCTATTAAGATAGCACACAATCCCGTGCAACATTCTCGAACTAAGCATATTGAGGTTCGTCACCATTTCATTCGAGATCATGTTGAGAAAGGTGATATTGACCTTAAACATGTTCGTACTGACAAACAATTGGCGGACATCTTTACCAAACCCCTTGATGAGAAAGTGTTTTGCCACTTGAGAAGTGAATTGAACATCATTGATGCTTCAAACGTGAACTAGAGGTTCATGTGGATGCATACAAGGGCATGAGCATTCTTGACTAATCCATGATATCCTTCATGATCATCTTATATCTTGGACATTTTGCTCCCTTGTATGGTATCTAACCTTTTGTAGGTACTTGGACAAGCTTCATGTCACAAGATTGCATCACGCTCTTATCTTGAGCAATCTTGTATAACCCAAGTATCAACAATTGATGGAGGAACAAGGAACAAGACAACCTAAGCATATCCTTTGACAACATTTGAGTTATGCTTCATTCTTGTCATTTTGGATATACATGTTGTTCCTTGCAAAACTAACCCATGTAGGAAGATGAACTACAAATGATAGGATAGCTCCAAACTTCAATTCATGAGCATCCACTTCAAGTTCAACTACATGATGGACTTCACCACCAAATACCAATGTAAGTTCTCACATCTTAGAGAAGCTTCACTCAAAGACATGAGCTAAAGCAACTCAGCAAGATGTGAATACATTGAAATGCTTAAAAGAAAAATGGCAACCCCATTTTGAGCTTAACGATGAGTATGACCTATGATCAAGTGTTCTCACTTGACTCCTAAGTCAAAATACTCTAACATAGGTGACCTAGTCGCCAACCCATCTGGATGAAGTTCTCTAGTGTTTCTTCTGCTTGTTCTCTTCTTGCTAGAGTGTTTCTTTTCAAAAAAAAAACTTCATCTAGACGTTTCTTTACTTCTTTTCTGTTTCTTCTCTATTAGCTTGATTCGCAGTTAATTCATTGCAAATCCTTGTGTTAATTCTTTGTCTAGTGAGCTGAGTTGACAAAATATTCCATTGCATCAAACTCGGTTCCACCGAATTGTCTCAACTCGGTGTCCCCGATTTTGACTGCTCTAAGGAATTTTCTGTCAAACTTTCCCTGAGTTTTTCTGCTCCAGCTCCACTCGATGATTCTTATCCTCTACTTGCATCTAGATGTGTTTCTCAAGGACCAATCCCACCTGATCAATAACCTTGAAGACCCTTCTTGGAAATTGATGTCAAAGGGGGAGAGAGGAATACATCAAAGCTTAAGCTTATCTATTCAAAACAAAAGATGCACCTTACAAGAGGAGAGAATGTTACATGTTTCTAAGAGGGAAGAAACATGATTAGTCTGTTCTTTGGCTGTTGTTTGAGTTTTCTCACCCTACCTACTCCCAATATCCATGTTAGATTCAGGGGGAGAGGAAGTTCTTTAAGGGGAGACAACTATTTCTTTTGGGGACATGTCTGCTGCAAAGAAGTATCCACCTAGTGATACTCTCTTCTACATGTCATCCCAATCTTGGTTTCTTGTTGATCTTGTGTATTTTCTTGAAGAAATTATCTTGTGTTATCTAACCATGTTTTCTCAAGTGTATTTCTTCGGGTACTTGATCAAGAACTTCAAGGTGAGTATATGCATCACACTCATGTGCATGACTGACCTCTTGCTAGTATATATTGTTTGCAAGAAGACAATCATGGACGTGTGGACCCTATATGATATATATGTCTGCTCTGATGCATATAGCCAAGATACATGTTGCATGTATATTTCCCATGTGATATCATCACATTATATGCACCTCTTCAGGGGGAGTTCATACATGTTACATGTTTCCTTCAAAGCTTTCATACATACTTCTGCTATATCTGTATTTGAAGCTTTGATGTATGTTGTCATCAATTACCAAAAAGGGGGAGATTGAAAGCACATTTGCTCCCTTGGTGGTTTTGGTAATTTATGCCAACATACATGTTGTTGGACTAATGCTTTTATCTAGTGAATTTCAGATAAGTTCAACAATGGCGTGGCATGGACAAGAGGACGTGGAACCCCTTCAAAATGCTAAGGACAAGGATTGGCAAAAGATCAAGACTCTACATTTTTGGTTTAGTGATCCAAGATCACATTGAGTCCATAGGAAAGCCAATACTATTAAAAGGGGATGAGGTGTTGCTTAATGGTCTTTTTGCTCAAGTGCTTAGTGACAGTATTCCTAAACCCTCAACCACTCTCTCTACCCAAATATGTCCTAAACCTAAAGTCCAACTCGGCCCCACCGAAATTTCCTATCCGGCCCCACCGAGTTCATCCAAGACTTAGCCACTGCCAAACCCTAACAAATCGGATCCACCGAAATGGATCTCGGTCCCACCGAGATGGCCTTGCCAACTCTCTGTAATCGTTTGCATTTACTTCGGTCTCACCGAGTTTGCAAATCGATCTCACCGAGATGGCTTGCCAACTCTCTGTTGCCTTATTGCTTCACTTCGGTCCTACCGAGTTGATGCAATCGGTGCCACCGAGATGAGGATTGCCCTAGCCATTGCACTTCGGTCCATCCGAGTTGTCCGTATCGGTCCCACCGAGATTCCTAACGTTCATATCTTTTACATAGTTCGGTGCTACCGAGATGATTGTTTCGGTGCCACCGAGTTGGGTCAAAAGTGTGTAACGGTTGGATTTTGTGTGGAGGCTATATATACCCCTCCACCACATCCTTCTCAGTAAGGAGAGCCATCAGAACGTGCCTACACTTCCACCATACATTTTCTGAGAGAGAACCACCTACTCATGTGTTGAGATCAAGCCATTCCATTCCTACCATTTGAATCTTGATTTCTAGCCTTTCCCAAGTTGCTTTCCACTCAAATCCATCTTCCACCATAGCCAAATCTGTGAGAAGTTGATTGAGTGCTGGGAAGACTATCATTTGAAGCACAAGAGCAAGGAGTTCATCAACAACACACCGTCTATTACCTTTTGGAGAGTGGTGTCTTCTAGATTGGTTAGGTGTCACTTGGGAGCCTCCAACCTGATGTGGAATTGAACCAAGCAGTTTGTAAGGGCAAGGAGATCGCCTACTTCGTGAAGATCTACCCCGAGTGAGGCTAGTCCTTCGTGGACGTAAGCCATGGTGGAATAGACAAGGTTGCTTCTTCGTGGACCCTTCGTGGGTGGAGCCCTCCGTGGACTCGCGCAGCTGTTACCCTTCGTGGGTTGAATTCTCCATCAACGTGGATGTACGATAGCACCACCTATCAGAACCACGCCAAAAACCACCGTGTCTTCATTGCGTTTGATCTTCCATACTCTACCCCTTTACTTTTCGTACTATTGCATGCTTTACTATTTCCGCTGCTCAATCTCTAGATATGCATGTGTAGAAAGTATTGGAGTGATCTTAACTTGTGCCAAAATCTGCCTAAATTCCAAGAGAAATTAAAAACTGCACCTTTGGCTGGTTAGGAGTCTATTCACCCCCCCCCTCTAGATACATCTCCTCGATCCTACAGTATCCCAATCTCAAATAAAGTTTAGAGAACACTGAGGAACCAGCAAGCTGATCATACAAATCGTTGATTCTGGGAAGCGGATACTTGTTCTGAATTGTTGCTTGGTTGATAGGTCGGTAATCTTGGACCAATCGGTTTGTTCCATCCTTCTTCTTAACGAAGAGCGAAGGTGCTCCCCAAGCAGAAGAACTGGGGCGTATGAAACCCTTTTTGAGTGACTTGTTAATTTCCTCCTTAAGTTCAAGGAGTTCATGTGGCGGCATCTTGTATGGGCGCTTGGCAATAGGGGTGGTGCCTGGTTTCAAGTCAATGACGAATTCGACAGCTCTAACAGGGGGTACTCCTGGAAGTTCTTCTGGAAATACGTCTTGGAAGTCACGGACGACCGGAACGTTCTCTATCCCTTCGAGCGGTGAAGCATTCAACGCATTCAGAGCATATATCTGGCTCTCGGCATTTTGAACTGTTCGAGCTGAGTAACTGACTGTCTGGCCGGAAGGGTGTGTGAGTCGGACTGTTTCAGTGGCGCAGTCAATCAAAGCTTTATGAGGTTTCAACCAGTCCATACCCAGAATGATGTCTATGTTGGCAGTCTTGAGGGCAATGAGAGAAACGGGAAACACCAATCCTCCAATCACAATGTGGTTACCGTGGCTTACCATGTTAGTTTGCCATCTAGCCCCGGGTGACTGGATCACTAAAGGGGTGGACATCTCCTCGAAAGGTATATCATGGCTTCGCGCAAATCTTTCGGACATGAAGGAGTGCGATGCTCCAGAATCAAAGAGGACAGAAGCTGGAATTGAATTCACTAGAAGGGTACCCACCACAATTTTGGTGTCCTGTCGAGCTTCTTCCATCTTGACATGGTTGACATGAATAAGTTGACTAACAGGTGTTCTGGCATCAGCGTTGCTGGGATGATGATTTCGACGGCCCCTCTTATGACCAACAGGAGGGCGTGATGTATTCTGAGGCTGACCCTGGCGACAGTTGAGAGCACGGTGCCCTGGTTGTCCACACTTGCGGCATAAACCATCATTATGGGGAGGAGCAATAACATTGGGCTGTCCACTTGGAATATTCAGTTGTCTTGGTGGTGGAGGCAGACGAGGTGCAACATAAGACGGCCTTGGTGTTGGAGCAGGTCGATGATGGACATTATGCGGAATCCACACTTTGCGCTTCTGAGCAGGCTGACCCGAGGATGAGCCAACATCATGAGTACGCTTGAGCGACTCCTGGTACTCAATCAGACCCGTTTCAACCCGGAAAGCTTGACTGACAAACGTTTCAAAGTCTGCAGCTTCATGAACAACAAGAGCGAGCTTCAGATCAGGATGCAGTCCTTCATGAAATTTCTCCTGCTTACGAGCATTAGTGCAGACGTCATCCTCAGCATAGCGGGATAAATCGAGAAACTTCCTCTGATATTCATCCACCATCATTTTGCCCTGAGTGAGTTTGCGGAACTCCTTCTTCTTCTGGTCCATCAGACCTTGAGGAATGTATCGTGCACGGAAGGCTGACTGAAATTCTACCCATGTGGTGGTTGTCCCAGCAGGCAGCATTCGCTTGTGGCTTTCCCACCATTGAGCAGCTGAACCCCTCAGATGATACGTCGCATAGGTGACGTAACTGTCAGGGAGAACATTAGCCGACTCCATCTGAAAGGCGATGTCATGGAGCCAATCATCAGCCTCCATTGGATCAGTTGAGTTGCGGAAGGTGGACGGGTTGAGGCGCACGAAATCTTGCAGTGAGATCGGTCCAGGCTCCTGACGAGAATCGTTGCGTTCCAAACGATTTACCAGACTCTCGTTGAGCTGACGGTTCAATTCAAACTGCTGCATCATTGTGGCAATATAGGGTGGAGGTGGAGGATCATCAGCCATCCTGCTAGAACAACAGGGGCAGTTTAGCAAGAACAACTGCATGTGTAAGAGGTCATTCATGAGGTAACATGAGTAATGAACATGAAGGGCATTAGATACATATTAGTAGTCGTTAAAGACATACAAACTTATGCACGGAGTTGGATACAAACGGCAGTAGGAGTTCGGAAACGCACGCAGTTAGACAAACTAGGCGGCGCGCAGGCACGCGGTGAGGAATACGACAACGGGACATAGCAAAGGCTACATCAACGTCGGAGAAAACTATTGGAGCAAGGAATCTGCAAATGACAACGCAGGGTGCCCTCGATAAAAAGGATCCTGCGGTCCGTGGGCATTGTTCAGCAGAACCTGGCCCTCAACTTGAAGAAGGAGGGGATAAATTCAGAACTCCGGGTGGATGTGATCACGAGAACCTAATGTTAGAGTTAGTAAAAATTTAACCCGAAAGGAAGAGAGATCAGAGTCCCAGAGTAAAGGAGAGGAATAAAAGATCATAATCCCATCCATTGGCGACGTGGGCCCGTAAGCCACACAGCCACGTTAGTAAAACAGTTTTTGGAAGACTAGACTCAACTTCGGCCAAGGAGTTGGAAGGGGGGTTCCTACAGGCAGTCGGCTCTGATACCAACTTGTGACGCCCATGGTCGACCGTGCACTAATCATACACGCAAATGCACACGATTGAGATCAGAGACTCACGGGAAGATATCACAACACAACTCTAAACACAAATAAAATAATACAAGCTTTTTATTACAAGCCAGAGGGCTCGAATACATAAGCTCGAGTCATACAAGCATCAGCGAAAGCAACAGTATCTGAGTACAGACACAAAGTTAAACAAGGGTGCCTTAAGAAGGCTAGCACAACAGCGACACTGATCGAAAAGGCGAAGGCCTCCTGCCTAGGCCCTCCGAACTACTCCTGGTCGGCGGGCTCAACGTAGTAGTAGGTGCCTCCGGGGATCTCCTGCTTCTGGGCTCCATCGTCTGATCGCAGCAACCGGGTAGGGGAAAAGAAGTAGCAAAGCAACCGTGAGTACTCATCCAAAGTACTCGCAAGACTGACATCAGAACTATACTAAATATGCATCGGTATCAAAGGAATGGGGCTATATCTTTGGACTAAACTGCAGAAATGCCAGAACAGAGGGGGAGAGACCTAGCCTATCGAAGACTAACATCTTGAAGCAATCTTGCAGCATCAGAAGAGAGTAGAGTATAGTACCACATAATAGCAGTTATATTTTAGTAATGCCCTGGGATCCTTCCTCGACTTCCCTACGAGAAAGTGATCCCGATAGCAGTAGTACCAGTTTAACAGTGTAATAGTATCCATTTGTAGTTCTAGCAGATCAGGATACAACTCCGAGCGTCCTATTACCGTGGACACGGCTATTCGAATAGATAACTTCCCTGCAGGGGTGCACTACTGTTAGCCAACACGCTCGATTACATCTGACCGGACACACTTGCTGGGTAATACACGGCCTCGGGTAATCGACATGACGTAGTCCTGCCTAAGCTCAACAGAGAGGTCCCCGCCGGTCTACATCCTAAGCCCTCAGGGGTCTTGGGCCCATCGCCCTTTGCACTCTGGGTCGTTGCGCACATGGCGGGTCCAAGCACCACCTCTGTCCTAGATGGCGCCGGCCCAACCGTGCCGCAATGCTGAACTGGACGTCTGACAAAGCTTTTGGCTGATACATACGGCGCCGAGGGCCCCATAAACCATTATCCCGCGTGGTGGTAGTGCGTATAGGGCCAACGACCCACTCAGATCAAATACCCAAATCCGTTAGGCGTATTTAGAAACTCGCGGAGACGAACAGGATCCCTGTCGCTCCGACTTGATAATACACGACTCGCGGGTGCTCTTGGAGCCGACCCGTCTTTAATATTATTCTCTCGCGGGCACCCTTGGGGCCTTCCCGACTTTAACAGTTTAAAGTATTGCAGTAATGTAATCTTTTCCGTGATCATCACCCAGAGTGATCACGGCCCGGTAACAAGCATGGCAACCGGACAAGGGCGAAGGGCCACAGACGAAACATAACATACTTAACTAGGCAGCATAGGATAGCAGGTAATGTATCAGTAACAGGCGACAAAACCAGGCTATGCATCAGAATAGGAGCTATCGGAGCAACAACAGAAGCAAGTCTAATGCAAGCATAAGAGAGAAGGAATGGGCGATATCTTATGATCAAGGGGGTTTTGCTTGCCTGGAAGCTCTGCTGAAAGGGGGTGGTCTTCAGGGGCGTAGTCGTACTCGGCAGCGGCGTAAGTCTCGGAGTCTACCGGAGAGAAGAGGGGGAAGAAACAGTAAATATAAAGCAAAAAAAATGCACACAGATGCTTGGCATGACAATAGGCTGTGCTAGGGTGCCCTAACGGAGTGTTACACGTGGCGGATGAAGCGGGGAATTAACTGGAACGTTTTCCCGGTTTCGGACATCTGTTAGACAGATGAACCGGAGGGGAAAGTTCCATGTTCATCATGTTAGAGAGGGCTGACAGGTATGCGGGTGGCATATTCGGATTCTTCATATTTTTCTGATCATTTTTCATACATAAATTATTTTCATCCGAGTTACGGTTTATTTTATATGATTTTTCAAAGTTTTAATCATTTTCTGGAATTTCTGGAATTATTTAATTCAAAATATCCGAAACAGTGTTGGATGACGTCAGCGTGACGTCAGTGGTCAACTGTGACCGTTGATTGGTCAACCTGATAGGTGGGCCCAGGTGTCATTGACACCAGTTGGTTTAATTAGTGAAATGGGTTAATTAACTGGTGGGGCCTACTGTCAGTGTCACAGAGTTTAATTAGTGCTAAAATAATTGCTACAGGAAATGGGACCCACATGTCAGTGTCATATTTTAATTGAAACGTTATTAACAGGGGGGCGTCCACCAGTCAGTGTCTGTTAGCGGGGAGGGTTAACCTAATTAGTGGTTAGGCCCTAATCTAATTGCAACAGTGAGTCGGGCTCCCCGGTTTAAACGCGCGCGCGCCGGCGACGACCACCGACGCTGCGACGCGGCTCGGACGTGGCCGGAAAACGGCGTACAGGCAGCGGTTCGAGCTGCGGTTAGGCTCGTTCAGACGCGGGTGACGCGGCGCATCGAACTGGGGCAGCAGGCGGGGCTAGGGTGGCCAGAGTCGTGCGCTGTGACGGTGGCAGGCGGCGGCTGGAGCATGAGCTCCACGGAATCGAGGCTACGGCCACGGTTTCGTCGAAACAAAAAGGCTACGCACTTCCCTAGGACCCCAGGAGCACGGCGGCGGTACTGGTTCAACTCGGGGAGGACGAGCGCGACGGCGGCGAGCTCAACAGCGGCGGCGACGGGCGGTGCTTCTCGAAACCGAGGCTAGAGAAGGCCAGGGAGAGAGAGAAGAGGCGAATCCGGAGTGGAGGCTCACAGGGAGCTCAGGGGAGCCGGGGGTGGTCGGAGTCGAGCGAGACGAGGCGGCGGAGCTCCGGTGGCCGTAGTTGGGGAAGACGGCGATGGTGAGGCTTCCCGGCTCTGATCCAGCGGCGAGAGGGACGAAGGGGAGGCTGGCGGAGCTGCGGGACACGACGGAGTGGCGTGGGGTGGCACAGGGGAGCGTGGGATCGACGGCGGCGCGACGACGTCGGGCGCGAGAGATGGGGGGGAGAATTTAGGTTTTAGGGTTCGGGGGGGGGGGAAGCGAGGCCATATAGGCCGCGGCTGGGCTGCGGCGGTTGTTGGGCTTAAGCCCGACTACACAGTGCTGCTGCGCTATTTTCCTTTTTCTTTTTGCTTTATTCCTTTTGTCTCTTTTTCTGATTTAATTATTGCACTTAAACAATTTTGCTATATGTGGAACTTAGTTTATAAATGCTATGCAATATGCTGATGCTCCACACAAAGTTTGGTTGTATTTTAAACAGTTTAAATATCGGTTTTGCAATTAATTGATTCAAAACAATACTTCTGGCTGCTGTTTTAAATGCTAGGGACCATTTGGTAATTTTAATAATGTTAATTTATTTTTACAATTGCCCTGGGAATATTTGCAATATTATGAACATTTTAGTTTCCAAATTGGAACAACTTTTATTTCCACTTCAGATTTGAATTTCAATTTGAGTTGGAATTTGAAAAGAGGTATGATGCAAATGATGATCAAGCATTGTTAATCCTGGTGACTTGGCATTATCAAAGGGTCATCACTGTAGCTATTACATGGGGATGTTACATCGCCCCCCCCCCCCCCCCCAATCCACTAGCATCAGACCTCTTGCTTCCAACCAATCCATCCCGAGAATAATGTCATAAGAGCCCAAGGGAAACAACTTCAATGGAGAGCAAAAAGTGTGCCCCTGGATCAAATACTCACACGCTGGTATTTGCTGAGTGCATGGTAATATAGCCCCATCAGCCACCTTCACCCGAAGCTGCTGTTCCAAAGCAGAGATAGACGGTCAATCCTTGGCTAGCTCCGTGTTGATGAAACCCTGGGAGCTACCCGAATCCACCAAGATAAGCATGGAGCGATTCTGCACCTGACCAAGCAATCAGAAGGCTTTGGGAGCTTCTGTGCCAGTTGATGCTGCTACGGACAAAAGACAGATCTCCTCATCGACCTGTTCAGACTGTGGCGGCGGGGATTCCAGGGATGCAGGTGCCGCAAACATGCTCACGAGCTCCTCCACCACATGCGACTGGGCCGTCGGATTGCAAACATGATCACGGCCCCATTTCTCGCCACAAGTGAAGCAAAGGTTCCGTGATCGACGATATGCATGCAGATCTTTGAGCTTCTCATCGGTGGAAGCAGCAACCACAACTCCTTTTGTGCTGTCAGGGCTGCGCCGCCCTTCAGTTCCCGTAGGGCTGGGTAGAGACGGAATCGCCTTGCTTGACAGGGGGGAAGAAGCCGTGGAGATCGACAGAGGTGGTTTGGGAGGAAACCGAGATCCCCTGCTCGATGTCCCGACTGCTCGTGGCGCCACCATCTCCGCAGATTCTTGCCGAAACAACTCCATCGCCTCTTCCTGCAGTTCAGCAAGGGCAACAACAGTTTCCAAATCTTGGGGACGATGCAACATAACAACAACTTTAATCTCGCTCTGTAACCCATCTAAAAATTGAGTAGTGAAAAACAGGGGATCCCACGAGCTATGGTGAGCAAGCAAACTATGCATAGCCATATTGAATTGCTCGGCATACTCTAACACACTGCCAGTTTGTTTTAATCGCGAAAACTTGCGAAACATTTGCTGGAACTCAGATCTACCAAATTTTCCCAAGACTGCAGCAACAAAATACTCCCAGTGAGGAAATTTGATATGAGTTTTGGACCACTCTAACCACAAGGCCGCGGCCCCTGCGAAGTGCACTACTGCCGTATCTACCCAAGCAGTTGGCTCAATAGAACACACCCTGAAGTAAGCCTCACACTTGATACGCCATCCAGTGGGATTGTCACCATCAAACTCCGGGCAGTCCAATTTGGACGACGCGGAGCGATGATTCACACTCGAAAGACCACTATCCCCTGGTCCTAGCAACGGTGCAGGAGGAAAAGGAGTGCGAAACACACCGTTGGCCGGGATCGGCGTCGGGGGCACCGGGCCCCCAAAGACCGAATCCCGTGTCGTTGTTGGAGCACCGCAGCTAATCAGCCCGTGGCCGTCGCCACCAAGAGCCAGTGTGGGAGAGGGCGCGTCCGCCAGGAGAGGCGCCTTGAGGGACGCCGGATTCGCCGGCGAGCCGGTGAGGAGCGGGCTCGACGCGATCTTGGCGAGTTCGGCCCGGATCTCGCCCATATCGAGCTGTAGCTTGTCCACCGCACGGTCGACGCCGGGTCTCCAAGCCGCCACGTCGTTGACCGTGGGCTCGAGAGACGCCAGCAGCGGCTCCATCTTGGAGACTGTTGGCTCCATCTTGTCCGGCGACTGCTGGATCGCGAGAAGTGCCTTGGCGATGGCCCCGCGCTCCTCCGCCGCCGCCGTCATCTGCTTCTGCAAATCCAACTCCGCCATGACAGCCTTGAGGCTACGAGTGCGCACACGGTCCAGATTTTTGGGTGGTGGGGAGGAAAACGGCAATCTGATACCAAATGACACGGATCTAACACTCTCTCAAGCTTTCCACTGATCTGATTAAGGTAAGATACAATTCTTGAGCAGCAAGAAGGGGGGTTCGAGGAGTAAGAGCCGAGGAGGTGGGAATTGGGGAAGTCGCCACAGGCGGCCGATCTAGGGTTCTGATCTTCGATGCCTTCTCACTCGCTTCATCTCACTATTTAACCACACTCACTTGGCCCAGGTCGGACCAGAGTAACGCGAGTTGGGCCTGGCCTCTCGCCTGGGCCGGCTGGGCTCTGCTTGGGTCTTCTGGGCTTCATGGTCCTTGCCAGGTCTCATGACACAGTTTCGTTGTTTTCTACTCCCTCCGTCCCATAATATAAGAACGTTTTTTACACTACACCAAACGCTCCATCCTAACCCCTCCTTGATTTTATTTTTTTTGAGATATAACCCCTCCTTGAATTGAAAGCACCAGAATAACACGGAGTGATGCTTAGGCGTTAAGAATTAGACCGATATATATTTAAGTAATGCGTTGGGCGGCATGACCAGGCAATCTAGAAGCTCTTCAGTCTCACCGAGTGTCAATGTCATTAGAAATTCTGTATTATAAACCTCCATTTCTTCGCTTAGTCGTAGATAGTACGTGGAGTACTAGGTAGCAGCGGGTTGTTTTTTACGGAATCAACGGAGAGACTGAGCTGAGATTTTTGTATTGGGTAGAAATCAGGTGAAGGGTCCATCCCAACTGAAAATCAGAGGGAGGGGGGATGAGATTAGTTATAAAGGAGGTCACGTAAAATCTCCGTAGTTGACCCGTGCGTCTAGAATTATCGAGGTAGCAGCTGTCACCACAATTGGCAACTTGTGAGCCCCGTTAACAACGACACCAGCAACAAAAAAGCAGAACTATAATGCAGGACAGTAGCTTATGCAGAGGCGTATATTTGTTGATTACAAACATAAATGTACAGTCATAATACTTGTTGTTCTCTCGAAACTGCCAGATGCAAACGAACTAATAAACTCTCTCATAGACACACGGGAGAAGACACATGCGCATGGATCAAGGTAGCGATCCAGACGAAATTCAAAATATAGCTAGCTAAACCGCTCTGCAGCTCATCAACATCCTGAATTTTTTCTCACACAAAGAAGCGATCCGGTCTCGATCAAGCGGCACACTGACTGAGATCGTCGTTTCAGTCCTAGTTTATTCTCTCGACTTGAACGCAAACGACGGACACGGCATGAAGCGGACCGCAGCAAGGCACACTCTCTGCATGAGAATGGCAAGCAAGCGATGGTGATCAGTGGACAGATTAAGTACGCACGGAGTGTAATGTTCTGAAAGATAGAGAGAGTAGCTTACACCATGGGACGATTTTCCAGCGCTGGTTGTCGCCCTTGCACCACTCCCAGAGCACGACCTCGGTGCCGTCGTGGACGCCGCCGTGGTCCTTGTCGCCGTGGAGCGCGTCGAAGTTGAGGTAGATGTTGTTCACCATGCGGATGCAGCGGAACCCCTTGCCCACGTCGCGGCTCTCCGTCCACAGCACCGACTCGTCCATGTACTCCGGGTTGTAACCCACAAGCTTCACCTGCAGTCCACTCATATGTCAAGCACGGTTCACCAGCGTGTTGCAAACGTCTCAAAACCAGAGCAGGCGGAGAACAATTTCAATCCGTGTGACGCGAACATGGAAATCGTAAACGTAGATAGGTACGTGCCAACCCCTGCACTGACCAACTCGCTTGAATTTAAGGAGCACAGACAGAGACAGGTATCAACGTCACAAGATGACTACGGAGTACTGTATATGTTTGTAGTGGCTTAGTTATGCTTACGGGGTGGCTCTGCCCGAGGGAATGCTTGATGGCTTCGCCGGTGATCTTGTTCACCAGAGCGAACGCAGGGTAGCCCTCCTCGTCCTTGATCTTGGTGCTGTACCTCATGTCCTTCACCCAGTGCTGCATTTCGTTTTGTCACACACGCAAAATTAACAGAGGTGAAAATTACTAAGATCGTAATGGATGGATTGATTCGGATGGGACAAGCTAAGTATGTGCATTTCATTTGGTTTTCACCTGGAACTCGTCTCTGGGGTTGGTGGGCGCCAGGCACACGGTGCCGTTCCTCACGGTGAGGCTGTAGTCCTCGCCGGCCGCGCACAGGACGCGCACGGTGGACTCGGACGCCAGCGCGCGGTGCAGGTTGCCGTACCCGTACCCTGCGCCCGGCGGCGCGTACGCCTCTGCGCCGTGGGCATGCGGCGGCGGGTAGGCCTCCGCGCCGCCCGGCGGGGGGCGGTAGCCTCCTCCATACTCAGGCGGAGGCGCGTAGAGATCCTGGCCGCCGGACGAGCCGCCGCCGTATCCGTACCCGTACCCGCCGTCAGCGCCCCAGGGCAGGATCTTCCAGCTCTGGTTCTCTCCCTTGCAGAACTCCCAGAGCACGATGCCGGTGCCGTCATGCACCCCGCCGTGGGACTTGTCGCCGTGGAGGGCGTCGAAGCTGAGGTTGAGGTTGTTGACCATGCGGATGCAGCGGAAGCCCTTGCCCACGTCGTTGCTCTCCGTCCACAGCACCGACTCGTCCAAGTACTCCGGGTTGTAGGGGATGAGCTTGACGGGGTGGGACTGGCCGAGCGAGTGCTTGACGGCCAGCCCGGTGGCCTTGTTCACCAGCGCGAACGCCGGGTGGCCCTCCGCGTCGCTCACCCGCGTGCTGTGCCTCATGTCCTTGTACCAGTGCTGCACCCGAACCCATGCAAGTGTCACTTCTACGTACGTACGTTCACTCGTATGAGAATCAAGTTTAGCGTATGACCGAGTGTACGTGCCTGGTACTCGTCGCGGGGGTTCGTCGGGGCGAGGACGACGGCGTCGTGGCGGATGGTGAGGCAGTAGGCCTCGTCGGCGCGGCAGAAGATCTTGAACGTCGGCTCGTGCTGCGGCATCATCGGCGGCGACGCGGTCGGGTAGCCGGCACCGGCCGGCGGCGGAGGAGGCTGGTTGTGCTTCTTGTGCCCGAACATGATGACAACCGGGACAGAGCGAGCGAGCGAGTGTCCTTGTGTCGATCGCTGCGCTGTGAGTGTGTGCTGCTGGCCGGCGACCCCGGCCGGGGTTTTATAGGGCTTGGGAGCCCACGCCCCACGGGAGTTAACAAATGTGACCAAATTAGAGAAGGTGGAAGACGGATAGGTGAGGGTTGAACGACGCGGCCTCCGTTAGGACCGAGGCGTGCCGGAGCCGAGAGCTGGCCAGCCGCGGCGTTGTTAATCGCGCGCCTCCGATGACTAGAGACACCGTGGTTTGTCATCCGCATCGTCGTGTCCGCAGCCGTGGGGCCGGCTGGTGATCGCAGGTGCCCACGTAGAGATTGTTTTGTTGGGAAGTGCCGTCCTGATGGTCAAGGTGGTCAGTGTTCTCTTTGGGGCGAAGGCACCTTCGTTACCTGCTCTCTACTGGCGTTGCTGAGAAGCCATTCGGAGAATGCAGTGGTTATGGAAGGTATATGCTGTTTGCTCGTGGCTCGAACCTTCTGCGGCTCAGGAAACAAAGATGCCAGCCCGCATTGGTAGAGCTCTCAGCTCTGGTTGCTCATTCTTCATTTCGATGATAATGTCCGCAGAGAAAGCACGAAGCAAGAAAAGTGAAAAGTAGGCTTTGAGTGGATGCAGTATTCCGGCTTATTTGGCGGATGGGGATGTTGATTTTGGGGGATTTTTTTTTTTTTCACAAAGTTTTTTTTTTTTTTTTGCGGGTAAACTCCACAAAGATTTCAATTAGAACCCTGAAGCGGTTAAGCGTTTTGAATAAACGGATCTACGAAAAAAGAGAAAACTCCCGTGTTGTGACAAGTGGCGTGCAACCTGAGAAGGTGGGAGTGATTTTTGGAAGATCCGTTTAGTGATTTCAATCTTCTCGTGATTGTCTATCGTCAAGGGTACGCTGTTATTGAAGATCCGTTTTTTTCCTTTCCGAAAGAGGCACGGCCGTGCCTCTCGCGAAAGCAAAACCGTGCCTCTCGCAAAAGTAAAAACGTGCCTCTCGCGGAAGGAAAAAAAACAGAAAATGCGTTTTTTTTTCGTTTCCGAGAGGCACCGCCGTGCCTCTCGCGGAAGAAAAAAAACAGAAAACGCGTTTTTTCCGTTTCCGAGAGGCACGGCCGTGCCTCTCGCGGAAGGAAAATAAAACAGAAAACGCGTTTTTTTTTCGTTTCCGAGAGGCACGGCAGAAAATGCATTTTTTTTTTCGTTTCCGAGAGGCACGGTCGTTCCTCTCGCGGAAAAAAAACAAAAAACGCGTTTTTTTTCCTTTTCCGGTGCCTCTCGCGGAAGGAAAAAAAACAAAAAACGCGTTTTTTTCGTCTCCGAGAGGCATAGTCGTGTCTCTCGTGAAAGCAAAACCGTGCCTCTCGGTGACGGAAAAACACAGAAAACACGTTTTTTTCCGTTTCCGAGAGGCACGGCCGTGCCTCTCGCGAAAGCAAAACCGTCCCTCTCGCGAAAGCAAAAACGTGCCTCTCGTGGAAGAAAAAAAAACAGAAAACGCGGTTTTTTTCCGTTTCCGAGAGGCACGGCCGTGTCTCTCGTGAAAGCAAAACCGTGCCTCTCGCGGAAGCAAAAAAACGCGTTTTTTCGCGCAAAAAAAATCAATTTTTTATCCAAAAGCTAAGGAAGATCGGTGGAAAACCAAAAAGCCAAAAAAACCCGTTTAAAAAGCCAAAAACGCGTGTGGAAAAATAAAAATAAATCCGAAGGGAGCGCCCAGAGCGTGACACGTGGCGGCGGCTGAGAGCGCGCCAAGTGGCGCGCTCCCAGCCCCCCCCCCCCCCAAGTGATCGTTGGGAGGCTGCCGAAAGAGCACTCGTCAACTAGTTGCTCTCCGGGAAGATTGCATGCCCTACCCATGCCGGTGGGTCTAGTCAAATTGGACATCTCAAAGGCCTTCGACATGGTGGACCGGGCTTTCCTCCTGCAGATCCTAGCGGTGATGGGTTTTGGCCCGCGGTGGATGACATGGATATGTGGGCTACTCTCCTCTGCGTCTACGCATGTGCTAGTCAACGGCTCACTGGGTGCTACCATGTTCAATGCCCAAGGACTACGTCAGGGTGACCCCATCTCCCCAATGCCCTTTCTTTTGGTGATGGAGGTGCTGCACCATTTGTTTAGGGAGGCGGAGCAGGGAGGCTTGGTCTCTCCGTTGTGCACGGGTCTCTCCATGAATCGGCTCTCCCTATTCGCTGATGATGCCATGGTATTCCTTAAACCCACGGTACATGACATCCAAGTTTGCTCGGCCATTTTTGGAGGATTTCGGTGAGGCCTCTGGTTTGCGAATCAACCGTGCCAAGTGCCTCATTCTGCCCATCAGATGTGACGATGTTGCGGTGCACACTCTCAGCGCTGGCTTGGGTTGTCCAGTGGGGTTTTTCCCTTGTAGATACTTGGGCATCCCTCTATCGATCAGGAAGCTAACTCCAGAGCAATTCCAAGGGGTCTTGGATGCGATCACCCGCAAGCTCCCCACATGGCACGCGTCCTCCATGGACAAAGCTGGCCACCTGGCTTTGGTTCAATCGGTCCTTTGTGCTATGCCGATCCATACCATGATGGCACTTGACCTGCCTCCACAAGTCATCGCAAGCCTCAACAAGATGTGTAGGAGCTTTCTGTGGGCTGGCAAGGCAGATGCTACCGGAGGCCAGTGTGCGGTGGCGTGGGAGACTGTTTGCTCGCCAAAATGGATGGTTGGCCTTGGGCTACCAAATTTCCGTTGGCTCAACTACGCTCTTCGGGCTCGCTGGTTGTGGCTACAGAGGGTCGATTCGGACAGACCCTGGGTTGAGTTAGGGAAGGTGGTGCCGACGGAATCCAAGCAGATATTTCACGCGGCAGTGTTTGTGAATGTGGGCGACTGATAACCCACAAGTATAGGGGATCAATTGTAGCTTTTTCGATAAATAAGAGTGTCGAACCCAACGAGGAGCTAAAGGTAGAATTAATATTCCCTTCAAGTTCTATCGACCACCGATACAACTCTACGCACACTTAACGTTCGCTTTACCTAGAATAAGAATAAAACTACTTACTATGTAGGTGTAGTAGGATAAGTTTGCAAGATAATAAAGAACGTGAAAATAAAAATTAGGTGTTGTTCTTATAAAATTACAATTAAGTTAGTTTAGCGAGTGTGGAAAAGTGGTGGTAGGATTTGCGGAATTGTCCCTAAGCAATTGGCTAAGTTACTAGACCGATAGCAAGTTTTTATGTGGGAGAGGCCACTGCTAGCATGTCATCCCTTACTTGGAATTCTATGCACTTATGATTGGAACTATTAGCAAGCATCCGCAACTACAAACATTCATTAAGGTAAAACCCAACCATAGCATTAAGATATATTGGTCCCCCTTCAATCCCGTATGAATCAATTTCTATGGTAGGAAGAAGTTTCCGTCACTCTTACCCTCCAATGCATAGTCCTATCAACATACAACTAACCCTATGGCGTGATCCACGTGCGCTCTCATATGATGGGCACCAAAGGACAACAACATAACCACAAGCAATTTAAACCAATCATAGCAATTCACCAATCACCCATAGGATAACAAAAATCTACTCAAACATCATAGGATGGCAACACATCATTAGAAAATAATATGAAGCATAAAGCACCATGTTCAAGTAGGGGGTACAACGGGTTGCGGGAGAGTGGACCGCTGTAAATAGATGAGGCAAGGTGATGGAGGTGTTGAGGAAGATGGCGGAGTTGTTGGAGTAGATCACCGCCACACGATGTTTGCCCCGGCGGCGTTCCGGCGCCACCGGGAGAGAGGGGGAGAGAGTCCCCCCTCCTCCTTCTTCTTCCTTGGCCTCCCCCTAGATGGGAGGAGGGTTTCCCCTCTGGTCCTTGGCCACCATGGCTCCCGGAGGGCAGGAGCCCCTTCGAGATTGGATCTCTCTCTCTGTTCTCTTCTGTTTCGCGCTCCTGTTTTCTGGCCCTTCACCGTTTCTTATATTCCCGGAGATCCGTAACTCCGATTGGGCTGAAATTTTGAGGGGATTTTTATCCAGAAATTATCTTTGTTGCGGCGAAAGAAGGGCCCCAACCGACGTTCGAGGGAGTCACAAGGCAACACGACGCGACCCCCCCCCCCACTGGGCCGCGCCCTGTTGCCTTGTGGCCACCTCGGGCACCGTCTTGCGTTGATTCTTCTTCCTAAAAATCACATATATTTCAAAATAATTCTCCGTAAAATGTTATCGCGTTTGGACTTCGTTTGATATGTATTTTTTGCGAAACAAAAAACATGCAACAAACAAGAACTGGCACTGGGCACTGGATCAATATGTTAGTCCAAGAAAATCATATAAAATGTTGCCAAAAGTATGTGAAAATTGTAGGATAATGGCATGAAACAATCAAAAATTATAGATACGACGGAGACGTATCAGCATCCCCAAGCTTAATTCCTGTTCGTCCTCGAGTAGGTAAATGATAAAAAGATAATTTTTGATGTGGAATGCTACCTAACATGTCTTGATCATATAATCTAATCATGGCATGAATATTAAGATATGAGTGATTCAAAGCAATAGTCTATAATTTGATATAAAAACATCAATACTCAGGCATACCAACAAACAATCATGCCTTTCAGAATAAAAATGCTAAAGAATGCTATCCCTATAAAATCATATAGCCCTGTCATGCTCCATCTTCTTAACGCAAAATATAAATCATGTACAACCCCGATGTCAGCCAAAGCTGGCCAAACGGGCCGTGCTAACTGGGCTGGCCCGGTAGCACGCATGCACGGCACGGCTCAGGCACGGCATGGCCCGAGCTAAACGGGCCAGGCCCGGCACGTGGCACGCCATGGGCCATACCTGGGCCTGGAGGCTGGGCACGCGGGCCGGCACGGCACGGCCCATTTTTAAAATATATATATATATAATTATATATGTCCTATATAAATACCTAATACTCTAATATGTTCAATATTTTTGTAGTGCATGCGTATTTTTTGTAGTGCTTGGATCTGAGTAGTTGTACTGTTATTGTGTAGTCTTTGTATGTTTTTTATCTTTTTGTAATTCTAGAGCATGTCTTGTATTCTTTTACTTCTTTAAGATGGAAGGTTTTAATGATGTAGGCACTAATAAAACTCTAGATTTATCCCACATAATACTTCACCAAATTTTTTAAAATTTTAATATATTTTTTGGCTTTCCCCCCTGTTTTCGAAGGTATTTCGCGGAAAAAATAAATCAAGCCGACACGGGCCGGCATGCCTAAGCGTGCCGCGGGCCGGCCCACTTACCTCCCGTGCCGTGCTTGGGCTGCTGCCTACAGCACGTGCCTGGCACGGCACCAGGGCACGATTAATAGCCGGGCCGTGCCGTGCCGGGCCGGCTCGTTTGGCCAGCTCTGATGTCAGCCGAGCAATTGGTTCATACTTTTTAACGCGCTTCAGCTTTTTCAACCCCCACGCAATACATGAGCGTCAGCCATTGACATAGCACTATAGGTGGAATAGAATGCGGTGGTAGGGATCAATAAGGAGAAGTCAAAAAGGGAGAAAGTCTCGCATCAACTAGGCGGATCAACGGGCTATGGAGATGCCCATCAATCGATATCAATGCGAGGAGTAGGGATTGCCATGCAACGGATGCACTAAGAGCTATAAGTGTATGAAAGCTCAAACTGAAAACTAAGTGGGTGTGCATCCAACTTGCTTGCTCATGAAGACCTCGGGCATTTGAGGAAGCCCATCATTGGAATATACAAGCCAAGTTCTATAATGATAAATTCCCACTAGAATATGAAAGTGACAACATAGGAGACTCTCTATATGAAAAACATGGTGCTACTCTGAAGCACAAGTGTGGTAAAGGATAGTAGCATTGCCCCTTCTCTCTTTTTCTCTCATTTCTTTGTTTTTTTTTTGTTTTTTTACTCTTTTTTTCTTTTTTTTGTTGGGCTCTTTTTGGCCTCTTATTTATTTATTTATTTATTTATTTATTTTCTCACTAGGACAATGCTCTAATAATGATGATCATCACACTTTTATTTACTTACAACTCAATATTACAACTCGATACTAGAACAATATGACTCTATATGAATGCCTCTGGCAGTGTACCAGGATGTGCAATGATCTAGCGTAGCAAAGATATCAAAAAACGGACAAGCCATGAAAATATCATGCTAGCTATCTTACGATCATGCAAAGCAATATGACAATGAATGCTCAAGTCATGTATATGATGATGATGGAAGTTGCATGGCAATATATCTCGGAATGGCTATGGAAATGCCATAATAGGTAGGTATGGTGGCTGTTTTGAGAAAGATATAAGGAGGCTTATGTGTGATATAGCGTATCATATCACGGGGTTTGGATGCACCGGCGAAGTTTTCACCAACTCTCGAGGTGAGAAAGGGCAATACACGGTACCGAAGAGGCTAGCAAATTGCGGAAGGGTGAGAGTGCGTATAATCCATGGACTCACATTAGTCATAAAGAACTCACATACTTATTGCGAAAGTCTATTAGCCCTCAAAGCAAAATACGACTACGCATGCCCCTAGGGGGGAGGTTGGTAGGAGTTAACCATTGCGCGCCCCCGACCTCCACGCAAAGGAAGACACTCAATAATAAATCATGCTCCAACTTCTTAGCATAACTAAAGACTATACGTGCATGCTTCGGGAATCACAAACCTTAACACCAATATTCTTACTAAACCACAATTATTCACTAGTACCTCCCACATATTACCATCTCAATATCGCAAAACTATTGCAAAGAATCAAACTTATCATATTCAGTGATCTACAAGTTTTATGTAGGATTTTATGACTAACCATGTGAATGACCAATTCCTATTAACTCTCTAAATAGATATAAGTGAAGCATGAGAGTTTAATTCTTTCTACAAAAGACCACACTCTAATAAATATAAGTGAAGCAAAAGAGCATTTTATAAATAACGGTTTTCCAAATGTAGAGAAACAAGCATCCAAACTTCAAATGATATAAGTGAAGCACATGAAGCATTCTATAAAGCCATACTCAAAAGATATAAGTGAAGTGCATGAAGCATTCTATAAATCAATCAAGGACTATATCATACCAGCATGGTGCATTACTAAAAGAAAAATAAATAAAAAACACGACGCTCCAAGAATTTACGCATATCATGTGAACAAAACAAAAACCAAGACATACCGATAATTGTCGAAGAAAGATGGGATGCCTTCCGAGGCATCCCCAAGCTTAGACGCTTGAGTCTCCTTGAATATTTACTTGGGGTTTCTTGGGCATCCCCAAGCTTTGAACTCTTGTCTTTCCTTATTCTCCTCATATCGATACCTCCTTGATCTTCGAACACTTCATCCACACAAAACTTAACCGAACTTTTTATTAGAGGGGTTAGTACATATAACATCAAATCGTATCATGTCCTGCTGTAACATTATTGTATAATTATAATCAAACATTACCCACTGTATGCTATCACAATTCTATGGCTCCCAAGTCAATGGGGCTCAACAAGATTTCAAACATACGCAAATAAAGAAACTATAACAGCAATCTGTGAAAACAGGATAGCCTGTAAAGATGTAGATGAAACATATACTTCTGTAACTCCAAAAATTCTGAAAAATTAGGAAGTAATAAAAAAATTAATATAAGTACTGTGTAAAAATTTCAGAATTTTTTTGTGCTCCAGTAAAATACCAAAATTCAAACACTACAGCAAAAGTTTCTGTTTTTGCACAGCAGACACCGAACAAGCAATTTAAACATCCTGAAGGTAAATCTTGGCACATTATTTTTATAATACAATGGATTTGTACAAGGGGATAATTATTTTTGTGAGAAACTTCCATGAAAAATTCTACATTGTTTCCATGAGCATGAACACAAGTGTTCAAGGTCGACCCTCACTTCTTCAATGCATAACCTTCCAATCACTTCTCTTTTTGAAAAAAAATTAGGTTCCCCTCTATTTTTTGTTTTTGTTTTTAAACTTTTTAAAAGCACACAACAGAATAAAATGACTCTCTAAAACTTCCGGGTTGTCTCCCAGGCAGCGCTTTCTTTAAACCCATTAAGCTAGGCATATAGTGATCAAGTAATCGATCCACCCGGATCCCAAGGTATATCAAAGCCAATTTTAATTAATAATGATTTGTAATTTAGTAGTGAGCACAAAGCAACATATATCATGCAATGACGAAGTCTAACTCTCTTCCTATGCATCGGCATGTCATAAAAGAACAATTCATGCACACATAATAAAGGCCAATGCATAGTATAAACAGTTTCTTGCAATTTTATCGTATTGGAAACATAGAGAGGTAGAGATGTAGTTCCTCTCTCATAATAATTGCAAGTAGGAGCAGGAAACACATGCATATTATATTCATCAAAATCATCACGTGCAACGATAAAACGCAACCCATCAATATAATCCTTAATAAGCGCAAACTTCTCCGATATAGTGTAGTTTGGAGAATTCAAAAAGATAATAGGACTATCATGTGTAGGTGCAGTAGTAACAATTTCATGTTTAACATAAGGAACTATAGCAAGTTCATCTCCATAAGCATCATTCAAATTGGCATCATGGCCACAAGCATAGCAAGCATCAATTTCATCAAAAAGGGATATTTCAAACGAATCAAAGGGATCATAACAATTATCATAGCATTCATCCTTCGGTAAGCATGAAAAGAAATTAAACAATTTATGAGTTGAAGAGTTACTCTCATTAGAAGGTGGGCACGGGTGATCAATCTGCTCTTCCTCCCTTTATTATTCGCTCTCCTCCTCATCTTTTTCATCTAATGAGCTCACAGTTTCAGCAATTTCTTCTTCCATAGATTCCTGCAAAATATTAGTCTCTTTTTGGACAGCGGAGGCGTCCTCAATATATTCTTTAACATAAGCATTAGAAGCATAGTTTTCATAGCAATATTTAAGTATGGCAAAATTTTCAGATTTGTAAAGAATAGCATCATACTTTTCAATCAAAGAAGCAATTTCATAAGCACCCTTAAAGGAAACAAATTCTTCAATTTGTTCAATATCATAATAACTATAAACACCTTTGGCATAAGAAGATAAGATTCCATTATCCTTAAACTCACATTGGTAGGGAAAGTGTTTTTTAGGGTCTTCAGAACAAGTAAAATCATATATTTCGCATAAATTCCAAGCATAGCATTCCAAACAATTAATTTGATACTTTAAGAGTTTCCCTTTTTGAGACAAGCGGTGTCGCACAAAATAAGCATGCTCATCTAATGATTTTCCCTCAACTAAGCTAGTTGGGTTTTCAGCACAAGCACAAGTGGATCGAAGATTATCCAAGTAGAAAGCTTCAGCAGTATGAAAGATTTTGGGTGGTTCTTCAACCATTGGTTTAGCAAGTACAACTAATTTTTTGGTATTTTGTGTTTCCTACCCATAATTAAAGATAGAAAACAAGACCACAAAATAAAAACTACTTAGTGATAAAGCAAACAAGCACACACGAAAATATTCACCCCACACTATTGCTCCCCGACAACGACGCCAGAAAAAGGTCTTGATAACCCACAAGTATAGGGGATCAATTGTAGCTTTTTCGATAAATAAGAATGTCGAACCCAACGAGGAGCTAAAGGTAGAATTAATATTCCCTTCAAGTTCTATCGACCACCGATACAACTCTACGCACACTTAACGTTCGCTTTACCTAGAACAAGAATAAAACTACTTTATAGGTGTAGTAGGATAAGTTTGCAAGATAATAAAGGACGTGAAAATAAAAATTAGGTGATGTTCTAATAAAATTACAATTAAGTTAGTTTAGCGGGTGTGAAAAAGTGGTGGTAGGATTTGCGGAATTGTCCCTAAGCAATTGGCTAAGTTACTAGACCGATAGCAAGTTTTTATGTGGGAGAGGCCACTGCTAGCATGTCATCCCTTACTTGAAATTCTATGCACTTATGATTGAAACTATTAGCAAGCATCCGCAACTACTAAAATTCATTAAGGTAAAATCCATTCATAGCATTAAAATATATTGGTCCCCCTTCAATCACGTACTAGGTAGGAAGTGCGGCTTGCCGCACCCGGCAACGGGGCTGCCAACTATAGTTATATCCAATCCGGTAATACAGCAAGTATTGCAAATAAAAAAAATAGTATAACATAGTTGTGTTTATCAATCTAATATATCAAGTTTATATCAGAAGCATTGCATTGATACATACACATTCAGTACATAGCAATTGGTCCAGAAAACAACAAAAGGCTTCAGTCCAAAAGCAAGCTATACGTAGTACATAGCAGTTGTCCAGGCAACTACAAAAGGCTTTAGTCCAAAAACAAGCTATACATATTTAGCACATAGCAGCTGGTCCAACCAACTACAAAAGGCTTTAGTCCAAAAGCAAGCCAAGACAATCCATCATAACATAACAAATACAATAACCAGGTCATGGCATGTCTTGATCAAGCGAGATTCAACACAAGCTAGCAAACCTACTTAGTTAGGCTATAGCCTAATACTTGATAGCTCGATCGGGTTGTCTCCTTGTTTAAATCCTTACATGTCACGACGCTTAGGTAGGAAGTGCAGCCTGCCGCACCCCACTTAGTCTTGTCTTAGCTAACCCGGTAATGAACAATATATGGCTTTCAGAATGAAAATTTAGAGCTGACAGAAAGATAAAAGAATGTTCCAACATCTGGTATTACTCAATGGTAAAAGGTAGTAGTAGATGCTTAATGGTCCAGTATATAAAATGAAGTTTCATTACATGACATTGGTGTATATTAGGAAACACAACAGGAAATACCAAAAGCATCATTACAACATTACAAAATCAGGCCATAGCGGTAGTACCACATAGGATTCGTGGACCTGATCCAGTCCAAACTATCCAATACACTATATTTCACAGCTCTACATGATGATAAGGTCCAAATAGTGATTGTTAATTATCATCTGAAAAGGAGCACAAAACAGAAAAGCTTAATCCAAAAAACCAAAATATAATCATATATATGAGAAGGCACCTATGTTAATATAGCTCATCACAAAGAAATGCCAAAAAAGTCAGAAAAAAAGTTTAACTGGAAAATTATTCAATCCTCATTTGACATTATGGCATTCAAGAATCCATTATGGCAAGTTTTAGTATCCTGGTTGGTTTAATTAGTGAGACAATAATTAATTATACATGCAAGAATTAGAACGTAAAAATCGATTAAAATCTGAATAGAAGGGTCAATGATTGCAGCAGGGGGTATCACTTCTGCGAAAAAACTATACTTCCACACTTTCAATGGTAAAATATGTAGAATTACCGCCAATCGGTCGAGCAGTTGTAAGGCACAAATAAATAGATTCACTTAGGAAAGAGCAGTTACTATGTATATCATAGTATCATGTAATAGTACTAATCAAGATGAATTGTCTGATAGCTAAGAGATTCTAAGTCATGCTTGTAAACTGTTTTGATACTTAAAAGACATAGCAGCAGACCAATGTAGCAAAATAGGGCTGCCCGTTCGTGAAGAGCAACATATGCAGCATATCATTACCATCAATCAGTTGAGCACTTGTAAGGCAGAAATAAATAGATTCACTTGCAATAGCTCAACGGCGATTAACAACCAAGGGCCAAATCCAAATAGTGCAGTAGCTCCGTGCCAAATCCAACACATAATTTCTTAGAAAATAAAGCAGAACTCAACCAACCCTATAACAGAAATCAGAATTGCAGACAATAAAATATAAATGTTGCACGTGTATTTCATTCACAGAGCAAAAATGTCAGGTGAGTGATTGTTGGTGGCAGAATGACATAAATAGCAGATGATGCTACATCCAGAACTGTTGAAGGGAGAGATGCAAAATTAAGTAAGCATTGGCAACTAACCGCCACATCTTCTTAGGTATTATCAATACAGTAAAACAGAGCAAGAACATAAATCTAAGTGGGGGAATGAGCTTACTGGGCTAGAGGTTGCGCTTGTGCAAGAAGTCCACATGCCACAGTCACGACATGGCCGCTGTAATTGAGTACATGACAGGATAGATTTTGCGCTGGAAAGAAATATAGCTTCTTAGAAATTCGAGCAGTCTTTCAAATGGTCAACATATGCACCAAGACACCTCCAGCTTCATTAGTTCTAGTAGTAGTAGTACTTTGTAGGCGTGATTTGAGATTCAGTGCTAAAACTAAATTAGCAATTTCTTTGTTTCAGTATGCGCATGATTTAGTAATTTTCAGTACTTCAGATTGTGCCTCGTGCCTTTTCAGTTTGTGTCTGAACCAGCAATAGAAGCTGCAGGTGCGTGTCAGCAGCTGAGCACCATGTAGTTCAACACCAAGGCAGTTAGGTCAGCAGCTGAGCACCATGAAGGAGTGAGCCACATCAGAAGGCACGTGCAAGAGGATGATTTGGTAAGGGGGTGCTCACCTCGGCTCGATGTGCCAATCGATTTTTGCGGTGCAGATCAAGCGGCCAATGTAGATGAGGAGACGTTGTCGCAGTGGAGAAGCAGAGACAGGGGGTCAAGGTCATAGGGGGAAGCGCTCACCCGAGGAGCAGGACGATACTATACATGTCACCCAGAAAAATATAATCCAATGTATTGAAAAATATATATATAAGCACCTTGACGATACTATACATATGTCACCCAGAAAATAAAAGGCTTACTATACATATACATATGTCCTCCAATGTCCATAAATTCTAATAAATAACCTTCAGCTAAGAACAGAGTTGGGAGCAACCAAAATTACGCAAATAATCAAGCATAAACCTAAGGATAGGTCACAAAGTTACATAGTGCTCAAGGGACGTTCATCCCACTACTTTTGCAGCCTAAGACCAGTTTCTATAGTCTACCCTCCTCCATTTGTTGCCTATTCCAGCAAGTAGATGGCCTGAGGCCTGAATAATGAATCTATGTAACTAAAAAGACAGAGCATTCATATGACAGTGCCATGGATCAAGAGGCCTCTAAGAATATAAAAGAGGAAAACTATACAATAAATGCGATGAAAGCCAGGAAAACTGATACTTCCATCACACATTATATCACAAATTGAGATCCTGTAACCACCATTAGCAAATCAGACTTGAGATCACGCCAAACATTTCAGTCATAAATATTTTTAATATCAGGTTTTGAGGATGACAATAGGCTAATAATCACAGCAAGGTACTGCATGACTTTCTTTTACTTTATATATGAACTGAATTTGTCTGAAACCCTCACAATTCATGTCAAATCTTCTACCTTGAAAGTGAAAGGTTTCAGTTCTAGGATTTGTGTCTCTAAATACATGAAGTGCAGCTCTAGGATTTGTAAAAAGCAAGAGAGAAACGGGAACAGTGAAGTTTATGAAGCGATCCCGTGGGGAGGAGGTGCCAGGGCTAGGTTTAGCAATCATGATCACCTGGATGGGATATATGTTTGTGGTTAGCTTAGACCAAAAGGCATTTGGCTGTGTGTTTATTGCTTTAAAGGTTCATACACACATCTAGAAAATATATAATAACATACCATACCATGTTTCTGAAGCATTTTGTCAACCAACACTGGTGAATATCCCATACCAATAAATTGTGAGCATAAATAATTGGATGAATAGCTAGGCTAACCTACCTGCAGTTAAGAGTGAAGAGCATCACGCCATTTTTAGAACTTCAGTAGAAACAATCAAGGAGAAGAATAGTGTCGCAAAATTTTGGTAGTCCTACCAATTTGTGATTCTCTGGTTCTATTTGCAATATTTGTGGCATCATAAAACTGGAGTGATTTTAATCAAAGCAACAACCCATACAGGGCAACCTGAGTAGCAGAAATATCTTCTTTTCTAAAGTCTACTACAAACACAATTTGCAAAATTTCATATTACCAGGTCTACGATCTGTAGCCCCATATCCAAACCTGTGCAGGTCGGGGCTAGCCTAATCGATGTCTCCTCACCCCTGGCCGTGGCTACGGGAGAAACGTACATATATGATTGTGCATAATATCAGGGGTACAGAATGAAACCCCACCTTCTCATGTTTTGGCAGTCCAAATATAGTAAACTACATACGTTATCTTCCTCAGTGATGACTACACGACTGCCCATATATTTTCATCAAGGAGGTGTATCTCGTTGTCGTTCTGAAATAGCCAAACAAACAAAACAAAGATAGGAATTAGTAGAAGGATGTAAATTTTTCTCGAAGAATGCATCTAATTCAGTCTTCTATCTGAACAGAAACATTCATATACCCTTTGTCCTAGACCAAAAGAAACGAAACAATGGTGAGTATTATGGGACGGAGGGAGTACATTTAATCCATGACACATATATAACCATTCATAATGTACAAAACACCATGTCCCAAAAACAATACTGGAGGACAATAGATGGGTACACTTCAAAAGAGGTTACACGCATGTTCAGAATACTCAAGCAAAAAGGTATAGACTACAACTTCTAGTATATGCAATACAATGTAGAGCATCTGCATTGTAATAGGTGCAGTACCAATGATCAAATAGGAAAACAGGGTGGTACCGGGGCATTCCCAGCTTTTGATTTTTGTGCCAACGGGCCTAGGCAATGGCATCTGTGCAAATTTTCAAAAGTAGTTATGTAAGAACAAAAGAAGAAACCAACAAATCAAATAATTCAATGATGACGCTAGCATAACAAATATGCCTCAAGATGTGAGACTTACATCATCCAACACCTATCTACATGACTTTATGGTAGGAAATGCACAAATCACAGCTAAGGTCTGGAGACATGAATGACTACTGATGCTGGTTCGCAACTGATCCATGATCCAGAACTTAACAACAAATTAGACGGAACAACTACATATGAATTATCCAAACAAGGCAGCCATGTACATTCGTAATATATGACAGATTCTGAGTTCGTTGCCATACCTTTTTGTTCCCACACATCCTAGCGTTCCAGATGCACTGATTTGCAGAACATTTACTCAAAGTGCCTTGCACTATTATTCAGAATATGACCCTGGAGAAATCATATGCATGGATGTTAGAGCTGGTATGGCATGATATCCAAGCAGCAAACTAACTCAAATAGTAACAAATAAAGATTAATAAATGCTACCGGCATGTTTCCAACTAAGTGCGCTTCCGAGATTCTAGGATAGATAAAACATCAAAATCGAAACCAGTACTGATGAGATTTTATCAGATGCAACACCCCAAACACACTGTACTAAGCACACAAAGAGACAACTACAGCAGGAAATTGGCGAGCAAATATATTTTGAGCAGAAAAATTAACTGTAAATTGAGTCGGTGACCTAGAACTCGAATATGTTAGCGACCTGCAAGCTATGTGGCGAACTGGCCGGAAACCTCGTCCAGCTGATGCTGGTGTATTCTTATATGTTAGCAAAAACTGCTTCTGCTGTGTAGTTCGTCTAACCAGATTTGTAGGGACATAAAAACATAGAACATGAGATTTTCCTAGGGAAGTCAAGTAAATACTATACATGAGCGGGTAGAAAACGACATGCTCATACTGCAGTATTCAATTAAGCACAAGTACATACTCTTGCTAATTGCTATGGTTTAGTAAAAAGGGGCAGAGCCTTTTCCTTGGTTTCTACAGGAGGGAGTCAAATTATTATTTGTTTATTTGCATGCCCAATAGATTGTGTTCGTTAGCACTCATTTTTGGAGCATGTCTGCAAGGCTGTTTTTTTTCTCAGCAAGGTATGAACTATGGAAACAGATTCACCAATCTCGATCTGCAGTGGTCAGAGAGAGAGAGGGATGGCGACCAACAGCAGCACGAGATTGACGGGCCGGACGTGTCTCACCTTGGGGTCCTCGTCGTCTCTGCAGCCCGTGCTCAAAGGCGAGCTCGGCCTCCGACCGGCCGGCGCAGCGTCCCCGGCGGTGACTCGGTGATGCGCGAGATGGTGGTGTTGAGCACCGGATCCGGCGCCGCCACAAGACACACATCGCGGAGCCGCTTCCCCAACTTCATTGGTGCTTGCTAGACGGCGAGGATGACGGCTACGGCGCCGGGTCGTAGGCCATGGATGCCGAGAGCGAAGGAGAAGAGCTGGTCGCCGGAGGTGCGTCCGGCGGTTCCTGCACTCCTCCCGTCGGCCGTGATGCGCCAGCTCCGCCTGGTGCTCCTCCCGGCGATGGCGATGGCGATGGCGATGGCGATGGCGATGGCGACGGTGAGTAGTGGCAGCGGCGAGGTCGGCGACGAAAGAGGAACTGAGATCCTGGCTCAGCAATGGGGAGAAGGAGATGGGCGAGGAAGGAGACGGCAGAGGCGCGGACGCGGACGGTGCCGTCGGCGAGAGGGGTGGACGGCATCGGGGTGGAGCGAACGCGAGAGGACGCGGGGATGGGGCGGCGGCTAGGGTTCTCACCCAATCCGTCGCTCTCCTTGTCTTTAGACGCGGACCAGCCACCCACGACGCGCCACGCAAGGGCGAGCACTTGAAATACCGAAACTGCCCTCGGCGGCCACCCAAAACTACAGCGCGGTAGCACGACCCCCGCGCCTATCCACAGCAGCACCGGCGACACCCACATTGAGAGGCAATGACAGAAGGGGCCCACGAACTACAAACCCCACCTGTCAGCCAGATATAAGGCATAAATTCGGAAGTAAGAAATGAAAAGCACTATTCATTGGTTGTCACATCAGACTCGATCCGACGGCCAGGATTGGTTCATCAAAAAATCCGACGACCGGGATTCGTTTGGACAGGCAATCCGACGGTCCAAAGAACACATGCCCTGAGAAGGCTCCATTTTGTTCCAGACTCTAACAATGGGATGGGATGAATCAATTTCTATGGTAGGAAGAAGTTTCCGTCACTCTTGCCCTCCAATGCATAGTCCTATCAACATACTCCTTCCGTTCCAAAATATAGTGCGCCCGCGCTTCCCGAGGTTCAACTTTGACCATAAATTTAACCAACGAGACCGACTGCGGCGGGGGCAAAAATTATATAATTGAAAACTTCTTTCGAATACGAATTCACTGGTATAATTTTTGCCCCCGCCGCAGTCGGTCTCGTTGGTCAAATTTATGGTCAAAGTTGAAGTGCGGAAACCGAGGACGCACTATATTTTGGAACGGAGGGAGTACAACTAACCCTATGGTGTGATCCACACGCGCTCTCATATGATGGGCACCAATAACAACATAACCACAAGCAATTTAAACCAATCATAGCAATTCACCAATCACCCATAGGACAACAAAAATCTACTCAAACATCATAGGATGGCAACACATCATTGGAAAATAATATGAAGCATAAAGCACCATATTCAAGTAGGGGCACAGCGGGTAGCGGGAGAGTGGACCGCTGTAAATAGATGAGGGAAGGTGATGGAGGTGTTGAGGAAGATGGCGGAGTTGTTGGAGTAGATCGCCGCCACACGATGTTTGCCCCGGCGGCGTTCCGGCGCCACCGGGAGAGAGGGGGGAGAGCCCATCTCCTTCTTCTTCTTCCTTGGCCTCCCCCCTAGATGGGAGGAGGGTTTCCCCTCTGGTCCATGGCCGCCATGGCTCCCGGAGGGCAGGAGCCCCTTCGAGATTGGATCTCTCTCTCTGTTCTCTTTTGTTTCGCGCTCCTGTTTTCTGGCCCTTCACTGTTTCTTATATTCCCGGAGATCCGTAACTCCGATTGGGCTGAAATTTTGAGGGGATTTTTATCCGGAAATTATCTTTCTTGCGGCGAAAGAAGGGCCCCAACCGACGTTCGAGGGAGTCACAAGGCAACACGGCGCGACCCCCCCGGGCCGCGCCCTGTTGCCTTGTGGCCACCTCGGGCACCGTCTTGCGTTGATTCTTCTTCCTAAAAATCACATATATTCCAAAATAATTCTCCGTAAAATTTTATCACGTTTGGACTTCGTTTGATATGGATTTTCTGTGAAACAAAAAACATGCAACAAACAGGAACTGGCACTGGGCACTGGATCAATATGTTAGTCCAAGAAAATCATATAAATTGTTGCCAAAAGTATGTAAAAGTTGTAAAATATTGACATGAAACAATAAAAAATTATAGATACGACGGAGACGTATCAGCGACGGAAAGGCATCATTCTTCTGGGAAGATCGTTGGTTGGACGGATGGAGGGTACAGGAGCTAGCACTGACCCTTTACTACCTGGTTCCGCCCCAGGCACGGGAATCTAGAACGGTTAGCCAGGCATTGATGGGCGCCTGGCCTGCGGACGTGGGGCCGGATCTTAATTCCACAGCGCTACGGGAGTACTTGATGCTTTGGGATCGCATCCAGCAGGTTGAGCTACAGCAGGATATGCAGGATGAGTGAGATGGACGTGGGAGCCGTCTGGTCCGTTCTCGGTTAGATCCGCGTATGCGGCAAAGTTTACAGGCCGGCAACACGTTCCCTCGGTGACGGTGATTTGGAAATTGAAGGCTCCACCGAGATGCAAATTATTCGCATGGCTCGCTCTACGGAACAGGTGTTGAACCTCCGACCGCCTGGCTAGGAGGGGCTTGACACACCAAGCAGCATGCCCCATGTGCGATCGGTCTGTTGAGAGTATGGCGCACATCATGATAAACTGTGCCCTGGCTCGAATAGTGGACGGCTGTTCTGGATGCATGGGGTAGTGCGGACTGGGCCCCAACGGCGGCTGACGACCTTGTGCCATGGCTCACAACTAAACGCCCGGGTACTCACCGCCCCAAGGACTGGCACATGCTACTGTTGCTTGTCTGCTGGATGATTTGGAAACATAGAAACAACATAGTCTTCGATGGGGCGTCCCCATCTGCTGAGGTGGTCCTCGGAAGGATCTATGAGGAGGGTAGGACGTGGCAGCTTGCGAGCCTTCTTAGTGGAGACCTCGATGTCTTCTTCCAGAGTTTGAGGTTGTATAGGTGGGCTTATCGTGAGTAGTAGATCTAGTGCTTGGTGGGGTGGTGACTACGGTTGCACTATGGTGCCCCGTTTGTAAACGATGTAATTCGGTGGACGGGCTCTTGCCCTCTCCTCTCTTAATTGATGATACACATGCGTATGCGTATCTGATGACCCACAAGTATAGGGGATCAATCGTAGTCCTTTCGATAAGTAAGAGTGTCGAACCCAACGAGGAGCAGAAGGAAATGACAAGCGGTTTTCAACAAGGTATTTTCTGCAAGCACTGAAATTATCGGTAACGAGTAGTTTGATAGCAAGATAATTTGTAACAAGTGACAAGTAGCAATAGTAACTAAGGTGCAGCAAGGTAGCCCAATCCTTTTTGTTGCAAAGGACAGGCCGGAACGGTCTCTTATAATAAGCTAAGCGTTCTTGAGGACACACGGAAATTTTATCTAGTCACTTTCGTCATGTTTGTTTATTCGCGTTCGCTACTTTGATAATTTGATATGTGGGTGGACCGGTGCTTGGGTGCTGTTCTTACTTGAACAAGCCTCCCACTTATGATTAACCCCTCTCGCAAGCATCCGCAACTACGAAAGAAGAATTAAGATAAATCTAACCATAGCATTAAACATATGGATCCAAATCAGCCCCTTACGGAATAGCGCATAAACCAGGGTTTAAGCTTCTGTCACTCTAGCAACCCATCATCTAATTACTACTCCACAATGCATTCCCTTAGGCCCAAAGATGGTGAAGTGTCATGTAGTCGACGTTCACATGACACCACTAAGAGAATCAACAACATACATATCATCAAAATATCGAACGAATACCAAATTCACATGATTACTTATGACAAGACTTCTCCCATGTCCTCAAGAAAAAAAGTAACTACTCACACATCATATTCATGTCCAAGATCAGAGGGGTATTGAATATCATAATGGATCTGAACATATAATCTTCCACCAAATAAACCAACTAGCATCAACTACAAGATGTAATCAACACTACTAGCAACCCACAGGTACCAATCTGAGGTTTTGAGACAAAGATTGAATACAAGAGATGAACTAGGGTTTGAGATAAGATGGTGCTGGTGAAGATGTTGATGAAGATTGGTCCTCCCACGATTAGAGGGTTGTTGGTGATGACGATGGCTTCGATTTCCCCCTCCCGGAGGGAAGTATCCCCGGCGGAATCGCTCCACCGGAGAGCAAAAGTGCTCCTGTCCAAGTTCCGCCTCGAGACGGCGGCGCTCCGTCCCGAAAGTCTTCCCTTTATTTTTTCTAGGGCAAATGGGCTTATATACCAGAAGATGGGCACCGGAGGCTGACCAGGGGCCCCACAAGGTGGGCACCTGGGTGGCCCCCTCTGGTACTTCTTTTCTCCAATATTTTTTATTTATTCCAAAATAAATCTCCGTGAAATTTCAGCTCATTTGGAGATGTGCAGAATAGGTATCTCTGGCATAGCTTTTTCAGGTCCAGAATTCCAGCTGCCGGCAATCTCCCTCTTTATGTAAATCTTGCATATTAAGAGAGAAAAGGCATTAGAATTGCTCCACAAAGTGTTATATTGATTAAAAACACTATAAATAACAGTAGGAAAACATGATGCAAAATGGACGTATCAGTATCCTAGAGAAAAAAAGACCCAAATCTTTCTGAAGGGCCTTCTGGGCCTGTAGGATGCAATATTTTTGACCCTGGGGGCACAGAGGATATTGGGCTAGAAGCGTATCATAGAAATACGCTTTCCTATGCTTTTAGATTCTTATTAGACGGCTTGCCCCCCTTTCTTTGTGAAGGAGGTGGTTTCGAGACTAGTAGAGAGCTAGGGTTCCTCTCCTTGTGTGACGAAGTTGATATGCCCAGAAATTATGGTGGTAACGGAGGTCAGGGTAGATTTAACACGGGGGGTACGTTTTCAGTATCAAAGGAACAATTATGGTGACTCTTCTCGAGATAATGATAGTTTTAGACACAATTTCCCCAACCTTCTTTGGAAAATTCTTCAAATAGAGGATAGGGATAAGGAGGGGGAAATTTTGTTGATAAGGAAGTTCTTGGTGGTGGGGGCTCTGGTAATCAGGGAAGTGCTCAAACTTGGACTGGTGGTGGTGGTGGTCTGGAAGTTGGAGGTCCTTCTCATTGAGGGGTGACCCCTACCGCTTCCAATCAGGTTCAAGGTGGACATGGGGCTCCTGTGATGACAATGGATCTCATTGTAACACCCCATGTAATTAGCTACAGTGATCACCTTTTGAAAGTGCCAAGTCAGCATGGTTAACTAGTGCTTGATCATCATTGCATCATATCTCATTTCAAACTTCAATTCAAATTGCAATTCAAATATAAAGTGAAATATAAAAGTTGTTCAAATTGAAAACTAAAATGTTCATTAAATAGCACATAATTCATAGCCAATTATGTTCAGGAAAACAACATCTCTAAAAATGCCTAAGTGACTCTATCAACCCCAAACAATTGCAAACAATAACATTTAATACCATTTTATTTAATTCTAATTGCTAATGAAATTGTGTTTTGCCCAAACCAATTTCTGGTGGTTGAGTATATTGCACTGTAATATTTGACCCAAGTCACACAATTTATAAAATTCATTTAGCGGCCTATCAATTTGCAAAACAGTAGGTAAAAGAAATAATAGAAAAAGAAAAAGAAAACGGTTGGGGCTTACTGTGCCTTCGGGCCTTGAGTGCACAGTAGCCCGCGGCCCAGCCCACCGCGGTCACCCCCTTCCTCTGCCTCGCTATCGCCTGGCGCGCGCATCCGATCGCCGGACGCCGCGCTGTCGCGCATCCACCCCTTCCCCGGCTAGGTTAAAGGCACCCCGAGCTCCTCTCCTCTCTCCCCGAAACCCTAACCCCCACACATCCTCCTCCCTCGCTCGTCTTCGTCCTCCTCGAGCTGGCGCCCGAAGTCGCCGCCATGGACGAGCTCAATGCTGTGGCTACCGCCGTCCTCGCCGCCTGAGACCGTGCTCAATCGCTCCGCCTGCTTCTTCTCCTTCTTCTCCGACCGCTGGACCGAGCTCTGCGCCACCACATTGCCGGGATCGAGCTCGGCCCCGAACCCACTGTCGCCGGCGATCCCCGTCGTCCCCGAGCTCCTCTGCGCTTCAAAGCTTCCAAGGGCTTTACTTAGCCGCTCGGTGAGCTTCCCCCTCCCTCTGTGCTTCTCCTCGCACCGCATTCCTCCTCCTAGCTAGCTCGCCGCCGCGCCATGTTTTGCCCGCCGCCGAGCTCGCCGTTGCCGTCGCTTCCGGCGACCGTAGCCCGCGCTAGTAGCTTAGATCGACGCGGCGTCGCACTCTCGCTCGAGCGCGACCGAAAACGCCCGCGAAAACCCACCGCAGCCGTTAGCCCGAGTCACGCCCAAAACGGCCGCCGCCGACGTGCTCGCCGCCGTCAGCTCCGGCCTCCCCAGCTCTGACCACCGCCATCACGAGATGCGTCGTGGAGTGCTCGTTCGATAGAGCCAAACCACGCCCGAAACGGTGCACCACAGAGAGATTCCGGGCTCGCCGGAGTTGCTCGCCGCCGTTCGGCCTCGCCGGCGTGCTCCGGTGGCCGGCGTCCAGCTGGCGTCCGACGTGGCGCGCCCTGTGTCGCTGACACTGGGCCCCGCGGGCCCGATTGACCTGGTCAGCGTGCGCGCACTGTTCACCAGTGAGACTGACATGTGGGTCCCGCGAATAATTAAACTGGATTAAGTTTAAACGAAAATTAATTAAGCTAATCACCCACTAACAGTAGGCCCCGCCCCTAATTTAATTTGTAGTTAGTTAACTAAACCCTAATTAGCTAAATGTGAGGCTGACATGTGGGACCCACTGGGCCCACAGGTCAGTTTTGACTCTGGTCAATCGGACTGTTAACCGCTGACGTCAGCAATACGTCATGATGACGTCATCCCTTACTGTTCTGGATAATTCGTATTTAATAATCAAATTAATTCCAGAAAATGTTTAAAACTTTGAAAAATCATAACTTTTAAACCGTAACTCGGATTAAAATAATTTATATATGAAAAACGATCAGAAAAATATGACGATTCCGAATATGCCCTCCGTTCATCTGTCTCGTGCCTCTATCATTGCGAACATGGAACCGTCCCCTCCTTTTCGCCTGACCGAGAAACGCCAGACTTCGGGAAAACATTCCCGGATGTTTTCCCCCTTCACCGTATCGCGTAGTACTATGTTAGGTCACACCTAGCACTGCATATTGCCATGCCATGCATTGTATTGCATATTGATTGCCATGTATTTACTGTTTCTTCCCCCTCCTTCTCTCCCGTTAGCCCCCGAGACTGCCGATGACACCGCCGTGTACGACGACGTCGCCGACGACCAGACCCCTTCAGCAGAGCTTCCAGGCAAGCAATCCCCCCTTGACGCATGCCGATATCTCCTATTGTTTCTCCCTCCCGCTTGCATTAGAAATTGCCGCTGCCTTGCTTTATCCTATTCTGATGCATAGCCTGATTTTGTCGCCTGCTACTGATACATTACCTGTTATCCCATGATGCCTAGTTAACTGTGCTGCTGTTCCATCTTTGGCCCTTCGCCTTGTCCGTATGCCATGCTTGTTACTGGACCGTGATCACTCTGGGTGTGATCGCGGAAATGCTTACACTACTGCAATACTTAAACTGTTAAAGTCGGGTTGGCCCCAAGGGTGCCCGCGAGAGAACAACATTAAAGACGGGTCGGCTCCAAGAGTACCCGCGAGTGATACCAAGTCGGAGCGACAGAAACTCTGATCGTCTCTGCGAGCTACTAAATATGCCTAAAGGAACTGGGTATTTGATCTGAGTGGGTCGTCGTGCCCTATACGCACTACCACCACGTGGGATAATGGTTTATGGGACCCTCTACGCCGTATGTATCAGCCGAAAGCTCTGTCAGACGTCCAGTTCAGCATTGCGGCCGGGCGACAGCAGATATCCACAGGCACATCGTGGTGAGGCTGACCCTGCACGCAACGACCCGGAGTGCACAGGGCGATGGCCCAAGACCCCTGAGTGCTTAGGATGTAGACCGGCGGGGACCTCTCTGCTGAGCTCTAGGTAGGGCTGCGGTGTGTCGATCAGCCGAGGCCAGGCATGACCCGATAAAAGTGTGTCCGGCCAGAGTTAATCGAGCGTGTTGAGTAACAGTAGTGCACCCCTGCAGGGAAGTGATCTATTCGAATAGCCGTGTCCACGGTAACAGGACGCTCGGAGTTGTATCCGGATCCATGACAACTACAAAGTGATGGTGATACATATTAAACTGTTACTATTGCTCTCTGGATCGCTTTCTCGCGGGATAGTCGAGAAAGGATCTCGGGGAGTTGCTGCTATACAACCACTATTGTATGTTACTACTCTACTCTCTTCTGATGCTGCAAGATTGCTTGAAGATGCTAGTCTTCGATAGGCTAGGCTTCTCCCCCCTCTACTCTGGCATTCTGCAGTTCAGTCCAAAGATATAGCCCCATTCCTTTGATACAAATGCATATTAGTATAGTTTTGATGTCAGTCTTGCGAGTACTTTGGATGAGTACTCACGGTTGCTCTGCTATTCTTTTCCCCATATCCAATTGATGATACATCAGACGAAGGAGCCCAGGAGCAGGAAATCCCCGGAGTATTCTACTACGACGTGGAGATCCCCGACGACCAGGAGTAGTTCGGAGGCCCTAGGCAGGAGGTCTTCGCCTTTTCGATCAGAGTCGTTGTTTGTTTTCGCCTTCTTAAGGCACCCTTGTTTAACTTTGTGTCTGTACTCAGATACTTTTGCTTCCGCTGATGCTTGTATGTCTCGAGCTTTTGTATTCGAGCCCTCGAGGCCCCTGGCTTGTAATATAAAGCTTGTATTATTTTATTTTGTGTCTAGAGTTGTGTTGTGATATCTTCCCGTGAGTCCTTAGACTTGATCGTGTGCATTTGCGTGTATGATTAGTGCACGATTAAGTCGAGGGCGTCACAAGTTGGTATCAGAGCCGACTGCCTGTAGGAACCCCCTTTCCAACTCCTTGGCCAAAGTTGAGTCTAGTCTTTGAAAAACGGTTTTACTAACATGGCTGTGTGGCTTACGGGCCCATGTCGCCAATGAATGGGATTAGGATCTTTTATTCCTCTTCCTTACTCTGGGACTCTGCTCTCTCTCCTATTCGGGTTAAAGTTTTGCTAACTCTAACATTAGGTTCTCGTGATCACATCCACCCGGAGTTCTGAATTATCCCCCCCTTTCTTCAAGATGAGGGCCAGGTTCTGCTGCACAATGCCACGGACCGCAGGATCCTTTTATCGAGGACACCCTGCGTTGTTCCTTGCAGATTCCTCGCTCCAAAAGTTTTCTCCGATGTTGATATAGCCTTTGCTATGTCCCGTTGTGTATTCCTCACCGCGTGCCTGCGCGCCGCCTAGTTTGTCTAGCTGCGTGTGTTTCCGAACTCGCGCTGTCCGTTGATATCCAATTCTGTGCATGGATCTGTATGTCTTTAATGACTACTAATATGTATCTAATGCACTTCTTGTTCATTTCTCATGTTACGTCATAAATGATCTCTGACACATGCAGTTGTTCTTGCTAAACTGCCCCTGTTGATTTGGCAGGATGGCTGACGATCCTCCACCTCCACCCTATATTGCCGCAATGATGCAGCAGTTTGAATTGAATCGTCAGCTCAACGAGAGTCTGGTAAATCGTTTGGAACGCAACGATGCTTGTCAGGAGCCTGGACCAATCTCACTGCAAGAGTTTGTGCGCCTCAACCCGTCTGTTTTCCGCAACTCCACCAATCCTATGGATGCTGATGATTGGCTTCGTGATATTCTGTTTGAGATGGAGTCAGCTAGTGTTGCCCCTGACAGTTACGTCACCTTTGCGGCATTTCACTTGAAGGGTCCAGCTGCTCAGTGGTGGGAAAGCCACAGGCGTATGTTGCCTACTGGAACTATAACCACTTGGCAGGAATTTCAGGTAGCCTTCCGTGCACGACACATTCCTCAAGGTCTGATGGACCAGAAGAAGAAGGAGTTCCGCAAACTTACTCAGGGCAAAATGACTGTGGATGAATATCAGAGGAAATTTCTTGAATTATCCCGCTATGCTGAGGATGACATCTGCACTGACGCTCGCAAGCAGGAGAAATTCCGTGAAGGACTGCATCCTGATATAAAGCTCGCACTTGCTGTTCATGAAGCTGCAGACTTTGCAACGCTTGTCAGCCAGTCTTTCCGAATCGAAACTGCTTTGAATGAGTACCAGGAGTCGCTCAAGCGCACTCGTGACGTTGGCTCGTCTTCGGGTCAGCCTGCTCAGAAACGTCGGGTCTGGATTCCGCACAATGTACATCACCGACCAGCTCCAACACCAAGGCCGTCTTACGTCACACCTCGTCTGCCTCCGCCGCCGAGACAGCTCAGAGTTCAGCCCAATGCTGTGGTCCCTCCTAGTCCGCCCGCACCGCCAAGACAACCCAGTGTTCAAAATAGACAGCCCAATACTATGGCTCCTCGCCCCGCACGTGGAGTCTGTCGTAAATGTGGACTGCCAGGTCATCATTCTAGGTTTTGCCCATTGAACCAGAAGGCCAGGCCGCCTGCTATGGGTCGTGGCCAGGTCACTCATGTCAAAATGGAAGAAGCTCGTGAGTCCCCTAAAATCGTGATGGGAACTCTGCCAGTTAATTGAGTTGCAGTTGTTGTTCTCTTTGATTCCGGGGCATCACATTCCTTTGTGTCTCAACAATTTGCTCAGCGGCATGAACTACCTCTAGAGTTGTTGCCCACTCCACTAGAGATTATCACTCCCCGTTCCAGGTGGCAAACCAAGATGGTAAGTCACAACAATCAAATCAGAATTGAAGGGTTGATGTTCTCTGTTTCCCTCATTGCTCTCGGACCTTCCGACATAGACATCATTCTCGGTATGGACTGGTTGACCGCCCATAATGCTATGATCGACTGTGCTGCTAGGAAAGTCCAACTCACACACCCTTCCGGCCAGACAGTCAGTTACTCAGCTCGAACAGTTCAAAATGCCGAAAGCCAGATATATGCTCTGAATGCTTTGAACGCTTCACCTCTTGAGGGAATTGAGAACGTTCCAGTCGTTCGCGATTTTTCGGACGTCTTTCCGGAAGAACTTCCAGGAATACCCCCTGTTAGAGCAGTCGAGTTCGTCATCGACTTGAAACCAGGCACTACCCCTATTGCTAAACTCCCATACAAGATGCCTCCGCATGAACTTCTCGAGCTTAAGGAAGAAATCGACGAGTCGCTTAAAAAGGGTTTCATCCGCCCCAGTTCCTCTGCTTGGGGAGCACCTTCGCTCTTTGTTAAGAAGAAGGATGGTACGAATCGGTTGGTTCAAGATTATTGACCTATCAATCAGGCAACAATTCAGAACAAGTACCTGCTTCCCAAAATCAACGATCTGTATGATCAGCTTGCTGGATCCTCGGTATTCTCTAAACTCGACTTAAGGTTGGGTTACCATCAGATCCGAGTTCGCAAAGAGGATATTCCGAAGACAGCCTTCGTTACTCGATATGGATCATACGAGTATACTGTTATGTCCTTCGGATTAACTAATGTTCCAGCAACGTTCTCTCGATTGATGAACTATATCTTCATGGACTACCTCGACAAGTTCGTCATGGTTTATTTGGATGATATCCTTATATTTTCCAAGAATGAAGAGGAACACGCCGAACATCTTCGGCTTGTATTGGAGAAACTTCGAGAGCATCAACTATATGCCAAATACTCCAAGTGCGAGTTATGGTTATCCGAAGTGACATATCTCGGCCACGTGATCTCCAAAGATGGCATTGCTGTTAACCCAGAATGAGTTCAAGCTATTCTTGAATGGACTCCTCCGAAGAATGTCAAGCAAGTCAAAAGTTTTCTCGGACTCGCTAGTTATTGCCGCCAATTCGTCGAGAACTTCTCCAAAATTGCTAAGCCTCTGACTGATCTGCTTCACAAAGGCGTTAAATTTGAGTGGACAGAAAAGTGCCAAGAAAGTTTTCAGACACTCAAAGATAAGTTGACATCTGCCCCAGTGCTAGCACCCCCGGATTCCAAAAAGGACTTCGTGATTTACTGTGATGCATCTCGTCAAGGATTGGGCTGTGTCCTAATGCAAGAGCGCAAAGTGATTGCTTATGGCTCTCGTCAATTGCGTCCTCATGAGGAAAATTATCCAGTACATGATCTCGAGCTTGCTGCAGTTATTTATGCATTGAAGTTATGGCGACATTACCTTCTTGGTAATCGATGCGAGATCTACACGGATCATAAGAGTCTGAAGTACTTGTTCACTCAGCCATCTCTGAACCTCCGTCAACAAAGATGGATGGAGGCCATTACGGACTATGATTTGGGTATTTCTTATACCCCTGGCAAGGCTAATGTGATGGCCGATGCCTTGAGCCGTAAATCCTACTGTTTGTGAACTTGAGGTTGAATTGCAGCAGCCACTCCTGTATGAAGAGCTTCGAAAGCTAAACATCGAGATAGTTCCTCAAGGATATCTAAATACCTTGGTTATTGAACCAGATCTCAAGCACAACATCAAGACACGGCAGAAATATGACTCTGAAGTTGAGAAGATTAAGAAGTTCCTCTCCAAAGGTAATTCTTCATTCTACCATGTTGATGATGATGGTGCCTTGTTCTTCAAAGGCCGCCTAGTGGTCCCCAGAAGGAGATCAAACTCTCGCTCGGATGTCATGAAAGAAGCCCATGATACACCCTTGTCAATTCATCCCGGTAGTACCAAGATGTACCAAGACATTCGTCAGCGGTACTGGTGGCCTGGTATGAAGCAAGACATTGCTCGTTATGTTGTTGAGTGTGATGTTTGCCGTCGCATCAAAGTAGAACACCAAAGGCCTGCTGGAACTCTGCAACCCCTTGATATTCCTGAATGGAAATGGGACAAAGTTGAAATGGATTTCATTACTGGTTTTCCTAGATCTCAGAAGGGTCATGATGCTATTTTTGTCGTCATTGACCGATTCTCCAAGGTTGCTCACTTTCTGCCAGTCAAGGAGACAATCACTGCTAGCCAATTAGCAGACTTGTATGTTTCCAGAATTGTGTCACTCCACGGTGTTCCATTGGAAATCAGTTCGGATCGTGGCAGCCTCTTTACCTCAAGGTTTTGGAACAGTTTCCAAGAAGCTATGGGAACTCATCTGTCCTTTAGCACTGCTTTTCACCCCCAGTCCCAGGGACAAGTTGAATGAGTCAATCAAGTGCTTGAAGATATGCTTTGAGCTTGCGTCATCTTATTCGGTAAGAAATGGGAGGAATCTCTCCCGTATGCCGAATTCTCTTACAACAATAGCTACCAAGCTAGTCTGAAGATGGCACCATTTGAAGTTCTCTATGGACGTAAATGCCGAACCCCTCTGAATTGGTCAGAAACTGGGGAACGATCAATCGTTGGTCCGGACATTATTCAACAAGCTGAAGAACAAGTCCGCATTGTCCGTGAACATTTGAAAACTGCTCAGTCTCGTCAGAAGAGCAATTATGACCGTAAACACATGGTAATGGTCTATCAACCTGGTGAACATGCATACCTTCGTGTTACTCCGTTCAAGGGCACTCATCGATTTGGAATCAAGGGCAAGTTAGCTCCTCGCTACATTGGCCCATTTCGTATTCTCGCCCGTCGAGGAGAAGTGGCATATCAATTGGAGTTACCGCCAAGCCTTTCTCAAGTGCATGATGTCTTTCATGTGTCGCAACTCCGTCGCTGCTTCAAGGATCCTATTCGAGTTGTGGATCATGAAGTGCTTGAATTGCGAGAAGATTTGTCTTATCCAGAGTATCCGATCCGCGTTCTTGATCAAACTGAACGCCGGACTCGTCAGAAGTCGATCAAGTTCCTCAAGGTTGAGTGGTCGAATCATTCTGAAGATGAAGCCACTTGGGAACGCGAGGATCGTCTTCGTGAAGAATATCCCGCTTTCTTTCAACCTACCTCTTAATTCTCGGGACGAGAATTCTTGTTAGAGGAGGAGAATTGTAACACCCCATGTAATTAGCTACAGTGATCACCTTTTGAAAGTGCCAAGTCAGCATGGTTAACTAGTGCTTGATCATCATTGCATCATATCTCATTTCAAACTTCAATTCAAATTGCAATTCAAATATAAAGTGAAATATAAAAGTTGTTCAAATTGAAAACTAAAATGTTCATTAAATAGCACATAATTCATAGCCAATTATGTTCAGGAAAACAACATCTCTAAAAATTCCTAAGTGACTCTATCAACCCCAAACAGCTGCAAACAACAACATTTAATACCATTTTATTTAATTCTAATTGCTAATGAAATTGTATTTTTCCCAAACCAATTTCTGGTGGTTGAGTATATTGCACTGTAATATTTGACCCAAGTCACACAATTTATAAAATTCATTTAGTGGCCTATCAATTTGCAAAACAGTAGGTAAAAGAAATAATAGAAAAAGAAAAAGAAAACGGTTGGGGCTTACTGTGCCTTCGGGCCTTGAGTGCACAGTAGCCCGCGGCCCAGCCCACCGCGGTCATCCCCTTCCTCTGCCTCGTTGTCGCCTGGCGCGCGCATCCGATCGCCGGACGCCGCGCTGTCGCGCATCCGCCCCTTCCCCGGCTAGGTTAAAGGCACCCCGAGCTCCTCTCCTCTCTCCCCGAAACCCTAACCCCCACAGATCCTCCTCCCTCGCTCGTCCTCGTCCTCCTCGAGCTGGCGCCCGAAGTCGCCGCCATGGCCGAGCTCAATGCCGTGGCTACCGCCGTCCTCGCCGCCTGAGACCGCGCTCAATCGCTCTGCCTGCCTCTTCTCCTTCTTCTCCGACCGCTGGACCGAGCTCTGCGCCACCACATCGCCGGGATCGAGCTCGGCCCCGAACCCACTGTCGCCGGCGATCCCCGTCGTCCCCGAGCTCCTCTGCGCTTCAAAGCTTCCAAGGGCTTTACTTAGCCGCTCGGTGAGCTTCCCCCTCCCTCTGTGCTTCTCCTCGCGCTGCATTCCTCCTCCTAGCAAGCTCGCCGCCGCGCCATGTTCTGCCCGCCGCCGAGCTCGCCGTTGCCGTTGCTTCCGGCCACCGTAGCTCGCGCTAGTAGCTTAGATCGACGCGGCGTCGCATTCTCACTCGAGCGCGACCGAAAACGCCCGCGAAAACCCACCGCTGCCGTTAGCCCAAGTCACGCCCAAAATGGCCCACCCCAAATTTAATCTGTAGTTAGTTAACTAAACCCTAATTAGCTAAATGTGAGGCTGACATGTGGGACCCACTGGGCCCACAGGTCAGTTTTGACTCTGGTCAATCGGACTGTTGACCGCTGACGTCAGCAATACGTCATGATGACGTCATCCCTTACTGTTATGGATAATTCGTATTTAATAATCAAATTAATTCCAGAAAATGTTTAAAACTTTGAAAAATCATAACTTTTAAACCGTAACTCGGATTAAAATAATTTATATATGAAAAACGATCAAAAAAAATATGACGATTCCGAATATGCCCTCCGTTCATCTGTCTTGTGCCTCTATCATTGCGAACATGGAACCGTCCCCTCCTTTTCGCCTGACCGAGAAATGCCAGACTTCGGGAAAACATTCCCGGATGTTTTCCCCCTTCACCGTATCGCGTAGTACTATGTTAGGTCACACCTAGCATTGCATATTGCCATGCCATGTATTGTATTGCATATTGATTGCCGTGTATTTACTGTTTCTTCCCCCTCCTTCTCTCCCGTTAGCCCCCGAGACTGCCGACGACACCGCCGTGTACGACGACGTCGCCGACGACCAGACCCCTTCAGCAGAGCTTCCAGGCAAGCAATCCCCCCTTGACGCATGCCGATATCTCCTATTCTTTCTCCCTCCTGCTTGCATTAGAAATTGCCGCTGCCTTGCTTTATCCTATTCTGATGCATAGCCTAATTTTGTCGCCTGCTACTGATACATTACCTGTTATCCCATGATGCCTAGTTAACTGTGCTGCTGTTCCATCTTTGGACCGTCGCCTTGTCCGTATGCCATGCTTGTTACCGGGCCGTGATCACTCTGGGTGTGATCGTGGAAATGCTTACACTACTGCAATACTTAAACTGTTAAAGTCGGGCTGGCCCCAAGGGTGCCCGCGAGAGAACAACATTAAAGACGGGTCGGCTCCAAGAGTACCCGCGAGTGATACCAAGTCGGAGCGACAGAAACTCTAATCGTCTCTGCGAGTTACTAAATATGCCTAACGGAACTGGGTATTTGATCTGAGTGGGTCGTCGTGCCCTATACGCACTACCACCACGTGGGATAATGGTTTATGGGCCCCTCTACGCCGTATGTATCAGCCGAAAGCTCTGTCAGACGTCCAGTTCAGCATTGCGGCCGGGCGATAGCAGATATCCACAGGCACATCGTGGTGAGGCTGACCCTGCACGCAACGACCCGGAGTGCACAGGGCGATGGCCCAAGACCCCTGAGTGCTTAGGATGTAGACCGGCGGGGACCTCTCTGCAGAGCTCTAGGTAGGGATGCGGTGTGTCGATCAGCCGAGGCCGGGCATGACCCGATAAAAGTGTGTCCGGCCAGAGTTAATCGAGCGTGTTGGGTAACAGTAGTGCACCCCTGCAGGGAAGTGATCTATTCGAATAGCCGTGTCCACGGTAACAGGACGCTCGGAGTTGTATCCGGATCCATGACAACTACAAAGTGATGGTGATACATATTAAACTGTTACTATTGCTCTCTGGATCGCTTTCTCGCGGGATAGTCGAGAAAGGATCTCGGGGAGTTGCTGCTATACAACCACTATTGTATGTTACTACTCTACTCTCTTCTGATGCTGCAAGATTGCTTGAAAATGCTAGTCTTCGATAGGCTAGGCTTCTCCCCCCTCTACTCTGGCATTCTGCAGTTCAGTCCAAAGATATAGCCCCATTCCTTTGATACAAATGCATATTAGTATAGTTCTGATGTCAATCTTGCGAGTACTTTGGATGAGTACTCACGGTTGCTCTGCTATTCTTTTCCCCATATCCAATTGATGATACATCAGACGAAGGAGCCCAGGAGCAGGAAATCCCCGGAGTATTCTACTACGACGTGGAGATCCCCGACGACCAGGAGTAGTTCGGAGGCCCTAGGCAGGAGGCCTTCGCCTTTTCGATCAGAGTCGTTGTTTGTTTTCGCCTTCTTAAGGCACCCTTGTTTAACTTTGTGTCTGTACTCAGATACTTTTGCTTCCGCTGATGCTTGTATGTCTCGAGCTTTTGTATTTGAGCCCTCGAGGCCCCTGGCTTGTAATATAAAGCTTGTATTATTTTATTTTGTGTCTAGAGTTGTGTTGTGATATCTTCCCGTGAGTCCTTAGGCTTGATCGTGTGCATTTGCGTGTATGATTAGTGCACGATTAAGTCGAGGGCGTCATACTCATCCAACAACAACATTGCCTGGGTGCTTTGCTTTCCCGGTTTGCTCAAAACAATCATTTGATGTTTGTTGCCCTTGGATCGTTTGGTCAAGAGGGGCAACCCCAAATCTCCTTCGCTCGTCTGGTTGAGAAAGGGGAAAACTCTGCGGGAGGGTATGATGGTTTTCCTGGGAGCTCTGGTGATAATTTTGTGGAGAGTTCTGGAAATTTTGTTAGACCACATAACATGAACAAAAAGTTTTGGTAAATGTGGGAATGTAGATGGATATGTGTTGGAGAGTAACAAAATTGGTGGATTCAATAGGCAACCTTGTGGTAAATGTATGGATACTAGACACACTATTAGGGAGTGTATTCTTGGTCATTGTGCTATATGTGGAAAAGAACCTAATATACAGATGACTGCACTTGGTTAAAGCAAATGAAACATGTGCCCAAGTATGTGGGGCATGCTGCTAAAGGACTTGGCGTGTTGTTGGTACAGAATTCCAAAGATGTGTTTGCTTCTGAGCATGCCAATCCAATGGCACTAGTTATGATCAAATCTGGACAGTTGAATGAAACTGAGTTTTTGCAATCTTTTAGTGAGATGTTTAGTTGGAACTTATGAACTGAAAGGGGTTGGTATTTTCCAAGAAATCTCTAGCCAACCTTTCCACAAGAGGTTTTTCTTAACACCAATCTCTAGCCACCCCTATTAATGCTAGAATAAAACTATAGCTCTAATAATTTCTTTGTTCTCAACACGTTCTATTTAGAGGAACTAGCTACTTCAACGATCTTTGATGATTATAGGGGTGGGCCATTTTAGGATTCCATTTCTTAATACCATGACCAAATTGAACTCCTGCTTCTATCATCTCTTTCAAATTAATGTTCCAATATCTTCTTGTCATTTTTTCCACACTTTTTTTCACCCCACCATTCCATTACAAAATTTATTTCTTTTTGAAGATTAAGAAAGATCTGAAGTAGCTTGAAATAAATAATAATTGTTCTGTGAGAACCTTGTACTAAGAGTTGGCCATTGATACATGGTATAAACATAACCTTAATGAATTAAGTGACTTGTTTTACTTATTAAAATAAAAATCTAAAATTTGACTTATTAGTGTTCTAAGTTCAAAAGTCTAGTAAAGTAAAAAATATATGTTTTATCTATCCTTAAATGATATAGGGTTAAATGTTAAATGGGGGTTCTTATGTCTCATAAAAATTGTTTGTTACGTCAGAATCTGAAGAAACTAATTATGCATGGAGAAACAAAAAAATCTCTCATTTCCGACGCGAATTGATTTTTTTCATTTTGAAATAAAGGTTCTTGTCTTGTGGGGAACGATGCACAAATTTTTGGAATCTGGTGCCAACAGGTATAACCCCCTCCCCCCCCCCCCGAACTACGTTTTCTTTCAAGCCTTTCAACCAATCAATGCGACCTCGTAGGGCAGCTTTTGCTAAAACTCGACTAGTTTCTTGAACACTTGCTTCAGATATGAAACTTTGCGTATTCAGGGAAGCCCTTGTCATTCCCAATAAGATTGCCCGATAATAGATGATTCATCCAAAGCTCACCGTGCTCGTTTTGCTCGCAATAGTCCGATTAATTCCACGGGCAAAAAATTGTTAGACATTCCATCTTCGGAAACCCGCACTTTTGATGTTACTTGGCATATAATAATTTATATATGTCTATTATGGATCTATACCCCTTTGGATCGATAAACCTTTTGGATTTTATTAGCATGGTGGAGATCTCTAAAACATACAATCAAACAAATATCTTAACAATGATTTTTAGTTTATGATTAGGGAAGCATGTTAATAGAAAATTCTAGAATATAAATAGGACTGTTCACATTGATTATTTACTGGTATTTTCATGGTCAAACGTTTCAAAACCGTACAAAACAAATTGCAAAAAACTCAAAAAGAAAATAGTAGAAAAAAAACATGTCAAAACACAAAACCTGAAGAAAAGTCATGCCCCGCTACAGGGCCCACCCCGTGAGGCGAGCGCCTGCCATATACTCGAAGTAAACAAGAGAAAGTATTGAGGCCATCTCCATTGCATAGGTTATAAATAAATAAATAAGTAAATGCCTAGAGTTTGTATAAGAGCCTCAATCTCCAACACTGGGATGCTTCGAGGCGCACTAATTATCTCATGTCAAACCTGCTGCTCTTCAACTAGAATGTCGGCTATCAAATCTAGCATCGCAGCCTAGCAGATGCGATGAATTTTTCTTCCCTCAACCAAAATGGCTTGGATTATGATGCTTAGCACCACGTTGTACATGGCCTTATGAGCACAAAATAGGTATAGCTGATGGGCTTTAACACAATATGCACAAGGCTCCTTTTCTAATTAAGTCTGGGTAAAAAGGCCTATTGAGATGTCTTGTTTCTCGCATAGGGCGGCGCGGGAAAGCAATCGCGCACCCCACAATGTGCTTTGGGCCAGCATAGTGCGGGGCGCGGGAGCCCTTCTTTCGTTTCCTTTTTTCTCCATTTTTTTTTTCATTTTTGAATTTTTTCCAAAAAATAAAAACTTTTCAATTTTTTCCTAAATGTTAACCTATTTGAAGAAATGCATTATTATTTTCACAAATTTTAAATTTGTCTTGGGATTTCCTAAAATGTTTCAAATTTGAAAAATACTCACACATTTGTATTATTTTCCTAAACTAAAACAATATTTAACTACTTGAAAAATGTTTCAAATTTCATAAAATATTCATGATTTCACAAAATGAACCAAATTTTCAAAAGTGTACAATTTGAAAAATGTTTCAAATAAAAATAATGTTCCAAATTTCAAAAAATAAATCTACACTTCAGAAAATGTTCTTGATTTTTTTAAACCCATGGATTAAAAATATTCCCAAATTTTAAAAATATTTCAAAATTCCAAACATGTGCATGAATTTGAAATAATGCTCTTGGATTTCATTTTTTCAAATATGAAAAAACTGCATTAATTTTGAAGTTGTTCCCAAATTTCAAGAAAATCCATGTTTTTAAAAATGAAAAATACAAAAAATGAAAATGAAAAAGCAAATGAAAAAAAATGAAAAAAGAGAGTAAAAAGATGCAAAAAAGGAAAAAGAAAAAGGACCGATTCAGGGAAGGCGTTCGCAAATCCGGTAGGAAGGAAAACCGAGAAATGGGCTGGCACATTTAGCAGTAGCGTACCTTTCCATGGGTACGCGATTGCCCCCTTGCCGCCGCAGGACGTGCGTATTAGCATAGGGAATCCTATTCCCCACATAGGTCGATGGCTTGCGTGGTAACGCGTGACCCTAAAGACGAATAGGCTGGCCCAACTAGCAAGAATCCCCTTTCCGTTTCTCGAAAAGTTTTATAACATTCCTAGAGCAGTTTTTTGTGTTCTCTTTCAGGTTTTCTTTTTCATTTCTGTTTTTTTTCTTTTTCTTGTTTTCAAATTCATGAATACTTTATAAATTTAGCAGATATTTTTTTTGAATTCATGATCTTTTTTTAAACTCATGAACATTTTTGCAAATTTGTGAGCATTTTTTGAATCCTCAAGAAATTTTTACGTATACTTTTTAAAATTCGTGAACATTATTTGAATTCATGGACATTTTTTAATTCACATACATTTTTTAAAATTTGTGATTTCTTTAATTTGGTACTGTTTTTGAATTTATGATTTTTTTGTGAATACACAAACATTTTTCAGTTCGTGCACAATTTTTTGAATTCTCAAATATATTTACAAATTGGCAAAAAAAATTCAAATGCACTAAAATTTTGCATTCACGCACAATATTTGAATACATGACTATTTTTCCAAATTTGAGAAGTTTTTTTTGGAAATTGAGAACATTTGTTTAATTCGTGAACAATTTCTAAATCCGTGAACAAAGGTTGTGAGTTTGTAGATATTTTTTCAAAATTGTGAACATTGGAAAATTCATGAACATTTTTTTTGGGTTTTTTAAAGTTTTGTTTTAGCCGATTTCGAGGCAAACAGACGCAAAAACCGACCAAAATGAGCCATCCCAACTAAAGAAGAAACCACATCCAAACGAAAGAACCAGAAAACCATGAAATGGGCCTGCCCACATGCGCGTTGCCCCTGCCGTTTGCTGTCCTAGACAACGCGTGCTATGCGTGTGGGAGAAATTCGGGAGCACCAAGCCTTGTGTTACCAGTGCACCAAACTTACATAGCACATTTGAAATGTTTGCAAAATTCTGTAAAAAAATTTAGCACATTGATACAACATCAACGTATGTTGTCACAAAATTTCAATCAAAGTTGGAAACATAGATTGGAGAACAAAAATGACCAATATGACACTAAATAGTTCATAATATAAGTTGGCCTTTAGATTTGGCCCATTATCACACTGATGTCAAATTTGTCATTTTTGTATCTCGAACAAATTTTGATCTGAAAATTTGTGACAAAATACATTGATATTGTGTCGTTGTGCTGGATTTTTTAGATTTTTTTCAAATATTTTAAAATGTGCTACGGTATTCGGTGCATCGGTAGAATCACACCCCTACGCGCGCACTAGGATGTCTCAAAATGGCGACGAGCCTATTTCGCACATGACGCGGTAATTAGTACCTTAACTGTAGAAAGCCATTAGAGTCCATTGGTTCCGGTCCATAGCTTTTGAAACTACCAGCTTTTTTCCCTTTTTGGTTTTGCATTCCAAGTTTGGTCATTTTTTTCCTTTTTTCATATCTTTTTTTTAAATCCTTGAATTTATTTTGAAACTTATGATTTTTTTCCTTTTTCAGATATGCATTTTTTAAAAGTTGTAAACTTTTTTAAATTCAGTTTTTTTTAAAATTTATGGTTTTTTAAGATCCGACTGGTATTTACAAATTCACAAAAAAAATTAGATTCATGATTTTTTCAAATTTGCATTTTTAAAAATTCATGAACAATTTTTGAATTCAGGAACACTTTCCTAATTCGTAAACTTTTTACAAATTTATCAACAATTTTTTAAATTCACGAACATTTTTATATTTTGCCATTTTTTTAAATATACGAACATTTTCCAAATATGAATTCATTTCCAAATATTTTTCTGAACCAGCACCTGCTGGTTTTCTAGCTGGCTTGTGCAACCTACTGAGCAAGCAGCACCGAGAGCGACTGAGCCATTCAGTCGCTATTGAGCCGCATCCCACGCTAGCCACTTCGGAGTGCCGGTTAGCAAACTTTTGCTTAAGGCGTTGGGCAAGACGTCTCCTATAGCGTGTAGTTCATGGTGGAACTGCACAAATGCGCATCCTCCCCCTGCTTGCTCCGAATTCAAATATGTTATCATTTTTTCAAATTGAAGATTCTTTTAAAATGTGCAAACATTTCTTAAATATATGAATTTTTTTATCTATAAAATCTAGAAGTCAGTTTTTCTGAACAATGCACTTGCTGGTTTATAGATGGCTCGTGCAACCCAGCGAGCGAGCGGCATCGAGTGACCGAGCAATTCATTCACAATTGGGCCACAGCCCACGCTAGCCACATGGCGCGCCGGTTGACAAAGTAGCACTTGAGAAGGTGAGTAGGAGGTCTCCTATAACGCACAGTACGGGGCAGACAATGCACATACGTGTACCCTCCCCCTCCCGGCGCACACTTTGCGCCGCCCATATGCTGGGTCGGGAGCTCCTATTTTTTTCCGTTTTTGTTTTTCATTTCTTTTTTGTTTTTCCTTTTAACTTCGAAAAATGTTCAAAAATGTCTTAAATTTTCAAAAATGATCACGAAATTCCTTTCTAAATTTCAAAAATATAGTATAGATTTGAAAAAATCTTCTTGATTTTTTTAGATTTCAAAAGATGTTCCCAAATTTATAAAAAAACTTATTTTCAAAAAATATTTAAGAATTTTAAATATGTTCATGAATTTAAATAATATTCTTGGATTTCAGAAAATGATCCAAAATTATAGAAACTATTCATAAATTTGAAAAGTGTTCTCGAATTTTCAAAATATTCACAGGTTACAAATTTCCAAAAAAAATGAAAATTTTCAAGTAAAAAACAATTAATTAAGAGAGAAAATAATCTTTTTAAGAACAAAAAAATCTAAAAAATGAAGGAAAACTGGGTCATCGAAGGTTCTAGAACCTTCTCAAAACTGGTTGTGAGGAAAGTGGGAATGGAAGGTCTAGAACCTTCTCAAAGCTAGGTAATGGAAGGTTCTAGAACCTTCTAAAAACATGGTCATGAAACCTTTTTTCCCTTTCCGAGAAGCACAGTTGTACTTCTTGTAGAAGCAAATATGTGCTTCCACGAGAAGCAAATTTGTACTTCGTGCAAGCACAAAAATTTTCGCGCGAAAAAAATCCAAAAAAATTATCTAAAATCGAATACGCGTACAGAAAAAAAAATCTAGAGGGAACGTCCAACATGCAACATGTGGCGGCGGCTAGGTGGTCCACTTGGCGTGCTCTAAGGGCACTAAAAGTGACCCCTGGAGGTACCCCGCATGGTGTAACATCCAGTTAGTTGCTATCCCGTATTCTCGGCCCTACGCGGGGAATAGGATCTACCCAAAAAAGGCCAGTAACAAGCGTGATTCCTATTTGGCGCATAAGTCATTGTACAGCGACCTAGTGTTGGAAATATGCCCTAGAGGCAATAATAATTTAGTTATTATCATATTTCCTTGTTCGTGATAATCGTTTATTATCCATGCTATAATTGTATTGATTGGAAACTCAAATACATGTGTGGGTACATAGACAACACTGTGTCCCTAGTATGCCTCTAGTTAACTAGCTCGTTGATCAAAAGATGGTGAAGGTTTCCTAGCCATGGACATGAGATGTCATTTGATAACGGGATCACATCATTAGGAGAATGATGTGATGGACAAGACCCAAACTGTAAACGTAGCATATGATCGTGTCAGTTTATTGCTATTGTTTTCTGCATGTCAAGTATCTGTTCCTATGACCATGAGATCATGCAACTCCCTGACATCGGAGGAGTACCTTGTGTGTATCAAACGTCACAACGTAACTGGGTGACTATAAAGGTGCTCTACAGGTATCTCCGAGGATGTCTGTTGGGTTGGCATGGATCAAGACTGGGATTTGTTACTCCGTGTGACGGAGAGGTATCTCAGGGCCCACTCGGTAATACAACATCAAAATTAGCCTTGCAAGCAATGTGACTAAAGTGTTAGCCACGAGATCTTGTATTACGGAACGAGTAAAGAGACTTGCCGGTAACGAGATTGAACTAGGTATAGAGATACCGACGATCGAATCTCGAGCAAGTAACATACCGAAGAACAAAGGGAACAGCATACGGGATTAACTGAATCCTTGACATAGAGGTTCGACCGATAAAGATCTTCGTAGAATATGTAGGAGCCAATATGGGCATCCAGGTCCCGCTATTGGTTATTGACCGTAGAGGTGTCTCGGTCATGTCTACATAGTTCTCGAACCCGCAGGGTCTACACACTTAACGTTTGGTGACGATATAAGTATAGTTGAGTTATTATGTTGGTGACCGAAAGTTGTTCGGAGTCCCGGATGAGATCCCGGACATGACGAGGAGCTCTGGAATAGTCCGGAGGTAAAGATTGATATATGGGATAATAGTGCTTGGTCTCCGGAAGGGTTCCGGAATTCACCGGAAGGAGTTTCGGATGTTTCCCGAAATGTTCGGGTACGAGAACACTTTATTTGGGCCAAGGGGTAAAGCCCACGAGGCTTTAGGAAGGTGCAAAAGGAAGTTTTGCGGAGGCCAGGGGCCAGACGCCAGGGACCCTGGCGTCTGGGGCCAGACGCCGAGGACCGTGGCGTCTGGTCCTGGAGTCCGAGCAGGACTCTTGCCTTGCGGGCCAAACCGACTTTGAGGAGGCTCTTTCTCCAAGTTTCGACCCCAGGGCTCAACATATAAATAGAGGGGCAGGGCTAGCACCCGAAACACATCAAGATTTCCCCAAGCCGTGTGCGGCAACCCTAACCCTCTAGTTCCTACGTCATAATCTCCGTAGCGCTTGGCGAAGCCCTGCAGAGATTGTTCCTCACCATCATCACCACGCCGTCGTGCTGCCGGAACTCATCTACTACTTCACCATCGCTCGCTGGATCGAGGAGGTGAAGGTGTCATCAAGCTGTACGTGTGTTGAACGCGGAGGTGCCGTCCGTTCGGCACTAGTTCGTGATCGGTTCGAGGGACGACTTGCGATTTGGATCGCGGAGACGTTCGACTACATCAACCGCGTTTCTTAACGCTTCCGCTTAGCGATCTACAAGGGTATGTAGATTCACTCTCCCTCTCGTAGATGCTCATCACCATGGATAGATCTTGTGTGTGCGTAGGAAATTTTTTGTTTCCCATGCAACGTTCCCCAACAGTGGTATCAGAGCTAGGTCTATGCGTAGATGAGATCTCGAGTAGAACACAAACGAGTTGTGGGCGTGGGTGTATACATATTGCTTGCCGTTACTAGTTGATACTTGATTCGGCGGTATTGTGAGATGAAGCGGCCCGGACCGACATTACGCGTACGCTTACGCGAGACAGGTTCCTTCAACTGACATGTAACTTCGTTGCATAAAGATGGCTAGCGGGTGTCTGTCTCTCTCACTTTAGTTGAATCAATTTCAATGAAGAGGGTTCTTTTAGAAGATCAAAAAGCAATCTCTACACCACGTTGTGGTTTTGCGTAGGTAAGAACGGTTCTTGCAAACCCGTAGCAGCCACGTAAAATTTGCAACAACAATTAGAGGACGTCTAACTTGTTTTTGCAGGGTATGTTGTGATGTGATATGGCCAATTACATGATGAGATATATGTGATGTATGAGATGATCATGTGTTGTATAGAATATCACGACTTGCATGTCGATGAGTACGGCAACTGGCAGGAGCCATAGAGTTGTCTTTAATTATTGTATGACCTGCGTGTCAATCATTAAGCGCTATATAATGCTTTACTTTATCGCTAAACGTTAGCAATAGTCGTGGAAGCAACAGTCGGCACAACAACCTCATGGCGACACGTTGATGGAGATCAAGATGACGGAGATCATGGTGTCATGCCGGTGACGATGGAGATCATGCCGGTGCTTTGGAGATGGAGATCAAAAGCACGAGTTCATGGCCATATCATGTCACTTATGATTTGCATGTGATGTTAATCCTTTTATGCATCTTATTTTGCTTAGGACGACGGTAGCATTATAAGGTGATCCCTCACTTAAATTTCAAGATAAATTGTGTTCTCCCCGAGTGTGCACCGTTGCGAAAGTTCGTCGTTTCGAGACACGCCGTGATGATCGGGTGTGATAGACTCTACGTTCACATACAACGGGTGTAAGCCATGTTGCACGTGCGGAACACTCGGGTTAAACTTGACGAGCCTAGCATGTACAGACATGGCCTCGGAACACAAGAGACCGAAAGGTCGAACATGAATCATATAGTAGATATGATCAACATAAAGATGTTCACCATTGAAACCACCTCAACTCACGTGATGATCGGACTTGAGTTGGTGGATTTGGATCATGGGACACTCGAATGACCGGAGAGATGTCAATTTGAGTGGGAGTTTTTAAGTAATATGATTAACTAAACTCATTATCATGAACATAGTCAAAATGTCTTTGCAAATTATGTTGTAGATTACTAGCTCGCGCTGTAGCTCCCTTGAATTTTTATATGTTCCTAGAGAAATAGATTTGAAAGATGATGGTAGCAATAATGCGGACTGGGTCCGTGATCTGAGGATTGTCCTCAAATGCTGCACAGAAGGCTTATGTCCTTAATGCACCGCTCGGTGCGCCACCCCCTCAAGCGTCGTCTGTAGATGTTGTGAACATCTGATAGGCACGTTCTGATAACTACTTGATAGTTCAGTGCGTCATGCATTACGGCTTAGAATTGAGGCTCCAAAACGTTTTGAACGTCACGGAACATATGAGATGTTCTAAGAGCTGAAATTGGGATCTCAGGCTCGTGCCCGTGTTGAGAGGTATGAGACCTCCAACAAGATTCTTTGCCTGCAAGATGATGGAGAATAGCTCAATCGTTGAGCATGTGCTCAGATTGTCTGGGTACTACAATCGCTTGAATCGAGTGGAAGTTGATCTTCCAGATAAGATAGTGATTGGTATAGTTCTCCAAGTCACTGTCACTAAGCTACTAGAGCTTCGTGATGAACTATAAAAGGCCAGAGATGGAAATAATGATCCCTGAGCTATTCGCGATGTTTGACCCCGCGAAGGTAGAAATCAAGAAGGAGCATCAAGTGTTGATGGTTAGTAAAACCACTAGTTTCAAGAAGGGCAAGGGCAAGGAGGGATACTTCATGGATGGCAAGCCAGTTGCTGCTCCAGTAAAGAAACCCAAGGTTGAACCCAAACCCGAGACTGAGTGCTTCTATTATGAGGAGAACGGTTGCTGAAGTGGAACAACCCTAGATGCTTGGTAGATAAGAAGGTTGGCAACGTCGACAGAAGTATATTTGATATACGTGTTATTGATGTGTACCTTACTAGTACTCCTAGTAGCACCTGGGTATTAGATACCGGTTCGGTTGCTAAGTGTTGGTAACTCGAAATAAAAGCTACGGAATAAACGGAGGCTAAGGGTGAGGTGACGATGAGTGTTGGAAGTGTTTCCAAGGTTGATGTGATCACCATCGCGCGCTCTCTCTACCTTTGGGATTAGTGATGAACCTAAATAAATGTTATTTGGTGTTTGCGTTAAGCATGAACGTGATTAGATCAAGTTTATTGCAATACGGTTATTCATTGCAGTTAGAGAATAATGGTTATTCTGTTTACATGAATAATACCTTCAATGGTCATGCACCCAATAAGAGTGGTTTATTAAATCTTGATCGTAGTGATACACATGTTCATAATATTGATGCCAAAAGATACAAAGTTAATAATGATAGTACCACATACTTGTGGCACTGCCGCTAAATGTCATATTGGTGTAAAACGCATGAAGAAACTCCATGCTGATGGATCTTTGGACTCATTCGATTTCGAATCGGTTGAGACATGCGGACCATGCCTCATGGGCAAGATGACTAAAACCCCGTTTTCCGGTATGATGGAGCGGGCAATTGACTTATTGGAAATGATACATGTTGATGTATGCGGTCCAGTGAGTTTTGTAGTGGGCGGTGGATATCGTTATTTTCTTACCTTCACTGATGATTTGAGTAGATATAGTGTATATTTACTTAATGAAACACAAGTCTGAATCGTTTGAAAGGTTCAGAGTGAAGTTTGAGATCATCGTGACAAGAAGATAAAATGTCTACGATATGATCGTGGAGGTAAATATCTGAGTTACGAGTTTGGTATATAACTTAAGACAATGTGGAAGTTGTTTCACAACTCACGCCACCTGGAACACCATAGTGTGATGGTGTGTCCGAACGTCGTACTTGTGCTCTATTAGATATGGTGCGAACTATGATGTCTCTTATCGATTTACCACTATCGTTTTAGGGTTATGCATTAGAGACAACCACATTCACTTTAAAAGGGGCACCATAAGTCCGTTGAGATGACACCGTATGAATTTTGGTTTGGCGGAAACCTAAGCTGTCATTTTTTAATGTTTGGGGCTGCGACGCTTATGTGAAAAAGGGTTTTCACCTAATGAGCTCGAACCCAAAGTGGACAAATGCATCTTCATAGAATACCCTAACGTAACAGTTGGGTGAACCTTCTATCTCAGATCCAAGCACAAAGTGTTTGTTGCTAAAACGGGTCCTTTCTCGAGAAAAAGTTTCTTTCGAAAGATTGAGTGGGAGGAAGATAGAACTTGATGAGGTTGTTGAACCTTTGTTTCAACCAAAGAGTAGCGCAGCGCAGAAAGTTGTTTCTGTGGAGCCTACGTTAGTTGAAGAGGAAGTTAATGATGATGATCATGAAACTTCGGATCAAGTTACTATCGAACCTCGTGGGTCGACAAGGACGCGTACTGCTCCTGAGTGGTACGGCAACCCTGTCTTAGAGGTCATGTTGTTGAACAACGATGAACCTACGAGCTATGGAGAAGCGAGTATGGGCCCGGATTCCGAGAAATGGTTAGAGGCCATGAAATCCGAGATGGGATCCATGTAAGAAAACAAAGTATGGGCTTTGGAAGTATTACCTGAAGGGCGTAAGGCCATTCAGAACAAATGGATTTTTTAAGAGGAAGACGGACGTGGATGGTAATGTCACCGTCTATAAAGCTCGACTTGTGGCAAAGGGTTTTTCACAAGTTCAAGGAGTTGACTACGATGAGACTTTCTCACCCGTAGCGATGCTAAAGTCTGTTGGAATCATGTTAGCAATTGCTGCATTTTTCAATTATGAAATCTGGCAGATGGATGTCAAAACATCGTTTCCTTAACGGTATCCGTAAGGAAAGGTTGTATGTGATACAACCGGAAGGTTTTGTCAGTCCTAAGGATGCTAAAATGTATGCAAACTCCAGCGATCCTTCTATGGACTGGAGCAAGCATCTCGGAGTTGGAATATACACTTTGATGAGGTGATCAAAGTTTTTATGTCTATACAAAGTTTATGAGAAACTTGTATTTACAATAGAGTGAGTGGGAGCACTATAGAATTTCTGATAAGTATATGTGGTTGACATATTGTTGATCGGAAATGATGTAGAATTTCTGGAAAGCATAAAGGGTCGTTTGAAAGGAGTTTTTCAAAGGAAGACCTAGAATGAAGCTACTTAAATATTGGGCATCAAGATCTATAGAGATAGATCAAGACGTCTGATAAGACTTTCAATGAGTACATACCTTGACAAGATTTTGAAAGAGTTCAAAATGGATCAGTCAAAGAAAGAGTTCTTGCCTGATTTATAAGGTGTGGAGTTGAGTGAGACTCAAAGCTCGACCACGGCAGAAGAAAGAGAAAGGACGAAGGTCATCCCCTATGCCTTATCCATAGGCTCTGTATAGTATGCCATGCTGTGTACCGCACCTGATGTGTGCCTTGCCATGATTCTGTCAAGGGGTACAAGAGTGATCCAGGAGTGGATCACTGGACAGCGGTCAAGATTATCCTTAGTAACTAGAGGACTAAGGAAATATTTCTCAATTATGGAGGTGATGAAGAGTTCGTCGTAAAGGGTTACGTCGATGCAAGCTTTGACACCTATCCGGACGACTCTGAGTAGCAGTCAGGATACATATAGTGGAGCAGCCATTTGGAATAGCTCCAAGTGGAGTGTGGTAGAAGTGTCTACAGTATGACATAGAGATTTGCAAAGTACACACGGATCTGAATGTCGCAGACCCGATGACTAAAGACCTCTCTCACATGCAAAGCATGATCGAACCCCAGAACTCATTGGGTGTTAGAACAATGTAAATCACATGGTGATGTGAACTAGATTATTGACTCTAGTGCAAGTGGGAGACTGTTGGAAATATGCCCTAGAGGCAATAATAATTTAGTTATTATCATATTTCCTTGTTCGTGATAATCGTTTATTATCCATGCTATAATTGTATTGATTGGAAACTCAAATACATGTGTGGGTACATAGACAACACTGTGTCCCTAGTATGCCTCTAGTTAACTAGCTCGTTGATCAAAAGATGGTGAAGGTTTCCTAGCCATGGACATGAGATGTCATTTGATAACGGGATCACATCATTAGGAGAATGATGTGATGGACAAGACCCAAACTGTAAACGTAGCATATGATCGTGTCAGTTTATTGCTATTGTTTTCTGCATGTCAAGTATCTGTTCCTATGACCATGAGATCATGCAACTCCCTGACATCGGAGGAGTACCTTGTGTGTATCAAACGTCACAACGTAACTGGGTGACTATAAAGGTGCTCTACAAGTATCTCCGAGGATGTCTGTTGGGTTGGCATGGATCAAGACTGGGATTTGTTACTCCGTGTGACGGAGAGGTATCTCAGGGCCCACTCGGTAATACAACATCACAATGAGCCTTGCAAGCAATGTGACTAAAGTGTTAGCCACGAGATCTTGTATTACGGAACGAGTAAAGAGACTTGCCGGTAACGAGATTGAACTAGGTATAGAGATACCGACGATCGAATCTCGGGCAAGTAACATACCGAAGAACAAAGGGAACAGCATACGGGATTAACTGAATCCTTGACATAGAGGTTCGACCGATAAAGATCTTCGTAGAATATGTAGGAGCCAATATGGGCATCCAGGTCCCGCTATTGGTTATTGACCGTAGAGGTGTCTCGGTCATGTCTACATAGTTCTCGAACCCGCAGGGTCTACACACTTAACGTTTGGTGACGATATAAGTATAGTTGAGTTATTATGTTGGTGACCGAAAGTTGTTCGGAGTCCCGGATGAGATCCCGGACATGACGAGGAGCTCTGGAATAGTCCGGAGGTAAAGATTGATATATGGGATAATAGTGTTTGGTCTCCGGAAGGGTTCCGGAATTCACCGGAAGGAGTTTCGGATGTTTCCCGAAATGTTCGGGTACGAGAACACTTTATTTGGGCCAAGGGGTAAAGCCCACGAGGCTTTAGGAAGGTGCGAAAGGAAGTTTTGCGGAGGCCAGGGGCCAGACGCCAGGGACCCTGGCATCTGGGGCCAGACGCCGAGGACCCTGGCGTTTGGTTCTGGAGTCCGAGCAGGACTCTTGCCTTGCGGGCCAAACCGACTTTGAGGAGGCTCTTTCTCCAAGTTTCGACCCCAGGGCTCAACATATAAATAGAGGGGCAGGGCTAGCACCCGGAACACATCAAGATTTCCCCAAGCCGTGTGCGGCAACCCTAACCCTCTAGTTCCTACGTCATAATCTCCGTAGCGCTTGGCGAAGCCCTGCAGAGATTGTTCCTCACCATCATCACCACGCCGTCGTGCTGCCGGAACTCATCTACTACTTCACCATCGCTCGCTGGATCGAGGAGGTGAAGGCGTCATCAAGCTGTACGTGTGTTGAACGCGGAGGTGCCGTCCGTTCGGCACTAGTTCGTGATCGGTTCGAGGGACGACTTGCGATTTGGATCGCGGAGACGTTCGACTACATCAACCGCGTTTCTTAACGCTTCCGCTTAGCGATCTACAAGGGTATGTAGATTCACTCTCCCTCTCGTAGATGCTCATCACCATGGATAGATCTTGTGTGTGCGTAGGAAAATTTTTGTTTCCCATGCAACGTTCCCCAACACCTAGTGCGTACCCCCACCGCCCGCCTGTCTAGTGTACGGGCTTGACCAGTCGAGGTTTTTTCCAAGTGGTTTTACGAATCTGTTTTTCTTTCATCTCTGTTTTTTCTCCAGGTTTTTTTATTTCTTTTACCTTCTTTACTGTTTCTTCTTTTTCTTTAATTTTAATTTTTCCTTTTTCCATGTTTGTTTTTATTTCCTTTTTTTGCTTGTTTCTTTTTCTCCCTTTTTCATTTTTCCAACATCTTCCAAAAATGCTAACACTTTTTTTGAAATTGTGAACGTTTTTAAAATTTCCAAATAGTTTCTTGTAATCTTGAACATTGTTTATAAATTCATGAATATTTTTTGAAACTGTTAATATTTTTTTTGAACTCGTGAACATATTTGTCAATCGGCGAACATCTTTTGAATTTGGGGAACTACTTTTGAAATTGACGAACATTTTTTGGTTTGAATAAAAACATTTACTAAAATGGATGAACTTTTTTGAATTTATGATCATTTTAGAGTCAGAGAATATTTTTTGGATTGATGATCTCTTTTTTTTTTTGAAATTTGGGAACAACTTGAAAATTCTTGAATATTTTTTGAAATTTTTCTAAAAATGTTCATTAAATGTTTCTGAATTAGGCTAGAATTTGTCAATTCCTAATTTTTTTTTGAATATGCGAACATTTATTCAAAATCATGAACATTATTTTGTTATGCGAACATTTTTTTTTTCAAAATCACACACATTTTCAGAATCCGCGACATCTTATTATTTGTCTAACATTTTTCAAAATTATGTACATTTTATGATTTCTTAACATTATTTTTCAAATTACTCTATTTTTCTAACTGGTATTTTTTTGAAATACTGTATTTTCTAAAGAAGAAAAAAGTGAAAAATTGAAAAACTATCTCTACTCCTAATGCAGCACTTGGTAGCCTGGTACGGTTTATTTTCGTCCGGTTTTTCTTCGTCCCACCTCCCACCACCCCCTCCCACTGGTTTTCTAATCCATTGGTTTATTTTTCTCTCCACTCTTTCTTTCAAAAAATCAGCACTTTCCTAACATACAAAAGATCACGGTTCTAACTTTCCTAACCTATCCAAATCAACCAATCTCTCTCATTAATGCAATTTGTTTTGGAAAACAAATAATAGATTTTCAGGAAACAAATAATGGATTTTAAGGAAATTAACAAGTAAAACATGACAAACAAATCTTATTGTGAAAGTCTCTACTCCTAAAGGGCAGTACATAGGTCGTTTGTTCATTCGTTCGTTCCTCCCCCTCCCCATCGAACGAAATCAACCCCCACCGATTGAAGAAAATCCCATTGAATTTTTTTTTCGGGAAGAAAATCCCACCAATTTGTTTGCAAATAAAGCCCACCTCCCATTTCTTCGTCTCCTCGATCAGATCGCCTCACCATCTCCCCTTCCTCATACCCCTCAAAAAAAATCTCCCCTTCCTCCTCTCCCATCGAGCGTCGCCCATCCGTCTCCTATCTCTCACCGATCCAGCATCGCTTCCCATCTCCTCTCCTATCTCTCCCTGATCTTCCGGCGCCCCCCGTCTGCTCTCCTGTCTCTTGCTGAAGTAATGGTGGCGGTGGTGGTCGGGCCGCCCTGCTACACCGAAGCACGCCCATACCTGCACAACCTCCCTCTGCCCGAGTCGCAGCATCCTCCATATGCTGTTGCCTTGCCGCCGCCGCAGATGAAGATATATGATCATCGCCGGTACCACCGAGGATGGAACCGACACACATTACTGTCACAGCTACCGAGGCCTACCACCCAGTGCGCCCGGATCCCTGGTTGCCACCCGGACTGGGGCACCCACATTGCTACAACACCGTCTCCATCATTTTGGGCTAATGAACAACGGGTGCATTCAGGCGCTAATCTATCCCGGATGCTACAGTGAGGCTATCTGAATGCATGGTCGTTGCAGTTACAACAGTACGTAGTTACATGCATATGGCTGCAGTTATATATTGTTGGATTTTTTTCTAATCTTATGGTGAAAACAACATATCTTCTTGAAGAAGTACCATGCAATACAAATTGTTCTATAGTTATTATAATCTATAATAGTAAGGGTTAGAATTTTGTTACAGGAAAAATGCATATATTCACTTATTTATGTTTACCTTTTAGAGATGTATTTCTCTCCAATGGCCTTTGTGTTATCCATGTGAATATATCTGGTAAAATGCAAATTGAGTACTGCTGAAGTTAGAATCCTTCCCTTTTCAACCCTTGTCTCATGGACTAAAACCTTAACCTCTGTGACTCTCTGAAATGCTTATATTAGAGCTATGCTGAATTTAGTTTCTGCATATTATACGTGCCTGAAGCTTTTCTCTGTCCAATTTGATCCGCTTCGTTCTGATATGGTATTGGCCAAAATGATTTTTCTCCATGAAGCTTTCAGTGTAGTTTTTCTAGAAGAAAATTGATGCTCACTTCAGCCAATTTGCATGTCTTGGTATGCAGAGGAGGAGATCAACAATTACACATGCTAGCTCACATTGCGGTATTTACATTGGTCAATCAAAGGTTAGCTTTTCTATAGTTTTATAAACGCTGAATTTATGCAGATGCGTACCAACTTTATTAGACACAGGGTGGCCTTGAATTAATGGGTGACAATCCTCTCATGTCTGCCCTCTATCTTCCTATATTCCCAGTGCAATATCATGTAGGGCAAGCACTTTTGAATTCATTTTTTAGAGGTGCATGAATTGCCGATGGTAGAACTCTTTTATTTGTCCTTCGGATAAACATCCCTACTAGCTGGTTTGAAGGATCATCGTACATATATATTTTCAGTGTATGCTTTAGATTTTCGAAATGATCTTGACATTGTTTTCTTCCATAAGCTTTGATTTAAAAACCAACTTTCAATGTTATAGGAGAGACAAAGAGCAACAACAAGTCACAGTAGATATTGTGTAGTAGCAACATTCATGATCTGCTGATGTGTGCGTATGTGCTTGCTGCCACCGCTGTGTCTGGAAGAGAAATGGAAGCCAAAAGGGGCATCACTATAGATACATGTGTGCGTATTTGCTGCCGCTGTTGGTGTATCTGTACGTGCTTGCCACCGCTACTGTGTCTGGAAGAGAAAAAGAAGCATGTGTGGTGGCAGGTGAGTTTGCACTGACCCATCTAAAAGTATATTTTCCTTAACAGTTCCTGCACTGTTTGACTTTAGTTCAGTAATGCCACCGCACCTCTTCTAATGTGATGGTGCTGCTGCTACTGCAGCGACGACCAGTGCGGTAGAATTGAGGCTGCAACTTTGGTACTTCAAAGAGGAAAGGAAAATATGACTATTTCATGGCGAGGTAAGTAGTGGCTTAACTGAACCTGCAATCTTACAATTACAAGAGCATTGATTGTCTAATAACCAAGCTGCCGTTTGTTAATTTTGATTTTGATAGTACTTCTGAAAAACCTAGAGATGTAGTAATATAATTATAGCAAATATTATGGTATATTTCCTCCAGAGGTCGAGCAGAGCTCCTAAATGTCTTGAAATTTAGTAGCTCATGAAACAGAGATATTATTGTCTTAGAAACAGTGAAGTCGCCGCCATCGCTATGAGAGTGGAGCAGCATCACTATGAGACGCGGCGGATCGATGGGCCCCATGTCAAAAAGTGCCCAAGACTTGCGCTCTGTCGCCGTCGCCTGCGCCTGCGCAACCAAGTTTTCCGGAGGCCGGGCAACATGCCATGGCCGATCGATAAAAGAGAGGAAGGGAAGGGTGTGGAGCAGAGAGGGATTGACCACTCCGCGCAGCGGCAACATTGCGGGAGGGGCATTCACCTTCCACCTGAGCCGCATCCGCACTAACTGTTTCTCCGGATGCCGCCGACAACCGCTCGCCATTCCTTTTACCAAGGAAAACGGCCGGCACTGCTTTGACGGACAGTGGCATGTCCCTCTATGGGACTGGATGCCTCTACATGAAAAATCTGGGACTTCTCGTTCCCCCCTTTTGTTGGTAAATTGACGGGTGAGTTTGTAGATTTGTTTAGCCAACTCAATGCTAACACTGGATGCTCTTTCGAGGATAGGACCAAGTCGTTCCATTGATGCTTCATTTCGAGAAGTCTTGTTCAGCTTCCCACGGTGATCTTGATAGATGATGTAACTGAAAATCCATTCTCTTTATCTTCAGAAGATGTTCATTTTTCTTTGATATAAGAAATTCATTGGTTTATACCCGGGTGCAAATTACGAGATGTATGATTATACATGCAGCTATATACACAGGTGGGTTTCATCATTATTTTGGTCGTGTAGCATGTCAGTATATTATTTTTATTCATCTGGAACATTTCAGTTTCTAGATCATTGCACAAAATTGAATCAACATTATGAGTTGTCAAAAAATATTTTGCTACTAAAATTTCATATGAAGGATGAGCTTAAGGGAGCAACGACACTAGCAAAGAGATGGCAACCTTAAGCTCTTGGGGACTTGGATGGTGGAGAGGCGACTAGGCTGATCTTTTTTGTTAACTCAAGACCTTACAACAGTAGGGAGTTGACAAAAACTTGTATGTGTGGCACAATGAAGAACATATTGTAGTAACAAAGTCCACATGAAAATTTAGTAAACAATGTCCTTGACCTAGAGATATATAAGACATGATTGATGTTCAAATATTAGAATATGTATTCCCATAGCAACAGGCAATTAACGTAGTGACGTGGCCGTGGAGGTGCAGCATGGGGAGAGGGTGTTCGAGGGAGCAGACACTGGGGCAGCGACACCATCACGATCGTGGAGGGGATGCCTGACAGCTAGGTGATATTGGTAGCTGGAGGAGCGGCAGCGGGTGAGCGACGCTGGTAGGTGGGGGGGGCACGGTGGGTGGGTGGTGTTGGATCATGTAGGAAGTTACTTGAAGTGTCCAGGAGCAGTATTTTGTTTCGGTACAATAGCTTAGCTGAGTCTATCCTGACATGAGATTACGTGGGATGTGGGATATCCACTTGTCCCGTCAAAAATTATGTGGACACATGTGGGATGTGAGATTGGTTGATTCAAGAGTTAATAATGGACACGGTGACGTATCAGTTGCATGCCTAACAACAATAGATATCATTTTTTTATGGTATAATGCATGGCATTCAACTGTATGTTACAACGTGGCAATGACTTAGGAGACATCAGATCTGCCTTCTTGGCTTGGGGGCGTCATGGACGGCACACGCCTCCTCCCCCTTGATGGCGGTGGCGGATCGGCACAAGCACGTGGGGGGGGGATCTGGGCGGAGAGCAGGGCGGTTGGCTGGGGACTCCTACTTGGCGGTTTGTGTGGAAGTACGGTGTGAAGGAGAGAGGGTGCCATGGCGAATGTGAGGTGGTCGTCATCCGGTTTTAAAGGAGAGGGCTCCAGCGAAAAATGTCCCGCTACGGCGGGAAACCGAGGGGAAGGGAAGGGTCCGAAAGAAAAAGGGAAGAGTGCGTCGTGAGGTGGGGTTTTTGTGCTGGGCCTGCATGTTAGAGATAACATGCATGGCGGATAGTCCGGACAACCACATTTCTCCCCCATATATGGTCTGGATTTGGGGATGCCCGGACTGTCCAGACGTTCAATTTTGGGGAGCCTGCTGGGCACCCATTTGATGTCCGAACACGCTCTCGGTCGTATGAGGAAGAAATGAGTTTTGACCTTGGAGAAGATCTAAATTATTTGTTTAGTTCATTTATATACATTGTAGCCCGTAGCAACGCACGGGCATTCTACTAGTATGAAAAGAAGAGGGGAGTCCGGCCCCGCATATGGGCCTCCTATTTTCAGAATCCGCGACATCTTATTATTTGTCTAACATTTTTCAAAATTATGTACATTTTATGATTTCTTAACATTATTTTTCAAATTACTCTATTTTTCTAACTGGTATTTTTTTTGAAATACTGTATTTTCTAAAGAAGAAAAAAGTGAAAAATTGAATAACTATATGAAAAGAAGAGGGGAGTCCGGCCCCGCATATGGGCCGGCCCAAAAATAGGAGGTACCACAGACAAGTTTGTCAAATAAAACAGAAGAGAGCCTTTTCGGGCGGGCACTTAGAACAACGTTAGTTCTCAATCAAACAAAAAAACTCACACCAGCGTTTATTTGGGGATTTCAAAACATGTTTTGAATTAGAAAAAAATGATCACGAATTTGAAAACTACTCTGTATTTCATGACTTCAAAATTATATATTCAATTTGAAAAAGGTTAAAAAATTTGAATTATTTTTAGATTTATTCAAGAATTTGAAAATTGTTGGCAAGTTTACAAAGAAATCTGATTTGTATTTTTTAGTAATTTTAAACATAGTCATGATTTTTAAAAATATATCTGGATTTCAAAAATATTCTAAAATTCAAAAAATATTAAAGAATTTTAAAGTGTCCTCGAATTTAAAAATGATTCATCAATTTGAAAATGTTCCCACAATATCAAAAAATATGTCAAAATTCCTAAATATATATGAAATTTTAGAATTTAAAAACCAAAAAAAAAAATATTAAAAAAAAAACAAAGGCAAAATTGCGTCATGGAGAACCTTTCCAAAACCGGTTGCGAGGAAACCAAGAATGGGCCGGCCCAAATGTAGCAGTGCGCTTTGCCAGGGTACATGTTTGCTCCATATTCCCGGCCCGACGAGTTCTCAAAAAAATAAATCCCGGCCCTACGCGGGGAATTGGATCTACCAAGAAATGCCTTTGAACATCTTTAGGCACTTAAAACAGCGTTTTTTTGCAGGAAAAAAAAACCACGCTTAGAAGTAATTAACCTGCACTCCACATCTCGGCCGTAGTCCAGGTGGAGATGTGGAGTGCAGGTTAATTACTTCTAGCAATAACTTGCACTCCACATCTCGGCCGCAGTCTAGGTGGAGATGTGGAGTGCAAGTTAATTACTTCTAAACGCATGTTTTTTTTTTCAAAAGCGGGCGATGACGACTGCCTCAGCTCGTGTGCGCCAGCGTGGCGCCAGATGTCGCATTGGGATTGGCTAGGTCTTTTTTTGCACATCGATTGATAGTTGGCGCGGCGACTATATCTCGCATTCAGCGAGAGAGTAGGATGTCTCGCTGAAGCGGCTACAACAATCGGGCTGGCCCATTTCGCGCACACTTAAAGAAAAAGGGAAGGGGACACCCATTCTATGTATTCATATCTAAGTACCTGTAGGAGATATGCCCTTGAGGCAATAATAAATGTTATTAATTATTTTCATGTTCGTAATTAAGTTTATATTCCGTGCTATAACTGCTATGGTTCTCGAGTCTGCGATAACACGAGGCTCGGAAGAAGACTCATATGCACGTGTGGAATAATAAACGGTAAAATGTATTCCTAGTCTGGCCTCTAAGACTAGCTCAAGTGTTGCATGATGATCCTGTTTTCCTGATCATGGGCATAACTATGCCGGCAACTTTGATTACACGATGTTAGAAGAACACTTGTGTTGAATCGACCCGATTGATGTTATACTATGAGATACATTCGTCACAAGTTAATGGTTAATAACACAGAGAAAGTTAACGTTTGCATGATTCCTTAGACCATGAGAGTATCGAGTTTCTTCATGCTTGCTTCATGAACTTTGGGGTTTGTTAAACGTCATCCGTAAATGGGTGGCTATTACGGCGGCTTACGGGTTCATGGAAAAGTATGACAAGGGACTTGATAGTTCAAGATTGGGATTTGCTCCTCCGACGATGGAGAGATATTCTTTGGGCCCTCTCGGTGTGACGGTATCCATCATCATCTGGCCAGACACATTGTGATTTGATCACAGGGATGCCGGAACACGGGAACGAGAAAAGAGAACAAAACCGGTAACGAGGTAACTGGCATAGTGGACAAGTTGTTGATCCACGGGGATGCCGATAAATCTCACCTCGGGTTTTTGTAACATATCTCGAAGCAATAGGAATAGCACACGGCAAACTGGAGGTTCACTCGAATATTTATTCGTGTGGGTATAGGGGTCAATATGGGTGTCAACGGTTCCGCTATTGATCATTGATCAGAAAGTGTTCCGGTCATGTCTATACTTCACCCCTATAGGGTCACACGCTTAAGGGTCATCTACCTGCTGAATACTAGACAGGGAGTCTGAGAGAAAGTCAACAGAAGAGTTCCGGAGAGAACACCGGAATAGTTTCGGTAAAACCAAAAAGTTGTTTTGGAGTATACCATTAAGTCAAAATGGTTTCGGCACACGCCTGGAACTTTTTGGAGGGTGCCTGAATTGTTCTGGGAACTTCTGAAATTTTTCTGGAGAAAAAAACAGGAAATGTTCCGGAGCTGCCAGAACCGCTTTGGTTGCTTTTCGCTGATGAAAATCACTGATCCGGAATTATTTCGGAACGCGTCCAAACTTATTTTAGTGGGTACTGGAAATGTTCTATGACCTACAGAAATATTTTCGGATTAATCGGTCGCGGAAAAATGTTTCATGAATAGTGGAAACGCTATTCTGAATAGTGAAAATACTATATGTATATAGTGGAAACACTATTAGGGGATGATGCAGGCATGGTGATGCAGGTAACACTATTTGGAAGCCTCCCCATCTTGCCCTTTATGTGAGACATAAAGCATGGGCATTTTGGGTTTTTCAAGTGTCACCCTACCCCTTGGTTTTCCTATAAATAGAGGTGGAGATGAGCTCTCCACACACACTCTTCTCTCAAACATTATGCCATGCAATGATCTGACTTCTTCTCTCCCTCACACGAAATAGTTTCGTAGAGCCGAAAGGCTGTCTGGGTTCCGGTGGGAACTAGTTCTGGACGGCGAAGCCCTGCCGGATAGATGACACCGTATGTGTGCAACCCCGTAGAGAGGTCGTAGGTTCGATCCTTTTTGCCCAAGGGGCTGTTCGAGAGTGCCTTCCAAAGGGCTGTCCGAGTTTCGAGGGTCCTCCCGAAGGGCTGTCCGAGTTACTGTCCGAGTTTCGAGGGTCCTCCAGAAGGGCTGTCCGAGGGTCTGTCCGAGGGACAGACGAGGGAGTACATCCTCGCGGTTGGGAAGTTGTAAATCCTAGCTGCGGGGATCTGCACCGACGATCTACATCGACTCTACTTCCGCTGCGCTACGAGTCGGTAACGATCAGATCAAACCTTGTATGCATCTGATACGACTCCAACGTATCTATAATTTTTTATTGTTCCATGCTATTATAGTATCAATCTTGTATTTTTATATACACTTACAAGCAATTATATATCATTTTTTGGGACTAACCTATTAACTTAGTGCCCAGTGCCAGTTGCTGTTTTTTGCCTGTTTTTGGTTTTCCAGAATATCAGTACCAAACGAAGTCCAAATGCCACGAAACTTTTTGGAGATTTTTTTCTGGACATAAGAGGCACTAGAAGCTTCGGGAGAGGGCCAGAAGACAGAGGAGATGGCCACGAGCCACCAGGGTGCGCCCCG